>OZ014500.1:4337868-6837868 GCA_963966045.1 Xestobium rufovillosum
TCAAGATTTTAGCAAAAAGGTGAAATTAATTTCAACTTTCTGGCAAAAAAAGGTGAAATTAATTTCAAGTTTTTGGGAAAAAGGTTAAATTAATTTCAAGTTTTAGGTAAAAGGTGAAATTAATTTCAAGATTTTAGCAAAAAGGTGAAATTAATTTCGAGTTTTTGGGAAAAGGGTGAAATTAATTTCAAGTTTAAGGTAAAAGGTGAACTTAATTTCAAGATTTTAGCAAAAAGGTGAAATTAATTCCAAGCTTTTTGCAAAAAGGTGAAATTAATTTCAAGTTTTATTTTTTTTTTTTTACTTGGCCGTTCTGCGCTTCCGTATGTAAGCCCAACACACAAATTGAAAATAAACTGTTTTCACTGCAAAACGTCTATAATTATAGGGAGTGACTACTGAACAGTCCGCCGGTCACTTCTAAATTTTATTCCAGGACAGTCGACACAATATCAGTAAAATGACGTTTAAGAACTTCGTTATTAAAAGACATCGCCAACAATATCGGTGGGTGTTCGGGGATGGTACAAAGCTGCCATTTTGTTCTCCTACGGCCACACGAGTTCTGCGCCCGCTCGGGTCTGCATTTTTTGCTTGTTTCTACATCATCTTTTTGCCAAAAAATGCGTGTGTATGGTGCGAAAGGGCAAGTAAGGGTCTATTTTAAAAAAGCGTTCTCTCAGCTTTAGTTTTTTTTTACACTTCCAAATATACGGTACATTCTGTAATGCGCAAGCGGCCGGACTGTGCAGTAGTCACTCCCATAATTATATTGCAAAAACAAGTTTAAGACGTTGTAAATAATATCGATAAACGTCAAATGGCACGTGCTTTTGTTTTGTTTGGAATGAAAATCTGACGTATGACGGAGGCACTTATGTCCCCTATTAGTACGACTATCTCGGCCGCCGGCCCCCTGAAATTTTATTCCAATACGGTCGGACGCGCGCATTACTTAAAGTCCGTAAAATGACGTTTAAGAATATCGTTATCGGCTAGTGGCGCCAACGGTCTCGGTGGGTGTTCGGATATCGTACAAAACTGCCATTTTGTTCTCCTACGGCTAGACGAGTTCTGACCCCGCAGCAGTTTGATATATTTTGCTTGTTTTTACATCATCTTTTTTCCAAAAAATGCGTGTGTCTGGTGCGAGAGGGCAAGTAAGGGCTTTGTTTAAAATGCGTTCTCTCAGCTTTAGTTTTTTTACACTTCCAAAATGCAAAATATGTTGACATTCTGTAATGCGCATGCGGTCGGACGGAGCAGTAGTCACTCCCTAACTAAAAACGTGAATGCAAGCCCTACTGCGCTTGTGAAATCTTAAGGCATTATAAAGAAACTGCACTGTGAATAAATTTTTTCATTAGAGCTTACTGCATACGTCTTACTGCATAGTCTTACGTTTTACGTTATTGAAACTCTGAATCCAACTTAAGACGTGATCGCAATCATTAATATTAATGATTAATTTATCAGGAAAGTATATGCTTTTTTTATAGGTATGCAACATCCTCTGGTCATTGTTTGTTGTTGTATTCAAGCAACCGACAAAGCAAACGTTCCGCGATATTCTGTTTCCTTCCTTGGCGGCACCTGTTTACTACATAACTGGTCGGCTGCTTTGTTTTACCTTTTCCACCAATAAACGCTTAGACTGTGAGTATTCCGGCTGCTTCAGCCGTAAATGTAAATAGCTAAGTCCCCTCTCTACAAGTCTTTGATTCTAAAACAGTCTATTGACAGATGACGGCTGGAGGGCAAATATTTCTTTGTTTACTGTTTACACATAACCTTTACGAGCAAGCTGTCATTTTCTAGAACTATTAAATAATTAATATGACACTGTTTTGTTGTGGGTTGTGAAATGAGAGGTGAAAGGGATTTAGTAATTGGTAAGATTTTTTAGAATTCGTGCTGCACTAAATCTTCCTGGAGAGTACTTAAACAAGTTGTCAAATAAAAGACGTGGTTGGTAAAAGTCTTAAAAAAGTGAGCAAAAACCAAATTAAAATTGGCGAGTATGTTCTAGACATTTCATTTCTGGTAATAAAAACTTAATTTTAACTTCTCAAATAAAATAAGTATGAATAAATGTGTGCCCTCCAAAAACAAATGGCGGCCTGTCAAAATCAGGCATTCTAGAACAGTCTATAGATAAAAGAGAGAACCCAGTTTTCCGGATCCAGAACGAATGCAATGAAATTAAGGAAAATTTTGCAGAAATTATGAGAATTACATCACTAGACATCATTAGACATTGCAGAAAATGAGTTAAAGTTCAATTATTGTACTAATACTTTGATAACTGTTTTGTACAAGCAGTGTTAAGTTATCATGAGGTTAGTTTAACAAGAAAATAAAATGGCTAAACATTTAACATCGTCTGTAAACAGTGCTTGGATATGTTCAAATTAAATTTCCTGGAAAACGGTGGGCTGTATCATAAATTGCTTTCTCTCCAACCGTAATCTATTAGTTTCGCTAGCTCCCTATTGATGTCGCTCGTCTCTTATCTAAATATTAACACCTCTAGTGCAAGCTTTTACAAATAGGTAATCCGACGTTCCTACTTCAACCAATTTTCTATACCCTAAAATAAATAAAAGTAGCAAGACTACAGCCGATTTTAATGATTCATGAATATGCTAAACTATATCACAGCATAGACTACTGTTTAGCACATTCATAAACCCTCAAACTTGGCTGCCTGTAGTCTCGCTACTATTATTCATTTTCTGACATTTTTATGTGCTGAAAATATGGCAGAAATAGAGAATTGGTTGAAGTAGGAATGTCGGATAATCTATTAGTGAAAGTTTGCATTATTGGTGTTAATATTTAGATAAGAGACGAGCGACATCAATCGGTGGCTAGCGAAACTAATAGTACTATAGTTGGAGAGAACCAATATGGCGTTCGTTTTGTTTCCAAGCCCGATCAACGAATCGAGTGTCAAATCCAATGTGACTGGTTGGTAACAGCTAAGGAGACGGAGACGATGCTTCACTACCATTGGCGATAAAAATCATGCACTTTTGCACTTGCGTATTTTGCCCGTCCCCCTGGACAAGAATATTGCCACCCTCTACATTTTTGGTTTCATTTTTTTGGTCCAATCTACCTTATAGTCTTATTATTTATATGATTGTGATAGACAGTTATGGTGGAATAAGAATGGTGGGCTAGGTTGATATTGCATTTTCCTGTGCTTCTGCGCATGGCTTAAATGTGGAATTATTCTGATTTATTATATTTTTTCTGTCACTGTCGATAGTCAGTTATAGAGATGGGAGGAAACTATCGATATTTCTAAAATGGTTAGTTTGATACATCGATATGAAATATAACAAAATACTATTGCCAACCAATAAATAAATATAAATAATACCAAAACCTTTTAATAACACTTTATTTAAATACACAATAATATGTATATAAGCTGTAAATAGTAAAATATTTAAAATGAAAACAATATAAGGTATTTAAACATTATAATGCACCAAGGAGTTGAATAATCTTTCTTTGCATTAGATTTTAACCTAGGTGGTGCTACTCCGCAGTGCATTGCAACTTTTTTGGTCATACGAACATTTAAACAACGCATCTACAACACATCTCCACACCTAGTTTTGATATTACACGAATGAAACAATTATGTATACAGCTGCTAAATATTTACACGTATATATTCTTAAGGCGGTATTATTATTGTCTTGCGTTACTGTTGTTACTTTACTATCTACTATAATGACTAGATTTAGATAAAGGTATAATTTAAATAAAATCACAGGTTAAAACAATTGACTTAAATCATCGAATCAAATTTGACATTTGCTTAAAATCTACGGTACTTCCCCGAATTGACAGTTAATTGCCGCGCCATTTTTAAATATGGCGCTGATCGCGGAGTATTGCTTTCAATTCGAAAGGGTATTTCTTTTTTAAATAATCTGATATACTTAGTTTACATTGACTAGCAGCTTGTTAACACTAATTACTAGGTACAATTCCACATAAGACCTTGAATAAGTTTTTTTTTATTTCGATGTAACACTTAAACGATATTTTGAAATACACTCTTTCAGACTTAACTTTCTTTATTATCTGGAAAAAACAGTGCGACGTAATTTTGAATGTAGGCCGTAAGTTGCAAATTAAAGAAATTATAGCCTCTGTCACTTGATTCCAAAATTATGTACTTGACAGCAAAATTCACACGCAAGTATCAAAACACGATACATTTTTCAAGGATGACACCGTATCACTTTCATTTAAAATTCATACTACGTACAGAGCGTCTCATTTTACACTACCTATCTAATCACCGGATAAAAAACACCTGACGTATAGAAGCGATACACCCTGCGTATTAATCTCTATAGATTTCCTAATTTTTACCTTATAAAGTAACAATTAACATGGTTCTTGGGACGGTTACCTAACCATTCTAAAACATCACAAAAATGACCTAGGTGAGGTACATAGGTACATATTAGGAAAAGTTGTATACCTAGGTTATAATTTTTCAAAATCGGAACACATTTTTGCTTTGATGATTGTTTGATTTTAGACTCCTTTCACACGCGAAGTTTAGCAGTATTGCTACGATAAAGTCAACACATGGCATGGAGCTGTCAAATTTTTGTGGTGTGCTCGATCTAGATTTCATTTTCGTCTAATTCTGCGCAAGCGGTTTTGCGGTATGAAATATAAGTACTAATTTTAAATAATGACAAAATAGATACACGAAAGTTGCGATATACGTACGTATAGATGTTTGTTAAAATATCGACAGTTCGACTGTTTTTTTTACAGAATATCGACGCTTTCGATCGATATATTGACTATATCCAGAAGATACCCACCTCTAACTCTCATTATGATTTGACAGTTTTGTACACGCACTGACAATAACAATAACATTTTCATTTCGTTAGTGCGCATGTCCAGAAGTACACTGACAATCAGCTGTTCTTAGTTTTTCGGACGAATGTCACTGGCAGGTCTTATAAACTTGATGTAGAATAATCGTAAGTAAATAGAATACCAAACAAGGAGGGTGTATGTAGCGGTGAAAATCAACCAATTTTTTAAGAAAATGGAAAAAAAGGATCTAATAGACAGGTGCGTATTTTTCTGCAATATATTATGCAACTACAAATAATTCTTATTTATTTAAAGACCTAACAAATAATGACGTAAAACCTGGAAATGTTCAATATACTTTTCCGTTTTGAATCTTGCCTCTTACACATTTTCATCCACGCAACTCAATTTATATAGGTGGAACAAGTCCTCACATGGTCACCGACCCAGTTATTAACTTCGATTTTCCCCAGTGTTAGGCAGGGTTTGGGAAATTGATAAAATCGTAATCCCAAGCGATAACTATTACTAATTTTGGGCGTTTTTACTGTAAATACCAAAGAATAAACACTTTCAAACGATACAAGACTTTGACATCTGTCCGAAATTGTCATGGCGCTATCGCGCATGCGCATGTCATAAGTGCACAAATATATTGCGTTCATGCACACACACGCATTTTTATTCAAAGTAGATATTTAGATTTTGTTTGCTGTGTTGTTGATTGGCTTAATACTTAGCAAGCACCGATAACTGTTAAATTCTATCGTTTTCAAAACGCCATGTGTGAAAGGAACAACTTAAGCAACATACACGCTACTAAAACGCTAAGTGTGAAAGTAGTCTTACTCCAAAATTGCACAAATAATACTGAAATAGGCGTGAACCTGATCTGTTTGACTTTGACAACATCTTAAGTTGGCAGCAACAGAAACAGGTAACGTCATTCAAGCTCGAGAGACGCCATATTGAATGTAGTGTTTGTGTAGCGTTCACATAGCGCCTTATTTTCACGAACTTAATGCACCGTTTGGAAATTTTGAACTTTTATAATTTTGAGCATTAAGCTTGTGCACAGATCATAAATTTTTTTAATAGTCGCTCGGACATTCCGGCGGGTTCATTTCGCCGAAAACGTTCAATTCGTACATGCTGGCGAAAGTGATAAAAATTAGATACCAAATTAGGAGGATAATGCCGAACTTTCGGTCCAACTTCCAGCCGTTCAGGTGAGTCGCTACGATTAGGAAAACGACCGTGGAGAGAAGAGACAAAGTGGAATACGTCAATCCTGGAACAAAAACATCAAAGAACATTTAGTTTGAATAGAGCAACCAACATACAGCTTTACCTTTACTGGTGACTTTTACTTCGGTACCAGGATTGATTATGGCGGTTTTTATGAACCAAGGAACCCCCAGACATATGAGAATGTCGAATACGTTTGACCCAATAGCATTGGAAACGGCCATGTCCCCATAACTGGAAAGAAAAGATTTTAGTTTCCGTTTTGGAGGCGTGCGATGCCCTTGCAGTGTTTGTTCGTTCCTAAATTTGTTGAATCTTTTGATTTAAGATGGAAAAACCTAATATTAAATACTCCAAATATTGTTTAGTGCTGAAATGTGAATCAACGCCTATTCGAACACCAGGAAAAGTATTTATTTCATTGCCAGTGGGATCGACGTTTAGCAGATTGTCACTTCATTACAGAATTTATAAACAATTTATATTTTGATTATTTCAACAACTCGGCGATAAGCTAATAAAATTTTAAGTCTTATATACCCTTCTTTTAAAACTGCTACGCTGGAGAGCACATCAGGTACTGAAACACCAGCAGCAACAAACGTCAGACCCATGACGGTATCTGGTATTCCCAATGTGGCACCTGCAAAAAATACCAGTTCATTGCACCAAAATGTTTCTGCCAAACAAAGCTACAATTGCTCTGACTGCCAAATACCTATTATGGTAATCATCCAAACCATAAGATACGAATAAAATGATATCCAGATCATGGCCATGAAGAAAGTGAATGCGTACCAGTTCTTGTACCGTTCAGTCCTGCAATCTGGTATTGTTTTTAAACACATAAAGTGGATAGGGTAAGTAATAAACCATTTGATTCGGCGGTATAACCCAGCATCTGCAAACACATAAATAAATGCAAAATCTTACAAGCCAACATCGCCTCACTCTCTGGTTTTAAAAGAGGGTTTACGGTTTCTATGGTGTTTGGATCTCTCGGTCGATAATAATCTTGCTGGGCAGGAGCAGGTTGTGGAAAAGTATCCGCTTGTTTGTTCAAAGAAGGGCCGTCAAAACCTGCAGGATAAAATAAACTCCAGTTAAAATGAAACGTTCACAAAACGATGTTATATTAACCTTGCTCGACCATTTCTTCAGTACATCCATAGTTGGTGTATTTTCCTTCTTCCTCGAGTGTCCTGTAATTCTTTAGAGATGCGTTTTCTCCCGGGTCAGGTTTCTTACAAGGTACTGGCAAACTTTGCGCCCAACTCTCCAGTTGTGTGTTGAAAGACAGAGCTACGCAATAAACGGCGTAGAGGAACAGCATGAAGAGAGCTTCGCCCCTGGATGAAAATACCACAATTGGTACTTAATATTAGTTGAGGTCAAACAGAAGAAAGGACCGGAGTCTTCACTTAATTTTGAACAATTTAGCGATTCCCGATGAACTTGTACCTTGACGTAGTCCTAGAGTATAATACTGGAATGGGTGGGGTTATTGAGAAGACAGACTAAATCAAGTCCCTGTAAGACGGCAGCAGCTCTTTCAATAATCAGAGTGGCAGATACCGTGGGGTTCGGTATGGTACTGTGATAGACATTCTGCGATGTGGAAGGCAATGGGAAGCCATTATTTTGCCCTTAGAACTGATTGGTACCTTGGAGTAAAATATTCCGAAGGTAAAATAGTCCAACATTCGGATCACGAATGGAATGTTAGAAGCATGAAACAAGTAGGAAAGTTTGAAAATTGAGAAGTAGGTTAGCATTAGACACAGCAGATATCAGTGAGTGAAGATTTTAGAGTACCTAGTACACACTGGTTAGATAGGAGGATATTCGGGAGTAAGAATTGTCATGAAGAAGAAAATAGGGCAGGGTGTAGAAGCTATCCAGGAGCAGATATAGATAGTAATCACAAAATATTGGTTATGAATAACAAGATGACCACTACTTGGCGCGCAGTCTCACGCTCAGTACCCCGTAGAAAATACTTGAGTATAGTTGTCAAATTCAGACTCGGATACCACTACCTGGTTTGCAGTCTGATTCCCTGTTCTCTAAAGAAAAGACTTGGTAATCAAATGAATGTATTGTTACGGCAGCTCTCTGGCTTTCATATTAAACAGGAAAGTCCCCGAAGTCAGTGGAAGATATGAGTCAAAACCAGCAAAATGCGCGAAGACTCCGCTCCTTACATAATTGCCGGTTTTCCATCTTACCATGAAATTGTGCCACTGTAAAGGGTAAACAGCATAGCCAGTATCGAAATTGTGTAGAAAAAGGAATCTCTGATGAGGGGCCACCAGTTGAGGTAGATGGCAGTGGCGGAACATAGGGCACAAACGGAAACGACGAACATAACGTTGAATACTGCTGATCCGATGACTCCAGATATACCTAAAGTAGGTTATAATCGCTGAATACCGATTTCGAACCATATTTGACATACCCACCAATATCATCGTGCGCAAAGAATACTCCGATGATAACTGTAGCTAGTTCAGGAGCTGAACTTCCGGCCGCCATGAACGTGGCGCCCGCCACATCCGGTGACATCTTCAGTTCTTTGAATAAAACAGTTAAAATAACTGATTTAAGATGTATAAGAAGGTGGTACCTTCACAAATCCTATCCAGCGAGGCCACGAAATAGTCGTCACAAACAATGGCGAGGCCAAGGAAAGTGAAGACCGCTACGGATATGTGGAGAATCAGGCCGCCATGTTTACGAACTGACGGGCCCATCAGCGGCCTGGGGAACTAAATCGACATTAAAATTTTTGCGCTGATCATTGCGCATTAAACGGTCCTAGTAGGGTATATAGGGCGGTTCTTGTCCAGTTAAGGAGTCGGAAGTCACCTGACCAGGTGTGGTAGCTGGGCAGGTACAGGTGTTGAGCAGGTATTTGGCGAGGTAAAAGCAGGTGAAACCAAGTATTTGACCAGTACCTGCACCCATATCTGGCTTCACCTGAACTTGGACCCTATGCCTGCAACCCACCCATGGCCAAATACCTGGTCGAGATCCGCCCTATATACTCTACTGTTCCTTTAAATTGTTAGACTATTGGTTGCACAGAAGATTAGAATTTTGGTACAAACCTGTTCAATAGCGGGTGTAACACAGTCTGTCTTATTTTCTTCGCCGCTAGCTTCTGTACTAGAGTTTGTGCTTTCAGTTGGAGGTTGATTGGAAGCTTTAACAACAACAGGCGGTTTCTCGATTTTTCCATTTTCGCTATTGCTTTTATCAGTTTCTTCTTTAGGTTTAGTTTCTTCCTTGGTATTTTCAACTGGTGATTTTTGAGTTGGTGGTTTTTCCATTGTAGGTTTTTCAGTTGGCGGTGTTTTATTTGGTGGTTTTTCGATTGACGGTTTTTCTTTTGATGGTTTCTCTTTCGATGATTTTTCAGTTTGTTTTGTTTCATCTTTAGTGGGACTTGTAGGTTTGTCTTTGGTGCTAATTTCTTCTTTCTGTTTTCCTTCATCTTTATCGTTTGCTTTTCCTTCACTTAGTTCCAATTTACCCGTTCCCTCTTCTTTAGCTTCCTCTTTCTTTTCTTCAGTGTTTTTATCGCCATTTGAAGCTTCACTTGCTTCGCTTTCATGAGGAAGATCGTTCGCTTTGCCTTTTATTGCAGCAGAACCTTCGTGGGAAGCACCTTCACCAGTTTGTGAATGATCCTCCGTTTTCTCTGATTGAACCAGTATAATGAGGCATATGAATGCAAATGCGAGTATCAGTTTGTGTCTGCTGGTGCTTCTCATGACCTAAAAGTACAAAATAACTGTTATTTGGATTAAATTTGAGGACTGTCATATTCAAAATAATGAGTAGTTGTCATATTTATAAGAAGTCATCAAATTCAAATTCAAATGTTTGTTTTTATTTAATGAAATTACAAAATATAAATGGCACGCGTTTCTTGTAATGCTAATTTGCTGGCAATTATCGGCCCCGGTTTCATTTTATAATATTGTGGGCAATTACTAGTGGTAAGCAAAATATTAACAAAATATCAATATGTAGTTTCTTTTTTAATTTTTATATCATTTGCAAGAATTTGTATTTGTACATTTTAATACACTTTTAATGAGTACTTTCTGCTTTTAATGAGGAGTTTCTTGTTTTATTTCTATGTCAGTGTTTTTGTATTACGTTCTTCCAATATACTATTATATTTATTATAATAGCAGAGATGAGTATCCCCAGACTAGACTAAGTACCGCATGGAATATAAATTTCCAGTTATTTGCATCCGTGAAGTGAAATAGGACGCTTTTAAACATATTACGAAACGAACGTGGTAAAGGATATTTACTTTTCCTGTCGTAATCATCGAGAGCGTGGAAAAGCATTCAGTGTGCGAAGTACGTTAAAGCGACAGATGGGGTAGGTATTAAGATGTTGAAGGGAATCCAATTAAGTACCAAGTATAGGTTGTTGAATGTTTTAAAATGGAACAGCACGTTTTCCGCATTGGAGATGTTAAATTGAGGGAAATCACGCGAAGAAAAAGGAGAACGAGAGTGTTTATTTTGCGGCACAATAAACTCGCAGGAAATTCATATACAGCGAATTTTTTCTACGAGGATCATTTCAAGAGAATGAACAATTAATGGGAACTAATTAAAATTGTGAGAATTAAATCTACATGGGACAATTACAATAAGTTAGGATCGCAGGGCATTTGTCTTTTAAAATGAAGTAGGTACAGAGAAATATCCAAAAAATGGTCAAATATTTTAGTCCAAATTTTCGATACCTTGTAAAACCGTGGAGATTCTAACGGCGACAAATTTTTCTGCCTAAATAGAGATTATCGCTGTATTTCATTAACGCAAAATCAATTTGGCATTCGATTATAAAAGAACCGCAGTTACAACATAAAGGCGATTATCTGTTTCGGTACGCAGGATTTTCCGAATGAATTTCTCTGTTCCTCTGTCAATCTATATCTACTCGTATATCCGTTTGTGTGTATATTCTACTAATCAGCTAATGGCTTTTATGAATCCCCGTACATAAAATCCATTACGATAAAATGACCGATAATCGTCGCAGACAACCAGTCTCCCTGGTCAGAGGTAATTTATATCATTTCCCACGCCAGCTACGGAGAAAAAAGTAAATTTTTCTAAATCAGTTCCATTTATTTTTAGGATACATTTCTTTTTAATTTGTACCTTGAGCAGGTAAGTACTCCAGTTTATCGATTGTCCCAATTTTGGTCTACAAGTTATCTTCGAAATTTTATCCAAACACCAACAAGAAATCCTTATAGGTACATCTAAACTATTTTGGAAGTGTGTTATTCGATGGTTTTAGACTGAAAACAAAACTGCGATGATTGATTATGTAATAATAGAGAGAGTGAATGATAATCCAGACTTTTTATGTTGGCGTCGAGACGTCGAGTAAAAAATTTGTAGGTCAGTCCCTAAACAGTTTCTGTTTCTTGTCACCACACTTTTTCTACCCCACTTTAATGATTTATTGCTGTACCCATCAACTATATTCACTACTGAGATTACATATCAGATTACTAAGTTATCTAAGCGGACCCTACACGTAGTTAGCGGTTACTGAGTTTTTAGAAGTTCAGAAAAGGCTTGAAAGAGTATGGGGTGACTTAAAGGAGATGCCAGCAATAGGAGCCCGTTGCGTTTGAACCCCACTTCTTTCTATTACGACATAAGAAAGGAAACGTATTAAACGAGGCCGTCATCGTGTATCGTAATATGGAGTTACGATAGGAGTATCATACAACGTTTTATCAGCGTGACCACGACTATCATATTTGCTTAAGAGATAATGTAAACCCGAATAGTTATCAAGATCGAAAAATGAAGTATTAAGCGTGAGTTCGAAAGTTTCGAGTCGAGACGAAGTCGAAGCTCGAAAAAACTCTTGACACGTACAAAATGTTTCCTTCGACAGTAAAATAACTTACAAGATAGAATAAAATTACAAAAATTCTGCTGTCATAATGGTTTCGTTGCTAGGCAACGTTAGTCGTGCTTCCTGTTATAACAGATAGGTGTACATATAGCTGTCAATGACTATATGTAATTTATGCACCTTGTTATATGACAAAGAATGAACGGGGTGCAAAGCACACTTTTACAAGCAATCGTAGGAAAAGTAGATTATTGTATGAGCGACGTTCAGAATTGCTGACATCAATACCACCTCGTAAAAGATAAATAAATAAATTAGGGCTTCGAAAATGTTTTCTCAACGTGAGGCCCTGGGATTATTTTTAGTTTCTCAAATGAGAATTGATTATCAATGTCGTGCTTCTCGCAGAAATCAATTTAATTAAAATAATCAGACAAATAGTCATGGTGTGCAATAATTTTACTACTTACCTAATTTAACGATTGACCTATGACATACCGAAGTGACCAAATATAAGTTCAAATTGACCCTTTGACTTTAGTTATCAGCCAAATTTTGCGCATAATAAAAATAGTCAGTGGCTATTTTTATTATATTCCAGAAAGTATTACCTACCTACATGCTTACTTGATTAAAAATATATGATATGAAAATTATAAATGCCATCTACTACTTCTTGCTCTTTGCTTTCAAGGCGTTCTCTTTCTATTTCAGACCGTATTCAATTTCTAATCCTGTTTTTAACGTATCTTTTGCTTGATCAAATATCAGCAAACAATGTTACCGGTAATTTTGTTATAGGTTGTCCATTTTCAGGTGAAGGTGAAGAAAATATCATTACACCCTCATATGTGCGTCCTGAATTCCAAAATATTGTGACCGCATTATCCATTCACTCCTACCGGAGTATATAAACTAAGATTCCCGGTATTGATTTGATGAGAACTTTCCGAGGCTAGTTACGACGTACTGGTGTTTGGCACAGTGACAGAGAATCCTCCATGGCCCGCTCCGCAGACATTCTGGCACCCATTCGAATCCATAAAATTATCCGCAGTGAAAGTGCGTATATAAACGAAACCAAAAAGAAATTGCTGCAACGTAATTTTCAATAAGAATAGGACTTGTCATGGTGCAAAAAATAGCCACTATTTCTTGAAAGAGCGTCCAGTATTTTTGGAGAACTGGAGGGCAAATGACACCGCAATCGTTAAAATCCAAGAATTCTTTTGCTTCTTCAGCATTGTTTGTTGGACACTCACGTTAAAATCGTTAGGCTGTGCTCGGCACGGATTGGTAACGAGCAACAAGTGGTTGAAATGTTGTAGAACTTATAAGAAGTCCATGGGTATAATAAAAATATTTTGCCCGAGAAACAGGAATGCCAAGTGGAAGATAACGACTGATTTTTTTAGATATTTTCTTTGGCAATGTTTAAATAAGTTTATACAACACAAATAGCACGATATGCATTAAAAATGAATACAATTTCGAGAAACAACTAGAAGAAAGAGTTGCGGAAAAGAGAAAGGTATGGAAGACAATAAAAAATAGGAGAAATAGGATGGTAGGACACCTTCTGAGACACGAAGGAATAGTTCGCGACGTACTAGAATCGGAGATCGGTATAAAATGAGGTAGGGGTAGGCCCAGGCCAGGCTACTGTTCTCTAATAGTTGGGGGTGCAGGAGGTTCTACTTTTAGGGAAATGCGTAGGTTAGCGCAGGATAGGAAAGTATGGAGATATGCGTCAAACCAGTCTTCGGACTGAGAACTTTATGATGAATTCAATTTAAGTGACGAACATATTGATTATGAAAATCGACAAATAAAACTTAAAATTAATGATTCCTCAAAGAATTTAGATTGAAATTGGATCTACTCTGTGCACAGTGAATTTTTTGGGTAAGAAAATGCAAAATTATATTCTAAAAAAGCAGTTCCTGCCAATAATAATGTGCTTCCCAAATCTAGCTTATGTCTACGAAAAATCAACCACTTACTGTGGAATTTCCACCCTCATAGCCAATTTGACGTCCTTTTAAACTCGAAGCACCTTCTTACGGTCGACTCGGAAGATTATCCACGTTTCACAGAACACTATTGGTGTTTTGGGAATATTCTTTGGGATCGGTAAAAGCGACGCCCGCCTGGAGAGTTCCGCTCGACGCAGCTGATAGCGATTGTGACAGGGGACCCCGTCGGCAGGAACTAATACACAGTATCATCGCCCACGACAAGAAATGCGCGCACGCCGATTCGCAAACGGTATCTTTGATGTTGCTAAAGGGGGCTCGCGGGAGGGTGGATAATACAGGGTGCCAGGGTAGAAATATAAGCGTCCAGATTTTATATTTAAACGACCGCATTTTCAAAAATTCGGATTCTCATCTTATAACCAAAAAAATTTGTAATTTATTATTGGCATTTTGTTTTATAAGAACACAAGTTTATACTTCTGGAATAGGATATTTAAACACTTTGTCCTACTAAATCGTTGTTTATACAGCGCGTCAGTAACATATCAATACGCCCTGGTAAACCAAGCAGTTTTTATACAAACACCTTTTAGGAAAATAAAATAAATTACAAGGGAATCTTAAATGTATTTTAATAATTAAGCTTACACAATAAAATAATTACAAAATTAATTTTTATTAAACCCTATCCAATGCTTCCAACATTACGATGCTGTTCCCGCGGATAACCTACAAGTAAAAAAACATAACCTCAAAAACATTTCTTTCAAAATATAAGCAAAATTTATTGCCTACCACCATTCCAACGTTATTTTTCGATCCGTCTTTACATTCTTCTATAGTTTCATCTACCACAAGGTTCATAAATGGGTCAAAACCACGCAAAATGCCGATTACTGACCGGCCTCCATTCAATTTGAGGGCTAGTTTCTTGTCCATGAATCTAATAAAAAGACCAGCAGTGAATAGATTTATTGGGCAATTTAAAGACAAAAAACTTACTTTTTTAATTCTGGAGGATGTGCTTTCGACATATTTTAGATATTTTTAATACAAAACGATTTAAAACGTCAAGCCTGAAGCCTGTATCCAGTTGTCAAACACAGAACAGGTTGTCAAATTTTGTGACGTAAAAATCTGCAATACCGACTCTGCTTTTAATAAAAATGGAATTTGAAAATATAGAAATTTATTTTATGATTTAAAAGTTTTAAGATTAAAAGTTATTCAAGATACTAAAAAATATGTTAACAATGCGTTAACTTCCAATTAATATTTAAAACTAAAATCATGAATAATTTGAGTAAATCTGTAATAGCTACGGTACTTGCGTCTAGGCATACAATTGGTTCAATATGAACACGCATGCGTATTTACTTATTTATTGATAAAAGTAAATTTGTCCTGTCTACAAATAAACCAACTTTTCTATAACTACTTCGGAGTAAAAACAGAACACATAGCAACTAAGAATATACAAGTACTTTGTATTAAGCGTACATTGATATAAAGTTGTAATATGTTTCTAGACGCTAGAAGCTCACTTGGAAGTAGTGAAGAAGATAAGGCAGGAAACTGTTATATCGACTGTCATTTTTAAGTGTACAAGTCGGCGAATCTGTCAAAATTTTGTTGCTTTGGGAATTTTCTCATATTTTTTACTAAATATCTCAGTATAACCTTGTTGTAAGCGATTAAATATGTTATAATAGTGCAATAGAAGTTATGTGTATGTTTTAGATTTGAGTATAATTGAATTGGGGGCATGGCAGAAGCGGAGCTGACTCCACCACCGCCCCCGAGCATAAAGGGCTCTACTACATCAAACGACGGGGATTGGACATGCGAGGAATGTGGGAATATAAATTTTGCGCGTAGAAATGCGTGCCACCGTTGCAATAAAAATCGGGCACCGTCATCTGCAAGAAAAAGAAAGCTCGGGCAAGAAATAGGTAAAGCAGCTGCAGAGAAAAGCCGCGGTTTATTCAGCGCTGATGATTGGCAGTGTAATAAGTGCGGAAATGTGAATTGGGCACGGCGACAACAGTGCAATGTATGTAACGCGCCAAAATTTGGAGATGTAGAGGAACGCACAGGGTTCGGAGGAGGGTATAATGACAGAGGGGTTGTTGAGTATAAGGAAAGGGTGGATTCTGATGATGAATACGATGAATTTGGACGAAGGAAAAAGAAGAGGAGCAATACGGATAGTAAAAGTGAAGATGAAGAAGAAGAAGTCGAGATTAAGAAAGATGTTGAGGAAGAAGAGGATGAAGAAGATGAAGACGACGATGGTGACTTGTCCAAATACGATTTGAGTGATTGGGGGGATGCGGGGAACAAAAAGGAACGTTCTAAATCGCGATCACGATCCACCTCGCCTATCGGAAAGAACAAGAGCTAAGTTTGTGAACTAGTTTGAAATTACGTGGTATGGTTGCGTTAGATAGGGAGAAATTAATTTTTCTGTATTTAAATTGATAGTTTTAAGATTAAGTATTGTGAATTAAGAGATTTTTGGATTGGATTTACAAGCTCCAGTGTATTAGCAGTTTGGTGTTATTAAATTGGTCAGCTTTACGCATTATAAGTAAAAAATCTTATTTTCCCAACAAATTTACGTAAATGCATGATTTATCTAAGCCGAATTATGTATTGCAAATTATAATCTGCTGTGTAGATTATTTTTTGTGCTTTTCTTTGTATTTTTCTCCTGGTTAAGTGAATTCTTTAAATACTTAACTTTAAATTTGTATCAATGTAGGTTGTAGTTTGAGGACGTCTTTAATAATCTTTGTTTATGTTGATATGCACAGGAATAGTTTAAAATAAAATTAAACTATGTTTTTTCGTTGTTTTTTTTATAATTTTAAGTTTATTAAAGGAGACACTAGAATAACAAACAGTAGTGTTTTAGATACATACTTGCCTACATGCATAATTGCTCTTTCATGCTTATTGTTTGAATTTCAACAAGAGTAGTAGCTTTATTCTACAATAAAGAACACATCAATCAATCATACACTTAGTTTTACGCTATAATGTTAAAATGCTTTATAAATTTCTCCAAACAACTGCGAAATATTTGAAATTCCCGCTTTGAAGTACGTACCTACAAAAAGATGACGAAGGTCAACGAAAATGAACCTCAAAATATCAAAGAAAATTCTCTGGCTGTCGATTTTTAAGCCGTGATCATCGCAGAGCAACAAGGTTCTTTGCTGAAGAACATGTTAATAGGGAGGTTCGGAGAAAAATAAGATATCTATTTTTGGCATGAAAATGACAGAAAATTGTTATTGTAATTGATTTACGGCGAAATTTTTGTTCTAAAAAATTTTTTTGCGGCGTAATAAGCGAAAGAAATTAGCTTATCACGCCCACATGCTAGTTCGCTTTGTTATTGGTTTGACGTCAGAGATTCGTAAGGCGCTCCTCCCACTTCTCTTGAAGTGCCCGTGAAGCGGTACCTATCTCATAACATACTTATTGGGACTATTTCGAGCGTGGATTTTTAAAGTATGGTGTCAAGGAAACATAAAACAAAGACAACATAATCGATATAATGATGCAACAAGGGTATCAAAAGTCCGATTCACATAATTTGCCATATTTATGTAGTAGGTAGGTAAATGTCCCGGTAAATGTGGAAATGGTGTGTGATTCTTGCATCTAACCCCAATTTCATTCAACCTCAAAACAGTAGTGTAAAGGCAGACCGGTATAAGTAAAACAAAGTCAACAATTTATTAACTGAACATGCCTTTTATAATTCAGTATAAGTAGGTATGTAGATTGTACCTGCTTACTTCTACGCTACGTAGGTACTTGTTTAACAAAAAGAAACAACTGCTGTATTTTGGAACGGTTAATGTAGAAACTCGGAAGAGACTCTTAAAGACGCAAGCATGGAGTACGAAATTATACCTATGGGTGCAAACCTTGGACAATGGGAGAAGCGGATTGAAAAAGAGTAGAAGCGTTTGAAATGTGATGCTACAGACGGGTGTTGAAGATACCGTGGATAGACAAGTTAGCAATAAGGAGGAATTAGAAAGAGTTTGGGAAAAGAGAAAAGTATGGAAGACAATAAAGAATAGGGGATAGGATAGGACACCTTCTGAGACACAAAGGAATAGTTCGCGACATACTAGAGTCAGAGATAGGAATAAAGAGGCAGATTATAGACTACTGCTCTCAAATAGTTGGGGATATAGAATGTTCTACTTTTACGGAAATGCGTAGGCTAGCTCAGGGAAAGGATGGAGGTACGCGTCCTACCAGTCTTCAGAAGAGAACTTTATGATGACGTACTAATTTAATTATTATTGTAAAATAGTTAATAAAATTTCCTTTTTTCAGGGAGGGAACGCTACGGCGATTCAGTATTTGGCTCCGTCATGCTCCTAGCATCCTGTTTCAAATTATGCTAATCGTAACACGTTACCAAGTACCAAGGGGTCCCAGAAAACTGTCGATAAATTACATTATGTTCGATTTTATTTAGAGTGGCTGCAATGGGGCAGCTGATAATTTTATAAACTTTTGCAATGATAAACTAACTCGCGAAAATATCGATAATGCTGACCGATTTTCCTTCTGGCTCCAACGAACCACTTTTCCGTTTTATTGGTGTGCTGTACGATGTATTAGTCTGGGTACAAAACAGAAAACACCAGTTAGAAGCAGTTAATAATATTTAACAATTTAACTACAAACGAAGCACTAAAGGGCACGGGTGGAAATATTGTTAGGGACATAGAGGCAGAATGGAATTGCATTAAAAATAGTTTAGTTTCCTCAGCTAGGGATATTTTGGGTCATAAACAGAATGAAAGTAGGAAACCCTGGATAACAAAACATATTGTGAGTCTAATAGAGGAAAGGCGAAAATATAAAAATAGGTTAGATGAAACAGGGAAACAAAGATATAAGGCGATCAAGTGGGAAATTATTCGGGAATGTAGGAAAGCGAAAGAGCAATGGATCGATAATAAATGCAAAGAAGTGGAAGATAAATTCGAAGTAGGAAAGACTGATGAAGCATATAAAATAATTAGGAGAAATTTTAGAGAAATTGGATCTAGTACCAAAAACATTAGAAATGAGGCAGGAGATATCCTAATCGGAAGTGGGGAGAAGGCAGATAGGTGGAAAGAATATTTAGGAAACTTATATGCGGGACAGGAAGTGCAAGATATATTAGAAAGCGAAAGCAGTGTAGAGGGGGATAACCTAGGGAGTCCTATAATGAGAGAAGAGTTTGAGATAGCACTAAAAAGTTTAAGGAATAATAAAGCACCAGGTATAGATGGCTTGCAGGCAGAAATCTTAAAGTGCGCAGGTCAAGAGGTAATAGATCGTTTATTTAAACTAGTTAGTCGCATATACCTGACAGGCGAGATTCCAGAAGATTACAAACGGAACATCATAGTAGCTTTGCCAAAAAGAAAAGGCGTGGATAGATGCGAAAATTTTAGAACTATCAGTTTAACTTCCCATGCGTCAAAAATTTTAACTAGAATTGTGCAAAGAAGGATGGAGAAAAAGGCGGAAGAAATATTAGGAGAAGATCAGTTCGGATTTAGACGAAATAGAGGAACGCGCGAGGCCATTCTAGCTTTACGAGTAATTATAGAAAAAACGATAGAAAAGAGAAAGAGCGTCTATATAGGATTTGTAGATTTAGAAAAAGCCTTCGACAACGTAAAATGGGGGAAGATGTTCGAAGTGCTGAGAAAGGTAGGGATGAAATACAGGGACAGAAGAATAATACATAATCTCTACAAAGAGCAAAAGGCAGTTATAGAATGTGAGCAGGAACAAAGGGAAGTAGATATCCGGAAGGGAGTGAGACAGGGATATGCATTGTCACCTCTAGTTTTCAACTTATATATCGAAGATGCGATTAATATTGTTAAGGAAAGAACAGCCTCAGGGATCAATGTACAGGGCCAAACTATTAACATGCTCAGATTTGCGGATGATATAGCAGTGTTAGCATCTAGCAAAGAAGAATTAGGAGCGGCTCTGAATGAAATGGAAGCAGTTTTGACACAGGGCTTCGGCATGAAAATCAATAAAAAGAAAACTAAAATTTTGGTATGTAGGGGATGTGAAAATAGAACTAAAATGGAAATACAAATTGGAAATGAGAAGATAGAGGAGGTCGCGGATTTCTGCTACTTAGGAAGTAAAATAACTCAAGACGGTAGGAGCACTAAAGATATAAAACAAAGAATGGCGCAGGGCCGAGTTGCGTTTAACAAAAAGAAACAACTGTTATGCTCGAGAACGGTTAATATAGAGACTAGGAAGAGACTCTTAACGTCGTATGTATGGAGTACGGCATTATACGGGTGCGAAACTTGGACAATAGGAGAAGCTGATAGAAAAAGAGTAGAAGCGTTTGAAATGTGGTGCTACAGACGCATGATGAAGATACCGTGGATAGATAAGGTTAGCAATAGGGAAGTATTAGAAAGAGTTGGGGAAAAGCGAAAGGTATGGAAAACAATAAAGAGTAGGAGAGATAGGATGGTAGGACACCTTCTAAGACACGAAGGAATAGTTCGCGACATACTAGAGTCAGAGATAGGAATAAAAAGAGGTAGGGGTAGGCCTAGATTAGACTACTGCTCTCAAATAGTTAGGGATGTAGGATGTTCTACTTTTAGGGAAATGCGTAGGTTAGCTCAGGATAGAAAAGAATGGAGGTACGCGTCCAACCAGTCTTCGGACTGAGAACCTTATGATGATGAATTTAACTACACACGCGTATATGCATAATACTTTTGGGACTGCTGCGCGCTGAAGCTGGGACTTGTACGTTATACTAAGTTCTGACGTCACGCGGCCTACTCTCGCTGCAAGGTATTATTTCTAGCCTCGCACCGACGGAAAACTTTGCAACGGCTTCACAGGCGAAGGAATTTTTTTAACAAAAATTAACAACATAACTGCCTTCAGTATAATAAACTCTATCAATTTTAATTAAATTTGAAAATTACCGAACCTGCCTATTGGAACTTAGGGCAGTGGAGCAACGTGCTGTTCACTGACGAATCCAGTTCTTTTTAAATCACATTGATGGACGAGTTCGAGTCTGGAGACGCCCAGGTGAACGTTTTTTACTGCACTGTGGAAGAAAATGTTACATTTGGAGGAAGGTCCATCATGGTTTGGGGTGGGATAAATTTGAATGGGCGCACGGAGCTGGTGGTAATTCGTGAGGGATCTATGACTGCACGAATGAGTTCTAGAACCACATGTTGTACCATTTGCCGAGAATATGGGTCCAGTATTCATTCTGCAGCAAAATAATGCCCGCCCACACATCGCCAGAATAGTGCAAAATTTGCTCAATGCCCACAATATTGAGGTTATGGATTGGGAACAGCTGCCTCCTCAAGTTATTCGTAATTTAGTTGAAAGTATGCCCTGTCGTTGCGCTGAAGTTTTATGAGTTAGAGGAGGCCACACACGTTTTTGCTTACTTTCATTTAAACATTAAAAAGCTTAATCGCAAATTTCTGCTAATTTTTGTATAAGTTTCTTGCATCGAATGCTTCTTTGATGGTAAAAAGCTGGAAAAGTATATTCTGAGCAAACGTTACAGAGTTTTGCGAATCTGTCTCGACGCCTTGGAGACTGACCTGCATTTACCCCAAATTTATTAATAACAGAATTAAAAATGTTGGCTTATTTTCGAATTAAATGCGGCTGGGTAAAATACGGGCGCCGATTAAAAAAGTGAGTGACGACCGGCCGCGTCGGCTTAGTCCATTCCGGTGCCAATTCTAAAATTAATTTTTCACAAGGAAGGGGAGCCGACGACGGCGTCGTGGTGGTACCTATGTAGGTTTGGGTCATGCACTGGTCCAGACTTTGCAGTTTTAGTGTTACTACAAGTGCGGGGTGCCCAGGATTTTTTCAACAATCATCACGGTAATTTTTTAACTTTTCTCGAAAATTTTTACCAGCTTGTGGGCTATTGCTTTCTTATGGGGAATAATCACCAATACAAACTGCCTTCACGTAAAACGGAACCTTCTCTGTTAGACGTTTTTGATTATATGCGTTGGCCGATCGCTGCAGTAAACGCAAAACTGAGGCTTTCCAGTAACAGCAAATATAGGACATTGCTGCAATGGCGATTAGTTATTTGAAGCGATGACTCCATAGGCTAGAGTTTCTTTCAAATTTCATACATCTAAAAGGTTTTATTAAGTACTAATTACATACCACGTTGCCTGAAATTCAATATAGGTACATAAAGTTTTTAGTTCGAAGACTGATTGGACGCGTACCTACATTCTTCCCCAAAAGCAGCCCATCCTACATCCCCAACTATTTGAGAGCAGTAGTCTAATCTAGGCCTACCCCTGTCTCTTTTTATTCCTATCTCCGACTCTAGTATATCTAGAATGTCCCCTGCCTCGTTTCTAATGTCTTGCTGCTAAAGCCAATTTCTCTGAAATGTTTCCTAATTACTTTACATGCTTCGTCAATTTTTTCCTTCTTCGAACTTATCTTCCACTTCTTTGGATTTATTACCAATCCATTGTTCTTTCGCTTTCCTATATTTCCGGATAATTTCAAACTTGACCGCTTTATGTCTTTGTTTCCCTCCTTCATCTAGCATATTTTATTATATCGTGATTTTAGAATAAAAAGTGGGGAAAATAAGTATGGCACCAAACAAAGTCATGCGATTTTTCGGTTCCTTTCTGATTCCCATATGGAGCACACTGAAAATCAGAGAGCCCATAAGTTGTATTCTGTTCATTTCACACAGTGGTTGAATCGAGAACTTTGACGTAAATTCATTATTTCCTGGTTTTAAGGGTTTGAGATTATTGATATTGAATTTATGGCCCGTTTCCAACGCGTACGACGCCATGCTAGACTTATCAGTACGGCCGTATTTGTAATGAGCTTGATGCTCCTTGAAGCAAGTTAAAATAGACCGAGTTGACTGCCCGATATATTTTTTGTCGCAATTTTCGCATGCTATTCCCGCTTTATGTAATGGGTCCCGTTTTATCTCTCACATTTCCAAGTAGATTTTGAAATTGTTGTGTGAACCATTTTGAAGTCTGCTATCCCGAAAATCGTATTCATTACCTCTAGTTATTTGCGGTACATATGGTATTTTTAAAAATTTAGTAATTTGGTTATCCCCATTTAAAGTGGTGGAATTTCGCAATAGCATTTTAAATTTTCGTTTCCTAATTAATCTATGACAATTTCTGGATCGAAACCGTTACATCTCGCTATATCTTCGATTATGTTTACTTCCTTGCGGTATCTTTCAACGGATAATGGTAGACTCAACAGTCTATTAAGTCAAAAAACAAAAAACTAGCCTCTTTGTGCTGACTGTAGTGGTTCGAATCTGCAGTTATGTACCGAGCTGCACTGGTTTCTTTACTATAGATGTCAAATTCTAACTTACTGCCTTTTCTAATTACCAAAATGTTCAATGTAAGTTTAGATTTAGTCTTTTGGCGTATGGGGTTAACATATTACGAATTCATAGTTCTGTTCATTTCACGAATACGTTAGGTTGCTATGTTAACAAGCCAGTTGTTCTGGTCAATTGGATATCAAACTTACCTGGTATAAATAACGAGTTTGGTGTAGTGGCCAAGCATAATGCCTCCTACGCCGATTTAGTGCATTGGTCTCAAGCGAAATGTATTTTTAACCCACTTATATCTATAAATTCGCGTTACTCTCGAAATATATTATTTAGTCAGAGAATAATTCGTCTGGAAAATTCTATAAAGTTGAAGATGATGCGAAAAAAGTTGGTTATTTTAACTTTTAACGAGTTTATTTTAAACAAAAATATAGTTTTATGGGAGTATGAATATTATTTTGCTTGCTGGACAAAAATAAGATATCAGCTCTGTATTAGATGCAATTTTAATGACAGAATGCGGTGATCCACTTACTATTTTTAGGTTTGCTTTATGAGATTCCTCCATTTCTTTTGGGAAACCACTTCCGCCAATAGAACCTTAAATTATAAGTAATTTCATCAAGGAAACCTTGACTTAACCTGAACGTCAATTCGTCATAATGCAGGAAGAAACCACCATGTTCCATCTCTCTTTCCAATATTATTAGTTTCGCTTGCAATGTTGGGAATGAAGAAATTCTTTTGTTCCAGAACCTAGTAATGAGAAGTTAATTTCTTCAAGGCCAGATGTCGAACGGGGGACATGGCGGCCGCGGTGGCGGCTGGTCGCCGATGCACTTTCGGTCCCCGTCGCCATATGCCCAGTCACCACCCCCAAGACTTCCGGGCAGTCCGGGGATGAACATGTTCGCGGCACGCCATCCGTTAATGGCGTGTCCTAGACCGCGCTGGCCGTCGCCTGTGCCGCCTCCGGGCACACCACCGCCACCCATACCGCGACCCTTCAGAATGCCCATACACCCGGTAAGTATCAGAAAACAACAAACAAATAAACGTTGAAATACTTACTGGTAATTTTATTATCACGCATAAAAGACTAAATTACAATAACAACAATAATACACCATAAATAACAGCTAAATGTATACCAAGTCTCACACTGTTGTTTTTCTGAGATGGATCTCTAACAGTGACGACTTCAACCCCGCGTTTTCTAATTTTCTTCCCTTCCTTGTCAATATTTTCAAAATTAATTTCATCGCCGACGTCCAGATATTTTAGAAAATACTCAGCAGAATTCGTCTGCCTTTGGTTAACCGTTTTCGTCATTGCTTGTCTGATATACAGGGGTAGATCTTGAAGATTTCTCGCTCCAGCCAGTAGATTCTTATTTTTTCCTAATGGAAAATCCACCTACCATTAATACCGCTACTAACTTAATGGTGGTAATACTACTGGCGTTACTATTACTACTATAAGTAATAGTTGTAGATAATATTTTACTAATTACTAATTCGCTGCTACTTATGTTACAACTTCTTGTACTATTAGTGTCGTTACTAGTTCTATAACATATAATAGTTGCTGCCAATATTTTTGTTTCTACTAGTTTTGGGTTATTATTCTTATTACTATTATCAATGATACTGTTACCTTTATTGCAGTCACATTTGCCATACATAGCTTATTTTTTTCTAAACAAAAATTATTGCTTACAATTTCTATTGCTGCTAGTTACTAAGTTACTATTATCAATATCGTTGCTGTTTCACCAACAATTTTTGTTATTTCTACTATTACTGTTTTTGTAATTATTCTACTAACACAACTTTAGCTTCGATTTAATCAGAATATTTTGTTTTTCTAGAAACATTAGCCTTACTAATTCTGCGGTAGTAGCTGTTACTAATGCTATTTTTGTTTACTATTACTTCTGCTTTTCCCTTGATTTCATCACAATACATTACTTTTGCTCAACAATCTTTTACTAATTCGCTACTGCTACTTATGTTACAATATTATTATTAATAAAGCTCTTTCTGATACTATTCTACAACTTCTTGTACTATTAGTGTCGTTACTAGTTCTACAAAAGCTGATACCAGTGCAAATTAATACTAAAGTAACAGAAGCATAAAGATAGTGTACACCTTTTATTATCTGCCACTTTTGAACCAAATAATGCTTATGCTGTTACTATTGTTGCTACCTCGACCACTGATGCTTCTGATATTCTCCTGTTTCGCATTCTAGTAACCTCACCAAATGTTGCTACTCTTACCACCAACTTAATTTCTGTTGATTCTCCATCAAAATTATAGTATTACTATTACTACTTCTACTACTTTATCAGCACTGTTGCTACTAGTACTATTTCTTCTGATATCGTCATTTCCTATTATTAATTTCGATTCTAATAGTTGCTGCTAATTGCTAATATTCTTGTGTCTATTAGTTGTTACCACTTTTGTTGCTATTATCTATAATACTGTTACAGTTATTATAGTCATAGTTGCTATACTTACATAGCTTCATTTTTTTCTAAACAAAAGTTATTACTTACTACTTTTATTGCTGCCAGTTACTATTATCAATATGGCTTTTGTTACACCAACAACTTTTGTTATTTCTACTATTACTGTTTTTGCTATTATTCTAGTAACATAACTTTAGCTTCGATTTTATCAAAATTACAATTTTTGTCTTCCTAGAAGCATTAGTCTTACTAATTCTGTGACAGTAGCTGTTACTAATGCTATTTCTTGTTTACTATTGCTCAACAATCTTTTACTAATTCGCTGCTACTTATGTTGCAATATTATTATCACTAAAGCTTTCTGATACTATTCTACAACTTCTTGTACTATTAGTGCCGATACTAACTCTACAAAAGCTGCTACCAGTGTTACTGAATTCTAAAGTAGCAGCAAGTGCCTACGTGATCACTAATTGTTAGTTGCTAAAACAGTTGCTTTAGTATTCCAATAACTTCACCAAATGCTGCTCTTTTTACAACTAACGTAATTTCTACCAGCACTACTGCTACTAATACTATTTCGGCCGACAACTCTCGTCAATTCCTATTACTAATTTTAGTTATAGCAATATGTGAGTACCAGTATCAGTAACAGCAGGAACTTGCCTTTAGCGAACAAAGGTATGGTTTTCAACCCTTTCTTCCGTACACCACCCGAAGCTTCCATATCTTCATTATTTGGGCAACAGCCAGTTAAAATCAATAGAGTATCTTCATCAGAATTTTCTGCTACATACTTGACGCTTTGCATCAAGTCTGAGTAGGGTTTCGATATATCGCCGAATTCTCCTCCTACTATGGTCATCACGAAACCATTTTTGTTCTGCTGCAAGTTGTTAAGGTTGGTTCTGACGAAATTAAAGATGAAAGGGTCGTGGATCTTCCCGAGTCTGTCCAGATTTAAACCATCCTCCTCGCTTCGTTGGAGTCTGGGATCTGTAGGGGTTGCAAATTTCTACATAAATTGTTTTTATTTATTATATGGCAAGTTTTAAGAAGTACCGAGAAGGGGATCGAAGAAACTGTTGAAGAAGGATTGTTTCATGGCCGACATTAATCCCAAAACATCCCAAATGCTTTTAGGTCTAACCACCAGAACTGGTACGTCAGCAACTTCGTTCGGGGTTAAATGTTTTGCTGATGCCTGTTTGTTTTCTTTCTTTCGGGAGTTCGGGTAGAATATTTCGGTATCTTGGGACCTTCCGGATATTTGCCTTTTAATCCTCCTCTGTCTCTTTTCCCATTTATTGATGTTGTTGAATGGTTTTGCTTCGGGGTTTGGGAAAGCTTCGAAAAGGGGAATTTTGTCTGCATCTTCATTTGGAAGTCGCTTCAGCAGAGGTAAGTCGCCAATTGGCAAGTCTTCTTCTTGTTTTAAAGGCAGTGATCCTATGGATTCTTTGTCGTAATATTCAAGGGGTTGCTCTATTCTGTCGGTGTGCGTTTGCGTTTCTTGGCCAAGCAAGTTGAAGTTGATGAAATCTGAATTTTCTTCTTCAAACATTTTTCTCGAAAAGTCTTTGTTTAATTGGGCCATGGCTAACAAGAATTGTTTTAAAAGTTGTCTGAAAATGTTTTAAAACTTTACCTGTGCTGAGACCTAAGGTATCACTAGAATATGCCATCAAATTATCCAAATTTGAAGAAAGTTTTTCGCTGCAATCACAATGTTCTTCGGAATTTTCTAGTTTTTGTCGGTTGCTATTTTTTGAACAAGGCTAGAATAGTTCATTTTTAGACGGAATATTGTACCTACAAGTATAGAAATGTGATTACCTTGAGCATGGCTACCTGTTTCATCTTGAGATACTTGACTGCGTTCCCGATAGGAGCATCATTTGAAAAATTGGTATTTACCAAGAAGATTACCACTTCAATCTTCTTGGGTGTAGAATTTTCGTTCTTTGTCGGAGTGTTTAATGCATTCGCGCATTTTACGAAAGCCAAAATGATAGACATAAAACAGACACTGTATATGGGCGCCATATTGATTAATAAATTATTTACACAACTGTAAAATAATACTTGCTTTTATGACAGGTATTATTTTTCTAATTTTTTCACTCGTGTTACTAGATTACACTTAATTTCTGGCATGGCTTACTACAGGAGTAAAAAAATTAAAAAGTTGCCTGAATTACTTAACAAACAATAAAAACATTAAATACCTAATGAGAGAATTCTTTTTTGAGATACCCCTGTTTTGTGTTAATCTATGTTAAATTAAAAATCCCTTATCGACTTTTGAACAGTTTGGTATACATTATACATATTTTTATCGTTTGTTTGTTGCAGCCGTCGCCGGCTCCGGCGTCGTACCGCGTCACCCCGGATTATTTCCGCGGTGTCTCGCCATACAGCCCGGAGTTTGGGGCGCCGTCTCGCGAATATGAATACGTGGGCGTTCCGCTTGAGCCACCGCCACTTCCTCGCAATTACGATCCCGATGAGGAGGATTCTGGACCATCCACTGCCGAAATTATCGCTAATCAGAGCCAGGATTATATCGATGAGAGATTAGCCGAATATCAGGCCACGATTTATTTACTACAAGGTCAGAGAAAGAGTTTTTTGTGTGTATTTTTCTTTACTGTATATTTGGCTATAGCCATTAAACTAAGTAGGCGCGGAAGTTGACAATTGCGTCCACCCGTGTGCTATATAATACTAGTAGCTGTGCGTTATAAATAAAATTCGCACGGGTATATTCAAATGTTGTAGGCAGCTTTGAAATTTTGACGTTTAAAATCTAATATTTTTTTACCAGAAAAATGGCGTTGGTTATGCAATTTTTAATCAAGCAGCTCGAAATTTACATAGCCCTCTAAGATTTGTATTCTATAAATAGGCGGTCTACATTGAATCAAGCTCTAAAGTGAATAGATCACTTCTAGGTCACCCAGGACATCACTGGAATCCTAATCAGAATACGCCAACAACAACAATATGCATTATTGGTTTTCGTTGATGACCTTACATACAAAAAATCTATTTTTGCGCGTTGTACGCCAATAAAGAGTAGGCTGAATGGATAATAGAACGAAATAACCGTGGAATTGTTGTGTAAAGCCGGTTTATAAACGAATCGTTCCGAAAATAGCAATGATCACTCTCTGCAGTGTCATTTTGCGAGTGAAAATACTGGGCAATGAAAAAATATATAGAGGAAATCATACGATCCACCTATATTTGCATTAGGCCACTCTGTCAGGTTTATTAATAAATGCAAGTGTGATTATAAACATGAACAGTTACAGCAAACTTTGTTGTAGATTGTAGGAACGAAACGGCATAGTTTGCTCAAGCCTATTGTACATCGTAGTTCATTAAAACCATCCACCCCCTTCAAGTCCAACAGATTTAAGTTGGCGAGGGGTGGGGTTGCGACGCGATGGCGCCTGCCACAGCCTGCGCAAAAACAAAGAAAGTCCAACGCGGTAGCGCGAGAGTAGGCCCGAAAATTCAAGAAAACCGTCACATCTGACCACATTAATAGACTACACAAAAGAAAATTTAGACGGTTATTTTATTATCTGCATTTGATAAATTAAAAGCAGTGTTAACATAAATATTATTACTATTATTAATACTTAGGTATTTTTCTGTCATCAAAAGAAAAACGGTCGTTTAGGACACTTATTTCGTGATAGTATCCATTTTATTGTCAAAGATTTCAATCATTTCCTTCTCCAAAGAAGGGTCATCTTGGGCATTCTGAGTATTACCTTTAGGTTCCATTCTTTCTGACACTGTTTGATTGTCATCTTGAACCAAATCTTCTCTTGTTTTTCCTTCACTTCCTGCAGAGTCTTCATATTCATTTACGTAGATAACAGGGTTCTTCCTCCCAATTTCCTTTTCGAGTTCGTCGGAGAGTTTTTGTAACTCAAAATTCAATTTTTCTTCTACCACCAAAGATCGCGCTTCGTTCAACTTCTTTTGTATGCAATCCTTCATAAATTCAATCTCTTCTTCTTCTAGTTCCTTTAATAGATCTTTCACCCATATTTCTTTACATTCCTGGGTGATCTTAGAAGAAAATTGAATTACATTCTTCAAACATTGTCTAGCTTTTATAGGAACGTTAACAACCTTGTCTTGGGTTAATTTTTTGAGGTTCTTCAAAAAATGTTTAAGAGTCAAATAGAGAATAGCTTCTAGATAAGTATCTTCTTCTTCTATTTGTTCTAATTCTTGTTTGGTAATGTCTATGATGAAGTAATCTTCATGTTCTGTGAAAGCCTCAAACACGTCTTCAGCATATACTCTAATATTATCTTTGGTATGAACTTCTGTATCTAAAAAATCGATATTTGTTGACACCCATTCTTCCTCCAGAGTTTTCTTAAGTATCTCTTGTAAAATATTGACTTTCGTCAATACTTTTATAGCTGTCTTCTTAGTCAGATCATTAGTATCTTCACTCAATACCTTCAAACTATTCAAATAAGTAAAACCAGTTCCAGCAACGTTGTAATAATCTAAAGAAGGGTTGATTACTTCTTCTATAACGAAGATAGGTATATATCTATATAAATAATTGTGGTCTTCCACGAAAGGTAGGATCATCTCTGTGGTGAAGTAACCCCAAGTGGTTCCAAAATATTTGATTAAAATTGGGAAGACCAGGGGAGCAGTTTTTCGAACAGCATACACAGGATCGTAGAGTAGTCTCAAATAAAGATCTCTGAGGTTTTCGTTGAAGAATTGCTTGCTGCATTTTTTAGCAATGCGCGTGAAGGTCAACAACACATTCCTCCTTGTCCTCCAATTGGAATCGGACTTATAAATGAGGTCTTCCATTAATTTTTGAACTGAAGCCATAATATCTGTGGTCCCCATCACGTCTATTAAAGTTTCCAAGTTCCTCGCAATGTTTTCTTTGACAATTCCGAATTGTTCTTGTTCTATACTATTCCTGACCAAAGGAACGAATTCCTTTTTTACGATTTCGGAACTCACTAAGGCTATTAGAGACATCAAATTCCAGGCAATGACTGCTCTCACGTGGGTATTTGGATCCGAATGAAGTTGCTTGACAATATCCATGACGGTTTCTTCGAAAATATGGTCGAATTCTTTTGAACTTTCTTTGAGCGCCTGACAAAATTTCGCCATGTTTTTCGCGATTTCCTCGCGAACTTGAGGTTCGTCATCTTTGCTCAAATTTTGGAAAATCGGCACTAAATACTTGTCGGTAATTTCGTAACCCACTGCTTTTTGGATTTCGTGAACTTGGGCGGCTACTTGGCATCTTACTCTCCACGCTTTGTCTCCTGGAAAAATAAAAACATTTTTAAGAAGTGATAGATGTTCCGGTTGTAATATTTCGAATGTCAGAGTACCTGCAAGATCTTGAAAGAATTTGAGGACCTTATTTTCAATTTCTTGAGAGCTTAATCGAGCAGCTATGCTAATAGCTACATTGACGGCCAAAACTCTGACAGAATCTTGAGTATCCTGTACTAAATTATCTAAAACTGGTATGAACTCGTTTTTGAGGTCTTCCACTTCGATTTTTTTCGAAAATTTTGAGAAATTTTCAGCTGCTGATCGACGGATCATAGGCTGTTCATCTTGGATTAAATTTTTGAAAAGTTTTCTTAGATCGTTTTGTTTTTCTGGTGATACCTTCGAATAACAAACCTAAAATGAAAAGTTTTTGATATTTATTGTATATTCGTAATAAATTTATAGAGAAACCTCGAATAATCCAGTGGCGGAACATTTGGAAGTGAACCATTCTTCGGTCGATAATTTCTGTATTATTGGAATGAAAAATTTTTCTAAATATTCTTTATCCAACGTTGACGATATGTATATCAAAGATCTCACAGCTCTTTCTCTCACAATGGTTTCGTCGAAGTTACACAGTTTTATGAGAAGTTTAAAAATTAGGTCTACATTGTCATAGCCTCCTATGAAGGGTATGAAATTCTCCAACTGCTCAGCTAAAGTTAAGAGAACTTCATCGTGAAGAAAATTGGTGTCTATGTACTGGTCCAAGAAAGGCACCAGTTCTTTTTTGGTTTCCTCTACGTCTAACACCACCGCTATTGTCGGTAATTTCTTGATTGCTGTTATTTGTACCTAAAAATGATTTTATATACAATTTGTAAAGTGAAATATTAAAATTTACCTGGACGTTCTCGTCTCCTGCTTCTTCGGCGAAAATTTCCAAAAGATTGATGCTTTCCTTTTCCGCCATTATAATAAAATTAAAAGATTTAGACTGGAGTGTATATGAGTTGGTTTTAATATGAGTCAATTGTTGTTCCAGTATCTTATCTGACAGATATTGTATCTAGCGACTTATTTCTAAGGTAATTTAATAATGCGTTATCGTCATCTCTGATTAGAGACATACCAATTTTCTTGATTATTCATCTATTTGTAGGTCACTTTCCAAATCAATCAACTTAATAATGTCAAGCAAAATTAAACGAATTTTAACGATATTAACAAAAAAATGCATACGATGGCAATTCAATCTGCACCATCATGTCAGGTGGCGAAGAACTGGACCAGGGATTTTAAACTTGGCAGAGAGATCCGTGAATAAGCTCCAGCTGCTGGACGTCCGAAAACTGTTGTTGGTTCGATATCTTATCTTACTACCGTACTGGCTCCTGTGTCGATGGGAATTCCAGTCTTCTTACCATCAATAACTCCCTCAACCATCAGACCATCTCCAAATCGAGCCAGTCTTGACACCTTTACTTCTTCTACTGGAGCTTGATGATATTGCACCACTTTCTCTTTCTGATTCCGTCTGGGAGTAGTTCAACATCTACCCTAAAGATGACCTTTTTCTTCACAGTTTCAGCATCGTAGGAATTTCTCCCTTTCATTATCAGTCACCTTATTGCTGTTGTTTGTTTATCGTCTGGCTTGTCTTTCATCTGGAGCGGACGCTCTTTGGACTATCCCCTGGATGTCTGCTTTACGGCCTTGCAAGCTTGGTCTTACTATCTCGCAGGCCTTCGATGAAATTCTCAACTGCCAGGCTCTCCAAGAACTCCTCTGGGGCTGTTGGACATGCCAGTCGGACCAGACGAGCAATATCGGTCTCGAATTCTTGTGAGGTTCGTCGGAACTTTTCATATTTACTCTCTTCTGATATTCGGGTCTCTAGTTTTGTTTCTATCTCAGCAATTCTCGCAGCGACCTGCTCTTGGCTCTTTTCTATAGCTGACTACATTTCTTCCACATTGTTCTTCATATCTTCTTGACTATTTTTCATTGCTTCATGCAAATCATTTTTCAGTTCATCTTGACCGTTCTTCATTGCTTCATTGTAAAGTTAGCAAACGACACCGTCAACGCATGGAAATATGTGAACGTTCATGAATAAATGTGAAAAATAAAAAAGATTGGTGAACAACCTATTTCTTTTATAATTCACTACTGCTTGTAGTTTTAACATAACTTTTTTATGAGATTAGCCGGAATCTGCATCGATTTTCTATCAAATCTAGACATTAACGAAGATAAATACATTATCGCAGACGAAAGTGACGCATTAGGTGTTAATATTAAGATGGTCTGCCGCATAATATTATTTTTCACACTTAAGGACAGTTACAAATATTTGCGAGTGCCTAATTTAATTATTTGCGGTTTAAATTTATTTGGAACGTAAATATTGGCAGTAGTAATGACTCGGTTGTCTATATTTATACTGTTACGCAATGTAAACGCTAAATTTTGTTATTGTTTTGTAAATTTCTGCTGTAATAGAAAAACCTGTTACAATACTTGGATAGGTAATCTGTAGTTTTTTTAATAATAAATAGGTATTATTGTCAAAAATCAAGTCTGGCGATGGGATCACCTATAAGCCCATTATTAGCAGACATTTTTATGTCTAATCATCATAAGGTTCTCAGTCCGAAGACTGGTTGGATGCGTACCTCCACCCTTTTCTATCCTGAGCTAACCTACGCATTTCCCTAAAAGTAGAACATCCTACATCCCTAACTATTTGAGAGCAGTAGTCTAATCTAGGCCTACCCCTACATCTTTTTATTCCTATCTCTGACTCTAGTATGTCGCGAACTATTCCTTCGTGTCTTAGAAAGTGTCCTACCATCCTATCTCTCCTACTCTTTATTGTCTTCTATACCTTTCGCTTTTCCCCAACTCTTTCTAATACTTCCCTATTGCTAACCTTATCTATCCACGGTATCTTCATCATGCGCCTGTAGCACCACATTTCAAACGCTTCTACTCTTTTTCGATCCGCTTCCCCTATTGTCCAAGTTTCGCACCCGTATAATGCAGTACTCCATACATACCACTTTAAGAGTCTCTTCCTAGTCTCAATATTAACCGTTCTCGAACATAACAGTTGCTTCTTTCTGTTAAACGCAACTCGGCCCTGCGCTATTCTTTGTTTTATATCTTTAGTGCTCTTACCGTCTTGAGTTATTTTACTTCCTAAATAGCAGAAATCCGTGACCTCCTCTATCTTCTCATTTCCTATTTGTATGTCAACTTTAGTTCTATTTTCACATCCCCTACATACCAAAATTTTAGTTTTCTTTTTATTGACTTTCATGCCATAGCCCTGTATCAAAACTGCTTCCATTTCATTCAAAGCCGCTCCTAATTCTTCTTTGCTAGATGCTAACACTGCTATATCATCCGCAAATCTGAGCATGTTAATAGTTTGACCCTGTACGTTAATCCCTGAGGCTGTTCTGTCCTTAACAATATTAATAGCATCTTCGATATATAAGTTGAAAACTAGAGATGACAATGCACATCCCTGTCTCACTCCCTTCCGGATATCTACTTCCCTTCGTTCCTGCTCACATTCTATAACTGCCTTTTGCTCTTCGTAGAGATTATGTATTATTCTTCTGTCCCTATATTTCATCCCTACCTTTCTCAGCACTTCGAACATCTTCCCCCATTTTACGTTGTCGAAGGCCTTTTCTAAATCTACAAATCCTATATAGACGCTCTTTCTCTTTTCTATCGTTTTTTCTATAATTACTCGTAAAGCTAGAATGACCTCGCGCGTTCCTCTATTTCGTCTAAATTCGAACTGATCTTCTCCTAATATTTCTTCCGCCTTTTTCTCCATCCTTCTTTGCACAATTCTAGTTAAAATTTTTGACTAATGGGAAGTTAAACTGATGGTTCTGAAATTTTCGCACCTATCCGCGCCTTTCCTTTTTGGCAAAGCTACCATGATGTTCCGTTTGTAATCCTCTGGAATCTCGCCTGTCAGGTATAAATGCTACTAACTAATTTAAATAAACGATCTATTACCTCTTGACCTGCGCACTTTAAGATTTCTGCCTGCAAGCCATCTATACCTGGCGCTTTATTATTCCTTAAACTTTTTAGTGCTAGCTCAAACTCTTCTCTCATTATAGGATTCCCTAGGTTATCCCCCTCTACACTGCTTTCGCTTTCTAATATATCTTGCACTTCCTGTCCCGCATATAAGTTTCCTAAATATTCTTTCCACCTATCTGCCTTCTCCCCGCTTTCGATTAGGATATCTTCTGCCTCATTCCTAATGCTTTTGGTACTAGATCCAATTTCTCTAAAATTTCTCCTAATTATTTTATATGCTTCATCAGTCTTTCTTACTTCGAACTTATTTTCCACTTCTTTGTACTTATTATCGATCCATTGCTCTTTCGCTTTCCTACATTTCCGAATAATTTCCCACTTGATCGCCTTATATCTTTGTTTCCCTATTTCATCTAACCTATTTTTATATTTTCGCCTTTCCTCTATTAGACTCACAATATGTTTTGTTATCCAGGGTTTCTTACTTTCATTCTGTTTATGACCCAAAATATCCCTAGCTGAGGAAACTAAACCATTTTTAATGCAATTCCATTCTTCCTCTATGTCCCTAACAATATTTTCGCCCGCGCCCTTTAGTACTTCGTTTGTCTTTTTCTCGAACTTATCGCGCGTATCATCATCTTTTAGTTTCTCTGGGTCAAGATACCTTCTTCCGCTTCGTTTTTTCAAAATGTTAAATTTAAGATTGGCCTTCATAACGACTATATGGTGATCACTATCTATATCTGCTCCTGGATAACTTCTACAATCCCTAACTTGATTTCTAAATCTTTGCCTAACAATAATGTAATCTATTTAAGATCTTCCTAGGTCTCCTGGCATCTTCCACGTGTAGCGTGATGGTGAAATAGAGTGTTCGCGACCGTTAAGTTATGTTTATCGCAGAACTCTATCAGTCTAACTCCCCTATCGTTCCTATTGTCTAATCCAAAGGGACCAACTATTCCGCCCTCTCGCCCTGTGCCTACGACTGCATTGAAATCTCCTATAATTATTAAATTTTCGTGTCCTCTCACAAAATCTAGCACATGTTCAATATCACTATAAACTGCCTCTACGACCTCATCACTGTAGTTAGAAGTGGGCATATATACTTTCAATAGCTGCAATAATATTGTTAATTGGAATTTGTTTATTATATGTATTTATGGTAAAGTCGGGGACGTAAAATTGTAAAACTTTTTAAATATTTGTAGGAACATTGTGTTGGATATATTATGTATCCATTCAGGGTTAATTGAGTTTTCATGTTTGTTTGTAAGTTTTGTTAATTTGCGTTGTTGTTTTTCTTTTATGTTGATAAATGTCGTATGAAATCTTTGATTGTGTGACTAATGGAAAAAATTACTGTAAATTTGTGGTAGGATTTTGTTAATTTTAAATTCTAGGTTTTTATTTTTCTTTTTTATTATACATGCCAGCACTTCACGGAATTATAAATTTATCTAACTCAAAATCTTAGCGAGATTGCGAATTTTTGAATTTTTCAAATTCTAACATTTTAAATAAATTTTTCCAATTCTGGGATGATCGTAAATCGAAAGTTTTGTTATTTTGTTTGTTTTTTTTTAAAGACGCATTTTACCAGGTCATTGATTTCTTACGTTCACCACAGGCAGATCCTCCAACTTATATTCAATTTCGTATTTTCAATCGACATGTTTCGAATGAAAACTTCACCATGCCGAGTTTTCAAAGCGAAATTAAAGCGTACAATATTATTGGGTTATTTATATTTGCCCATGTGTGTGATACGGACTGATACAGATAAATTAACTCATAATACAGATTGCAAAGTTTTCCTTTACATCCACGGAAAACCACACGCATAAGAAAACCGTTTTCCACGTCACGGTTCGCGTGCGAACTTTTAGACGTACCTAATGTTCTATTTCGAGTCCAATCGCGTGCTACTCTCGCTCAGAATTTGGCCACTTTCTGATGTAACCGACCAATACACTCTAAATACAAACAGAAAATGCTTTACGTAAAACCCTATCGAATTTACTCGAGTAGCATCTAAAAGCTAGGAGGCGTAGGATTTTAAAATCGCAGATCAGCAAAATATAAGCAACATTTTACATTGCGGTAAGTAATACCTACTTATTTCAGAATCAATGAACACGTTTCAGCGTTTATTAGGAAACGTAAAAAAACTGGTTTGTTGGATGAGTTACCAGACTAATCTAATTTACACTTGCCCCTGATTAATCACGTTTACCCCTTTAAAAAGGGGTAAGTGTAAATACTGATCTCCAGTTACTGTACAAGATGTCAGCTCTTTAAATTTGAGCTAAAAACAACGTTAGTGAGCCCGGTGTATTTTATCAGAGTATGTAAATCAATGTATTATTTCCATTTGATAAAAAATTTGGTAGGTAGGCATGGTTACTTTTATGTCGGAACAATACAATTAAACAGTATTGATTCAATCAGTTATGACATTCATATTGGTAACAGCAATACGTCGGATTAATATTTAAAGGTTTCTGTACATCAGATATTCCATCAGCAAACTGCGAAATAATTTCGAAACCAATTTCCATAATAATAAATGATAATTATAATGGAAACGCATAAAATTAATTATAACTCCAGGAAAATTCACCTGGCACATTTTGCTGATATTAAAGGAGATACATATTAGATAAATATCAATACAGATATTAATTAGTGGTACTGGACCGTTCGAACAACTACTCCTCGGGCAAATACCCCGCCAGGCATTGAATTATAGAACTAAATCCAGATTTTTTGTACTACGAGACGTTTCAGACTGCTACCTCATCTAAGATGGCTTTGAAACAATCCTAATTTGTCTCCATGTACTTACGTGCTATTAAGCAGGTCTTTGTTCAAATACAGATACTTAAATATTAAATAAAGTAAGTAGAAACACATTTGACGTGTTTTGAGCTATGAATTCTTCAAAAGTTAACTCCACACGCCAAAATGTCAGCATCCTCAGGAGTATGGAGATACCTAAAACTAAAACTTACACTACGTTTCTTAAATACTTCCTTCCTTCCCCCAGATATACAATAAAATAAATAAACCTTGGGTTCTAGACGATCTATTTCTATACAAAACATATAAATAGAAAATACACAAACTATAATATTAAATTGTAACATAAATCAGTCGAAAACAATATAAAATAAAACTCCTCTTAATCTTAATTGTGTTTATTAATTTAACTGCACTGGATACTGATTAAAAACTTTTTTAATTAACTATTGAAACGCAAACAGTAATGGCGGATAAACATGATATTTTTAGCCAGTTACGATTTGCAGTTTTTGTCGAAAGGTCAAAGGAAGTACGTTACAAAGTTCAAATTTCCGATTACCTACTCTAAACAAGATGTAATTAAAAACAGATCAAAAACCTAACCGACAATGAGACCCAAAACACGCATGATAAAAATTGTTGGATCTAAACAAAACCAGCCCAACATAGCTCAATGATAATAACAGAAAAGACCGTTCTTATATTAAAATTGCACTCTTTTACCCTTCGTCGACACTCTTTATGGCAAGTGAGACTTCCTTATCACATTTACCCCAAGTTGTGGGGCACATGCAATTACAAATAGGTATTTATACAGATGCAAGAAAATAAGAAATTTTACAGTGAAATCAGTGGCGTTCTTCAATAAGTTCATTATTGGACGAAAAATGGCGGGATACAGAGATCCCTGTGTTGCGCCCGAAGGGTGCACACAAACAAAGTCATGACTAACCGAGTAATATCCGTCAGCACGTTGACTATCGTAAAATTGCCAATAATAAACAGTAATAAGTGTTCTTTTGCCATATACAATGAACATGGGAGTGTATGGTTCTCAATATATGGACTTTTTCTATTGTATTTTGTATTGCATAGATGAAAATGAAACTTTTGCCAGACAAAATGACACATTTTTATTTAGTTTTCACTCGAACATTGAGATGTTTTACTACAATTTTTTTGTTCGCAAAATTTCGTACACATACCGTGTGACAAACTTCCATGTGTACATGGGGAAATAACATGGGCAATTACATTTTTGGGGATTCCTGCTCCCCATGTGTAGTTACAGTTTTTCTGCGTATGAGGATATCAAAAACTCTGCAATTTTCCAATTTATTAAAGCATTAAAAGCAAAAATTACACCAATAATTTTCAAATTAAAACACGGATATTCATCAGATTACCTATGACAATTTAATTTATTCTAATCAAAGACTCCCTTGATTCTAATTTCTAATTCGTCTGAACTGTCAACATTATTTATCGACAATTTAAAATTTGGGTTTCAAAATGAACAAAAATATTTATTCAGTTGAAGAAAAGGTTTTCATCGTGAAAACATTTTACGGCGGCAATAGTCTGCGGGTAGTCCATGACTTATTTTCAGTAAAATTCAATAACAGTCCTATTCCTTCGGTAACAACAATAAAAAAATTTGTTAAGAAATTTGAAGATACTGGGAATCTTTCATTGAAAGAAGGTAATTATTTTTACTAATAAATTTACTTGGTTTTTATTTAGATAATTCTGATTCGCTTATTATTATGTATTACCTAGTTGCTAATTCCTTATTGTTCGCTAACTTATATTTTACTGGGATTATGAGAAATTTAACAAGTGATAACGTGGAGTGAAACAAAACTAAAATTAATCTTATCATTTATTTTTTTAGTCGTTCCAAGAAATCTAAATGTTGAGGTAGAGGAAATGGTAATAGACCTGATAACTGCTAGTCCAACATCTAGTTTAAGGTCTATTGCCCTAGAATGTAATGTTTCAAGAGAAACTGTCCGTAACATATTAAAAAAAAAACAAATATCATCCCTTTAAATTCCAATGTCACCAAGAGTTACTTCCTTTTGACGAAGAATCAAGGCAAACTTTCTGTGAAGAAATGCAAGAACGGGCTAATCGGGATCGCAGCTTCCTCTCATCAATTTGTTTTACCGATGAGTGTACCTTCACTTTAAATCAAAAGCCAGATTCACAAAACGTTAGGCATTGGGCCCAGGAAAATCCCAGAATAAATCTAGCCACTACAACGCAATACCCTCAAAAATCAATATTTGGGCAGGCATTTTTAATAATCGCATTCTAGGACCATTTGAAATACAGGGAAATTTAAATTCAGATCTTTTAATTAACCATATTGGCCCTGCATTAGAAGAAGTTGCACATGCGAATCGGGAGGTCTGGTTTCAACATGACGGATGCCCAGCACATTTTGGAGCACAAGTGAGGGAATTATTAAATGAAATATTTCCAGAGAGCTGGATTGGTCGAGGTGGTGCTATAAACTGGCCAGCTAGATCTCCCGATTTGGCATCGTGTGACTTTTTCTTGTGGGGTCATTTAAAAAATAAGATTTATAAAACTCGTCACCCAAATATTGATTCTTTAAGGAATGCTATTTTTGCGGAATGCAACTTAATAAACGATCGGCAACTTGCGAATGTGAGAAATTCTTTCTATAATAGGCTGGGATACTGTCTGATACAGAATGGGGGTTTATTTGAATATTTGTTATAGTTATTTCTCTTTTTTTATTTTACTTTAATTTCATTGTATATTAATAAGTTTCTGTCCTTACCTAGATATGAAATAAATAAGTATTAAATTGTCAGATTACAAAATTCATTAGAATAAAATAAACAAATGTTGCCGCTTGTTAAATTTTCCATAATTGCAGTAAAATTAAAGTAATTTAATTTTTATTATTTCATTTTAGTGCTTTAACATTTTCCCAAAAACTTTTTAATAGGTTAGACGACACCTACAATTCACCCTAAACTATGGACCAGCATTCACCATTCACCAACGAAACTACCACACCAGTAATCAATTAATTGTCAACTATAGGTAATGACAATAATAATGTGAATGAGAATTATCTAAATAAAAAAACAAGTTTATGTATTAGTAAAAATTAACTTCTTTCGATGAAAGGTTCCCAGCCTTCAAATTCCTTACTAAATTATTTGTTGTTATACCGAAGGAATAGGACCGTTATTGAATTTTACAGAAAATAAGGCACGGACTACGCGCAAACTATTGCCGCCGTAAAATATTTTCACAATGAAAACCTTTTCTTGAACAGAATAAATATTTTTGTTCATTTTTAAATGTTGACAGTTCAGAAAATCCATAAAAATCAAAGACGTCCGTGATTAGAGTAAATTAAGTTTTCATGGATAATCTGATAAATTTCTGTTTTAGTTATAAAATTATTAATGTAATTTTTGTTTTAATGCTTTAATAAATTGGAAAGCTGTAGAGTTTTTGATATTCTCATACGCAGAAAAAAATAATCTTTCGATTGCTACCTTTACCACCACTGTAACTACACATGGGGAGCAGGAATCCACAAAAATGTAATTGCCCATGTTATTTCCCCATGTACACGTGGAAGTTTGTCACACGGTATACTGTGTGTACCTAATCTCATCGAGAAAGTTTAAAGATGAATCGATTTCCTAATTTTCTAGAACAAATGGATCATTGCAGAATCTTCTGTCAGACAATCTATTTACGGTCGATCATGTTTCATTTTCAACTTCAGAAGTTCCCCTTTCTCATCCTGTTGTTACAAGTGCCCAACTTATTTATAGAAGATCTTTAATAAGAAGTGTATAGTGATAAATTTTATTTGCTAAGAACGTTTGAAGAAGTACTTACTGGCAGCAAATTTAGTCACAGGGGCACCAACCTTTGGACAAATAAGCCTTGTGAAAGCTCAGATGTAAACATAACATATTTACTTATGCTTAATCGCTCGTTGCAAAACTAAATTGCACATTGCCGGTGCTGGCATGCATTGTTTGGGTTTTACAGTGGCAGTTCTAAGGATTGCTACAGGATTTATTTACAAGTAATGTCTATAGCCTAGAGAGTTTTCTGCGAAGAAAGTTTCATTACAACAACATTCAACAATGTTAGTATGAAGCACTGGATAAACACCTCGCTAAGAATTCGCTAGTTACGCTACTGATTTTTTTTAATTATCATCTTTAAAGTGATTTTCGCAAGTGTTTGCAATACTGAAATGTGTTTGCAAAGAGAATTCAACGTGAAAGTCCATCGCAACGTGTTAAAAATATGACCGAAAAATTAGTTTTGGAGGATGGTGAAAGATGCGTCTTTCCTTCTCTCTCTCTCTATGTTGACAAATCCTGTTTGTTTGTTTATGTTTGTCTTATAATAGCTTGTTTAAATTTAGTCAGTTTTTTATTTAGATCTGATTTAATTTAAATGCACTTTAATCCCAGGCTACGAAATAAATGTGGCATTGATGAGATAACTGCAAAGTGCAAATCGGATCAGACGTATAATTATTATCGTACTTTGCACATAAAATAATTATCGAGTGCATATGGAATAGGTCCTTTACACCGAAATCTGTCCTTGACACACTTGGTCAGTCGACATGAATGTTCAGACGCAGACACATGGAACGAGCATTATTATTATTATTATTATATATGTGGATATTTTGGAGCAGCCATCCAGGTTAGATAGACGTCCCTGCAGATTCGACCTTGGGTTTGTGCTTAAAATTAGCTACGTACAATATGACGTCGTCATTGTTTTGACATTTCTTGTTTGTCGGGTTTATTTTTTGTTTCCTTTGGGGTTTTTAGTTTGAATTTAGATTTATAAGTAGTAATTAGTGACTTCAAGAACCTATGGTTAAAGTGAACATTTCAATCTGCTGTTACATAAAATAATAGACTGTTTTAGAATTCCCGATTTTGACAGGCCGCCATTTGCTGTTGGAAGGCACACATTTATTCATATTTTATTTGGGAAGTTAAAATTAAGTTTTTATTTTTGTTAAGGAATAGATCCTTATTTGGTATTTGTATTAAAACTTTCTGGCGAGTGCAAGATTTAAGATCTTCCAGATGTATTATCACTGTGATCTAATACAATAAATAATTTGATCGCAGAGTGCATCGTAACGCTTAAGCGTTGGTTGCATTTTTCAAATCTATATCTATCATATTGTCTGCAAAGAAATGAATTTCTTCGTTCAGGATCTGTTATGAGTCTGATTCTTTCACAGATGTTTGCAGTTCTTCAGTCGCTGTCATTTTCTCCTATTTTCTTATCACCACGATAATAAATTTTTCTCCTTGTATGATTGTTTCTTTATCTTTGTCATTACAAACTGTAACATACAAGAGATAAACACCAACAAGGAAAAATAAAATAAACAACTAAAAGTATAAACAGTGATCCCAACAAGATTAACAGTTGTAGAAAAATATGCTTCTTTTCGGTACGCTTCTCAACACTTTTAGAGTTAGACCTTGTCGAGACCTACTTGTGTTCGGCCATAGTCGAGCCACTTTGCGCTCAATTACGTCATTTTTACTTTCATTCATGTTCATTTGAATAACCAAACAATTAACTTGTTGTTGGGAAGCGCACCGGCTCGCCGGCAATTATATGCAGAAGTCTGCGTTTAGAATTCAAGGGGCCACCAAAAAAATGTACTTTTCGCTTTAGTAGAGGGCAAAACTATAGCTATCGTTTCACTCAGTGGGCACAAAAGGTAAAAATTCTAAATCCATATAGCAATTAATTTTAGAGACGCGTATTTTACCGTGCAGGGAAAGAAAAACTGGATATTTCCGCCCCTTTCATCTTCGCATTTAAATATACCTAATAATTGGGGTTTTCCCATCTTCTAAGAAAAAAAATTAGAGTTGGTGATGCTATTAGACGCTTTGATGAAATGAATTCGTACAAGAAGACCTGGATCTGGGAGAAAACGATGCACAACAGAAAGAGAAGATCGTGGCATGTGTAATGTGTAACAAACAAAATTAGCTCTTCTCGCAGACCAGCTACAGGTCCCCAACTCCTGGCGCGTCTTTGACAACTAAGGTTACTTTTTGCAAGAGAACACCTTTATTGGACTGAAGAGCGGCTTGGAAAAGTGTTATTCTCTGACCAGTCAAAATTTAACTTACGATCACCAGACAGGATGTGGAGAAGACCTGGTGAGCGTTACGCTTAGTGTTGCTTCACTAAGAGAACACCATTTGTAGGCGGCGGTATTATGGTTTGGGGCGAGGCATATCTATAGAGGCTCTTACAAAATTGGTACTCGTGGAAAGAGGAGAAATAATTATAGAAATAGAAATAATCAAACGAAAATTCGGCTGAACAAACTAAACCCGGAACCAAAATTTTAAAGAGTGGTTGGTAAAGCAGAGGAGAAAAACTACGGATACTATTTTAGCGATTCGAGCACCCTAACATAATATATAAATTTGACTATTTTCAAACTGAATCCCTAGTAGTCAGTCACCTAATACTAGTAGGTCATGCGAACAAATTACGCATTTGGAATTACCCCATGAAGTCCGGTTGGTTTATTTCGGCCAAAATCGATAACAATGCGACTAGGGGTTGTTCTATGAAAGCTAAATCACTTTGCAAGGGGGGGGGGGGGAATCGTGGCGTCCCACTTGTGCGTGAGGCTGATAGTCTTATAAGGTAGCAATAAATCTACCGGTTTTGTTGCTGACTGGAAAATACTGATATCGAATTTCAATTTCTTGGCGGCTGTAACATGTTCCAAATCCGGTTTATTGAACTTTTCATTAAAAATGCAAACCATATTAATTCAAATGCAACTTTGAAGAAATAACAAGGGACAATAATTTCACAGCTGTTTCCCAGAAAATTACCTACTTTAAGAGATACTTTAGTGTACTTACGTGATTGTATTGTTACATTCTTAACCTACTATACAGGGTGGCCCCATTCAAAAAGCCGCGATAAGTTCAACTTCCCTCATCAGCTGTAATCAGCATATGTTGCAAGGACAGGAGGAGCATCCAAACCAGGTGTGGATTATTAAGGTTGATTAGAAACCTCTCACCTTTCTCAACTTTTTCAACGAAAAAGTGCCTCGGCTAATTAGATATCAATACCAATACCCCCTCGTACATCAAAAAACCTGAAAAGATGCATTGTTATCGTAATAAATGTACTGCTTTTTACAACTGTCTCACTATCTCAAATCTTATCTAATTCCTCAAAAATATTTACAAAAACGAGACACTTAATATCCCCAAGCTGATATGAACGGCGCGCCGAGGGCACCCGAACCGGTCCTGTCCCTCCGTGACCTCTTTTCCATTCTCTCACCTCCACGGTCGTCTGCGTCGCGAGTTTCAGTATCGAACCGACTCGCGATTCGAACAAGCTGAAAAAACGAGATTAATTATGCTCCTTGGCGCGATACCAGTGCGAATAATCCCATGAGCGACCCAGGAAAAAACCCGGGGGACACGAAAAGGCCCCCGGAGGAAACCCTGAGTCCCACCGCGAAACGTCTGAGAGACAGAGTGAGTTTTTTTGAAAAAGTGTGGACTGGCAGCAGATCTGGGGTGGTTGAGGATGCTTCAGGGGTGGATGTTGAGGAGTTGGAAAGGAGGTTGGAAGAAGAACGAATTAAGCACCAAGAGCACAGTCAGTTAGAACCGGTTAGCCTAAGACATACTCCCGCTTCGTCTCCTCAAAGGACTGTCTACACGAACCCTGATGGATCTTTCGTAGAAACTTTAACAGAAACCGTGGAAGAAGGGGACTTAGCTTCTGGAATCAAAACAGTCAAATTCGAGAAAGTGACAGTGAGAAAAACGGTCAAACAAGTCTCTTCTTCCAGCTCAACTCACAAAATAACCAGCAGAACCCCTTCCGAGGAACGCATCCTCGAAGATTCCGCTTACCAAACTCATTCCAATGGCAACGTAACCACACATTCCAGCGCAAGTTCCATAACAGGGCGGTTTCCTTCCGAAGAAAACTTGAATAAGGACGACTCCAGCAGGGACGATATGGATTCTGGAAGCAACAGTAGCAAGATTACTACGTCCTCATCGGAATGGTACAGCGAATATCGATCTCACAGTTTCCAGAATACTTCTAAACTCGAATATGTACGCAGCAAGTCGCAGTATGACAACCACATCGCTGTTATCAGAGGTCAGTTTTTGGGATAGGCTTAGAATATTCGGGCAAGTTTAGAATTTTTGTTGGTGGTTACGTATAGCGTTGAAAATTCGTTTGTTGTTGCCGAAAGATAAGAAAAAAACTACCAGTTTCTTAAGTGGAACACTTGAAATAAGTAACTATTTGGGAATTAACGAGAAATTCCTGTTTTCATATTTTGGAACTAAATGAAAACAATATAATATAGAAACTATATACATAGAAAATTATGTGTCTACGCATTATGGCATTATTATTTATTCCACATTATAGAAAGAAAAGGGAACAGACTGCATGTCATTGAATTTTTGCATTTTTTTGTTAGCCCCAATATGTTTAGGAAGATGGTGTTTGAAAATTAAGTATCTTCGAATCGAACAAAACTGTAGTTGTACTTCTTCATGGTATGAAACAATATCTAAGAATAACCTCTGCAATAATCAAAAGTCGAGATTCCAAAATTGAATGAAGCGTACTCAGACTGAGCGTTCTTAGCGCGCCGCTTTAACCGCTAGCGCTCGGCTCTCACGCGTGACGTATGTGGCAAATGCAACAGAATCTTTTCGGTGAATATCATACCCTATACTAGGATACTAATAACACTTTCAACGTTAAAATCACATGCGATTTGTTATCTTGTTTGAATTTGTTTCATTTTTATCTTCTATGTACAAGTTTTATCTATAAAAATTACTCATTTTTACAATGTACAGGCTGTCCTATTTTCGTTGTGATTTGGGGGTTTCTCATAGAAGCAGCAGAGATAGAGCCTTGGGGTTTTCGCGTACCTGAGCTACTTTCTTGAATATAATAGAAAGCTGAAACCAGAATTTGGATATCGTTTTTAGTTTTCGAGAAAAAATAATATTGATTGTTATCGAATTTTTTAAATGGAAACCACAGCAGGCTTTGGTCAAGTTCGAAAGGTCTTTTTTTAACCTATCAAAATATACATATACATGGTGTTTCTTTTAAGGCGGTCATTAGAAAATTTCTTATTTGCAAATAAGATAGAAACTTGAAACCTGGGTTCCTGTCATAATCGATCATGGCGAATCCAAAAATACAATTTTCAAAATGGCGGCACTTTCGGAAATACCGGAAGTTGACGCCATCTTTGTTATTTTAAATGGATACCCCCCATTTTTATTTTATTTTTGAATTCGGCATTAAATTCTGCGTATAATGCACCCAGGCTGTCAGCACTTATCTGTCATAGTTTTTGACATATGCCACTTTTTCTTTTAAATTTAGCATTTGCAGGGGTTCATTTAAAAATTCATATCTCTTAAACCATTTAAAGTGGGTAAATGAGCTTTTTTAGGTTGATTCCCTAAAGTTCAAGGAATCATTTCCCTGTAGGGTTAATGTTCAACGACGTTTCCAATAGTTGCTGCGATTTTTTGAAGATGACAATCAAAAAATGCCAAAAAGTCATTTTTTTTACATGGCAATGGGCATATTTTATTATGGCAACCGACGTAGGATTAAATCTGAAAGGGACTTATATCAAGGTTTCCTATACCTATCTCAAATAGTTTTTTAATTATTCGTAGTTTTTTGTAAAAAAATATAATTTATTAAGATTAACTTGTTACCGAGCTTGTTACCAAGCAACAAACATAGTAACAGTGTCAAAAAATATTAATTTAAATTACCTAAATCAATACAAAAATTAATGTGCTAGGTCGGTATTACTAAATATGCTCGATATGTGCACCGTTTTGATTCAAACACTCAATAATCCGACGTTGGACGGCTCTGGTAGCGTTTCTGATTTCATTCCCATCAATGCCATTCATGGCTTGGGTTATTTTTAGTAATAAGTCTTCCCTCGACGTGGGTGCAGTTTCATAACCACAACCATGGACCTCTATTTCCCCACCATCTGCCTTGAAACAATTGTCTTAGTCTTAAATCTACGGCATTTGTTGAATGCGCTGGTGCCCCATCCATTTGATACCATAAGTTGACGGCATGCTGCAATGGTAGATTATCGACAAAATCTTGGACTACATTGTTAAGAATGTCTAAATATCTGTCTCCATTCAAATTTTCATCATACATGTACCAATGCAACCGATTATCCATTAATAAACAGAAAACATTTACGGAAAATTGAATTTGATTTTCAACTTCATAGACCAGGTGTGGATTTTCTGCGGCCCAAAAATGTCGATTTCTCCTATTAAATACTCCAGCCTGTGCAAATTTTGCTTCATCAGTCCAAATAATCCGACAACAAATTTGGGTCTTCCTGTTTTTTTATCAAAAGCTCTTCACAAAAAGTTATTCGTCTTGGAAAATCGGTTGGACGAAGTTTTTGTAGTCGTATAAAAGAATAGGGATGTCGTTTGTGGTCATGTAAAATTCTTTGTATCGATGAGAACGTCAATCCCAAATCAAATTTTGCTGCTCTTATCGATGATCGTGGAAATGCGCCAAAATACCCCAGAACATTTATTTGATTATCTTCAGATTCCCTAACAAATTTAGTCCTTCTTCTTGCAGGATGAATATTTCCTCCCTGAAGAAACTTGTTTTTAAGTCTAGAAAACTTCTGTTTATTCATCGGCGGCAAATTTTGATATTTTGCATTAAACTCGCGACATGTTCTTGCAACGATTTTTTGGCAGTTTCCATGTATGAGAAATAAATCAAAAACAACTTCATTCGAATAAAAAGCCATTTATGCTTACAAAACAAAATCAAGAACGTACTTAACTTAACTTTTAATTAATGGAGAACTAAAAGATGACAGTTCTAAAACTAATTTTTTTCTTTGGTTCCATAGGCTTATATGTTTTTTGGGAATAACGTTTAATCTTTTACAAAAAACTACGAATAATTAAAAAACTATTTGAGATAGGTATAGGAAACCTATATATAAGTCCCTTTCAAATTTAATCCTACGTCGGTTGCCATAATAAAATTTGCCCATTGCCATTTAAAAAAATGACTTTTTGGCATTTTTTGATTGTCATCTTCAAAAAATCGCAGCAACCATTGGAAACGTCGTTGAACATTAACCCTACAGGGAAATGATTCCTTGAACTTTAGGGAATCAACCTAAAAAAGCTCATTTACCCACTTTAAATGGTTTAAGAGATATGAATTTTTAAATGAACCCCTGCAAATGCTAAATTTAAAACAAAAAGTGGCATATGTCAAAAACTATGACAGATAAGTGCTGACAGCCTGGGTGCATTATACGCAGAATTTAATGCCGAATTCAAAAATAAAATAAAAATGGGGGTATCCATTTAAAATAACAAAGATGGCGTCAACTTCCGGTATTTCCAAAAGTGCCGCCATTTTGAAAATTATATTTTTGGATTCGCCATGATCGATTATGACAGGAACCCAGGTTTCAAGTTTCTATCTTATTTGCAAATAAGAAATTTTCTAATGGCCGCCTTAAAAAAATCACCATGTATACTTTTATATTGTTATTTAAAAAAACGGCAAAGATTTTGGTACTTTTTACCTTTAGAAAATATAAGATAGGTAGGTACATCCAAGATACCTGTAATTTTATGTTAGCAACTTTTAATAACAACTGAAATAAAAGCAAAAAAAACAGAAAAAGCAGCAAAACAAACAAAACAAACAAACAAAAACAAGAAAAAGGACAAACAACAAAATTATAGGAACTGCTCAAATTGATTGCCATGTTTTTCAACACATAATCTACATCTTTTAGTTAATAGATTGATGGCATTAATTAAAAAAATAGCATGGGCTTGCAAATATCGGAAAGCTGCATGTGTTGCCTCTGCTAGCTCGGCTTGATTGTTGTATCTTCGTATGTATATTTTTTCTTTTATAAATGCCCAAACAAAAAAGTCTAATATACTCAGATCCGGTGATCTTGCAGGCCACAATATAGGTCCATTTGTACCCAACCATCTACCCGGAAAATGATTTTCTAAATAATTTCTAACTACATATTGCAGAATTATGTGCAGGGGCACCATCTAGTTGGAAATATACCCTGTTTATGTTTATTAACGGAACATTTTCCATTATCGCCTCTGTTTTAATATTCAATAAATTAATGTATCTCAATCCCGTTAAGTTTCCATCAAAAATTTGGTATGCTAGTTGACCACCCAAAATTAAACACGAAACGTTAAATCCAAAACGTCCTTGCCTCTGACGTTCAAAAGTTTGGTGCTGATTTGTATCAGACGAGTGACGCACATTATGCCTGCTAAATAATCCTACGCTGCTTATGTCAGTTTCATCTGTCCAAATGACAAATTCTGGATTTTCTTGAATTTTAGTTAAGTACCACCTACAAAAATTAAGCCTTTTTTCTTGATCTCCCGGGAAGAGATGGTGAATAATTTGAATTTTATATGACCTATATTTGCCTTTTTTAATATTTTTTGAACTTTTGTTTTGGAAACACCAACTTGTGATTCGATTTCGCGACAAGAAGATTTTGGTGTCGCCTCAACCAAAGATAAAACATTTATTTCTTCCTCTTCCCTATTTTCTTTATTATAAATTTTGTTTCTAGGTTTATTGAATGACCCATCGTGAATTAAATTTGATTTTAATCTCGAAAACATCATTTTGCTTGATCATCTTCTTTATGGGTATCTAAATTTAATAAATCAATGGATAGGTAATATTGTTTAACAATAGTGTCTTATCGCATATCCCTGGGGCACGCCTTTAATATAAATACGAGGTATAGACTATCTGGGTATGATGTAATAAAAGCGTTCATACAATTTACAAGAAATGTATCTATTTTTACTGTTGGAGTTATCGATTTCTCGACACTAACCCAGATAAAGTATTAATGCGAAAAAAATCATATTTATTCAATGTCAACGTCTCTTGTTTGTGGTTTAAATTATCGTTCCAACACACGGTAGTTTAACATGACATCATACATAATTATACAATATTTAAATATTGTCTCACCTGTTTACCTATTTATTGAAGTAACTTCATTTGAAAAGGCGTTTTTGTTGGAGAAATTCAGAAATGTGGACTCCATCTTTGTAATTAGTAATTATAACTCCAATAATTAATCGATACAACGGTGAAAATAATATGTAATTGAAAATGGGGGCGTCTAACAGTAAGCAATGAAAGAAAAGGTCAGAGGAATATAAAAGTACTTAGAAAAAATAACTCCAGGCGTTGTAACTTAACTATTATTAAACGTGACATGTAAGTATTTGTTTTAAATTGTAGACGACGCCAAGAAATTGAAATAGGTTAAACCTCATTGGAAACCAGAGAGAGAGACAAATCAAAGTGGCATAAACCGACGTGGTCAGTACGATACTGTGATGCACAAACTGGTGATGATGAATAATTCGAAATCACAGTCAAATTTCAATGTTCAGCTCAAAAGAACTTGCGTGTTTCCTGAATTTGTGTTTGGGGTACGGTCGTCGAACTGTTGGTACCATTTGCTACCGTCTTTGCTTCTAAAATCGAAAATGGCGAACACGCAACGCTTGTAAATTAAATAATTTACTCGACATCTGTCTTTTTGAAGTAATGAATTACTTACCTACTAATTTAGTTGCGTATTTATTTTTATGTACATACTTGTACAAGGTAAATTCAGTTTCTTTGGCTCTAAAAGGTTGCAAGTCTGCCACAAATTGTTTATGGATACGCGATTTGGGTCAGGGTATTTCACTTTAATGGCCAAAACGCATTAATTTTAATTCTTGTAACGTGGACTAAATGCGCCCTATTTCTTCTATTTTATTTCTCTAAACGGCTGTAAATTACATGGAATAAGTATGTAGCAAAATACACAACTTTCATCATCATAAAGTTTTCAGTCCGAACACTGAGCTAACTTGCACATTTCCCCAAAAGTTGAACATCCTACATCCCTAACTATATGAGAGCAGTAGTCTAATCTGGGCCTACCCCTACCTCTTTTTATTCCTATCTCTGACTAGTATGTCGTGCCTCAGAAGGTGTTCTACCATCCTATCTCTCCTATTCCTCACTCCTATTCCTATTTCATGAAAACCCCTTTTCTTCCTCCTGGTTTCCTGAATACTAATTAAAAGACGAAATTGTTATAACGCAGCTAAGCAGAAATTGGCCTCTCTGCTATCGTGCTGTGGTCCATCAACTTTGAAAAGGAATTCAGCAAAATGTTGCACGGTAAAGAGATTTTAATCTTGTCATGGTACCTTGCATTTTTCGAGCAGTCCGAAGCGTTTTAAAATTTTGCACATGCAGTAACTGTAGACTGCATACTTAGGTCATTAGTAGTTACTGACTGTGCTCTTGAAACCGGTTCAACTTCTCCTTAAAGCGTTGGTGTAAACGGGTAAAGGCAGGACGAGAAAGAATAAAAAGTGACACACGCAAATATAGCTGGATACAGGGTCTCACTCGAACCGTTAACATGAAAAACGAGATGAAAAATAATACGCATTAAGAATCGTTATTCTATCGACGAAATATTAAGGGAACATGGTCATGAGGTATTGCGCCTGCCTCCATATCATTGCCTGTTTAATGTCATTGAAATAATATGGGCAGGCGCAAAAACGTATTACGAAAAACATATTGGAGATGGTTTACGTTCCGATCAAGTAGAAACAGTTTGGGAATCTTCTTTAAGGTGGCAATGTTAGGATTTCCCGCATTTTTCATAAATTCGCAAGTTATTCAAATTTCTATAAATATTTTTAAAAAAGGGCTATTTTTAAAAAAGGGCTTTTTAGCGACCTAAATAAATTCGACATTCTTATCCATACACATTTTTGAATCGTATCATTAAGTATTAAAGTCAGGAAACCGCAGCTTCGCGAAAAACGACCCAAATGAATTTATGCAGTGTCTTCATCATATCACACAAGGAAACGATCCAAAAATGTGCATGGGTGTAAAGTTTGAATATATATAGGTCGATAAAAAGCCCTTTTTTTAAAAATATTTATAGAAATTTGAATAACTTGCGAATTTATGAAAAATGCGGGAAATCCTAACATTGCCACCTTAAATCACATATCTCAAGAATACTGGGAAAAGTTGGTGAATCATACAGAAAACCTTATTTTGAACTGGCAGCGTCGGGAGCAGGCGTTGGACGTCGTAATTGATCCAATTATTATTATACATACTTATAATAAACCTTTTATTTTATATAACAATCAGCGTATGTTCATCACGTACAACAAGCTGCAAACGTGTTTTCTTCTTCGTTGTACATTTTTCTACTTTATAGTAAGAATTCTTTTTGTAAATATGACGCACTTTTACCCAATTTCAATTGTAAATGGGTACAGTAAATAAGAAGAGACTGCAAAGTCCTAGACTTGCGTCGGGACGAAAAATCAATACACAGATTTCTTTAGATTTTCCGTTATTTAATAGGTAAATTAGGGCAAGAGTAAGTTTGTTTATTACAAGAACAAATAATGTTTTGTACTTATTGCTTATTGCTAGACCTCCCAAGTTGTTTGTTGGTAAAATATCGCCTTTTAATGTTTTAATGTTCATGTTCGTTGCTTTCTAGACGTTCTATTTAGCAATTGTTGGAATAAATAAGTAACAGTCACAACAGATATTGGGCGTGAACAACTTGCACTACCTGGTCTCAAATTAATGCGACAGATTTTCCCATTTGCAAGTTGGCCGTTGAACGTGATAAAATATGCACATTTTTCAATAGGGAACTTTCCGATGCACAGGTTTGCTTTAAGAAGTCAAAAATAATGAAATAAAGATTCGAGCATTCCATGTCTTGCATTTTTTCGACGATTCCCGGTTGTTAATTTTTCTTTTTATAGGCATTTCACTTTATTACAAGTAGTGGCAAAATGATCGGATGATAATAACAAAACTTAACATTAACACGTAATTTAAAACAACTAACAATAAATATACATTCTAATTATTTAACCACACATGAGATTGTCTCATTTATAACTTTTTTTCCTGTTCAAATTATGGTAAAATTAAAATTAACGATCAGCGTTCAATTGCATCATCACTATTATTACTGCTTTAACGAGTACCCGTGTAATTTCTATGCTTTTTTCATTTGCTAGTAAACAAAATGCATTCATTAGGAAATTGCTGCTTCCAGATATAGTAATAAAATCCGCCACACTTTTTGTCGAGTCAGGTTCACAATGAGTTGTTAACATTACGTGCTTATTAAACTGCAGCTTTTAAATTAAAGGTAAATACAACTATTGTGGTTAGATACGAGGGGGTTACAACTCCACAAAAAAGTGTACAATGGAATTCCAATTCCATTATAATTCCAGTAATTCCATACAATTCCAGTAAGTCCATATACATAATTCCAGTAATTCCATATAATTCCAGTAATTCAATATAATTCCAGTAATTCCGAAGAACTTCCATATAATTCCAGCAATTCCATATAATTCCAGTAATTCCATATAATTCCAGTAATTCCATATAATTCCAGTAATTCCGAGGAACTTCCATATAATTCCAGTAATTCCATACAATTCCAGTAATTCCATATAATTCCAGTAATTCCATTTAATTCCAGTAATTCCATATAATTCCAGTAATTCCATGTAATTCCAGTAATTCCAAAGTACTTCCATACAATTCCATATAATTCCAGTAATTCCGTATAATTCCAGTAATTCCATATAATTCCAGTAATTCCATTTAATTCCAGTAATTCCATATAATTCCAGTAATTCCATGTAATTCCAGTAATTCCAAAGTACTTCCATACAATTCCATATAATTCCAGTAATTCCGTATAATTCCAGTAATTCCATATAATTCCAGTAATTCCAAAGTAGTTCCACTTGTTCCAAAATAGTTCCACCAATCCCAAAGTAATTCCCATAATCGAAAAATTTTTATAAAATATCTTAGTACTTAATATTTTTGAAATTAAGAATTTTTTAGGTAGGTATAAGTTTTCTTGTTAAAAGTGGAAAGCGTAATGAATAATTACTTGTCGAAACTTTTTATTTTGGTAAAATTGATTAAATTCGAGGGTTACAACACACATTTTAAAGCATTATTTATTTCCAAATATAAAAATACTTTGAACAAAGTAACTATTCTAAACATAAACATTCGAAAAGATAAATCAACACAATATTAGTATACACAATACTGGATCTTAAGTTCTATTGACTCCTCATTGCTATCCAAGTTATTATTGAAAATAAGGTAAAGGGGCAGGCGGGGGTAAAGGTTAAATGCGAAAACTACTTGTTGCATTTTTAGTGCTCCTCAATAACATGATTTTTTGCAACCTTACACTCTGAATAGTTCTGAAATATCCTGAAAAACTGAAAAATACTTATTTTTTCTTTATTTAATAACAATCTTGTTTTTAAATGCTTTTGCCTTGAAATTTTGTTTGCATAGGTTCACAAGTAACAAAATTCAAAATTTTAAGTAACCCCCGACACAACGCCTGAACAGATCTTCATAAATTATAACTAAGAACACACAACACACAGACAGACACGTCAAACTGAAAACACCCCTCTTTTGCGTCGGGGGTTAAGTAATAAAAATGAACGTGCGTGACGTTAAAATTGTTTTGTGGCAAAAAGTTGTACCATTTTGGATTTTTCAACTTTCTATTCTGAATTAAAGAAAGTATGTGTTTTATTTCAGGAAAGTAGGTAACGAATTTCTGATTTTAATTTTTTTGACAATTTTTCCCAAACATACCACATATTTTTTAATTCAGGCAAGACATACGATATGGTGCCCATAAAAAATAAAATAAAATACTTGACTATCGTCTTTCGTTTTTTAACCGCAGGGCAATAATTCTAATGCTACCATTTCCTAAAGGAAAGAAGTTTATACAGGATATTTCAGAAACTAAGATTTGAAAAGATTGTTAGAATATTTACTTGCATCAAAAAAATGCAATATTTTTCCCATTTAACCTTTTTCCTGTCTTGAACCATAACCGAGATAGATTCTTGGTCTTAGAAATCAAGTTAGGGAATGCAGAAACTATTCAGGAGCAGATATAGATAGTAATCATAACATAGTAGTTATAAAGACTAATCTTAAATTTAAGATTTAAAAAAATGAAATGATCTCGAGAAACTAAGAGACTGTGATTTGCGCAATGAGTTCGAGAAGAAAACGAATGAAGTAGGTACTAAAGAGCGCGGATGAAAATACTGTTACTGTTTAATGTAATGAAATTACATTAAAAATGGTTTAGGTTCTGCAGCTAGAGATATATTGGGTCACAAACAGAGTGAAAGTAGAAAACCCTAGATAACAAGGAGGGAAACAAAGGTATAAAGCGGTCAAGTGGGAAATTATTCGAAAATGTAGAAAAGCGAAAGAACAGTGCATTGATAACAAATGCAAAGAAGTGGAACATAAGTTCGAAGTAGGAAAAACTGACGAAGTGTATAAAATAATTAGGAGAAATTTCAGAGAAATTGGATTTAGCAACAAGAACATTAGAAACGAGGCAGGTGACATCCTAATCGGAGGGGAGGAAAAGGCAGGAAATGCGTAGGTTAGCTCAGGATAGGAGAGGATGGAGGTACGCGTCCAACCGGTCTTCGGACTGAGAACCTTATGATGAACGAAGCCTTCGTATGTATGTAGCTACAATACTTAACACCAAAAATTTCAGTTCCTAGTAGAAAAAATTGAACAATTCTGGGTCACTCTCATCACTTAACCCTCTTGAATCTGAAACTGCCAATGTTCCCAGGCCATGATCTTTTCAAGATTAAGTTCAAGGTTAAGTGGTGGAAGTCCAGAAGTCCACTTTTTGTTACGAATGTTAAAACACCGAATTTCTCGGCTTTTACTCTCATGATAAGTAATTCCTTTTACTCATTTAGCGAACATGTCACTCTTGGGGTTTACGAGTTCACCATTTTAAACACGTGAAGTGGGACACACAGCGGTATTACTATGTTGTTGTCTGCCAAAAAATGATTCAAGGAATTTATTATAATATTATAAAAGATCCAGGCGACATTAAAATACCTACAGCAGACAATTTTTAATTAAATTATGAATTTATTCGGGGTGTACAAAATAATATATGCACTATTGCTAACTTCGTTATTATTGGACCTACAGTGTCAGTTTCAAATGGGCAGAAAAGCATAATAATTAGGAAACTGTGCCTGTGAATTATAGGAAAGGGCTAAAATTATAATACTCCTAAGTTCTTTATCAAAAATCATTTTCTGCAGAGATAACCTAAGCTTAATAAATATAATCGTAAAATTGAAACTACTTTAAATACGTGGGAATAGAATTAACTTACCAAATAACCAAATATATTTTTATTTCCAAAACTAAGTTTACCACTGACCGCTAACAGTAACAGTACATCAACTATCATTTTTTGCGCGCAGAGTGATGAAGTAAGTAGAAATGGTCTGGGGAAGTCCCCATCTCAGGGACGATCTAAAGATTTCCTACGAGAACTGTCGAGGCAAGAACGGAACATTTCTTGGCTAATGAGAGACAGATGTTGCTGGAATAATTCCAGTAGTTCCATATAATTCCGTTAATTCCATATAATTCCGGTAATTCCATATAATTCCAGTAATTCCATATAATTCCAGTAATTCCAAAGTAATTCCAATAATTCCAAAGTATTTCCAATAATTCCACAGTAATTCCGATAATTCCAGTAATTCCATAGTAATTCCGATAATTCCAGTAATTCCAAATAAATTCCGATAATTCAATGGTAATTCCAGTAATTCCATGGTAATTCCAGTAATTCCACAGTAATTCCGATAATTCCATAGTAATTCCGGTAATTCCCGTAATTCCAAACTAATTCCAGGTATATGTACAAAGTAATTCCAGAGTTGTCAACCCCCCGGTTAGATAAAACAACAATGTTCAGCGCTGATTAATTAATCTAATTGAAAATTTGACGTGACAGTCTTTTACCTACTTTGTGCTTTACCTATGTCTACTACTTTACTAATGAGAATTTTAAAAATTTATATAACTTTATTAGGCTACCTGAAACGCTTGAAAGTTTGGCTATGCAATTAAATATACATAGGTAGAGTAGACGACGATTCACCCCCAATTAGGTTTTTACCCTTTCTTTCAGATTTCGCAGTTCGCTTTAAAAAATATTCGTTTCATATTTCTGTACGTGCTTTACGTTTTAAAAACGACTATTTCGCGAAATTTATGAATCATATCTAGCAGAGAAGTTTTTGTTTGAACAATACCTATTTAAACATCACACATAAATGTTTGACCAATAATTTGCATGCATATACATCTTAAGTGTTTATAATTATTGTAGACAGCTGTATTACGCAATTTTTATGTATGTATTGTCTATCAACAAACATGGGCAAAGTGTATTTTTTATGGAATATAATTTTCATGCTGCCATTTTTGATAAGCGGCTTGGACGAATGAACATTTTGACATTTGCATAATTTTTTTGAAATGTAATAATACATTGGCGTTATATCAGGAGAGCGTGGGGTCGCAAAAAATCCAAACTTGGACGAAATGTTAATATTTCCCCGTAAATGCAGGAATTTAACAAAAATGATATCAATAAAGCACAATATAGGTCAAATAAATAATTCATTTTGTAATGCTGTTCAGTACCTATATTTTATTTTCTATTTTCTACTCGCGATTTTATCGTTCTCATTTTATAGAAACATGCCATTTTATGGGCTATGGCACCCAAATGGTCGCCAATAAATCATAAGACGTACGGTGAACTTTACGGTATTTGTTCTAAGGAAGGTAATTTATAAAATACACCGAAGTTTATGGAGATGCATAATACTAAACACGCACAATACGAGAGACACGCAAAGAAATCGTTTGGGCTTTCTTTTTGTCAATATTATGCGGCCTATGCAGAAAATTTCTATCAAAAATTATATCTAGTAGAATCTTGAGCTCTTTTCTACTGGATATTTTCGTTTGAACGTTCTAACACGATATTTTTCTGTTGCAGATGAACAAGAACGAGTTCAGAAAAAAACGTTCGTCAATTGGATCAACTCTTATCTGTCCAAGGTAAAAATATATTCAAATTTCTTTATTTCATCCTAGAAACTCTTGTAAACTACGAGACCCAAGATGTGAGATATTTAGGTGTCCAAAAATTTGAATTAGCAATGCGAGAAAATAGTAAAGAACTTTTTCACACGTACACTGTGCATGGCACTCGTTTTTCACATTCGTGCCCGTTCAATGCATAATGAACTGCCACGTCTTGTACAGCCTTCAATTTCCTATAAACACATCTCAAAATGTAGCTATTATTATTCCTACTGCCATTATATTACAGATTAAAAACCATTTAGAACAATTTAAACATATTTTTATTATTTCCTAATCTTGAATTCCCCAAAGATAAGCCGGACAATAAAAATACTATATACTAAACAAAAATTAAATCTCTGCTAGTCTACCCTTACCGCAAACAATGAACTTTCTTTACATTTCCTAGCGAGTTCCACCGCTTAGGGTAGAAGACTTGATCGACGATTTGAAGGACGGCACGAAATTGCTGGCCTTACTCGAAGTATTGTCAGGGGAAAAACTGGTAATACAATCTACTTACAAAAACTAGGCAAGCTTTTTATTTACAATTCGATTTGTTTTCCAGCCTGTGGAGAGAGGCAGGGTTCTCCGTAGACCCCATTTTTTAAGTAACGCAAACACTGCTTTGCAATTTTTGACCGGAAAGCGAATCAAACTAGTCAATATAAATGCCAGCGATCTGGTCGATGGCAGGCCTGCTGTCGTTTTGGGACTGATTTGGACCATTATTTTGTATTTCCAGGTAAAAAACACCCTTAAATTACTACATTTATGAATGCATTATATAAGAGCAAAAAGCTTCTGTATTTAGAATTTAGGTTATGTAAAAACTTAGATATGCACATCTTATTTTGTATTGTAATTTTTCTAAGCTTCGTAATAAGGATTTTGGAACAAGACTGGTAAGTTTCAACATCTAGAGTGCCGTAGTCCATGTTTAATTCAGTTATTTTATTGGCTGTCTGCGACTACGCCCTTAATTTATTGAAAGAAGTGGGGGAACTTATTTAAGCTCCTTCACAACTACTGATTTTTGTAAATGTAAAATTTTGTCAGTAATATTAAAAACCACGTAACAAGTAAAGAACGTTGGGTCACTCTGATGTGTATTATTCTCACTTATTTTACAGTCAAAGGCACTCTTAGAAGTCGCGTGTGACGTCATGCAGCCATCTGAATTAAGTACATCGAAAAAACAGGGTTTCTCAAAATGAGCGTGAGAAAAAAAGTGGCGGATTATTAACGTCCGATTTAAAAAGTTTACCTTTATAGTATTCCAAAAAAGTTTAAAAGTACACATAATTAAAAACGCTAGAGATTTGAAATTTGGAACCTGCCCATAATCAACGTTACCCAATTCAATGAAAATGTTTTCAAAATGGTGGCCTTTCCGGATATACCGGAAATCGATACTAACATTATTTTTTTCAAATGGAAACTCCAATTTTTTATTCGATTTTTAAATTTCGCTCACTTTATTGCATATGATGAACCCAAGTTGTTTTAACTTATCTGTCATAGTTTTTGACGTATGTCATTCATTCTGTAAAAAATGCTTATTGCAGAGGTCTATTCAAAAATCCATTTCTCTCTTACTGTCAACCCAAGAGGCAAAAGGTTTTTTCTGATCGCTAGTCCAAAGTTAGGTTAGATTCGAAACCTGTAAAAACAGTAATAATACAGGTATATATGCCCACTTCTAACTACAGTGATGAGGTCGTAGAGGCAGTTTATAGTGATATTGAACATGTGCTAGATTTGGTGAGAGGACACGAAAATTTAATAATTATAGGAGATTTCAATGCAGTCGTAGACACAGGGCGAGAGGGCGGAATAGTTGGTCCCTTTGGATTACACAATAGGAACGATAGGGGAGTGAGACTGATAGAGTTCTGCGATAAACATAACTTAACGGTCGCGAACACTCTATTTCACCATCATGTTAGGAGACGCTACACGTGGAAGATGCCAGGAGACCTAGGGAGATATCAAATAGATTACATTCTTGTTAGGCAAAGATTTAGAAATCAAGTTAGGGATTGTAGAAGTTATCCAGGAGCAGATATAGATAGTGATCACAATATAGTCGTTATGAAGACCAATCTTAAATTTAAGATTTTGAAAAAACGAAGCGGAAGAAGGTATCTTGACCCAGAGAAACTAAAAGATGATGATACGCGCGATAAGTTCGAGAAAAAGACAAACGAAGTACTAAAGGGCGCGGGCGAAAATATTGTTAGGGACATAGAGGAAGAATGGAATTGCATTAAAAATAGTTTAGTTTCCTCAGCTAGGGATATTTTGGGTCATAAACAGAATGAAAGCAGGAAACCCTGGATAACAAAACATATTGTGAGTCTAATAGAGGAAAGGCGCAAATATAAAAATAGGTTAGATGAAATAGGGAAACAAAGATATAAGGCGATCAAGTGGGAAATTATTCGGAAATGTAGGAAAGCGAAAGAGCAATGGATCGATGATAAGTGCAAAGAAGTGGAAAATAAGTTCGAAATAGGAAACACTGATGAAGCATATAAAATAATTAGGAGAAATTTTAGAGAAATTGGATCTAGTACCAAAAGCATTAGGAATGAGGCAGGAGATATCCTAATCGAAAGCGGGGAGAAGGCAGATAGGTGGAAAGAATATTTAGGAAACTTATATGCGGGACAGGAAGTGCAAGATATATTAGAAAGTGAAAGCAGTGTAGAAGGGGATAACCTAGGGAGTCCTATAATGAGAGAAGAGTTTGAGCTAGCACTAAAAAGTTTAAGGAATAATAAAGCACCAGGTATAGATGGCTTGCAGGCAGAAATCTTAAAGTGCGCAGGTCAAGAGGTAATAGATCGTTTATTTAAATTAGTTAGTCGCATATACCTGACAGGCGAGATTCCAGAGGATTACAAACTGAACATCATGGTAGCTTTGCCAAAAAGGAAAGGCGCGGATAGATGCGAAAATTTTAGAACTATCAGTTTAACTTCCCATGCGTCAAAAATTTTAACTAGAATTGTGCAAAGAAGGATGGAGAAAAAGGCGGAAGAAATATTAGGAGAAGATCAGTTCGGATTTAGACGAAATAGAGGAACGCGCGAGGCCATTCTAGCTTTACGAGTAATTATAGAAAAAACGATAGAAAAGAGAAAGAGCGTATATATAGGATTTGTAGATTTAGAAAAAGCCTTCGACAACGTAAAATGGGGGAAGATGTTCGAAGTGCTGAGAAAGGTAGGGATGAAATACAGGGACAGAAGAATAATACATAATCTCTACAAAGAGCAAAAGGCAGTTATAGAATGTGAGCAGGAACGAAGGGAAGTAGATATCCGGAAGGGAGTGAGACAGGGATGTGCATTGTCACCTCTAGTTTTCAACTTATATATCGAAGATGCGATTAATATTGTTAAGGAAAGAACAGCCTCAGGGATCAATGTACAGGGCCAAACTATTAACATGCTCAGATTTGCGGATGATATAGCAGTGTTAGCATCTAGCAAAGAAGAATTAGGAGCGGCTTTGAATGAAATGGAAGCAGTTTTGACACAGGGCTACGGCATGAAAATCAATAAAAAGAAAACTAAAATTTTGGTATGTAGATGGAGTGAAAATAGAACTAAAATTGAAATACAAATAGGAAATGAGAAGATAGAGGAGGTCGCGGATTTCTGCTACTTAGGAAGTAAAATAACCCAAGACGGTAGGAGCACTAAAGATATAAAACAAAGTATGGCGCAGGGACGAGTTGCGTTTAACAAAAAGAAACAACTGTTATGTTCGAGAACGGTTAATATAGAGACTAGGAAGAGACTCTTAAAGTCGTATGTATGGAGTACGGCATTATACGGGTGCGAAACTTGGACAATAGGAGAAGCGGATAGAAAAAGAGTAGAAGCGTTTGAACTGTGGTGTTACAGACGCATGATGAAGATACCGTGGATAGATAAGGTTAGCAATAGGGAAGTATTAGAAAGAGTTGGGGAAAGGCGAAAGGTATGGAAAACAATAAAGAGTAGGAGAGATAGGATGGTAGGACACCTTCTAAGACACGAAGGAATAGTTCGCGACATACTAGAGTCAGAGATAGGAATAAAAAGAGGTAGGGGTAGGCCTAGATTAGACTACTGCTCTCAAATAGTTAGGGATGTAGGATGTTCTACTTTTAGGGAAATGCGTAGGTTAGCTCAGGATAGAAAAGAATGGAGGTACGCGTCCAACCAGTCTTCGGACTGAGAACCTTATGATGATAGTCCAAAGTTTAAGGTGTCTTTTAGTATGCCCCTTGTTGAGAAAATTGTCTTGTTTGACACTACAAAAAAACTTTGAAAATGTCAACGACAAAACTAATTTTTTTCAAATGGCAGGTACCTATTTTTATATCGTCATCCGATAGAAAAGTACATTTTAAGGGCACTTTTATTACCCTTTCTTATGTCTATTTCCATTACTTAAGGAGATATTTAGGTTTTTTGAGAATTTCCTATGGCAAATATCGTTTTTGCGAGCGGCTAGAATTCAATTTGAAATACTTATCCAGAGTTACCTCCAATGAATAGAAAGAAATTTTCATGTCTTCGCTAGAAATTCATTCTTACTGGAAGAATAAATCCTTCCAGGGACAGGATTAAAGTGGTAACCGGAGGTGAAGAAAATGAAATTAATGTTTTGGGATATTTTGCCGCTTTTCCAAGAGCGTCGATAAGGGCGGCCGTCAATGATTTGGGATTGAGCTATTCACTTACAAAATCCTGTCTTTGCATAAACTTCATCCCCACTCCTTTATAAGACAGCAAAAACTCCCGCCAACGGATTATCCTAAACTGATTGCCTTTTGTGAAGAACTTTTGGTCAAAATACAAGAGGATGAGAATATTCTGAAACGGATTATCTGTAAGTCATTTTTTGGGCCATCGAAAATCCACATTTGGCCATAAAAGTGGAAAATCAAATCCAGTTTTCAAGCAATGTTTTTTGTTTGTTGTTGGACAATCGCGTGGCATGATACATGTATCAAGATAATTTAAATGGGGAACGTTATTTACAAATTATTAGCAATTTTGTTGAAAATTTTCTAGAGAATTTGCCTTTGCGAGAAATGATGAATACGTGCTATCAAATGGACGGCGCACCAGCACATTCTACAGTAGCCGTAGATCGGAAACTCAGAGATTTGTTTGAAGAGAGGTAGTGGGGAAATAAAGGTCCGTGGCTTTAGCCGCCCCGTTCGCCGGACTTAACACCACTTGACTTTGACTTGTGGGGACGAATCAAAGAGGAAGTGTACCAAACAGAACCCAGAACTCTGGAAGACTTGATTGACAGAATTACCCAAGCTATGAGCTCTCTGGATCGACAAGAAATAAGACGTCACAAACGAAGTCGTTCAGAAACGTATTATTGAATGTTAGAACCAAAATGGTGGACACATTGAGCATATCTTATTATAAATTATTACTCTAAGTTAATTTCATAAATAAACCGTTAGTACCGAACCAAATTGCTCATTCTTCAATAATTGAAACTGCTTCTCATTTGATTCAGTATTTATTGTGAAAAGGTAACTATCAATTTGACAACTAAAAAAAGTTGTGACAGTAGTAGCAATTGTTTCGCGTTCATGGCCAACTAGCCGCTCGCAAAAACAATATTTGCGATAGAAAATTCTCAAAAAACTTAAATATCTCCTTAAGTAATAGTCACAAGAAAGGGCAATAAAAGTGCCCTTAAAATTTAATTTTCTGTCGGATGACGATATAAAAATAGGTACGTACCATTTGAAAAAAATTAGTCGAAGTTTTGTCGTTGACATTTTTAAAGTTTTTTTGCAGTGTCAAACAAGACAATTTTTTCAACAAGGAGCATACTTAACGTGACCATACGTCCCGTTTTGAACGGGACAGTCCCGTTATTCGGCACTCTGTCCCGTTGTCCCCAAGGAAAGTCTCGGGACGCCAAAAGACTATATCTTTTGGTAGAAAATAGCAGAACGCACGTCCCGCGGGGCACATCATGCTGTGCAGATTCGGATGCAGGCCCAGCACCTCCCCACCTTCGCGTGCCGCTACAGTAAAACAAGGCGGCTTGCATTAAATTTTGAAAATGTTCTTTCCATTAAAAAACTATTTTCTAAGTATCTATAAATACCCGACCCCATTGAAAACTTTTTTCGAGAACCCCAGCTCGGAACTGTGGCTTTATTTTATACACGCTCAGTCAGCGACCTTTCATCAAACTGCATTGAAGATTTAGGGTCAAAATATTTCTGCGATTGAAGCTACAAACGAAATGAAAATGAATCAGTTAAAAGAAAATTTTGCTTTAAAAAAACGCACTCAGTTTCTTCCACACTCAGTTTGTAATTTACTGATACAACTTCAAGAAAGCGGCTCCGTGTGCACTGAAGAATATGTGAAAAATGCGGTTCCAGAATTTTATAAAACAAGCCTTGAATATTTGTCTTTGTTCAATAAAGAGTTAGATATATTTGAATAAAATGTCAGCTTGGGAAGAAGTGCAAAAAGTAATGGATTCACTGATTGAGAAGGGATTTATTAACTGTAACAAAGACTTAGAAGTGTTTGATGAATATTCACTTATTTCAAATTATAGAACACCGAAAAGATTGATTGAAATATTTTCGAATATATCTTGGGAGTACATTTTATGTTTGCCTGGTTCTAATGCACCGGTAGAGCGGGTATTTTTACTTATGAACAGATTATGCACTTCTGAAAAAACTCAGTTGCAAGTACCAGTCCTTAAAGCGATGTTGGTTACAAAAGTGAATGCAAATGAAACGCGTCAAGAATTTCATTATTTTTTTAATCGTCCCCTAATGTTAAAAAAAATTGTTCCACAGAAAAATATAAAAGTACCAATACTTAATAATTGTTAATAATTATTAATAATTATTGTTAATAATTGAAAAATATTTTTCTTCATCTTACCAAGGGGAATGTGCTGACCACACATAACGAAAGTTATGTTAGATAAATGGCATCTAGATTTTTCAGTGTCCCGTTTTGAGGAAAAAAATAAATGGTCACGTTAAGCATACTAAAAGACACCTCAAACTTTGGGCTAACGATCAGAAAAAAACCTTTTTGCCTCTTGGGTTGACAGTAAGAATTTTTGAATAGACCTCTGCAATGAGCATATACGTCAACAAATATGACAGATAAGTGATAACATACGCAATAAAGTGAGCAAAATTAAAAAATCGAATAAAAAATATGGGTTTCCATTCGAAAAACTATGTTAGTATCGATTTCCGGTATAACCGGAAGCGCCTCCATTTTGAAAATGTTTTCATTGAATTGGGCTACGTTGATTATGACAGGGTTCCAAATTTCAAGTCTCTAGCTCGATTACAAATTGAAAATCTTCTAATGGGCACTTTAAAAAAATCACGCTGTATTTTCAAAGATTCTAAGTCAACCGTTTTCTTATAGTAGACACAAAAATTAATTAATTCATTAATTCGTAGGCTTGACGAAAATCACACTAGAAAAGGTTGTCACTGATAAAACGATAGTCGCAAGTTATAAGAGTGCCTTTGTATTTATCAATTTTATTTGGTTATTGGTAGTATTTTTGTAAATGTAGTTAATACAGGTTATCACTTCTTATCAGTTGTGCCGGTGAAAATTCACATAATTATTTGAAGCCGTTTCAATGAGCATGTAGTAATAATAAAAGTAAAATAACTAGTTCAATGTTAATAAAGCAAGTATAGCAATAAAAAATTTACATTCACAGATTGAAGAGAATAGTAGAGCCTTAGAGTACTTAGCCCAGTGGGGCAGCACCAGCAGTTTAGAAAGCGCTGGTACGACCTCATCAAAGGACAAATGGAAACAGGGAGCCCGAAAAACTCTTTTGCAATGGGTAGCAAATGCTCTGCCAAAGTAACTTACAATATTCAATATTCCTTTACATTTTCACAAAAATTCTTGTTCTTTTAGCGACTCAGGTATAGAAATAAGAGACTTCGGATCGAGTTGGCGAGATGGCATAGCCTTTTTGGCTATTATAGACGCCATAAAAGCAAACTTGATCAATTTGGCAGAGATGAAGAAAGCTTCGAATCGCGTGAGACTTGAAACTGCTTTCGATATCGCCGAAAACGAATTAGGCATCTCACGATTATTGGATCCTGAAGATGTCGATGTCCCGAAACCCGACGAGAAATCTATCATGACTTACGTGGCTCAATTCTTGCACAAGTATCCTGAACCTAAATCGACTGGGCCGGATGCTATAGCTGCAATACAGGAAGAATATAGCCAGCTTTTGGCTTGGTTGTTGAAGAAGACTCAATATTTAGAACATTTGCATCAAACGAAATCTTTACCCCTGGTTTATTCGGAGTATGTAGCTTTTAAGAGTGAAGTGGAGGAAAAAGAAGTTACTTTCAGAAAACTGAAAGGACTTATCGAATCTCAAAGTATCATTTCTATTACGAAAGAATCTTGGTACGATATAAACCGCCTTTGGAACCAGCTGCAGATGCAGTTGCGCCAGTGGTTGTGGTTGCTCGATGCGAATCTACCAGATTTCCGATTCATAGGAGAATGGTTAGCAAAAGCAGAAAGACTAATATACACAGACGATATTCCTAATGTGATGAACGAAGAAACTGCCTCCATCATCAGCAAGAAATTGGAAGAACACAAGGCTTTCTTCGTGGACCTGCCTGTGGTACAAGCTAACTTTGCTGAAGCCATCAAACAACTATTTAAGAAAGAAGTGCCTTCTGATCAACTAAACAATATGGCCATTAGGTTAAACGACATCGGCCCTAAGGCTACCCAAAGAAGGGTCAGACTGAAATTCCTTGAACATGAGGTAAAACAACAAACAGGTTATCTTTCGATTTATAACTTCTTTTTTTGTTTCAGTGTTGCCTTATAGCATTTTTACAATTGACTGAAACGAAATTGAAAAGTTGGACGGCCAAATACGGCAGAGTTGAGAAAGTTATCCAACTGTTGGACCAATATCGTAATTTTGTATCTAAAAATCATATCTTCCAAGAATTCAACAAAGCCTACATCGATATGCAAGCTGTTATAGAAGAATACAAGAGAGATGGAAACATAGGTAAGTTTCTCTTTCTTACTGTGTGACCGTGTAACATTTCTTTTAAAGATTCTTCGCTAACTTCAATTTCTTTGCTTCCAGACAAAAGGGAGATTGCAGAAATAGACAGATTCATGCGCGACACCGCCTCTAAATGGAAGAACGTTTCCATGGAACTAAGATGCGTCCAAAGCATGCTGGAAGAAGTCGTTGCTTACTGGAAACGCTGGAACACTTTATCCATCGAATTCGATAATTGGCTAGACAAAGCAGAACAAGCAATCAATTTACCAGAAGACCAACGAATGGAATTCTTCCAAGACATCTCCATTTGGAGAGATAACTACCAGTTATTGGGAGACACAGTTAGTTTTCTTATAGCTACTTGTGAAGACAAAGTTGCCTTGGGCCTTAAAGATCATTATCAGAACATGACGAACAGATGGGAAAAATTATACCAAGCAGTTGGTAAATACAGCCATGCTGGTGATATCTTAAGAAACCGCAAAGAATTTAGGGCAGGCCTCGAAATGTTATCCAACTGGCTGAGAAAAGCTGAATCTACGCTAAACTCTCCAGAATTAGGTTCAATAGACAGAATAAAGAACCACTACGAAAAATTGCATAAACTCCTAGGAGAAATAGAAGAGGTTGAAAGTCTATTTAAAAACATCAGTAAAATGTTCCAATCGTTAATCCAAGATTTATCGAGAGACGACGTCGATAAAATGATGACGACTTTGAAAGAAGAAAAGGAAGCTCTGGTGAAAGTCCGGGCCTTAATCCCAATGCAACTGAATCTTATAAATCAACTGATGGTTCAACAAGAATCTCTAGAGAGTGGCCAAAAAGAGATCAACCAATGGCTAGACGATGCCGAAGCACTTTTGAGCAGTTTGGTCCTTAGTGGTAGCAGAGAACACGTCCAAAACGAACTAGAAAGGCACAAACAATTCTTCGCACGTACTCACTATTACCGTTCCATGTTGGACAGCAAAAACAAAGTGCTACGCAACATTATCAAATCAATAGACAAAAGCAACATAGACGTAGACGAAATAACAGCAAAAATGGACCAGTTAAACGATCGTTTCAATTATGTGACTCAAAATGCCCAAATTTGGGAACAGAAACTAAGAGAAAATTTGCGTTGTTGGCACAATTTTAACGAATGCGAAAGAGTAATCTCTAGTTGGTTGACAAACGCCGAAAAATTATTCGGAGAAAGGCATATTGATGACAAACACGCCGTGGAAACTCACAAGAATTTCTTTGAAAGGGTCAACGAACGTTGGATCCACGACTTGGTCCAAAGTGCCCAAGATTTGTGCAATTCTTTGCCAAAAGAAGAACACAAGCCAATCCTCCAATCAGTGGAGAAACTGCAAAGTAAATGGAAGGAAGTCTTGTCCTTCGCTCCCCTACACTTGATGCGCCTAGAATTCAGATTGGACGAAAGCACATTTAAATACTATGTCAAAGAAATAGAAAAGGAAATCACTACCGAACATATATCATACACAAAGCAAGAAAATGTAGAATACATCCTAAAAAGGAACGAGGAATACTTCTCCAGGCAAGGACCTGTTAGTGAAACCCAAAAATGTTTGGACAACCTCCAGAAAATTGCTACCACTTATTCCCAACATAGACCTGAAGATGAATCGTTAAGAGAAGCTTACGAGAAAGCTCAACAACAGTGGAAAACCGTCGTGGTTAAAGCAGACAGTTTGCGGGAACAATTAGACCAAATTCCAGAGCAATGGAACAAGTACTACGACCACTTCAAACAGATGGACCTGTGGATGGACCAAGTGGATGATACGCTCAAGAATATTCTTAAGGATGTCAACAGTATGGAGGAGTTTGATAGGGAAAAGGCAGTATTTCAGGCAAGTTAACTCAAATTTACTAAACTCTAGTCTAGTCAGTTCTGACCACAAGAAGTCCCCATTTAAAGTCATAGATCCATTTCTGTCTCTACTTTACTTAAAATACTTTGTCTTACACATGCAGCTAAAATTATTGATGGTAATAACACAAGTCATTGTATATATAAATTATATTCTCTCTAACCAATGTTGTTGTTGAAACTTGTAGAGCGTTTGCAAGGAAGCAGATTCGAAACGAGAAGATATGAAGTGGTTAGTTCAAACCCTCAATTCTCTAATATCTCATTGCCCAGAATCCCGAGCAGCCGAAGAACAGAAGAAACTAGAAACTCTTTTGACTCGTTACAAGAACCTAATTCCGTCCCTCGAAATAACCATGGTGAAAACAGACACACTCTCAAAATGCTACACGTACCGCCGTGAAGTCAAAGAAGTTTGCACTCTTTTAAAACGTATCAGAGAGCAATCAACCAGAGAAGCCAAACCAGAATTCGAGACGGTCACAGATTTGATCAAACAACAGGAACAAGCCGTGACACAACTAGATTTGCAACGGCCCAACATCATGTCCATGCTTCAAAGAGGAAAAGATTTAGTCAAAGATACTAATACGCCAGTTTTCATCCAGGAAGAAGTAAAAATGCTGGAAAGTGGATGGTCAAAGACGTACGATGAGACTGTTGAGAAACTTCAACAGCTGAAAATCACCCATCAATTGTATTCAAGTTATTCGGAACAGAAGGATGAGATTCAAGAATTATTAGAACGTGCTGAAAATGAACTAAAACGTATCCCACCTGGAAGACACGATTCTTCCAATCTACCAGCTGATTTACTTGCTAAACAAGAAACAGCCATCCGCTTAAGAGAAGCTACAGAAGAATTGCTGAAGAAATTAAGAGAGTTAGCTGCAGAATTGAGCAAATTAACCGATAAGAAACCTGAACTCGAAAAGGAAGTTAAAGAAATAGAAGAAAGACTGCGTAGTACCTTGGAAAACTTTGAAGAAAGAGTGGTATTTTTGGAACAGTACCAAACAAAATTTAACCAATTCCACGATAATTTTGACCAAGTGCGTCTATGGACCATTGAAAACGTCCCAAAACTCTTAGGCAAAGTCCAAGAAGACGACGACGCAATCCCAGAAGAACGTCTAACAAAAACTAAACTTCTCCAAACTGAAGTAGACCACAAACGCAAACAAATCGATAAACTGAAGCATCAAGTTACAGAATTATTCGTCGAAGGCAATGCAAGTCCTGAAATACAGAAAAAGAAGGCTCAATTGGTACTTTTAGAAGACCACGTATCGAAAATAAGCAAAACTTTGGAGGAACAAACAACAACTGTCACAAAAGACATACAAAATTGGACTTTGTACCAGAATAACTTACAAGAAATCAAACCATGGGTCGAAAAAGCTGAAACGAAAGTTTCGAGGGGCATTTCAAAACCTGCTACTTTAGAGGAAGCTATTCACTTGCAATCACAAGTTACAGATTTCGGAAAAGAATGCGATGCACAAGCACAAAAATTAAAAGGAGTTTCCGCTATTGCCCAAGATATTACATCAAAAACTTGCGCACCAGACGAAGTTGATGCTTTGCATTCGAGATGGACTTTGGTAAACGAAGCCACTGCTCAGTGGGGTAATAAAATGGATAAACTAGTGGCCAACTGGAAAGACTTCAATGATAACGCTCAAAAAATCAACACGTGGGCTGTAGAAACTCAAAAGGCAGTAAGTGAACACCCCGTCAACTTAAGTACACCCCAAGTAGACAAATTAGAAAAGGAACTGGCCAAACTGAAGTCGTACAATAAAGAAATTGCTGAACAGCAGGCAAAATTAGTTTCTTTGGCGCAATCTTCTGAAGCAATAAGCCATGGAGCTACCCCAGAAGGAGCCGTTTTAGTAAAAACCCAAGTGCAAGAATTGAAAGCAAAAGTTGCTGATCTTGCCGACAGCGTCAGAGGAAAAATCAACGAAATATCAGACGCGATCTTAGCCAGACACGAATTCCAAACTAAACTTGCCGAATTTACCAACTGGACAGACCAACTGAAGAATCAAACTGCTCAAATAGATGAAATACCAGCTGATAAAGTAGAAGTAACTTTAAATAACGTTCATGCGTTGCTTCAAGAACATTCAGATGCTTTACCAACTTTCCAAGGAATATATAGCGAAATAAAAGATTTAACCCTGTCAACACCTAGTAGAGATAATGAGGAACTAAATGAGCAATACACTAATTTAGTCAAAAACTACCAAAATATAGAAATAAGTCTTCAAGAAAAGAAGTCTGCTCTAGAAAAGTGGGTCGAGCTTCTCAACTGGCATAACGATGCTAATAACCAAATTTCTCATATCAAATACCAATCGGAAAATCAAGAAAATACCCCTCAAGTTTTGAAGCAACTTATTGGTGAAACTGATACTTTGATAACAAAAATAATAACATGGAAAGAAAACGCCCAAAATATAGATAAACTTGGTACAGTAACTATCTTGGACAAGCAAACTGGTAGCCCAAGAACTGCTGATAATTTAGTACGAGAGATTGAAGTTAATACCATCAATTTACGATCGCAATTAGCAGATAAATTGGGAGGAGTTCAAAAACTGGAAGAACATTGGAAGCAATTCAACGAAAAACAAGAAAAATTGACCAAAAGTATTAACGAGATTCAAGTAAAGCTGACCAAAGTTTTGGACAACGCCAAAAATGTTAAGGATCTTGACGGAGTTGTCGATAAACTGAATAATTTATTGGAAGAACAGTCGAAATACACCCCTCTAAGAGAAAATTTAAGAGAAGAAGCGGTCAAATTAATAAAAGAAGACATCAAGAATGTTTCTACTATCCAAAACGTACTTACAACCCTGGACAACACTTGGGACAAGACTAGTGAAGCAATCAAGGAACAGAAACTAAAGCACTCGGATATAATCTTCGCTTGGAAAGAATTCCAAGAATCAAAAGATCGCATGCAAAAGGAAATCACTAAAATTGTTGAAACTACTCACACATTCGAAGTACCTAGCGACTTGATCCAAGCGAACATCAATGCCGACAGAGCAAAAAAATTGATGGAAGCCTTGAAGAAATCTAAAGCAAACTTGGATAAAATGGATTCGAAAGCTAGTACTTTAATAAAAAAATCAGAATCTATAAAAGATTTGGCCCCACAAGTGAAAGAAGAGTCGCAAAAGACACACCAAAGTTGGTCAGAAGTTTATGAAAAAGTTCTCAAGTTAGTCCAAACCACTGAATCTCAAAGTATCATTTGGAAACACATTGACGAGACCAAGACAAAATTGTTGCAATGGTTGAACGAACAAAATACAGCTATTTTATTAGCAGCAGAGAGACCTAGTGAAGTAGAAGTAGCTCACACGAAACTAGCTAAATACAGAGAAGAACTGCCAGCCCATCAGAGTTTGAAGCAAAGTATTGTCAACAAGGAAAAACAACTGTTACAATTAACTGAAGGCAAACCAATACCTACCATACCAAATTTGCTCAAAGTAATAGACGAGATGTTCAGTACCTTGAAGAGTAATTCAGAAAAATTGGACACCATAGTATCATCATTTTCTGACAATGAGAAAGCCGTGCGTCAAGAACTCAAAGATGTTTCAAATACAATTTCAAATTTAAGAGAGCAAATAATAAAGTGCGAAAACTTATCTGGAGATAATTCCAAAGTGTTAGAACGCCTTATCAAAGTTCGTGAATTAAAAGATGAACTAGGAAGATGCTCAACCAATATAAAAAATATCGATCAACAAATACAACACATCAAATCGAACTACCCAACATTTGCTGATACAAACATATCCAAGGAACACCAGAATTTAAAGAAAAGATACGATAACATAATCACCCATTCTACAAAAATAGAAAACTCTCTACTCTCTTTCCTCAAAAAATACCACAATGACAAATATGGAGCCCTTCAAAGAATAATCTCTGCCCAAAAAGAAAAGGTCGTCTGGTGTTCACCGGATGCTAGCTCAGACCTGTACCATCTAGAAGTAAAATTAAACTCTCTAACACCAGTTGCAGAAGCAATAGAAGATTGCAATAACCGAAGAGAGGAATTAGAGAATTCTTTGACGGTCCTAGAGAGCGTTGAATCACCAGAGATCATCAAACTCTTGAACGCAGAGAAGGATCACCTTGTTCTGGACCTCGTAGATCTCCAAAGAAATTATTCTAATACTAAGGAGTTATTAGAAAGAACTGTTGAGGAACACCAGAGTTATGAAAAGTTGGCGGAAAGTGTGTCAAATTGGTTGAAAGATATTGAAAATAAGGTTCGCTCGGAAAATCCCACGCAACTCGATTTAAGCACCTTAGATCACAAGATATCAGAAACGAAACAACTTAAAGATAACGTAATAAAATACGAAGAAGAACTAAAGAAACTTAATAACTTAAGTGAGAATTTGATCAAAGACGTACCAGAATCACGCATTAAACAACACGTGCAGCATCTAAACACGAGATATCAAGCAGTTGTCAAATTCATTACGAACTACTTAGAAAAACTGGACGAACTGAACAAATATAAAAAGTTGTACACAGACAGTCGGAAAGATGTGGAAAAATGGCTGGTTAATGCCGAAAAGAAAGTTAATTCTTTTGTCAATTTAGCTGCCAAACCAAATCAAACAACTTTAGAAGAATTGAAGAACTTTGCTAGTGAAAGAGACCAAGGCCAAATGCTGCTCAACAGAGCTGTTGTACAAGGTGAGGCCCTCTTCACTGGCATCACTACCGACAACAGAGACGCAATAAGGACTGAATTACGCAACCTAAGAGACAAATCTGAAGCTCTAATAGACAAAGTCAATAGCATCATCAAAAAAGTAGAAACATCCCTAATGCAAAGACATTCATTTGACGACAGTCTTGCTCAAGTGAAAATTTGGATAGACGATGTTGAAAAACGTCTAGGAGACAAACCAGAATTAGATTCTACACTATTAGAGAAGAAACAAACGCTACATGACTACAACAACTTAGCTCAAGACGTGGCACTTCACAAGAATATACTAGAAAAGCTGCAGGGCAAAATTGGAATCCTCAATGATACTGATGCAGAATCAAAACTAGATCAGAATATTCAACGATACGAGAATCTGGATAAAGATATCAAGGAACGCGTCAATGTATCAGAGAAGTATGTAGCCAATCATGAAGCGTACAATGCTGCAATTGAGAAGTTCCATGACTGGCTCAGCGCCCTAACTGGCGAAGCAGCTGTCCTCATTGATGAAACTACAGAAGGAGCAGACAACAAACTCGCAATAGTAGAAAACCTTTTATCCCAAAAAGACGATGGAGATAAAATGATTGAAGATTGTAAGGAACTATTAGGTGCTGTCCTCCAAGAAACATCACCTGAAGGTCATCAACCCCTAATCCACACGTTTGCGGAACAAGAAAAGGCCTGGGAACTCTTTTTGAATTTATGTACAGAAGCCCAGTCAAAACTGCAGCAACTTCATTCGCAATTCACCGAATTTAGCAGTGCCTGCGATGACCTAGAAACTTGGTTAAAACAAAAAGAGCTACAAGTAAAAGATCAGAGCTTGAAGAGTACAGAAGAAACAAAGCAAGCCCATTTGAACAAATTGGAAGGTTTGGAAAAAGACATTTTGAAGAAAGAAAATGAATTTTTGAGCATTTTAGAGCGTGCTCAACTAGTAGATGATGCAGACTTGAATAACAGGGTGTCCCAAATGAGCAATCGCTACCAAACATTAACTAATACCGTCAAGGACGGCATAGCAAGATACGAGGATTATGTAAAGGAGCACAAGACGTTCAATGAAGAATACACGAAATTCTTGACTTGGTTATCCAACAAAGAAGAAGTACTGCAAGTTTTGAGTCACATAGTTGGTGACTTAGCTGTCCTTCAGGATCGTCAAAAACAAATAAGGAATATAATAGAAGAAAGGAACCTAAAAAGCGAAGAATTCGAAGCTTTAATAGAAAATGGAGAGAAATTATATATGCATACTTCTCCGGATGGCAGAGAAATCATCAGGCAACAGCTCAGGAACATAAGAACAATCTGGGACAGCTTCACAGATGACATTCAGAGTGCCAGTAATAAACTCGATCAATGTTTGCTGCAATTTTCTGATTTCACCGGTGTACAAGAACAACTAACTAAATGGTTGAAAGATGTTGAACAAGCAATGCATCAACACACTGAATTAAAAGCTACACTCCAAGAAAAGAGGGCTCAGTTGCAGAACCACAAAATAATGCACCAAGAAATCATGTCTCATCAACAACTCGTCGAATCGGTTTGTGAAAAGGCTCAACAACTCGTTGATCAAACCAAAGACAAATCCTTAAACATATACTTGCAAAGCATCAAGCAACTGTTCCAAAATATCGTCACCAAATCTCAAGATCTACTCAATAATCTGGAAGAATGTGTCAACAGGCATAATGGTTACAATGTAGAAGTAGCGGCCTTTAAAGACTGGATAGTAGGCGAAGCAGAAAAATTGCAAATTCTGGATGATGTGACCGGAGAGAAGCCTGATGTAGCAAAAAGATTAAGCGACTTGAGAGAGTTGAAGAACAAAGATGAAGCAGAGGGACGGAAATTATTGGAAGAGTTGAAGAAGAACTTGGGTGTCGTTGCTAAAAGTACTGCACCAAAAGGAGTCAAGGAATTAGAGAAGGAGTTTGATGGTTTCGACGCAACCTTAGACCAGTTCTTAGCAGACATAGGTAAAGTATTAGCCAACTAAAATTGTTTACACGTAAGCATTTGAAACTTTTATTTGCATTTTCTGGCAGATCAAGCAGCAGAAAAGCAAGGACACGTTTTGAAACAGTGGTTGGAGTTCGAAGAGGATTTAGAGAAGCAAACCAATTGGTTCAAGAATATAGAAGGGAAACTGCGGGAACAAACTTTACAGACCACTCTTCCAGAAAAGGAAACGCAATTGAAGTCTTACGAAAAGGACCGTGAAGAAATTTTCGCCAAGGAAAAAGAAGTTGATTTGTTTGTAGACAAATGCCACGCTTTATTTCAAGTTAGTGATTCACAAAGGTTAAGACCTTTGGTTACCCAAATTAACAATAGATACCAAAACGTCCATGTGCTGATTAAAGATATCATCAATCATAACCAAAACTTGGTAGACAATCATCGCAAATACCAAGAGAAATTAGATGAAACCAACTCTTGGTTAGCAACTTTAGAGGGTCACTTGGGTGCGTTACAAGAAGGAGAATCTACAAAAGGCACTGAGGCTACAACAAATTTACTGCAAGTTTTGTTAACAGAAAAGGAACAAGGGGAACATAAAATCAACTCACTAACTTTAATGGGCGAAAGATTGTTCCCTGATACAGCGGCACAAGGTCGTGAAAGAATCAGGAGTGAAATTAGAGTTGCTAGAGAAAAATGGGATAAACTTAAGGATCTAATCAATGAACAACAGAAGCTACAAGATGCCCAATCTTTACAACTGTCAAGTTACCAGGATATCTTACAACAAACTTTGGCTTGGTTAGATTCGATGGAAAAACTTGTCCAGATAGATCCATCCACTTGGACCAGTATCCAGGATGTTCGTGGAAAGTTACTCAAACACAAAACAACGTTACAAGAAATAACTTCCCACAAAAGAGTAATAGAAGGTATTGGTTTGAAGGCTCAAGCTCTCGTACAACTCACTGGTAACAAAGAAAAAGCCGCTGAAGTAGAAGACAGCGTCAGATCCATAAATGAACGTTACCAAAACCTGGTCAAAACGGCCAATTCTAACATAAAGCAACTCGAAAATTGTTTGGATACATACCAACAATTTTACGATATGCAGAAAGAACATGAAGATTACCAAAAGCAACTGTGGGAAAAATTGACTAGTCATTCTGTTTTGACCGGCAATAAACAGGCTCTTCAAGAACACTTATCAAAAGCCCTAGAAATTCAAGACCACCTCCCCGAAGCCAACATCAAACTAAAAGAACTGAGCGACCACGTGGAACAAAAAACATCTATCCTACCTGCAAGAGCGAGGGAGGCAATGCAAAGAGAAGCGACAAATTTGAAACTCGATTTAGACAAATTCGTTGCCGCTTTGAGCGATTTAATCTACGGTTTAGAAGAGAAGCTGAAGCACTGGAACGAATACGAGGAGAGTCTAGAGAAACTACTGTCTTGGCTAGCAGAAGCTGAGTTGAGTTTGAAGAACTACGAGTTGAAGGCGACAGTTGAAGAAAAACAGGAGCAGTTGGAGAAATACCAGGTGAGTTGATGATATTTCTCGTGTAGTGGGGGAAATAACAGAACCGTCATTCTGCATCTACTGTTACTAATTTTATACGGGATGTTAAAATTATGTATTTGTGATTTTCAATCATTTTTTACCTGCTTTAAAAGTGACGTTTCGTAAAATATTTGTGTTCTGTAGGATCTAACTAAAATGACAGAGTCACGCGATCGAGAGGTCAAGGAGTTCATATCACTTTCAGATCATTTGGAACAAGTAAGAGACAATAACTGTCTTCGTCTTCCAGAGCACGTTTCTTCCTCTTTTTGTCATACACTATTTTATTATCTTCCCTTTTTGGTGTTGGTCCAATTTCTTTTCTTCCTGACTCTTTTTAATGTGAATTTACAGTCATTATAAAAGTCTGACTTGATTTTCTTCTCAACCATAGGCGTTGATCTTACATGTGAAACACCACGAAGCAGAGTTCGACAAAATGTCCGACGAATCGACAGAATTAGTTCAAATAAGCGGAGATACTCGAATTTCCGTCAACGTGCAGCAAATTGGTTCGCGTTTCCAATCTATCAAAAACACAGCGAAAGAAATAATAAAGAAATGTGAACAAGCGGTTGCTGATCACAAATTATACAACGAAAAGTATAGACAGTGCGCGGATTGGATTGCAGCTGCACAAGCCAAGTAATTGTCTTCAACTTTTTGTTTGCACATTTACAATAACAATGTGTAAAATTTCAGATTTGATATCTGTCGGAAAAATTTTAAGCAAGGTGCCCAAAATGTGCTCGTTGAAGAACGGAAGATTCTAGAAGAACTTTTGGCCCAGCAAACCAGTGCTACATCACTTTTAAACAATACCATAGAACTAGGAGAAAAACTGTACCCAACTACATCAGCCGATGGCAGAGAAACCATTTGCATTCAATGCCAGGAATTGCAGAAGGCTTTGGAATCTCTATATGACAACATCAGTAGCACTGATCGCGATCTCAAGGCCAAATTGAGCCAGTAAGTTCACCATTTGTTTATTTATAAAATGTATATTAGGAGGAGTGGGGTAGTTCCGGAACCCGTCATCACATTCTACTTATGCCTCTTAATAAATCAGAAATATTTGTTTGTCTAGGTGGACTGGTTTCGAAGAATGCGCGGAGAAGATCAGCAGCTGGCTTAAAGATGCCCGAAACGAGCTATCACAAGACTTGGTGCTGCGAAGCACTTTGGACGAAAAACGAGCTCAGCTCCAAATTTACCGAACTTTGTTGCATGATGCTTTGGCACATCAACAGGACATTCTCGATCTGCGTGATAAAACTGAAGGTCTGCCTGAGAGGAACGAGAAAATCGACCAACAACTGCAAACGATTTCAGAAGAACACGGCAAACTGTTGAAGAGGGCTCAACAATTTGTTGAGAGGTACGAAGGAATTGTGAGCGATCACCAACAATACAGTAAAGCTGTACTTGACGCTAATGAGTGGATGGATGCAACCCACAATGCAGTGAATCTGTGGGGAGATACAGAGTTGGAGAGAACATCCTTGTACTCCAACATGGAGAGACTGAAAAACTTACAAGCTAGTTTACCAGAGGAACACCAAAGAATTGCACTAATTGAGTCCCTTGGTGATAAAGTTATACCAGGCACTGTAGACTATGGTCAACAGAACATCCGTTCCCAAATAGAGAGCTCCCAACAAGAATGGGCTGGTCTACTATCAGCAGTGTCCAACACAATAGAGCAACTACAAAATAAACTGGAACACTGGTCAGAATATGAAACTCTAAAAGACCAATGTTTAGCTTGGATCAGAGATACAGATACAATCCTCCATTCTGTTGATCTTAAAGCTACTTTACCAGAAAAGAGGGAACAACTGGAGAAGCTGCAAGCTCTCCAAGGAGAAGTGCGAGCCAAGGAACTTGAAATAGATACAGTGACAGAAAGAGCACAGATTCTAAACAAAACAGTCACAAGTAGGAGTTCCCAAATTTCAGAATTGGGCGTGAAATATCAACAAGTGTTTCACAAGGTCAAGGAATTAGCAGCACGTTGGCAACAATACGTCAACAGTCATCAAGATTTCGATTCAAAAGTCACCCAATGTGAACAGTGGCTAGACGATACGAGAAATAAACTATCTTATTGCTCTGATCTCAATAGTTCTACCCAAAAAGATTTGGAAACAAAATTGGAAATGGTCCAAGATCTTCTTCTGTCCAAAGATGAAGGTTTCGGAAAAATACAGAATCTCGTGGAGTTGGCCCAAAACGTACTAGCAAACACTGCTCCAAATGGTCATGAAGCAATCAACCAAATCATCGCAAATCTCCAAGAACAATGGTCTAATTTGGCTTCGAAGATGGTCGAAACCAAAGCAAATTTGGACGATGTTTTAACAAAATGGTCAGGATTATTAGAACAAACTCAAGGCCTTAATAAAATAATAGAATGGATGGAAGGGCAATTGGGAGAACTGTCAGAATACCAAGGAAGTATACCAGAGAAGAAAGCGCAGTTGGATAGGATAAAAGGAGTAGAAGAAAAAGTTAGATGCGAGAAAATAGAAGTGGACAATCTGAAGGCTAAAGCAGCGGAAATGTTGTCCAGCGGGCAACATTGTCAAGCTGCTGTCCAAGCTCAAGTTATCCTAGACAAATTTGATAATGTCTCTCAACAAATTAAGGTAACGCCCAAACATATATTTCCCATATTATATCATTAATGTTCTTTATCAACAGAGTCTGTTAAACGACCGAGAAAATCAATACAAATATCACAAAACCTACAAAGAAGCGTATGAAGAATTGCAAAGATGGTTGACTAGGGCTCAGGAAAAAGTACCACAATTGAAGCAACGACCTTTGGGGGATAAGTCACCCGTAGAAAACTTTGCTGCCCCCTTAGACGCCCTACTGAATAAGCAAGCACAAGGTGAAGTTCTCTTAGACAATCTAGAACATGCTGCGGAAGTGGTCTTACCAAGTACCAACCCAGCTGGTCAAGAAGTAATCAAGAATGACAATAGGGCTCTGAGAGAAAGTTTCGAAAGATTATTCAAAGGTAAGTTTTCTTTCATTTTCCTTGGTCTTCAAGTGCCCCATTTCTTTAATTTTCAATGTATAGAACTGAGAGATCAACGAGACCAACTGGAAGTAGTTTTGGTCCACTGGAGAGACTACAAAGACGAATACGAACGTTTATCCGATTGGTTGCAGCAAATAGCAATTTTGACCAAAAACCAAAAAATTGCTCTGTCGCCAAATTTAGAAGAAAAAGTCAAACAAGTTGAGGAAGTCAAAGAAATTTGCAAGAAACTCGAAGATGGCAAGGAACAGATTCAAAAACTTAATGACTCAGCGAAAGTTTTATTAAAATCTCCTCTAGAAGCTCATGTTAACAACCAATTGCAGCACCTGAATTCGCGTTATCAAGTCGAAGTTAATTTAGCCAAAGATGTTTTGAAGAAAGTCGAGACTAACTTGGAACAGCACCAACAATATGCCGATAATTTGGAAAAGAGCAAGCAGTGGATCGAAGACGCAAGGGAATTGATGAGAACTTGCTCTGAATCTTCCTCCAATAACACCAAGGATATTTTACAAGGAAAATTAGATAAAATCCAAGAGTTGATAGGTAGGAGAGAAGAAGGTCAAAATTTAATCCATACGACAGTCAATAGTGGAGAAAAAGTGCTAAGAAACACTAGATCTGATGGCCGTGATGTCATAAACAATGAACTTAAAGAAATCCAAAGCGACTGGGAGCGATTGATCAAAAAGATGTCCACCGCTAAAGTACATTTAGAAACGAGTCTCCTACAATGGGCTGATTACGACAGTTCGTACTCACAGTTACAGCAATGGATAACAGATAGAGAAGCTAAACTACAACAAGTAGTAGAGCAGAAGGTTGTCAAGAGCAAGAAAGCTACCACAGGTGTCAGCTCTCTGCCAATAGGAGAAAGAAAAGCCACCCTTCGAGAAACCAGCAGCATCGTCCAAGACATCGTCTCGTTCGAACCCATGATCCAATCAGTCACATCAAAAGCAGAGGATTTGAAACAAGCGGCTCCTGCTTCAGAAATATCTTGTAAATACGAAAATCTTTCCAAACAAGCCAAAGAACTATACGAAAAGCAAAAAGAAACTGTAGAGCAACACCAGGCGTTTGTGGATGCGACCAATGATTTCGTCCAATGGATCAGGCTAGCCAAAGAACGGCTCGGCAAATGTTCTGAACCCACCGGCGATAAAGAAAGTTTAGGAAGCAAGTTAAGCCAATTGAAAGCTTTACTTATTGAACTCCCCGAAGGCCAAAAGAAGCTGGAAGCAGCTTTGGAACAAGGGGATACTGCTTGCCAATGCGCCGATGATGAAGACAAAGAAATTATAGAAGAAGAAGTCGCCCTACTCCAAGAAGAATTCGACAATTACGTCGAATCCCTCAACAACACAAAACGTTTATTAGAAGTAGGCATAGTCAAATGGACAGAATACGAAGATCAGTACCAAGAAGCACAAGATTGGTTAGCCCAAACAGAAACTTTAGTTCAATCATTCAACAAACTACAAAATAGTTTGGACGAAAAGAGGCAAGTTTTAGAGCAATTTCAGGTGCACCTACAAACTTTATTCGATTGGCAAGTTGAACTAGATAAACTGAACATGAGGGCCCAAGTTTTATTGGAAACCTGTGCTGACACGCGTATCAGTAATGCAGTTACTCAACTGGCCACAAAATACAATGCTATTCTATCTCTGGCTAAAGAGATCATGCGCCGGTTGGAACTCCATTATCAAGAACACCAACAACACAGCACCCTTTACCAAGAATGCCAGGATTGGGTCGATAGAACTCGTGATAGGCTCAACCAATGCAATGAAATCTCAAATACACTCAACGAAGTTAACAACAGACTTCAAGCAGTCAAGGGAATACGCACTTCTTTAGAGCAGGGCCAAAACAAGCTAAGATACATACTAGAATTAAAGGAACGCGTTATAATGAATACTGAACAAAATGGAGCGGCCAAGATCCAAGAAGACACGGAAAACTTGAAAGGAGAGCTTGAAAAACTGCTTGCAGATGTTCAAGACATTCGTAATAAGCTTACCACAAGAGCGGCCCAATTGGAAGATATAGCAAAGTTGCATAAAATGTTGGTTGATTGGTTGGAAGAAATTGAGCATCAGTTACAAGTAGGAGACGATTACCTCAACGATTCGAGTGAAAAGAAAGCGAAGTTAGAGAAATTCAAGAATATTCAAAAGGAGTTGTTTGGTCACCAAGAATTGGTAGGGAAATTGAAAGCAAAACTCGATGAAGATGACAGTCTAAAGACAGAAGAATACGAACCTGCTTTCAAAAAATACGAAGAACTAAAAGACTTGGTTGCCAATACCATTGCAAACTTAGAAGAACAAGTAAAAGAATATGATTTATACAAGAACTATTACAATGAAGCAAACAACTGGATACGTAAGGCTCGTCTTCAAATTCAGAATTGCTCAGATTTGCACGAAGAACTGGAAAAAACTGTAGAAAAAGAGAAACAAATCTCTTCTCTCGCCAATTCCTTGCCCGAATGTGACAGTTTGGTCCATAAAACCATAGAAAGCAGCATTTCAGTGATGAAAACAACTGGAGAAGAAGGAAAAGAAACAATCAAACAAGAAATTGAGGAACTCAACAACGATTGGGAAGGAATTCAACTCATTTGCAAAGAAACGCAAAAGTCTTTGGCCAAGTGTATTGACGCTTGGAAAGATTACAAGGAAAACTACGAGAAAATAAAGGCTAAATTGAAAGACTTAAAGGGAAGAGTCGACAAAGAATTAGAAGCAGAAAATGAAACGCCTGAAGATTTACAAAAATGCCGTGATTTGCTTGAAGAAATTTTAGGTCAAAAACCACAATTAGAACACTTAAACGATGCATGCGAAGCCCTCATGGAATTGAGTGCTGTAGGGTGGGTCAGGGCGGAAACAATTGAGTTGCAAGGGGTGTACACTAACTTACTTACAAGCGCCCAAGGGTTAGTGTCTAAAGTTGAGAAAAACTTATCCGATCATACTGAATTCTTAAAAGCAAAAGAACAGTTAGAAAATTGGTTATACACAGCTCATGGTACGGTGCAAGACTCAATAGGGGTAGGAGATGAAAACAACCTTAAAGAGAAACTAGAAACAATTCATTTGGTGTCAAATCGAATGACGGAAGGTCAGCACATGCTGACTGTTCTTCAAGATGCTTTTGCAAAAGTTATAAATACTACCCCAGTTGATAAGCAGGATAGCTTAAGGGATGATATGACTACTTTACGTAATAGCTGGGATCAACTTACCATGGATCTAACTTCAGTTCAAGCGCAACTCAAAGCAGCTCTAACTCGATGGGCTGATTACAACGACTCAAAAGCAAAACTAAAGAGTTGGTTAGAAGAAACTAAGGAGAGCTTACAAAAAATACCAGATACCAAAGGAGAACTAGGGGAAATGAAAACTCTTCAAGAACGTCTCAAAAATCTCCAGGCAGAAATAGAAAATAAACAACTTGCTCTGACCAGATTGAAATCAGAAGCCAAAGAATTGAGTGGATGGTCCAAACAACCAAATGTTTTAGAAGAAATTAAACAATTGGAAGTTGAATACGAAAAGGTATCAAGTCTATGTGCCTCCCATAAAGATACCATTGATTCTGAAATCAAAGATTACCTTCTCTACCACCAAAGATTACAAGAAGTAGAAAAGTGGTTGCTCCAAATCTCTTTCCAGCTGATGGCACACAATTCCTTATACATAACCAACAGAGAGCAAACTGAAGAGCAAATCGCTCAACACGAAATTGTTCTAAACGACATTCAACAATATCAAAAGAATCTAGATGATGTCAAAGCCAAAGGTCACGGGCAAATTGAACGCTACGTAAAAACAACATCTGCCATAAAGGAATCAATAGAAAAACAACTAAGCAATGTCCAAGAAAGTTATAATTCTCTACTACAAACCGCTATTCAAATCAAGAACAGATTAAACGATTCTTTAGCCAAATTTAAAGAGTATGAAGATACTTTGGAGAGCATAATGAAGAATTTGGAAGAATATGAGCCCATGATCAACGAGGAAATAGAAAAACCGGTTGATAACTTAAAGGAAGCTAAAGAAAGATTGGATGCAGCTAGGGTAAGATGATTTTTTGTGTTTCGTTGACAGATTTTATCGATTCTTTATATAGGGGTTGCATAATAAACTCCAAGGGGAAAAATCAAGGCTGGCTGTAGCTGTTCAAGCTTGTGAAGCAGCCACTGCTTCTATCAGTCGCCCTAGCAGCCCTAGGGACACTCTTCCACCACCAATTCCTCAAAAGGAATTGGAGTGCAGGGCCATGCTGGAAGATCTCATAGATCAGGTCAGTATCGAACATTTTCGTGTTTAGATTTGATTTATTTTTGCTACTACCACACTTAATCCTGTTTTTATTTTGCTATTTTTGCACACTAATACTAAACGTAGACTCAAGAGCCTGCAACTGACACACGCCTGCAACACTTACTGCAACAATTGGAAACACGTAACACCACTAATAATTTGCATAAACAAATAAACAAAGTGAGTTCTGTGATAATTTTACAAAGACAGAGATTCTAAAATTTGTTTATTTTTAGGTACAAAACCATCTGAGTGCATTGACGAGTTCTGTGGCCGGTTTTGAAGAAAAGCAAAAACAGAGAGGAGTTTTGAAAGATTGGATTGTAGCCCAAAAAGCGACGGTAACCGATTGGAAATTGCGGCCTACTAAACTAAGGACAGACGCAGCCAAACAAGACCTAAATAACATGAATGATTTGCTAATTTCTATCGGCCAAAGACGACAGCATCTTGTAACAGAATTACCAGCTTCAGGTGACGAGAATGATGAGTTACTTCAAATGCTGGACAACTTAGAGAAAGACTTGAACGATGTCATTGCCCAAAAACAAGCAAACAAAGAAGTTTTAGATGAATACAGACAAAATCTTCAAGTCATCAACAACTGGTTTGATAACGTGATCAAGAGAACCGATGCAGTTGATAGAGGTTCCGGATTGAACTATCAACAGAAACAGGCCACAGTGTCTGAAATCCAAGCAGAATTTGATGACCAGGGCTCCAAAAGAGTGGACGAAATCAAACGCCTTGCTGGTCAAGTCATGGATTTCGTAAATAATTTAGATTCTCAACAAATTGAGGAACAGGTAATTTAACATTCTACTTTCATTTTTCTCGTACTTATTTCTTCTACATTTGCAGCTCAAATCTGTTGAAAGACGATACTCTGACATATCCAAACGCCTCCAACGTAAACAACAAGTTCTAGAAATGACTCGTAAAGGAATCGAAGATACCAAGAACGAAATAGAACAAGCTCGCGAGTGGGTCAAAGAAAAAATGATAGAACTACGTAGACCTGCTCCTCTGGGTTTTGAAACCCACAAAGTAGAAGACAAACTAACTTCATTGAAATCTTTACTAAAAGAAGCAAATAATAAACTGATCCTTCAAGAAACTTTGATGAAACGAGTCAGCAACATGACGAATGAGTTGGAACCTGCAGAACAGAACCAATTAGAAACTGCTCTGAAGAATTTAGGCACAGAACAAGAAGAATTGATAGAGAAGATCAAGGGTGAATTGGATAGAGTAACGGCAGCAGCAAACACCAGGAGGAACTTGGAAATAAATCTGGAAAAAGCCAGATCTTGGATCAAATCGAAAAACGCAGAAATCAGAAAGCTCAGTGGTTATTTACCGTTGAAAGCTGCAAAAGTAGAACAAGAAATTAACCAGCACAAACTACACGAAGTGGAAATAAAAGAGTTCAACGAAGGTGACCTGAACGATCTTATCAAATTGGGCAATAGTGTTCTAAAAGAGTGCAATGAAGAAGACAAGGAGCGCCTTCAACAAATTTTGAAAGAAGTAAAAGAAGACTACGAAAATCTCAAGCAAGAATCCCAACAGAAGATCAATGCTCTCCACGATTTGCTCCAAGGTCGTAAGCAATTTGAAGATGACATCGACACGTGCATTGATTGGCTAAAGCAAGCAGAAGTGGCGACATCTTCAGACATACGCACCTCAAACTTAGAGGTACTCGAAGAGCAGCTGGCGAAATACGAAAAATTAAATCAGGAATCTAAAAAAGTCAACGAAGACATTGATAAAATTACTGAACAAGGAAAAGCAATTTTACCAACCATCAGTGAAGGAGATAAAATCGCTTTGAACGAAGTTTTAAGCAACGTCAGGGACAGGCATGGACGTATAGCATCCCTTATCGAAGACAGAACGAATGCTCTCAAGCAGAACATCCAGCAGCAAAAGGAGGCTCAAGAACGGATCGCTGCTAGTCTACGTTTCATAGAGGCCATACAAAATGAACTGCAGGAATTGAATAAGCCTATCGGGAGCAAAGTTGAAGACGTTCAAGCCATGTTAAAATCATACGAAAGAATATTAACAGACTTAAAAACCAACAAAGGAAAATTGGATGACATCCCGGGAGGCGCTGCTCCGGAACTCCAAACAATTTTGGCCCAACAAGACGATCTCATCAAGCAAGTGGAAGATCAACTAGCTCGTTTACGACTCCTGCTCCTTTTACGCGAACAATACCTTGCCCTGATAACGGAAATCATGACATTCATCACGAAATACACTGAGGTTGTTAGAGATATAGAAAAGACCGGAGGGACAGTCGAAGAAAAAATTAAACGTTACGATGACGTGATTGTTAAGATACAAGAATGCGAAGCTATGTTAGCTTCTGCCAACGATAAAGGGCAACAAATAGCCGCAGATGGAACAGCCCAAGACAGAAATGCAATCACCGAACAGTTGCAATCTTTAAAACAGTCATTGCAGAACCTGAGGCGTACGGTAGAGAAGCAAAGGCAAGAGCACGAAAATACTGCTGCTGAACATAGAAAGTTGGCAGCAGAGTTGGAAGAAATCATCGACTGGTTGCATAATAATGAGGCTACTGTTAGATCACGCCCCCTATTAAATAGAGATATAGCTAGTGTGGAGAAAGAATTGGAAAATCACCAAAAGCTATCAGCAGAAGTTGAGAAATACTTAGACAGAATTAAAGCTGTTCAACAGGCCACACAGCATGACGACAGCATGCCCGGTTCCCTCCAAGACCAACTGTCAGAAGCTAATTCTTTATTAGCATCACTTCCCAGGGAGTTAGAAGAAAGGAAGAAATACTTGGAGGACAACAAAGAAAAAAGAGAACACTACGCTTCTCTCAAACAAAAACTTTACGACTGGGTAAAAGAAGCTGAACTTCGATTGGCCAACAACAAAGGTGGTGTAGATTTCGAAAATATCCTCGTCGACGTTGAAGAGCACAGAATCTTCTTCACTTCAGAGGGTGCGATGAAGGAACTGGTCTCCCAGACTATCCAGCATGCAGCTGACCGAATCTGGCCCAGCTTGACACCGTCAGAGCAAGAAGAGTTAAGCAGAGAACAACAGCAGCATACACAACTTCTGAAGAACACGTTGAATTCTGCTAAATCCCAAAAGGCTCAACTAGAACAAGACGCGGAAACGTGGAAAGATTATTTGCAAAGTTTGGAAAAGGTTAAGTCCGTCATTGCTAGGACCAAGTTTACCGATGAGCCGGTTTCCACACTGGCGGGACTCCACTTCAATGTGCAGAAACTGACGCATGCTTTGAATGATGTTCAGGTAAGACTTTCATTTTTAAACGGTTTTATTTACCTTGCCTTGTTTGTTTGAGTGGGTCAAATCTAGTAATTGAAATTTTACCTCCTTCCTGTTGACCGATTGATCTGAAATTACACACCTTTAGTTGTGATGACAATATAATTTTGTATATTCAGTATCATTGTAAACCCAAGATGGCCGCCGCCACAAAATGGCGGATTAGATATTTTTTCCCAACCCCCTCAATATGGGTATCAAATGAAAGGGCTTAACTAGTAGAATACAGTACACCATGAATGCAAAATCCAAGATGGCCGCCACCACAAAATGGTGGACTACTCTTTTTCAATCTCCTCAATATGAGTATCAAATGAAAGGGCTTAACTAGTAGAATTCAGTACATCATGAAAAATGCAAAATCAAAGATGGCCGCCACCACAAAATGGCGGATTACTTTTTTTCCATCCCCTCAATATGGGTATCAAATGAAAGGGCTTGACAAGTATAACACAGTACACTTTAGAAAAATAATAACAAAACAAAAACAAACTAAAAACTAAAAACTTGAAAATAAAATAAGTAAAAAAACATTTTTAAGTTAAACGGTTTTATTGTAAAGAAACATAATAATGAAGCAGATAATGTACTAAAAGCTAAAAAATAATTAGGTAGGTACCAGGTACCAGTCATCACACCACTCTCCTCATCAATCTGAGCATTGATCAGACTAAAATAAAATCGTGGGGCGTAGTGTAACCTGAGTAAATATGTAAATGATCGTTCTGCGATGTTGTCTATTGAGAAGATGCATCCAAAGCATACCTATAATGATATGAGCGGTTGACTGTAGATAATAGAAATTCGACTCGCCCCACGATTTTATTTTAGTCTGATCAATGCTCTAGATTGATGAGGAGAGTAGTGTGACGACTGGTACCTGGTACCTACCTAAATATTTTTTAGCTTTTATTAATTATCTGCATCATTATTATGTTTCTTTACAATGAAACCGTTTAACTTAGAAATGTTTTTTTTACTTATTCCTCTTTCATCCTTTGCAAGGGCGCCTGACAAAAAATAGCTTAACATTTTGACAAAAAACATTTTTGATATTCAATGAAAAAGTAAAAACCAGAATGTATAAAGTAAATTTCTTTTCATATCTAGGAGTGCTCAATCCAACGCCTTCTGATAACATAAATTTCGCCGGAATTTTGATAACAAAATACCATCAGCTGTCGACGAAAACAAACGCAGGTTTTGCAACAAAATGCAATCGTTTTATTATAAGTACGCGTTGTGATAGGTTAGACTAAAACAATAGCGCACTAGTACGTCCGATTTAGGAGCATTTTTCACTTATTTAAATAATCAAGTGCCGCTTAATTTCACTTTCTTTAGTGCAAACAATGACGTCATATTAATTTAAGGATATGATATCATTGATGCGGTGGTACTATTTCGGTAGGAAATAAATTATTTCCCTCCAAGGACATGTTTATAACCGCGAAACGTAATTTTTAGTGCGTTTGCCGGTGCGGAGTGACCGAGAAAATTGTGAAAGTGCGCCGGGCGCATTTAAACAAATCTAAGAACTATTTTTTTCTTTGCAGTGCCAGCAAATCGAGTTGGATCTCCTTCTGGAGAGGGCGAACGAAATATCCAGTCGTGCGAACGAACGTAACAAACAAAATATCGACAAGCAGACGCGTGAAGTTTCTTCCGAGTGGTCTGACCTCATTTCCGACCTGGAGAGGCGCCGCGACGCCCTGACGAAGCTGTCCCATGTCTGGGAGACCTTCGAGGGGCGCTGGCAGAATTTCGAGAGTCTCCTCTCGGGGTTGGAAGAAAAAGTGGAACATGTAGACTCTATTGTTAGAAACAAACCGCATGTTGTGGAAGTTAGTGATACTTTAGGGGAACTGAGATCGGAAGCCGTTTCTTTAGATGACTACGAGGAGGAGGTGGAGGATTTGTCGAGAACGGTCTTGCTGTTCTTGGAAGAGAGTTCTGGAGCGTCAGCAGCGGCGCTATCCAAGAAACTGGAGGAGTTAAAAGATAAATATCAAAGGTAGGTGCAGTAAACTTATTGGCAGATACTCAAAATACAGAAACATTTATGTACATTCCTGTTTGGAGTAGTCCTACATTTCAAAACAACATCAATATCCTATTTTTAGATTAAAAACATTGAAATAATCGTATTGCGATTAAAATTTAATGCCGGTACAGCGACGTGCTTTTTCCATCTGAGCTAATTTCATTAAGTAATATTATTCTGCGTTTCGAAGAAGATACGTAAGCCCTATTTTTAAAAACAATGCTATCTGTGTTTAATTGTTTATAAGTACATTCTACAAGGAGGTATATGCAGGCTAATTCAAATTAGGACACCATTGGGTTCTCGCTTATTAGCAAGTATGTGGGGTAGGTTTAAATGCGGCACTTTTGCACAATTTCTTGCTCATTACGCCGTTGGGAAATCTGATTGATCTCGAATAACATACGAGTTATTATTTAGGTAAGTTCAACAAAACGCGATTTTATTCAAAGTGAGAGAACGCCGACAAAATTAGCACACAAATAGCTATTATTAGCTAAAATGTTTACATTTTTTTATTCGCTTTTATTTGCGCAACTTCGGACATGATATAATAACGAGTCATACACACATGTTCGTACAATCATACGTACATAAAAAATAGAGTGTCATGCTTTTTAAATGGCGGATGACTGTCAGAAAGATGAAAACACGAAAATTAAGTTTTGCTTGCTATAATAGAATTATGGGAACTGTCAAAATTTCACCAAAATTGCGCATTTTCTTATGTTCTGGGTGACTTTTAGAGACGGCCCCGACGCGCACTCTTTTTTGATAAAGTTAATATACCCTTTTGAGATTAAATTTCCATACGCAGATTGCCACCACCCCGTGTCTCCACCCCAGGACGAGTAAAAATGTCTGGGTAGATTTCAGGATTTTACGAAAATATTCTCAATTTCGTACCTACTTCTCGATTAAATATTTTGGGGGTCAAATGTGAGCGTATGGCAGATATTTTTGCACGAGTCGACGGCCCGTTACATTCACTTTATATCTGTGGATTTGCATATGCCATAAGCAGTTTCTGAGGGGTTGCAGAGCGCCCCAAAGAACTACCTGTTTCACGATATCTTCCATATTCTTAAGGCCGCAGTTTTAGAGATCTCGATTGAAAATTCTGATTTGAAATGTTACAATGACGTTTAAAATAGTCGGAATTCGAAAATTCAGATCAAATTTTCTTTTCAATCAAGTAAGTACTTAACTCTGAAGTTACATTACTTAGAACATATTGTACTGTTACGAATTTGATTTCAATCACACATTTATTTACAGTTACTATATTTACAAGTACTATTTACAAATATTTACAATTATTATTAGTGATTAAGGACATTAATGGACAGCGACAATTTTTAACACTAACGAACACAATCTTAACATTCCAACTACAACTCACAAAGTCAATTCAATATCGCAATATTATATTCGCTGGACTGTTTATAATACTACCCTGAATGTTAAACCAATTGATAAGACGCCGCGCTCGTAAATCACTTACAGTTGGAGGTCGCCAAATGCGACTAAAATACTTCAAAGGCACCGCAAACTACTTTAACTGCTCTATTATGCTGTGGCTCTGGCGTAACAGTACTATATACAGGTTGTATCAGAAACAATGGGTAAATTTTAATCCGTGAAAGAACTCTTCAAGTTAAATAACTTTTGTTTGTAACACATTCCGGAAATCGTATTTTTTCATAATTGTTTGAACCCTATTTGAGCATCGAATCGTTCGGTACTTATCTGATTTTACTAGTTGCTGATTATTTTTACGGAAAACTACAGCAACTTTTATTATATGTTCAGTTTCTATCGCAACTGAGGGACGTTTTAACTTATTTTCTGAATATAACTTTAATAGGTATAACGCCATAGGCTTTAAAACTCAAACAACACACAACTAATAAATGAAACGGAACGCAATAAGTTTAAGAGCTGAACACAAGAAAACAACAGTTTAAGCCACAAAGCATTAATATTTAAACCTACGAATACTTGGAGAAACAGTTATAATCATTGCTTTAAACCTTTAATCCAAAAACAAGTATAAAAATTCACAAACCCAATTTAGGTTAATAAATATGTTGACATTCATTCCACCACAGTGTTGCCGGCATTCGTGGTTATCGTCAGTCGACGGTATGAAAAATTTGTATTGCCTTCTGTATTTTGTAAGAGATACATACTATAAGAATACTAAAATAACCAATTTATTGATGATATATTCCAACAGATGTTCATCAGTCCATATTCTTAAAATAGTATATGATGAACCCCTACATGAATAATTTTATACTTACTACTTTAATCAAAACCTGGTTATTATTTTCTTGAACAAGGAAAGGAAATATAATATAAGAATGCCTCAACGCCAATTGTATTGGAAATAGCTTAGACGCAAGTTCAATGATTCCGAGTTGCTCGATATCCATAAGAAAAACAAGAATAGATATCTTTGTCCCTATATTACGTCACAAACGGATATTGTAATAATAATAATTAATATCTTCATCACTTTTTATTTGGGTTTAAACGTGAGAAACTTCAAAAACTTCAGAAAATGGTGAACGACCTCATTCTGGTGTCTTTGCAGACTCCTGCCCCACCCTGTAGAATGCCGCATCTTCTGAGCACGCGATGAGATCGGAGATAGAACCGGCGATGCGTCTTTCTCGAATTCAACAATAATCTCTCTTCTATAATTAACCTGCTCATGCGCTTTTCTTGGTAACGTGCGTTCCTGTAGCCCCTATCCTTCAGTCAAAAACGTTCCGATTTTCCGAGCACTGGATGGCTGGAGACCTCCTTGCCTGGCACCACAGCTGACGTTGAATTCAACCCTCGAGGAACACAACCCCTGTGTTTCAAACGCGAAGTGAATTATATAGTTTTTGTCGTTTAAAGTGAACATAGTTTCTTGGATCGCAGTGAAGCCGCATTTCGAAAGGTTTTTATAGCGATATTCTCATTGTTTAAAGAAAAGTACTTAACACTTTTCCTTAATAACCCCCACGCTATTACCGAACAGTTATTTTGGCACAGTTTTAATTTCGTACGTGAGGCCAAAAGTTTAAAAATAGTAACCGCAAAATTGCGCTCATGCCAAAACAGTCAGACTCCAGTTGTTAATCATATTGTTTATTTGCTACTATATTATTTTTTTGTTTCCAGGCTTCAACGGACAATCGCAGAAAAACAAACGAAAGCAGAAACGGATCTGATAGAAATTACTGAAGCTCTATCAGGAATCGAAATACTAGTAAATTCGTTGAATTTATTAAAAGAAGAAGTGCGAAATTTCTACGTGTTCGACGAGGACATTCAGAACACAGCAAGGCTATTGAGTTCCTTGAATATTCGAGTGTCCACTCACGTGACTGAAGCAAGAGAATTAATAGAAAAACTCCGAGATAAGTATAATACGTTGCAGCATTTAGTTCCCTCTGACATAGTTCAAGAATCAAACAAATTAGAGCTGCTAACAGAAGCAATCTTGGGAATGATGGACGAAAAGGAACGCGAGTTCAAAAAAGCTCGTACCGTTCGTTCCGAGTACTTAAACGATGTTGATGCTATCCAATCTTGGATAAAAGAAGCAGAACTTAAAGTTAGTGACAGGTCTATAGAACCACAGTTGCTCAACGAACATCTTCAACAAACCCAATCAGAAATAAGTGCAGTAACCGACAGATTGGAGAAACTAATCAAAAGTGGGAAGATCATAATAGCAAACACTCGCAGTGATGACGAAAAACAGCTCATCCAATCAACAGTGGATGCTCTAACAGAGCAACTTTCCCAAATAAAGAACAGCTTGGAAGAGAGGAAACAACAGGTGGGTGAAACCATAGATGCCTGGCAGAGATTCCTAAGTCTTCATCAAGCTCTAATGGCTTGGGTACAAGAAAAGAAAATTTTCCTACAAGAACCTTTGTTCATCAGTACCCTTCAAGAATGTCGACAGAGACTGCACGATTATTCCGTAAGTATAACTGACTCCAATTATTTCTAGGCTATCCAATTTTTGTCTCCTCTAGAACGCTGTAAAATCTTCAAAAGCTGCTTCCAAAAATCTAAGTGATATGGCCAAAGAATTAGAGTACATAGGGAGTGTGGCAAAAGTTGGAAATCTTCCTCAACTGATGGAAGAAGCTGAAGAAGCTAAAACGGAAGTTGAAGCTAAAATACTAGAAAGAGTGAGTAACGAAAAAACACGAAATTTATAATTTTAACCAAAATTAAATTTAGAACTCTTTACTGCAAGAAACAACAGAAGAATGGGAACAATGTGAGAGGAAACTCAAAGACGTCAGGAATTGGATCGATAAAACCAAAACGTCTTTGGAATCACAGCAGAACAAGAAGAAACCTCTTAGGGATCAGCACGCCCTGCGCGAAAAATATTTAGCAGACACCCAAATACAAAAGACAAAAATAGCTTTGTCCTTGGAAAAGTTACAGGTTGGTAAATTTACTTTCTTCACTTGTTAAATAGATTACAAATTTCTTCGTAGCTCCACTTCCGTTCTGGTATTGGAGGAGATCCAAAAATTACCCAAGCAGCTGAAGAATTAATAGAAGAACTTAACAGTCTTCATGAAACCATCAAATTCCAAAGTGTTGAACTTGAAAAGGCTATTTCCCAAGTTGAGCAGTACCAGTTGGAAGTCCAGCAGCTTCAACATCAAATAGGTCAAGTCCAGCAGCAGCTGAGTTCCACGATGGCTCCAACGTATCTACCCCATGATCGTGAACAAGCTGCCAAAGACCAACAGGTAGGAAGAGTTGATTTTCGCGATGTTTTTTGGAAATTTGCTAGAGGTGGACTTGCTTCTTCGAATTTCAATTCCGCATATTGTGATTTTGTCAAATGTGTATTAAAGAGAAACAAGTCTCCGCTGCAATTTATCCCGCACTGCCGTAGCTAGCAATAGTCGATGTCTGTATACAAGGATGATCAAAAAAGTCAAATCAAAATTTTGTAATATTGATAAAAGTCAGTGAACCTGGAAACATTTTGATGAAAAATTGTTTTGAAGAGGGCGCTGCAGAGGTGGCTGTGACGTTCATCAAGGTGTTTCCATTACCCCTCTCCCTCAGGCAGCTGGGGTTTATGTTTTTTTTTGGTTTACGGTTTTCTTGTCCTGTTTATTGCTTTTATCTTTATATCTTTATTATTATTAAGGTCAGTCAAAGTAGGAAAAACGTGTATGGAAAAATCAATCTTTCCCTCCAGTTTCTCACCAATTTATTCTCTAAGTTTTGCTATTTTGACTGACCTTGTTCGCTTTATCATCTCACATTGCTAGTACTCGGTAAATAACGCTTTGAGTTCAACCACTTCACATTACACCAGCGGGCAAAGGGTCTTTTTTGTGTGATTTTCTTTCTGCCCTTCTATCTTTTGATCATTTTAAGGGCGTTAGTGCAAACTTGATTTAACCATACCCATAGGTTGCAATTATTTTAATTTCCTTAAATCAAGTTTTTTCTGTTCGCCTATTTTTAATAGTTTTTCACACTCACTACATTTTTTATCATTTTGCTGCACTCCTGTATCCCTCCGATCCTCACAGGCTTTTAGGGAAAGAGTGCGCGCGCTGCATACTAAGATGACGGCTCGTAACGAGCGGATCAAACTGATATACCAGCGCGGCACTCCGGACTTGGAGCCGCTCGATACCTAACTCAACCCCTAAACAACCCCCTTTCCCTTCCCCGAACTGTCACGACCGACCGATTTTGACCTCGCGCGTCGCAGCCACAATCTTGCATCGCGTTTTTCTAATACCATCCAATATCATTCGCGTTACTGATACAAAATTATTGATGCGTGGACAGGCTCTGCTCGAAGAGTACCAGCAACTCCTCGCCGCCTACACCACCAAAAGAGGTCGCGACCAGTCCGACATCAACCTTTTGGGCGCGTCGTACGCAGACATAGCCGCCGGGAGACCGATATCCCAAGACCGCGATACCACTACACCTGTTTTCCTTGAGAAACGCGATGTTACCACCACGGAAACAACTGTAGTAGTACCCGATATAGTGGAACCACAAGTACCTACCAGTGTTGCAGTATCGCCTAAAGCCGATAGACGCGCTAGATCGCCTAGAAGACGCAACCCCAAGCCAACTCCTCGTACTGAAGTCTCTTCAGTACCAGAAGATGCTAGAATTGAAGTACTGCCAACGCTTAAACCTGATATCGAAACAAGAGATCGATCTCGAAGTCCTATGTGGACTCCCGGATCGACCACTTACGCCGAAATCCTTAGAGGACAGTCCAATTACCAACCACCACCACCTACCGAAACCACTGCTGAAGTACCCGTTAAACTTCCATTTCGAGAACAAGTGACAATCGAACCGGTAAAAGAAACGAATGTAGTTCAAGAACCAGACTACTCTAATGAACCATATCAACAACCACAACAGTACGACTACAGTACCATCCAACCGAGCTACTATCAACAGCACTACGAATACATTCAGCCAATCCCAGATTTGGTAGGTTTCATAGCTTCTGGCCAACAGTTGATGAGTTCCGGCCTTGGTACTTACCACACCACCACTACAATTTATTCAGAACAGTACCAACAACCAAATGAGGTTCAACAAAAGTACCCCATTGAGGAACCACCTACGACTCCTCAAGAAGACTCGACAAAATTCTCTTACGCAAAAATCTTGTCTCAAGGTCTCCAAACCAAACCTCTCCAGCCATCCAGCCAACATACGACAGAATTACGAAAGCATGATTCTGGTACTATGCAAGCGCATAGTGTCCAGTCAATGCCGCGTGATGAGAAGTTCTCAAAATCTCATAAAACCGGGAAGGGTGCTTCTCAATCGCAAGAGCGCCCTCCCGATGTTGTCCCAAGACAACATAAAAAAGTGAGTAAACAAGAAAAACGATACGGACGCATTGAATTAACCCCCGAAGATTTCTCTCCTGAAGAAACCCTTCACCAAGGAGAGCCCTTGATTCAAACTCAAGGTGGTGAAGAAACTAAGGAAGAAATCATTACCGACTTAACTGTTCATACAGACGACCAACTTTCCCCAGTAACAGATAGAAAGGTGAAAAAACACAAAACTAAAAAGCCCAAAGCCAAATCTGATGAAGATGAGATTGCTAGAGCTTTGAAAGAAATCGAAACTAGTGAGAAAAAGAAGAAAAAGTCCCTCAAAACTGAAGAACAACCCGAAGAAACATCAGAAGAACACAAAAAGAAACAAAAAAAGATCAAAAATATAACCGTCATTAAAGAAACCGCGAAAACTGTAGTAGATACAGAAAGTAAACCTGAAGAATTGCCCGAGAAGAAAAAGAAGAAAGGCAGGCAAACATTCGTCGAAGAAAAGAAGACCAAGGTCATAGTTGAATCAGATGTAGAAACACCTACACAGGTAATAGAAGAAATTGTAACTCAAGCAATTACGCAAGAGCCCAAAGGAAAGAAGAAAAATAAGAAAGCGCCGAAAGAAAAACTTCGACCAAGTGAAGAAACCATAACACAGTCTGTCAGTACTATTGAAAGTACTGCAACTTTGGATTCGTTTATTGAACATGAAAAAGAATTCGAGGAACAAACAGCAGGAAGAAATAATATTGAAGAAAGCATAACTGCACCTCAAGAGCCTATACCTCAAGAAATTACAACTGAAGAAAAGGTTGCCTATAAAGGACTGCCGATTGACATCACCTCTACTGCATGGGTTGACCTTTTAGAGGAACCTATGGTTATGTCAGATGATGAAAAAGCTTCAATATTATCCCTTACAAATGAAGAAGCACCTGTCAAAGAAGAAATACAAATTGAAGAAATTGCATCGCCCGAAGAAAAAGATATAGAAGAATCTATTCAACAACCCGTTTATAAAGGGTCGTCAATAGAGGACACAACTTCTTCATTTTTAGATACGCTAGATGAACCAGTGGTACTTTCTGAAGGAATACCATTGGTAGAGCCAACGATAGTTGAAGCTACAGAAGAAAAAGAATTTAAAGAAGATAAACCTTTTCACGTAGAAGAAACCACATTAGATATTTCAGAAAAACCCGTTGTTGTTTCAAATGAAAATATCGACAAGACTTTAATCACGGATTTTATTCAAAGCGAAAAAAGTCAAAGTTTACCTATTATTGAGAAGAAAGAAGAAGACAGTCCTTCAAAGAAGGAGCGAAAGAAGAAGAAGCAGCAACCGAAAATTACAGAAGAAACTAAATTGAAGAAAACAAGAACAACGACAACGTTAACAACTGTTGTATCTTCTAATAAACCTTCTCTTCAAACAACTGACTCAAGTGGCCCAATTTTGTCAACAGAAACTATTTTGTTCGAATCTGAAAAAGAAAATAGAAGACCTGGTGAAATCGTAACCGCCACTGAATTCTTAGAAAAACAAATTGAAGAGAAACCAGACACAAATAAAATCACGTTTATTACACATGAAGAAGTTAGATTGCAACCTATTCGTACTTTGAAAATGACATTTGATGAAGTGAAGACAACAGTGGAAGAGGAAAAACAGCCAGATTTACCTTCTTTGGAGAAGCTTGAGAAGAAAAGCGAGAACATTTCGGATGATGGTTCTTCAGAAACTAAAAATGTTTTTGGAGAAACTCCACAACCGGCCGAAGAAACAATAGAGGCAGTCACTTTAGAAGATAGTGAATTAGAACAAGTTATTTTCGGTTCTGTAAAAAGACGACCAAGCGCCCCAAAAGAACACAAGAGAAAAGACAAGAAACAGAAACCTCCAGTAGAAGATTTAACAGAAGACGAAAAACAATCATATAAAGAACTTTCCGAAAAAATTAAAAAGAAGAAACATCGTCAAGCAATACCTTTAGATTACTGGACCCCACCAGAAGATCAGCCTTCCCATGAAATGTCAGAAACTAGCTTGACGGAAGTGGCAGAAACGTCACTGTCACGTTTAGAATCAGTAGTAGATGAAGAAATTAACGATATTCAAGACGTAATGAATGTTTTGGAAAATAAACGATCTTCTAAAAACGAAGACGAAAAATCCCAGCAAGAAGTTCCAGGTTTGTCGGTAGAGCAACTAGAAGTTACAGTAGAAAAAATATCAAAAGTAGATTCTGATGCTGATTCGGAGGTTCTTTTAGGTGAAAGTGAAGAAAATAAAGCTAAGAAGAAGAGAAATAGGAAGAAGAAGGGCAAAAAAGATGAGCCTTCAGAAGATAACTTAACTTTGGAAAGTAATCTTGAAGAGCCGAAAACAGAAATATCGAATGTTCCCGAAATTATTTCTACTGAAGTCGAAATTTCTGAAACAGATTCTAACACAGTAAAGAAAAGTAAGAAGAAGAATAAGAAGAAAGATGGCGTTAAACAAAACAATACACAATTAGAACCGCACATTTCAGCAGATGAAAATATCGAAACCATAGACGAACAAAGTTCAACAATTGAAACACAGGATCAAGTAGAAAAGCTAGAAATTTCTGAAGCAGACACAATCACGATGAGAAAAGGTAAAAAGAAGAACAAAAAGAAAGGTTCAGCTACACCAGAACCAGAATTAGAAAAACTTGAGGAATTTAGCTTAACTCAAATTGAAGATCAAACTGCACCAGACGATAAAACAATAATCAAAGGTTCAGATGTTTGTCCGTTAACCCAAAAGAAAAAGAAGAACAAGAAGTCGAAACAAAAAGATCTGCAGGAAAACAAGGAAAGCGTAGTAGAAGAAAGCATAGCTATTGTAGAAGAACCTAAAGATATTAAGAGCGCTACTGAAGAAATCACTGTTGAAGATGTGCATACAGAAATTTCTGAAGTCGCGCCCAAAAAGAAAAATAAGACAAAGAAGGAAGATCACGAAGAGCAGTCAGTTGTTGAAAATGCAAACGTTAAATTGGAACATAGTGAAATTGCTACAACTGCCAACATAGTTTTGGAAGAAGAAATTCCGATTATCAAAGAAAGTATATCGAAAAAGAAAAACAAGAAATCGAGGAAAAGGGGGCGAGAAGAAGTTCCAGAACAAGCAGATGCTGAAACTAAAGAAATTCTTGATGAACCAGCAGTAGAACCAGTAAACATTATTGAAGAAATTCCAGAATCTTCAGAGGTCTCAGATATTACAAATAAAAAGAAGGGCAAAAAGTCCAAGAAGCAGGTTACAATAGAACCTATGCCAGAAGTTATTGCTGATGAGGAGGTACCCAAAACAGAAGAAGAAAATGTACTAGCTGAGGAATTTACAACACCAGAAATCACAGAATCTGTCAACACTGATATAGTTGTAACAGAGATTCTCAAACAACTAGAAACTGAACCAACTACAGATACGAATGTACAGTTCACAGAACAAGAAATTATGCCTTCCACTGATGATGAAATCATAGTAAGAGAAATTGAAGCAGAACCAGTAACACCGCAAGCTGAAGAAGTACTTAACTTACCAGCAACGGAAGAAAAACTACATGAAGAATCGCCGGTACAATCAAACAGTCAACTAAAGAAGAAAAGCAAAAAGAAGAAGAAATCTGTATCATTCGAAGAAGTGCCGCAAATTATAAATGTTGAAGAAACCCAGGTTAGCGATAATAGTTTTGATACTACCAGCCTTGAAGATCGTCTAATAGAAAGGCTCAAGCAGGAGTTACCGAAAGATTTCGATATGGAAATTGAATTCGAAAGAGAAGGTGAAGCTTTGAAGGTTAGAAAAGAAGAACATATAGAAAGTTCGGAGGAGCTACTAGAAATACCGACTACTATAACAGAGAAGGGAATTAAGGAAGAAATCGATCAACTGGACGAAGAAAGTAAGCTACGCGTATCGGAGAAACCCTTAGCTAGCACTCGGCAGTTTATAGAAATGGAAGTGTATGATATACAAGCACCTGTTATTGTAAAATATGAAGAAAAGCGAGAAACGTCTGCTTCGGATGTACCTTTAGGAAGCATCCAAGAATTTATACAAAATGAAATTTACGGTATTGAAAAGAAAACTGAAGAACAAGATGATGTACAAGCTCCGCTAGAAATATCTACAAAGAATGTTGAAGAAATTAAAGAAACTATTGCACCATCTGAACCAGAAGTAAAAGAAACATCGAAGAAACTAGACTATAAAGGTTTCCCTATTGACAAAACTACTGATCTGTTCATCAATATTTTAGACGAACCTATAACGTTTTCAGACGATGAAGTAGAAAATAAGGAACAGGCGCCAGAAATTGTGGTTGCCAGAGAAGAATTGGAAGAAGGGTCAGAACCACAGAAAGAAGACATGGAAACTGTACAAGAAATTATTGAAATTCCTTGTGTACTTGAACAAGTTAAAGGACTACCAGAACCCTCGACAACAACCACAGTAATAGAAACACAGAAAGTGGACTACAAAGGTCTGCCCATTGATGATACTACTAATTTATTCATGGATATTTTAGACGAACCCATGACTCTTTCAGATGGTGAAGAAGCAGAATTAAAAGAACACGCGTCTGAACCTGCGGAACTAACTGTTGAACAATCAAAAGAACAAGAATTATCTGCTACTGTTGAAAACTTAAAACAACAACCTAAACCACAGCTAGAAGAAGTACCAGCTAGAAATGAAAGTATGGAATTTCTTGCAGCAATTGAACGGTCAAAAGAATCTATTACATTTTCAGACAAAGAGATTAAGGAAGAAGTAATTGAACCTGCTACTTTTGATGAACCACATAAAGTAGAAACACATACTACACGAGAAAGCGTTGAACTTTCTGCTGCGGCTGAACAAACAAAGGAACCGCAAGAAATATCTGAACCTTCAACAATAACTGCAGTAGCAGAAACGAAGAAAGTCGACTACAAAGGTTTGCCTGTTGACGAAACTACTAATCTCTTCATTGACATATTAGATGAACCGATTACTTTTTCAGAAGAAGAAGAACAAATTGAAGTACAGGCGCCAGAAGAATTAAAAGAACTATCTGAACCAAGGAAGGAAGAAATATGCATTATTCAAGGGATCGCTGATTTCTCTACTGAAAATGAGGAACCACAAGAATCAGTGGTAAAATCTGAATATTCTGAAACAGCAGTTGAGAAATCAAAGGAACAGAAACAAATAATCGAAGTGCAGGAATTATCTGAACCTTTAGGAATAACTAGTGTAATACAAGAAGAAAGTACACCACTTATACCAGACAAATCATTAGAAAGTATTCGGCAATTTATAGAGATGGAAATGTATGATATTCAAGCACCAGACGTTATAAAGAATGAAGAGAAAGAACAAGAAACGCTGGAAATAAAACCACCTTTGTCGGATATACCAATAGGAAGTATCCAAGAATTTATACAAAAGGAAATTTACGATATTGAAAGAAGAACTACACAAGCTCCGCTACAAATATCCACCAAAAATGTTGAAGAAATTAAAACCGGATCTGCAACAAAAGAAGAAGAAATACCGACGAAAGTGGACTATAAAGGTTTACCAATTGATGAAACAACCGATCTCTTCATGAACATTTTAGACGAACCTATGATTTTTTCAGAAGACGAAGAGACTGAAATTAAAAAACAAGTATCAGAAATTTTCGAAGAATTGACAGAAGAACCTGAACCGAGGAAAGAAGAAGTGGAGACTGCACCAGAAACTGTTGAAATTCCTGTTGCGGTTCAGCAAACAAAAGAATCTGAACCTTTAGAAAGAACTACAGTAGAAGGAACAAAGAAAGTGGACTATAAAGGTTTACCAATTGATGAAACTAGCACGCTTTTCTTGAACATTTTAGACGAACCTATGACTTTTTCAGACGATGAAGCCTGTAGCAAAGGACAAACTGTTGAAGAGTTGGAAGCAGTAACTGAACAGAAGAAAGAAGTTGAAACTGTACAAGAAGCTGTCGGACTTCACGCTGCAATTGATCAACCAAAACAACCTCTGGAAATAGCTAAGCCTTTAGAGGTAGAAACGAAGAAAGTGGACTACAGAGTTTTGCCGATTGACGAATCTACCAATCTTTTCGTCGAACCTGTAACTTTTTCAGAAGGTGAAGCGGATAATAGAGGGCAAATTGTTGACGAGTTGGAAGCAGCAACTGAACAGAAGAAAGAAGTTGAAACTGTACAAGAGACTGTTGAAATCCTCGTTGCAATTGATCAACCAAAACAACCTCTAAAAATGGCTAAACCTGCAGAGATTGGAACGGAGAAAGTGGACTACAGAGGTTTGCCGATTAACGAATCTACCAATTTTTTCATCGACATTCTAGACGAACCTATAACTTCTTCAGGCGATGAAGCAGATGTTACTATTGTTGAAGAACCGGAAGTTACATCTGAACCGAAGAAAGAAGTTGAAACTGTTGAAATTCCTGTTGTAACTGAGCAACCAAAAGAACCTCGGGAAATATCTGAACTTCTAGCAATTACTAAAGTGGTGGAATCTAAGAAAGTGGACTACAAAGGTTTGCCAATTGACGAAACTACCAATCTTTTCCTCGATATTTTAGACGAACCTATGAATTTTTCAGACGATGAAACAGATAGTAAAAGACAAACAGCTGTTGGGGAATTGGAAGTAGCATCTGAACCAAAGAGAGACTTCGAATTTGCACAGGAGACTATTGAAATTCCTGTTACAACTGGACAACAAAGAGAATCTCAAGAAATATCTGAACCTCCAGCAAGCACTAGAGTGGTGGAAATGGAGAAAGTAGACTACAAAGGTTTACCAATTGACGAAACCACCAATCTCTTCCTCGATATTTTAGATGAACCTATGGCTTTTTCAGACGATGAAGCAGACATTAAAAGACAAGCAACTGATGAAGAATTGGAAGTAACATCTGAACCGAAGAAAGACGTTGAATTTGTGCAAGAGACTATTGAAATTTCTGTTTCAACTGAGCAAGAAAAAGAACCCCTGAAAATATCTGAACCTCCAACAATTACCACAGTGGTGGATACTAAGAAAGTTGACTACAAAGGTTTGCCAATTGATGAAACCACCAATCTTTTCCTCGATATTTTAGACGAACCTATGACTTTTTCAGACGATGAAGTGGATATTAAAAGACACTCAACTGATGAAGAATTGGAAGTAGCATCTGAACCGAAAAAAGACGTTGAAATTGTGCAAGAGACTATTGAAATTCCTGAACCTCGTGGAATATCTGAACCTCCAGCAATTACCACAGTAGTGGAAACTAAGAAAGTTGACTACAAAGGTTTGCCAATTGATGAAACCACCAATCTTTTCCTCGATATTTTAGACGAACCTACGACTTTTTCAGACAATGAAGTAGATATTAAAAGACATGCAACTGATGAAGAATTGGAAATAGCGTCTGAACCGAAGGAAGACGTTGAATTTGTGCATGAGACTATTGAAATTCCTGTTATAACTGAGAAAGAAAAAGAACCCCAGGAAATACCTGAACCTCCAGCAATTACCACAGTAGTGGAAACTAAGAAAGTCGACTACAAAGGTTTGCCGATTGACGAAACCACCAATATTTTCCTCGATATAGTAGACGAACCTATGGCTTTTTCAGACGATGAAGCAGACATTAAAAGACAAGCAACTGATGAAGTTGAAATTCCTGTTATAACTGAGCTTGAAAATGAACCCCTGAAAATATCTGAACCTCCAACAATTACCACAGTAGTGGATACTAAGAAAATCGACTACAAAGGTTTGCCAATTGACGAAACCACCAATCTTTTCCTCGATATTTTAGACGAACCCATGACTTTTTCAGACGATGAAGTGGATGTCAAAAGTCCAGCAACTGATGAAGAATTGGTAGTAGCATCTCTACCGAAGAGAGAAGTTGAAACTGTACAAGAAACTCTAGAAATTCCCGCTCCGAGTAAGCAACAAAATGAACCTCGGGAAATATCTGAACCTCCAAGAATAACTACAATAGTTGAGACAAAGAAAGTGGACTACAAAGATTTACCAACTGACGAAACTACTAACCTCTTCGTCGACATCTTAAACGAACCGGTGACATTTTCTGATGAGGAAGAGACAGTACCTAAAGAACAGAAGCTAGAAGTTGAAGAACTACAGGATGTATCCGAACAGGGCAAAACAGATGAAAATAAAGTTACTCTTTCTGTTGAACCTTCGGAAACAGTTGCTTCTTTAGTACAAGAAGCAATAGTACAAGACACGAAAATTGTAGAAACTGTGGTTACAAAACAAACACCTGTTCCACCTAGGATCAAAGACAGTCCTCGCATGGTCACTTCAATTGAAGAAAGGCTAATTGAAGAAAACGAAAGATTAAGAGAAAAGGAAGTTCAGGACATCTTGCTCGGTGTAACTCCTTCCCAATACGAGTTAATTGTTCCAATAGCTTCTTCTTCGACTGCTTCAATTACTGACGAAGAAAAGAGAGCGGAACAGATTTTACATGGAATGAAATTAATAGACGAAAGAAATGAACAAGAATTTGAAACTGCTGTAGAGATAACGGCAGAAAATCAACTTTTGGAAAACCTTCCCAGCCAGAATTCAACAGAAGTGAATAATACTGATGAAGAAAAACTTATTAAGAAGGAACAGCAAAAGAATATTGAAGAAACGTCTGTTGAATTTACTATTAAGCTTCCCGAAGTGCCTACTGGAGAAATATTTGTTAAGACACCAGAAGTGACGGAAACGTTAACTTTCCCAACTGTTGAAGAAAGTGTCGCGCATGAAGCACAAGACAATAAGCTAGATTTTCTTGAGTTTGCGCCTTATTACGATTATCAGTTGATGAAGGACGCTGAACGACTCTACTTTGAGAGTATCAAAGGTAAGTCTCCTACTAAAAAGGAACCAGAGGAGGAATTGATAACACCTCCTAGTAAAGAAGACCCGAGTGTGTTATCTATAGAAGAGCCATCTGAATTTGATACTTCCAATAAAGAGAATGAAACAACTTTAGGACTACTTTCAGAAACATCGCCTTATGAAATACAAAAGATGGTAGAGGCTGAAGAAATTTGGGAGACCCAGAAATGCTTGAGAACTAAAACAGAGCAAAAGAAAATTGCAATTCCTAAACAGTCTGAAGATATTGCCGATGTCGAAGATGCGTTACTTTTGGCCGAGTCCACTCCACTTGAAGAACTATCGCTATCAGAAATTGATGAATTAATGAAAACTGCAATTCGTGATCAAATTCAAACTTTGGTTGAAGAAAAAGTAGAAATTGTCGAGAAAGTGAAAGAAGAACCGATTTCAAAAGTTGAAGATTCTTCGAACGTAGCATTGTCTTCTGAGGTGCTGCCTTATAACGTTTTAAAAATGAGGGAAGCTGAAGATAATTGGAACGTCACTAAATGTTTGGAACAATCAAAGGATGAACCTGAAGGATATGAAACTAAATCTGAAGAAGGTAATCAGAAGGAGCTTGGAAAACGGACGCTGCCGTCAATATTTTTGGAAACAGTGGGCCATCATGACATTGTAAAACTATTGAAAGCGGAGGAAGAATGGTACGAAAAATTGAGTTTGGATTTGAAGAATAAAAAACGAGTCGAACAAGAAGTGAAAGAACAGGAAGTTGAGTTAATTGAACAATCATTTGAAGAAGAGATACATGAAATTGATGTAATTCTTGACGAAGCGGCGCCGGCAGAAGAAAAACAAAAAGAAGAACCAATTGTGCCGGTCTTAACAACTCACGAGTCTTTAGAAATTATTGAACACCCCGAGGGAAGTGAACCAGAAATAATCACTACGGATCTCGACTATTTTCCTGGGGTTGCTGAAGGTAGTACTTTTGAAATTGTCCAACCAATATTAGGAGTTATGTCTTCAAGTGAAGAGCCGTTACAAGAAGTCACTGCTTTGGATGTTGAAGTAATTTCCAAAGAATTGTCAGATGCTTCTAAAGAATCTGTGACGACAGATTTAGACGAATTCGAAAGAGGTGTCAAAGATATTAAGAAGGTATCAACTACAGAGCCTTATAAATCCGATATGAACTTGGAGTTTCTAGAAAACGAAAAATTGCAAAGTGCCCTTGATTCTCAATTAAAAGAGGAAGATGTGTTGGATACAGATGAACTGAGGGAAGATTCTGGCGTTGAACCAGAAAGGGTCAAGGAAGAAGAAAATATCAATATCCCTCGAGAAATTGAAGATGTGGAATTACAATCTGAACCAGAACACCAAGATAGCCTTCCAACGTCTCAAGAGACTTTATCACAAGAACAAATTGAAGAAAATGTTTATCCACAAACAAAAGACGATGAGTACGATGAGGCTTTCGAAATCATTTCCGCTGGTGAAGTTCTAGAAGCACAGGAATACGAATCTCAATCGGATACGTTCGAGAAGAAATACGAATTTTCTTCCAATTTGAATCCGGAAGCTGCTGTTTTCGTACCGTGCAAAGAGAAGAAGGAGAAGCAAAAACAAGAAGAAGTTTATGAAGAAGCACCTATTTGGAGATATAGCCAAATCTATACTTCTGATGTATCACCAATTGTAGACGATTTTGTTGTACCAAATATTGGAGACAGTATTTGGGTTGGTGAAACGGCAGTTGAAGAATCTCGTGAACCAGAACAGACTTATATTATTTGTGATAACTCTGCGTTCTTAGAAGCAGAAAAGAAAGTGTATGATACTGAAAGAGAAGTTGTTGAAAAGAAAGTAGAAGCAGCTTCAAACGAAACTGTTATTGTTACAGAAGAAGGAACAATTGAGGATACATACCCTCAAGCGGTGACCGAAGAAACTCCTGTATTGGTAGAAACTACACCTAAAAGAAAGAAGAAATCGCGTAAAATACATACGGTTGAAGAACCGCAAGTTCCAGTCCAAGAACCACCAAAGGAAGAAGTGAACGTTTGGCAGGCTCTCCAAAGCGGCGACGGAAAAACTTACGCCGAGGTTGTCGCGGCAAACTTGACACCCGAAGCTCTGGAAGCTTTAAAATCTTCCACTCAAGATTATGAACGCGCTACGGTACCACAACTAGAAGTAATTTCTGAGCCGGAAATCTTTAGTGAATCCTCTGAAACGATCACTGAACATTCTAGTAGAAATTTAGCACCGGAAGTAGGACAGAAAAGGAAAAAGTCCAAATCGAGGAAGTCCAAATCACCGGCTGTGACCAAGCCAGTCGAAATTCCAGAAACATTTGTTGAAACAGTAGCTGTAGATGTGGAAGAGAAACCAAAAGTGATAGCAGAGGAACAGCCTTTGGTTGTGGAAGAAGATGCACACTCTCAGAGTTATGCGAAAATAGCCGCTACTTTGAGGCACCCCAGTCCTCCTAGAGAAGAAAAACCTACACTCGCAGAATCTGTACCTCTACAACAACCCGTTCAAATTCAAATACAGGTCACAGAAGATGTTGAATCAGGATATGAGCCACTCCCAATGGATGAAGAAGGTTTTGTGTCTGTTCTGAACAGGAAAGATCGCAGATCGAGATCTAGATCACGTTCTGGTTCTAGTAACAAAGATAAATCTCCCGAGACAACAACGGAAAGTAAACAGGGAAAACGTAAAACTAAAGACCGTTCGCCGAATTTGGAAGAATCGAAAGATGAACAAAAAGTTATTGACGATTTCTTAGTTGCTGAAAGGCAAGAAGCTGTAAGCACCACAGGTTCTTGGGCAAGCATCGTTGCTACAAAAACAGACAAACAAATAAAGGTAGAACCGGCTGTAGTGAAAGACTCTGAAGTTATTCCCCAAAAAGAAGAAGGAAAACATCCAAAAGAAAGCGTGGAGATAGTTGAAGAGGTGGTAGTGAAAGAAGCTAGAGAAGAAGAAAGTCAACCAGGAGTAAGTGTGGAGGTAGTTCAAGAGGTTGCAGTTAAAGAAGCTGAAGCTACTCCCCAAAAAGAAGAAAAGAGTGAGCCGGAGGAGGTAGTCGAAGAAGTCGCCAAAAACAAACCTAAAGAAAAATCTGGCATTAAAGGCATATTTTCTTCCGTGAGGAAAGTGTTTAGTGGCAAACCAAAGGAACAGCCAGATATCGAAAGATCACCTGAAGCTAAGAAGAAAAGAGACAAGAAAAAGAAGTCCAAAAAGCAGACCACAGATGAATCATTGGAAAGAGCAGAAACTGCAGGACCAATACCGATAGAAATTTCGGAAGTTCTTGAAGCACAACCTGCTATTGAACAAGAAGAAACTATCCAAGCACTCGTCGAAGAGTTTGCTCCTATTGAGCTCCATCCTTCTCCTGCCGTCATGGAACTAACGAAAAGTTTTCTGGAAAAAGAAAAAACAGAGGGCGTTGTTTTTGAAGAATTACAAACTGCGCCGGTAGAAGCAGAGGAGAAAAACGGTTTCTTTGGTGGCATTATTGCTAAAGTTACCAAATCCAAGAAAGAAAAGAAGGAAGAAGTAGATGGGACTCTTGAAAAGAAAAAGAAGAAGAAAGGTAAGAAACAGGATGTGAAAAAGGAAGAAACTCCTGACGTTCATGAAGCTTCTGGAAAGGACGAGAAAACAGTGGGAGAAGGTAAAGAAAGAAAAGATTCTGTGGGTAGTCAAGGATCTGACAAGAGTGAGAAGAGGAAATCTGGAGTTTTTGGCAACATTGCTTCGAAATTTGCAGAAATTCTACCGAAGAAACACAAGAATGATAAGAAGATTGATGTGGACATACAAAATGTAGCGGATGAGAGTAATTTGGTTTATAATCTTCTACTAGATGGGCCGTTTTGGTTAACAAGAAATATTTTTGATGATGCAGAAGATTTTCACCAGTCCCGCTTGGCGCAGATAGCAAAGGGTGCTTCTCTTGGTGGTGCAGGAGATTTCAAACCACGGGATAAACCGGATAAAGATGATGAATCTGACGGTTCCAGTGGAAGGGGTTCTCCAGATTCTCAGCAAAACCCGAATAGATTGTCTAATGGGACGTCCAGTCCCAATACGAGGTTTACAAGTGCCGATTTACCTGGCGGCATGGCCCACTGGGTAGATCAAAGTACTTATCTGGATATTGAGCCTTTGGTGGAAGCCAAGGAAGTGATTACCCCTAACGAAAGTCTTGTAGTCAACGTTGATGATGTGCCTAGTGTGGACGATTTAGACGATGTCGTGTCGATTTTGCCGCGCGTCGTGGACGATCATTTGTCGGCCGCGCAAAAACTTTCGGAGAGCGTCGCGGAAAATGTGATTAACGACTTTGATGACGAGAACTGCCCCTATAACATACCACCCCCAACCTGCTTACGCGATTTAGGTCCTGCCCAGCAGCCGTTCTCGGACGAAGCACCAGGGGTTTACACAAACGGAGTTGACGACGAACGAAAGAAGGTGAACACATGGTTGTGCTTGGATTATAACCTGCATGCTGGATATGTGCCGTTTTTTATGTCTGTCCCTTGTACCTTGTAGATTTCTTACTAACCTACTGTGATTTTATTGTAATAAATATTTTTATTATGGGTTTTGTTTTTGGTTGGTAGCTTTGTTTGATTGTTACACGCTTTTGGCTTTCTAACTGGACGAGGGTAAGTGGCTTACGCAGGGTTCTTCAAATGGGCCTTTTTGCTTTTGGTTTACAGGAAATTGTTTTGGTGTTGTCTTAAATATGATAATGGATTTCTGAGTAATAGAAATCTATGAATTTCTAGACTAGTAAATTGTATAGCAAAGGGTGATTCAAATTGGAGGGTCACCGCTTATTTGAATGATCTGTCTCAAACGGTATGCCAGTTAAGGCCGAAAAACAAGAAAGTGTCTTTTTTGCTGTGTAGCTTTGGCCTCGTATCGGAGATATGGGTACGTTATTAGAGCACTGTTTCGTGCTCTATCTGCACATTCCCATGGATTTCCTAGAAAACATTTGGTTTAGACCAGGCCATCATTAATTTAATTTCTTCTTGTGGGTGCAATTGTTATTGTTCCAAAGAAAGTCTTCTGCTAAAAATGAACCAGAGAAGGAATTGATAGCACCTCCTACTAAAGAAGAAGACCTGAGTGTGTTACCTATAGAAGAAGAAAATATCACCTTATGAAATACAAAAGATGGTAGAGGCTGAAGAAATTTGGGAGGCCCAAAAATGCTTGAGATCTAAAACAGAGCAAAAGAAAATTACAATTCCTACACTGTCTGAAGATATTGCCGATGTCGAAGATGCGTTACTTTTTGCCGAGTCCACTCCACTTGAAGAACTATCCCTATCAGAAATTGATGAAATAATGAAAATTGCAATTCGTGGTCAGATTCAAAATTTGGCTGAAGAATTGCCTTACGATGTTTTGAAAATGAGAGAAGCTGAAGATAATAATTGGAACACCTCTAAATGTTTGGAAGAATCAAATGAAGAACTTGTAGGCACCGCCACAAATACTTTTGAAAACAGTAGTCATCACGACGTTGTAAAACTATTGAAAGCCGAAGAAGAGTACGAGAAATTAAAAAAGAAGGGATTTTTTTGTTTTTTGGCCATAATTCCTATACCGTTTGAGAAAGATCAGAGTTCTGAACGGCATATTAATGAGCACCAAATTATACAAACGTGCCGAATTTGCACAAAACTAATCCAATGTTATATAAAATTATTACAATTACAAGATGATCCAAAATCTAGAACTTCATTGCTTCTATTACTCCTTGATCTAGGTTGCTTGTGTCAACTTTGACACAATCTCTAAATTCCAGTAAAAATTAACTTTTATATAAGTACAGAATTTTTGAAAAGTAAAATATGGTTAACTATATTGATAAAAGCAGCATGTTCCAAGAGTTATTGGCAAGTTCACTTTTTTCAGTTGCACTTTATTAATTGCAGATTTTAAGTCGAGAAGTGGAAAATTTGCAAAAATCTTTGCAAGAAACTGAAGTGGCATCGTTTTCTTTACCACAAACTGACTTGCAAGTGATGCTGAACGCACTGGACGTAAGTAATTTTGTAATTTAATAGAAAAAATGCTGATTTTAGTATTTGAAAAGGCAGTCAAAATAGTACGGAATCTGAAGGTCGAAAATCGATCAAGGGGTGTCAACTCGAAGATATAGTTTTAAGAAAATAAGGGTAACATGGGAAATCGTTATGCGAATTCGTGTCTGGAAGGGCGCAAAAGTCCGGGATTGCAAAAAGCCAAAAAAAAATATTTTGTAATTTTTTTTTGAATCGTATTTGCGAGCGTAATATTTGACGTACAGTAATAATTTTTGCATAAATAGAAAGCTTATTCTCTGCACTTTCCGCTGGTACCAAGCCCGTTTTTATATTATTGTTAATAAAACCTATACAAATTGTTTAATTAGAGAATGTACAAAAAGTGCATTGCAAACTTCAGCATCGAGGGAATTTCCTAACTATAATAGTCAGCTGCATACATGTATCGTATCGAATGTTCCGAAAAGAATGTGGAAAATTTTGGTGAAACAATCATTTCAATAACGTTTTTGTAGCAAAAGTTATAAATATTTATTTACAGCGTACCGCTGCCCGCTGTCGCCGGGCAAACCCCGACGTAGTTCAGTTCCTGTCCCTATCATGCCTCGCATAGTGCTCACGTCCGTCTCTTGTTAATCTGTGCGTTATCGCGTAAGTCTGTCTCTTTCTCACTAGCAGAATGTGTGAGAAGAAATAAATTTTCGTCTTCGGTCAGCCTAAATGCTTTAATTGTAACGTATAAAATAAACTACATATTATTACACGTATTATGATTAATAAACATAAACTGCAACTTTTTACATAGGTAACTAAAATATAAATTTGGAACAACATTTACATATTATCACCGATCTAGTACGACGGATGGCGACATCAATTTTAAAATGATTTTAGCGTGTGGAAGAGGTTGTAAATTTGGTAGTTTGTGTGATAGCAAACAGGAAAATTGACCTCTGCCCACCCCGCGTCGGATATTTTACAATTGGCATGTCTTCAAAAATTTAAAAGAAAGAATAAGTTAACCTAAATCTTTTCAACGCCTCTGCCTTATGATTCAACTTATTAATTAAATCATGGAAAACGACAAAATATCCGAGGTAGAGGTTCTGAGCAGTCCCTGAGCAGAGGCAGAGGTTTTGAAAGTGTTTGGAAAATAGGCCTACTTAGATTCAAACGAGATGAAATGACTAAGTAGAGCTACTTTTCTAATCATATTTAAAACGTCTGCCTCTGATCTGAAACTGTACAGGATCTCTGCCTTAGATATTTTCTTGTTCATGATTTAATTAATAAATTGATGTAATCAAATGACAGGGGCACTGAAAAGATTTAGGTTAACTTTTTTCTTTTTCATTTTTGAAGACCTGCCATTTGTAATATGTCCCACGATGGGGGCTCGCACATGGATATTTCTGATTTCCAACAGACAATTTACAATTTTATATGGATACGAAGGGCGCTGAAATCAGTTATAAAAATTGTCACTATCCGGAGTACTAATCACACATTCCTTCACAATAACAACCGATTATGCAATTTATATCTGCTACAATTACAATTTCTTGAACAATTACCTACCTTTACATTTGAAGAATACATTGTCATTTGTTTCTATTTGCGGCCTAATACTTATTGTTATTAACTTTGGTATGTATATGTTATCTTTGAAAATCCATCCGAAGTTTTCGGGGTTACGGATAATAGGATTAAAAGCGCCGGCTCTTAATACATGTTGATGAAAGGCATCTTGGCAGTAAATTTCGAATGTCGGATTTGCAATAATTGTGAAACAAGTGAGCCCTCAGTTTATTTAAATTTTCAATTTTCTTGAAAATGAAGCTTACTGTGTCGCATCCACTTAAAACATATACAGTCAATACTAAACCAGTATTTTGCGATAGTTCTCTAATAACAACATGAATTGGTATAGAGTATTGACAGATCAAATCTACGGATCCACAACTCTTTGATTTGAATTCATCATGATACGTGTAATATATGTAGGTTATTTTATACGTTACAATTAAAGTATTTAGGCTGACCGAAGACGAAAATTTATTTCTTGTCACACATTCTGCTAGTGAGAAAGAGACAGACTTACGCGATAACGCACAGATTAACAAGAGACGGACGTGAGCACGATGCGAGGCACGATGGGGACAGGAACTGAACCGCGTCGGGGTTTGCCCGGCGACAGCGGGCAGCGGTACGCTGTAAATAAATATTTATAACTTTTGCTACAAAAACGTTATTGAAATGATTGTTTCACCAAAATTTTCCACATTCTTTTCGGAACATTCGATACGATACATGTATGCAGCTGACTATAATAGTTAGGAAATTCCCTCGATGCTGAAGTTTGCAATGCACTTTTTGTACATTCTCTAATTAAACAATTTGTATAGGTTTTATTAACAATAATATAAAAACGGGCTTGGTACCAGCGAAAAGTGCAGAGAATAAGCTTTCTACTTATGTAAAAATTATTTCTGTACGTCAAATATTACGCTCGCAAATACGATTCAAAAAAAAAAATTCAACACTTGAATTCGCAAAAAAAATTACAAAATATTTTTTTTTTGGCCTTTAGCAATCCCGGATTTTTGCGCCCTTCTAGACATGAATGCGCATAACGATTTCCCATGTTGCACTTATTTTTTTAAAACTATATCTTTGAGTTGACAGTTCACCATTTTAGAAGCGTCTTTTGGAGAGTCAGATTCCCGACTAAAAACAGGACGTTCTATTTGAAATAAAGACATCTTGCATACGATTTAAATAATTATTTACTATTGAAATACACATTGAAAGGTGACTAAGATGGCTATTTGTAGCCTGGACAAGGCTAGAAGACACAACAAAAATTGCGTACAAAAAAATGAGGATACATAGCAGGAGGTTCTGCACTTTATTTATTATTTGGCTCATCACTTGAATTCTTCTTGATTTAATGCCATTGTATAAATATAGAAAACTAATTGATAGAATATCTCTATGTGTGTAAGTACTCGATGATGATGTTGATGAGATGATCGTCAGGATGATTTTCAAGAAACAAACACAACTTTTGAATTACTGGAATTTAATAATTATGAACTCTTGAATACAATAGAAGCACCGATACACGCACAATTCAACTTAATACACTTATTTTCAACTAAATTATATTACTACCGACTACCCGTCTAACACACACTTGACTTTTACACTTATTACTTAACTACGAATACTGAATGCAGACTACCGAATAATCTCCCTACTACTTACACTACCTTATATTAACTTTCCAAAATTCACACCCCCCAACATGGTGTGACCAATACCTTTTAAAAATAACCCAAACGGCTAGAATACAGAAGCCAATCATATTCGAATCGAATGCCAACCGACGAGATAGATTTCCTTGTGTAAGGCACGTATTATGTGTTCTAATAATTCCTTAATAGCTAAACGGTCAGCGCCCGTTAAACATTAAACTGAAATAGTACGTGATGGTGACATTCGATCCGAGCGACCGTTGCAAATATTATAACACTCTTTTATTTTTATTTATATAAAATAAAAATGTTGGGGTTCTATGGACTGCGGCACTGGAGCTCCGGCCTAAACGCTTTCGTTACCATTATCCAATCAAATCCATAAACAATATTGGCCATCAACAATAACGCGTTGTTTGACCCGGTGCCCACCTTCTGCTCTCCTCAAGGTCGCCGGTTTCTACGGGTGACATCATCGGCACGAATATTCAGTATGACCTCTCGTAATAACAAACTTTGGCGATAGGACAGCACGATGTACTCTCCGGTAATAGTTATTTATAAACTTACGCCAGATTTTTCCTAAACGCATCTGAATTTCGTAACGGACCGGCGTCCCATTTTCGAACGGACGCGGGAAAAAGTGTCAAGGTCTAGCTGGTCTCGACGCAAGTAATTTGTTCAGTAAATGCGATGATGGGCGAGACAATTGAACGGAATGAATTGTTAACGCGGAACGAAATTATTGTACGGAAATTCGACGGTTTTTAATCGTCGAAAATAAAACTGACAATATTTGACCTGTGAACTTTCCAGATAAAGAACTTGTTGCGAAAACTATAATGGACAAAAATAGTACATGATATATTTTTGTTTCATAGTTTGATAGTCGAGAATTTTCTCAATTTCCAAAAACTTTGACGCAATAATTTAGTGCGTATTTATGCAATAAAATTTACCTTGTACAGAAATGGTATGGCACTTTCCAAACAATTTCATAAAGATTTAAAACAGTTTATTTGAACAAGTAAAAGTCATTCTCCGTGCCCCGCCTTTAAAGACTCATCGAGCGACTCATGCCCATCGCATCATCTCCAAAGCAGTTGACTCAAACTTGTCCTCGTATAAGCACTAATTCTTATTAGCAATTTCTGATTTCGTTTTGAGTGTTTTTTTCTTTTGCAGGAGATCACAGGAGATCTTAAGCGGCACGCGACGGAAGCCATCCGTCTAGAGGGGCAGGTGATGGAGCTGAGCGCGGACCACGAGGTCCAAGGCCTGGCGACGCTGCTTGCCGGCATCAGGACCAGGATAGCGACGCTTCTGTCGCAGGCGCAAAGTGGCACGGTCGCACTCAAGGTAAGCCATGGAGGATCTTGTTGTGCTCACCGCTCAGTAGTCAGTAAAGTGGATTAAGCGCGCGCGGTGATTCGCGATTTTTTTGCTTTCTTGGATGCGCCAGTTTTGTGTGTTTGATTTGTGGTAGAAATATTTAAGTTCATGTAAGTTCATAAACCTTTTTCCAGTGTGACAAAAACATACTACAACTTTTTAATCTATTTTCCTTTCGAAACTCGTTGATTAATTTTCCAATTAATACCGCAGTTGACGAATATTAGTAAGAAAAAAAATGAATAATCCGCTATCTGTTTTTATTTTTCAACAAACATTCACGTATCGGTTATGTGGCACTTTTAATCGGTGTTTTCAAGAAATGTTAATATTTCGCAAATATTTACAATCACTTCTGATAAACTGGTCCTACAAGCAGAAACGGACTATTCGGGTTTCACGCGTTCCCATCGCATCGTACTAACACTGTATTGTTAATGTAGGCTTTCGATTGTTTAAGGACAGACTCGGTATTTCCTTTCTTTGAAATTTTAGACCCAGTAGGTTAAGAACACAAAGAAACTCCTGGTTCGTGACGGTGCAAGTCTGCAAAGCCATGTTTACTGCTTTATTCGACAAAAATGGCACAGGAACATTTACCTACATGTTTTTGCAACAGTCCCTGACTTGTATCTAGGAAAAGTAGCACAAACACGTCAAGAAAACTACGAAATCAGACAGTAAACATTACTAGCAAATTAAATTATAATGTGTCGGACCTCCTCTGGGATGTTTTTCCATTCTTCAAAAATGACCATTCGGAGCGCCTCATGATTGTTTGGGTTAGGTCAGTCATCAACATCCCAATTCTGATATTGATGCGCCCATTCTAGCCTACGGTGAGCAAAGGAAATTTTTTTGGAGATCTGGACCTCAAGTTTGCTTCTTGGAGGCTTCTTCGTACTGTTTGTGTTGATGTCGTACCAGATGCATTCAGTAATTGAATCTGAAGCACCCTGGCATGAAAAATCTACTCCTACGGCACTGAATCGTCAAAAAAACGATCCTGTCCGACCGTTGGGCAGCACAGCCGTCCTCCTCTAAGCCCATGCCCGTGATCAAAAGATCAAAACGCATCCTAGCTATTCTGCTTACAGTGTGGCTGACATTGAATCGTGCAGCAACATTTCTCAATGATTCATCCGTCATAATCATGCCCATATCTTGGTTCATCTTGGCAACATTTAAACGTCTTAACACCATTGTTAAAAAGCGAAAAAAGCCCCTATATTTCATCCCATTTATTGTTTTTTAAACTTTTTAATTCTGACTCAAACACTTCTTTTATTATAGGACAGCCTAGATTATCCCCCTCTACACTGAATTCCTTTACTAATACAGGGTTGTCCTTAAGTGTTCTAAAGGTTTTTAAGAAATGTTTCTTTACAATATTTTGAGTTTAATTGAATAAAGGAATTGTTGCATCAAAAGTTGATCCATTGTGTAATAATATTGTGGGCAGTTTTATAAAAAAATTCCCCTCCTTTGATTTTCAAGCTCTCCCAAAAAACATTTTCTTTCCCTCAAGTTGGAAATTAAGCCGTTTTAGACATGTAGTCATATCATGAAATATTCGACTCAAAGTAATGTAAAGAACCACCTCTTAAAAACTTTTAGAATACTTAAGGACCAACCTGTATGTGTATATCCCCTAGTTAATTTCCTAAATATTTTATGCTTCGTCAGTTTTCTCTAATTCCAACTTACTTTCCACTTCTTTGCATTTGATTATCAAAAACAAAGCATCTTCAGCCATATTTGAGACTAAAATAAACGTAGTTGTGGGACAACCTATATATCGAAATCGTTTGAATTTGCGATGATGTCATGGCGGGATGAGAAATACGCTGCATGTTCACCGATTTCAACATAGCGCTTGCACTTTTTAAAACCTGTATTAACGATATACGAGAATAGAAATTATCGCGAGAGAATTTTATGCACGAACATGGCCGCGGGGCGCCTCTTACTTCATTGGTACTTCCAGGCGAAGTACTTTTTCCACCAAAAATAGCGCCCGATAAATCACTGTCCGCGCTGATTGGTCAGCAAGCGAATATTTTTAACGTGCCGTTACGTAACCCGTCTCTATTTTTGCAGAACGCCCAAGAGATCCAGGCGAAGAGGCAGGAGGAGCTAGCCCGTTACCAACTGCTTCTCATCGAAATAGAAACTTGGCTTCAGTCAGCCCGGAAGCAGCTGGAACCCGACGTTAAATGTCGGACGGAACAGCAAATCCGGGCCAGCCTCGAGGACTGCAGTAGATTGGGCGAGGAGTTGCGACAGAACGAGGAGAAATTGAAAGATTTGGCAGAAGTTTGCGGAGATTTCAAGAAGTACCCCGATTTGCACGATTTAGCATCCACTTTGTGCGAGCAGTTGAAGACTTTAAGATTAGTTCTCGCTGAACATAAGGCAGTTATCGTCGCCCAAACCGACCTATTAAACATTAGACTACAAGAACTGCAAAGAGCCGAAATTATTTCACCAGAAAATACCTTAGATTCAAGTTCCATGCCCATAGAAGAAGTCGAAGTACACGCAGATGTCAAGAAAATAACTGAGGCTTTCATTTCCGGCGAGATTCCCGCAGGAGTTACAATAGAAACTCAAACAGGTCGAAGTTTGACAAGTCCAGCACCTGTTGTGAGTGAAGTAGAACCTTTACCTACCAAAGAAAGTATAACGATCCTAAAAACAATCGTCGGTGGACAAGAGACTATTCAAATCGACACTAAATCGGAACCTCAACCAATAATTGAGGAGCCTGATGACTTACTAGTCTGCGCCGACTACAAGAGTGCTCCAGAAATGGCCGATAATACTTCCTTGTTAAGCATATCGAATGCGAAACCAAACCAGCCTTTTGAAACGATCTTGGTGGAACCCGACGAAACCACAACAGAAGTAATAGTAGATGCTGATGGAACCAAGAGGATTATAGTGAAGAAGTTACATAGAACTGTTGTCCGACAACAGCAGACTGTCCAACAACAACAGTTAACAACCACAAGAGCATTAGTAGAAGACGACGTACCAGTAACCCAATCATTCTCCGAGATAACTTTAAGGGGTCAAGAAAGTAATACCACTCTGGCGCGAGGAGATGGTTCTAAAGAAATGTACTCTTCCAAGAATTTTGGAGGAAGAGTAGTCACAGGAGCTCCGGGTCAAGACATCAACGTCCACGAGTTCCAAGCAGAACCAGAAACAAATTACATGGTGGTAGAAGCTTCAAAGCCCAACGAAGTCGAGGTCCAAGGCATAAAACTACACGAAGGCGATGTCACCTTCTTGGACAACCAAAATATGTTAGTCCCAGCCGGACAAACCGAAATTACCTACGGAACCAACGAAATCCATACTTCCAGCTCAAGTGTGCGAGCAGTCGTCCAACAAGTCACCAGAAGAGTAATTAGGAGAACTCGAAGAATAATCAGAAGAACAGTAATTGTTGATGGTAAAGAACAAACAACAGAAGAAGTTGTTGAAGAACCGGAAGAAGTTGAATTTACCGAAGAAGGTATACCAAGAGTGAGCATAAACGTGACGAGAACAGAGGATGGTCGTGTGGTCCAAGACCACCAATTTGGTGAAGAAGCTGCATCCACAATCGTTTTGGATTCCGAGGGAAAACCTCACGAGGCCACTCAGCAAGTACAGAGGTATGAGATAGAGCAATTCGCAACTGCACCCGACGAGCAAGCACCAGCCAGTAGTCAAGTATTGCCAGTAGATCTACCTATCACTGCTAGTATCATCAGCGAGTTTCTTGAGAACGAAAAACAGGCTGCACGCAGTAATGAAGTTGAGAGAGCACTTAGTGTAGAAAAGGCTCCAAGAGACGAGTCGCTAGTAGAACCGGAAGTTGTTGAGAAAGTCGAAATTTCAGATGTACAAGAAAAGTTAGCAGAAGTACCTCTGCCATTAGAAGAAACTGAGGTAGTATTAGAACCAGTAACGTTAACCGTCGCCAGTGAAGTTAGTGAACCAGTGATTAAAGAACCTGATAGTGTTTCTGAAGACTCGGCAAAGACTTATGTGATTTCAAGTGATGTAGTGAAGGAAAACGTTCAAATTCCTCAAACTAAAGACGTTTTATCAGAATTTCTCGCAGCCGAAATATCGTCTGCCTCCCCTCCAGAAGTTGCCCTTAAAAGTGAAGATGATAAAGTGGAAGAACCAAAAGCCAAAGATAGGTCGAAGAAAAAGAGGAAATTTAAGAGCAAAACTCAACCGACCGGGACACCAAGGACGCAGAGTCCCGCCATTCCTCTTGAAGACGAAGAACCAGAAACTGTCGGGAAGGAAGAAATTGGTGTTTCTGTCGAGAGAGTTGAAGAAACTTCCCAAGTTCAAGTAATTGAAGACGTTGCTCCCAAAGAAACGGAAAAAGTAACAATAACAGAAGTATTGACAAAAGATGTTGAAGAAGAACCAAAAGATCTTCCGTCCAAAGCAGAAACTATAGGGGAGGAAGAAACTTATGTTTTTGTTAAAAATGTTGAAGAAACTTCTCATGTTTCACCTCCAGATGTTCAAGTATCTGAAGAAGCTGTACCCAAAGAAGCAGAAGACGTAACAATAACAGAAGTATCGACAAAAGATGTTGAAGAAGAACCAAAAGATCTTCCGTTCAAAGAACCAGAAACTATAGGGAAGGAAGAAACTTATGTTTTTGTTCAAAATGTTGAAGAAACTTCTCATGTTTCATCTCCAAATGTTCAAGTATCTGAGGAAGTTGTACCCAAAGAAGCAGAGGACGTAGCAATAACAAAAGTATTGACAAAAGATGTTGAAGAAGAACCAAAAGATCAATCTGAACAACTTTTCCCAAAAATTACTAGGCAAAAACCAGATGAATTAATTGAAGAAGTTGCAATAATCGAAGTGTCCGAAGTTATAGATGTTGAACCGCCCAAGAGAACTGAAGAAGTCACAGTTACTGACCTTCCGCGGAAGGAAGTTGAAGAAGTTTTGCCAGTAAAACAACCAATCCCTACTAGTATCATCAGTGAATTTCTTGAAAATGAAAGACAGTCTGCACACAGTAATGAAGTTGAACGAGTATTTGAAAAGGTTCCAAGAGACGAGCTCCTACTAGATGCTCAAGAGCCGCACACAATTGAAGTGTTCGAAAATGTTGAGCCGGAGAAAGAAACTAAAGAAGTTTCAATAACTGAACTTACAACCGAAGAAGTTGATCAAATTGTACCTAAAGTTGAGTCTGAAGAACCAGAGAAACTCGCTGAAGAAGTTGTAATAACTGAACTTCTACTCAAGGAAATTGACGCTCCCAAAGAAGTTGAAAAGATTGAACCGCTAGAACAAACTAAAGAAATTACAGTAACCGAACTTCAAGAAGTTGCTGAAGTGTCAGCACAAGTGGATTCGCAAAAGCCAGAAAAAATTGTCGAAGAAATTGCAATAATTGAGCCGACGCCCAAAGCTGAAGACATTTTAACGCCAATTGAATTAAAAGTACCAGAACTTGAAGAACGAATTCCAGAGGAAGTTACGGAAGTTGATTCAAAACAAGCAGTAGAAGTTGTTCAAGTTCCAGAAGCTCATGTACCACAGGATTTAGATCCATTCAAAGCAGAATTTCAACTATCTTTGGAAGAAAAGCATCCAGATTTTGCCAAGGCTTCTCCAAAAGTAGAAATTACTACCAAACTTGAAGAACAACAAGACGAGTCACTTCCAGTTGAAGTACAGAGAGATATCAAAATCACTCTACCTGGTTATGTCCATAAAGAAGTTGAAACTATGTTGAAAACTGTCGCCTTGACTCCAATCGTTCCCAAAATCGAAAGTGAACACGTAGAAGTGTCGCCTACTCCTAGCGATATAGATCATGGAGGAAGAGGGAGTAAGAAGAAAAAGAAATATAAAGAACTAGAAACTCCGACAGAAGAAAGTGTAATAATTGAACCAGAAACTGACGTCCAGGTGCAGGAAGAACCGAAAGAGTCCTTCGAAACTTCTCTGGCCGAATCTACGGAAATAATTTTGTCCGAATCTCAACCGTCTGAAGAAGAAACTCCGCAACCTACCATGGAAGTGTTTGAACCTGTGACGCAAACCGACGAAGATGAACGCTCCGATAGAGGTTACGAAGCTGATAAGACGACAGTGGATGAAAGTTTTGTCGATGAAGGTGAGGGTGAAAAGAAGAAGCGCCGCAAGAAGAAGAAGAAACAGAAACTTAAAGGTGTAGAGACTGAAGAATCGCAAGTTCCGGTTTCTACCACTGATGTATCACCTTTGGGGGAGTCTGTGCAATTTAGTGATGAAGAAAGTGGTCCAAAATATGAACCACCGAAGACAGAGGAAGTTAAGAAAGGAAAGAAGAGGAAGAAGAGTAAAAAGGAGGTTGAAGTTGAAGAGGACGAAGGAGAATCCGGTTACCAAATTGAAGAAGGCTTTTCGGAAGAGATCGCTTCACCAGTTGAAACCTATAAGACGATTTCGACACCTTCTGAACCTGATACTGTGAAAGTAATTGAAGAGAACGTGATAACCAGCCCCCAGAGTGAATCTCAAGAGATAACCAGTCAAGTGATAACGACAGTTCCAGTTATAGAAGCTGTGATAACACAGGAATTGACCGTCCAAACATCTCCTGAATTGTCAGAAATTACCCAGGAATTTATAGAACAGGAAGCAGTACCTCAAGTTGTTACTGAAGTCGTTTCTACCCAAACTACGCCGGAAATTAAACCGGAGATTGCTGAGATTTCGCTACAGACTGAAGTGGAAGAGCCCGAAGTGGTTATCAAACCGGTGACAACTGAGATTTCGACACAAATATCAACAGAATTCGAGGAAGTGGTAACTCAGACTTCTACACCTGAGAAACCTGAACCTACTGTAACCGACGAGAGGTCCATGCAGACTGTTACGCCTCCTAAAATTGAAGTTGTTGAAGAGTATATGCAGACAATAACACCTGAACCTGTAGAAGTATCGGGTACTCAAACTCCGGTTGTGGAAACGCACGAAGAATTCACCCAAACATTCAAACCCAAAGAAGTAGAGACTACAGAACTTGCTGTTCAGACTCAACCTATTGAGTCGCCTCAAAAGCAGTCTGCGCAAACTTCACCAGAACCATCAGCACCTTCATTGGATGCTATCATGCAGACATCACCTGTTCAAATTGGTGAACCAGTGGAGGTGATAAAAGTAGATACCCAGGAGAGTGGTAGCCAAACTGCTTTGGCTACTGTTAAAGTACTAGATGAACTTACTCCCCCTACCAGTTCTTCTGAGCAATACGAAGTGCAAGTGCAGGCTTTGATAACAATGCCAGAAAGGCCTTCAACGACTGACGAGGTCGTCGAAATAGATACTCATTCCGTCCCAGTAGAATTACCGTCGTCCGAGGAAAACAGCGATTTGGAAGTTGATATTAAAGTGGATGGTGTACCGCTAGACAAGAAATCTTATAGTACTTCTTTCATAGATGCAGAGAGAGGGGCCGGCTTAGAAAAGGATAAACGACGAAAGAGGAAGAGGAAGCACAAGTCTAAAAAAGAGCAACCAGAAGTTGAACCTCTAGAAAAGAATCTAATGGATTCGTTCTTGAAACTAGAGAGCGATGATCGCGACGATTCCAGACAGTTGTATGCTGATGTTGCTAAAAAAGAGACTGCATCTATGCCAGATCTTTCTGTTAGAAAAGAATATGAGGTTAAAGAAGTTTTAGAGGAGGTAGTACCAACTGAGGCGTTTACAGAGAAATTAGTTACTTCTGAAGAGATTCCCGAAGTGATAAGTAGGGAAGAACAGGCTATATCTGTAGTTCAGAAAGAAGTACCGGTGCCAACTGAAGAGCAATCAAAGGAAGAAGTGCTCGTTGAAAAAGAAGTTCCAGAAGAACAAAAACCAGAAGAATTGATACACATTTTTGAACAAACTTCTCTTGATGCTATTACAAAAGATGATCGAGAAGAACAGTCAGTGCCAGAGAGTACTGAGGAAGCACAAATACAAATCGAAGAACTTATTCCTCAGATCAAAGTTCAACAAGAAGTAAAAGAAGTTGTACTTGAGAAGCCTGTCGAAGAACAGTCAAAAAGGGTAGTAACTTTGGAAGAAATTTTACCAGTTGAATTACGGGAGATACCTGTTGATGATACTGTAAAAGCAGTTGAATCAAAAGAAGCTGTTGAAATTGTTGAAAAAGAAGTGCCGGACGTCGAAGAAAAAATTTCAAAAACCGTCATAGAGAAGGTAGTACCTATTCCGGAAGTATTTGAAGTGGTTCCAGAAGCAGTGGAATCGAAAGAAGTTATAGATGGCGAATTGTCGATCAAAGAAGTAATTCCGTCTGTTGGGGAACAAGAAGTACAAGTACAAGAACTGCAAGTTCAAATTGAAGAAAAAGAAGTTCCAGCTGTGGAAGCGCTACAAGAAGTTATAGAGCCACAACAAGAAGAAATAGCGAGATTTGAAGGAGCAGTTGCTACTGGTATTACAGAAGATGTTGAGTTGGACCGAACGATTCAAAAGGAAGTTCCAATTGTCGAAGAAACTTTGAAGGTTTTTGAAGAAATGCAAGAAGTTGTAGAACCAGAAATAATAAATATTGAGGAAACAGTTGCTGCTGGTGTTGCAGAGGTCGTTCAGCTGGATCAAGCAGTTCAGAAAGAAGAAGTTCCAACACAAGAACAGGTAGAAGTAGTTGTGGAAGTACCAGGGCAAGTGGAAATTCGACGAGAAGTTCCAGTAGTCGAAGAAAAACTGAAGGTTTCTAACGAGCTACAAGAAGTTGTAGAACCAATAGAAATAATAAAAACCGAAGAAACAATTGCCACTGGTGTTACAGAGGAAGTAGAATTAGATCAAGCAGTTCAAAGAGAAAAAATTTCAGTACAAGACAAAGCAGAAGTAGTACCAGGGCAAGTGGAAGAAGAACCTGGCACGACAATTAACATCTCCATAACACTGCCAGCGGACAGTCCCTCCGATGAAAGTTGGGCGACCGACACGGACAACACCACCGCATCCAAAGAATCTACAGAGGCTTTAACCATAAACACAACTCCGGAAGTCCTAGTGACTTCTTCCAAATCCAAACCGACATCAAAAGCTGGCAAATCGAAAACTAAATCTGTTCCGATTGAAGAAGTTCTTTCCCCGACCGAAGCTGCAGATACGCCTCTAACACCCACTGAAGGTCCTCTATCTCCCCCAGATTATGCTTCCTCACATCGCGTATGGAAGCCGTCGGAAACAGAGAGGAGGATCGAATCAATTCCTTTGCAAGAAGTTGAAATTAAGTGGAACCAAGCAAGGGCGATCGAGAGAATTAAAAATCTTCAAAACGCTAAGAGAACTACTCATCTGAGTGACGTACTTTACTTGGCAACTCTGCACGAGATTGTTACGGATGAATCGGTGGAAGAAAGGAACTTTAATGTTCAAAGGGATTTGGGTGCTCTTCGAGAAGCTGTCGAGAACAAAGATATTGTCGAAGTGCAAGAAAATGTTGTCAACATTGTCCACACCATCACTACTTGGTTGGAAACTATCGAGTACAGAATATATTTGAACCGTCAGAGTACCAGCGATGGTCCTAGTAAAGAACGGGTTCAAGAACTGAATGATTTGAAACAAGAAATAGTAAATATCGAAAATAATGTTGAACAACTGCAAAATGTTTTGAGCACAAACAGCGATATGTATAATGAAGACGAAAGAAACAGAATTGAAGATTATATCGACGCATTGCAAACTCAAATTAAAGAAATCCAGAAGGTGACGGATGAGAATGAGCAGTTGGCTTCTGCTGATCTAAATCGTTGGGAGGAGTTCGTCGGTGGCGTCAAAAACTTGTCGAAATCGATTGGTGAAGTGAAGAAACGCTTGGATGACTTGACCGAATCGGATTCTTCGCCGCAGAGGAAGTTATCAGAGCTGGATAATTTGGAACAGAGCAACAGGGGTAACATGATGGAAGCAGCGTATTTGTTGGCTAGTGCTAAGAGTCTGATGCGCGATTTTCCCGGTAGAGAACTTCCCCAATGTGTGTTTTCTAACCAAGAATTGACCCGACACTTGGAGCATAGCATCAATACTGAGAGAGATAGAGTTTTACAGCTACTGGCTTTAGCGGAAGAATACGAGCAAACCCTTAGAGATTTCAGTCAGATAATCTATATTGCAGATGCTTTGGTGGAAAGTCCTATTTCTGTGAGGAACTTGGAGCATTTAGAAGAAGAAATGCAGAACCACCGCAAGTTCTTCGTGAACCTTAGCCACTGTCGTGCAATCCTCGAATCTCTAGAAGAAAATCTCGATTCGGAAACTCGGGCTATTCATTCAGAACTTCATCAAAACCTCTACGAGAGATCGAGAATTAGTTTGGATAAAGCCACTGGGCGTTTCCAACAAATGTCTTCAGCTGCCTCGAGATGGACTGTTTTAGAACAAGGTATGAAAGAAGAAACCAGATGGTTGCAAGTTGCTCAGCAAAGAGTTCCTGATTTGAGCAGCGTGACTTCTGCAGATTATGACCAATACATCAATCTTTACCAGAGTTTGTCCTCTGATATATCCCATCACCATGCAAAATTGCAACGACTGAACAACGATGCCCAGAAGTTACAAGAATTGGTGGTCTGTTCAGAACTGGACGATATTTATATTCAAAGTTTGGAAATCATCAAGAAACTTGAAGAAGACGTCCAAAACAACCTGAAAAGATTGGAGACCTTTAGAGATTCTTGGAGCAGTTACAATATTCAGAGTGATAAATTGGAATATTGGCTGAAGGTTGCGGAACAGGAACTGGCTAAGATTGGAGCACCGGAAGGCGGTAGAATGCCCCTACAAGGACACATGAAAGATTTCTGGGTAAGTTTCTTCTTTCGATTCAAAACTTCTCAACTAATTGTGATTTTTTTAGGAATTAAAAGCCCAACATGAAGTGAACAACAACGTGCGCCAAAATGCTGCTCAGTGTTTCGAGCGCTCCATGCAGATTGTCCCCGTTGCGGACGAAATGGTCCAGAGAAAATTCCACACGGAACTCCAAGATCAATGGCAGAAAGTTTCAGACAAAATCAACACTATTCAAACGGCAATTTTGGACAGCATCTCTGCTCCCGACGTTCCAGTGAACGAGAAGCTGGCTCTTCTCGAGCAAGAACTGCAAGATCTGAAAAATGAATTCGAAAGTCTCCAGGGTATGATCAGAACCGAAGAAGAGTTGAACTTGTTCATAGAGCGTCTTCAGATTATGTATACGCGGATAGATACCATCGAGAATGAGTTGGGGAAATTGGGTCTTCTTTCGGCTGATGAATCGGAGAAAGTGGGGACTCTTTTGGCCCTGTCCAAACGTCTGGAGATCCACGTAACTGAAGAATTGGAAGGAAGCACCCTTCTTAAAGAAAGATTAGAGGCGATTAACCGCGGAGTGCTTAGAGCAAGAAGAAAACACGTGGAGATATCCGGGATTTTAGACCAGTGTGAAAGTGCCGAAAAAATGGGTAGTGAAGCAGTAGAAAAAGCAGTCAACGACTGTTACGAAGCTGGCGAAGAACTGATAACCCTCTGGCAAGACTTGATGGGGTTACGACAATTATTGCACACCCTCCCCATGAGACTGCACGTGACCGTCTCCCCTGTGAGGGTCGAAAGAGAGATATCCCACCTCCAAGACGACCACACCGCCCTGGAGAAGAGATGCGGCCAACTTCTGGCGCTGTTGAGGGGAAGACTGGCTTTATGGCAGCGCTTCGAGAGGCAGCTGGAATTGGTCCAGCAGAGCGTGCAAGAAGCGGACTTCATGATGGAGCTGCTGACCGTCCAAGGCACCGTCGACTACGAGAGGCTGAAGAAGGCCACGGAGAGACTCGAGGTGAGTGCAAAAAATTAATTTATTTTTGTGTTTCAATACGTGCTGTCGTTACTATAGCCGTTATTGTTGAAGAAAGGGGTAACTGGGAAGACTTAAGATGTTTTTGACGCTGGCTATTCATTTCAGAAAATTGTAGTGGTGTATCAAAAGTGTCTTCAGTCTTTCCCATTTAACATTCTCTCTATCTTTAAACTGTACATGCAGGATGTATCAAAAGTGTCGACCAACTCTGAGGTGATAGATGATAGAGGAGATCAAGGGTAGCCCACAAATGCAAACAAAATTGTTATTCCCTTATTTTCATTAGTAATCGCGGATTTTCTTTAAAAAAATACTTTTCCTGACGGGACACCGGACACAACACATCGAATGCAAAATTCTGTAAATTACAATAAACTTTAGAAGAAAAAAAGAAAAAGGATCCGCTTGGATTCGAACAAATACTCCTTACGCATTTTGGCACGGAGCCACGAGTGTTGCTTGCAGTTTAACCGTCTATTGAAGCGCGTAAAATTGTAAGTCAGCTTAGTATTTAGCCCCATCATGCTCCTAGCATCCTGTGTTTCAAATTATGCCTACCGTTGGGATTCTCTATCACCATCTCAGAGTTGGTCTGACTCTTGTCGAATCTGATATGGTACATGTTGGCAAAAAGTTTAATGTAATGTTTGGTGTTAAAATGTATACCACCTTATAACTACCCCAAAGTGTAGGGATGCGCGTCACAGCAATTATTTTTCCGGCTGTCAAAAAAGTTCTTTCGGAGCGTCACCCTTTGTTTCGTTTCGACTGTCACCGAAAAGAAATCTGCAATGCAGACTTACAGTGTTCGTGAATGCGATTAATGAGCTGGCGCCATCTTTAAACGTTTGTTACTGAACCTAAAATTGGAGGCAGTCTATTAATCATTTCCGTGGGACGTGGTGAATGAAATATCGGACGCAACATCGCAAAAGGGTTTTCGGGGGCGGAGAGGGAAAAGCGCGCGCTATATTTAGCGAATTTGAAGTTTGGAATCGCGCGGTGTGCCCCGAGATTTCGTAAAATCAAAACAGGAATGTTGTTGCGCGCGTCCGGGCAGTATTTTTTGAATAGGCCTCCGCACGAGCGATCATTCAGTTGAAATTTGGAAGGCCAGAAGCGTGGGAAGAGTGCGAGCGAAGAGAATTTTTGTGTTGAGCGGAAAATTTGACAGTGCCAGTGACAGTTCGAGGTGATGTTTACGTTCTCTTGTTTTCACTCAAAGCCTACTATTTTTTAAATGTAAATGGGGTTTAATATTCAGTGGTTACTAGGCAGTAGTGTATTTTATGTTAATTTAAAAAATGATGTCATATATTCTAATCATTTGCCTTTGCCATTTTTGCGGAGATAACGCAGACTGTTTAGGTAACAGAGTTCAAAGAATAAATGAATAAATAAACAAATGTCTCGAGGTTGCTTGTTTTATCACTCGGGCTCATTTTGTTGAAAACATGGTTAAATATAGCTGTATGTAATTAAAATCGTAAAGTGCACTGGTAAAAATAACATTTCGGATTTTAGTGCGTTCTTTGCAATTAGCGGACACGAAACCGTGACCTCGACCGATTTTTTACTTCCAGCAATAACTCCACAACGGCCTATTTTTCGCAACAATGTTTTGCTGACGGGGTATTTCGATCGGCGAAACGCACACAATAATAATTAAGGTACCGCAATCGCGCGAGCTGAAAATTGCATCAATTTCCCAAATTAAAATCGCAAGATTCGTCAAGTGCAAGTCCGACAGTTAATCGAAAAATTTGATACCGGAAATGAATATTTCATTATAAAAAGCTATAGCTTGAAGATCTTTGTTACATGGGAACCTATACAGGGTCTTTCAATTTAAGCGTACGTTAGACATGATATTGTTTAGTAAATATTTTTATGTATGTACTTAGGTTCGTAATAAACTATATACAGTGTTTTTTATATGCCAAAAATGTTTTTTTTTCTAAAATAGCTCATCGAAATTTGCTTATAACAGCTACTCGAACTGTCATTCACTAGAATTGGTTTTGTTTTCTCGGAACTGTCATCGATTCGTTTGTCTCGTATCTCATTTGTTTTGAAATTAGTTTCTGGCGTCGGTGCGTCTTGTAAAGAGCGCGTGGGTACTATACGCCAACCGAGCGTCGCGGAATGCGGGGAATTACCTAAAAATAACTGTCCGTTATGGAATTATGGCGCTCCGTGCAGACCGAGTATGAAACAACCGCGTACTCATTGCGACAATAAAAAAATTAGTGTCTATGACCTCGCTGTAGCGCTAAGTAGACTGGATTCACTGTTTGACTACACAAACATTTTTATCTGAGCACCGCTAATTTTTAAAGATTAGTCTTGGCCTGATTCGTTTAATTTTTCCTCGCAGAGTGTGTCTGGGGACTTGGTGAGCCGCGAGGCCATCGTCGTCGAACTGAAGGACGCCGCGAGACCGTTGGCGGAAAGTTGCGCGCCGGAAGTGAGCCAGAGGGTGGAAGCGGCCGTCGAGGAAGCCGTCACCGCCTGGGAGGACACCTGCACCAACCTGAGGGAGCTGTGCACCAAATACCAGCACGCCGCAGACCTCTGGAAGCAATACCGGGACACCAGCGACGTACTGCGCGAATGGGTGGACTCGCAGATGGAGTCAGTTGATAATCTGGAGCCGGAGGAAGCTATCAAGGCTGTCAAGGTAGGGTTTTTTGTTTTTTAACCCGTTAAATTACCGGTTGTGAGAAAATCGTTTTTTGCGAGTTCAAATGATGGGCGTCAATTTGCAGTCACCGTGTATAAGGGGCAAAGTTTCTAAACCGCCTTCGAGATACAGCCTCTCGCACCTTGAACTTTGAAGCGCCCCATCCCCTCGGCTAACCTATACGACGACTAACAGAGGGTTGAATGTGATAATACCCAGTTGAAAGTTCTCAGACGAGCAGTGCAGGCGTATCTTTTATTTTTAGCCGTCCCGCGCAAAATATTATTAATAGACTTTTGGTTTTAATTCTGATGGTGCTGGGAGGAATGGGGTCGTGAGTTTGGCGCCAGTTTTGCGTCGGCTGTTGCGTTTTTGTGACGTGAATTTACTGTTTTCGCTTTTCGGGCGTAAAGCCAAAAGAGTTTCAGTTGCGTTGGTCCTGGACGTAGCGAAAGTGGAATGTGTACAAGACAAGGATTCGAGGTAGCTATGATCGACTCTGCGGAAAGTTCTTTAAACGGGTAGCTCCGTGGCTCGCTCGCCGTCTTGATGACAGTTACGATTGTTTTGAAATTATATCCGCTCTAATCAAGAAGGCGCGCTCCGCATCGAATTTCCGTAGTGTTATTTTAATTTGGCACGCGACCCGTGCACCTGAGCGCGGAGGTATGCGGGAAACTGCAGCGGGGGAACGTGTGTGTAATAATTGAAAATTATTTTATGGTCGGGGAAAATTACACACAAATGGCGATAATAACAATAATAGCTGTCTTCGAAGTTCGTTAAATAATGCACGTTTGTCATGAAGCAGATCATTCTCTGCATTTATAAAAGATTTTTTTGCACTTTGAACAGTTGCAATAATCCCAGGTAGACTGGAAGTCCAAATAATGTACCACTTACGATTGTAAACTGACGCCCGCTATCAGTAACACAATAGGGAGGTTCGGAGAAAAATAAGTTATTTTTTTTTTGGCATGAAAATGACAGAAAATTGTTATTGTAATTGATTTACGGCGAATTTTTTTTTTCTAAAAAATTTTTTGCGGCGCAATAAGCGAAAGAAATTAGCTTATCACTCCCACATGCTAGTTCGCTTTGTTATTGGTTTGACGTCAGAGATTCGTAAGGCGCTCCTCCCACTTCTCTTGAAGTGCCTATGAAGCGGTACCTATCTCATAACATACTTATTGGGACTATTTCCAGCGTGAATTTTTAAAGTAAGGTGTCAAGGAAACAAAACAAAGACAACATAATCGACATAATGATGCAACAAGGGTATCAAAAGTCCGATTCACATAATTTGCCATATTTATGTAGTAGGTAGGTAAATGTCCCGGTAAATGTGGAAATGGTGTGTGATTCTTGCCTACCTATATTCTCTAATACAATACAATACATACCTACTCATTTATGTAGGTACCTATGTATACCTAAGTGATTGACAAGTTATCAAGTTAACAGTTTTATAACGGATTGGAAATTTTTTAAAAACACGGAAACAAATACAACTCACGCGAATCAAAACTACGCTACGTAGGTACTAGGTACTTGTTTAACAAAAAGAAACAACTGCTATATTCTGGAACGGTTAATGTAGAAACTCGGAAGAGACTCTTAAAGACGCATGTCTGAAGTACGAAATTATACCTATGGGTGCGAAACTTGGACAATGGGAGAAGCGGATTGAAAAAGAGTAGAAGCGTTTGAAATGTGATGCTACAGACGGGTGTTCAAGATCCGTGGATAGACAAGTTAGCAATAAGGAGGAATTAGAAAGAGTTGGGGAAAAGAGAAAAGTATGGAAGACAATAAAGAATAGGGGATAGGATCGTAGGATGGTAGGACACCTTCTGAGACACAAAGGAATAGTTCGCGACATACTAGAGTCAGAGATAGGAATAAAGAGGTAGTGGTTGGAGCAGATTAGACTACTGCTCTCAAATAGTTGGGGAATATTCTACTTTTACGGAAATGCGTAGGCTAGCTCAGGGAAAGGATGGAGGTACGCGTCCTACCAGTCTTCAAAAGAGAACTTTATGATGACGTACTATTTAATTATTATTGTAAAATAGTTAATAAAATTTCCTTTTTTAGTTCAGGGAGGGAACGCTACGGCGATTCAGTATTTGGCTCCGTCATGCTCCTAGCATCCTGTTTCAAATTATGCTAACCATAACTATGGTGACCATATGTACTTATTTTAGTAGGACAGTACTTTCTTTGGGAACGATGTCCTACTGTCCTTAATGGCAGTTAAAGTACGTTAAAATGCACTTTTTTGATTCAGTAATCAGACATATTAAATAATCGCTTTTTGTTTTCCGATCCCGCCTAATAATAGAAACACTAAATCTTCCACGCCACTGAACGTTCGTTTATTTGCAGAGCAATCAAGTGCCACATTGTGAATTGCACCTAAATCCTGAGCTTCGATCCAGATCAAGGTCACATTTGTCATTTGCATATTTTTTGATACCCGACTGCCGGCGGATTAATAATAGGGCAGTTTAAGTCCGTGGTTAGGTAGGTAACGCATAAAGTTTGTGGTTTGGTATTATCGGGTTGGGTGGGGTCGACTCCCGTAAGGGTTGTTTTGTTTTTCTTATGTTTCTATACTATCCTGTTTTACAAAAAATGTGTGTATCTGGTGGCCCGTCGCTAAGGGGTCTGTTTAAAAGCGTTGTGTCAGTCTTTCATTCCCAAATAGAAGCGCGCATGAGTAAATGTGACCTTGATCTGGATTGAAGCTCAGGATTTAGGTGCATCTCACATTGTGATGGCGCAGCAGCGCGCCCCTCTATGTGTTATTATCATTATTATTTCCTTTCCTTTTTTTCCTTGAAAAATTATGGTCACCATAACCATAACACGTTACCAAGTACCAAGGGGTCCCAGAAAACTGTTGATAAATTACATTTTACATTTGTTCGATTTTATTTAGAGTGGCTGCAATGGGGCAGCCGATAATTTTATAAACTTTTGCAATGATAAACTAACTCGCGAAAATATTGATAATGCTGACCGATTTTCCTTCTGGCTCCAACGAACCACTTTTTCCGTTTTATTGGTGTGCTGTACGATGTATTAGTCTGGGTACAAAACAGAAAACACCAGTTAGAACCAGTTAATAATATTTAACAATTTAACTACACATGCATATGCATAATGCTTATGGGACTGCTGCGCGCTGAAGCTGGGACTTGTACGTTATACTAAGTTCTGACGTCACGCGGCCTACTCTCGCTGCAAGGTAGGATTTCTAGCCTCGCACCGACGGAAAACTTTGCAACGGCTTCACAGGCGAAGGAATTTTTTTTAACAAAAATTGACAACATAAGGTGCAGTGGGGTAAGTGCGACCTATCTTTTCATATTTTTGACTTTTGGTACTTGTCAGATTGTGATTTTTTTAAATAGGAATTCAGCTTTTTAATATAGTAATCTTGACAATGTTTTCTGTTCGTTTCGAATACTAAATAGCGATAAATTTGCCTCAAATTTTTTTGACCAAGAAATATTTTTTTTTCGTCATTGGGTCGCACTTACCCCATGAATGTGAGGCAAGTGCGCACCACCTGATTTATAGCTCATGTAAATAACTAGCAGTGTCTGTTGGGGCAAGAGCGTGTTGTACATCAAAAGTTGAATTAACTTTGTGTTTGATAGTTTCTCGTATCTGCGACAGGTGGAAAGTTATGGCATTTTTAAGTAAAAAATAGAAATAGTGACGATTTAGATTATTGAACAATATTGTTAGAGTACGAATAATTAATGCAAATGTGAATATTTAAATTTTTATTTATTTAATAACATAACTGGTAACTGCTTAGGTAACTTACCTATTAGGTATCTAAAAATAATACAATTATTAAATTTTAAATCGACTGCAGTAAGTAAATATAAAGTAATGAGTAATAATCGGGCATAGCAGTCAAGGAAAACTACACAGGCCTATAAGTCGCACTTGCCCTGCGCACTTACCCTTAACCGTAATTTTTGGGGGGCAAGTGCGACCTACAACTTTTTTTGATAAAAATATATCTAAAAGTTCATTAATGCTTACCAAAGGCACGCTGACTCTTCAAGGTTTCTTTTACAATTGACAATAAACTAAAAGATTTTATTTTTAAGGTCATTAATTTACGACGAGTATGCACCTGCAATTTTGACTGACGAAATTCAGCAGATCCGCTGGCAGTTTAGCCCTGCAGGCACATATGCGTGTCGGATAGGTGGCGCTAATGGTGTTCCCCTAACGGTTGCGTATATAATATTGAATTCAAGTGTGATGAAGCCCAGTTTACACACACGAAATAACAAAAAAACTGGGTTGGTCGCACTTTCCCCAAAATTGCTCTTGCCCCACTGCACCTTAACTGCCTTCAGTATAATAAACTCTATCAATTTTAATGAAATTTGAAAATTACCGAACCTGCCTATTCTGGCCCAGAATTTGTGTGTTTTTTTATTTTGTGTGTATACAGATTGTCCCAACCAGTCTATATTAAATGGAACGTCCTCCATTTTACCCACTTTTCTATGTAAAATTTTGAACTAAATTTTTATACGAAATAGAATGGAGGCGTTTTCAGCACCATCTGATTTTACATTTAATTTTTAATTTGATTTACCTATAAGGATAAATCAATTTATATTTCTTCCTTCAAGTGAATTGCAGCGCTTGATTTTGTATTTGATTTTGCATTAGATTTTTCTGGTTGTCTGGTCAACATCATTGGCATACCACAGTAGCATTAACTTTAAATGCATTTTTCTCTAAAGCGGAACGTTTTAGGGACTCGCAACAAGTATACCTTTTTTACAGTAAATCGAGTGCTCTTTCCATAAAACTAGTTATTGTTTTAAAATTTGTACCAGCGAACAAAATACGACAAAAAAAGAAGGGGTGGGTGAAAGTTAGCGCCCTCTATGTTTTACTCAAAAGTAATTGCATATTATTGTTTAGCTACGCATAAAACCCTCCTATACCAAATTTCACTGAAATAGCTTCAAAGGTGCCCGAGAAAATAACGAAAAAATTAAATAAAAAATTGATCTTCGAAGGCCCATAACTTTTTAAGGAAGCAGAAATGTACTAAGACAAATTAGTTCAGATCGGTTTCTTTTGACTCAAGTTGCACAAATTTTGTAATTAACATTTAGAATAAGTAAATTTCCATTGATTTTATTTTAGCGTCAGAATACCGTTCAATTTACTTCACAAAATGCGTGTGGTAAAAATGTTGGTACGGCATCTTTATCACACAAGTGTGGTAAAGTATGTCATTATAACATTGAAATGATGAATGTCGTAAAGTTGACATTATATGTATCGACAGCAGATACATTTATAAAATGTTTGCAGCTAATTCAAAAAATCAATTGAACCCCTAAATAGCAAATTTTAAGCACCTACATAAATACTTATTTCGGTAACTGAGTTATCATCCTCAGTAGAAACAGGAATAATAATAATAGCATACTTTCATTCGAGAATTTGAGATATGGCGGTGTGAAAATGGTGTAAAGGCACTTATATAAAAATAGGTTTTTTTGGTGAATCAAAAAATCGATTCGTTAAGAATCGTATCTATGAATTGTTCCGATTCGTATCGATTTCTAATTGTTCGGGTCGAGTTCCGATTTCCGAATCGAGTCGATATTTTCTTACACGAATCGATTCATCCACGATATGAAGGGATAGGTCATGGGTTACTAAAAAAATACCTATCAAACATTGTAATTTACTTACCTTATACCTACACAAACTTTATGATGTATTCAATCCACCTTTTGCGTTCCCCCGATTTTCCATTCGAATCTATGCGAATTGAATCGATTAATTGGAAAAATCGAATCAAAAATTGATACCGCGAAGCCCTATTTTTCAGATACCAACAACGCATGGACACTTGACACTGGCACGCTTTGTTTGTTAGTTTTATTCACTACTTCACTTCACAAAAAGCTGGAGTTTTTGCCCTTCGTAGTTCTTTGATTCGCATTAAACAATGCCGAAATTAAAAAAAAAAAAACTCGAAAGAACAGCACCCCGCCTAAACTCTAAAGTAAACTCTAAAGTAGACCTTGACCGCGATTGCGATTTCCGATACAAGATACATGATACAAGGTGTCTCAAAAGTTTTTCGATACGAATAACTTTCTTCTGCGTGTGTAAGTGTCATAATTAATTTGCAGAAGCACACACAGATGCAGAACTCGAGCGCTCCTCAATTATCCACCCCTTCCTTCCGCACCCTTCGCAGGGGCACTTATTAAAAACACCGCAATGTTGGTATGTGGGGAGAGGTGTGTTGTAGAAATTTCGCGTGTTGTTTACACCTGTTTATTATGTTCCGTTCGATTTCTCGGATTAATTGAAATGTGCCAGGGTTCTCAAGGTTAATTGGTCGTGGGGGTAAGCGTTTAGGAGGTGGCGGCGAGTGAATAATTCGGGGTTAGATTGCAAAGTGTTTTAAATTTAAATATTCCATTCTTCTTTCGCAAAAGCTAATGACAGAAGGGTGATCACGGTTATATAATTATTTTGAATCGTTGTTGGTTTAAAACAGTTGTTTGATGTCGCAGGGCGAAGGAAATGAGAAACGTTTGCTCTGAAATGAAGCAAATCTTGCCACATGTAAACATCCCGATTAGTTAAAAATAAGAACCCTATATAATTCGTTCATTTGAAATGTCGACTTTCCGAAGTTCTTTACTCAACAATACGTCAATTTTTAACTGAATTTTCTCACAATTGGCTCATATATTTCTTCCATTATATGACAATTGCTGTTATTACAAACACAGGTATGCGAAGAGACATTGTCGGCGCACACGGCCCGTTTGGCCGAACTCAAGCAGCTCGTGGCGGGCATAGCGACGGCCGTCGGTCTGGACGCCAACGCCCTTTTGGGCGGTGAGGTCGAGGCTCTCGGCCAACGCTTACAGGACGTCCGGCAGTCCATTACAGCCCTGGCAGACGTCGCCGAGGCGCGGGCCGTCTCCAAACAGGACGCCAACAACGAATTGGACGGCGCCAAGACGTATCTGGACTCTGTCCAACAGGTGGATGCAAATTACTTTCTAGATTTCGTCGGATAAAAATGCGCACTTCTTATTACAGAGCGTTAACGGCATCGTTTCCAGTGAAGTTGACAAAAATGAGGAGGAAAAATTGATCGTTCTGCGCGATCACCTTTTGGGACTAGGAAAGACTGAGACGAAACTCGAACAGATTCGCGAGAAATCTCTGGAATCCTCCCGAGCGACTCGCACCGAAACTTCGGTGATAGAAATCTTGGAGTTGTGGCAGCAAGTTTTTAGAGAAACCTTCCAACAATACCACCGATTGAGTACGCGTTTAGTGAAAAATGAAGATGGTGCGGCCGCGTTGAGGTTATGGCAAGAATATCTGTTGCACGTGCAACAGTTTTTGTCCGGTTCGATTCCTGATGATTACGTTAGCCTGTCCGAACACCAGCATCTCTGTCAGATGCACCAGAATCTACTCACCACTCAGCAAAACGTGTTGAAACCTATAGACAACAAGGAAGGTTTGGCAGGTGGTTTGGTGGAAATGAGCGTGATGGAACAGTTCAATTCCTTGACGAATTTGCACAACGAAACTTTGTCCAGGATAATGGAAAGACACGCCGAGGTGCAAAATCGAATGGCCGCTTGGAATAAGTACCAAATCGACCAACAAAAATTATTGTCGTGGTTGAAAGATATGGAAAAGGAACGTGAGAGGTTGCAACTCCGATACATCCATATCAGGAGAGTCCCGAAAGTTCTCGATAGGATACACAGTCTGATTGGTCGAGTGCCTCAAGGAGAAGAGGCGGCGCAAAGTTTGCAAAAACAGCAGAACCGCTTGCTTCAATTTTGCGACGAAGCTCTGGCCACGTCGATCAGAGTTGAACATGTGGCAATAACTCAAAGGATTTCAAACCTACAGGCCGGTCTTCAGACGTGGAAGAAATTCCTCGAACGTATTATGGAGTTGATCAAAACTTACGAGGAAAATGTGAGCACCGTCCAAAGGATGTTTGAAAATATACAAGATATTATAACAGCAAATGCTGAAGATTTGCTCACGACCACTCATTCTGGTATTAGTTCGAGGCTGGGTAATCTGAAAAGGGCCAGGTTAAGACTAGGAGATTTGACGAAAGACCTGGAGCAACTGGGGATAACTCAAGAACAACTGAAAGAGTGCGTTAGTCCGACGGATATGAAGACCATCAATCAAAGGATGTGGCTCCTCTGGCACCAACAAGGTGATCTGGACCATCAGTTAGCAAATTTGATCCATCAACTCGAAGAAAAATCCGGCCTGAGATCCATGTACGAAATCAGACAAGCAAGGTTCATCGCGTGGACTCATGAAATAGAAAAACGGATAGAACAAGAAAGCGAAAGTACCACGGCGAACCTCAAAGATCCTGAAGAAGTTCTGCGGAAATTAGAAACCGAATTGCAGGCAGAAATGTCACTGAAGGAACGGGAATACAAATGGTTGATCGCCACAGGCGAGGAACTCGTTTCTACTTGTGGCGAGGAGTACAGCGATGTAGTAACCAAACAGATTCTTCAAGCACGCACTGAAGAAGTCAAGGACCGCTGGACTTGGCTGGAGAACATGGGAAAAACTCGGGCCAGCAAGATCCACGACATGATGCAAACCATGACCCAACTGGAACTGAGAATTGCCGAAATTCGCGCTTGGTTGAGCCAAATGGAACTGCACCTGTCGAAACCCATCGTCTTCGAAGGGTTAACCAAAGACGTTTTGGATAAGAAACTTCAAGAACACGATAAACTGAGGAAAGCCATAGAGAAAGAAAGCGGAAATATTGGAGAAGTCTTGAACCTTTGCGAACTTCTCTTAAGCGACGCTGACGTTTGGAAGACTCATTTTACCACTGAAAATATCACTGTGGCCATTCAAAGTTTGGAAAGGAGGTGGAAGAACGTGTGCGGCGTTTCCGCTGAAAGGAAACGCAAGATTTCCTTTTCCTGGAAGCTCTTACAAGAAGTTGTCCGACTAAGTAACGAGCAAGAACTTTGGCTGACTGAACAAGAAAAGGTTTTGGTCGATTTGAAGGTTCAAACTGACGGGCTTTCTCAACAAAGGCTACAGCAACAGTTGGTCCAGTTGGACGATCAGATCAAGGAAATCGATTCCCATAAACCAGCTTTTGAAATCCTCGAACAAACTTACTCTAAACTAGCGAAAACTGTTGGTTTGGATCCAGAAAATATTCAACAACTCACGGCGAAAGCAAAATCTGTTATAATGCGTTGGCACAAGTTACGTCCGCTTGCTCTGGAGAACAGGCAAGAATTTAGAACGGTGTTGACCCAATACGAAGAATTCTTGAATATCCATAGCAGATCGGTGATTGATCTATCAAAAATTGATGCCGAATTGACTCAGCTTCAGCACTTGAATGAATCTGAAGATCCCAGAGACCTACTCGAAAAGTTGAACAGTCTAGAGAAGGTTTTCGGTGCTCAAAACGAAATTTTGGACAACGCCGACAAATTGGCCCTGGAGCTAATGCAGAAGAGTAACCCCAATGAAGTGGTGAGAATACAGGGCATGGTCGACGAGTACCAAAACTTGTGGAGGGACATCCAAGAGAGATTGGTGAGGTTCAAGTGGGAAGTCGAAGATAGAGTTAAAGAAATTGTGACGAAGGAAGTAGACGAAAGTGTGCAGGTGGAAACTTTGAAATTCGAGCAAGATACAGCCGTCCAAGTCAACACCCTCCATCCTTCTTTGCAGAGGATGACGTCCATAAGTGCCAAGGATGCGTACCTCGTGGAATTCTCCACAGCCCTGAGTGAGTGTCAGTTGAACGTGGACGCTCTCGAGAATCTAGTCATCGGCGAAATACCCCAACAAGGTTCGCCAGAGTTGGCTGTGGGCGCGAAGAAGATAGCGCGATTGACCGCTACGTGTCAGTCGAGCGTCGAACTAGTCAAGCACTTGCACGATGTGTTGATGAACGAGTGCGATGCTACGGAAGAAGAGGTTAAAACGGAAGAGGTGCAGATGTGGATAGAGAAGTTCGAAGAGTTGCTGGTGAAAGCCAAGCAGAGGGAAGAAAAGATACGGGAGTTGAGGTTTGTATTCTTTCGAAAATTTGGTTTTGGTTGACGTACTAATGTTTTTCTCTCTCTTTCTCTTCTAATGCAGGTCTCCCTTGCCTGATGCTTATAACTTTATGTGTGAACAGTGAGTTTCTTTTTTTCTTTTGTTCTAACATTTTCTGTCTGCGCGGTTCGGCAAATCATATTTTATAGTAAACGTACCGATCTCCTAGTATTTCTGATACTAATTTACTAATGAAAAAGTGGGTATATTGCTAAAAACAAACGAGAAATTACAAATATGATAAAAGTAACTAGAACTCGTTACTAATAAGTTACTAAAAATTACCAAGTTACTAAATTACTAAAAAGTTACTAGTAAAAGTTATTGGCCGTTGGTAAAATTGGCTAAATTAGGTACTGTTACTAATTTGCTAAAAATTACTAAATTACTAAAAAGTTACTAAGTCTCAAAATTTCCAAAAAATCATTCCTTGTAAAGAATTACTGCTGTGCTCATAAAAGATCACGTAAAAAATAAGCACTTAATTTGGATATCGTAAACATACTTTTCCTTATAAGTTACTAAAAATTACCAAATTACTAAATTACGAAAAATCATTAACTTATTGACCGTTAGTAAAATTTGCTAAATTAGGTACTTACTAAGTTACTAAATTGCTAAAAATTACTAAATTACTAAAAAGTTACTAAGTATCGAAATTTCCAAAAAATCGTTCCTTGTAAAGAATTACTGCTGTGCTCATGCAAATCGGATCACGTAAAAAATAAGCACGTAATTTGGATATCAAAAACATACTTTTCCTTATAATAAGTTACTAAAAATTACTAAATTACTAAAAATCATTATTGACCGTTGGTAAAATTTGCTAAAAATTAGGTACATACTAAGTTACTATTGCTAAAAATTACTAAATTTACTAAGTCTCAAAATTTCCTAAAAATCATTCCTTGTAAAGAATGACGTAAAAAATAAGCACTCAATTTGAATGATATCGTAAACATCATACTTTTCCTTATAATACACCGAGGAAGATGATTTAGTAAATAAAAAATTGTATTAACAGTGAGGCCGGAAGACTGCTGTGTCCGTTGTGCACAAAGCGCAATTGGGCCCAGCTAGATAATGATCTCTGGAGGCTCGAGCAGTGGTTGCAAGTCAGCGAGGGTACCCAGAAAACGCAAAAGAATCCGCCGTCGGATATTGAGCAACTCGAGGACGTCATACAAGATTTTAGAGAGTTCCTGCTGGATTTGGACAGCCACAAGAGTATCATACGTTCCTTGAACATTGTCGGTACTCATCTGGCCGATCATACAGAAGATACAGAACGAGCTGGGCAATTGAGGACGAGGTTAGAATCCGATAACAAGAGATGGGATGCTGTTTGTAGGAACGCTGCTTCGTGGGAGACGCTTCTTCAGAGAACTTTGATGGATGTAAGTTTCAAAGGGTTTTTTTTGGTATCCGATGCAAATTTTTTGTGTTTTTGCAGAATCAGCAATTCCACAACATCATTGGAGAACTGTGCTCGTGGCTCGAGAAAACGGAAATTAAGATCCACGCTTCGGAACCTGTCGATCTCACAGTTGACACAAGAACCATCGAAATCAAGTACCAGCAATTCAGGGAGCTCCGAGGGGAGTTGGAACGGTGCGAACCACGCGTGATGAGTTTGCAGGAAGTGGCGAATCAGCTGCTGCGTCAAGACGAGGCCCCGGAAGGCTCCAGACTGATCTGCACGAAACTGACAGACCTGCGACTCAAGTTACAGGCTCTCATAAGACTGACTGGAATTTACGTGCTGAGACTGGGGGCCGTTTTGGGACGGGATCCCAGAGAGTTGAACGTGAGTCTCCCGGTGACCTCTTCGCACGCGCCGGTCCTCCACGCGCCAAGTTATGACGTAAGTTTTGTCAGACGTTGTATAATCTTGTAAGTAACGACAGACGTAGCGTTGTTTAGTTGTTGTAGATAACGGTATTTTTTCTTGTATTTATTTGATATTTTTTGTGCACGATAACTTTGTGTAGTTTTGTGTTTATTATTTATTTGTACATATATTTAAGTAGCACTGTTGACTTTTCTTTTCAATAATCAAAGATAAAAAGTATCGATAAGAATTTACATTGTTGTTGGGCACTGTTTTTCACGAATCGTTTGCGTTGTTTGGACAGCTTCTGGAGCGCCGCGACGGCGACCGCCAAGGGCCTTCCTCTGCACTAGACGACTCCACCCACAAGTAAATATGATTTTTTTTATTATTTGTTTTTCGTTTGTTACGTCCTCTTCTGATGTAGCTTGTAGTAGACGCTTTCTAGTGGAATATCGAAGTTAGAGTAAATGCGAGTAGAGTAGTATTAAAACCGGAAGAGGCCGACAATAAAAATGAGCAGTAGACTGGTTTTAGCAGGTTGTCAGATTAAGGGCGAATATCGTTTGTCATTCCTCGCGATCAAATCAGTTGGTAAAAACGCTGCGCAGTTTTGGCCCCTCCCTAGGCCTCTTCCAACTTTAATACTGCTCTACATACTTAAGAAAGTCAAATTGATTTTAAATTTTTGAAATCAAAAAAATATTTTATTTCGAACAGGTCACAGCTGTGTTCTTCTCTAGCTTTTGCTACTTTTTCTCGTGTCTGTGAGCGCGTTTTGAAGGATCGTATGATGCTAATTGTTGGTATTTGCGTGATTTTCAGAGATTCTTCTTCAGATGACCTAGAGATAAATACGACGGTGCTGAGGCGCGGGTACCGCTTTTTGGGTAGGGTGGTACGGGCGTCGCTGCCGATTCAAGCGCTGATGTTGCTCATGTTGGGAATAGCGACCCTAGTGCCCTATACCGAAGACGACTACGCCTGTTCTTTGGTCAACAGCTTTGCCAACGGCCTAATGCCGACGTTACACTATCCGGATGGCCGGCCGCCGATATAATCGCGGCGATTTGTTTGTAAATTTCATTAGAACCATTCCATTTTTATTATCGACGGTTGTTTTAAGAGAATAAAAAACAGTGTTACTTAAATTTCGACTTTTTTTGGCGTTTCTTACTGTTTACGATTTTTTTTTAGTTTTGTATCTGTGTAGAGTTCACTTATTTGTATATTGGGGAAAGACGCACACTGTGCATTTTTTAATCGTTACGTTTAAAAGTTTATGTGATGTACATTTTGAAAAAAACCTAAATAGTTCGACTCGAGGGAGTGGAACACCTCGAGGGGGGCTCTTTATTTTTTTACTGTGATTGACACGCCGCCTTACATCTTCGTTATCGAAAAAGTATCGATCGTCGCTCTCCAAGATCGATAATTTTTCGTTCCGAAGATCCAAAGCGGTGAAACTGAGATTGCCTTATTATTATACTATTTACTTGTTTTCTGTAGCTTTTTTGTTTGTTTTGGTCATGGTGCTGAACTTGTTTCTTTTTTTTATATTTTAATACGTTATTATATCGCATTACTACCAAGTCCATGTTTAGCTTTTTTCGAGAAAATTTTCAAGACGCTTACAACTGTTATTGTATTTTATTAAGGATTGTTTTATCGCAATATGGTAATATTTGTTTATTTTATTTGCCTCACATTTAAACAATAAAGCTGTTTTCATTTACACACGGTTTTGTTTCATTTATTTTAATCACGATGACCCAATTTCTCGATGAAAAAAAATCGTTCAAAATAAGGTGTAATTCTATATTATAGGAGATAGCAGACATTGCAAACAAGCTGAATTTTTTGAATTCCGGTAATGAATTAATCGTAGAATTGAATTAAAAAAATTGCATGGGTATCAATGCTACAATTGCAAAAGAATGGGGGCAATGGGGTCGTTCAGTGTTATAGAATTTCATAATAATGACACCCTAGGTCCGGTTGTTCAAAAAAAGTAACACAGGCTTGAGTCTGACACCTGCTTCGTTGCTATGATACAACCAGTCAGAAAGCCGGTATCATAGCAACGAAGTCGGTATCATAGCAACGAAATCGGTATCATAGCAACGAAGTCGGTGTCAGACATAAAAGCCTGTATTGTTTTTTTTGAACAACCTGGCGCATAAGCAATAAAATCAAAATATTTTCAACATTAATTTTAGTGTACTTACATTTTAAATGTAGTCCGTCTGTGGCGTGTAAGGGAAATTACCAATAAAAAAAAATTCCCTTCCGTATGCTCCGCACCCATTTCCCATTGGTAGAGCAAAATGTGTGTTGATTAGTTGCTTGAATCACTTACTCGTGGCGACAGGAAGCCACAAATAATCATCATGCGAAACAGACCACTTCGCTAATGGTAACATTTTAAAACAGACCCAGAGTTGACACACGCATTTTAAACAGACCCCTTAGCTGTCCTCACACCAGACACACACATTTTTTGTAAAAAAGATAATGACAAAAACGTGAGAAAAACTAATCTCTACGGGAGCCGATCGCACCCGACCGCAGAATATCAAACTATCAGTTCTATGCGACACCTCCCAATCTACCGCCGCCACTGGTTGCAGTTTCTATTAACGAATTATTTAAACGTAAGTATAACAATGATAACGTTTCTACGGAAGCGCTGGAGGATCATGTAAATTTTTTTCTTTTTCTCGACCGTTCGACTTTTAAACCCGACCGGTCGACTTTTGAAACTCGACCGGGCGACTTTTGGAACGCGACCGGTCGACTTTTCAAACTCGACCGGTCGACTTTTGGAACTCTTGGGAAAAACCCGTCTATACAGGGTAATTCATAACGAGTGTAAAAGATTTCCAGGGCTGATAGATGAGGTCAAAATAATAAGAAAAAATCGATGAACGTATGTCCTAAAATTATTTCCAACAAAAATGCGGGGGGGTGTTCAAGTTTCTGGAAGAAAACTGATTATTTTAATATTTCGGAAATTACGAAAGCTATTAAATTAAAGTTTTAGGGACAATTTGTCGCTTGCACACCTCATCTATCATCAAAAAATTACTTTTATAATTTATTTTTAGAAACAATTTTTTAATCGAAAATTCAGATTTTGATGTTTTTACAAAATGCTGTTTCACTCGGAAGTTAACAGTTGTACAGAAAAAATCAAGAATACCTTTTTTCTTTGAAATATTTGAATGCGGAATCCAAAACTTCAATATTTTCTTTAGAAACCAGTGGCGTAACATCCTGTAAGCCAAAGGAAAGGGCTCTCTAGCTTATAGCGGCGCCACTGGTGGCAGTAGAAAAGCAAACCTTTTTAAGAGGTTCACAAAGGACAATAGCCCTCAAAATATGAATTCAATAGCTTCCGTAGATTCGGTGATATTAAAAATAATCTTTTTTTTCGAGTATATTCTACACCCTGTATCTTTGTTAGGAGCGATTTTAGGACAGATGTTCATGAAATATTTTTTCTTGTTTCGACTTCCAAAGTCGACCGGTCGAGTTCCAAAAGTCGACCGGTCGAGTTCCAAAAGTCGACCGGTCGAGTTCCAAAAGTCGACCGGTCGAGTTCCAAAAGTCGACCGGTCGAGTTTAAAAGTCGACCGGTCGAGATAAAGAAAAAGTTTTACATGATCCTCCAGCGCTTCCGTACGTTTCGCGTGGTGAGCGGCGCGCGCATTATGATCATTTATGACTTCCTGCCAGTGGCGGCTAGTGTATAAGTGCTGCAGAACTGCTAAATATTTTCTTTAATATGATTATTATAATAATGTATATAATATATAATAATTTATTAGTTAAAAATTTAAAGTAGGAAGTAAAATGATAATTTACAGCATTTATTTACGAAGAATATCTCCGCGCGGCGAATAAACCCATAACAAACGTAGACATCGTATGTTCGTATGTATTTGCATTACCGAGCAAGACAGTTCAATATCGAAAAAGAACGTCGCTTTAATATTATTAAAAACTAGCTGGCCAACTCAAAGCAGTTCTCTGCTCGCCCTTTGCCAACCAAGCAAACCCGCGCACACGCCACAGCGCCTACATTTATTTGAATAGAAATATATGCAGTTTATGGACCCATATGTGCTGCATAAAGCACAGATCTTGTTCGAGTTTCAGTATTACAGAAAGCGTGGGATTGTGTGGTTGTGTCGTTCATAAGTATAATTTGCGCATATCCGCGTACACGTATTATAAATTATTGTTTTTTAAATCATAAAATGGGAGTAATTTACAATTTAAAAGCGTAAAAAGGTTTTGCCAACTAATATACGAGGAAAACCTAAAAGTCAAATCCGAAGGCCGCCCATTGCCGGACATTTTTATCGAGGTGTTGGGCGGTATCCGCGGCAAAAATTACAAACGACAATTTACTAGAGAAATTTATTTATGCCAAAAAGAACTGGATTTGTGGTTGTAACCGAAAAAAATGCGTTATTTTGCTTCCCGTGTGTGTTATTTGGAGGCGGCAATACTTGGACTGAAACGGGTGTAAAAGATTGTGTGCATTTGAGTGAAAGATTAGAAAACATGGAAATTCCAAAAATCACGTTTACAGTCAAATGGAACTGGCTGTATTCGGAAAAATAAATAGTCGTGCTCAACTGGATTCGGCGTACTGGGTTAATGTACAAAATACAGGTATTTTTTGTCCAAAATTATTAATTGTATAAAGTTCTGCGGCGCTTTTGAACCGGCTCTAAGAGGTCACGATGAACCAGAAACGTTTCAAAACGCGGGTACATATATTCCCGGCAGAACTAAGTAAGACTAGATCATTTACAAAATTCTACGGTTTTCAAAGGCGCGTCTAAGGAAATTCAGAACGACTTAGTGGAAAAATAGGTACCTACTAAAATTTTCATTGGCACATCTGAAATTTCATAATTTTCTCCTGCAGAACACCCGACCGTTTTATTCACGAGCCGCCACTGCTTCCTGCTAATGGAAATGCTTAAATACACCACATTGGTGGCGCGTCACAAACGTCAGATTTTCATTCCAAACAAAACAAAGCCACATGCTATCTGACGTTTCAACATAACCTATGCAATATAATTATAGTCGTTTTCAAGTTTTTACACGTAAGCAAATTGAAAATAAATTGTTTTCACTCCAAAACTGCTAGAATTATATTGCAAAAATTAACTTAACGAGTTGTAAATAATACTGATAAACGTCAATTGGCACGTGCATTTGTTTTGTTTAGAATGAAAATCTGACGTATGACGGAAGCACTTACGCGGTGTATTACACAGAAATACTGTTCTAGAATGCCTGATTTTAACAAGCCGCCATTTGTTATTGGAGGGCACACATTTATTCATATTTTATCTGGGAAGTTAAAATTAAGTTTTTATTACCAGAAATGAACCGTCTAGAACATACTCGCCAATTTTTTAATTGGTTTTTGCTCAAAACTCCCCTTTAAAGACTTTTACACACTTTTCGCGCCTTTTATTTGACAACTTGTTTAAGTACCTACCTACTCTCCACGATGATTTAGGGCAGTAGGAATTCTAAAAAATCCCTTTCACCTCCATAAACGGATCTAATTATAATAATAACTCATTATTTTTTATTTGAACTTAAAGAACTTGAAGAAAAATACGGCATTTTCTCTTTCGGAATCCTCCACTTTACGTGGGATTACGAGATAAAATAACACACAAAAATTGAGTCAAAATTTTAATTGCTCCAACATTTCTTTGGTTATTTTCAATTTTCCATTACTACTACACCCTTTATTCGCATTTTCTTCACATAAACACTTCCCTTCATCTCCACCGATGTTTCCACAACTTCTTGATCCAACAGATTCCTTTTTCTGATGCTCTTCTATTAACCTTTTGACTTTACTGGATTTCCCGATCCCCAAACGTGGCAATCCTTTATTTAAACCTTCCAAAAGAGTGCAGGCCTTGCATATTTCTTGCGAAGAAACATAATTGCATCTGGTGCAAGTAGTTAACGTCGGAAGTTTAGATTCTTCTTTGACTCTCATAGTTTCCCCCGAATGTATGATATTCATGATCACACATGGGTCGATCTTCTCTAAATCTTTCAATAACATCCTGGCGTGACCTCTGTATGCGTTAGGAGCAAAAACACATTCGGTAGAAAAATATACTAGCTTTCTATAATATGCGTACATGACTATTTCTTTTTCGTAAGCATATTTTAATGGTTTAACTCTTGGAATACCATCGCCGCTATCCTAAAATTAGACATTTTGTTGCAAAAATAAAATACACATATATTTAACGTACTGTTATTACTGAAGTACATCTACTAAGTCGTGCTAAATCGCCCCGAAGTACATTCATTAACACCGTTTCGGCAATATCATCAGCGTTGTGTCCAGTAGCTAAATAATCAACTTTTAATTGTACCGCACCTCTATCTAAAGCCTGTCTTCGAAATACACCGCAGAAAGTGCAGTTATTTTTACGACCGATCTAAAAAAAACTAATCTACTTTCTGACCAAAGAAAATTTATAAAAACCAACCTCAGCCACAATTTCATCCATCGTCCATCCATATAAGTCTTTATACGACAAAATTTTCAAAGGCATTTCATAATCGTCCCTATTTTGCTTAACAGTATCTAAACTATCGTCCCGATAACCTGTTATGCCCTCGTCTATAGAAAGCAAAACAAGTTTCAAACCGTAGTTATATTTTCTATTTAAATGCTTCAAAACGTAAGCTAATACTGTAGAATCTTTACCACCCGAAGCAGCTACAGCAACCGTACTACCCGGTTTGAACAAACTTGCTCTTGTTATAGTAAAATGTATTTCGTCCTCGAAAGCTTCGAGAAAACAACTTTTACAAAGGGTGTCGCCAGTTTTTGGTCTCTAAAATGACAAATTCTTTAGTTGCATCAGTATTTAAGGAGAATTTTAGGTGCACGTACCTTCAAAACGGCTTTATTACCACATTTTCTTGTGCAAACTGGCATTATTCTTATTCGGTAAACGTAAATAACCCACAGAAATCGAAATAAGTCGATAAATATTCACTATTTCTTGTTAAATATCACAAACTTGCTCAATTATTGTTTTCTAACCTAGAACACTTGACAACTGACAAGCATGACAAGCATGGAAATAGTTATCAATCACCAGATGAGCATCTAAACGATAAGTGCCATTCCATCAAGTGCGCATGTGCGGAGGCTACTGCGCAAGAGCAAAATGGCATCCAATTTATAAGCTTTCAAAGTTACGATCAATGCAATTAAAAATACAGCGCATTTAAAAGTATTCTACTGACGTAATCGAGTAAAAGGTTAACGTTTGGATTTGGTTATAAATAGAAAAATCTATCTACGTCTATACCTACCTAATCTACCAATTAAAATAATCTGGCGCCGTCAAAAAAATGAAAACATCTTTTTATTAATTTTATTAGTCATTAAAATTTAAATAACTTAAAAATTAGATAAATAAATTGCACAGCTCTTAATTAATATCAGTCCACCAAACAACTTGAATTTTTTGGTAAAATTAGTCTATCAGAGTCAATTTTCTTGGAAGCCAAAAATGTGTAAATTTCCGATCTCAGTGTTGCATCTATTTCTTTTTCTCGGCCCATAATCCACAGGTGATCTGCAACAGAAATTTGTTGTATTAAATAAAGCTGCGCGCACACAGCAAATACACTTACCAGTGTATACCAGTCCTAAATTTGAGCAAGTCCAAACGATCGCGTAAGTATGGTAATCAGTTTTTAAGATTTGGTACCATCCAGCGCCGGGAAGAAGCCTAGATAGTGAGTTAGGCAAAGTTGTGTTTACTTTATAAACTAAAATACTGTGATCTCTCCGTGATGGAAGTAAAAATCCTTCGCTGATCTTCAAATGACCCGACCTGTAAAGATGCAATATCTTAAATAAAAATTATATTACAGAGAAGAAATTCATGGATCCAAACCATCGACTTCTGGTCGTGACGTTAACAAAAAGTTGCCTTTTGGCATTTTGAGTGATGTCGATGTCCATGCAACTAGAAGTTAGCTCCATTATGTAAAATGTCCTTTCCACTTCATACCAATGACCTATGAGCTGAAACAATGTGTAATAATGTATGCCATTTCATTAGCTCCAGAAAACAATGGGGTTCATGGTGACAAAGTTTTGTTTTCGTCTGCCTGCATAATACAGGATATGCTAGCTCCCAAACAAGTTTGCGTATTAATTTTTTCTAATAAATGTACCATTTCGTTGTACAAAAAAGAATTTCGAACTGTCATTTCATAACTTCGATAATGGTACCGCGCACTAAATACTTAAAATAAAAAATAAAACGCGTCATAAATTACCACTAAAGTAATAACGTTTAAGTCAACAATTAGCGTATCTATTATTTTTGATAGCGCAATCAAAACATTCGCAATAAAAGGCCGAAAACACGCAGAAATTTTTTGTACATCATGATGAGCAAGTCAAGGGGCAAAGAACATTTTTATTCCGTAAGGATTTGCAGGATTAAATAATATGTAGATAAGTGTACCTACCAAAGGAAAAACACTTTTTAAAGGGTTGCACCCTATTTGAGTGCTTTATATTGCCTTACAACATTATCTTATTTTCTATTTTATTGGTATTGGTATTTGAAAAAACGAAACGGAAGAAGGTATCTTGACCTAGAGAAACTAAAAGTTGAGAAAAAGACAAACGAAGTGATGGTATAGACGCATGATGAAGATATCGTGGATAGATAAGGTTAGCAACACTGAGGTATTGGAAAGAGTTGAAGAAAAGCGAAATTTATGGAAGACAGTAAGGAATAGGAGAGATGGGATGGTAGGACACCTTTTGAGGCTCGAAGTCTTAGTTCACGACATACTCTAGTCAGAGAGAGGAATAAAAAGAGGTAGGGGTAGGGCCAGATTAGACTAGTGCTCTCAAATAGTTAAGGATGTAGGATGTTCAACTTTTGGGGAAATGCGTAGGTTAGGAAAGGATGGAGGTACGCGTCCGAGCTGTCCTCGGACTGAAAACTTTATGATGATGTAGGTACCTACTTTTCACCTATGACCACAGGTCGAAAATTTCAATCCGTGTACCATCAGCTTTACACTAACTTTTACCTATCGCATTTGTAATTCAAAATCTGGGGTCATTTCCGGCGAAACCGTAAATGGCGAAAGTGTCAAACACTGTGGAAAATCAGTATGAATTCTTTACAAGTTAACAAATGGCATCAACACGTGACACGCTAACACATTAAACATCTTCAGGAGTACAGACTACAGAGATAAACATATACTTCGTCAATTTATTCATGGAAAATATTTTTAGAATGTGCCTCCTAGTATTCCACAAATCAGTACCAAAATTTGCTCAGATACATATATAACAGGTAGTCAAGTGGTCCAATCTGTATAATGAACAAGAAACGGCAAAAAAATGGAACTGGTTTATAACGGTAAGTTTTAGACAAGTTTGCAGTTATTTTGGGTTTGCAAACGAATGCAAATGAGCATAAAAAATCCTAAAACTCATGGACGTAGAAAAACCAACACCTGTCGGTACTTACCCGGGTAATGTTAAAATTCCTCATGTACTCGTGTCTTGGGCATCTTCCCAGGCCCGAACCCCGGCAATAACTAACAAAAATCACGTAGACTACGGCGGCAAACAAACGTTTGTCAATAGAAAACATCTTATTCAATCTCGAACTGCATAATTGCTTTGCATTTTTAAAATGCTGCTCAATTTGCGCGTCGAAAATTCGATTATCAGGCGACGACTCGCGGCTTTCTTGACAAATTTTTGAGCATCGTTCGCGCTGCCGGTAAATAAAGTACTGTCACGATCAAATTCGCCTTTGGCCATTGTTGTGATTACGTCAATTCGTAGTAAAAGCGTTCACGCGCCGTGAAATATGAAAATTTCGATTCGACTTGGATTTCGAATGTTCACTGCGCTACATCCGGACTTTTTCTTGCTTCTAGTTCTTTTGGTGCGGTGCAATTCAACGGCCAATCGATCTTACATCACTGTAAAATGTTATTCTTATTATTTAACACGTTTCAATGCGTACTTATTTAACTTTTTATGTAGTTTATATTTTCTTGAATTGGGCACTTGGTAGTAATTCATGTTGAATTATTAATAAAATACTTCGCGTACTACCAATAGAATAATAAATTTTGTCCACGACTATCTTAAAATATACTCCTTATACTTGTGTTTCTTCGATCATAATTAGATACATTAACCACTGCAGTGATTAATGAATATTATTCACTACACCAATAGGAACATCGCTTTGACCCTTTTTTACATTTATTTAGTAAGCCGCGATCGCGATGTGCCAGTTCAAATTGAAACGTCAAATCAGCATGGTTTGCTTTTAATTTGAAATGCATATTCTAAAAAAGAAGATATAATGAGTAGTGAGAGTGAAAACGAGGTTTCTTTAACAGCACCAGCAATAAAAGAAGCTGCAGAACTTGCCTCATTAGATTCATTGCCCAAAAAACCAAGAAAATTATACCTGAGAGCGTATGTATGAATCTTTCTTACACTGGAGAAGGGAAATGAAGGTAAATTCTTTCTGGGAATCTGTTTTGATAGTCGTGGACAAAGTATAGTATACAACTCGTTATAATGATGCTATTATTATATATTATTATATAATAGCATTCATTATAAACTCGTGTATAATATACTATTATTTATCCATTTGTAATATTTTCAGTTGCTTCGAGATATTGTTTTCATTACCCAAAAGTACCATTACTTTTACTCAGTCCAAACATACGTAATTTCCAAAATTCCTCTGCTTCCCTAAAAATCTGTAAAGTAACAGCAACAACTCAAAGAAATACGTAGCCTATACAAAAACAGCTTTCAGTCTTTAATAAAATTGAGTAAAGAATCCAGAAATGCAATAATATACAGGTTGTGCCCTAGAAAGAACATGATATAGGTATGGGGCAGTCTGTATAAATGAAAATAAATTTAAACTCTAGATAACTAATAATAAAGAGTTGTCTTTATTTACAAACAATCTTCGAAGAAAAAACAAACGTATTAACAATCGTATAACGTAATTTGCTTATTTATTTTTTCACTTATCATTTGTTTCCAAAACATTGTTCAGAATTAGTTTGTCTTATTGGCATATTTCTGATAATAAACCGGATCAGAAAAATTGCTATAATTATCAATTTTTATTGAGCAACCCTGAACTCTACTATCACTGGAGATTTTTTCTTGACATTAAGTCATCAAAAATATCCGGGGCCAACGTGATTTGCGAAACATGCAGTGGCGGCTCGTGACTTCTTCAAGAGGGAGGGCTCTGCCAGAAAACCTGGACAGCGTTTAGTTATTGTAACCTAGAACCCACTCCGTTTTATAAAGTCTTCTTCTCGGATTTCTTTCACTTGCTCTTCACGAAAAACAGGATAAAAACCAAGAATCAACTATTTTTGGGAGGGCAGCACCCTAGAGCCCTTCATTACGAGTCGCCACTGAAAACACGCGAATTTAAATCTATGTAGAAAACAACCAGCGCAACAGTGTTACCCAATCCCTACAAAGAAGCCGTGGGGCATACAAGAAACACGATAATCTGAGATCGTATCTTGTTTCTTGTCGACAAAAGCGAAAACCGTGAACAGATTTCTTTTCTTTGCAGCCCACCATGACCTTGGTGGGCGTTATATCGTTACAAAAGTGCACGTAAGAACGAGAGCGAGAGCCATCTGTACGCTGAATTAAAAAAAAAATTAAACAACTGCGTGAGATGGTCTAGTAACCCACGTTTAACCAGAGGCGGCGGCAAAATCCGGTAATTATCAGAGATTTTCAACAATATAAAAATTCTTTGCCCCGCCGCTGGCCTTTTAATATTTCGTGACTTGCGCTGGCTGGACACTAGGAAACAAGTTCTTTTAGTAGTTTGAAAGAGGTTCTATAGAAGATAATACCGTTTTAATAGTCGATGTGTTACGAGTTACATTTTATTGCTTATGCTCTTTAAAAAAAGTTTTATATCATCCATTATTTCGCCGTGTTATGTAATGAACGAAAAATAGTATCATGCAACAATGTTAACATCAGAGAGGTTGCATAATATTAAATGTTTCAAGTACAAATGAAGTTCCTTTCCAATCGTAGGATTTTCGTAAGTATTTTGGCAATTACGTTTTATTAAGACCAGTAGCGTAGTTAGATGTGGGATGGTTGCAATCATGCGACTAAAACAGTTATCGCACAGACTGTTGATTTCTTTGACCGATTTGTATTTTAGTTTTAGTCCTATTTTCACGCCTCCTAAATACCAAAATTTGTGTTTTCTTTTTATTGAACTTTGTGCTGTCAAAACTGCTTTTATTTGTTCAGAGCCATTCCCAATTCATCTTTACTCTTTACAACTCAGAAGGTTTTTCAAAAACCCTCCTTATTTGGTATTCTACTACTTATTTACTTACGAGTTTACTTACGAGTACTCTACACGAAGTTTAGGGCCTGGCAGTGACATTCATCCGAAAAACTAACAACAGCGGATTGTCACTGCCCTTCTGCTCGCCACGCCATAGATTCTTGTAAATCTTGTTGAGCGACCATTTTAAATTACCTTGAACCAGTGGCGTAACAAAGGATGACAGGGCCCGTATGCAAAACTGCTTAGTATGCCCCCCCCCCCCCCCCCACCGTGTTATAGAAATATTTTGAATGCGAGGTTTCAAAATTAGGAGCAACATAAAAGTTAAAAACTTTTTTTTATTTCACTGCTAAATACAAATAAAATAAAACCCAGATAAAAACCATAAACGTATGTATTAAAATTATTTTCAAACTATAACCATCTTAATAACTAAAATATTATTTTCTTCTGGCCTTACTATAAGCAAAGCCCTCAACTAAGTCTTTGGTATTCTTTGCCGATGCAGCTGTATGCTCAATTGCTAGAACAGAAAGGTCATGTAGGCGAACTTGACTAGTCGAATTTCTCAAGTAATTTTTGGTAATTTTAAGTTTACTAAATGACCTTTCTGCGGTTGCAGTTGTAACGGGAAGAGTCAAAAATAAAAGTAAACAGATTAGCACTTCTGGAAAGTCACTTTCTAGAAAGCCGTATTTTTGAAGCAATATATTTGTTAAGTCTCTCACATGTTTTAATTGATAAGGTCTTTCACCATTGAAACCGCATTAACAAACTGAAATTAACATTTTCTACTAACTGCTTCCGAATATTTTAACGGTACCCTGTCACAGCAATCTACAATTTCGCTGTCTTTCATTCTAAGAAAATGTTTGGGTTGTAGAAATCCAAATATATTTGTAAGTCCATGGAAACTTTTGAAACGGTTTTCAAGTTGCTGGATGACTACGTCAGTTGTTAAATAGAACACATTAACCTTAATCCTTAAACAGCATTTCTGGAGTTAGAAAAAGTGTACGGAGTGGTGAGCCAAAAAGCGAGGTTCCACGCTTTGAATACCATAGTCGGGGTCTTTGATAAGAAGGACGCAAAACAATTAAAATCATAACAGGACACGACAAAAGGGGATACGATTAGAAGCAAAAAAAGAACATAGTTAAATGTATAATTATTATATTACAACTAATCAAACCCAGGATCGAGCCCAGGAGAAATTCGATTCGAGGCTCTTTTAGAGGTACGGTCGTTTCGGTGTGGTCAAGGGCCCCCCTAGGAGTTGGGCCCGTATGCACCGCATAACAGGGCATACCCTTCGTTACGCCACTGCCTTGAACAAAAAAAACTTTCGGTCTTTAATGTTCTTGCTGCTAGATCCAATTTCTCTGAAACTGCCCCTAATTATTTTATATGCTTCGTCAGTTTTTCCTACTTCAAACTTATCTTCCATTTCTTTGGATTTATTACGAAATTTTCGAATGACGTTTAATTCATTTTCAGCACGATGATAAGATGGCTGTACCTAACAATAATATCCACAATTGTGACAATCAGCAAGTGCCAAAACTGCACGAAAAGCCAAAGCATGTACAGAGGAGAACAACTAACTTGTACCAACATTTCTTCGGCTAATTTACAAAATCTGACACTCCAGCGCACCCATTGGTTGGCCTGCGAAAACTGCGACATAGAAACCATAGATCAAAACACTTTTAACTATAAGAGGAACAACATAAGTTATTTGATTCTTTCGAAGAATAATATACGGACGCTAAAAAACTTCGCTTTCGCAAAATTTGCGATTTTGAAAGTACTAAATTTACGTGATAATGTTCTTGAAAATATAAAAGAGAAAAGTTTTTTTGCTATAAAACAATTGTGGCAACTAGATTTGAGCAATAATTTAATAAGCAAATTAACGGACAATTTGTTTGCGGAACTTGAGCATTTGAATTTGCTAAATTTAGATCACAATGAAATATACCACGTCCAAACGAACGCTTTCATGGGGCTTAGTAACCTAAAATACCTGTACCTAAACTACAATAACCTAGAAGATTTGAGTGCAAATATGTTCAAACACTTAACAAGTTTAAAAATATTGTACGTCCAAAATAATAGACTCGTCAACATCCATCCTATGGCGTTCACAAATTTGGTTAACTTAAATTATCTCTATTTGAATAACAATAGTGTTAGTTATCTTCTCCAGTACAATTTCAAACCTTTAATTAACTTAATAGATTTACAAATTAGGGGCAACGCTTTAGAAGAAATACAAACAAGCTCTTTTAATGGCCTGAGAAACTTAAAAAGTTTGCATCTGGGCCAAAACAACATTAGAAAAGTCCAACCTTATGGTTTTGTAGGTTTGGATAGCCTAGAAATATTAGATCTCATCTCAAATGAATTCGAATACATTTCTTTGGATTACTTCAAAGATATGCCGGAATTAGCAATTTTATGGTTAGAAAATAATTTAATCACCACATTAGATATCCCATACAAATCTGAATACAAAAATTCTTTAAACACATTAAGTATTAGGAGCAATAATTTGACTTTTCTTAACTATAAATTGCTTCACCACAAACTGGCAAATTTGAAGGAGCTTCGCGTAAACGAAAACCCGTGGAAATGCGAATTTCTCTACAACATGTACAATTATTTCAGTAACAAAAGTGTTTTGGTATGCGTTTCAGACAAGTGTAAAATGGAGGATACCGAAAATTACATTGAAAAACTCTGTGCTAAGAAATTCGAAGAAAAATTCAACGTAACGGACAATTTGGATTTAGATTTTAGTACTGATGTTGGACACTTAGTACAAATTAATTTGTTCGTTTCAGTTGCCCTTATTTTCATACAAAATTTGTTTTCTTGTTAGTGCTTGTTTAATAATTGTACGCTTTTGCTTATTTATGTAATGTTACAATAACTCTAAGAACTACTGATCTTTTTTACTAGTGATATTATCTGTGAAAATGTTATATAATTTATTAGTATTACCTAGGTATTAGTGCTACCTCACTTTTTTTGTATTTTTCTACAAATAAAAAACCACATTTAAATTTCATTTATTTAAAAATCCCGCCGTACGCCTTTTGACAGACGAAAATTGTACCTGCGCCAATAATTTAATTTTTTGACAGTTAATGTCGAGATGTTGAATTGTGAATGCATAACTGAGCCAGAATCTTCAGAATCAGAAGTAAAAACACAAACCACAGAACCGTACGCGACTTATTCACCTCAAGAATACCAATTGACGGTAGATTTTGGTGTTGCTGTTGTTGGAAAAGTAGTCACTAAACCGTTTACTATAAAAAATGAAATGGTAAGTCGATACAACAAGAAATAAACACTAATTCTATACAAGTTTAGCCCAGGAAAGTTAATTATTTCATCAAAAGAAACCCTACTACGAATCCAATATACCAAATGTTTGATTTTGACCATTACGAAGATCAAGTAGAACCGAAAAAATTATTAGAATGCACAATAACTTATTCTCCTGTAATTCCTCATGAATACAGTGCAGATGTATTCCATATTACAGATTCCTATAATAATTCTTACAGAGTGCATGTTAAAGGAGAATGCAAAGGTCAGTAGCCAATAAAAACGTTTTCTTCTAGAACCGCCCACTTTTTATCCAGCAAATGAGAAAACTGCTTTAAAAACACGCCCATTGAATTTCAGGGCCATCCATAGGCTGTTCTGTAAACATAATTAATTTCTACAAATACAGCAAAAACGAAAAGTGTAACAGAACTTTTGAATTAGAAAATAAATCTACAGTTGGTGCAAAATATCATTTTGATATAAATGGAGGTTCTCAAGCAGCTTTTCAAATCGATAAAGTGTATGGGGTTTTGGGTCCAAACAAGCATACTTATATCCAAGTCAGTTTTAATCCCAATGAACCTAGGGTGTATTGCATGGACCTCGTTTGTTTGATTTTGTACCATGTAAAGAATTTTTTCCTGTGACAGGTAAAAATAAATAAATAATTTTAAAATTTTAGGAACCAATAATTGTTAAACTTGTTGGAGTGTATTCTTTGAGTAATGCAGACTATTTGGGCGGTCACAAAATGTTACACTATCCGTTCGCTGTCGAGGATACTGCGGGTTACGGAGGTTATCTTTTGGATAGTTTAAGAATTCGTAAAACTATACCACCGGTGTCTTTGAGCGATAATTTCTTGGATTTTGGTAGGTTTCTACCAGAAGATTGCATTAGAAGGTCCTGTAGTGCATTGAGTTTGGTCACTTCCATGACCAACCATACAAAAAGGGACGTAGAAGTCATTTGGGAAAAAGGTTTTCGATCGTATAGTCCTCCAGACAGTCGACTCAAACGATTTAAAATTCCAGACGAAGATAATATATTCCAGATTAGTCCAGAAAGAGTTGTAATACCAGCCGAAGAATCGGTCCTTTACGAGTGTCAGTTTAATCCTAATTTCAAAGATCAAGTTTATGGTAAGACTTTGACAGCTGAGGTTATGTGGTCCAGAGCGCGGGAAAATGTCGAGCAAGATGAAATTGTTGTACCGCTTACAATTTCTTTGCGACTTATCGGTAAAGATTGTCATGTTTTCGTTAAATTCAAGGAGCCCCACGTTGGACGCCAATAAATGAAGTTCCGTTTTCTGCTCTTAGGGCACTCATTTCCGGTAAACGAATGTTGGATACCGCAAGCTGAGATCTTTCCTTCGCGAATTGTGTTGCCAGCTTGCTCTCCGAACTGCCCTACTTCTGCTACGTTCGTTATAAAAGCCAAAGGGTATCTGCCGTTGTTGTTCAAGTTGATTCCTCCGAGGAATAGCAATTTTGTGATGAAACCTATGGCAGGAATGGTCAGAGATTTTCAGATAATTGTGGTGCATCTGCAACCGGACCCTGTTAATAATTACGCCTACGTGGAACATTGGAATATAGAGTTAAATGGCCAGAAGGAGCGTTTGTTGCCACTGTATATTAAGTGTCAGGCTGAATGGCCCTTTGTTGTTGTGGGGGAGATCAACGAGGTAAAGTTCGAGAGCACCTTGCCTGGTTGTCAAGCTGTAGTCAAAACACCTTTTACCAATCCTGGCCCCTTTCCAGTAGAGTATGTAACAACAAATAAAAGCAGTTCATTTACCTTATTTTCGAAATTTAAAGGTACAATTTCAATTTGACAGAACGTCCTTATTTAAAAGTAGACAAACCCAAAGGAATTCAACAATCAAACGAAATGACTTTTCTTACTTGGTATCTAGACGTTAGTCGTAAGTTAGAAAAGAAATTTTCTATTCAATGCGAGGTATATGCGGTTCAAAAAATGACTCTAACTACTGGAAAGCCTATAGATGTTAACGTCAATATCTACACAGAGTGTAACTACGCAGAGTTATGTGTACGTATTTAAACCAATATCCAACCAATGGTTGTAAAATCCCCACTCTTCTAGGCCACCCCCAGCGATTACGACTTTGGCGAACTTCGGTGGGGTTCGAAAGACAACCACACAGCTTTTATATTGTTCAATTTCGGATTATCCGTGATTAATTTTGAGCTGGTATGCGAGGGGATGCCGAAAAAGTCTAAAATTGAGTTGAATCCTAAAATAGGAACTGTAAGACCCAAAGAAAAATGCGCTGTGATTGTGAAATTTGTACCGAAAGATACGGGAGAACACTTCGTGAAACTTTATTATTCAGTGAGGTTGAATGAGAGTTCTGTAGAACTGGCTGATCCCGAGTGGAAACATGAAATTTTTAAGTTCAAATTTTCTTGCATCTATCCAGTGCTTCAGGTATTAGTAGACATAATAGAGCCGGTTCAGGCTCAAACCATGTAATTTCTTACGGACAAATTCGAATTTCACCGAGGAGGTGTCGAATTTTACCAAGCAGGTGTCAAATTTCATCAGAGGTTTCAAATTATGCATGCGTAGATTTATTCAAACTTGGTGTAATAAGATGTGTCGTGTCATATTCAAGGTTATTCAACTTCCGATTGCGTATTATATTTGCGGCATCGCATTGCCTGAGACTTCATTTGGTATCCAGCATAATTTGTTATAACTGCAGTGCTTTTACACGTGTTATATTCAAGGACATACCCAGAACCAGCAGTGTACAATTTCACCGAGCATTTCCGAACCCCACCGATCGAAAGATCATTGAACTGGTGTCGAATTTCACCAACGCCGGATGTGAAAAATACCATAGTTTATTTGAAAGTCAAATGATCATGTTACATCTCTCGGTAAGCTCTTCTTATCACTTATAAATAGAGAGCGAATAACGCAAAATGTCAGTCTTCCAAAACTTTAACGCGCGGTCTTACATAAAACCATACTTATGAATACTAAGAATTCGGTCGAAAATTCGATTATTGATTATCGGTTCTGGCTCAAACCATGTAAAAGCACTGCAAACAATTTTGTCCATAAATGGTTTGAACTTGAACCGGCTCTATATGCCTACTGGTATTTATTCGAATCTTGGGCAAATATAAATTTTCCTTGGAAAAATTTTAATAGGTTTCTGAAATACGATATTACAACTGTGGTTATCTTTTCAATAAACTGGATTTGTGGCGCTTCTTGAACATTGAAACGTAAGTTTGAGGAACCCATACTCTTTCAAATTTTCTAATATTTTTCCGCGATAGTTTAAATCAAACGTTACTCCAAATGAAGAATAAAGATGTCAAATCTATTGAAGTGATGTTGCCCGAATCAGAAGTTAATCCAAACGAAGAGTTTACCATCGTGTTGGATTTGAAAAATATAACTCAGTTTCCTACAGAATTTACTTTAAAGAAACAACAGATCTGTACGTGTCCCCTTCAGGAAGACTTTACATCCATATCTGTGCGACAATTTCGTTACAACTGTCCCCACAGAAATATGCTGAACATAAAAATCAATGATCCTGTCGTGAAGGTATTAAACACTTTCAAAGGTTTCTGAAAACCTACAAATTTTGTTTTTCTAGGGACATTCCTCCACAGATTTAATTGTACAAATTAAATATTTGATACCAGGAATGACCGACTTGTTGTACACCGTGAAACTAAGTGAAAACAGAAGCATTCATTTTCACATTCATATTCGAGGACTGGATCCTCTGGAAAGATTACTGTCCGTTTACTCGGTGCAAGACGTTATAGAATTAAACGATGTGTTTATTGGAGAAAAGAATCCGGTTTTGCAAACATTCTGGCTGTACAACAACACAAATCAAACAGCTCCATTTGTCTTAGACGAAAGTCTCATCAGAGACTTAAATAGTGAACGTGGAATACAAGTATTACTTTGTTTGAACGTCCAAGGGTTTATACAGCCTTTTTCTGCGGTCCCTATAATATTCAAGTTTGCGCCAAATTTGCCTGTTCTTCATAAGGTATTTGAATTAGAATATTTGGCTTGTTTCTTGCAAAAGCACGAGGTACGTGGGCAATTCAAATATTATTGTCCCTGGGTTCGAGGGATGTATATGTATGTAGCAGCACCTGGGTGCAATCCCGTCGTTACGTGAAGAGGCGAATAACTGATAATTCGTCCACCGCACATGCTGCTGCATGTTTGCTAACTATAAGGACTATTTAATCCCTCTTCCAAGTCACTTACATGTATTTTTACTTCAGCTGGCATTACCAATTTGTGTGGGGAACCGGTACATCGAATTCGAGTTGCAATGTAGCGGAACCGCTTCTTACAATCGCAAGGAGTCGTTAATAGCAGAAAAGATGCCTTTAATACCTTTAAAATTAACAGGCCAACCTGTCCAGTTGTCCGTTAATTGCATAGAGAGCCAGCTGAGTGTATGGAGCACTGCTTACCACATGATCTTCATGACCAACAGATCTGAGAGAATCTACAATTATCAATGGATATCGTACTTAAAATAATTATAGTTTACTTGAAAAATAATGATAATAAACAGATATTTTCAGGTCTTATTTGACTGAAATTGTGCAGATCAAAGCCCACAAAACAAAAGGCAAAATACAGCCAAAATCCGTAGAAGTTGTCGTAATAAAAATAACAACTTTTGACCAGCCCTGTAGGTTGCCTTTAAATTTGTCTTGCGAAATTTTTGATTACACCCAACTAATTTTGCATAAACAAACCCGAGCAGTCTATGATTTAAGACAAAAACAAGTCGAAGAAGAATTTACAATCATAGAAAATGGAGAAGAAGTACATGAGGTACAAAAATCTTCAAAGCTAGCTTACCAGTCCTTATTACTTTTGTTTTGATGAACAGGAAAACACGGTCGTCATTGCTCCTACACCAAAACCACAATATTTAACTATAGGTTTCGAAATTAACATACTAAGCACTGAAGACCGCGATCTTTCGCAGTCAGTAGGAGAACAGATTGCCCAATCTCCGAAATCGGCAATAACCTTAAACAAAGATCGCGTTCTCAAAACGCTGAATTTAAAAACTGACGTTGAGGTGCAAACCGGTAAAGCAGAAACAGATTTTAATTCTCTTGACATTTACGAAGATTTAAGGCAAGAAATTGATCTAGAAAGCATTGAATTATTTAGATTGACAATGGAATGCATTTTGGCGTAAGTATGACCAATAGGAAACGAGAATTATGAACACGCCCACATCTTTCAAGGTTATTCTATTTTTAGCGATTTGGTGTTCAGCAAATTATTCGCGCACATTGTTAAATCTTTGGATAAATACCCTGAGACCTATTATGTACAATTCAAAATGGATACGGAGGGTACATTTGAAGACACCCAAAAAGAAAACATTGCAATAGCTGGAAAAAGAAAAGAATTGATTAAAGCAGAGTTGAACGCACCAAAATTAGAGGCAATAACAGAAATATTTAGTAAATTGTTAATCGACAGTTTCGCTAACGTTTTCAATGCGGGAGTGGAATTCCCTGTGGAACATTCTTTTGCTCACCGCCATCGGGGAAAATGCAAAGATGTTAAAATTTGTTTTTTTAATGAAAATTACGACAAAAATGACGTTCACGATAAATTTATTTGTAAAAATAAATAAAATATTTTAAACACTAAGTTTGGTCGGTTTTATTAAAATGCGGGTCTGTTATTCTTCGAAATACGGCGAGGAATTTGTCGCCGTTATTTCTAGTGACTTTCTGACCCTCTTCGGAACTGCTGTATAATTTTTCAATTACTGGGTCCGAAGACTGAAAACAAGTTACCTATAAATTCTTCAGACGTGATATCTACACAAATATTAATACCAAATCTTCTTCAGTGGTTCTTTCGAACAATGGATGTTCTACAAAATGTTTGACCATCCACTTGTGTAAATCTTCAACGTCTGTCACGGTATAAACAATACCGCCTTCCCGTAAAACATAAGCATATTCCGCCAACAAATTCTTATTTATAATCCTCCATTTGTGTTTGGCTTTTTTGAAATGTGGATCGGGATAGAGAAAAAACATTTTTTTCAGCTGCAAACAGCTACCAAATACTGCAAATGCCGCTACTAACAAAAATTTGTCTTACCTGCCCCTTTTTAAAATAATTAGGTAAATATTTCATGGCGTTCGTTCGCAGGCAAGCAATATTTTGATATTCACCAGGATTTTGCGAACGTAATGCCTTTATTCGATCCATAACATAATCTGACACTTTCACCCTTATTTCCATGCCCAACATTAAAGAATCCGGAAACATGCTCGATAACGTAATCAACAAACCTCCGTATCCGCAACCTATATCAGCAAATTCTACGCAAAGATTAGCATCACATTTTAGTTTTTCTGGATAATATTTGTTCCAGTCCATATCAGTTGGAGTTCTAGGACTACAAATGCCGCATTATTCGCTTGAAACGTGAATATGATTCGGTCGATACTTACTAATCGAAACAATGGTCAGCTATCGGATTTGAATGGGCTCTCTGTCTATAAAATCGCTTCTGAGGTAAAGAAATTACCTCTTCTTCCGCATTTTCTGCATCCATTAAAGCACAACAGTCACAACATAAAAATGGAAATTGTGAGATTATTAAGGAAAGTAAGGTTATAATAGAAACCTTAGATGACAGATGAGGGAAGAGTATGGATAACAATACGCCCGATCTTTGCCGTGCGCATGAGTGTCACCAAAATTTGAGCAGATTTGGTGCCAAACCAGGTTACTGGTCAGAATTCATAGTGGCCGTCATATTTAAGTCATTTTTAGTGATTTTTGTCTAGGTCTAGTGAAAATTGCTAAATTGTTGCAGTTTTCGTGTTTGTCAATTGTTTGACCTATGATATTTCGGAGTTCGGACAGAAAATATTATAAATTCCGCTGTATTTTAATAAATTAAACATAATTAATGCGGGTTTTCATTAATTTTAGTCAATTTGTAGTGCTGGTAGAGATACATTTGATTACAAAAAGCATAGACAGTGGTTAGAGAAGTGTTCACATTCACATAATTATTTAGTAGAGTAGCATAAAAAAAAACAGTTCACGAACATGAAATGCATAATCCTATCCAAAAGAATGAAATGGTTCAAAAGTCTGTTTTATTGCATTGAATAAACTGAAGAATTGGTTGCTACAAATAATAATTCTGCTCTTAAATTACTTAGAAAAGACTTTTGAGCAGATTTGGTGCCAAACAAAGTGGTGAAACCAGGTTACTGTTTAGAATTCATGTAATTTAACTCAAAATAATGAAAGCAACGCTTGTAATAATGCAATTAGTCATGTCATTTTAAGAATTTTCGTCCACGTTTCGGCGTAAATGGAGTAAGAAATTTAGGTTACGCCCCTTTTTTGGTGCAGAATGGTAACAGACACATATTTGCTTTGTTATGCCTCCTCTTTTTCGCTTCTCTAAGGGCGTCGTTAGTTGAACGCGTAGACGCGTACACTCCTTAATGACCTTGAGATTAGTTCGTTGCGATCGGCTGCAGTAATATTCTTGTCAATTATCAATATATGTAATAAGTACATCATTAAGGATTAAGGTCCGGTTTTTAAAAGAATCCAACACCGGATTAAGCCTGACACTGGCTTCGTTGCTATGATACCGGCTTTCTGATTGGTTGTATCATAGTAACGAAGCCGGTGTCAGACTTGATCCGGTGTTGGATTCTTTGAAAAACCGGGCTTATTTTGTTTGAAAAGTCAAAATTAAGAAACGAAGCTTAAAAGCAAGGTAAGTAATTCATTATTAGTTTTTGTGTTTTCGCACTTAAGTTACTTTCCCGCCGGTATGACTTTTTAAAATGCCTACTTGAGTTATTTTTAGAAACTTTTAAACACTAAACTTTATGTCCACAGACCAAGTAACTGATTATATCTTCGTTATAAAAAAATGTCTGTGTGTGATTCAGTTAAAACTGAATTGCAAAATGAATGGGGTGAAATAGAGGAGGAAGAAAAAATTATTATTGATGAGGTGACAAATACTGCATCTGACTTTTTTATAGAGAGCAAACAGGTAGGTGAAAAATCGTTCATTCGTATGGGAATTTTTTATTCAAGAATTATTTAATAGATAATTAATCAGTTTATTCATTAACGTTCAGTAAATTTATTTTGCTTGCAGTTAGGAAGTTTACCGATCATAAATAACTATGAACCAAGAAATGAAATAGTTCAAAGTCTGTATAGTCCAAAACGTTTCTGTCATTCGAAAATACATTCAGAAGGAAGCCTGCCTGGGTGTAAAATATGTAGCAAAGTGTTTGGTCAGCTCGCAACTCCAAAAGTCCATGTGGAGCCCCAAGTGGAGCAGAACAACTGCAAAAATTGTACTAAAGCATATTGTCAGTTGTCTACTCCAAAGGTCCATATGGTACGTCACGGAGATGAGAGTCCCCACATATGCAATATGTGCGAAAAAGCATTTAGTCAGCTCTCGACTTTAAGGACCCACATCATTTCGGATCCTCACAAAAAGTCTCACAAATGCAAAAAATGTAAGGGAAGATTCTACATGCTCTCGAATATGAAGATCCACATGGACGAAAGGCCCCACAAATGCGAAATATGTAATAAAGAGTTTCATACACGTTCGCTTCTCAAGCGCCATTTGGTGTGTCACACAGACCAGAGGCCTCACAAATGCAAAATATGTGACAGAGCATTCCGTACACTCTCGAGTCTAAAGCGCCATTTGATGTTCCACACTGACGAAAGGCCCCACAAATGCGAATTATGTAACAAGGCACTTCGTACACCACAGTCTTTAAAGGTCCACATGATAAGCCACACAGACCAGAGGCCTCATCAATGTAAAATATGTGACAAAGCATTCCGTATACCCTCGAGTCTAAAGCGCCATTTGATGCTCCACACTGACGAAAGGCCCCACAAATGTGAATTATGTAACAAAGCATTTCGTACATCCCAGTCTTTAAAGAACCACACGGTAAGCCACACAGGTGAGAGGCCTCATAAATGCGAAATATGTGAAAAATCATATCGTCGGCCCGATAGTCTAACTGCTCATATGAAGTGTCACGCAGATGAGGGGTCACTCAAATGCGAGATATGTGAAACCGTGTACAGTCTGCACTCAGATTTAAAGCGTCATATGAGATGCCACACTGAGAGACCCTACGAATGTGAAATGTGTCAAAAGCGGTATTGCACCTATACCCAACTGAAACAGCATATGATATGTCACACAGATAAGAAGCCCTTTAAGTGTGAAATATGTAAAGAAGGGTTCAATTACCACAGAAGTCTAAAATCTCATATGAGGCATCACGTAGATGAGAGGCGTCACAAATGTGAAGTATGTAACAAAGCATTTTTTCTGCCCGGTGATCTAAAATATCACATGAGGTGGCACACAGACAACAAGCCCCACAAATGTGGAATATGTGAAAGAGCCTTCTTTATGCCGTCTCATCTGAAGTTGCATATGAGGCTTCACACGGGAGAAAGACCTTACAAATGTGAAATATGTAACAAGGACTTTTTTCGGTCTTCACATTTAACAGATCATATGAGGTATCATAGCGACACGAAATCCTACCAATGCGAAATATGTGAAAAAGCATACTTTCTACCTTCTCATCTAAGCTCCCATGTGACATGCCACTCGAATGAGAGGCCACACAAATGCAATGTATGCAATAAAGGGTTCCAAACGCGTAAGAATCTGAACGCCCATATGCAGTGTCACTCAAACAAGAAGCCTCAAAAATGTGGAATATGTGAAAAGGGGTTGAGTAACGCCGCTAGTCTAAGGCGTCACGTGAGGAGTCACGTGGCTAAGGAGAAGTCCCACAAATAAGTTTTACAGAACGTGCGTTCTGAATGATAGTTTGTTGGAAATGCACCGCTGGGAAAAACAATTTGAATACCATTCTTGCGGGAAAAGGACAACTTCCAAAAATGGTTTATTACTTCGCGTCAAGTCTCACGAAAGAAAAGGTTGTATTGAGGCGAAGAAGAAATAGCAAAATTGTTAAAATTGTTCTAGAGCAAAATTACGAAACTTAAGATCCGGAGCTGCAGAAGAAATTACGGGGTAGTGTAACTTTCTTTGTGTAAAAATTATGTTTTACTTGTATTAATTCATAAATAAAACAATTTTATATTTATGCCCTATGTAATGCCGTCTTAATATTTATTATGCCTTCCTTCAATTTAAAATAAAAATTGCATTTTTAAGATTCTGCATTTGAAATGCTCAATAAAAAACAAGACAGCGTTCCATTTTTCTCATAATTTAAGTCATTTTCATCTAAAAAATGCTGCGATCCCATTCGAAAAACACTGGAGGTAAAGAAATGCTCAATTTAATAATTAGGAATAGAATACTAAGCTTAGATAATAGAAATTAAATGCGCCGCTAAAGAATAAAAATGAAATACCCTGGCAGATAATAGCTCGATATAATAGAAATGAAACGCACGGCCCGATGAGAGAATTGAAATACCGGGGTCGATAAAATAATTAAAATGCACAGCTTGATAATGGAAATAAAATCTCAACTCACACGAAAGAGACACCTTACAAATGCGAAATTTGTGAAAAACCGTTCAGGCAAATCTTAAATTTGAAGCGTCACTTGTTATGCCACACGAACACGATGTCCTACTAATGCGAAATATGCAAAAAATTGTTCCGCCAGAATACAAATTAAGTATCCCATGTTGTGTCACTCGGACAAAATGTACAAATGCGAAGTTTGTAACAAAGCGTTTCACACAACGTCAGCATCTTCAGGAGTTGAAGATTAATCTTCAGTCGCACAGAATTACTTTCTATTGGCTGTCGGTAACCAGCCAATACATAGATATATTTATACCTAATACCTAAACGCAACACGCAAGTCTACTTAAGTATTAATTATTTATTTATCTATGGTCCAACTGTCCACAGAATTCTAACCGTTTCTTTCTCTCTTCTCTTGACTGGAATCATACTTCACATCACCTATTTTTAAATATATGAGACTGGCATCGAATAGAATGTTGGTTATTAGGCCACGTGTTTTTAAATCATATTTTGTTGTAATTTAAACAACAAATATGGGATATGCTGACGATTGACGAAAAATAATTTTGGTAAAGGGAGAACGTCTAGTACCGCAACTGAAATGAAATGAAATTTCTTTTTATTGTTTCAAAAATAAAAGCATCATTTAGTTTTTCCGTAACGTTGAATTACACTGTATAGGGCGTTTTATGAAAGAATGGTCGAATGAGAAATTTATGTTATCGTATTTAGCTATTCATGATAATTGGTGCCTTTCTGGTTTCTCGTTTAACTCGTGATATCTCTGAGGCTACATTATTATAGCTTTATTTTAACATTGTGTGAACAGAGATGTGATCCGAATATGTCTGTTGACTATCAGTTTGATCACCTACTTGCTTTCCTAGAGAGTTCCCATGATAGGTGTTTTCCTTTGAAGCATCATGCTAAAGTGAGTGAAAAACCATGGATCACACATGGTATACGTGTCTCATCTAGAAATAAAACTTGTCTACATGTCTTGAGGAAATTTTTCACTGATTCAACATTTATCAAGGGTTACTATTTTAAATATAAAAAAATCTTCAAGTCTACAGTCAGATTGGCCAAGAGTTAATAATTCGAATAATAAAGGCAGAGAACTCTGGAATATCATTAATACAAGTTTGGGGAGGAAAGAGTCTCATAGTGACGTTCACCTATGTGTTGGCGATGCAGTGGTTAGGGATGTTGAGGCAGCTAATTCCCTGAATAATTACTTTTCAACAATTGCACAGAGATTGGTTAGTCGAATACCAGCTGTTGCAACTACTGCATCTAATTTCTTGACCGCTAATGTTGCCAAGCAGAATGATACTTTTGTTTTTTTTCCAACTGATGTCGGTGAAGTTGCACATACTTTGAGACTTGTATCTAGAAAAGTTTCCTATAGGGACCGGACCCCTGCCATCATTTTTTCTTCTTTAACTATTAATATTCATCTGTGTCTTGCTGATCTTATAAATGTCATTTTGTGAAGGCATTTTTCCTTCATCTTTAAAAAAAGCGTTTATCGTGCCATTGCATAAGGGGGGTGAATTTGGGCCAGAAAATTTTCGGCCGATCTCATTGTTGCCAACCGTTTCTAAGCTGATTGAGAGGCTGGTCGAGGCCAGATTTGTTAGCTTTTTGGACAAATGCTCTACCTTGTCCAGTTTGCAGTTTGGTTTCCGTAATAATAAGAGTACTGGTCTGGCCATTTTTTCTTTTCTGGACCATGTATATGAGGCAAAAAACACTCACTACAACTCCCATTATATTCCTGTTTCTGTGTTTCTCGACCTCTCTAAGGCTTTTGATTGTGTTGACCACTCTATTTTGTTGGAGAAGTGCTCATATTATGGATTCAGGGGTGTTTCTAGCGGGTGGATTCGTTCTTATCTGATGGAAAGATGCCATGCCGTTTCTATTGTCAAGGCTGATTATCAGAAATTTACATCTGACTCTGCTCAGTCTATGTATGGGGTGCCTCAGGGTTCTGTCTTGGGCCCACTTCTCTTTCTGTTGTACATAAATGATATGTCTTCTCTGCGCATTAGTGGCAAGTTCGTTCAGTTTGCTGATGACACCAATATAACTTGGTTCGGTAGTGATGGTCATGAGTTGCATGACAGGATTGTCTCGGACATGTCGCTCTTGAGATGTTGGTTTGCGGCGAACAGGTTGACTCTTAATCTGGATAAGACTTGTCTTATGAATTTCAGGCCTGGCTATTGTTTGCCCTTTCTTCAGATGGTGTTATAATTTCATCTGTAAATACTACTAAATTTTTGGGTGTTCATCTCGACCATAGATTGAATTGGCAGGAGCACATTAGACACCTAAGTACAAAGTTGTCTAGATCCTGTTTTGCCCTTAGGACTCATGAATAATTACGATTTACTTGTGGCTAAAAATGCGTATTTTGCGCTGTTTGAGTCACATCTCCGATATGGTATACCTTTCTGGGGTTACTCCTCTGCCGAAAATTTTAATTATATCTTTCGATTGCAGAAGAAGGCAGTGAGAATTCTCTCAAGGCGTCTTCCTCGTACCCCTTCAAGGCCACTTTTTGAGAAACTGAGAATATTGCCACTTGCATGTATTTACATTTATGAGATTGCTGTTCTGCAGTTTCGGCTTAAGAATAATTGTGTCACGGGGGAACAGATTCATGAGCATTTTACGCAGTCTGCAGTGTTATTGTATCAGTCGAGGCCCTACTCGGAAAATTTTAAGAGAAGTGTAATATATATGTCCATTCAAATATTTAATAAGCTACCTGCATCAATTTCATCCATTCCAACTTTTTTGATGTTCAAGGCTTCTTTAAAAAGATTATTGCTTGATAAGTTGTACTATAGTGTAGATGATTTTCTCGGGGGTTGAGAGTGTTGTTCCCCGGTTTCCTCATGTGAGGTTTTGATATATTTTATATATTTTTTTCTTTTGTTTTGTTTTGTGATTTATTTTGTTTGATATGTTATGTGTTCTATCTATGTATTCTGTATTGTGTTTTCTGTCTATGACTGGCTAAATAAATGATTGATTGAATTGTTAGTTTGCACGGATTAATCGGTACCTACTCAAACAAAGTGCATGCGTTGGAAAACGTAAACAAGTAATACGGCGAGATACACTTGGCTGTCACCCGAGTCGATTGTCAGCTGCAGCAAGAGTTTATCGCGGTCGATATAAAATATAATTGGATCAGCGAAACAGTAATTATTGAATCTATATTTGTGATTGGCCGAATATCGTGAATTATGAATCCATAATTCACTACAGTGAATTATAGGTACGATATTTCACAAAGAAAATGCTAATAATTGTCATGTAATTAAATAGGTGTACAAAAAACAATTTAAAACATTTAATTTCTATATTGTACGGATTTAGAACAGTACACAAAACAAAAAATAAAATAATTAAAATTTGTAAAATCGCGCAATTATTGCACCCTTGTAGAACGATTCGGAACAGATAGCGGCGTAATATTAGCTACGTCGGTTAGAGGGGCGCTCCCGCTCCCCATTTTATGCCCGCCTCTCCTCCTACCACCTCTTTTACCACCAGACCGTTGAGACGTACTCTCTCTTTTATCAGAGCTGCCTTCAAAAGCGGTTTCCCCCGTCGTATTCCCTATTTCTGCAAACTAAACGCACAACAAACATGTATAAAAAAAATAATTTATGGGAATACCTCCTGCAACCCTTGCGCCGAATTATTCGGTATGGACATTTTCGGAGAATACTGGTTACTCGAATTGTGCCTCTGTTGCTGCTGTTTCGATTTTACCCGACTTCCAGGGATGACCCCAACACCTTGAGTTATGATCCTCACGATGTTCCCCACAGCTTTCGTTCGGCCTTCTCTGAAAACCATCCGTTGACCCGACACCATGTACTCGGGGTGTTTTATGAATCGGAAATGAATCAAAGCTTTATCGCCTGTTCTTAAACACTCTTTAGACATTGATATGATACTGGCAGTTTGTCTGATACTCCCGCAGTGAACTGCAAGTGAATTTGTAGGTAAACATGGGTAAACATCGAAGGAAAATCATACCCATAGCTTGATAGCGAGAACTAATGGTGGTGGGGTGATGTAAGACCAAAATCTCTCCCTCAAATTCCCAACAAGCCTGAGGATTTAACGCTGGAGAGACCATTACCATTCCTTTCCTTATTTGAGAACGTTTGATCTTTTTTAAGGAAAAACTAGCGGTTTGTCCGGCCCTGACCTCTCGGACAGCCATTCGCTTCCTGTGTATACTTTTCACGGTAATTGGTTGAAAATGGCCCAGAGGATCGGGGCCCAGCATTAAAGTGTCGTTCAAACAAATCACTCCTTTAAGTGTTGTACCTGATACCACTGTACCTACACCAGGAACTGAATAAGTATCGTCAATTTGGAACTCTGCCGGCTCATTTTCGTGATACTCCATTCGGGTAGTCAGTAAATTTAAGAAAATTTTTAGCAAATCCAGATTTTCCCCACTAACGTTAGAAACTTGGAAAATCGGACATAATCTACGAAATCGTCAATTTAAAACAATGCTTATTTGATTTGACCTTGCGATTCACCTTTCTGATACAAAATTGGTAGCGCTAAGTACCACATCATCCGCGTTCTTAACCATAACGGGTACTTTTCGACACCCGGGCGATTTTAAAATACGCACGAGCATTTTTAAGTTATCTTGGAGCACATTAACGGGGCACATGTCGATTTTTGTGACCACCACGAATACTGGTACGGAAAGGGCTAGGGCAAGACCCAGATGCTCTTTAGTCATGCCCACAATGCCGGCGTTGGCTCCAACCATCAACATCCCGAAATCAGGAGCATGACCCGTCATCCCGAACACCGTCGTTTTCAAATATCGCTCGTGCCCAGCGAGATCGATAAAAGTAATTACTTTTGAACTTTTTTCGCAGATTTTTACCCAATCTAATGAACCGTGCTCTGGTTTATTCACAACATTTCCTAATTGAATCGATAGATCAATAAAAACTGCAATATAAAAACAAATTTGTAGCCCATTACCTTCTCCGTCAAAACCCAAAATGTCATTTCCAACAGAGCTCGTTCGCCCTGATTCCATTTCGTGCTTGTGGCGGAATAATTTTTGTCGCGCATGCCCTCTACCATTGTCTAACTCTGCGTGAGTTAGGACACCCAATAACGTCGATTTTCCAGCGTCTACATTACCGACAACTGCCACCCGAATTTCCAAGAAATCTAGAAGCAAATCATGGCAAAACCAAAAAAACCTACAGAAAAAATTGCTTCCGCTTGGCTCAATAAAGTATAAAGTTCTTCAAAATGCCCCTCAAATGATGCTTACACGATTTAATAGCTTCTTCCCACAAACCTCCAAAATATGGTGATTTTGCTGGGATAAAATGCCAATTTATTTTGCAACCCTTTTAAGCAATTTTGTATTGTAAACCATCAATATTTATAAAATTTTGAATCGATAACATTGTCCATTATACGAATTACAAAGAAACAAGACAAGGACGAACGCTAAGAAATAATTACCACTCTGTCCTAAGAGGCGTCTAATAAGAAACTGCGTAATGCACCCTCCGAGATCACGTCTCTCCCTCAATTTAACACAACTACATTCGAGCGCAGATGCCAACGACTGTAAAGTGGCAACTGCCGCTGCCATTTCATCATTCTGTCCACCATCGGAGCCATCATCACAACCACCGATCTAAAAAAACTTGCACTTTGGAAATCCACGACAGTTAAAAGAATATTAACCTCCAAAATCACTTCGCCCCGACCCTCCCCAAGCTGTTGTTTTAATCGCCTCAAAAGCTGCTCGAACTGTTCTTCACTAGGTGCGACCAAAAGATTTCTATTAAGAACAGTTTCGAACCCCGAATTATTTCTATGCTGAATGCTGTCAGCAAACGCACTTAAACTCTCCTTTGCTTCACTCATTTGTTTCTATTGCTACTGATATGATAGGTTTTTGTTTCAACTCCAAGCAACTGGTCAATTATTTCCAAAACTTGAACCCCCTGTAGTTTGTGGTTATGCACATAATTTGCATCACGTCCTTGCAAATTTCACATCTGCAATATAAAGATTTCTGATTATATAACTATATTTGTGCTAAAATTTTGAAGTCCTTTAAATGCAGGGCAATATTGTAACAAATACGAATATGTTGCAACATATGGAATCTTTATAAAAGTTATTCGAAGTATATATATCAAGAAAACAGTAATAATTTGAAAAGAAATAAAAGAGTACTATTTACAAACAACAGTAATTACCAAAACCAAAAATAGAACACTTTTTCGATTTTATTGAAATTTGTACAACACAGCGATGACAACTTGACAGATACGAAACACCAACATACAAACGTTAAAAAAAATAAAAACGGGAATACTTATAGTATTTTCCTTAAACAATATTGCACAATGTTTAATTCAAGCATGATGAAAAACAGCAAAGGAAATTATGGAATGACGAAATTATTCTTGTTTTTACTCATTCCAATCTATGATTATCTGGTTATCCTCTTATTTTGTTTACTTTTCCTCCCTGCAAGCTTGACGTTTATTTTAGACCTAATTTCATGGCAGTTGTTGCATAATTGACATAAGTTTATAAGTATATTCATTAAATTGCCAAAAATTAGCAAATATGGACGAAGTAGAAAAATTGGAGTATCTCTCGTTAGTATCCAAAGTATGCACAGAATTGGAAAACCACTTGGGCATGAATGATAAAGATTTAGGTAAATTTCTTTCAAATTCTTAGGTTATGTCGATTCTGATTTTCTTAATTTTTCCAATTTTTAGCCGAATTTATAATACACCTATCAGAGAAACACAACACAGTACAATCATTTAAGAAAGTTCTTACAGAAAATGGTGCTGAATTTTCTGATTCTTTTATATCTAATTTGTTACGCATAATACAGCATATGCGTCCAAAGAAGGACTTTGGGGGCTCCTCTAGGAGTCCTACTCACACTGACAGTTTAGCAGAGCGATTTCCCGGGTTGGCCATACCAAATGAAGCTCAGATTCCATTAGATTTGGATGAAAAAGAGGGAGAAACAGACCAAGTCGGAAATAACGAAGATTCAGAAGTAGTGGCCGATTTAATGGCCCAGCTAGAAGCCGATGCGCCATCTAATATTAAGGAGAAAGAGAAAAAAGAGGAAAAGCAAGTAAAAGAAAGGAGTAGAAGCCGGGATAGGGATCGGAAACGACACAGGGATAGATCACGGCATAGAGATAGATCGGAACGAGATAGGTCTAGAAACAGGCATAGAGATAGATCTAGGGAACGTACTAGGGATCGATCAAGGTCTAGACATAGAAATAGATCTAATGAAAGAAGAAGAGAGCGTTCTAGACGATCCAGGGAAAGAAATAGGTCGCGCGATAGAAGCAGTGACAGACATCACGCTAAAAAGGATAATTCTGATCTGGACGATGACCCGGTTCCTGGAAAAGTATATATTTCTAGTGTAACGTGCTCTCTTCATAATTTATTGTTTTGTTTTGCAGATATATACAGGAAAAGTAGCAAATATCGTTCCTTTCGGTTGCTTTGTACAATTGGAAGGTTTGCAGCGCCGTTGGGAAGGCTTGGTCCATATTTCTCAGTTAAGAGCCGAAGGAAGGGTCACCAATGTTTCTGAAGTGGTCAGCAGAGGCAATAAAGTGAAAGTGAAGGTGTTATCGGTGACTGGTCAAAAAGTGTCGTTATCTATGAAAGACGTTTGTCAATCAACTGGTAAGGATCTTAACCCATCTTCGCACGCTCCTATCGAACGAGAAGATAAGGATCGCAATCCTGATCGGCCGACAAACAGCATGTCGGTTTTACGATTACCCGTGGACTTGGACGAAGGAGAAGAAGATTCGCGAAAAAGAGTCACGAGAATCTCCAGTCCAGAAAGATGGGAAATTAAACAGATGATATCCTCCGGTTGCATTGATCGAAGCGAGCTACCTGACTTTGACGATGAAACAGGGTTACTGCCGAAGGACGAAGACGGGGAAGCCGACATTGAAATCGAGTTAGTCGAAGAGGAGCCGCCCTTCTTGCACGGTCATGGAAGAGCTATGCACGATCTAAGTCCGGTTAGGATTGTGAAAAATCCCGACGGTTCTTTGGCGCAAGCGGCGATGATGCAGTCTGCCCTGGCGAAAGAAAGGAGGGAACAGAAAATGCTGCAGAGAGAACAGGAAGTGGATTCTCAGCCATCTGGGAGAAATAAGAATTGGATAGATCCTCTTCCCGATGGTAAGTTGATCCGTCTTATTGCAAGGTATTGACTATTTAACTATTAAGGGCTAAATGTACAGTCCAACAGATTCAAATTGGCGAGCGGTGGAGGTGCGACTATTAAAAAAATAATAGTACAATAATAATTGTTTGTTGTGTTGAAGAATAAAAACGTGTAAATGAAACTTAAACTTTATTCTTGATAACGCACGTTTATTACAAATTGGAAAACTTAAACTTTATTCTAATTCTGAATGTATGTACAATATTTACAACTTAAAAACTGAATTATGACCACTACCAGGCATGCAGTCTCACGTCCTGTACTTTGAAGATTAAAAGACTTGGATGTAGTGACCAAATTGAGATTTAATTATCACTACCGGGACTTGAAAATACTTGAAAATACTTGAAAATAGTGGTTTGTTACGGCAGCTTCTCGTCTTTTATATTAAACTGAAAAATCCACTTTACACAATCGGAGATCTTGTCCAAGTCAATTTTGCCTAATCAGAGTTCTTGCATAGTACGTCAGGACAAATTACGAAGGCGAGGAAGGGTCACATACAAACTTTGCTTTGCATTTTCCACAAAAAAGTAGAAATTTCGACAAAAATGTGGAAATTTCGACAAAAAAGTGGAAGTTTTCACAAAAACGTAGAAATTTCCACAAATATGCGGAAATTTCGACAAAAAAAGTAGAAATTTTCACAAGTTGAAATTTCGACATAAATATGGAAATTTCGACAAAAAAGTGGAAATACGTATTCACAGAAATGTAGGAATTTCAACGAAAATGAGGAAATTTCGACAAAAATGTAGAAATTTCGACAAAAATGAGGAAATTGCGACAAAAAAGTGGAAATTTTCACAAAAACGTAGAAATTTCTGCAAATATGTGGAAATTTCGACAAAAAAAGTAGAAATTTTCACAAAGAAGTTGAAATTTCGACAAAAATGTGGAAATTTTGACAAAAAAGTAGAAATTTTCATAAAATGATGGGTGTGCAAGAGTACATGATTTAATAGGTTAACAGAGAACGCAGTGGAAATTAGCTCCAGCTTCAGATTCGAGATTCGAAATCTTGCAATGAACCAAATAAGTACCATGTATTAATTAGTGATACTGGACCGTTCGAACAACTACTCCTCGGGCAAATACCCCGCCAGGCATTGAATTATAGAACTAAATCCAGATTTTTTGTACTACGAGACGTTTCAGACTGCTACCCCATCTAAGATGGCTTTGAAACAATCCTAATTTGTCTCCATGTACGTACGTGCTTTTAAGCAGGTCTTTGTTCAAATATTGCATGTTTTGAATGTGTATGGAAAACCGCAGACCAACTGGTTTCGTCCTTCTGGGACTCATCAGTACGGTGCTTTCCCCTACACACTCAAACCATGCAATTTAATCTTGCTATATATACTGCCGCACTCTGGACAGATATCAGCAAGTGACAACTACTTTGAGTAATTATCTAGTATTAATTAGTGATACTGGACCGTTCGAACAACTACTCCTCGGGCAAATACCCCGCCAGGCGTTGAATTATAGAACTAAATCCAGATTTAGTATATATAGCAAGATTAAATTGCATGGTTTGAGTGTGTAGGGGAAAGTACCGTACTGATGAGTCCCAGAAGGACGAAACCAGTTGGTCTGCGGTTTTCCATACACATTCAAAACATGCAATATTTGAACAAAGTACCATGTACCAAATGAAAATTTTTGAAACATGATCAAAAACTGTACGTCATTAATAAGTCCGTAAATATTCCTGTAACTAGCGGCTCAAGGGGTGAATTTAACCCCCTTAAATCAGTAAATACAGGGTGTTTCAAAACTATATAGGTATAGATTTTTTGGAGACAATAGAGTAGGCAAAAACGAACATTTTTTATCAATAAACTCATGTCCTCATGGGTTTCGTTAAGGTTTCAGGAGACTAGAAACTAGAAAACCTATTCTCAAGTGATAAGGGGATGAATTCATTCCCCAATATTCAAGAAAAATTCGTAAATAGGTACCTAACAATAACTTGTATCACTTTGAGACTTTGCAAAAATATCGTAGTAAACAAAACTAATTTAAGAAAAAAATATGAACCCGAGATTCAGGGGATAAGGGATTGAATCCAACCCTTGAAACTCAGGAAGAATTCGTAAATGACAACCCGAAACTTATATCACTTTGAGATTTTGTACAAAAATCACAGCAAACAAAACCTGAATTTCAAGGGTTGGATTCAACCCCTTATACCCTGAATCTGGGGTTCATATTTGTTTCTTAAATCAGATTTGTTTAGTACAAAAGAAATACAAGTTATTGTTCGGTATTTACGAATTTTTCTTGAATGTTGGGGAATGAATTCATCCCTTTATCGCTTGAAAATAGGGTTTATATTCTTTTCTTATGTTAGTCTTTCTTAATACGATTTGTGTGAAGTCTCAAAGTTATATACGGTTATCGTGATATTCTAAAATACATGATTTAAGGGGGTTGAATTCACCCCATTTTTATGAAAATGTCTACTTTTTGTCGAAATTTCCACATTTTTGTCGAAATTTCCGGTTTTTTTGTCGAAATTTCCACATTTTTGCAGAAATGTCAAATTTCCACTTTTTTATCGAAATTTCCACATTTTTGTCGAAATTTCTACTTTTTTGTGAAAATTTCCACTTTTTTGTCGAAATTGCCACATATTTTTGTCGAAATTTCTACTTTTTTGTGGGAAAATGCAAAGCAAAGTTTGTATGTGACCCTTTTACGGCTTCTTAGTAACAAATAAAGCTTGCCTTACTGGTTATTTTATTGCGTTAGCATATTTTTTATCTTCTGCAGAAGAAAATAAAGCTGCTTCTGCAAACATGAGAGGCATAGGTTTGCAGTCGCAAGATTTGCCAGAGTGGAAGAAGCACGTAATTGGAGGCAAGAAATCGTCGTTTGGCAAGAAGACGAATTTGAGTATCCTTGAACAAAGACAGTCGCTTCCCATCTATAAACTAAAGGAGGAACTTCGAAAGGTAATTGTTTGTTAAGCCTTATATACATTTATATCGTAAGATGCGAAGAGTACGGTTTTTAGGCTGTAACAGATAATCAGATTCTGATTGTGATTGGAGAGACTGGTTCAGGAAAAACGACTCAAATAACTCAGTATTTGGCCGAAGCAGGATTGACTTCGAGAGGAAAAATTGGGTGTACCCAACCTCGTCGTGTAGCAGCAATGTCTGTAGCTAAGAGAGTTGCAGAAGAATTCGGCTGTAGATTGGGACAAGAGGTCGGTTATACTATCCGTTTTGAAGATTGCACTAGTCCGGAAACCATCATAAAGTAAGCTTTAAATTGCGGATGAGGTAAGTGGGATTGAGATCGTGATTTTCCAGGTACATGACGGACGGTATGTTATTGCGGGAGTGCCTCATGGATTTAGATTTAAAGTCGTATTCGGTGATAATGTTGGACGAAGCTCACGAGCGCACCATTCACACTGATGTCTTGTTCGGGTTGTTGAAGCAAGCAGTGACGAAGCGTCCTGAGTTAAAACTCATCGTTACTTCCGCCACTTTGGATGCCGTGAAGTTTTCTCAGTATTTTTTCGAAGCTCCCATTTTTACTATACCCGGAAGAACGTTCCCAGTGGAAGTGTTGTATACCAAAGAACCGGAAACCGATTATTTGGACGCGAGCTTAATAACGGTCATGCAAATTCACTTACGAGAACCGCCTGGTGATATTTTGTTGTTCTTAACTGGTCAAGAAGAAATCGATACGGCCTGCGAGATTTTATACGAGCGAATGAAATCTTTAGGGCCCGATGTTCCCGAATTAATTATTTTGCCTGTTTATTCGGCGCTGCCTTCTGAAATGCAGACGAGGATATTTGAGCCAGCGCCTCCGGGGAGTCGTAAAGTCGTCATCGCGACCAATATCGCGGAAACTTCACTGACCATCGACGGAATCTTTTATGTCGTCGATCCGGGGTTTGTCAAACAGAAAGTGTACAATTCGAAGACTGGGATGGATTCTCTAGTCGTCACTCCAATTTCTCAGGTAAGTTATATTTTCCACCTTTAAGGCTAGGATTTATCAGCTGTTAGTCTATAAAGTGCTGCCACCTATCGCCCAAAAGTGTGATTAGGATTATGCAAAATATAGTCACAATCTATTGTGATTGGTTTCTATCACAGCTGCAAAAACTTCAGAGGGAACCCCTACAATTGCTAAAAAACGGTGTTTTTCATCGAAAAGAACCGCCCATCTTACACCTTCGTCATCCCCCGCTGCAAGCGAGCGGTGGCGAAAACGTCGAAAATTGAAAAGATTTTTTTTCTCCGCGAAAAATGCGGCGATCGGGACGAAATCTTCAGATGGGGCGGGGGGATTTATCCCGGATCCGCGGGTAACCTCGTGATTTCTCCAAATTCCTCCAAACACCCCGTAGTCAAGCGATAACGAGGTCGGGGTACCCCCGACACACGAATATATATCCCACTAATCCCAGACATCTGCCGGATGGATTGGGGCGAAAACTCGCAATTTCGTCTGCCGAGAGGTCCTACAGGTTTAAGTCGGGTTTCGTCGCTCCCGGGTCAAGAACGGCCAAATTACGGCGCCCTCAAATAAGGGTGGTTTTTTATACCTGCTGAACCGGAACCGAATCGGACCGAAAATATCAAAAAATCGATCGCCCCAAGGTTGCTATGGGAAATAATTTTTCCCCCGAAGCGCTGCAAAATTTTAGGGCCAAAAACATCGAAAAAGGGGCTCCTAACTCGTCCGATAGGTATTGTAGAAAGAAACATTTCTAGGCACAAGCGAAACAAAGAGCTGGAAGAGCAGGTCGTACCGGTCCTGGTAAGTGTTACCGACTCTACACTGAACGTGCTTACCGTGACGAAATGTTGCCCACGCCCGTGCCGGAGATACAACGAACAAATTTAGCGACGACAGTATTACAGTTGAAAACGATGGGCATCAATGATCTTCTGCATTTCGATTTCATGGATGCTCCACCAGTTGAATCTCTCATTATGGCTTTGGAACAGTTGCATTCGTTGTCTGCTTTGGACGACGAGGGATTGTTAACGCGTTTGGGGAGGAGGGTAAGTGTCCGGATTAATTTTAACGTTTAGGAAGGTAAGTTTATTTATTCCAGATGGCGGAATTCCCGTTAGAACCAAACTTATCGAAGATGCTGATCATGTCAGTGGCCTTGCAATGTTCCGACGAGATTCTCACGATTGTGAGCATGTTGTCGGTGCAAAACGTGTTTTACAGGCCGAAAGATAAGCAAGCTTTAGCGGATCAGAAGAAAGCAAAATTTAACCAACCCGAGGGTGACCATTTGACACTCTTGGCTGTCTACAACAGCTGGAAGAATAATAAATTTTCGAATGCTTGGTGTTACGAGAATTTTGTGCAGATTAGGACGTTGAAGCGAGCGCAAGACGTTCGCAAACAACTCCTGGGGATTATGGATCGACACAAGTTAGATGTTGTATCGGCTGAGAGAAATACGGTGAGGGTACAGAAAGCTGTTTGTTCCGGGTTCTTTCGGAACGCGGCAAAGAAAGACCCGCAAGAAGGTTATAGAACTTTGGTGGATAGTCAAGTTGTTTATATTCACCCTTCTAGTGCTTTGTTCAACAGACAACCGGAATGGTAAGCAATGAAATCTTTTTTCCCAGAATCTGGAAATAAAAATCTTGCGTTTCTTAGGGTGATATATCACGAACTTGTGCAAACTACGAAAGAGTACATGCGCGAGGTGACTACAATAGATCCTAAATGGTTGGTGGAGTTTGCACCTGCTTTCTTCAAATTTTCTGATCCTACGAAGCTTAGCAAGTTCAAGAAGAACCAAAGGCTGGAGCCTTTGTATAATAAATATGAGGAACCAAATGCTTGGAGGATATCGCGTGTCAGGAGGCGCAGGAACTAATTTCGTAAATAATTATTTGCTTTTGTACATAATGTATGAAATAAAAAATTTCATTAAAATCAATATCAATTTAACAATATTCCCAGATCATACTATATTTTATAAAATTCCCAATTCTAACTTTCAGTTTAACAAAACTCCCAGTTCAATCGTCAATTTAATGAAATTCCCAATTCTAATTGTCAATTTAACAAAATTCCCAGTTCAATCATCAATTTTGCTTAAATTGACAGTTTGAACTGGGAATTTTGTTAAATTGACAATTAGAACTGGGAATTTTGTTAAATTGACAATTAGAACTGGGAATTTTGTTAAATTGATACTAGATGTTCGAATCACCTTATTGTAATCGGATTTCATTTTAAAATCGCATTGCATATTCGGATTATTTGGATAAGTACACAAGAAAACCTACAAAATTTGACTAAGACAAAGTTTCGGTACCTAATCAAAATGAAGGATAATCCAAACATCAGCAGGCATTGAAAAAATGGCGCGACAGTTTGACATTTTGAGTAGGTACTCAACGTATAATAAGAGCGAAGGCAATATTTTTTGTGACTGAAGCGAGGCACATTAATCGGAACACAGTAGAATTTTTGCACCATAATTCCAACAAAATTAATAATTTCTAATGAACATGCTTTTTATGGGACAACCTGTATATTTCTACGATACTAAATTCGATTGAACAAATATTTTTGGATAGGTAAAGGCATAAGACACTTAACTATGTTCAATATCAATTTAACAATATTCCCAGATCACTGTAAATTTTATAAAATTCCCAATTCTAACTTTCAATGTAACAAAATTCCAAGTTCAGTCGTCAATTTAATAAAATTCCCAGTTCTAACTGTCAATTTAACAAAATTCCCAGTTCAATCGTCAATTTTGCTTAAATTGACAGTTTGAACTAGAAATTTTGTTAAATTGATATTGAACATGTTTTTTATGGGACAACCTGTATATTTCTACGGTACTAATTTCGATTGAACAAATATTTTTGGATAGGTAAAGGCATGACACTTAAAAAACTATGTTCAATAATAATTTAACAATATTCCCAGATCAAACTGTAAATTTTATAAAATTCCCAATTCTAACTTTCAGTTTAACAAAATTCCCAGTTCAATCGTCAATTTTATGAAATTCCAAGTTCTAACTGTCAAATTCCCAGTTCAGAGTTCAATCGTCAATTTTGCTTAAATTGACAGTTCGAACTGAGAATTTTGTTAAATTGACAATTAGAACTTGGAATTTCATGAAATTGACGATTGAACTGGGAATTTTGTTAAACTGAAAGTTAGAATTGGGAATTTTATAAAATCTACAGTTTGATCTGGGGATATTGTTAAATTGATATTGAACATAGTTTTTCTAACTGTCTTATGCCTTTACCTACCCAAAAATATTTATTCAATCGAAATTAGTACCGTAGAAATATACAGGTCGTCCCATAAATACAATATTAATATAACAAAATTCCCAGTTCTGACGGTCAATTAAATAAAATTCCTAGTTTAATCTGTCAATTTAAGTTAACAAAACTGCCAGTTCTAACTGTCAATTTTGTAAAATTCCCAGTTCATCTATACATTTAAGCAAAATTGACATTTCTAACTGTCAATTTTATAATATTCCCAGTTTCAAAATGTAAATTTAAGTATATTTTCAGTTTGATCTGGTAAGAGTAACATCTAGCTTTAGATTATCTTCCACTTCACATTCTATTCTTACCTTTCATCCTGATTTCTTAACATTAAATCAATATTACCAGAGAATTAACCTCTGGCTATTACTATGAAGCTTTTTTCGGTATTTGTCTATATAAAAACAATAAATTCAACAAATTACTGCAATTTAGGCAATAAATAACCGACCCGGAGAAATAAGCACAATTTAAGACTTAACCTCAAATCTTGTGCATAATTTCAGAATGTTGTCCAAAGATGTTATATTTCTAGAATGTAATAAATTGATGTCGTCACACAATTGACAGCTGGAGGGCAAACATTTGTTTGTTTACAGTTTACATAACCTTACCAGTAAACTGTCATTTTCTAAAGGGAGTGACTACTGCTCCGGCCGCCGGCCCCCTGAAATTTTATTCCAATACGGTCGGACGCGCGCATTACTTAATGTTCGCAAAATGACGTTTAAGAATATCGTTAACGGCTAGTGACGCCAACGGTCTCGGTGGGTGTTCGGATATCGTACAGAACTGCCATTTTGTTCTCCTACGGCTAGACGAGTTCTGACCCCGCAGCGGTTTGATATATTTTGCTTGTTTTTACATCATCTTTTTTCCAAAAAATGCGTGTGTCTGGTGCGAGAGGGCAAGTAAGGGTTTTATTTAATGCGTTCTCTCAGCTTTATTTTTTTACGCCTCCAAAATGCAAATTGTGTTGACATTCTGTAATGCGCATGCCCGACCGTGTTCAAACAAAATTTCAGGGGGCCGGCGGCCGGAGCAGTAGTCACTCCCTTTTATTATTGGACTTGAGCACAAAAATTGAAATAAAACAGTTAGGTAGGCCGACACCGGTTTTAAAATTAAATCAAACTTGTGCGAAGAAAAAGGAAGGTCGATCTTTCACCAGCGACATTTACAAACGAAACAAATGGATATGTGGATGTACGGTAAGAAATTATCTTTTTTGTTTTCCATGCTTGTTATTTTTTACTCCAAATATGGATAAGAATGGGAGTCGTATAGGCGTTGCTGACTCGAACCATTTGCATGAAAAAATAAGAAATCACGAAGTGTCCAAAGCTCACTTGCAAGCTAGTACAGAATTTGCGTTCCAGATTAAATAGTTCGAGAGCCCAAACCATGTCTCATAGCATCCCGGCTAAAATCATATGAAATAGATAGATTAGATGGTCCTAGACCAGACTTAAGTGGGCAGAACAATCAGAAACCCAGCAGCTTCGTGAGGGGCCATTTCTGCTATGTCAAAAAATATGATTGACTGTATTATCACATCTCGTCTGATATTCAAAATGTACACATAGATCTTTGTTATTTGGTTACTAAAATTTTTGTTTTCAGACAGTTTCCGCACAGAGTCTGACCTGAGTGCATTTTCAAAAATGTCAACAAATTTTACCACACTGTATCATAATCATAGCACCCCGGTTAATTTTTTCTTTAAATGTTTTTTATGGCTGCCGAGATTGCCAAAATACTGTTTTCAAACACTTTCAATACCGCCTATAATTTCCAAAAGGACAAAAACGTTTCAGAGTCGCCCAGTTCTTGTTATGAGTTGTACGTGGCTATGCGCAATGCGCCTGTCTCGCATATACTGACTGTCGGTTGTTTCAATTTTTGTAAAATGTCAAATTTAACTTGTGTGTTTTGCACACGAAAAACTAATGCAAAAGTGAAAATATTTACAAAAGAAACCTTAAATAAGTGCAACGAAGTAGCTGAATATCGGAGTAAGAAGCATTCTGCGAGAAAATCGATTTATTCAAAAATTGACTTGCCAAAAACTGTTGATACGGACAAAGGGTACCATTCAATATGCGGCCGTGAAGACACCAAAGAATTGTACTGTTTGTCAGGAAAATGTTGTTGATATTTCGACGTCAGCGGATTCGAGCAATGAAATCGGTAATTTTTTGGAAGAAGGTGCATCTATATCAAGAGCATGGTAAGAAAAAATATATATACGCAATGTGTGCGTTCTTGGGGAGGGGAGTGTGTGTTGAGTATCGAATATTTGTCTGATTTGTTAGATGCTGCACTCAATTTGTCTGATATGAATTTTTTCTACATCTGGAGTCTTATTCTAATTCATTTCGATAAAAAGTAATCGAAACGGCTAACGGCGTAACATAATTTCGAGTCGAAAAGCGCATTTTTTGTTCCTGACCACACTGGTCGAAATATTTGGTACTTCGTAGTGGATTACAGTTGCTGTGTTGGTAATGACAGCCCGGTTTGGTCACTGTCATCCTGTTCTGACTGTCATCTCCACAGATACATATGTCATATTGTAATTATTTTGAAGAAATATAGTATATATTTTAGTTTGTATTACTTGTGGGTAAAGATGAAGGTAGGTAAATTGAAGCGAACAACGAAAAAAAATGGGTTATTAGCTTATACATAAACCGTGTTGTCTTCATAAACAATACAATTTCATAACCTACAACCCAGACGCACAAAACTCGACTCGAAATTTTGAATTCGACACACAGTTTGACTCGAAACCGCATTTCGACGAATCGAAAAGTAATGACGTCATGTACCGTTTCGGAAGGAATCCGATGGATGGAAAACGTCGCATTTCGACGGGATTATTTCGACTTGAAAAGATTTCGAGTCGAAATTATGATTTAGAATAGGCCTGCTGGGCAACTCATTTTATCATATTCAACTGTTTTCAGAAGAGATGCTATGATACCATTGACCGAAATTCGTCAACATTTTCGAAATGCTCTAAAAATGTAAGGCGGTGCGACTTTTTTCTGAAAATTGATTTTTTCCCATCAAATGACAAAAATTTACGTATTAAAGTGATTTTCAGACGGGATGCTATAATACTGTTTTTTTGTCTCATTGGTTTTTTTCGAAATGGTCTCCTATGTAGGCGCTGGGCTATCGGCTTCTGAAAAACGTGTTTTCTGCATCTCAAAGCTTTCATCTAACTACATTCTGGAAATCAGACAGGATGCTATGATACAGTGTGGCCAAATTTGTTGACATTTTTGAAAATGCGCTCAGGTCATGCGCTGCGCGTAAAATGTATTTTTCAGTCCAAAGTCATCTAATCTATAGATTTTATACGGTTTTGGCCAGGATGCTATGAGACAAAAATTTTGGTCGTTGGCTCTCGTACTACAAGTGAACAATTAAATATTGTGGAGTGAACTTTAACAAAGTGGTCGCCTGATTTTTGCAATATTCAATATTATTATTGTGTTGCAATACTTACTTCATTCAGTTAAAAGTGAATATTGTTTCTAAATAAATATATAATATAGACTTTTGACGAAAAACTTGAAATAAAACTAAATGGACGTCCTAAGCCTGAGCAAATTATCAAATATAGTGAGGCAGAAATAGGGTGAAAACGTGATTTTTTTTTCAGTGGCGTAGAACCAGATGAATGTTGCGCAGGTTCATTCGCCATATCAATTCCCATACGCAATGGCCATTGACGATCTTTTTTACCGATCTGATTTTTTTTTATTTCGAAAAATTCCAAGAAAATGTACCTCTTCCGAAATTACGTTTTTTATGGTATATCAGGTAATATCTCGAAAACTACTAAAGATATCAACTTGACTCTTTTTTCACTCGAAAGAGGACATTTGAGCGCTGCTCATAACTCTAAGAAGTCGTCTGAAAATTTGTTATTTATGATCCAAAATTAAGCATGAATCTCGAAACATTTATATCTTGCACTGCAATTTTCGATAAGCGACAAACTTTTTTATTTGTGAAAATTTGTATCTATAAGCAGTGAAGGTATTGTAGAGGAGGGTTTGAGGATATTTTTTGTAAAAATAAAAACATCGTATCTCAATTAGTTTTTGAGATATGAATTTTTGAATTCCGACCTTATCAGCGTTGCGGCCTGTACACTGAACATGCATGGGTTGTTTCAGAGTATAGCATAGATAGTAGGTAGGTAAACTGGCATAATATTAGGATTCTCTGGTGCTTTGTCAGTTTAGTCGATATAATGGGTAATAAAGTACACTCTGTTGCAATAAGTAGTACCTATGTAATTATGAACATTTATTAAAAATCATCTTCAGAATCGGAACTCATCGGTGTTTCTGAAGTTGCTTGCAAGTTTTAAATGTACATTCGTCGCAACATTAAAATCCCTCTTTAAAACAATGGCATCTAGCATTATTGCAGTTTTTGGTCCGAACAGCGTATTGACAGCAGCTGTCTAACTGTTTCGGGAACAGCGGGCTGGGTGGTAAGTACTGGTTCCCAGATATCGTTTTTAAAATTCCAACCGTACATATGCGGACTGTCTAAAGTCATGCGTGCTGGATGGCTTGAGTGCCAGATTTTGAGCTGATAAATAGACCTAAAATGTGTTTATTGTAATAGTAAAATAGTTATTGTAAATTAGTATACTCGCCTCTTGAAATGTTGTAGAAATGCATCATCGGTAGGTGGAAGTTCTGACGCTGGTCGATTCGTGCACTGGGTGAGATGATAACGCAATTCGTTTAAGGTGTTAATATTTGGATTTTTATTTTTCTACTAGAGAATTGCGTATTGGGTAGAAATTCTTCTATTGGCAAAACAGAAAGTTTCCTTGAAACTGTTAATATTTTTCATTAAAATATGAAAAGCCACCCACTTTCCGATATTGTAAAATGCACTAGTTGTGTAGGATCAAGAGTGCATTGACAGCAGACATATATATAGTAGCTTTCACAGGCCGTGACGGCCCATCGCTGAAGTTATCCTCTGCCTTTCCCTTCGGTCTAAAGCCCTTTTCCACCAACTCTCCACTCCTATCTCCCTCAAGTCCTGAATTGTTTCCTCCTTCCATCTGTTTCTTGGTCTTCCTCTTGTTCTTGCACCTATCGGTCTGATATTCATTATCATCTTAGTGATTCTTCCGCTCTCCATTCGCTGCACATGGCTAAGCCATCTCACCCGCTGCTGTCTTACAAACTGTACAATTGATAGTTCATTGCACAGCTCCCTCAATTCCTTGTTCATCCTTCTTTGCCATTCTCCACCCCATTTTCTTCCCCCATAAATCTTTCTCAGAATTCTTCTCTCCCATATCAGCAACTTTGCTTCCTTCACAGTTCCCAACTTCCATACTTCACTTCCATAGGTTACTATTGGTCTCAGTACTGTTTTATATATCTGCACTTTCGCTTTCCATGATACATGCTTCGACTTTAGGATATGACTTAGTGCCCCCGCTGCTTTATCTCCTCTCATCTGCCTTGCTTTCATTTCTTCCTCCTCTCTTCCGTCTTCTGATATTTGTACCCCTAGATATGTAAATAGCTTAACTCTTTCTATTACTATTTCTTCTTTATCCGGTCGTTTTATTATTAGGTTATCATTTTCCGCTCTGTCCGCCTGCCTTGCCATCACCATATACTTTGATTTCTGGCTGTTGACCTGTAACCCTACTTTCCCTGCATGCTTCTCCAATCTTTCAAACACTTTTATTAGGCCTTGCTTACTTTTTGCTATTAACACCAGGTCATCAGCATATGCAATACATTGGTGTTCTGCGCTTACTATGCATCCTGTTCTATTTATTTTACTTTCCCTTATTACGTACTCAAGTGTTATATTGAATAGCAACGTCGACAGTGGGTCCCCTTGCCTGACTCCACTCTCACTATAAAACTTTCTGACATCTTCCCTCTCCATTTAACTCTATTTACTGTATCTTTCAAGGTCATCTGAACTAATTTGATTAATTTCCCCGGTATCTTTAGGTTTTCCATAGCCTTGTATATCTCTTCCCTTTTTAAAGAGTCGTAAGCTTTTAAAAAATCAATGAATGCCACATGGATCTCCTTATTGTATTCTCCACACATATCTTGCATTTCTTTTAGGACAAACAGTTGATCTGTGACAGAGCGCGCTGGCCTAAATCCTGCTTGATATTCTCCCAATACTTTCTCTGTGTATTTTTGTATTCTGTTTCTCAGGATCGTAGTTAGTATTTTATAAGTTGTGTCCAGCAGTGTGATTCCTCTATAATTGTTGAATACTGATTTTTCGCCTTGTGAATCGGGGTTATTATTGCTTCTGTCCACTCTTTTGGCATTCTTTGTTGTTGCCAGATTTGGTCTATCAACTCGTGTACATTCGTTATTAACTCTTCTCCTCCATATTTAATTAACTCATTCTTTACTCCATTTCCACCTGGTGCCTTTCTATTTATGAGGGATTTTATTATGTTCGCAATTTCTTCTTTTGTTGGAGGATCTATATCTTCCCTCTCGCCTTCTGTTCTTCCCTGTTCTTCATTTCTGGTTTCCTCCTCACTTAGTATTTGCACTTCTGGTTTCTCTCCCTGTAGAAGCTCCTGAAAGTATCTCTTCCACCCCTCAATTATTTGATCTTCTTTACTTATTCTTTCTCCGTTCTCATTTTTAAAGGATATCGGAATTTGTTGCCTAGGTCTTGTAGTATATTTTATCTCTTGGTAAAAATTTTGTATTTCCCCGTTCCTGTAATATTCTTCTGTCTGCTCTATTCGCTTTTGCCAAAAACTTCTTTTAACTTCTCTATAAATTCTTTTTGTCCTTCTCCTTTGCTTTGTGTATTCTTCTATATCTTCTTGTGATCCAGTCTGCAGCATTTTCTTTCTTCCAGCTATTTTCTTCTGTAACTCTCTTTCACAGTCATCATTAAACCATTTACTCGGTGTCGTCCTTTGGTTTCTCTTTCTTATAACTTGGTCTATTACCTTCCACTTTTTTTCCAAGTCTTCTCCTTTTTCCATTTCTTTTAACACTATTTCTATTTTCTCCACGTATCTTTCTCGACACACTTTTTCTGTCAGCCTTTCTTCGTCATATCTAGCTTCCCCTCTCTCATTGATTTGCCTTCTCCCTTGTTCGCCATACGTTCCCTCCATTTTAACCTCTACCAAATAGTGGTCTGAATTTACATCAGCTCCTCTTCGTGTTTTGACGTCTTTCACCAATTTCACATGTTTGTTCTGTATTATCACGTGGTCTACTTGATTTATCGTTCTGTGGTTGGGCGCCATCCATGTACCCTTTATAAACATCTTTCCTTTCAAAATATGTACTCACTATTTTACATTCTTTCCCCGCTGCAAAACCTATTAGTTTCCTTCCATTTTCATTTGATTCTTCATTATGTTGGCCTATGGTAGGCCTGAAAAACTCTTCTTTTCCGATTTTTGCATTGAAGTCACCTATAATTAGCTTTAGTTGGTCAGTGCTCAACCGCTCATATAAATTTTCCAAACTCTCATAATATTCATCTTTGACCTCCTCTCCCTTCTCTTTCATTGGCGCATGACCATTTATAATACTGATATCCCTTCCCCCTACTTCTATGGTCATCATCATAAGGTTCTCAGTCTGAAGACTGGTTGGACGCGTACCTCCATTCTTTTCTATGGTAATGCAGCATAATCTTTCATTTATCGGTATGAAATTCTTTATTTTATCCTTCATTTTCTTTGCTATCAAAAAACCTGTCCCAAAGATCCGTTCTTCATTTCCACTGTTGCAGAAGATGTACTCATCGAGAGATATCTCAAAATTTGCCGTTTGTTTTGTTTCTTGCAATGCTAGTAGTTCCAGACCATAACGCATCGCCTCCCTTTCTAATTCCTTCTTCGCTCCTTCATAGTTTGTCCCTCTTATGTTCCATGTACCCGTCACCCATTTTTTCTTCCATTCTCACACCCCACTCGCCTCCTTTCCTTTTCCATTGCCTTAGTCGTCTCCAATTTTTCCTCTAATGCATATTTTGACAGCAGACATATGCATATATTATGTCTCTTCCCAAATTTATAGCTAAATTTCCAATACCTATGTATCTTTTGCTGCTATTGTGTCCTAACTCGACAAAGAGTTTGCAATTTTTTAAAGAGGGATTTAAATGTTTCGACGAATGTACATGTAAAACTTGCAATAAGATTATAATGGGAGCAACTTCAGAAACGCCGATGAGTTCCGATTCCGAAGATGATTTTTAATAAATGTTCATAATTACATACTACTTATTACAACAGAGTGTACTTTAGTATACATTATATCGACTAAACTGCCAAAACATGAGAGAATCCTATTATTATGCCAGTTTACCTACCTGAAACAACCCATGCATGTTTAGTGTACAGGTCGCAACGCGGATAAGGTCGGAATTAAAAAATTCATATCTCAAAAACTAATTGAGGTACGATGTTTTTATTTTTACAAAAAATATCCTCAAACCCTCCTCTACAATTCTTTCACTGCTTATAGATACATAATTTCACAAATAAAAAAGTTTGTCACTTATCGAAAATTGCAGTGAAAGATATAAATGTTTCGAGATTCATGCTTAATTTTGGATCATAAATAACAAATTTTCAGCCGACTTCTTAGCGTTATGAGCAGCGCTCAAATGTCCTCTTTCGAGTGAAAAAAGAATCAAGTTGATATCTTTAGTAGTTTTCGAGATATTACCTGATATAATAATATAATAATAATATCTCTACTCACTCCTACTAACCCTAAGGTTAGCCCCAGAAGCTAACTATATAGCTTGTGCAGGTCGGAGGAGGCGGCATATTACTATTGGCCGCAGGTACGTCACAGGAACGACCTACAGTTGTTAGTACTCTACCCACCATTTAGTGCGAGAATGAGGAAAACCTGGAAAACCTCATTAGGTAAAGCTGGATAGGCGATCCAAGGCGCGCCCTAGCCACAGCGCAGAAATGGGTCACCCATCCATAGCCAAACCGCGGGCACTGTTGCTGAGCATTAACGACTACTCACTCGCGCATGCCAGCAAGATCCCACGACTCGGCTCATAAAAAACGTAATTTCGGAAGACGTGCATTTTCTTGGAATTTTTCGAAATAAAAAAAAATCAGACTGGTAAAAAAGATCGTCAATGGCCATTTCGTATGGGAATGTACTAGCTTGCAAGTGAGCTTTGGACACTTCGTGCTTTCTTATTAAAAAAGCTTAAAAAGGGGAGTTTTGAGCAAAAACCAAATTAAAAAACTGGTGAGTATGTTCTAGACGTTTCATTTCTGGTAATGAAAGCTCAATTTTAACTTCCGAAATAAAATATGAATAAATGTGTGCCCTCCAACAACAAATGGCGGTCTGTCAAAATCAGCCATTCTAAAACAGTCTATATATAATCTCCAATGTTAATGGTCTGGTCTAAGCAAAGACATAGTTCTTTTCTAATAGGTACTGTGTTTGTTATTAGTTTCCTCAAACACATTGGCGTGCTGTTTTAGGGATCAATTTGTAAAAAAAATAATGAAATTCAATGAAATTGTAAAATGGGACAAGGTTAATAAAGCAAAAAAATTCCTTTAATGCCTTTATTTGGAAGACATCCCTTACTTCATTATATATTAAAACCAGTATAAATTGATTGAGTACGAATACAATTAACATCTTTTTTGTTGTAAAGTATACACAGAGCATATTGCAATTTGTTGCGCGAAGCTACGAAGCCGCGAATCTCAACAAAACGAAAACGAGTAAAAAAACCGTCGCAACGAAACCACAAAAAAAAGTCGCAATCCTAAGTCACGTCTATAAAAATTTGTTCAACAGCTAAACAGACAACGAAAAACCACAAATAATACTTAAAAAATTTTGACGAAAATTCACAGGGATGTACTTCGCTTAAATTTACGGGTTCCACAAGTTTCTTTTTAATTCATAAAAATGTACGCGTTAGTATCTAACAAACTATTTACACGCCGATTTACGGTCTCCAAGCTATCGGATAAAAACGGAAACAAAATTTTCGTCAAAAGTACACAAAAACGGCTAAAATCACTCGAGTAACAACAAAAAATCGCGTGATGCTTAACGGAACATTCAAAAAAAATACCGGACGTCCCGATAAGGTTGGTGACGTAATTTTATATTGAGAAAACGCAAAAAATCATAAATCGCTATTATAATTTTTTCTGAGCTGCATACGACGAATAGTTTACGAGATATGCCGTCGCCAACATTAACGAGTCACCGGCCGTAATAAACCTACAGACTTAACGACGCTTCCTTGTATATACAATCATTAAAAGAGAGTGCCTCTTATCGCCTAAAAAATTAATTTACATTCACTATTTATATATTTATAATTATATATATTTTGTGTGTGTATATATAACTCTGCTTGTAATAAAAAGAATCACGTATGTACAAAAAAAACTACAAGTTAAAAATGTCGGCGCGCGATCGCGCACACAACAAACCAGGTTCCGCAACAAACCTGAGCCGAACAAGCATACGTCGATTTTAACAGCTACGTCCATCACAGTTTTTAGCTTTTTCTCCACTAAAATGCCTCGCAATCGTCAAGGCCTGTGGAATCTGAAAGCGAACATTGTGACGATCAATAATTCGAAGTTACATTTGATCATTCAAATTGCTTGGACAATCATCGGCATTATTAGTTTGATTCGAATTACAGATAGCGAAATATCAAGATTACAGTGGACGTTCGAATTACATGTTCGAATTAAATGTCAATTAATCAAAATGTAATCGATTATTTGATTATAGATTTTACAATAATCGATTAATCAAATAATCGATTACTCAAAAAACCGATCAATCGAATAATCAATAAATCAAATTATTGATAAATCGATAGTTCAATTATTTGATTAGTCATTTATTTGATCAATCGATTATTTGATTAATCGTTTATTGATCAATTATTCACTTGATTAATCAATCAATAAGCCGATAGATCAAACAATCCACTAACTGATTAATCAAATAATCGATTAATCACGTAATCGATAAGTCGTTTAATCAAGTTATCGGATAATCAATTAATCGATTAATCAAATAATCGAAAAATCAATCAGCCGATTAATTGATTAATCAAATTTATCAATCGATTATCGATTATGATCAATTACTGAGATTCAACTCACCGTGTCAGATGTCGACTGTCCTCGTGCACCGCCATCTCGGAACTCTTGAATTCGTTGAGTTCCTTGCGTATGGCCGCCTTGTCCTTGGGCGTCAGCCGCGTCCAAGGTTTGTCCGCCCGCCTGTCGTAATCGTGGGCCTGCGTCACCTCGATGTAATCGTTGAAGCGGATGATCTTCTTCTCTTTGAGCTCTTCCACCGTCGGTCGGAAGCTGAGCTTGCGCAACAGAAATCTCTTCTTCTCTTCCTTCTGTTTCTTCTCCTCGGCCGGACTTTGCTCTGGAAAAACGTAATTCTAGGGAACATAATTTAACAAAAATATCGAACGTACTTTTCAGGATGTTCCTTTCTTCTAGTTCCTCTTGCGTAGGTCTCATACTCAATCTTCGGATAAGCCGCGCGCCGATGGCTTCTTTCGATTCCTGCCTTTCATTTTCCGTTTGCAACTGGAGAATGTTTCTGTTGATCAGTTCTTGTCTGTCAGGTCGCAGCGCTAATTTCAACGAGAGACTCTCTTTACGAGCGATTTTCATCGCCAACCTACTTTCTTCCGACACTGATCCATCTTCGTCCCGATAGTGAACGGGTCCATCGTTGGAATCACTGTCAGGATCTTCTCTAATGATATACGGCCGCGCGTTTTCTTTATTTTCCAGCGTCGTCGGCAGACCGATGTTGAATTTGACGGGTTTCGCGCTGCAAATTCGCACACGTCGTTAACAACAAACTTTAAACGATAAATATACGGGCTGAACCAAATTCGCTAAGATCCCAATTATCTTGAAAGACTAGATGTTTGAATCATCGGATTTTATTTCAAAATCGAATTACATAACTTTATAATTTAAGTACACAATGATCCGATCACAAAGTAATACAAACAGCGCGATTTCAAACTTTTGTCACTATAATCCGAGCAAAATTGATGTAATCCGAACAATGAAAGTTTGAAATTTTACCACTACAGTAATTTATGGATAATCCGAGCCTTCTATAATCCGAAATATTCTATAATCCAAACACCCCAATTGTATAAAATGATATTCCTAATCCGAACTCATGTATTTATTAATCCGAACCACTGATCATCTTTGCTGCACATGAGTGTAGAGTAAGAGAGTCGTAGCCAACGTCACGTAATCTACTCCGCAACATTATTGTGGTTGGCAAGGTATCTATGATCCGTCCGTGTTTCGGATTATAGATGTCATTATTATGAATTCCATAGTTCGAAAGTTTAGGTAATCCGAAGACAAGATAACTGAAATCCCAATTTTAGACAGCCCTGTATACAAACAGAATATTTACCATATTCTGATCCGAGGCCTCAAGGGCGGCCTCCTAGTTAAGCGTAAAAACCAACAAAATAAGATACAAAAATTTGACAAAATCGTATTTGGCGTACACTTACTTGAAACTGGAATTGTGTTCGGTCTGTTGCCGCAGAGTAAGTGGCCTATTTTCCTGCGTGGGAGTATTTTGTGGCGTCCCAGGGCCGCTACCGCTGCCCTTCTTCTTGAGCGCCGACTTCAGAGGCATCGCGTTGAACTTGGGTTCCTTCGCGGGTATCTCGTCGATGCGAGAGGTGTCTATGGTAGGATCCGGCTGAGGCATTCGGTAGATGCACTGATCGTCATCCAGTTCTTCGTTGAAATCGTCCGCATCCACCTCTTCTTGATCTGTCGAAAGACCCAATGAAAAATTTTCTGATCTAACCCCAACTTACGGAACTTACCGTCGTACTCGTAATAGCTCATCTGTACAGGTAAGGGTGACTGGCGGTGGGGCGTCGGACTCGGCGAACTAAACATAGGCGGCGGAGGTATTGGTCCTATCTCTGATACAGGGATAGGCGGTTCGGGCAGTTCTGAAAGCATGAGACCCTGCGCTGGAGGCGGTAGATGATGAGGGTGCCTCTCGTGCGGAGGGGGAGTGCTACCAGGTGGACCCGGCTGTCCATCAGCGACTAAAAGCAAAGCATACATCGTTCATGAAAAACTTGACTTATGAGAAATTGTACAGTAATCCGAACTAACATGATTTTTTGGATCACAATCAAAAACAATAAAAGTAGTTTTATGTTTCGGTAATCCGAAAAATCGATGATCCGAATTACTCATAATCGACGGTTCGGATAACTGAAGTTCGGATTATCTATAATCGCAGAATCTTTGTATCTTTTTACTTTTATTCGTGTATTCATGCTAAAAATCGATAATTTGAATGTCCTTTAATCCCAATTAGTTCGGATTACAGATAAAAATTCGCCTTATTTTCAATTTTATCACATTTGTGGCGCAGGAAAACTATGAAATTTCATAAGCGTTTTATGGTCCAATATCTTTTCACGAAAGCAGTAAAACTTCATATTGTATCCGTTTTACGGCATTATGCCTTTATTGCGCAATGACGGTGTCCCATTATCCGGGATGAGCACTTGCGAAAAGGTCCTTACCGCCTCTGCTCGATTAATCTAATTATGGATTAATCAAATATGTTTTTGGTAATCCGAATTACTGATCATTGACGTTTCGGATAACTGAAGTTCGGATTATCGAAGTTCTACTACTTTTATCGCAGAATTTTTGCGTTTTTTAACTTTTACTCGTGTGTCCTCGGTAAAAAACGATAATCCGAACGTCCCTTGATCCCAATTAGTTCGGATTACAGATAGAAATTCGCCTTATTTTCAATTTTATCACATTTGTGGCGCAGGAAAAATATAAAATTTCATAAATGTTTTATGGTCTGATATCTTTCCACGAAAGCAGTAAAATTTCATATTGTATCCGTTTTACGGCATTATGCCTTTATTGTGCAATGGCGGTGTCCCCTTATCCGGGATGAGCACTTGCGAAAAGGTACCTACCGCCTCGGCTCGATTAATCAAATTATGGATTAATCAAATATGTAATCGATTACTCAAGATTATGAAATATAATAATCCGAACTAGCATGGTTTTCGGATATTGAACACAATCGAAAAAAACAAAAGTAGAATTTTAAGTTTTTGGTAATTCAAAAAATCGATAATCCGAATTACTGATCATTGACGGTTCGGATAACTGAAGTTCGGATTATCGAAGTTCTACTGCTTTTATCCCAGAATTTTCGTATTTTTTTACTTTTACTCGTGTGTTCACGCTAAAAAACGATAATCCGAACGTCCCTTGATCCCAATTAGTTCGGATTACAGATAGAAATTCGCCTTATTTTCAATTTTATCACTTTTGTGGCGCAGGAAAATCATCTATTAAATTTCATAAGTGTTTTATGGTCCAATATCTTTTCACGAAAGCGGTAAAATTTCATATTGTACCAGTTTTACGGCATTATTTCCCGAACGAGGCGACAATCTTTATACAGATAAGGCCGTCATATACACTTCCAATTCACAAATACAATGAAATTTAACTACTTATCTCTTCCCCGAAAGGCCATAAAGCACAATAACGATCCAATTTCGCTGGATACAAGCTCGCAAATTAAATAGTGCAACAAATAAAATGCTCACAGTGTTCGCTGTGGTAGCAGAGGAGTCTCCTGGTGAGTTTTCCCGGCCCAAGAGAGTTCGGTCTCTCCGGTTTACAGGAAATGGAGTCTCCCGACCCGGGGGGTTGGCTGATGTGGGAAGGGGTGTCCCCGCTCGGGGAAAGCGCGCCATTCTGGGGCGTTCCTTCAGTCTTATCCTTCTTCGGCTCTGCGGAAAAAGAAACCAAAAAAATATTATTTTGCACTGGAACAATAATATTGTACTTATATTGGGATCAAACGGAAAGACATTCATATTCATCTAGGATAATAACCCGGTATTTAAAAGCAAACTGGATCGGATGTATTTATTAAAATCACGGGACACGTTGCGTGCATGACGCCAAGGTCTAATAAACATTTTAAAACGAATCTATCTGGTAAGCAAGTACAGAGTGATTCAACGAACGTCGTTGTACTATACCAGATCGATATCAGATTTTAATAAATGAGGTTGGAAAAAGTTCGTCAATTGTCAATTGCCCTCGATTTGAACCCTTTAACCAATAAACTACCATTTCTTTCAGAAATTTTTAATCCTTTTCGAGGCTAGAAATGTTTATCCGTAAATTATTCGACCTCCATGATGGAGGTACAGAAATTTCTGACCATCAAACTGTGAGAAACGTGACTCACACTGTATATTGAAATCACGGGATCCGTTGCATGTGACGCGTTTGTTGGACAAACATTTCAGAACGAATCAATCTGGTACGCAAATATGTTTGTTATTTGGATCGGACGTAAAACGTGGACGTACATTATAGCCACTCGATGTATTTATGGGTTCAATAAAATTAATTCGTTGGACGTCGTCGCCGCCACCGCAAACATTCACTCATGAATGAAAATATTTTCGTGTGCCGGCCATCGGTTGGAATGCGTCCAAAAATTACACGCGTTTTACTTGGTTAATGGGTCGTCGAGTACGATTATAATCAAGCAGCAGAAATGTGCAGAATTTCTAATTTAAATACGAGTGTATACAAGAACAGAAAGGGCAGAAGACTTCTTATGTAGAATGTATACTGTCAATATAGTCCATTTTTTGTTTTACACGAACAACCTGAATAAAGCGTATTTTTTGTTCCGCAGTGTGTACCTAGTTCCAGGCTTACGCGTCATAACCATCAAGATATTGAAGATACGCAGTTTTCTATTTCTGTACGAGACTTCGTACTTGTATGTTTAGTCTCTCAAATTCATTTCGTGATTACGTCCGATTCAACGACCTGATAACAATTCCGACTAAATCCGCCTATGTACCTTTTTCGCTTTCGTATCATACACCCGGCTAAACAAAGCAGTTTTATCGATCAAAAGTACGACTGGAACACAAAAGATGTCCGTAGTTTTCCATCTATTACTTCCGTATTACCATATTTCCGCTTCTATCGACATAACTAGCCCGACAAACGAGCCGGAAGTCGGTCCCATTTTCGCTAGCTTTTAAATTTCAATTAAGGCTGCCGCAAACGACAGGTATTTTTTACAGCTTCGATTGGCCTAACCGGTAAATAAGGCGCTCTCCGACAATTTTTGATGCCTTATCCGAATGTTGATGGTTTAGGAAATACAGGGTGTTGAAAGTTACAGTTTTATTTCTATCTTTTGCCATAACCTCGAAATTTCTTAGGTTGTCGACTTGAAAATCTGCAATCCTATGGTTTTTCTTACGGGAAAAAAAGATTCCAATAACATTTTTGACGTTGCCCATAGAGGGCGCTACTTATAACCTATTGCTTTGATAAATTGACCCATAACTTTTTACCATGTACATCTAACGTCAAATCGGCTGCAAAATATGAAAGACCAAGCTTTTTTAAATAACATATGTATTCTTGTCTCATTTTGATATTCCAGCCCATTTTCAAGAAAAAAAACGACTTAATGCAGATAGTGTTTAAATCTTAGAAATGAAACGCTTATTAAGTACTGCTAACAAAATAATTCACTACAAACTCTTAGGTACAAGAAAAATAAAATTAGGAAACATTAAATTTTAAAGTAGTTGTTCGGAGTAGCGCCCTCTATGGGCAAAGTCAAAAATGTTATTGGAATCTTTTTTCCCGTAAGAAAAACCATAGGATTGTAAATTTTCAAGTTGACAGCCTAAGAGAAATTTCGTAGTTATGGCAAGAAATGGAAATTAAATATTTTATGTCGAAACAAATTCTACTCTAACTATCCATTTGAACACCTCATTCCACGAACAAACTTCTCGTTCTCCCTCCGAGTTTTAATAATTAAACCGGCGTACCCAGCGTTCCGAAACTTTTTAGGGTACGGTGCGGAAAACAATTTTGCGAGCCTGGGCTCGAGGCCAAAAAGCGGGTGTTAAACCGACCAACTTTATGAGTCATTTTCGCGCTCGCAAGGCGGCAGTGAAAAACGCGAATTATTTTCGAGTTCCCAAACAAAACGTCCGGCAAGGTCGCCAGAAAATAACTTTGGCGTGAATGTGGCGCAAAAAGGGCCGCGGAGACGACAAATACGAGGGGGTTATGACATCTTCTTAGCCTGATCAGTTTTTCTCTTCGCATCATGAGAGCTATCAAACATCCATATTATGTTATTACATAAAGAGACTGTTGTTTTTTCTATGTTAGGCCAAAAACATACCAACACAACCCCGTAAACGTGTTGACCCATATTTTTGCGCGGTCGTTCCCAAAAACCTATTTCTTTCTAGGTCCCCATCGAATCCTAATGGGGCCGCAATAAATCTACCCAAACAAGAGTTTACGCGCTCTGGGATCACGTACCGAAAGGGGGAGGCGGTGGCCTGGTGTATCCTGGGGGCAGGAACATAGCCGGCGGCGTAATGGGCAGCGCAGCATCCCAACACGGAACCACGTCTGGTTGGCAGTGACCGTACCCAGTCAAGTCGACCTTGTGCTGCTGTTTCTCGCAACGCCGCCTCCGGCGGCCTCCCGGGGTGAAGGTCTTCACCAGGAAGCCCACCCCACTCATCGCGACACGTCAATTTTTGTTGCTAATTCGTTATTTGCTTTTGAACATTAGACACGTTTTAAATTGTTTTGAATACACGGAACATTCAAATTTTAAAGCTCTGTAATTTGAAAGTTTATGAAAACACGTCCCACCACTTCCGCAGCAATCGTCAATCTTCTTCGGGAGATAATACATAAAAATTTAAATTACTCGAACAAAATTCGCACTTGTACTAATTAATTTAGGGAAAGTAAAAGTTGAAGAGCCCTTTTGTTCTTTTAGCGCGACCGATTACAATCGATAGACGTTCCTAATTTCGGAACAACAGGTCTCGGTGGCCAATTCGCGGCGACTGCCGTCGCGGCGCTCTAGGAGAGCGCGGCGTGGGCGTCGGGATCAGCCCGGCCCGTCGGATCGTTACGTGTACCGCTGCAGCATCCGTGACGTCAGGACGACTCGACACATGATGATGCTCAGTCCTTATTCATAAAACTCATGACTTTTAGTAAAAACTGGTCAAGCATTCATTAATACAATAGTTGACATGTACTATGAGCAAGAAACAAATTGAAAAATTTTGAAAAGTTCGTCTCAATTCATAAATTTGTATACTTAGTATTTTTTCTGACTACCAGGCTATCATGCACGTAACCTTTGACCTACGATTTTGCCCAACAAATATGGGAGTAAAGGGGTTGATTTTCCCTTCGAATTTCAATGGAAATCGATTACCAATTGAGAGACCTAAATATAACAAGATACCGGCATATCAAAATTCTCAACTAAACTTATTATAAATAGCACCAGTAGGTATACAATAGCTCTAAGGCAACCGGTGTTGGCACCATTGTTTCCTTTATTTTGAGTGCCCAGCATATATCAATGACTAGTTATTTTCGTGTTTTAAAACATTCTTTCATATAAATTATTACAAAAACATTGTAGTTTACATCCTGACTTGACAAACTTTATAATACCAGCAAATCAACGCGCATTTTGTAATATACAGGCTGGTTACTAAGTATACAAAGCCCACGAGGTGATTCGTCACAAATTATGTCCTAAAGCTCACCTGAGGCACAGGGTTGATAGAAGACCTTATTTCAAGAAAAAATGTTCCTGTAAACATAGGTCTTAGAATGCCTCATTTGTGAGATACAGGGTATTGAAGTACACATTTTCCTTTAAGTTTTGCTTAATTTAAAAATAACTGTTCAAACGAATATCCTGATATTGCGGCCAAAGACTTAGTACTTGAGTATAGGTGGTTCAACATTGAAATATATCGTTCAATGTTTCCAGTGGCGTAGATGGAAGGGTACCTATGAGTATTTTTATTGAAAAAGATATTAACCATTTGGTAATTTTCAATCCTTATTCAAAAATATGGAAGAGCAAATAATTTTGTTTGAAAAGGACCCTCTTGTTTACAAGTTCTCATTTTGGAACTTTTTCTCTTGAGAGAAGATCTTCTATCTACTACTAAAGTCCTGCTACATAAACTGACTCACCCCGTATAGAACAGACGGTCAAAAAATCACCCTGTAGAAGGAATCTCAAACACAAAATCTCAACCGTGATTCATAAGTACATAAGTATGTTGAAACTTGGCCAGGGCGCGTTTTTATATAATTTGTTGGCGTCCTACCTGAAATGCAGTGCTAAAATAAATACGGATATAACGTGACACTGAGGTACCATGCATCACAAAAAACAAATGTACCAACTTGGCGAAATTTTCGAATTCATGTAAAGGTACTTTTAGCATTAAGTTTTGTACCAGTGTTTCAATTTCATATTGAAATGTAGAATATGTACCGGGTGTCCAAGTAAGAAAGTGGCCAAGAGAAGTCGCTGGAAATTATTTTCAAGTTTCTAAGTTTGCTGCTAGAGGGCGTAATAGTCATAGTCGATAAAAAAAAATTGTTTTCTCTAAAATATACCTACCCAGATAAAGTAGATCAGGAATACGAATATTTCAATCTTGAATATATTTTGTATAATTTTGGTTTACCACTTCTTGTTCTAGCTCATCAAATAGCAGCGGCGGGGGAAGGGGAACATCTGGTTGTGGAGATGCTTGTAACTTCTTCACAATCAATCGTTCCCCTTCCCCCTCCGCTACTATTTGATGAGCTAGAGCAAGAAGTGGTAAACCAAAATTATACAAAATATATTCAAGATTGCAATATTCGTATTTCTGATCTACTTTATCTGGGTATATTTTGGAGAAAACCAGTTTTTTGTCGACTATGACTATTACGCCCTCTAGCAGCAAACTTAGAAACTTGAAAATAATTTCCAGCGATTTCTCTTGGACACTTTTATTATTATATATATGGCCGGCATCCTTTCTTATTTGGACACCCGGTACAACCGATTCGTGGAAGAACTCCCACGCACGAATAATAGGGAGGTTCGGAGAAAAATAAGATATCTATTTTTGGCATGAAAATGACAGAAAATTGTAATTGATTTACGGCGAAATTTTTTTTCTAAAAATTTTTTTGCGGCGTAATAAGCGAAAGAAATTAGCTTATCACGCCCACATGCTAGTTCGCTTATTGGTTTGACGTCAGAGATTCGTAAGGCGCCCCTCCCACTTCTCTTGAAGTGCCCGTGAAGCGGTACCTATCATAACATTTCCAGCGTGAATTTTTAAAGTAAGGTGTCAAGGAAACATAAAACAAAGACAACATAATCGACATAATGATGCAACAAGGGTATCAAAAGTCCGATTCACATAATTTGCCATATGTATGTAGTAGGTAGGTAAATGTCCCGGTAAATGTGGAAATGGTGTGTGATTCTTGCATCTAACCCCAATTTCATTCAACCTCAAAACAGTAGTGTAAAAGCAGACCGGTATAAGTAAAACAAAGTCAACAATTTATTAACTGTACATGCCTTTTATAATTCAGTATAAGTAGGTATGTAGATTGTAGATACCTGCTTACTTCTGTTTGTAAAATAGGTACCTACCTATATTCTCTAATACAATACAATACATACCTACTCATTTATGTAGGTATGTATACCTAAGTGATTGACAAGTTATCAAGTTAACAGTTTTATAACGGATTGGAATTTTTTTAAAAAAACGGAAACAAATACAATTCACGCGAATCAAAAAAAACTACGCTACGTAGGTACTAGGTACTTGTTTAACAAAAAGAAACAACTGCTATATTCTGGAACGGTTAATGTAGAAACTCGGAAGAGACTCTTAAAGACGCATGTATGGAGTACGAAATTATACCTACGGGTGCGAAACTTGGACAATGGGAGAAGCGGATTGAAAAAGAGTAGAAGCGTTTGAAATGTGATGCTACAGACGGGTATTGAAGATACCGTGGATAGACAAGTTAGCAATAAGGAGGAATTAGAAAGAGTTGGGGAAAACAGAAAAGTATGGAAGACAATAAAGAATAGGGGATAGGATCGTAGGATGGTAGGACACCTTCTGAGACACAAAGGAATAGTTCGCGACATACTAGAGTCAGAGATAGGAATAAAGAGATAGAGGTTGGAGCAGATTAGATTACTGCTCCCAAATAGTTGGGGATGTAGAATGTTCTACTTTTACGGAAATGCGTAGGCTAGCTCAGGGAAAGGATGGAGGTACGCGTCCTACCAGTCTTCAAAAGAGAACTTTATGATGACGTACTATTTAATTATTATTGTAAAATAGTTAATAAAATTTCCTTTTTTAGTTCAGGGAGGGAACGCTACGGCGATTCAGTATTTGGCTCCGTCATGCTCCTAGCATCCTGTTTCAAATTATGCTAACCGTAACACGTTACCAAGTACCAAGGGGTCCCAGAAAACTGTCGATAAATTACATTATGTTCGATTTTATTTAGAGTGGCTGCAATGGGGCAGCCGATAATTTTATAAACTTTTGCAATGATAAACTAACTCGCGAAAATATCGATAATGCTGACCAATTTTCCTTCTGGCTCCAACGAACCACTTTTTCCGTTTTATTGGTGTGCTGTACGATGTATTAGTCTGGGTACAAAACAGAAAACACCAGTTAGAACCAGTTAATAATATTTAACAATTTAACTACACATGCATATGCATAATACTTATGGGACTGCTGCACGCTGAAGCTGGGACTTGTACGTTATACTTAGTTCTGACGTCACGCGGCCTACTCTCGCTGCAAGGTACGATTTCTAGCCTCGCACCGACGGAAAACTTTGCAACGGCTTCACGGGCGAAGGATTTTTTTTTTAACAAAAATTAACAACATAACTGCCTTCAGTATAATAAACTCTATCAATTCTAATGAAATTTGATCATTACCGAACCTGCCTATTCGGTTGAAGGTTCGGCACCTAAGAGAAAGCCCTTCTCGTTAAAAATTTTCGTGCCAAAATCTTGTCTTTTACGATGTTATGTAAACGAAAATAGAGCGCATAGTTTCCATTGGCATTACGGTAAGTAAGCATTCTTTTCTTTTCAGGAGCACTAGCGTGCAGCTTCCCTGCGACTTTTTAAATAATGAAGGGCGGAAAATTGATAACGCACGACGCGGGAGACTCGCGTCCTCTTGTGTGCACGTTATGCGAACTCCGAGCGATCGAGTACACACATTTCCCGTGATTTACACTCGGCAGTGTGTTTGCGGAAAACTCGGGATTGTTTTCGATGGAAATTGATTTTCGCGGACGCGAGGGGAGGCGAATACTTCGCCCTTTTAAGGGGACGACGTTGGTACACGCACTGGGGTTTTTTAAACTGTATTTAAGAATCAGCGTTAAAAGTTTTTAATGAGATCTGAATTTTTTTGGTCCCTGCGCATCCACCAATTATATTTAAAAAAAAATTCTTCATACGCCATCGTTCGACGGTTCATGTGCAACAGGTGCGTACGAAAACAAACTTTTCCACTTAACTTTCCCGCACCATAAACAAAAATAATCGATGGGTGTTTTATTATAGGGTTACATTAAGAGGAACACAACGTGTGGGAACTGATTGCACGGTACGCTCTCGTTGAACGTATAACATGCATACAGGCACTTAATGATAAAATCAATTTCGACTTTATGATGTCATTTTGTGCCGTTCGTGGTAACTAATAATATTTTCGTACACAGAGATTTTTGCTCGGTCGGTGATCGATCCGGGGTCCGGAGAAGCACGCCGCGTTCTCGTGTAGGTCAATGTTGGACTAGGATTTTTTTGTGCCACACAATAGTAGCTCTGTTCGCATTGTTTTTCCTTGTTGGGAAAACGAGAAAAACCTACCGGCAAATTGGACGGTTTGAACAATGGAAAGGAAATATTTTTTTAAAGAACCAAAAAAGCGAGACGTAGGAAAGTCAGTCTGAAAACAGTGGGCCTTGATTATACGTTCTATCCACCTAGTTGGAATTTAAAATCATTTCCACTCGCACAGGAAGAAAGCGGTCTCCAACACCATGCATAAACGAAGCAAACGTTCTAAAACATTACGGGCTTCATACAACACAATACGATCTCCAGTGCGTACAAAAAAAAACCTTTTCATACAGAAGAACGAGGACGAAAACACTTTAACAACAAACCAAGGACGTGAGTCACGCGGGACAATAGAAACTTATTCGTACGTTATCTCCTATTCGCACCCCATTACTAGATTTTGGTTACCTAAAGTAAATAAAAGACAGTATTTTTGGAGTTTACTCCTTAAGAAGAAAAACAAGCCAGAATGTATGGTTCAATCAAGAATGTCTTAGGATGAAGATTATTCCAAAGTACGTTCAGATTAAAAGCAAGACAATTGCATCGAGAAATAATAAAAATAGTTTTCAAATAATCTGTTTTTACACATGGTACATAATTTTGAGTTTGATCTAGGCGTTCTTCACTTGGAAAGCAAGATCGATGAAAGCGGACGGTATAACGTAAAAAATAACACCCCCCAGTATCATGAAAGGCGCATTACGTCCACAATAAAGTTAAAAGCTCTGACGCCAAGCAATATTGAACTTGACGGCGAGTAGAACAATCCATATTGCGATATGTCAGAAGTCAGGAAAAATTTATATCACTACGAAATGTTCAACAAAATTCTCTGGGAAGAACCTTGTCAAAAACGCCGTGCGATTTGAATACACATTCTTGAAAATTAGAATCTCTAGTAAAAAATTTACAGTGTATGCGCAAAGATGCAACCGGAAGAAACATTGACGGTCCCACTCTGAATGAAGCTTACTCAGACTACAAATCGAGCGGTCTAGCGCGCCGCCAGGCGCTCGACTTTAACCGCTACCGCTCGGCTCTCACGCGTGACGTATGTGGAAAATGCAGCACAATCTTTTCGGTGAATATCATACCCTATACTAGGATACTAATAACATTTTCAATGTTAAAATGGAGGAGTTTCGACCAAATCATTTCATTTCGCGACGTCAATGACATATTATGTACTCCCTAGCCTCATTATTCACACCGACAGTCGTGAATATATATAGGAAACACAGAGCCTCTTCGAGAAGCCAGGGCACACGTACGGTTCCGCGGTTAAGCTCATTATTATGAAGTATGGCGACCATCGAGAACAGAAGCCCCATAAATGAGCGACCTGGGCATAAAAGGATCATACGTACATACCGAAGAACGTGGCCGGCATATATCACACCGAGGTCGGGCAATTATGCGGCTATATAATATATAATACGTCCACGTGTCCACGAAAATCGGAAAATTTACCTCTGAGTTTGTGGTTTTTTTGGTGAAATTTGCATAATTCGAGTTTGCATTTTTCCTGGCAAAATTTGTACACTCGATACAGTTCATTCGAAGTTTATAGGGTTCCCGCTATAGTGGAAATTTGAAAATTTACAGCTAAACATAGTTGATTCTGTCTTCCTCAGATACTTCAACTTTTTAGCACTTCCGGTTCTATCGCTGGAACTTTTGTTCGGAATAAGACAAAAACGCGAATGATGGCTCATATTGTAGCTGGAAGATGCTTCTTATTATAAGCGGAATATTTTAAAATTATAACGACGACCTCTGTTGTTGCACGTCGGATTTCTGCAGGGTCCAAGTTCGCAAATGCTGCTTTCGCGCGTTAACGACTGTTGCTTACACTTGAGCCTTGATGCGTGCCCAAAGGTAGAAATCGAGAGGAGTTAGGTCAGGAGACCTCGCTGGCTAGTCCTACGGGCCCAAATGTCCTCGGACATTTGCACATTTGGCAACAACTTCTCTTCATTCCAAATATTGGATATTTTTTGAGGGTATGGGTGCCAAAACCTACATCAACTTTTCTGTCTTACGCCACTGGTCAATTTTAATGTAAAATTTGAAATCGCCGATCTTTTCCAAAGTTTCTTGCCCCTTTGGATGTTCAGATATTTCGATTAGTTTTCGCGATATTTAATAAATTTCAGTGCAATGAACTGACTAACATTTTGTCTGCTTGCATTTTTGACGTTTCAAGTATGAGAAAGGTGATTTTGGGCATAAAATCATTTTTATTGTTTTGCAGATAGACTCCTTAATATTTCCTTGCTTGAGGAGGGGTGTACATGTGGAAACATGAGGGTAATATGGTAACGGCAAGTATTTCGACTGCAGAGAGCTTCACTCTAGCGGCGATTGCCGTAAACAGTCACTCTCGTTAATATTCGTCACGGCGCAACGCCAGGAATCAGTCGGGCATTGTAGTTAAAGGTGGTGAAAGAGCCCATAAGTCTTAATACCTACATCTATACCGGGTGGGGATTTAGTGTGTAATCGACTCATATCTCTGAAACTATTTAAGATATCAAAATGAAATTTTGCACGAATGTGGGGAACCACATGGAGCATTTTCCAAAATTATTTAGGTATATACAGGGTGTTCACATTGTAAGTACCAGACCAAAGTTCTATTTCTTTAAATGGAAACATTATTGTGAGTTTTGAGCAACAGAATAGGGGGAATTCGCCAAAAAGAGTATAAACTAATAATGTGTAAACCACTTTAAATAAAAAATAATTAGGTGGCTTTTTCAAAAAAAATGTTGTACGAGGTACTGCGATGTTCTTTTAAACTTCGTAATTTTGAAAATGATATATCTAAATCCGGAGAGAAAAGTTGGGGTTGCAATTTAAAAAAAAATAAAATAAAATAAATAAATTCTTACTCTGAATCGTCTTTTTAAGAAAGTACCTACCAGTAAGTAAGTATCAAGGTTTTCAAAAATAATTCTAAATAACAAAATTATGAATTTTGTACGGAACTTTATCGCATCCTCTCTAACACTGGACGGTTTTCATACGGGGTGAGCCATAAATAGCAAAGATTCCGCAAATTAGTTATCAACAATTTTCCGCAATTCGATATTCTATTATCATCTTCCATTCATTTTTATTGCCTTAATCATGCTACAACAATTAACGTATATTGTTTACGAATTTTTTTTTATTGCAGAATCCTTATCGATAAAGTACACATTACAAATTGTTGCTATAAATACAGCATGCAAACCACGAATAACAAAGCTATTAAAAAGAATTTCTATACACTATACAGCCAAGCACCATAAACAAAAAAAAATAATTTTACAATTAATACTACTTGTGGATTAAAAAAAAATGTAGGCCATCCCGTGGCTCTTGACACGCTTTATCTACAAACGCACTCCGTTTATTACACGCTAATAATGAATTAAGCAACCTGATACAATTAAAAACGTAATCCCGGCAATATAAACGAAAACCTCTTGATCAAGAAGGAAATAATCAAGTGCAAAAATTAAATTAAAGATTTGTAAAAAAACTTCGTTGATAAATTCTAGCTGCCCAAATCTTTATACAGATTGTTCCATAAATTTTCTTTCGGGTGCCGCAAAATGAACAATACAATAATAAAAACAAAGAATACTGCTTACATAAAGCGGATAAGTTTGAAAAACCTAAGTTATAGAAGAAACCGTTCAAATTTGTGGACAAACTGTATAACAACTTACGAAAACAGCGGAAATCGTGACTGACTGCAGTGATCGAACCCAATTTGGGCAAAATACAAACAAACCATGCAAGTTTACCTTCCAAGCAGCTACAGTGCAAGAATTGGGAGAGTACACCGAACTTGATACCTTTAAAGCAGGTACAGCCCATAATGTAGCCCATCATTGAGAGCGAGGGGGCCTGCCCGCCGCCGCACGGACCGCACTGGTCCGGTACAGCAGGGCTCCAGTCTGAAACCGCGAGCCATGCGCCCCACTTGGGGGCTAACGGCACATCTCGCACCACTCATATAAGAACGTCCGATGGACACCAAGGATGAACGACGGCGCGACCAAACAAACAAAACGATACTGATTAGTGGCACCATGCAGACCGGTGGCAGAGGTGGCGGTGCATCGATGGAGGTGAGCGCGCGGCGCGACGTCTAGCGGAGAGGCGGCGAGCCGTCGCGGTGATCGACGCAATTCCTGCGCTACGCCCGAAGGTTTGTCACGCCGGTTTGGTTCTGACCGCGATCTTTCATTCTTAATGGGTGAAAAATCAACTAATTTCAATAAATTTTTCACCAATACTACTGAAGTGAATCGCAGTATACTCAACTGGTGTATGTTTGGTTGCATAACTAAGAGTTAGAAATGCACGTTGGGTTGCATAACTCGTTTTGTTAGATGCATATTTAAAAGCGAAGAAAGGGTCATTCTTCGTTATTTTAAATGGAACATCCTGTATATTATTACATTTCTGGATTCCCCGTTGCATTTTAGAGGCACTTTATTAATCATACATTAGGTCTAAAACGCACCGTTTTTGAGTTACGTGACATTTTGTCAAGAAAATGACGTTTGCGGCAATTTAGGAAAAATAATTTTTCTCAGAAACTAAAAGTGACAGACAGATGCTATTTTTACTGGTGTATTAAGCACGAATTGAACTATCTGTTTCACTAAAAGCAAGTTCACTTTCATCGAAACGATTGCTTGATATTGAATTTTGAATTTGGAAAATTTCAAACGTCAATGAATATTTTTTTAATAGCACGATATGTAAAAAGCACGTTATCAGATGCAGAATTTTATTTTCTTTCACTTTAGTTGAGGCATATTGGGGATTATCTTTAACGGATTTTATGATATTGGCGATTTTCTATTTTCATTGCGGCTTAGTACATTTCAAACATCCTGCTTAGCCATGGAACAATTGAATTACTGCGAAGTTCGCCATCTTAGAAAATAATTTTAAAATGTGCAGCCAACGGTAGCCGGGTTATGGAAGAAACACGCTAGCTTGGACCAACATATATAAGGGAATTCAAACGGGTTTCCCGTCGAACTGAAAGATCTCAGGAGTACTTGTTCTATATACATATAAGGTAGGTGTATTATCTGCTATCTCATTGGCGAATGCTGCATTAGACATTACGATGACTAATTTTAGTCCTTGTTATTGTGATCCCCATTGTTACGAAATCTGATAATCTTACGTACGACGACGTTAAAGGGCCACAAAAGAAAAATAAACTATGAATTTTTACTTTGGGACTAAAAATTTCTACTTTTTAAACTGGAAATTTCTACTTTCAAACTAGAAATTTCTACGTTTAAACTAGAAATATCTACTTTTATACTAGATATTTCTACTTTTAAACTGGAAATTTCTACTTTTTAAACTAGAAATTTCTACTATTAAAGTAGAAATTTCTACTTTTAAACGAGATATTTCTACTTTTTAAAGTAGATATTTCTACTTTTAAACTGGAAATTTATACTTTTTAAACTAGAAATTTCTACATTTAAAGTAGAAATTTCTACTATTAAACTGGAAATTTCTACTTTTTAAAGTAGATATTTCTACTTTTAAACTGGAAATTTCTACTTTTTCAACTAGAAATTTCTGCTCTTAAACTAAAAATTTCTACTTTTAAACTAGATATTTCTACGTTTAAACTAGAAATTTCTACTTTTTAAACTACAAAAGTATAAATTTCTACTTTTAAACTAGATATTTCTACGTTTAAATTGGAAATTTCTACTTTTTAAAGTAGATATTTCTACTTTTTAACGTAGATATTTCTACTTCAAAACTGGAAATTTCTACTTTTAAACTGGAAATTTCTACTTTTTAAACTACAAAAGTATAAATTTCTACTTTTAAACTAGATATTTCTACGTTTAAATTGGAAATTTCTACTTTTTAAAGTAGATATTTCTACTTTTTAACGTAGATATTTCTACTTCAAAACTGGAAATTTCTACTTTTAAACTGGAAATTTCTACTTTTTAAAGTAGATATTTCTACTTTTAAACTGGAAATTTCTACTTTTTCAACTAGAAATTTCTGCTCTTAAACTAAAAATTTCTACTTTTAAACTAGATATTTCTAGTTTTCAATTGGAAATTTCTACTTTTTAAAGTAGATATTTATACTTTTTAAAGTGTAGAACTATCTACTTTTTAAACTAGAAATTTCTGCTCTTAAACTAAAAATTTCTACTTTTAAACTAGATATTTCTACTTTTAAACTGGAAATTTCTACTTTTTAAGCTAGAAAAGTATAAATTTCTACTTTTAAACTAGATATTTCTACATTTAAATTGGAAATTTCTACTTTTTAAAGTAGATATTTCTACTTTTAAACTAGACATTTCTACTTTTAAATTGGAAAATTCTGCTTTTAAACTAGAAATTTCTAGTAATCAGACATTGAATAATAGAACTAAATCCAGTAGAAATTTCTAGTTTAAAAGCAGAAATTTCTAGTTTAAAAAGTAGAAATTTCCAGTTTAAAAGTAGAAATATCCAGTTTAAAAATTAGAATTTTCCAGTTTAAAAGTAGAAATATCTAGTTTAAAAGTAGAATTTCCAGTTCGAAAAGTAGAAATTTCTAGTTTGAAAGTAGAAATTTCTAGTTTCTTAGTAGAAATTCATAGTTTAAAAGTAGAAATTTCAAGTTTAAAAGTAGATTTTTCTAGTTTCAAAGTAGAAATTTCTAGTCCCAAAGTAGAAATTCATTGTTTTTTGTGGCCCTTTAACGCCGTCGTACCGAAGTGTCCCATCCTAAACGATCCAAATTTGATCGGCACATTTAAAAATATAAAAAAATTATACTAAACCAACCTGAACAATTATTGTTGTTGGCGGCGTTGACGTTGGCCTGGTGGGCAAACTGTGGATTCTGCAAGAGCTGCTGTTGCAGGAGGGCGTGCTGCAGTGGCAAGTGCGCGGACAGTGGCGTGCAGTTGGGATAGGCGGGCGGCGGACCCTGCGGAGTCTGCGACTGTTGATGCTGGTGCTGAATTTGTTGATTCGTCGGCGTCTGGCCGCTTGGAGGGAATAACGGTGACGGAACGGTTTCACCTGAAAATTTCAAGCAAAATTTTATAAAATCAAACATTATTTGATTGACGCTGTATAAAAAACCTATCAAACAGAAATAGAACGGACGAAGCAGAGCAACAGGTTACAGTAATAATTACGTTTACATTGCGGCGGGAATCTAAATAAACAAAAGCATAAAACCGGAGTAACAGGTTAATTAATACAGGCTGTTTTTTCCTGTTTTTTTGCGAATCGTTGTGCAACAAAAACGAAAGGAAACGCGGACCTATAAATACGACCAGAGTGAATGAGTACACGCTTCGAGCAGGCGGTGAATAACAGTTTCTGGTGCTCTCCCTCAGATGGCGGCACGCGTCGGGCACTCGCCAGTTTTGCAAAGGAAACTGCAGAGCTAAGTGCGCCATGGGAACAACCAATTTATTATGGACGGCATATACCAATCTTGAGAGGCTTAAATGCGTTACGTTGCGTACTCTATTGGTTTCTTATAGAATTCTAAATGATGAACAGAGTGATGCACTTCTAATTTTCAAATTTTTATTGTATGACGCCATATAATTGCTCCAACCGTGTATAACATCTTTTGATTTTTATGATGACAGTAGCTATTCCTACATATTACTTTCGCGCCCCCAAAATGTCATTGGCGCAGCTTTATTTATTTCGAAGAAATTTAATTTTCAAAAGTGCTCTGCATTGTCAAAATTTAAAGAAAAATGTTAATAACTCAAAAAATATGAAGTTTAGACGAAAATCACTTTAGACAAACTGATAGTGAAATCGATCAAGTAATTTGAAAATAAGGTCAAATACAGAGTGTCCCGTTTAAAATGAAAAGTTGATTTTCATACTACAAATATGGGACACGCTGTATGGCAAAAAATTATTTCAATGAAAAGAGAACGTCCAGTATAACAACTTTTGTGTTAAACTTTTTTATCTCATTTCAGAAATAAAGGCACCATTCGGCCTTTCCTGAACGTTGATGGATTAACTTGTAGAAGTTCTAATAATTTTAAAGATTTTAATTTTTTAACGAGGATCCATTACGTCTTGTCAAAATGCCCTAGCATTATTCGTTCAAAAATCAAATTTCGTTCACAATTCCATGCCCCACCTTGTCCTAAATAGCACTTAAAATAACTACTTTTGAAATAAATTACAAAAAGTAAAACTCCACGTATAATTCTCACTTCTGCTTTACGCCAAATATTTGTAAGGTTTTAAAATTCATTATCAGTCAACAGCACTAACACAGATTGTGCACGGCGAAAATATTTTGTTTGCCAACTTGATTTACACGTCAAATATAGTAACATTCCTGAGGTTATGGGAAATTTCCTGTTCTCCGTCATTTTATAACTCTGCTAGTTGAAAACATGGGTTGAAATGGGGGAATTCAAGGTTCTTTTATAGATCTTTACCTGGCTCGGATATTGTGGGTATCAAAGGACTTTCTGGTAGCAGGATTCCCTTCTGGACCAGCTCGTCCCTGTTGGCTCGGACTGATATCTTCCTCTCTAGCGCTGAAAAGGCGGAAACAAGAAAAATCCATTAGGGGAAAAAATCGTGACGCAGCCAACAAAATTTCAATATCGCGATTTTATTAACGCAAAAGTTCCAGCCAAACGAATCTCGACAAACGAAAATTATTTTTCGTGTAGGCAGCCTGGATAATATGCGAAATTAATAAAATTCGGCGCGTAGATGGCGAATTACTAAGACGAAATTGAATTTTTATTGTTTAAAAATTTAATGTAAATTTCACTTGAAATTCATAGTACATTATGAGTACTTACTTCTAGATACAGCTTCTAACTTGTCCGATTTCTTTTTCCTCTTCCACTTCCAGGGTTTGAATAATTTTCCTAATGCCGAAAATTTACTTTTCCTTTCTAGCGGAGGTGTCCTTGTCCCGCTACCGAGACTATTTGTCCTAAACGCTGTGCCATTTTGTTTCTTGGCTGTAACAACGAAAAAGGCAATTAAGGAGGTGAACAACTCGAACACAACAAGACAAAAAAAGATGCAAAGTAGCGTCTTTTTGTAGAAACACCATTGCCTGATAGTATATTGGGTAAGTGCACATTTTTAAATTTTGTAATTGCTCTTACGTTTGGTGGACGAGGTTTTCTAAAATTAGTTCAAATAAAAGATTTATCCTATTTTCCCGGACTACGACTAATATCACAGGTTGTCCCACAAGCGCCGCCCATGTGTTTACGCGAGCATGATTCAACGCAAATAAACAGACAGCTGTTTTTATGGCGTTGATCCCGTCCTTTTATTATGAGACGGGAAAGGTCTATTTCCAGAAGGAATCTATTTATTGTGCTTTCTTCCGAGAGTACAAAAACACAAGTGGACAGTTTATAGATAGTTTCTGTTTTGGACATGCGACAAGAGGAAAAGGCGATAGATTCCGAAGGCGATAAATTCGAGCGAGTATACGTGTTAAGTGTTTATTGTACGTGCGTCTAGTGTATTTAAATTTTATGTTCTCAAATCACTTTTAATTGTAAATATTTGTACATTAGACGCTGTACATAAATTGTTAAATACGAAATACGTTACAATAATTTAAAGAATGAATGAGGCCTATTTAATGAAGGACCCTGTACATTAACGAATGCCTAATTGCCAATTACATCACGTAACAAATATGCAAGTGCTCGAGTCCATGACTCACGGAGTAAATTACAATATACCTTATTTATTAGAATGCCAGAGAAACGCAAATTAATATTCATCGAGATGTTACCTCACAGCCACCTACGAGCCGGCTCGTCATAATAATTCACAGAAGAGTCCGCGCGTCCGCCGTCTGAGCATAATTTCCTAGTGCCTCCGCACCACGGCGGCGTCGCGCTATTTTGCATATTCATTGCAATATTGCTGGGTGTGGAAAATCCACTCCCCGTTTGCCCGATGACTTTAAATTTTCATTGTGTGTGCGTGCGTCCCGTGATTGGGTTGGTCATGATTTTCTGATGTTTTTACGCCCACTGGACCATTTTTTATTTTTTAATTGAATCGAATACTAAATTGCTTTATCTACAACCACGACGGAATATGCAATATTAATATTCCATCGTGTCTCCAATTATATTTCTATGCTCTGCACGACTTTCACAGACCACCCCGATGCGTATTCTTTTTAATGAAGTTTACGGACCCTCTCGAGATTACATTTCAATATGCAGATCGCCCCCACTCCGGGTCTCCACCCCACGACGAGTAAAAATTTTCACGAATTCTTTAGAATGAAAACATAACACGAAGCAAGTATGTAATTTTTGGGGAATTCTAGCCACAATGCGAGATATTTTTGTAGTCGACCTTGAGCGGAGCCGTCGGATACACAACATTTATTTTAATTTTTTATTCGCCAGTGTTTTTCCAGTATAAATCGAATAAACTCAGCTAAATGAACAAGGATAATTCAGTCCAACGCAAAATTTTATCTGCGATGCAACCAGCTGATTTTTGTTTTGATGGATCATGGGCGGCGCGTGTCCTTGGCCGGTGACGTCACGACAAAGCCGCATTCCTCTCGAGGGCGCATCGAATTCGAGATCATTACTACACACGTCGGTACAAAACGCAAACACGCAGGTTTCGGGTTGCTGACCCCTGCCCGCCGGCCGCCAGAACAACGTATCATGTTCGGCCCGTGCAGATTTTGTTGCCAAAATCGAATCGACCCACAGAATTTGGAGAAAATATATGCATGTATGCGCTCTTTCTCTCTCGAAGCGTTCCAGTATTATATCTCTAAGCGATAGCAACTGCTGATATGTATATTCTATCAGAAACACCAAGGACCTTGTCAATTTACACTTTATCTGCAATAATTACAATTTGCTTCGCGAACTGTAAATTTCGAAGAAATACGGCGTCTTAGCGTTGTCACAGACCATCTCACAATCGGAAACACCCCTTGCATATACTCAAAAGTAATTCTGACACATGCGTACACATTGGTCCACCCTGTGTCCTGTTTCCCCTCTATTTCTCTACCTACCCTGAAGCCCCCGTGTCTGTGGTGCCATGAACAAGAGCCGCTATAACGAAACATCTAAATTTACTTCCAACTTTTTGCAAACCGTTTTCGTATAGTTGGCGTACTTGAAACGAGGCATTGAACAGACTCCATTCGCGGCAGGAAGAAATTCTGAACGACCTCCGCGTTCTATGCAAAACACTCGCCAGAGAGAAGGTTAAAAATAATATCCGTTCGATAATGTAACGGTACATAGAAAACTTCTCTCGAGAATAACGTGCGCGCATTCCGAAAATTACTCTCGCAGTTACGTTTGCTAAGTTTGCTCTCCAAACCGTCGTCCATAATGCAGCAGTAAACCCAGTTTAGGCCTGGGGGAAAACGCGACACGATTACCGCACCGCTGTATACCTACTCTTACTTTTTAAAGAGCTCGGACACCTGCGTTTGTGCATTCTCCAACTAAGTTGAGGTTGCCACTAGTCACCAGTTGGGACCACGGACCAGTGGGACGGGAACGGTACATTTGAAACTTCGAAGAACCTCTTAAAAACATACGCATGAAGGCATTATACCGCTGCGAGACCTACTAATGTGATTAGCGACATAAAGACGTGGAGGTAAACTATACGATGATGTTTGCGTGGCGTAGCTTTCCTGAGTTGTCGATTTCTCTGCGTCTCCGCGCGCGAAGCTTCTCACTTATTTTATCAGTGGCTTTTATGCGCAACAAATTTAAATTTTTACCAAGTTTAGTAATATTGCGTTACGTCAGTGCACAGTCGTTGTTCTGACTTTTCGGATACGTCGCGCGATGCTGCAAGATTTTAATATTACACCGCGGTTGAAATTCCTTATAAGCCATACCCTCGGTTCTCGTTTCCGACTACAAAAGGAAAAACAAGAAGAGGCCGTGCTCCCCTCAGACTGGCGTTCCGTTTTCTTAAATATAAACGCTTGGCGCTCGCCTTTTTATGTCTGTTATTTCTAAATTTAGAATGAGAGATTCCTTTTGCGATGCATCCTGTCTGGTATGCCGCGGGGATCGAATTAGCGGGAGGATGTGACGTGGACTTTAACGCGATCGGAGACCCTATGGACCCTACAGGCTCCCTACGATCACCACAGACCTAAAAACATCTATTAGAAACGTGATAATTTGAAAAATCCATAAAATTTAGAGTTGGCCCACTACGAACCAAGAAAAAATTCCCAATTTCGCTGAAATTTTGACAGTTGGGTGTAGTTGTGGTCGAGAGGTAAACCGCTGAGGAAGTTTGGCGTACAAGATTGGGAAGAATAGAGGAAGTGCTCTTTCGAACCGCTCATTTAGAACTACTACCACTAAGGAAGAGTTGCCTCTGTGGGTTTGTACTTTTCTAACCTCAAAATATGTCGTATCGGAGAAAAATTATTTAACTTGGCAACTGCGGCTTCGGCAGAAGTTGGGATATCCGAATCCGGTCCCCAATGTGCCGTACACCTCTCCGTTCCGTCGGCATAAAAACATTCCTAATTTAACGCTAGCCGTTCATTGGATGCTTGGACTTAGCAGGACATTCAGCTTCTCAGGGTACGCCAAACTGGGAGTTTTATTTGTGGTAGAAAAATATGAGTTAGTCTGACAATAGAGCTTTATATTTTTACCATATACAATATTTTACACAAATAAATCATTAATTTAATTTTAGAAATTTAGAATACAAGTTGACACACTGTAGATTATTTCGAAAACTGTTTATCGTGGGTGTTTATATAGATGCATGTTGGTTGGACTTTGGAAGAATTACTGAAAATAATGAATTACATGCTTGCACCCATGGGCGTAGATGCTACCGTGGGCGTACAGCATCAGCAAACAGCTGTAAAAGTTATGCGATTGTTTATAGGTGTAAACCGAAATAAAACGACCAAATTTCGAGGGTAATTACCTCGGTAATTACCTAACAGACTGTTTTTTGTGTATCGTCTTCAACAACAAGTCACGACTGTCAGCTATACATTAAGGACAAAGTAGACGGCGGAAAAATACTTAATTGATGGCCCACTCTCGCGTTGGCGGGCTCGGCCACCGTGAAAAGTGAAAAAAGTAGAAAAAGTGAATGCTAATAATTGTTGCCATCTCTGCGTGGATTATTTATAGCGTACGCACGTGCAAAAGTGGCACATGGACTTCTTAAAGAAAATTTGCCTTGAATAAGATGACGTTGAAAAGAAAAATGTTAAATGCCCAATGGAGGACATATAAGATATTGTAGGTACGTCGTATTAGAAAGAGTTGTGGAAAAGCGAAAGGTATGGAAGACAATAAAGAATATGAGGTATAGGATGGTAGGACACCTTCCGAGATACGAAGGAATAGTTCGCGACATACTAAAGTCAGAGATAGGAACAAAAAGAGGAATGGAAGACTACTGCTCTCAAATAGCAGAGGAAATAGTAGATATATTCAGACAAACAAAACCACTGTCTAATACTTTCTTCCGGACCTAATTTCTCAAACCCGACTGAACAGAAATTAATTCTTCTCATCATATCATCCCAATAACAGCAAGTAATCAAATTCTTGAAAGATAACGGTGCATTGTTCGGTGCGCCGAATAAACATAAATTGTTGATAATTACGCCGCTATCTGCTTTTGTTTACGCATTCTGAGACAGCATTTAGTTTCTATTGGAGAAAGAATAAGATACGAAATCCATTTTAAAAAAATACTGTTTATCTATTAGACATACAGTCTGTCTGGATTGATGGATCGTATTATGCAAGCGGTTTTTAAAGCAAGGCGACTGTTTTAATTCATCTTACTTAATAATAGCATTGCCCACTAGCTCCCAGAAGATTTTTTTAAGAAAGATTGAAAAGGGCTGTGAATTACTACAAAGTTCATATCCTCATCTTGGATGTCTAGTTTATCCAACTTCTGAAATGTTAAACGCCGTAAAAGTGCCGCCGACCGGAAATCGAACCCGGGTCCCCGCAATCGTAACCCACGCTCCAACCCACTGAGCTAATCGGGGATCTACTAGCTCTCTTCCTACTCGTCTATATATACCTATGATTGTAACACCTATGTTGTCAGTTTATCATTTATGGAAGTTAAAAGCCAGTTCTCCTCCAGCGCTAAGCGCTCTGCAAGCTATCAAGCTTGAAAACGCTCCCGAGTGTCACTTTACAACAACCTCTGACGTCTGACATAACGCGGAAGGGGATATATCGTACCCTTTATTTATTGTTCCGCATTGCCCTTCCCGTTTTATCTATCTCATTCTGACCCCGCGACGAGCGAAGGTCACAAAATATTTGCTTTTTTAATTGGAACTTCCGCTCGCCGTTTGAAACAATAATAAATTGATGATGAACTCTTCCCGACTGTCACTGCCATACATGACGGAATACAAACGATAACAAGGGCGTTTGTTTGTGGGGGGGGTCGTGTTTAATTAAAATACACGGCAGATAAAATTACGTTTTTTTAGATAGAGGGAGATATAACGTCGAATTTATGTTTTTTTTTTGGTATGGATATAGTTGGGGGAGGCACGAGTGCCATCAATCAAAGTAAGCAGCTACAGGTGAGAAGCGGTACAGTTTTGTTATGAATGGATATATTTTGCTTGTTGAAATCGATCCGCTTGCATCAAAAGCTGATGTCGAACTTTCGTTGAAAAAAGATGTTAAGCAGGTACTTACAAAGAAACTTGCCAAACATTCGAATTCGAAAATATGGCCTCCTGATTTGTACCCAAAGAAAAAGTAAAAATTTCTCGACCTTGATCTACGAAGTCACCTGAAATGAGCGATATGGATTCCCATTGTCAACCAAAAATTGGATATACGAGAACTGGTCTATAATTGTACTACGAAAATTTGTGACAATCTTTTTCGATCTCAAAATTACATTCATCCGAAAATCAGAAAATATGCATTTCTCGGTTCCCATTAACTTTAGAACGCCTGTGTGTTGGTTCACTCTACAAGACTTTCTCGCATATATTGTATCAAATCTGGAACAAATTTCGTAAAAGTACTTAAAAAACACACATGGAAATTTATTATAAAATCTTCTCACTTCCTCCAGCGAGGCAATTCCAATTGCTTCATCGCACAATGAACGTTTTGTGGGATGTTCTCACGGGCACCCCGTTCAAAATGTTCTCTTTATCTTTTCGCCATTGATACCGATCTTACGCGCGGTGCATTTATGATTGCGGAAGTCGGAAAAATCCTGGGAACTCGCTTCTACTACTCGCAGTACGTGTCAGTTGTCAGTCCCTCGACAAAAACTGAAAGAAAACTGCTCGTCTCTCGCCTTCTGTATTATAAAATCGTTTCTATGATTTTACGCTGTACTTTCGAATCGAATAACTATAGAAATTAGAAATTATGGCCGAAGGTAATTATTATCGAAATTCCGACACAATCACTATTATTTTTAAAAAATTTGCCCATAAATTATCGAAGCCGATATGCATCGATGGTCGCAGAGAAATTTACAGCTGCATCGTATAATAATATTCAAACAGTATACTACGTTTACTACAAAGTTTACCTGTACTACGTAAAAACAGGTCTGTTTGCACTGTTCGTTTTAACCTCGGTCTTAACGAACCGTAAAATATTTTTCATTCTTGGTGGGTACTTTCTTTTTTGTTCCAGTTGGAAGTGTAATAGTTACATAGATTTTGCAGAATTTATCTCAGTTTCTTGTAATTGTAGAAAAAAACATCTTTTTGCTTCACATTTTTTTCCTATTTTAAATTTGAAATAATGTTTTTCTTTCTAAAATTACGAGAAAACTAAGATCGTAGCGCATATTTAAACAACAAGAAGTTTAATAATACAAGAGCTCGAAATTATTTTTGGTTAAGAAACGAAAAATTAATATTGTTTCTGAAAAAAGTTACAGCGAGTTAAACACAAATAATTAGTGCGTGCTAGCCGCGCTGAGCCGTGTAGAAGTGGTTTAGGTGCAGGCGTACAAACGCTGCATTAATATCGAGAACATTTGTATTTTTTATACATTTTTATACATTTAATACATTTCGTTTCTTCACCAAAAATAATTTCGAGCCCTTGTCCATATTTGGTCTCGCATATGTATATGTTAATTCCGAAAAATAAGATTACTTACACGGTACATGAAAAATACATTACACAAATTTGTGGTCTAGCAAGAAAACATTATTTTTCATAAAATTGGAAAATTGTAGAGGCAACGTGAGTACACTGTGATAATCAGCACACCTGAGTGTATATTCCACGAAAAAACAGATCTTTAACTCTTTTTCGTTGCTGAAATACAACAAGAGAAGTATTAAAAATTGATGTACTAAAATTTTACGAAAAATCGATCCTTTTTAATGCCTCAGTTTTGAAAGCGAAAACAGTTCCATTTTTCACCTTCACTTTGCAAATCCACTTTTGCGTAGAAAATATCCACATTCTAGACCGAAATTTGCATAAAGCAGATACTGAACCAGACCGCGGGAAATAAATCAAAAACTCGGTAGAAACTAAACGTTCGCCACAACGCGTGTTTCATTTCAAATGTATATTTTCTGATTACATTCTCCAAATTCCTGAAAAGTGGTGCAATACTTGAATATGGATAACGAGATCTACGGTAATATGCCAGTCGGAATATTTAAAAAAATATGTCGAGTGTATGAGTCGATAGAACGAAATTCGGGAGTAGGAATTACTATGAAGAAGGAAGAGCGCAGAAAATTTCTTACAGAAAAGTGGCAGGGTGGTTATGGTTAGGTCAGATTCGAAACTTGTAAAGGCGGTAATGATACAGGTATATATGCCCACATCTAATTATAATGATGAGGCTGTAGAGGGAGTTTATAGTGATATCGAATATGTGTTAGATTTTGTGAAGGGGCAAGAAAATTCAATAAATTGTAGGGGATTAGGTAATACGAACGACAGGGGAGTTAGACTTATGGATTTCTGCGATAAAAATAACAGTGAACTGAAGAACTCAAGACGTCCCACCAATGTCATCTTTTTTAAACGTTAGTTTTGATAAATTTCCCTGCAAAATTGTATCATCTAAAATGCGGCTTGCGATGGAAACTATGCCAATTTATTTACTGTTGGTACAAACCGAGGTACAAACAAATTCTTCCGGTTACAGACGTTAGTCAGGAATGAATGAATGAACTTTGAACTAATGGTTTCTGAGATATTAACCTGTAAGGCAGGCACATAAGTAGGTAGGCGCTTCTGAAATTAATATACTGGTGTGTGACACGCCAAATTGTCGAAATCCAAAGTGCATTTTGTCTTGTGTGTACCTGCACATGAGCTATTCAACCTTCTGTACTAGTTTATTTATAAATTTTCCGATGACGGTGCCGTTACCCAAAATGAACTCGCTCGGCGACTTATATTTTCGCCAAGTTAAATATAAATGTTTCTTTGAAATACTAGACACCGAGGTGGAGAGATATTTCGATATGGGACCTCACCTGACTTCAGTACGATGTGCAATAATTGGAAATGGTCAAAAACAAAATATTAATTAAGAGAATCAAAATATTGGTTTTCTAAAGGTATCGAACTTTCTGGTCTCGAATGATTTCGAGAAGGCAATGAAAGGGGTACGTTAAGTTGCCACAGTTATGTTTTTTTAAAACTTTTCTCAGAATTAATTTGCACGCACCTAGTATACCCTAGCACACCCAGAACTAAAGGTAGCACACCAACAGCTTAGAAACTACAGCAAATTGTTTGTGTGAGGGGGCAACTTAACGCTAGCCCCCAAACGATTTTCTAAAATTTTGTTGATGATATTAGGTACTAGAGACCTAGCACAACCTAGCACACTCAAAATGATGTGTAGCACATTCCGGGAAATGCCAGAAAGTCTGTTCTCGAAGGGAAAATATTAAATTGCGTTCACGTTAGCGTGGAAGTAGACCCGCCCTAAGTTACAACATTTGGATGCATGGAATAGAACTTTCATTCTGTTAGTGCGCATGTGCAGAAGTGCACTGACAATCAGCTGGTTTTAGATTTTCGGACGAATGTCACTGTCACGTGTCAGGCCTGGAACTTCGTGTATAATATTCGTAAGTAAATAGTAGAATACCAACTAAGGAGGGTGTTTGAAAGACGGAAAATTACAAATGTTAGTTCCCAGTGATATCCCTCGTAAAATTGTGAGGCTGAATCCCGAAGGCGTGCCTGGTTCTTGCTTGAAATACGGGAATGTTAACCAACATGTACTTCATTCTAGAGGTGCACCGAGTAGTGATTTTTTAAAAAACCGGGTACCGGGTACCCGGCGATCTTTATTGGCCGGGTAGCTGCGCGTGCGCATTCGCCAGAACAAATTTCTGAAGGTCACTGCACTGTTAGTATGCAGTAACAATTCATCCATGTTTGGGGTAGGGTCTGAATTTCTACTACAAAAATGAGTAAAAGCAAAGTGTGGGATTATTTCAAGGTTTACGAAAGGGACGATAAGCAGGCTGTGTGTAAAAAATGCAACAGTGAACCAAGTGCACTACTCGGCCCGGGTAGTCCAAAATTTGGCCGGGTACCGGGTACCCGCTAAATCGGTCGGGTAGGGCCGGGTACCGGGTAATACCGGGTACTCGGTGCACCTCTACTTTATTCTTGCAGGTTTTTAATATGTAGCGGTGAAAATCAATCAATTTTTTAAAAGAAAACTGAAAAAAAGGATCTAATGTACAGGAGCGTATTTTTCTACCTATGTATGTAACTACGTAATTCTTATTTTAAAGACCTAACAAATAATAACGTAAAACCTGGAAACGTTCAATACACTTTTCCATTTCGAATCTTGCCTCTTACACATTTTCATCCACGCAATTTACATAGGTGGAACAAGTCCTCACATGGTCACCGACCCAGTTATTAACTTCGATTTTCCCCAGTGTTAGGAAGGGTTTGGGACATGGATAAAATCATAATCCCAAGCGATAACTTGGCCTACCCGCTCTGCTATCACCGTTACAGTCACCAAAAGCAAAATTTTTGGATGCTCCATAATGTTTTACTATTACTATTACTAATTTTGCACGTTCGCAATAAAATTTTACTGTATAGACCAAAGAATTTAAAACAATTTAAAAAGCGTACAGATTGCCCGGCGACTGTGAGCCGAACTTCGTGTCCTCGAAATCTTGCATTCACACATTTTCTTTTTCTTTTATTCCATTGTAAATGTCATCGTGCAATAAACACGTTTATTGTAATTATTTTCTCGATAACCCATTTTTCGGTAATTCCCGTGGTGTGCTAGGTCTAATTGAGGGTGTGCTAGGTTGTGCTAGGTCCGAAGTATCTAACAAAACCATCAAAAGTCTAAGAATCAGCTGGGGGGGCTCAGAAATTTCCCGGAGACCCCATTTTCTGGCGTTCCCCGGGGTGTGCCAGCTCTAATTTTCGATGTGCTAGGTTGTGCTTGATCCGCAGTACTACATTTGGATATATATAACAGTCCATTTTTCATCGTAGATGTACAGAAGTGGCACATTTTTTCTTACGTGAAATTGTGTAGGTAGCTGGAAGCTTCGAGTCTCGTTCCACCTAGTTAAACTCGTAGAGCACGTGACACGGTCAATTAAACGCGGCTTTAATGAAGACATAAGATACTAATTCAGGTATATGTACTTAATAATTTGGAATGTGGGAAAGTGCGGTTAATAGGTCAGGTGACGTGTCACTGTTTTGACAGTACATAGGTACTATCGCAAACTCAAACTGGTAAATTTATTTCTGTGTACAAAACACAAAGAATTCATAACTTTTTTATTATTTTTTTAATTAAAAGTGCGAAATATTTCTGGCGGCCTTATTATTTAAGCGCCCAAGGCACCGTATAGTATACGCAAAACAACACAGGTACATAATTGTCTAAGTTCTTACAGTGGTTTACGAGGGACATTAATGGACGAAAAGAGAAGAATTAATTTTTATAACAAGAGAGAAAGCCATTAATGTTGAGAATGAATTATAATAAAACCGAGAATAAAATAAAATGATTAAAAATTTTAGTACCTACTTATTTTTTTTATTTTATTTTTTCGTCCAAAACTGCGGGGTTGCGTTCTTTAAAGTCTGTTGGTTGTGTTGAAGAATAACTTGTAAATGCAACTTAAACTTTATTCTAATTCTGAACGTAACTAAAATATTTACAAATGAATTATGACCACTACCATGCACGCAGTCTCACGCCCTGCACTCTGGTGGCCCAATTCAGATTCAGCTACCACTACCGGATATGCAGTCTCATATCCCGTTCCCTGAAGAGAGACTTGGAAATAGTGTTTGAATCGAATGACTCGGCCATTTAAAAAACGAACTTTCAGAGAGAAATTTTAATACAACAACAGAGCTCTCGGGAACAATCGCTTACCGACAATCACTGTCGTCACGCCATCCTTAATTTCCTTGGTGCCGTTGTTGCTGGCACTTAAAAAGTCCGACAGCGACAGAGACGAGGCTATGATCTGGCGCTTCTCCTCGAAATTCAGGTAGTCCAAGCTGTTGCTCCTTTGGGGCGCCACGATGGCCACCGTTTTCGTTTTGGTCAAATTGGCGCAACTTTTGTTGTTGTCCGATGGCAGGGTGACTTGGGTCGGGACCAGGTACACTTCGCTAACGCGCACAGACATCTCCATGAGGGGAAAATCGGCACGCGGAAAATATCACAAACTGGAAAAATTTGTCGTTCTGGGTAATCGCGGCATTCAAAATATTTCGCACAGAAAATCGGTTCTAAGAATTCTGCTGGCTAGGATAGTGCTTAAAATGGGCGAAAATATACATACAGGTGGTTGGCGCTTTCAAAAAATGAAATAAAAAATCCAGGTCCGTATTTAGAAAAAAAAAGTTGACGTTAATATCTGGAAAATTAAACACTGCATAAAATATCTGATAATGCCATTTTATAGGGAAGAAAAAACTATGAATCATTCATGAGAAACATTTTTTTGTAAAGTTGTAGGTTTCGGAGTTATTAAAGAAAAAGTTAGTTTAGATAAAAAAACAACCAGCCGAGACTGGATTCGTTCGGATAATCCAAAAAGGCACTCAATACAGGTTGTTTTGGGTATTTAGCTTTAATGAATTTTTGATGATTTCGCAGTTTTCCATTCCAAATTCCAAAACATCGTTTATGTAAACTATGCTATGGCATTAAGAGAAGCAAAAAAAGGTTGATCGAAAATCAAAATGCTGTAGAACCGGGAAAATCGTATGGGAAAACGTACAAAATTAACCTATTCGGGATTTTTTACCAAAACTCACTATTTATAACCGAATTTATTTCAAGCACAATCCAAGAGCAAAATTATTAAAAAATCCATGGCAATTACCCAAAAACTTTGCTCAACCACAGAAAATAAGAAGAAACTAAATTACGGAGGCACTATGAACAACACAGGAACCAAACACGAGGCGAGGGCACTTTGTCAGGTGCATACCTGTCCCAAGGGCACAGGTAAGAAACTTATTCCAACATCGTTATCACACCTGTTGTTACTTCTGCCACACACGCACGTCCACACATCATTTTACTTCTTGCGCGCCTCAGTTTCCGCATAATGCGAAACAAACGGGTACAAAGTGCTTCGAAGGAAAATAAAGAAAATAGTCATACGACGTTTGAAGACCGTAAATCGCGCACTACCGCACCATTTCGACTACGAAAAGCAGAAAGCGCAGAACAACCAACAACACAGCAGCACGCTCCTCTACTCGCGGATGCAGGCGCTCAACAACGTTCGGGTAAACACTGAGCGCCCCGAACTTACCCGAAACACAGTCCCCCCGAAAAATTAAATGGCCGGGACGCGGATTAACATTCCTTTCTCATCGCGGAAGGATGGCGCCCAAATGAAAATACTTTTACTCTTAATTATCGACGACTTCTCCCACTTTATTTATACAATGTGGTAATGTAGAAGTTCATCGTTCTCAACATTTGAAAAAGTTATTGAAGAAAAACGAGAGGGGTGCGGACTTAATTTTTGTCTTACGTTATGAACGGGCGCACCAGCCCGATTCGCTTTCATCCGTCCGAAGTGTTCGGAAGGGGTCGCAAAAAATCCAAACTTTGACGAAATTTCTCGCCTCTTTAAAACATTGGCCTCTTTAAGGCCGCACCGTAACTTGCAGTTTTCGGGATACCGATCGGAAGTTCTGTCACTTTCGGGGGTAAATTTTAACTTACATCGACTGCAACAAATATTTTCCTAAAATTTTATAATTCCCGGGTATCGAAGCCGCACTGTCACCCCCGTTCATATTTTAATAATTTTTTATTCGGAGCAGTTTGGGGTCAAATGTGGCCGTAAAAGTGCAAATTCTCATGAGTTGTTGCCTTCTTGCAGATAATGTAAAGTGTTTCACTCTCGATTATGGCTATTATTAACTCGGACGAACTGAAACACTCGTCTACGGATCGCGCTTTAAACTTTCATTCTCGTAGATAATAGCCATCATAACTCGCTCCTAGAATAATATACTACGAAGGCGCTGAACGGACATGGAAGAGAAATAAAATCACTTTCGACTTTTTTCTCGACATTCCGTCTTTTTACTCGAAATTTCGACCTTTTTCTCGAAATTTCAATTTCCTCTCGAAATTTCGACTTTCTTCTCGAAATTTCGTCTTTTTTCTCGTAATTTTTCAATTTTTCTGACAGTCGAAATTTGGAGAAAAAGGACGACAATTCAAGAAAAAGATGAAATTGCGAAAAAAGTGGAAATTTCGAGAAAAAAGACGAAATTTGGAGAAAGAATTCGAAATTTCGAGTAAAACTAGAATTATCGACTAATTTCTCGAAATTTCGACTTTCTTCTCTAAATTTCGTCTTTTTTCTAATAATTTCAAATTTTTGACAGTCGAAACTTCGAGAAAAAACTAAATTTCGAGAAAAACATAAGATTTCAAAGTCTAAATTTAGAGAAAAATTCAAAATTTCAACTATTTTCTCGAAAATTCGAATTTCTTCTCGAAATTTCGCCTTTTGCCCTGTAAATTTTTCTCGAAATTTCGTCTTTTTTCTCGTAATTTCCAATTTTTCTGGGAGTCGAAACTTCGAGAAAAATTTACAGGGTAAAAGGCGAGAATTTCGACCTTTTTCTCGAAATTTCGATTTTCTCTCGAAATTTCGACTTCTCGAAATTTCGTCTTTTTTCTCGAAATTTTTCAATTTTTCTGAAAAAGATGAAATTGCGAAAAAAGTGGAAATTTCGAGAAAAAACGAAATTTGGAGAAAGAATTCGAAACTAATTTCTCGAAATTTCGACTTTCTTCTCGTAATTTCCTATTTTTATGACAGTCGAAACTTCGAGAAAAAACTAAATTTCAAAAAAAAACAAAATTTCAAAAAAAGTCGAAATTTCGAGAAAAAAGACGAAATTTGGAGAAAGAAGCCGAAATTTCAAGAAAAACTCGAAATTTCAACTATTTTCTCGAAAATTCGAATTTCTTCTCGAAATTTCGTCTTTTACCCTGTAAATTTTTCATGAAATTTCGTCTTTTTTCTCGTAATTTCAAATTTTTCTAGCAGTCGAAACTTCGAGGAAGAAGACGAAATTTCGAGAAGAATTTCGACCTTTTTCTCGAAATTTCGATTTTCTCTCGAAATTTAGTCTTTCTTCTCGAAATTTCGTCTTTTTCTCGTAATTTTTCAATTTTTCTGATAGTCGAAATTTGGAGAAAAAAGACGGAAGTTCGAGAAAAAGATGAAATTGCGAAAAAAGTGGAAATTTCGAGAAAAAAGACGAAATTTTGAGAAAGAATTCGAAATTTCGAGAAAAACTCGAATTTTCGACTAATTTCTCGAAATTTCGACTTTCTTGAAATTTCGTCTTTTCTCGTAATTTCCAATTTTTCTGGCAGTCGAAACTTCGAAAAAAAGTCGAAATTTCGAAGAAAAAGACGAAATTTGGAGAAAGAAGTCGAAATTTAGAAAAAAACTTGAAATTTCAACTATTTTCTCGAAATTTCGAATTTCTTCTCGAAATTTCGTCTTTTACCCTGTAAATTTTTCTCGTAATTTCGTCTTTTTTCTCGTAAATTCCAATTTTTCTGGCAGTCGAAACTTCGAGAAAAAAAACGAAATTTCGAGAAAAAAGACGAAATTTGGAGAAGTCGAAAGTTCGAGAAAAAGTCGAAATTCGAGAAAAAGTCGAAATTCGAGAAAAAAATTAAATTTCCGAAAACTCGAAATTTTTCTTCCACGGCCGTTCGAAATTTCATCTTTTTCTCGAAATTTCGCCTTTTTTCTCGAAGTTTGGACTGCCAGAAAAATTGGAAATTACGAGAATAAAGACGAAATTTCGAGAAAAAGTTACACGGTAAAAGACGAAATTTCGAGAAGTCGAAATTTCGAGAAAGTAACTCGAAATTTCGAGAAAAACGTCTAAATTTCCAGTAAAAAGACGAAATGTCGAGAAAAAGTCGAAAGCAATTTTATTTTTCTTCCATGTCCGTTCAACGCCTTCGTAGTATATTATTCTAAGAGCTAGTTAAGGTGGCTATTGCCTACGAGAATAGTGCGCACTGCATAAAAATGCTAAATAGTAATAACTTTAACATATACATGACTTATTTAAAAAAAATCATGTAAAAAAGCTGACAAAGAATATAAACACGCAGACGGACCTAATTATTTTTTTTCGGCCAATCTAAAATAATGGACTACACAACGTCGTTGACGTTGCAATGTGCCACCCGAAGGCAGACTGTCCCAGTTACTATGGCAATGCGAATGCACACCCCTACTTCGAATAGCTGTGGAAGTATGCAACCCCTTACAAAAGCGTCGAGCCAGTCAGACTAACGGGCACCTGTCAAATGGATTACTGCACATAATTACGTACATACATCCCAACCGCAATTTCGCGGGTTCCCAGCTCTGCGGACTGATTATTTCAATTAGAACGGAAAAAAAACGTGAAAGCTCGTGAAAAATCGGAAAAACTATTTCGTTAAGTTTTAAACGTTTTATAATTTAACCCAAGTTGAGCATTGAGAACCAATTTAAATACTTTCTATTACCGTCAGTAATAATAATTTTAGTGTCCCCCTTCTCCCATTAAAATAATCTAAAACTAATTTAACGACAAAACAGTCGTAAACAAGAAGCGTATAGTAAGTTTATGAACGTATAGTAATCAACGTTTATACATTATAAATGAAGGTCATTACGAAAACGTTGCATCAAATCCTTATATTGCAATTATCCACTTTGTTATTGCTATCACTGCTAAGATTCATCTACGACAAGTTTAATTTGAAAATTAAATAGGCACACTATAGATCCGTTTTCAAAAACCGCATCTCACACTATAAGCGAATAGTTATGATATTAACCCCAAAAAAACTTCATTATTTTCTGTGACCATGGAAAACACGGAAAAATGTTATTAGTCGTTTCACATAAGAACGGGCAATGACGTATCGTGCGCATAAACAAGTCTCCCTGGACGTACCGCGGTTGCTAGGCAACAAAGACGCGACCGTCCATTTTGCTCACGAAGCTTTAGACAAAACCATTTTATACGACTTCGCAGTAAAATCGACCAATAAATTCGATAATGAAGTCAAATACAGGGTGTCTCGTTTAAAATAACGGATTTGATCTGCACACAGTAAATATGGGACAAGCTGTGTAGCGAGAAATAATTTCAGCTGGGGCGGCTTGTCACTGGGAGCAACTTGCAGTTTTCAGTATTTCCAAGAATCCCGCATTACTGATTCACACTGTATACCGCCACACTTTTCAACTTATATTATTATTATTACGTCAATTTCCATTGAGAAAATTCGATTTCTGAATCGTAAAACAGAACATTTCATCGCAGGTCCCATCATATTAAAAATACCATCTGTGACGTCAGAATTACATAAGTGAGACCACTAATATAGCACTAATCAGGCTAATGGGGCGCCATTTGGTAAAGCAATCACTTTTAATTTGGACGAAATAACCTTAAGGCAAAATTGCTCGTAAATACACATAAACGGCGTTGAGCAACGTGAACTTCCATTTAATTACCGGCCCAATTCATTTATAAATGTTTTCTAATTAGGATCGTTTTAAACGTTACCAAGAACAGCAGGTTCCGCGTAAACTTCTGGAACATATCAGTCACCATAGTTCAGTCAATACAGGGTACAAGGAGACTAAACCAAACGAAGCGAGCGGAGCGTTATAAGTGTCAGTCGTCCATAATAAACATGTCTTTTTCAAAAGAATAATTTTCGAAGAGGACAATATTTTTATAAACGATAACGACTGGCACTTGCAACGCTTCGCTTCGCCTCGCTTGGCCTCAACCTGACAGGGTCGTTCTGCGATTATTAAGAGGATCTTGAAAAAATGAAGTTGGATAACACTCTCTCAGAAGAAAAGGTACAACCCGTACAATCTAAGCTAATTTTAAAACATGAAGTTGATTCTATGAGACGTATTCGAAAAATATTTCGATATCTTCAACTCCAGTTGAGTTATGGAAGAATTACCCTAGTCTGGGACATCCAGTAGCTATATTTTTAGTTTGTTTTCGATTTTCTACAATAAATGTAACCTATATTTGCTAAAAATTAAGGATGTACCGGGTGTCCAAATAAGAAAGGATGCCGACCATATCTATAAGGAACCGTTCATGGTACAGCTATGGGAAAGAAAAAATAATAATAAAAGTGGCCAAGAGAAATCGCTGGAAATTATTTCCAAGTTTCTAAGTTTGCTGCTAGAGGGCGTAATAATCATAGTTGACAAAAAAAACATAGTTTTCTCTAAAATATACCAAGATAAAGTATGTAGATCAAAAATACGAATACTGCAATCTTGAATATATTTTGTATAATTTTGCCCTCTAGTAGCAAACTTAGAAACTTCAAAATAATTTCCAGCGATTTCTCTTGGCCACTTTTATCATTATTTTTTCTTTCCCATAGCTGTACCATGAACGGTTCCTTAGATATAGCCGGAATCCTTTCTTATTTGGACACCCGGTACAAAACGTCGATGTTCAATATCGTCATAACCGTTATATCGGAAAGAAGAGACGCGATGTCGGGAAAAATCCGTTATATCGAAAAAATTATCCGTTATAATGGAAAAAAGTTCTGCGGTAACGGAAAAAGAGATCCGTTATAACGGAAAAATCCATTATGTATATCGAAAAAAAGATTCGTTGTAACGGAAAAAATACGCTATATCAGAAAAATTACAAGTTATAAAAAGATCTGCTATGACGGAAAAGGAAAATGAAGATTCCTTATATCGCAAAAATATCCGTTAATCGGAAAAATTGTCCGTTACAACCAAAAAAGAAGATACGTTACAACGGAAAAAATCTATTTCTGTTGCAATGGAAAATTAAAATAAATAATACGTAACACTAGAGATCTTCCGTACGTGTAACCAAAAAAGTATACATTATACAGGGTGTCCCACGATAGCGTATTTCGCCCATAACTCCACTACCGATATAAATACGAAAAAACTACAAAGTACAGAAGTAATTTTAAATGGAACAGCCTATATATCATTGCATTGCAGATAAAAAGTTGCGCTTTTGGCTGTTGTATTAAACACAAAAGAAGGTGCCTGCTACGTTGCGAACGTTATTTTAGAGAATTAGGAAAGTTCATAATATGGACCATCAAATTTCAGATTTTTCAAACTTTGATATCTCGACTTTTTTAAACGGAACGGTATATTAATTTTTACGCCTGTATGCTCTTTCAATTTCATTGAAACCATTTTTGTCTGTTTCTGCTAGTCTTTGAAATATTTCGAATTTTCTGATTTCCTTAATGCGTTTTTACATTTTCAACTGGTAACAAGGTTTTGCAAATGCCATAATTATCTTAAGAAACGTCATTATAGCTGCTTTATTGTTGCATTTCTGATTATTATTAAAATAAAAAATGCAATAATAACGAATAAGTGTCGCCCTTAAAATGCGCCTTACTGAAAACAGACCTTTACTTACAAGGCGAATCAAGAATGCAAACTGTATTTTACCACAATTTTATGAACTATCCGCGTACCTATTATCTAAAACACTCGAGGGTACCTCGATTATTTCCGCATGAATTCGCCGTCAAACTAACCCAACCTAACTCAATAAAAACGGACAGGTAAGTTTTCCATGGGTGAAATTTTACGACCTTATACTCTAGCTAATTTTACGGTCGAAAAACACGGAAAGGAATGAAACTTTCGGCGCGCACGCGAAGAGAAAGCCCGTAGGGCACTTTAGATAATAAATTGACGCCTCTAATAGACCCGGAGAGTTAATTCGTTAATTGATATTTCCTATGTGTCTGGACGATGGCGTCATTTACAGCCACACAGAGTGACATTTTATCAGCGCACAATGTCTCTTAACTCTAATTGATAAGAATTATTACGAACGATCGTCTTCATAATGGACTGATTCACTTGTAAATATAGACACAAAGCAGTCTTTAAGCAGTGGCGGCGATTTAATAACGCCTCAATTGTCCAACTTCCTTTCCGAAATATGACTCGCTTGATGAAATCAAAACACTTACCGTCATTACCCTGTGATTCATCACTATTGCACGTACCTGCGAAAACAAATTAGAACACCATTAGTAATCGAGAAAAACAGGAAACTGCAGATAAAATACCCGACAGGCAAGTTTAATTTTTTTTCAAAAATAGCAAAACGTGTTGCCATTTACGGGGCTTAGTCTAACAAAATTTTGAATATCTCCGTTCGAACACAGTCAAAAATTAATTCTATTTTAACATGTTTTCAGTCCACATCGCCGTATCTTGAACAGGAACGCCTAGATTGAAAAAAGTTATTCCTTACAAAAGTTGTTCTAGTACCTTTGGATGGCAATAGCCAAGGAATTGTATTCTTAAAGCTAATTATTGTAAAGTAATTAAGCACGATATAAATTGGAACTGCCGCTTGGCCGCTTCGAAACCCCACTGCTCATAGTTGTTATAGGTACATCTCTTAAGAGGAAAAACAGCGCTTATAATCTAACAAATTACGCAGTCATTCCTCAAGTTGGAAATGTCAGATTTTTAAGTGAATACTGAATATTTAAAAGCTAGAAGTTGAATCCTGAATGAGATATGCCCAACACTTTCCGATACTGGAACAGTTTTTAAAGTAAAATCGGTTAACAATCGCGAGCACTTGACTATGTGTTGTTGGTCCACTCGCTGTTGTTATTGTAAAGAAACATAATAATGATGCAGATAATATACTAAAAGCTAAAAAAAGGTAGGTATCAGATACCAGTCATCACCACTCTTCTCATCAATCTAGAGCATTGATCAGACTAAAATAAAATCGTGGGGCGAGTGGAATTTCTATTATCTACAGTCAACCGCTCATATCATTATAGGTATGCCTTGGATGCATCTTCTCAACAGACAACATCGCAGACCGATCATTTACATATTTACTCAGGTTACGCTACGCCCCACGGTTTTATTTTAGTCTGATCAGTGCTCTAGATTGATGAGGAGAGTGGTGTGATGACTGGTACCTGGTACCTACCTAATTATTTTTTAGCTTTTAGTACATTATCTGCATCATTATTATGTTTCTTTACAATAAAACCGTTTAACTTAAAAATGTTTTTTTACGCATTTGTTATTTTATTTTCAAGTATTTAGTTTTTGTTTTGTTATTATTTTTCTAAAGTGTACTGTGTTCTACTTGTCAAGCCCTTTCATTTGATACCCATATTGAGGGGATTGAAAAAAAGTAATCCGCCATTTTGTGGTGGCAGCCATCTTGGATTTTGAATTTTTCATTGTGTACTGTATTCTACTAGTCAAGCCCTTTCATTTGATACCCATATTGAGGGAGTTGGGAAAAAATATCTAATCCGCCATTTTGTGGCGGCGGCCATCTTGGATTTACAATCGGTCAACAGGAAGGGGGTAAAATTTCAATTACTAGATTTGACAGACACAAACAAACAAACAAACAAACAAGGCAAGCTAAATAAAATCGTTTAAAAACAGGGAGTTGTTACCAACTTCCGGTATAACCGGAAGTGCCATCATCTTAAAAATATTTTTATTCGATAGTCGGTACAGAGTTAGGATCTGTGTAAAATTCCAGCTCAATATCTTGTTCAGTTCTCTATTTGCTCCTAACAGCCACGAATATGAGACACCCAGTATACATATTTCTCACGGGTAATAAGCGTAAGACAGCCTGTATTACGTCAATTTCTTTTACTCTTTCACCCATTGCCACAAGGCTCGTATCCCGAAATGAAACAAAAACAAATATCAGTTAAATATATTTGTGCACAAAAATAAATTTTATTTTTTCTATCTCGAAAACAGGATGAAATATCATTCTGTAATCAATTTCATTCGATTCACAAGAGTCATTTCAATTTTAGAGCGAGAAATTGTAACACTTTCATAACCTACAGCCACCGCAAAAAATAGCGAATATTTCCACCGGCGCCTCCACCAAAACGAGAATTAAATTTTTTACCTAAATCCGAAATGAAACGAGATACGGAGGTTTTTTTTAAGTTATGTACCTAAGGTCTACTTGACATTAGAATGCAGTGTTGCTTTATATGGGAGCAAATTTTGCAAAGACTTGGTGAATGGACCCAGCGTTCTTATGCAACAGCTGATTTTGTTGTGAAGCCTACACAGTCGTAGGTCAGCGGGTCGCCTATAAGGTTTAAATACATTATGTTTCTAGATAGATAACCTCAACTGAAATTAAATGTTGGACGACCGCTAATAGAACTTCCTACAGGCTTACTAAAACACTTACCTACACGTTCTTGAACACTTTAGATCGTTGCAGTATTATTGTTTGCATCTAAATATGTTCTTGTATAAACTCGACAGAAATATGAAGTAAAAAATGTGTTCAGCGAAGAGCCCGCATTTGCTTAATAAAAGCATAAAAATTCTATGTATTCCCGTCGTTCAACCCTTCAAATCTCTTACGCTACATCTTTCCCCTCGAACGGGGGGACGAGAAATCTGCTTCTTTAGATGCCTCATTTAACCAAACCCATTTGCCTGTTGATCCGGATTTTAAAAATACCAAAAGAAATATCGGAAATTGCATTACCTTTAGGATCAAAGCCGCAAGCAACTTCAAATGTATTTACTATAGAAGCTTTTTGATAAATGTAAACATTAAATTATGTGTACAAGCACACTGCAAGAGCAGCTATTTTTAGACTAATGAATAGACGGGCAACACATGAAGAACATCCGCAATCATGACGTGAAAAATGCTGCGCCATAACCTTCACACGAAAAGATTACAACGAAAAAAAATCAGAAAAAAACGTCAGCTGTTGGGATAAAATCGTTTTACTGCGTACGAGGTGGTGTGGATACCCAATTAGCCCCCCACAAATCTCATTTCACTGACAATTTTTAATTACGTATCGTTGTTTCTTTTCTTTTTCTTTTATTACATAGTTTTGTTATTAACGAATTAAAAATATTCACTTTCGCGCTTATGTCATTCACGCACAAAATTTCAGAACAATTCGTGCACAGCAGTCTCGGAACCTTAAAAAACCCAGCTCTCATCTTGTATCCTGCTTCTGACATTTTCCTCGCCAGAGGACTCGAGATGTTCTTTGATGTTCCGCGCGATTTCCGTTCTCCACTTCATCTCGACTGTACGGTAACGACGCTAATGACATAATTTCTCTTTGCGAAGAGTGTATAACAAGCGAAGGATGTCTACTCATCGAGTAGGCTTTGGCGACGGCTGAAACAATTGACGGGCGACGGAGACAACCCCTCGAACATGCAATCACTTCTACCCGTTTAGTTCCTTTCAAAACTTCTCGCGTTCAACGGGAAAACGGGTTTTAAGCATCCCGAGATATTTTGCGTCAAGCAGAGTTGTTTTCATTGAAGTAATTTTGCGTGAAGTGAAAAAAGAATATATATACCTTTATATTGTTATTTCAAAAAACGGCAACGATTTTGGTACTTTTTAAGTTTTAAGATAGGTAGGTACATCCAAGATACCTGTGATTTTATGTTAACAACTGAATAACTATCTGTTGACATACATTAACAAAAGTTGCATGCGGCTAGTCTTATTAATAGATACTTAGTATATACATAATGGCACTTCAAAATTATCAAAATTTCGAAAGATACGACATAATTGCTGTTTTCAATTGCCTATCCATCGATTTATTAAATTTAGATACCCAGAAAGAAGACAACCAAGCAAAATTATGTTCTCGAGATTAAAATCAAATTTAATTCACTATGGGTCATTCAATAAACCTAAAAACAAAATTTATAATAAAGAAAATAGGGAAGAGGAAGAAATAAATGTTTTATCGTTGGTTGAGGCGACACCAAAAACTTCTTGTCGCGAAATCGAATCACAAGTTAGTGTTTCCAAAACAAAAGTTCAAAAAATATTTTAAAAAAGGCAAATATAGGCAATATAAAATTCAAATTATTTACCATCTCTTCCCGGGAGATCAAGAAAGAAGGCTTAATTTTTGTAGGTGGTATAGTTAAATAAAATTCAAGAAAATACAGAATTTGGGCGGTCTGTCATTTGGACATATGAAACTCACATAAGCAGCGTAGGATTATTTAACAGGCATAATGTGCGTCACTGGTCTGATACAAATCAGCACCAAACTTTTGAACGTCAGAGACAGGGACGTTTTGGATTTAACGTTTCGTGTTTTATTTTGGGTGGTCAACTGGCATACCAAATTTTTGATGGAAACTTAACGGGATTGAGATACATTAATTAAAAGTCATATCATACCAGTAGTGTTCCAGAAATAATAAAAAAACTCGTAAAGTTCGATTTTTTCCGTGGAATCTAGTAGACTATGCAAATTCTCAACAAATTGATATTAAAAATAGTTCAGATTCTGTAGATAAAAGTATTTACATTGGGTCACAAACAGAATGAAAGTAGAACACCTTGGATAACAAATGATATTGTGACTCTAATAGAGGAGAGGCGAAAAGATAAAAATATGTTAGATGAAAGATGAGGGAAACAAAGATATAAGGCGATCAATAAAAAGAGGTAGGGATAGGCCCAGATTAGACTACTGCTCTCAAATAGTCGAGGATGTAGGATGTTCTACTTTTAGGGAAATGCGTATGTTAGCTCAGGATCAACATTACGCGCTTGCAACAAAATTACGTTTGTAAATAATGAGACATTCCCAAATCGTCATACATCAAAAATAGGCAACAAATAGTCGCACCGAAAACTTCAAATTAATTACGGGTATTACTGTAGAAGATAAAAATTATCTGTATTAATATTATTTACAACTGGGCGAAGCGTCTGCAAATTAAACTCAAACTATCTTTATAAAACGACAACCATTTCTGTTTATGTTCACCAGTAATCGGGAAAATTTGGCTTTTACCTCCTCAACCTTACCATAAGTTATTACACTGTCTTCCTCACTACTACTGCTATCACCCAGCTCACTTTTATCGAAATACTTGTCACCATCACTACCGTTGGACTTTTGGGCACTGGACCCGGGCCTGCTTCTCGAAAGCCTTCTTATAAAAGAAGCCATCTACTCGACTTTCACTCGCTAAAAACCTAAGTCACAAAACCGCATCGCACGGAGCACGAGGCTCGATAAGTCAAACCCAAGAATGTTATCCAGGAAAATTATCTAATCTCCGCAGCACTAGTAACATATATTTTTATAATCGGAAACGATAACCGCACACGCGTTAAACAATTACGGCTTTTTGGAAAAATCGGGCCACCGCCTGATGCAACGTTACACGCGAACTGCACAGGTGTAAGACACTACTTCAAACGTAAACAGTGATAAAAAAGGACGACGTACAAAAGGTATTTGAGAGGTTTCAAAACTCATTAACATAGTTACGACCAAATTAAATATCCGATACGACAATTAGTTCTGTTAGTAAACTGTTTTGTGTGCACTGCAAATGCGGGCTGTTGTTCGAGGAACAGTGGCAATCAGTGCAGTTCGTCACCTGATTGTTCATAAAACAAACCTGCTCAAGTAATACTCAAATATGTATTTCAAGTAGCATGTACTTTGAGAACGGCAATACGAAATACGCCTATGCTTATTGCGTACGAACCTAAAATGCCTCGTTGGTCAGCGGGCGGCAGCATAAAAACACCCTTTAAAAAATTAACGCGCCCAAATTAGCAAACCCCCTCAATTATTCACGGCGCGATAGTCTTTCGTGCTGGTCGGCCGCTATTTCGGGGATGACCATCGATTTTACTTGGCGGTCGCGGCAGGCGATGACAGTCATTCAGCAAACAACGGACGGTCGTCGAACAAATGGGTAACGTCCAGAGATTGAGTGATTTTGTTTGGTCGAAAAGACGTGATCGATGACGGCCACGAGGAACTTTAACTTTTTGTTTACTTGATGTAATTTAAAATATTTTTAACGTCAGAGCAAGATTTAACCAAACCGTTGTCACATTTTCTACTACCGTGTGACAAACTTCCACGTGTACATGGGGAAATAACATTGGCAATTACATTTTTGGGGATTCCTGCTCCCCATGTGTAGTTACAGTGGTGGTAAAGGTAGCAATCGAAAGACTATTTTTTTCTGCGTATGAGCATATCAAAAACTCTGCAATTTTCCAATTTATTAAAGCATTAAAAGCAAAAATTACACTAATAATTTTCAAATTAAAACACGGATATTCATCAGATTACCTATGGCAATTTAATTTATTCTAATCAAAGACTCCCTTGATTCTAATTTCTAATTCGTCTGAACTGTCAACATTATTTATCGACAATTTAAAATTTGGGTTTCAAAATGAACAAAAATATTTATTCAGTTGAAGAAAAGGTTTTCATTGTGAAAACATTTTACGGCGGCAATAGTCTGCGGGTAGTCCGTGACTTATTTTCTGTAAAATTCAATAACAGTCCTATTCCTTCGGTAACAACAATAAAAAATTTAGTTAAGAAATTTGAAGATACTGGGAATCTTTCATTGAAAGAAGGTAATTTTTACTAATAAATTTACTTGGTTTTTATTTAGATAATTCTGATTCGCTTATTATTATTACCTAGTTGCTAATTCCTTATTGTTCGCTAACTTACATTTTACTGGGGTTATGAGAAATTTAACAAGTGATAACGTGGAGTGAAACAAAACTAAAATTAAATCTTATCATTTATTTTTTTAGCCGTTCCAAGAAATCTAAATGTTGAGGTAGAAGAAATGGTAATAGGCCTGATAACTGCTAGTCCAACATCTAGTTTAAGGTCTATTGCCCTAGAATGTAATGTTTCAAGAGAAACTGTCCGTAACATATTAAAAAAAAACAAATATCATTTTTGCGAAATGCAACTTAATAAACGATCGGCAACTTGCGAATGTGAGAAATTCTTTCTATAATAGGCTGGGATACTGTCTGATACAGAATGGGGGTTTATTTGAATATTTGTTAGAGTTATTTTTCTTTTTTTATGTTACTTTAAATTCATTGTATATTTTTCATTTTACTGCTTTAACATTTTCCCAAAAACTTTTTTAATAGGTTAGACGACACCTACAATTTACCCTAAACTATGGACCAGCATTCACCAACGAAACATCCACACCAGTAATCAATTAATTGTCAACTATAATAGGTAATGACAATAATAATGTGAATGAGAATTATCTAAATAAAAAAACAAGTTTATGTATTAGTAAAAATTAACTTCTTTCGATGAAAGATTCCCAGCCTTCAAATTTCTTACTAAATTATTTGTTGTTATACCGAAGGAATAGGACCGTTATTGAATTTTACAGAAAATGAGGCACGGACTACGCGCAAACTATTGCCGCCGTAAAATATTTTCACAATGAAAACCTTTTCTTGAACTGAATAAATATTTTTGTTCATTTTTAAATGTGGACAGTTCAGAAAATCCATAAAAATCAAAGACGTCCGTGATTAGAATAAATTAAGTTGTCATGGATAATCTGATAAATTTCTGTGTTTTAGTTAGAAAATTATTAATGTAATTTTTGCTTTTAATGCTTTAATAAATTGGAAAGTTGTAGAGTTTTTGATATCCTCATACGCAGAAAAAAATAATCTTTCGATTGCTACCTTTACCACCACTGTAACTACACATGGGGAGCAGGAATCCCCAAAAATGTAATTGCCCATGTTATTTCCCCATGTACACATGGAAGTTTGTCACACGGTATATATTTTGTCAGTGTAAAAAACAACAGTAACAAACAGCACCAAACGCTTAAAATTTGCTGAAAAAGTAGCTCAACTTTACACCCCTAAATATCGCCCCCATGCATCAAGGACCCCAAAAACTAACCCATACGATGTGCTCTGGTTTTTTTGTTTGAAATATTGAAAATTTGGTTGAAAATCTTTGACCCCTATTTTAGCGTTTTTCTCTGTGCTTAATTCTCTAAACTTCTTAGAGTTCTTGGAGGCAGAGAGTTCCAATATGTGGGATGAAATTCCTCTTATAATATGCGAAGACAGGCTTAGTTCCTACTTGATGGGTGCCCAGCTTATTTTGGCCGAAATGTTCGTCACTGGCTTGAGGGAAGATGGATTGATGGTGGGGGTCTCTTTGCTTGGCCTCCACCATCACCAGATTTAACGCCTTTATATTTTTATGAGATTATCTTTAGACACCGTCTATGCGACCCCGGTGCCTAGGCGGGAGAAACTATGTACTTAGAATTCGGAATGCTTGTGCAAATATTAATAACAATGTTTTAATAAACTTAAACCATTCAATCATGGCGATTTTAGCTATACCTTCTTGCATGCGGGAGAAGCTTCTTATACAAAATAAATTTTGTAATCATAAACCCACAGACGGTATAGACGATTCATTCAAAAACTGAGAGCATTCGCCGTCAGACGAATTCCCCCACAAAGCCACCCCTATTTAGCATGCACACACAGTCCGTCGGCACTCCCCTCCCGACACAGATTCCGACATTATAACCTCACCTTGACTATAAATAGGAAACTCTCCATCGCTATGACTGTGAGTCAACATCAGACTCGGCCTCTTCGAACGCACAACTCACAGAAGCGACCCCATCCCGGAACCCAATCAATCGGGCCAAAAACAAAAGATCTCTGTCCTCTTCGGAACGGCAATCGAACAGATCGGATGCGACACACCGTGAGGGCGACGCGGCGTCGTCGAACGCACTGAATTGAGGGTTGGGCGCCGCGGCGGAGATGCTGCGAACGGAAAACCCCCTCGCGCGCAACCCCGATCGCCTTTCTCTACCCCTTTCGCTACATGAACTGGATTCGAACAGGGGGAAAATGCTCTTCGTATGAAAGGTAAATGTCATCATTATTGCCTCCTGGCCTGCTTTCAACGGCACAAGAAAACAGTGGGGGTACGGGGAAAATGTTAAAAGTGAACACTAAGTAATATGGATAGGTAAGAGACACTATCAATTACTAAGAGCAAAATAAGAAATACGATGAGTTGAATTTATAAATCCACCAGGATTTTACATCCCTAATCGTCATGGAGGAAGGTATGGAACGAGGGGTAATTATGGTGAAAAATCTGTAAGCCAAACGGCGTTCTAAAAAAGAATTTCCAGACTTCCCCTGATCCTATGACTTCCACAGACTACCTACACTGACTGCATCGAAAATTCCCAGCCTTCCTGCAATATTGGGCTAGCATGGCCATGATGTTTTGTTAATAGATCAAACGAACTTACCTAAGTGAAGTTCGATCTAAATTATACGGAGGTCTCGTCGAAGGAAATAATATTATGTTGGCCATTTTTGTATGGTGGCTACAAACAATACCAACCAATAACAATTTCATTAAATCGTCTTTCTACATTTTGGATTTTTTTCCGGAAGTTTTGGTTGCTACGTTACCCCTGTCCCGAACTAAACTGCACAGATTTTAAAGTACCAATACGAAAAATACCACAAACGCGCCCCTCCACTCTTCTTATTACTGGAACACTCATTGTTTTAAAGCTATCCTGGGGTTTGGGCGGGACATTATTTCCTTCGACTTCACTTTGGTAAGTTCGTTTGATCTATTAATTATACATAGATCTTGGTTTATCCTGTCGTTAACGTTTAACACGAGACATTTGTTACAAAATATTCCTTCTCTTTTGTCAGAAAACTTTATGCTCAGTGAAAATTACCAGAAGTTTACTAGAAGTCTAGCAAAAGATTTATGTAAGTTTTCACCCGAGGCATTTTTATTATTATTCAAATCTATGCTTCCCAAGATTTATCGCTGAAAGTTCAGAGTTAAGAAGTGCCCAAAAAACACAGCTACGTGAGCCAAGTTGCTATTATTGAGAAAAAGGGGGTTGATATTTTCAGGAACCATATTATTTTGGCCTACGAAGACAATTTTTATAAAATTTCTCGATCAAAGGGTCCACGCGCGGTCACGGACTTCGCCTTTAGTTTTCAAGGACGTGTCCAAACCCAGAGTAGGGTCGCATGAACTCGTCCTTCGAGCCGAGGATCAATAGGACGAAGCCGCAGGAACAGGATGGAGAAGATACAACGGCAAGAATGAAAAAAGACAAACAGCGCCATCTATATTGTTTTACACTGGAACTGTATAAATCAGTAGCGCCGAGAGGTTTTGGAAAATCGTAAATGAAAACGTATACTTACTAAGTTCTCCGTTGCAAGGCACGTGGTTGGGTATTTTCCCCGTGGTACCCAGACTGGTGGCTTCTGGCAGTGCATGATGAGGAATGTCATGGATGCATCCGTTTTCTGGAAGAAACGAAATCGGTGAGTTTTTGAGAAAACAGATCTACGTTAAATTGGAAAACATCAGGAAACATCAATTTTGAGCTAAAGTGGCATTCTTGTTGCAGCGTATGTACAGGGTTTCCCACGACGACCTTACACGATCTGTATATAGAAAAGTATATATAGTAGAATTACATAAATTTGCACAAACAGGTAATCGAGGATGCTCAATTCGACTAAAATATTTTTGACTCTCTGCGACTTCCGGTTATACCGGAAATAGACACCAACTTCCTTATTTTAAATGGAATGCCCACATTTTTATTATGGATTTAGATTTTTGGTCGAATTTTAAGGTCACCTTATGCAAAACATCATATGTGTAAAGTGCACCCTCTTGGAGATATTAGACGTTAAAAATCGTCATTTTTCAAATTTCATCAATTATAACTTGGAAACGGTACGAGATAAAGAAAAATGATTTACATGTTCCTATCCTAGTTTTTAATTCTCTATCTAATGGGTCTAGAAAATACTTCTTCCCGATTGGCAACTTTTTGTCATTTTTTGACCAATCATGAGGCAGTATTTTCCACACTCAATAGATAGAAAATTAAAAACTAGGAAAGGGACATGTAAGTCATTTTTCTTTATCTCGTACCGTTTCCAAGCTATAATTGATGAAACTTGAAAAATGACGATTTTTAACGTCTAATATCTCGAAGAGGGTGCACTTTACACATATGATGTTTTGCATAAGGTGACCTTAAAATTTGACCAAAAATCTAAATCCGTAATAAAAATGTGGGCATTCCATTTAAAATAAGGAAGTTGATGTCTATTTCCGGTATAACCGGAAGTCGCAGAAAGTCAAAAATATTTTAGTCGAATTGAGCATCCTCGATTACCTGTTTGTGCAAATTTGTGTAACTCTACTAAACACACTTTTCCATATACAGATCGTGTAAGGTCGTCGTGGGATACCCTCTACAGGGTGATTGTTTTATATGGGGAAAGGGGTTTCTTTCGAAAACGAGCAAAGGAAATTACACTCTGCAAAAAGTATTATAATTATGTATTCTTACTGGCTGTTAGGGATGCAACGTTTAGCGATTTTTCGTAAACGTTTAAACGCGTATATTAAACGTTTAAACGGCGTTTAAACGCGCACCCTACCACCCTACGCGTAGCTTACCAATATTCCAATATTGTTTTAAAACTTATTAATGTAATTATTAAATTAGAAAAATATCAAACGTCGTTTGTAAGTTGGGTTATAAATCATAAAATAATACATATTCCGTTGAATGATGGCCGCCACAACGGCGGCGAAAGTCGTCAAAGGGATGCAAACAATAAATTTGGAAAGTACATGCTGGTTTTGCAATATCTAAGCGGCCGCGTTGCGACGAGTCGCTTTTGCTCTTACGCGGTGCGCGCCTAGCGCTAGCCGCGGCTTTGTTTATCTGAAATTTAATGATATTTAAATTTTATCTGCCTTGCGTTTAAACGTTCCCTTAAACGGGTAGTGTCCACACGGGCGGTTAAACGTTTAAACGTTTAAACGTTGCATCCCTACTGGCTGTCGCTCAAAATTAGTATACAGGTGTCCCAATAGTGCAACAATAGGTGCTAATTTGGTCTTTAAACCATCTCCAGTTCCACGCCAAAAAATATTTTAAAAAACACTGCTGGTGGTCCCTTTTGCCCCAAACTTTGGGACATTTGTGAACGGCAATGTATTTTTCATAAAACGCTGTGTTTCTCATTGTGGGGCAAATGAAGACAAAGAGTGGGAGGGAATACACCATTATACAAATTGAAAAACTATCCCCAAAAATTAAACTGCATTTTATCGAAACTCAAAAGTCTGTCGTCTAGTTTCTCTAGCAGCTAGACGGTCTAGCTGATCTTCAATCTCAGGAGACAGGGCATCAGGGCGCCGACCAGACCCTAAGGTAGTAGCCGCAGTTTTTCGCCCAACATTTATGTTGACAATTACCGTTTGTGGGATCCCATAATGTGCAGAGGCATTACGGTACGAACGCAAATGATTTTTCACATTTCTAAAGGCATCCATGAGGTCATTTGAGGTGTCGGTTCTATCTGGACACTTTTTTACGCAAAAGTGCGAACCATTTCTTGCAAGAATTGCGTTTCTTTGACATAGATGAGGTAAATGGGAACGGCGTTCGCAATTGCCCCACATTAGCGTTCACATTTGCCTCGCATGTTCCTACTTATGGGGTAATTGAGAGGGTAATTGAGAACGGCAAATAATTATAAAAAAATTGTTTCCACATGCAAATTTATGAAACTTAATGTCTTCTGAACATTTTGGAAAAAAACACGAGTTGTCATGCATTGGTAAAGAGTATAGTTTTATAGTACTTACTAAAACTACACCTTTTGCACCCTTGTGAAAATCTCCCATTTTTGAAATTGTGTTTTTTCAATTTATTTTTAATATGTAATTCAAAAAGGGTCACAATTTTCCCGTCTTGTTTATGGGATATTTATTAAAACAGCACTTCTCTACCCATTTAACTGAAGTTGTATTATTTGTGCTAATAAGAAAAAATTATTAGATGCAGATTTTTTCAGCTTGTTTTCCGTTTTCGTTGCAGTTTGTTTGTTACATTCTATTATTCTAACTCAAGGTTAAGGTTGACAATTTGCATTTCTATGCGCTTGTAATGCAAAAACTGAATCGTTTACTTAACTTTACTTTGTCTTGCAAGTTGTAAATCGTGTACATAAGGCAAAGCAGAGAACAACCGGTCAAGTAATGGGGCAAAATGTGGATACCAATAAAAAGTATTTTAAAACGAAAAGTAAATTTTATGCGTGACCTTCGATCTGTGCGTGTGCATATTTTTTCTGGGCGTTCCATTGCCGAATTCTCAATTGCAAAATAAATTATGTAGCGATTGTTTAGCCGTGAACCAGTATAGAGATGATTTACATGCTTGTGCGAAATTTTTGCGAATGTTTACGCTTTCGTTCTATTTAAAAAAATGCGTGAGCGTGTCTTAACACTTTGTATTAATGTGTTTAATTGGGCACGATGTACGAGGTGGTTTTAAATTAAAAAGTCGAGGCACAATCAGAGATCGGGACGGGACTTTCCCCGCACTGCTCAAGCATAGCAGGACAATTGGGGGTTACTCCGAAGGCGATCACGTTTATGAGATTAAGCGCCGACTGTCGTAAAGCCCATATAATTGTTAAATATGTACTTGATATTTACCAACCGAATCCGCCGCGAGTGTGTTATCGAAATACCTAATTTATTGCGCTCCTAAGTTGATAGGTGAGATACCGCCGCTCTTGGGGTTAATTTCCATGCAGAGTTCTTTAGCACAAAAATTAATTGCCTGTACACAAACAAACCTCCATCACCTACACTGAAGGGAATTGTGACAATCTTCTCCGCCCAATCATTAGGGAAAGTTCCTTTGTTCATCAACGTTTACTGAGGTTTAAAATAAAATGCCACATTTAAAACAACCAAATCTATTTACAAATAAATAACAAATCAGGGAACTTATAAAAATCTGTTGCGTGCTCTGGCTAATTTGTTATCGAAACTCTTCCTCCTTTTAGTTATGATTTTTTTCACTCTCAAGTCTTCAGCAACTGCTTTAAACTTAAGGCTGCACTTGGAGAAGTTCTTTATATCAGACTCTCTTAGGTTGCAGACGATGATAACCAAAATCTCCATAGGTAAATAAGATAAACTAGAGTGTGGGATGTCGTACGTTGACAATATAGCTGTTTTTATAGGGAAACTGATTTCGTTCTTAAAAAGAACACTTAAACTCTTTATTTGTTGGAAATGTCTGGGGTTTTTTACTTTGGTATTCACTATGTAAGCTTTGGGGTCAAATAAATGGGAATAACCAACGACATCGTCCTGTAATCGACAGCTGGCCAAAATGTCTCCATCAGAAACCAAACAGAACAATTTGCACACTTCTGCAGGACAACCAGGAAGTATAAAATCCATAAAATACGTCTTATCGCCTTTCCAATTTTCAGGAAAACGTTCCGTCATATGCGAAACCCGGGGATAAGAAAAATCGAATCTATCATCCGAATTTCTATCGGAAAAATCTAATGGTATAAAACCAGATTCCAACATTAAAATATAAACGAAAATTATGAACGTATCGCAGCAATCCAGGTTTGTTTTCTTCCTTGCAAAATATTCAAAGAGCCTCTGGAGTGACCTCGGGGGTCTATACAACTCGTAGTCTTCAAGCAAATATTGTTCCATGGCTGAAAGAAAATATGTATATGGAATCTAAAACTTTAGATATACAGGCTGTTCGCGTTATATTAAATTCTTAGATTACACCTTTACTACAGGTCTGCACAAGTTTTTTTCCTTTTAATGTACCTACAACCTTTTTGGGATACATTAATTGATTTCATTATAAAATTGCGATTATAGTGAGAAACAAAAAAAAATATTATAAAATATTATCTAACTAAAGAGTGCTTGAGTGAAGTGTAATATAAAAATACCATATTACGTGAACACTGAATAAATAGCCCGATTTTTCTTTTGTTTGATCAAAAATACTGTTTGAAAAAAGCTGCGACTACGCCAATGTCAAAATGCGATGAAAAACGGTAAAAACTATAAAAATTTCGCACAAACCTGAAGTAAAGTAACTCGAAGCAACGTTCAGCAACAATAACAATAACCTTCGACTATCTACGCGTAACAAAATCGGACTATTTAAAAATAAAAATGAAAATTAGACTCACGCTCAATTTTCCCGCCCGTATCGCAACCAATCAAAACTCACGTAACTGAAGTGCAACAGCCTGTTGATTCACGTTCAAAAAACACAATAATAGATAATACTAAACAACTCAACAACAATGGTTCTTTATTTAAATGTTTCCAGTGACATTTATTAATATTGTGAAACAACCTTAACGCCATGACTCGCTAATCATAACCTAGATTCTTCAAGTTTTCACACGGGCAATTATGAATGAAAAAGGACACGTTTAAAACAACCGTTTGAATCGTGTAACTCGCTAAAATTTTAAGTAATACTTAAACCACAAACATTAAACAAAATTAACGTTGCAACTTTTGCGTTCACGAAGAACTTTTCAAACAGCTGTCAACTGTGTATTGAATACTTATACTTAAATTAAAGTTATCCCTTAAAAATGTGGGTACCTCTTTCTGCACTTTCACATAGACTTGGGTCTTCTCGCACGGATGCTTCACTTTGATTTTGTGTATTTACATTATTTGACACAACACCGACGTTGCTCTCGGCCATCTTACATTTTAAAACTTTCTTATTTAACCGATAAGTTTGAATTTAGCCGCAAGTTGTCAAACAATGCAACAGCATAAATAACCCCAAGAAATTCGCTACCAATATAAAATTAATAAACAATATTAATAAAATCTTTTAAACAGATTTATTAGGAGACATTAATACAAAGTTTTGTTGTGTATCATTTAGAAATTCCTGCAACAAAATAAAACCGATTAACATTATAAAAACAACGATTTAGAAAATTTATTCTTACTTAGCTAATACTCCGTCTTTCTTCGTTAACCTGACTATGCAATCATCAGATTCGCCCATTCTTCGGATAGCCCCACACAAAGCGTACTTTTTCGTGTTTTCCGTCATTCTGCCGGTAGTCGGGTCAACTTCAGCAATGCTTAATTGAATGGAAGCGTGATCTTTTGCGTGAATGATCCTATTACTAGCAGAACTGAAAAGAAAAGGTAAAAATTAATTCCGAAACACGTGTTTTGACGACCATGCGTAGGTACCATTTTCTTGGGCAATATAAGTCGACGAATTCACCAGCGTCGTTCTCCATTTTCGTATTTCTGGGAAAAGTAATTAATTATGTATCAGAAAGCAGCGAATCTTTCGTGAATAATTGGATTTTTAAATATTATTTGCTTACTTTTGACTCAGATAACCAACAATCTGTAGAAATGACAAGTCGAAGGGCGTAGTTTAGAGTTTCGCCGCTAGGCGCAAGATTAGATTTCCGTTCTGTGTCAATGGTCACAATTACCGGGTGAATAGTGATGATGCCGTGTATAGCTGGACTTCTATCAGTACTTGACTTTCTTACATGAAGACCACCATTAGAACGACCAGGACAATAGACCACAATACATTTTCCCATAAGGAAGTTTAGTACTGATAGAAATTACCCGTCGTGAAGTTGAAAGCGAGTAGGGTATATTCGGTCAGTATTACAAACCGACAGTTCATCAATAGACAAGGGTGAAAAGCAAATAGAAAAAACGTTCATATAATACGTATATTACTCAAATTTTATTAACAGTTACAAAAATATTTGTAGACAAATAAAATAGTTATTATTTACAAGTAATTATACAGATATACAGTTTCATATCAAATTAATAATAATACATATTTTATTAACTACTAGAATACCGTGAGTAAAAGATAAAAACAAAAAGAAATCACAAAAAATACAATTTTACTCAAATGTATATAAATTAAAATTTCATCTGCTTAATAATACAATATTAAGGCACATTTTTTTTTCATTTGTGCGTAAATAAGATAATTTACAAAAAAATCAGCTGCGTTCCTATCACAAACAGTTAGGTGGTGAAGCAGCCGAAAAATAGGGTGTATAAAATTTTTGAAGCTGCTAAAACGTTGTACTAAATCATGCGTTCTGTAATATCATAATTTATGTACAAAAAATTATTTACAAAATGATACATTTGGGAAATGTTTTGGCATCTGTAGATCACCTATAAAAAATGTTTTTCACATACTCGAACTTTTCTGTTTTTTGTTTTACATCAATTTTCCTAGGAATGTTACCAAAAGTCGTGATTATTTTCTGTTTAGGCACAATTTTAAGCATGAATGTTTCTTTGGTAAAAATTTAAATGCAGAGAAATTAATTTTTAGAATGGATGAATTTGGCAGCAAGTATTAACGAAATTCCGATCACATATTCAAGATGCTGAGATTTCCACCGCAAAATCGGTCTGAACTGGACAAAAGGGGCAACTACGTCGGACACATAGAAAAATGTATCATAGAACCCTGTTTTCGTTCATTTTTGGAAAATCTACATACACTGTTTTACAAAAGTAAAGCAACAAATTCAAAAATGGTTGCCTCAAATTTGACATCTGCAGGGTGTCCCATAACTCCACTACCGTTAGAAATACGAAAAACTGCAAAGTACGAAAGTTGCTTTAATTTGGAAGCTGCATATTTTAAAATTATTTTCAAAGATGGCGGACTTCCGTTTATGGCGGAAATACATACTAACTTCGTTATTTTAAATGGAACAGCCTATATATTATTGCATTTTTCAATTTCTTATTGAATTTTAGGGTCACTTTGTTAATAACTCTATGGACCTAAGATGCACCGTTTGGTCGCAATTTGATATTTTCGGAGAAATTTGACGTTTACAGTGCTTTACAAAATTAATGATATCTCGGAAACTAAAATAGATAAAAACTTACGGTTTTGACTGTTGGATTAAACACAAAAGAAGGTATCTGCTACGGTGCAAACTTTATTTTAGAGGATTAGGAAAGCTCCTGATATGGACCATTAAATTTGAACTTTTTCAAAAAATGATATCGCGACTTTTTTAAATATTAATTTTTGCACTATCAGGCGCAGATTTTTATTCTCTTTCAATTTCATTAATACCATTTTGGTCTGTCTCTGCTAGTTTCTGAAGTATTTCGAATTTTCTTATTTTTTAATACGTTTTCACATTTTCAACGGGTATCAAGGTGGCTTTGTTTTGCGTGTAACAATACCTCTGAATAAATTTGAAAAAATGCAAACAAGAAAGCTGTTGGCGGAACGTTTACACCTGCGCCGATGTACAATAAGTGCATTCCTGTATTTGCGACGCTAAGCGGTAAGACGGTCCCACTCTGAATGAAGCTTACTCAGACTGAGCGGTCTAGCGCCTGGTGGCCAGATACCTTATTTTGTGTTTAACCCAGCAGTCAAAACCGCAACCTTTTATATAATTTAGCTTCCGAGATATCATTAATTCTTTAAAGCACTGTAAACGTCAAATTTCTCCAAAAATATCAAATTACGGCCAGGTCTAGAGAGTTTTTAACAAAGTGACCCTAAAATTCGATAAGAAACTGAAAAATGCAATAATATATAGGCTGTCCCATTTAAAATAACGACGAAATGCAGTTGATTGCAAAAACCTGCAATCCCAATTGGTTTCCAAAAATTCTTCTGACCAAAGCTCGTGATGCCCCGCCCTGTATATGTTGCATATTTTTTAAACGTCAAGTTTCATTTTCAGCGCGCATATTTTAAAATTAAAGTTGCTGCTTTACTTCTACCCGACAGTGTAGACTAATAACTAACTTTAGTCAGTCTTAAACATATACAACTATACAAACGCTAAAAATTGTGTTTTGACACAGCCTGTTAACCAATAGAACACATACGCGCAGCTACGGAACAAAAAAAACGGGAATTTGTCCCACAACTGCTCCGTCCCTCCAGTCGTTCACTGCAGCATCAAGCTCTGCAAATTCCTTTGTAAAATCGTGTCTTTCACCGAATTAAAAACAACTTTAATATTTTCCGTATCAACGGCGGTCGTGAAGTGATGGTACAAACACTTTTTAGGGTCCCGCTTGACGCTCGTAAACATGGCGAGTATGAAAGCCTGCACGTCCTGAATCGCGTGGGCATTTCCCGCGAACTGGGGAAAATACCAACGAATGTCCGTTTCGGGATTCGCGACTTTCTTCACCAACAAATCGTACTTGTTCAGAAACAAAATAATGGAAACGCCACTGAATATTCTATTATTGATGATCGTATCGAAAATATCCTTCGATTCCTCCAACCGATTCGTTTTTCTATCCTCCAACAAAACCTGGTCAAACTCCGACGAAGATACTAAGAAAAGTATCGAAGTAACGGAATCGAAGCATTGAAACCATTTTTGGCGCTGCGATCTTTGGCCCCCGACGTCCACGAAGAGGAATGGGATGTTGTTTATCGGAATGACGAATTCGGTGATGCCTTTAGTAGCTTTCCGACAGTGCAATATGTCCTTATGCGAAGGGATGTAATCCGGCCTCGCTATTCGCTCCAAATTGTTGAGAAAATACTCTACGGAATCACTCTGAAATTACAAAATCTTATTGACAAATACCTAAATGTGTATTTATCAGATGGTTTATGTTCGAAAATGTCCTACTACATCAAAATATAAATTGTTTATAAATTCAGTAATTAAGTGACAATCTGCTAAACGTCGATAACACTGGCAATGAAATAAATACTTTTCCTGGTGTTCGAATAGGCGTTGACTCACATTTCGGCACTAAGCAATATTTGGAGTATTTAATATTAAGTTTTTTCATATTAAATCAAAAGATTCAACAAATTTAGGAACGAACAAACACTGCAAATGCTGATTTTACAACGCCAACTGTCATATCTGCTCTATGCCACTCTATTTTCACTATTTCCATGCTCTATGCAGTCAGACATAAACAGCCGTATCCATGGATACGTACATAATTTAAATTTGACAGGTAACGTAACGCTCACTAGATAACGCTTGATTTTACTCCTCATAAAATTCCCGTACCGCGGGCTATGACTGAAAATCGATTCTTAAGGGGTAAACTCCAAAAAAATTATCCATTAAACGTTTAAAAATAAAATGCAGCGAAGTGATTTAGGTTATAATAGAAACACTAACAATTCTTGCTGTCGCACCTAATTGTGGTATACAATAATGCCCACATTTACATCTGCACTAAATTTTACATATTTATAGCTCATGACATCATAGCAATGTTCCATTTCGTCCTTTCAATCAAGAACAAATCAATGCTTCGAACTTAAAAGTGCTGTATTGACGAAAACCATGGCTACCTTTTCTATTTATAAAAAACAACAGCTTTTGTTTTAGTAAACAAATACAAATATGGCCATGACTTGACAGTCAATTGTTTAGTTTATAGGTATTTTAGATTTGGAGGTTATAATAAGTTAAATTTGCACGATTTCTCATTTGATAAGATTCGCCTATTTTTATAAACAAAAAATAGCGATAGGATGAGTCAATGTGTACGCAAACAACTATACTTTCTAAGTACTTAGCACTAAGTTTAATTGGAACAAAATGAAAGTAAAAGAATGTGACTGACCAGTTGGAATTCTCGCCTCCTCTCGAACGCTCGCCTGATACCGGTGTCTGTCCAAAGATTCGATAACGAAGATGCGTAACTTATAAATAATCTCTTATCTAGTACTACACTGTTGTTTAATTCTAATAGCTTCCTTCCGAGCTCTGAGTTACTCGTATCGCCCCACGTGATATCCAGTTTGTCTCTAGCATCTACCAACACCCTCATCCCTTTCACTACATTTTGGTAAATGACCTGTTGATATTCTCGTATCAACTCATTTTCAAATTTGATACCGTGAATGATCCTCATCTGTTTAAGAAAAGTAGACTTGCCACTCTCACCAGCGCCAAGCAGGAGCAACTTAACCTGCCTCTTCAACAACTGCTTGTCTTTCTCGATCATCTTGTCGATTTCTTGACTCTTGTAGCGTTGCTCCAGCTCTTCGGGACTGAATTTAAAACGCAAACAACACGGGCAAGACCACATTACAGTGGACATTTTTAATAAACTCTACATAATCTTGGGAGGCTGACTGATGAGTGCGAACGCAGGCGCGATTCACGATTACGGGGATTTCCGGTGGTTGTGGTTACGGCGAAGGACGATTACCGATTAGTTGACAGTTTTGAGATAACAATCGTATTGAACCGCAAAATTATGTGATTATTACAAATAGTTTTCTGGAAAAACGAATAAGCTTTGTGATAGTAATTATTATAGAATGTAAATTATTATACAGCATAGATATAATGAAATCAGTTTATGATTCAGGTTTAGTCTTAGTCCTACGCAATAAAGTAAACTGTTATTTTCATATCAGTCACGCAGAATGGTACGGAAGCGCAGAACGGCCAAATAAAAAAAAATAAGAACTTGAAGTTAATTTCACCTTTTTCCCAAAAACTTGAAATTAATTTCACCTTTTTTGCCAAAAAGTTGAAATTAATTTCACCTTTTTGCTAAAATCTTGAAATTAATTTTACCTTTTACCTAAAACTTGAAATTAATTTCACCTTTTTGCCAAAAAGTTGAAATTAATTTCACCTTTTTGCTAAAATCTTGAAATTAATTTCACCTTTCCCAAAACTTGAAATTAATTTCACCTTTTTTGCCAGAAAGTTGAAATTAATTTCACCTTTTTGCTAAATCTTGAAATTAATTTCACCTTTTACCTAAAACTTGAAATTAGTTTCATCTTTTTAGATGCACTCACTGGTACATCCGTGAACGTGCGATCTCTCTCATAAAATAAGGAAAAGGATTCTTGAACGGTGCCAGAACACAGAACAGAGGTCAAACAAGTTTGTGTACTGCTGTTCTGCTTGTGTATTCTATACCCCTGTGATGTCCATCCATGGCATGAACCATGAATTTATGAACCATGACATGAAGTTGACAGTCAACTGACATGAAATCATGGTTCGTGGATGGACATCACAGGGGTATAGAATACACAAGCAGAACAGCAGTACACAAACTTGTTTGACCGCTGTTCTGTGTCCTGGCACCGTTCAAGAATCAAGAAATCTTTTTCCTTATTTTATGAGAGAGATATCACACGATCACGGATGTACAGAACAGTCGAACGGTGAGTGCATCTAAAAAGATGAAAGTAATTTCAAGTTTTAGGTAAAAGGTGAAATTAATTTCAAGATTTTAGCAAAAAGGTGAAATTAATTTCAACTTTCTGGCAAAAAAGGTGAAATTAATTTCAAGTTTTTGGGAAAAAGGAGAAATTAATTTCAAGTTTTAGGTAAAAGGTGAAATTAATTTCAAGATTTTAGCAAAAAGGTGAAATTGATTTCAACTTTTTGGCAAAAAGGTGAAATTAATTTCAAGTTTTTGGGAAAAAGGTGAAATTAATTTCAAGTTTTAGGTAAATGGTGAAATTAATTTCAAGATTTTAGCAAAAAGGTGAAATTAATTTCAAGTTTTTGGCAAAAAGGTGAAATTAATTTCAAGTTTTATTTTTTTTTTTACTTGGCCGTTCTGCGCTTCCGTAGAATGGTTAGCATGTGACATTGAAATAATTTACTATAGGAATTTTATGATAATGCTTGTGGCTGGAAGGCTTTATTAGGACTAGGAGTGGTAGAAAGGTGTAATTATAAGTTATAACCAGTTGCAAACGTACAACATGAATATCTAATTATAATAAATAAAAAATGTTGAAGATCTATTTTTTTATAACTATTAATTTCTTCTGTAGACTATAGAACTATTTAATTTGCGTGTAGACTTATTACAAAAAAGTTTGATTCCGTTTTAGTTCTTAATTCTGTGCCGTATAGTGTCGCACCCTATTGGAGAAAATAGAGAAGCGGTAATTATTATATTTACAGATTTCTGTGCGATACAGAGCATTCGATTATTTCTCGTCTCGATGTAAATATGAGTCGGCAAGTAAAAACGACAGCGCCACCTATCAAGAACTGCCCGTGAAAAGATGTTGGCAGAGTACGGGGAGTACCGACATCTACAACTGTAGATATTACTTTTTGATTATTGGGTTGATTTAGCTGAAGTGAAAATAGAGGTTTAGACTTTACTTTTAAACATTAGTTTCTTGGTTCTTATCGTGTTTGTGAAAAGCAAGTGATAGAAAACCGACGATAATATTGTTTCAGACTTTATAGAACATAGAATGTGGTCTTCCCTAAATTTCTTGAACAAGTCACGAGTCGCCACTGTTATTCATATATGCAGACAGTTTGTATGGGTTTGTAATTTATGATATGACTACTACCTTGGTTTAGTATAGATAATGGTTCGACACTCCGAGAACCGATTTTCGTCGCCTTCTGCGCATGTGGACAAACTTGTTGAGAACCTCTGTAGTCAGAAGTGTCGGATTCTTTTCGATTTGTAACACTGCCAATATGTCAATTTAGCAACGTCAGTTGATTCTCATTAAATAAATTTAAGTATTTAATTCCCAAGTTTTTCGTTAATATAAAGTGTTTGAACGCGAAAGTGTTCTTGTATGAACTATTTTGGTTTTTACGTAATGCCCAAATAGGTGTCAAGTGCAAAACGGCTAATTTCTAGATCGGATTTCCAGATTTCTTGAAGTTTCAATTTTAAAGTTTATGATCTGGTCACAAATTTTCAATTTCTATTCCAAGTACTATTTAAATTGTAATTTAAGCTTTCAGGTATGTTATTCTTTTGATTTTCCCATAATTTATTCTCACATTGAAGCAAAACAACATTCAAATTCAACCAAAAATTTTGATCTTTCACAAAGTTTGACAGCAAATTCCTACTATGCTGTTGTTACCAGCAAATAATGCTCGTAGGGTCGTTGACGGCTGACGGTAACCGGCAATTTTAGAAAAATTCAGTAGTTGACGACAAAACACCCCAGAGTTCCACATACTGACGTCAGTATGTCCCATACCAGTGGCTCCCAAAAGCTGCGTAATGGCCAACCAGGTTTTATACTAAACCAAGACTACTACTGTGTTTCAAGGATTATTATTTATTGCTTTTTAACTAATTCACTATATAATATAATAGACAACGTCGTACCTACAGGAATATCGAATATGAAATCATAATTTCTTCCTCTTAGTTCGTGTTCTTCAAAACAGCAAAGAACGAATATGAACCTTTCAAAATCTGAAAAATTGGAAAGAGAAAGGAACATGCATGCCTAAATTCAAAACAAATACCAACTTACTGCAACGAAAGTGGATAAAGTCAAAGGTGCAAATTCTCCAACTGTCAAAACAACGCGTCTTTTCATACGCACCATCGTCATTACCATTGAAACTTTGAATTCTTTTGTAGCCCCTAACCAGTCCGATTCCCAGAGAGATGATGGGATTTCGCCAGCCTATAATAATCATTAACTCTTGCACAAGAACAATAGTAGAGTTCGCGCGCTTGAAAAACTCGTCTAGAATTCATGTTCGCTGTACATTGAAAGGTAAAAATGTATCGAGTACGTTTTCGGATGCTATTTGGGGTGTATAACGACCCCCTAAATTCGTCTGGCGATATCGATGTCCAACACACCCCCAGGGGGTAAAAACTGAAAAAACGAGGAATTTAGAATATTTGATTTGCTATCCGGCAGTAAAAAAGTTTTTCTGTTCCGTCAAGTAATAAGGGAGTAATAACTAATTTCCGTCCAAAGTTTAACATTAGAGGAACGGAAGAATATTTACTAAAATCGCTTGTAGCTCCATTATTATTCGTGTTTCGATTTCTGACAAAATTGAGAAATGCCTACACCGCGATAACTTTTTAACGACACAAGATATCGAAAAAATTCAAAAAGTAAATGTTGTAGTCTGATGCTTTTGCAAGGCAAGGGTTTTTGAAATTTTGAAATCGAACAATAAATAAGGAAGATATTGCCAATTTACTCCGGGGATGTAAAAGCCGCCGCCGCGAAGCGCGCACTCTGTCTCTACTTTCGCCCGTTTCCCATCTCATTGTGACGGACTCCTCCGTGCCCCACCATGGCCCGCAAGCCTTGTAGTATCCTACTCGCCCATACCCGGCGTCTGCATTGCTTGTATTGGGGAATGGTGATTAATTAATTATCAATTAATTTCGTGCTATTTTCATTTGGCATCTTCAAGTGTTACAACAGACGATGAACTATTACATAAATTTAAGCTAAAAACAAAACAATTAAGGCGTGATGATAACAAATGAGCAATATGCAAAAAAGGCGGAAAACTGGAGGAATCTAATCTAAAAACTATGAAAACCATTAAAAGATCGGTGAAAATGAGACTTGATGTGCAAACTTACAATAAAGACCTGAGAGTGCTTAGTGATAAAATAAATAATTCGTTAAGTTAAGGTGCGGCACAGGAACTGTTACTCCTCGTTTACAAGCCTGAAAAACATTTCCACGGCAATGAAATTAAAAGCACAAAGTAGTCAATGTATAGGAAATAAAGATGTAGGTAACCGAATCAACGACAGACAGAAAGCCAATAAATTGCGATTCGACAAGCCGAATTTTAATATTAGTTTATGTGTGTCCTGTAAAAAATTGAAGAAGGGTAAATCTTTGAGCCAGGTGTCGACAACGAATTTCAGTAATAAACGTTAATTATAACCTTTTTAAAAAATTAACACATTAGATTTAATTGCTGCTGAAGTCAAATTCCACAGTAATTGTTTCGCGGTAGAGTGGAAAATATATAGTAGCAAATCTGAATCTAAGGTAGCTTCAGTGGATGACTGTGCAAGTCAAAACGATAAAGGGAGTGAGACCTCGCAAAAATTGTTGGGGAAATAAAGGAAGAGGACCTACTTATATAATTCCGCTGCAGTTTACGACCGATATGCGCTAATGCGTTAGCTTGAATCCGCAGTATTTCCTGAGCAAACTGAAAATGATTATGTCGTTTTTGTCAAATCTTATAAAAGTAATGAAGCTACTGTACCAAAAATTGCAAAATATGTAATATTTATAACGAAGTTGAAATGCTTAAAGAATCAGCGGAATTCTATTATATACTTTTCCTTTGGATATGCCTTGCTTTATTTCCCCAACAGTTTTTTGCCAGGTCTCACGCCCTTTATCGTTTGACTTGCACAGTCATCCATAGAAGCTAATTTAGATTCAGATTTGCTACTATATTTTTCCACTCTACCGCGAAACAATTACTAGATATGGTATTTGACTTCAGCAGCGATTAAATCTAATGTGTTACTTTTTTAAAAAGGCTCTACCCTTCTTCAATTTTTGGCAGGAAACACATAAATTGATATTAAAATTCGGCTTGTGGTATCGCAATTTATTGGCTTTCTGTCTGTCATTGTTTCGGTTACCTACCTACATCTTTATTTCCTATACTCTTTGCTTTTAATTTTTCACTGCCGTGGAAATGTTTTTCACGCTTGTAAACGAGGAGTAACAGTTCCTGTGCCGCACCTTAACTTAACGAATTATTTATTTTATCACTAAGCACTCTCAGGTCTTTATTGTAAGTTTGCACATCAAGTCTCATTTTCACCGATCTTTTAATGGTTTTCATAGTTTTTAGAGTAGATTCCTCCAGTTTTCCGCCTTTTTTGCATATTGCTCATTTGTTATCATCACGCCTTAATTGTTTTGTTTTTAGCTTAAATTTATGTAATAGTTCATCGTCTGTTGTAACACTTTGAAGATGCCAAATGAAAATAGCACGAAATTAATTGATAATTAATTAATCACCATTCCCCAATACAAGCAATGCAGACGCCGGGTATGGGCGAGTAGGATACTACAAGGCTTGCGGGCCATGGTGGGGCACGGAGGAGTCCGTCAGAATGAGATGGGAAACGGGCGAAAGTAGAGACAGAGTGCGCGCTTCGCGGCGGCGGCTTTTACATCTCTGGAGTAAATTGGTAATATCTTCCTTATTTATTGTTCGATTTCAAAATTTCAAAAACCCTTGCCTTGCAAAAGCATCAGACTACAACATTTACTTTTTGAATTTTTTCGATATCTTGTGTCGTTAAAAAGTTATCGCGGTGTAGGCATTTCTCAATTTTGTCAGAAATCGAAACACGAATAATAATGGAGCTACAAGCGATTTTAGTAAATATTCTTCCGTTCGTCTAATGTTAAACTTTGGACGGAAATTAATTATTACTCCCTTATTACTTGACGGAACAGAAAAACTTTTTTACTGCCGGATAGCAAATCAAATATTCTAAATTCCTCGTTTTTTCAGTTTTTACTCCCTGGGGGTGTGTTGGACATCGATATCGCCAGACGAATTTAGGGGGTCGTTATACACCCCAAATAGCATCCGAAAACGTACTCGATACATTTTTACCTTTCAATGTACAGCGAACATCAAGATAAACTTTTACGTTGACTCTACTACAAGAAATGTAAAAGAAATATGTAATTTTACGTAAAGAACACTAGCCAACTTTGTGTAAAATTACACAAAAGGCATAATAGCACTGTATGTATTTATACCGAAGTGTATATTTACATGCAAGTGTATTTTTACATTGTTATGTAAAGTCACACGAAGATGCTAAATATTGCAGATTACTGTTTTACCTCTCTAGTTACTTCGTTGCCAAACCAACAATACAAAACTAACTGGAAACACATGGCAACCATGTAAACAACTTCTGCTGCAACTTGTTTGGGATCATTCGTCTGAAAATATGACATAATAAAGTAAAATCATGTAATGAAACAATTTGTTGGATACGTACTGACGATACCAGAAATAGACAAGTGCATAAGATGAATAGTGTAGCCATGACTTGCCCTAAAGTTAGATATTTGTGTATTCTTTCCAATTCTTCGCAAACTCTGCAATTTATGAGAGAATTTTATATGTGGTTTTACCGAAAAGATATGAATTCTGTTTTATTTGGCACCATGATTGACTCACCCGAATATTGTTTGTAAATGCTTGATGCTTTTAGTCATTTCCTTTTTCATAATGGTGGATAATTCTGTAGAGTTGTTCAAACCATCATAACCGTTTCCTTTGATCTGCTTCAAACTCCTTTCTCTGATGGTTCTGAAAGAGCCCTGTACAACACATAGATGGGCTACAATGAAGTTCATGATGTTCATGAATAGGGTGTCCATCCCTACTATGCTGTAAGCGTAAGAAAACATTGGGCCAGCCTGATAACCTAAGCCGACCAAGTATAATGTTGGGGTGTTATATTCAAAGGGCATCCAACTGTAGTACGGCAATTTTTGATGAAAACTCCTGTTGTTGAATTCATCTTCGAAATTTATGGTAGCTATAAGGGGTGGAACATATGATGAAGATAGAGTCATGTGGGCCAACATGAAAAATGTTAGTGTGTAAGTAAATCCAGTTTTCTTGGCTTTCTTGAAAATTTCTCCTTGGTTGAAAATCGTAGTGTTCTCATAAGAAAACTCCTTGCTTTCTAAGGTATCGATGATTGCCAATAATCTAGATCCTCTTGAGTGCCAAAATATACATTTAATCGCTCCCATAAGATGCGTCAACGTGAAATTTATATTTTTGATTAAGTCGTAGAGATTTTTGTAAGTCGTTGATAAACTCGCGAATTCTGTTGCTGTGAACCACAGATTAACAAAAAGAACCACGAATACAGCGTAGACATTATACAGGATTTTTAGAGAAGGCCTTACATTTGTTGGGGCCCACAACCCTGCACATCTCAGTATGACGCGATTGAAGTGGAAAAAATCTTTTGGATATTCGTCTTTTGCAACAACTTCTGAAGTTTTTCCCATTTCTTCTACCAAAGTGCCTAGTGGGTATCACTTTATAAATGCAGGTCTGTACAAAACAAATTGAATTTTATAGTAATATCGATTGCAGAGACGGGCTGGCCCAGAAATCGGTATATTGTTTAAAGGTTACCCATATTTATACTGTTTACTGACGGTCTCACGACTAGGCCTGCGCATAAAAATACTGTACTGTTTTATCGAGTGTCACTTTTGCAATTTGACGTTCATCAAGTCGACAATGCTTTAATAGGCAGGTTCGGTAATTTTCAAATTTCATTAAAATTGATAGAGTTTATTATACTGAAGGCAGTTATGTTGTTAATTTTTGTTAAAAAAAATTCCTTCGCCTGTGAAGCCGCTGCAAAGTTTTCCGTCGGTGCGAGGCTAGAAATCGTACCTTGCAGCGAGAGTAGGCCGCGTGACGTCAGAACTTAGTATAACGTACAAGTCCCAGCTTCAGCGCGCAGCAGTCCCATAAGTATTATGCATATGCATGTGTAGTTAAATTGTTAAATATTATTAACTGGTTCTAACTGGTGTTTTTTGTTTTGTACCCAGACTAATACATCGTACAGCACACCAATAAAACGGAAAAAGTGGTTCGTTGGAGCCAGAAGGAAAATCGATCAGCATTATCGATATTTTCGCGAGTTAGTTTATCATTGCAAAAGTTTATAAAATTATCGGCTGCCCCATTGCAGCCACTAAATAAAATCGAACATAATGTAATTTATCGATAGTTTTCTGGTACCCCTTGGTACTTGGTAACGTGTTACGGTTAGCATAATTTGAAACAGGATGCTAGGAGCATGACGGAGCGTTCCCTCCCTGAACTAAAAAAGGAAATTTTATTAACTATTTTACAATAATAATTAAATAGTACGTCATCATAAAGTTCTCTTTTGAAGACTGGTAGGACGCGTACCTCCATCCTTTCCCTGAGCTAGCCTACGCATTTCCGTAAAAGTAGAACATTCTACATCCCCAACTATTTGAGAGCAGTAGTCTAATCTGCTCCAACCTCTACCTCTTTATTCCTATCTCTGACTCTAGTATGTCGCGAACTATTCCTTTGTGTCTCAGAAGGTGTCCTACCATCCTACGATCCTATCCCCTATTCTTTTTTGTCCTCCATTTTTTTCTCTTTTCCCCAACTCTTTCTAATTCCTCCTTATTGCTAACTTGTCTATCCACGGTATCTTCAACGCCCGTCTGTAGCATCACATTTCAAACGCTTCTACTCTTTTTCAATCCGCTTCTCCCATTGTCCAAGTTTCGCACCCATAGGTATAATTTCGTACTCCATACATGCGTCTTTAAGAGTCTCTTCCGAGTTTCTACATTAACCGTTCCAGAATATAGCAGTTGTTTCTTTTTGTTAAACAAGTACCTAGTACCTACGTAGCGTAGTTTTTTGATTCGCGTGAGCTGTATTTGTTTCCGTTTGTTTTAAAAATTTCCAATCCGTTATAAAACTGTTAACTTGATAACTTGTCAGTCACTTAAGTATACATACCTACATAAATGAGTAGGTATGTATTGTATTGTATTAGAGAATATAGGTAGGTACCTATTTTACAAACAGGAGTAAGCAGGTATCTACAATCTACATACCTACTTATACTGAATTATAAAAAGCATGTACAGTTAATAAATTGTTGACTTTGTTTTACTTCTACCGGTCTGCCTTTACACTACTGTTTTGAGGTTCAATGAAATTGGGGTTAGATGCAAGAATCACACACCATTTCCACATTTACCGGGACATTTACCTACTACATAAATATGTCAAATTATGTGAATCGGACTTTTGATACCCTTGTTGCATCATTATATCGATTATGTTGTCTTTGTTTTATGTTTCCTTGACACCTTACTTTAAACATTCACGCTCGAAATAGTCCTAATAAGTATGTTATGAGATAGGTACCGCTTCACGGGCACTTCAAGAGAAGTGGGAGGAGCGCCTTACGAATCTCTGACGTCAAACCAATAACAAAGCGAACTAGCATGTGGGCGTGATAAGCTAATTTCTTTCGCTTATTACGCCGCAAAACATTTTTTAGAAAAAAAAATCGCCGTAAATCAATTACAATAACAATTTTCGGTCATTTTCATGCCAAAAATAGATATCTTATTTTTCTCCGAACCTCCCTATTAAAAAAGCGCTGGGCCTCAGAGGTCCTAATTATTACGAGTCCGATTCTGTATTCGTTTAATCCATAATGCAAGATCCACTCAGTCAGTTTTATATTTTACGAGTTCTTTTGATTTATGTCACCCAGTTTTATCTTTATTACGACCAGAGAACAAAAAATACATAAAAGAGAATAAGAAATTATTGAAGTTGGATAATAAGAAACAATCGTATAATCGGCGTCATGAAATTAAGAAATTATTCTGAATCAGATTTAAATAATAATCAAAAGAAATGAAACACGTAAAGCGAAATTTTCTTCATAATCATTGCATAAGCAGTTATCTGGATTTACTTTTTGAGAAAGACCTCAAATTATTCATTCAAATTATTTTTAATTATTACGCTGACCTAAATTCTTAAGTTTACAACCAAATAAGACTTTATAGGCCGAAATTATGATGTGGTATTAAGTTATATTTCTCTTGAACTCGAGCTACAAAGTTGTGTTTTATGGACTGTCAAAAATTTGGCCTTCATTCTGGTCCAAAACGGTCTCCAAAAAGCACGAAATGTGGTACTAAGTGAGTTTTGTAGAATTCAAGAAATAAACGGAATAACACATCAAACACCAAGAAAAACACCACCATACTTGTCCAGAGTACACATAATTTTTTTTACTTGATTATTTGCTAAATAAATTTTAATTTATTTCAATTCATACTATGACGTTATTTGAAGTATTGTCTTTTATTGATTTTAAATCAACCAAATAATTAACTAGCAATTTATAGTCAAAAATAGATACGCTAAAATATTTAAATTGCAAAACTGGTTTTTTGCTTTGGGCGAAATGCGAAAAGAAATTTGGAGACGCGCCGAAAATCAAGCCCCGAGCAGCGCCCGCTACTCTTTTTGTCATGCGCAGTGATGGCACGTCATCGCGTTCAGCTCGGTGCAGATCCCGATTATCTATCCGTGGTGCGTATCTGCGGTCGTGTGTAATCAGAATCCTCGGCGGTGTTTTTATATTTTTGTTTCCGTGTGTTAACAGAAAGTCGCCGTGTTTATTTTTTTACAGTACACCTGTTACGGTAAAAGTGTTGTGTACGGCATGGCAGAAATTGCCACGCATTTTCCTCCGCAAACATACTCTTCGTCTTTCTATTTGAATTCCATCGCTGAGGTGAGTTAGGTTAGGTTAAATATTTGCCGAAAATTCTTGAGCGTACACTTTCCGTATCTTTTTTGGTGGGTTGTTACGTCAGCACTGACCATCGCAAGACTATACACGGTGAGCATATTATTACGCTTTGACGTGTTTACTTTTGTAGTAAGGATTAAATTTATTTTCAATTAGGGTTTTTGTTTGCTCAAGACTTAACTTAATTATGAACGAAAAAGTGCACCCGTGGTTTATTTGAGTCCCCAAACAGCAGAATAGAATTAATATCCCTAGTTGTTTGTTAAAACTGCTTCCATTTCGTGGACAGCGATTTCTAATTCTGGATTCTTATACCTAAATTTAAATTAAGCCATCAAAAATTGGTTTTATTTCTGAAGAAGACTTAAATTTTTAAGTACCCACCTTCAAGCAAATGTTATGAACTGCTCCACATAAGAAATTATGATTTTCTTCAAACCCACGTCATCGCAGAGCCATCATACGCGAAACAGATGTGAGCTGTTTAACATCCGTCCCAGTTTTTTTTTATTTGCTAGCAATTTAAAATATAAAGTATAGTTTACGTGTTTAAATAAATAAATCGTTATTCGCCATTCCCCGAATGTAAAGTTTGAATAAAGAAAAATAAACTCGAACACGAAACTTAATATACCGTTCAACAGATTTACAACAGAAAAAAATTTGTTAATGCTTGAAGGCAATAACCGTTGCTGGTGCGCAAGAAACAAATGACGCACGCGGTTTTTGTTAATAATTGTCAGTGGTTAGGTAAACAGTCGAGCTTCGAATCACAAGGCCCTTTCTAAATTCTATAACTTTTTTCGAGAATTTACACTGTGGGTAGGAAAGTTCTACAAACTGGAAACTGCTCGAAAAAGTATTGTCAGTATAAGATTTTCATCCCGAAATCGACTGCACGGGCGCCTTCAACCTTTCCCTATCTTCTAAGTAGAACATCCCGCATCCCCAACTATTTCCAAACATTGGTCTAATCTGTTTCAGACGTTAAATTGAATTTCCTTCGTTTAAGGCTAGATGCCCGGTCACGAAATCGTTTTCTCCATTTTTAAACTTCATTTTTCATCAAAAACCTTCCAAATTTGCGTGAAAATTCTTGAAAAAAATATGTTTAGATGTACAAAGGTATATTTTCTTGAAATTGTTTGCAAGACCTTAAATAAAAACAAATTTTTAAAAAATGGAAACTATTTTGTTTACACCAAATTTCCCAGCGTTCAACAATAATAAACAGTTTTATTTTTTCAAAAATCTCTGAAAATAAGGTCAAAAAATGGAAAACAAATTCCAAATATTCCAGCAAAATCAATATTTACCGGGCCGCGTTTGACATGCCGACAAGCAATAGATGGGCGGAGCTACATCTTTCGATCCGTTCCGTCGTACCACATACCACGATTGTCACTACACCTGCGAACCAATCCGCAATAGTTTAGGTTTAGACGATAAAAGAGTCGTAAATTGCAAGGGAAAAGTTTTGGTGAGACTTCTTTTCTCTATCCTCTTTCCTTGCATATAAAAATACAACCAGATCACTAGACATATGTTGATACTAAATCAACAGGAGAAGTAGTGCAACGCCCATTTCAAATCGGGAGTCTAAGCCTTAACTTTACTTCCGTAAGTACCTGCGATTGAGAGGAGATTCCCCAAACAAACTCGATCGACAAGACGAAGAAAAACAACAACAACAATATGAGGCCTCCAACGTCGATGCCTACTCTTAAAAATGGCATACTCATTGAAATGCATTCCTAAGGCAACGTTCCCATTATTTGTTGAGCGGCTGTTGCCTTAAACCTGTGACACGTCACACAATTTTTAATTATGTGTTTGATTTGTCTTAATGCGTTCACTTTCCAAGAAGCACCCTCATCATATGGTCCTTCGAGCCGGATTCAATAAGATCGAAATATATTTGCTTCTCCCCTCTCGTCTATTAGAGTCACAATATCCTCTTTGTCCAGGTTTTTCTACTTTCATTCTGTTTGTGACCCAATATATCTCCAGCAAAACGAGCTGTCTTCTCCCCCTGGTATTGGCGCTAGTGGTGGTAACAAGAAAGTATTTTTTTTAACAATAGAAGTGTACAAAAGTAAATCGCACCAAAAATTATAACTCAATAGCTTTTGTAGTTTCGGAGCTATTAAAAATTTTAATTTTTTTCAAGAAAATTATTTGTTCTGAGTAATAATACGTTTCCGTATTATTTTGACCTCTTTCATCATCCCTCGAGGTTTTTTTGCACTTGTCTGATGATAATGCAGATAACTAATGTAGATATTACCTTTTGATTGATTAGCCGTCAATAATTTCAAAGCTAAACTCTAAAAACTTGAATTCTTTAACGATTTTTAAAAACTAACAAGTTACAAGTTTTTCCCAGTTAACTGCTAAACCCTTTATTATTAACCTCATCCTCCTGGCTACATCCCGTGTATTTTTTTTTAATTTTTGATTTATTATTTTTGTTTTGTTTAAGTAAATGGGGTCAATAAAATGGTGATTCGTCGATTGAATACCGATAAACCATTTGAATATTCCGACATCGCCTTCGGTTTTTTTAAAACGGGGTCGTGCGTGTAATAAAACAATAAAAGTGTGCAAATGATACAGAGTGTATAGGATATAGCCGATCAGCTTTGGTCCTTCAATTAGCAATGGAGCTCTGTTTTCATTATTTAATCAAAGAAGACATATATATTTTTTTTAATAGGACGAAAAGGAGTTGGTGGTCACTGGCTGTCCAAGAAAATCAAATTCCAAGAGTCCGAACGGCACCCCTTTGCTGGATTGTTTCATTTCAGCGGTGAGTGACAATTTTTTTAAAGTTATTGCTGTAAATCGACCGAGTGATGGCGAGCGGTGGGGGTTGGTGCGCGAGATTACGCCCAATCGTCTAGTGCGCATCCCCACCGCTCGCCATTGGTCGGTTTACTGTACAATATAGACACCTAAAACTTGCAGTTATTAAAAAAACTAGCGGTATAGATAATAGTTTATATTGTTTAATGTCATGATGAAATACTTACATTATAATAAGTCATTATTGAAATAGCAAACGAAAAAAGAGATAACTACTTAAAAATCTCGATATTTTTTAAAAGCTTCCTCGTTACAATGGCACCGAATAGAGAAATACTAAAAGCTATAACCAATAAAACAAGTATAACAATTACAATTACTATTGAATGACTGTTACTGTTGATGGTCGCCATCATTTCATCGTTTTTGCCGCAGTCTTCAGCGCCGTAATATGCAGTTCCTTCATGTTCACATAGCCAGAAATTCCCATGTACATCGATGGTATGTAAATGGGGAAGCTGGTTTTTCATCAGGAAAATGTCTGTCTTTTTTATAATCAAATAATCGAGACTGAGGTTAAGACTTCTCAACTGTCGAAAACGAGATATCCCATGGAAGTTGAAATAACTTAAGGGATTGAATGAAAGATTTAGATTTTCTATTTTACTCAAACCTGTCCATTTTTCGGGGTCGGCTATACGGAGGGCGTTGAAGGACAAATCTAATCTTCTTAGGGATTTTAGAGGAATAAATGCGTCATCGGCAATTGCCTCTATTCTGTTCTCACATAAGATTAACGTTTCCAAATACCTAAGTCCATCAAATACATTATGGCCGATATATCTGATCTCATTGGCTCTTAAATTTAGAATTTTTAATTTATATAAATAAGTAAAAAGTTCGTCTTCCATTTCCTTTATGGAATTCCAGCTCAGGTCGAGATTTTCCAATTCCCAGTATCCTCTGAAATAGTCCTGATTTAGTTGAACTGCTGGCAGTTTTTTACTTAAATCTAAAACAACTGTGTCCCTATTTGTTTCCCTCTGCAGAAATGGAGACCAAAGAACAACGGAGTCTAATTCGTTGTGTACACCACTGACAGTAAGAATTAATAGAAACATTCGTAACAATTCTCTACTGCGTACCATCTGAAACCAATATTATATTTTAGCAATCATCAACTTTTATTTCGTTGTACATATTTCTAAACTCTTCAAAGCTCTAGAATGATTTTATACTATACTCTATACGGAGTGTTGAAAAAAAAGAATTAAATGTTTTAAGGGCATATACAACTGATCCAGTTGTTTTAAGCAAGTAGTGTTTTTTTTTTATCTTTCGAACAATACAATAAAAAACTCATTTTTATGCCAAAGTTGCTTTTCATATTGAAGTATTAGGTGCATTTGCAAATTTATACCCTGTATTTACGTTGCTTCAATTGAAAATTTGTGTGCAGTATTGTTAAAGTGACTTACCTTTGGCAATAATTATTCCACCTTTTTTCGATAACCAGCACGAACTGCAATATCTGAATTCTCAAGTGATACTGTTTAATCTTAAAGCTTAGCTTATTTCTTAGCTGCGCAGGAATCAAATGCAATGTTTTTAAGAGATTACCATGTGCGAAGAAAGCAAGAAACTATGTTTAGTCTGAAGTGCTCGGGTATCAGCATAGGTATGGCATTCAACATGAAATGAAAACAAATAATTAGCGGGCTCAGCACTTCTTGTTCTTATCATTTTTTTTCAAGATACAATGGGTGATCGTTCACCATGGTCGAATTTCACTCAGTTTTTCACATGCCTTGCTTTTATTTCTCAATGCGAAACATTTTATAGGAGGTGGCGCCTTGACAAAAATTAAGGGGAGTTTTCGTATAAATTTATGCCCCAAAGTACCCCCTTGCCGAGCAATACCTGTCCAAAGGGTGGGGTTGAAAACAAATTGTTAGGATTTCATATTTTAGGAATTATTTGAAAGTGTATGGCTAATTCTGTGTGTGTGTGGGTAGGTGTGTGTGTGTGTGGGTGGGTGGGTGTTAAACATCTTATAACATGTGAAAATCCGCATGTCGTTCGGCCAAGGATTTTCCAAAACGTGTTGCGGATCTTCCTTTCGATCGATTAAAGGAAACGCAAATGTTTTGATAGGTAATTTATTTAATATAGGTAATACAAAAATCGACTGCTCGCTACGCGGTCTAAAAAGCGAGTCCCTTTCACCCTCAACTTCACATAAACAGATGCACACACAGAATTCTTATCTCTAGTCTAAAATACAAACACATGGCTAGGTTCTAAGTATATACAAGAATATATACAAGGTGTTTCTACATTTCCTCCCCCCTTTTGACAGGATAGTCAACATTAATAAAAGGTAAAAGTAATATAAGGTACGATAAAATACGATACGATACAAAAGGTGAAATTAAAGATAAAAAAAAAGGTATATAATAAAGAAAAAACAAACTAAAAACCTATTAAAAGTATAAAAATGGCATGAAGTCGTATATACAGTTTCGCACACTTCGCGCACATAATTTTCGCACTTCACTCGTCGCGATGTGGTTCGACGGGAAGAATGGCTAGCTTTCGAACGGAACGCTTATAGGTTCCTTGCGGAGTGCGTACTGAAGCTACCCGGATGATGCCATCAGTACCTGGAAACACTTCTTCGATTCGCCCCACTTTCCATACCATAGGTGGGCAACCATCTTCGGCAATAAGTACGAGGGTGCCTGGTTCAAGATGACTGGAATTTTCTATACACCATTTCTGTCTCGGTTGATATTGAACCAGGACCTCCCTGCTCCATTGTTTCCAGAATTGCTGCTTCATCTTCTGGATTAGTTGCCACCTGTCCAGTCTATTAGTCGGTACACCAAGTACATCGGTTTCAACCACATTTGTTAATGGTTCTCCGATCAGGAAGTGAGCAGGAGTAAGCACTTGGGAATCAGAGGGGTCATTTGACATAGGACATAATGGACGGGAGTTTATTATGGCCTCGATCTGAGTCATTAGTGTCATGACCTCCTCGAGAGTCAAAATAGCACCCATAGTAACTCGTTTAAGGTGCTGTTTGGCAGAACATACTAATCGCTCCCATAATCCTCCAAAATTTGGAGAGCGTGGTGGAATGAAATTCCAATGAATATTTTCTTGCGTTAAATAATAATTAATATTGTCTTGTAATTCGGTACTGTGTATAAATTTGCCTATTTCATCAAGTTCTCTTTTCGCGCCTATGAATGTTGTTGCATTGTCGCAAAAGATGTAAGATATTTTCCCTCGCCGGGATACAATGCGTTTTAAGGCGTTTATAAAACATTGTGACGTTAAGTCGCTTACAACTTCGAGGTGGGCAGCTTTTGTAACTAAACAAACGAAAAGAGCAACCCAACATTTAATTCTTATTTTGCTTCGCTTGCCATGTTTTATATACAGAGGGCCAAAATAGTCTAGCCCGACCTTCAAGAATGGACGACAAGGTTCGAGTCTTTCTTGCGGCAGGTTACCCATTTTTTGTTCGATTAACCGCGGATTTACGCGGAAACACGGGATACATGAATGTATAATTTTTCTAACCTCTCCACGAGCTCTAAGAGGCCAGTATTTCGTTCGTATGGCAGCTAAAGTTTGAGTAGGACCTGCGTGAAGTAAAGAAAGATGTTCGCGTTTAATGATAAGTCGGGTAATCTGATGTTTTGCGGGTAATACAATAGGGTATTTTTTACTATAATCGATTTCAGCGTTAGATATTCTTCCTCCTACACGAATCAATCCTTCGTCAAGGAATGGATTCAGTGAGTATAGCTTACTAGTTTTGCCCACCGGTTGATTTTTCTTAAGTGCCCCATATTCCGCAGGAAATTCGTTTTGTTGCACTAGTTTCAAAATAGTTCTGGTTGCTGAAGTTAGTTCTGTACTAGAAAGAGAACCTTTACGTTTATTAATTTTGTTTTTTACGTTATGCAAAAATCGTAGGCAGTATGCTACCACACGCTGTAAAGTAGAAAACGAGGAGAATTTAGTTAGAACCGGCAGTTCTGGTTTTACTGCTGTTACCAAGACAATTTTACGTTTTTCCGGTAACTCATCTTCACAGAGAGATGGACTAAATGTAGAAGTAGGCCAGTCAGGTTCTTCTTTGAGAAGAAAGTCTGGACCGTTCCAATATTGTTCAGAATCCAACTGTTTGGGATACGCTCCGCGAGATATTATGTCCGCTGGGTTTCGTTTGGAGCTGATATGATACCAGTCTCTTACATTACTCAATTGCTGAATTAGTGCTACTCGGTTCGCTACAAAAACCTGCCAGTTATTAGCATGTGAATTGATGTAATGAAGAACTATCGATGAATCGGTAAAGAAATACGTTCGGTTTATATTTAAATTTAGATCTTTATACAACCTGTCCAATAATTTTACAGCTAGTACCGCAGCGCAAAGCTCTAGACGGGGTAAGCTCACTACTTTTAAAGGGCTAACCCGCGATTTGCTACATATTAGCCTCGAACTAAAATCACCGTGGGCGCTTTTAGCTCGTAGGTAAACTGAGGCACCGAATGCGCTTAGTGAGGCATCACAAAATACAACAAAATCTAATTGGACGCTATTTTCTGGCATTAATGCGCGAGGAATTTCTAATTGGTTTAAATATTCGATTTCGTTTACGTATTTATTCCACGTATTTACAAGGTTAGGAGGAATATGATCATCCCAACCTAAGTTTAATTTCCAAAGTTCTTGCATTAATATTTTTGCTTTTACGATAACTGGTGATATTATACCGATTGGGTCGAAAAGTTTAGCTATCGAGCTTAAAATTGATCGTTTCGTTAAATTATTAGAGACACTCGGTGTCGTAACTTTAAAATTAAGAGTGTCCTTGGTTGGATTCCACCAAAGTCCAAGAACTTTCGCTTCTTCTTTATCGAGGTTTAGCATAATCGGTTCATCGTGTGACTCCTGAAGAGGTATGATGCGTGGATCGTTGCTAGCCCATTTCGATAAGGCTAGACCACCGCTCTTCAGAATAGAGATCAATTGGTCACGTAAAGCTATTGCTTCCGAAATGTCATCTGCACCTGTTAATATGTCGTCCATGAATACATCGTTTTGTAGAATCTTGCTGGCCATGGGAAATTCGTTTGCTGCCTCTTGCGCTAGTTGCCGAACACAGCGCATCGCTGTAAAAGGCGAATTCGTTAAACCAAAAACTAATCGATTGCGTCTATATATCTTCAGCGGCTCGTCCTCGGAGCTGCGCCAAAGTAAACGTTGGTAAGTTGTATGTGCTTTGTCTATTTTAATCTGAAGGAACATTTTCTCCATGTCGCTGGAGATAACGATTCGATGCGTTCGAAAACGGGTGAGTATTGAGAACAGGTCGTTTTGAAGATTAGGGCCTGTCATCAGATTATCGTTGAGACTCATTCCATTTTCAGATCGTGCAGATCCATAGTACACAATGCGTACCTTAGTAGTTTCTCTGGATGGTTTAAAAACACCGGAATGAGGTAAGTAGAAAACATCTTGTTTCTCGATTTGGCGATGGGGAACTTCTTCCATGAATCCTAGTTGTAACATATCCTGAACAGCTTGGGCATAATGATCTTTAAATTCTTTGTTTCTGCGAAATTTTCGCTCTAGCGAGAAGAATCGTTTGAGAGCTGTTTTCCGCGAATCTCCTAAATTCGTTGTGCCATTTTTAAAGGGTAGTTGAACGATGAATCTACCGTCATACTCATCACGTCGATATGTGTTTAAAAACTGTTCTTCTGCCTCCGTTTCCTCAGTGGTCCAGTTAAGTTTGTTGAATTGGATGGATTCTTCCTGGACCCAAAATCTTTCCATAAGATTTTCGATGCTGTCTTTACCATTCTCAATCGCTAAATTGCAGGAAAGTGACGATGATTCTCGAGTTTCGTTCAGAGCTCCTCCTACAACCCATCCCAGTTTCGTTTTCGATAGGTATAAACCAGGCGGATATAATTTTATTCGACCTACACAAAGAAGATCCCAAAAAACCCCGGCTCCTAACAACATATCTATAGGACCGTTGGTGTTAAAATTTGGATCAGCTAAAATTATATTTTCTGGAATATGCAGATCGGGAATGTTGAAGGAATTTATTGGTAAATCTACAGTTATACGATTCATCACAGAACAATTAATGGTACTCTCATAAGGAGAGTGTAACGATTTGAATGAGATATTTGTCGTTTTCGATATTCGACTGCAGGTTTGATTTATTCCAGAAACTGACATTTCGGTTTTGTCAGTATTTAAGTTTAATCGTTTGCACATTGATTCTGTTATTATGTTCAACTGCGCCCCGTTATCCAGCAAAGATCGGCATCTGTGATAATTTCCAGATGCATCTTTAACTAACAAAATAGCAGTAGATAAAACTACGTGTGCGCTTGAGTTACGGGTGCAATAGTTAGCTGCAGCTTCCGGTGTCTCAACGGCTGAATTGTTACTTGCTGTAGGGGTAGGGGTCGAAGATTCATGTAATAAAGTATGATGAAGACGTGATTGACAGATCCTGCAACCCGATGCTCTGCAGTCATTTAACTGATGGTTCGCTCTCAAACAGTTGGTACATAAATTAAGTTTTTTAACTTCGTTTAAGCGTTCGATAATACTTAAACGAAGAAATTGTTCGCATTGGTTAATGTAATGCCGTTTTTTGCATACATAACAAACATACCTATCTGTGATAACATAGGCAGTACGGTTAACAGATATCGGATTCGTTGGTTTCTTAAAATACGCGTTAGAAGAACTCGGCTTCGTATTAGTTTGTTTATTGTGTTGGTTGAAAGATTCCAGAATAGTGCATTTTTTGTCAAGAAATTCCATAAGTTGTTCTCTAGTGGGTAGGTCGGTGTTTAGGGTCGTTTCAAATTCTTTTCGAGTGTTATAGTCTAGCTTATCAGTTATAAACGTTATCAGCAGAGCGTCCCAAGTATCGACGGGTATATTTAATACTTTCAACGCTTCTAAATTTGAATTTATGCAATCTATTAATTTTCTTAAGGCTTCCGGTGTACTTCTACTTATTTCGGGACATTTTAGAATTGCTTGCACATGACTTTGAACTATTAATCGATTGTTTTTGTATCGTTTCTCTAAAATGGACCACGCCGATAAATAATTAGAATTAGATATTGTTAAAGCTTCGATGCACCTATACGCTTCACCCTTCAAACAGGACTTTAAATAATGTAATTTTTGACAATTGTCCAGATTCTTGTTCTCGTGTATCATATTCTTAAAAGAACCGTAAAAGGGCAACCAATCTGTATATTGGCCACTGAACTCCGGAAGATTTATCACCGGCAAACGTATACTGACTTGGGACTCTGCAGCTTTGTTTATAGCAGACGAAGATGATAAGGACGAGGGTGAGTTGATTTCTACTAAATTTTGTAGGGCACTTAGTAAGCTATACCACCGAGACTCAAATGCTGCCATTTCTTCAAGGTCTTGCTTGTGACTATCAGATAAGACTCCCTCATCTGTATCCCCGATTTCTCCGAATTACATGATTTTAAAGTTTACGTTTTCAAAGTCTTGGCGAAGTTTCGGCATTTCAGAAATACGATTTTTAATTTCGTTTATACCGTCTTCCACCTTAAATTGTTGCACAAACGTAGCAATGTTTGATAATTTAGTTTTTATTAAAGTACGTTTAACGCATAATGTTTTTAAATCGGCTAAAGTTGACATTTTGATTTGAATTTTTCGTTAGATAGATATAGATATAGAGAGACAAAAAAATATATATAAAAAGGGCGATGATAAACGAGTTACTTATTGGATTGCGATTTAAACCCTTAGGAAAGTCTACGCTTTCTCTTGCAAAATTAGGAAATTGGTAGGAAAACAAATTCACTAACCTGATCGATAATAATTGTTTCGTTGATGTGGGTGTCGTCTGCTGACCGTCTTCGTTCGTTCAGACTGGTTCGTCAAAACAGAGGCACTTAGTGTATGATTTACGATTTTCGTTTTCGCTATTTTCGGTAATTTTCGCGATTTCCGGTAACTTTCGCGATAGTTTTCACTGTGGATTTTCAAATCCGGCTCGAAGGACCATCTGTTGCGGATCTTCCTTTCGATCGATTAAAGGAAACGCAAATGTTTTGATAGGTAATTTATTTAATATAGGTAATACAAAAATCGACTGCTCGCTACGCGGTCTAAAAAGCGAGTCCCTTTCACCCTCAACTTCACATAAACAGATGCACACACAGAATTCTTATCTCTAGTCTAAAATACAAACACATGGCTAGGTTCTAAGTATATACAAGAATATATACAAGGTGTTTCTACAAAACGATTGGGTTGCAATTTACAATATTCATTTGTTTGGGCCCTATTTTTTATTTTTACCACCACGTGTGAATGCCGAAAATTTCCTGCAGTTTTTACAAGCAGATAATGCGAATATGCGGAACGAAATTCCTCTGATTTCAAGAATATTGATTTGGTTTCAACTTGATGGTTTTCCAGCTTATTTTGGGGAGCAATGTGAGGAACAATTTCCCAGAGAGATGGATTGGTCGTGGAGGGGCAGTTGCGTTTCCTCCACGGTCTCCAGGCTTGAACCCCAAGATATATTTTGTGGGGATTCTTAACAGGAAGGGTTTATCGACTCCTGTTGAAACCAGGGAGCAGCTTATTAATCGCATAAGAAATGCGTATAATGAAATAGGGATTCGCCATTTAATGCCCATGATTCGTTCTATTGAACGTCGATGTGTATTGTGCGTAGAACAAAATGGTTCACATTTTGAGCCATCGATCCACACCAGTTCGAAAAAATTCATTTTTCGTCAAAAAAACTTGTAAATTTTGTATTTACATTTTCAACATACATTCTTAAAAGAGTGGCTTGTTTGTCGACTTGCTGTATTTGGCAGCTCACGCAAATATCTTCGATTGCAGACTGGAGAGCAGGGGGGGAACTCATTGAAAAAATTTTTGTACACTGAAATTCACCTTCCAAGAAAAATTCCCCGAAATACCCCGAAATACTCAAAATACCCCGGAATTCGAAATACCCCGAAATTCCCCTGAAATTTCTTGGCTTGTACACTAAAATACCCCAGTGATTTCCCCCGGGGGTAAACTCACTGAAATAAATTGTACACTGAAATTCCACTTTCAAGAAAAGTTCCCCGAAAAACCTCGAAATTCCCCAAAATAATCCGAAATTCCCCTGAAATTCCATGCCTTGTTCACTAAAATACCCCAGTGATTTCACTGAAATTCCCCTTTCAAGAATTCCCCGAAATACCACGAAATTCCCCAAAATACACTGACATTCGAAATACTCCGAAATTCCCCCGAAATTCCCCCGAAATTGCTTGTCTTTTACACTAAAGTATCCCCAGGGGGGAACTCACTGAAAAAAATTGTACACTGAAATTTCTCTTTCAAGAAAAATTCCCCGAAATACCCAGACATTCGAAATACCCCGAAATTCCCCTGAAATTTCTTGGCTTGTACACTAAAATACCCCAGTGATTTCCCCCGGGGGTAAACTCACTGAAAGAAATTGTACACTGAAATTCCCCTTTCAAGAAAAGTTCCCAGAAAAACCTCGAAATTCCCCAAAATACTCCGAAATTCCCCTGAAATTCCATGCCTTGTTCACTAAAATACCCCAGTGATTTCACTGAAATTCCCCTTTCAAGAAGAATTCCCCGAAATACCTAGAAATTCTCCAAAATACACCGACATTCGAAATACCCCGAAATTCCCCCGAAATTGCTTGTCTTGTACACTAAAGTATACCCAGGGGGGAACTCACTGAAAGAAATTGTACACTGAAATTCCCCTTTCAAGAAAAATTCCCCGAAATACCAAGACATTCGAAATACCTCGAAATTCCCCTGAAATTTCTTGGCTTGTATACTAAAATACCCCAGTGATTTCCCCCGGGGGTAAACTCACTGAAAGAAATTGTACACTGAAAATCCCCTTTCAAGAAAAGTTCCCTGAAAAACCTCGAAATTCCCCTGAAATTCCATGCCTTGTTCACTAAAATACCCCAGTGATTTCACTGAAATTCCCCTTTCAAGAAGAATTCCCCGAAATACCTCGAAATTCCCCAAAATACACCGACATTCGAAATACCCCGAAATTCCCCCGAAATTGCTTGTCTTTTACACTAAAGTATCCCCAGTGGGGAACTCACTGAAAAAAATTGTACACTGAAATTCCCCTTTCAAGAAAAATTCCCCGAAATACCAAGACTTTCTAAATACCTCGAAATTCCCCTGAAATTTCTTGGCTTGTACACTGAAATACCCCAGTGATTTCCCCCGGAGGTAAACTCACTGAAAGAAATTGTACACTGAAATTCCCCTTTCAAGAAAAGTTCCCCGAAAAACCTCGAAATTTCCCAAAATACTCCGAAATTCCCCTGAAATTCCATGCCTTGTTCACCAAAATACCCCAGTGATTTCACTGAAATTCCCCTTTCAAGAAGAATTCCCCGAAATACCTCGAAATTCCCCAAAATACCCCGGCATTCGAAATACCCCGAAATTCCTTGCCTTGTACACTAAAGTACCCCAGTGATTTCCCCCAGGCGGAACTCACTGAAACAATAAATTGTACACTGAAATTCCCCTTTCAAGAAAAATTCCCCGAAATACCCCGAAATTTCCCTGAAATTCCTTGCCTTGTACACTAAAATACCCCAGAGATTTCCCGTCGCTGGAGAAGGCCTGGTTTACATAAATTTAATTATTCATATTTATATCATCATCATGTTATTTTATTAATTTTTATAAAATAGGTGAAAATATAAATATCAATGTATCTAACAATTAATATAATATGTACATACAGTAAAATGATTAAAATAACGTGCAAAATATTAAAATTTAAGCACTAAATTGCACCAATATTTCACAGTTCATAACACAGCTAATTAGAATAATTGAGGACACATTATTTTTGCAACAAGCCGATTTGCTCGATGTTGGAAGAATCCTCTTCTTGGGGCTTGCCGCCAAAATTATAAATCCTGTTCAAGACGCCGGTTCGCACTGTCAAGTCCAGAGCGACGAAAATTACCACTATTATTATTAAGAGAACTACCAGGTGCTGGGTTTTCTTGATGGCGGTTAAAACATCTTCGTTGGGGGATGCTGCGGATTTTTTTAACGAATTGGATTCTGCGGTTGCGGTGATTTTTGTTGTAATAATTTTTTGGGTTGAAGTTCTTTCGGTGTAAGTGTCTTGCGTTATTGAGCAGGCGATTCCTTTAACTTGATTTATAGAGTCGTAATTTCCCATTAGATTGATTCGGGCATCTTCTAGGTAATAGGTGATTGTGTGCAAGTCTTCACAATAAAAATTGTTGTCGTTCAGGTCCATAGTTTTCAGATTACTCAGGTACTTCTTTAACCCGTACACATTCAATTTAGTCAGTCCTGTAGAACTTAAATTTAATGATGCCAGAGATGCGAAAGAAAAATTATAATTGAAGCTGAATTTTGCCAGTGGGTTATTTGCCAAATTGAGACTGTTCAAGAAAGTCAAATTCCTCCACTTCTCCGGTTGGATGTTGCTGAGGCTATTGCTGCTTAAGTCCAAATTTTCCAAAGATCGTAAAGGAGAAAAAACGTCGTTTTGAACGGCCATGAGTTTGTTGTTCGCCAGATTCAATATTCGAAGCGATTGAAGTCCGTTGAAAGCTTTAACCCCTATGAAACGAATGTTATTCCTTCCTAAATCCAGAATTAACAAACTCCCCAGTCCTTCGAACAGATCGTCTTGCAGAGCAAACAAATTGTTTCCAGTCAGATAGAGTTCTTTCAGGTTTGGGAGGTCCTGAAAATATTAATTAAAATATTAATAGTATTAATGAGGATAGAATAACGTTAGAATTAATACATCAACGTGGTTGATAGAGGGATAGCATCCAGCAAAGAAGAATTAGAAATAGCTTTGAACGATATGGAAGCAGTTTTGACAGTTTCGGTATGAAGGTTCAGCGTTGATTACAAGAGATTTTTTCTAAGAACGAGGTAAAATATCTCTAAAATGCAATATAATATCTATAGGGCATTGTTTTAGCTAGACATTGTTGTTGTAGTTTAGATTCGTTGCCACATATCCTAGATGTTCCATTAAAAAATCAAAATATCTATGAACTGGTACACCAGTATTAACAGTATAAACAATTACGAAGGCATTGTTACGAGAGTAACCCCCATTCTGCACCTATGTTTTTTCTGGCCTTGCTTATTATGAATCATATGTGTGCAGAAATTTCGGTGACAGAATATTCGATGAAGGTTATAAAAATCAGTTCTTTTGGGAAGCGATTGGAAAGGAAGCAAAAGTAGTATAGTAAGCAATATACAGAGTGGTGATGAAGTTCCGCACAAAATCCATAATTTTGTTATTTAGCGTTTTTTTTTGAAAATTCTGAAACACGTTTTTAAAAAGTTTCTAAAAAGACACCTTCCGACACAAAAATTTTTTGCGCCATGACGTCATCATATTTTTTTTTAAATGACAACCCCAATTTTTATCTTGTATTTGGATAGTCACTTCCAAAATTAGAAGATGGGATGTGCCCTACCAAGCCATTTGGTTCCAGCAAGATGTCGGTCCTTCCCATTTTGACGTGACAAGTGCAGAGGGAATGATTGTTTTTTTTTATGAAACTGTTTCGTACCTTAAAAATCCCTGGGGTGAGAGACGTGATGTTGTTATCTTTGAGGCTGAGAACTCGCAGACAAAAGATGGACTTGAACGCCTTTTCTTCGATCCTCTTGATGCCTTTTCCATCTAGAAAGAGCTTCATAACATAGTTGGAGTCGAAGCTGATGAAGGCGTTGCTGGGGATCACTTCTAATGATTTGAAATTGAAGGAGACGTAGTTGCTTATGTATCCAGAGCCACCGTAATAAAAACTTTGTTTGCTTCCTTGGTACGCTTCCAGCGAGTCGAACGTTCGTACTTCAGTATGGGACTGATCGGTGCATTCAAATTTTATTGGAGGACTAGTCGTTGGAGACACATCGTATGGTGCCTGAAGGTCAGCGAAAGAAGAATGTTGCAACACGAAGAAGAGTATGATTTTCGTAATCATTTTTCCGACCATTTTTCTGAAAATAAAGTAGAACATTAGTAGATTAGTAGTTTTGGGCGAATGGAAGCAGTTTTGACAAAGGATTTTAAAGTATGAAAACTAATACAAATAAAACCAATATTTTGGTATGTGGGGACGCTAAAACAGATGCATGATTCTGTATAAGAGTTGGACTTACTTAATTTTAATAATTTAACAAAAACACGCACTAATATCGCAGTATTCGTTATCACAGACCGGCTGCGTGCAATGTATGGCTATCAGTGCAATAGAGCACTACTCATTTTTTAATGCGCTCGTTTCTAGTCTTTTCCAGCCACTTGAATTAAGTCATTAGCATCCGTCATTCGCGACGCACAGTTTTCGTTTAAATGATGGCAATTTTTCAGGACCGATAGGATTCTTTTTGTTTATGTTTCTTTATCTGTTTGGAAAATTTGGTGTATATACATTTTTATCTTTGTAAGCGAATGAATCGGCCAAAGTTGTAATCGCAACTTTAGGGCCCGACCTGGACGATATTATTTAATATTATTTCTGCTAATTACGTTTCTTTTTTTGTAAACATGGATTGTATCTTTGTGTGTGTGTGTGTTTGTTTTGGGAGGCGCCATTTCTGTGTGATATTCTTGTAGGCTACTTACGGACACTTACAAATCTTCCATTTTTGGAGTTCGATTTTCAGTTATAGCCCTGTGCGGGTGGTAGCGACCCCCCCCCAATTTTTAAATGGGACGGGGGTCAAATGATACCTACTTTGGAAGGGTTTTTCATTACTTACACAACCGTATTTGTTTTATTCAATTCGATCAATTTGTTACCGAGAAATCGCTTCTTGAAGTTTCCAAGTTAAAAAATTAATAAAGCACAAAAAGGTTTAAACTATCGAATGTATTATAATGGAAAAGTAACAAAATCAAGTAAACTAATAAGAATAAAAAGTAAGAACAAAAGAACATGAGAACAAATGTCAAAATAAACTTATTCGCCACAGTATAAATCGTGTTTATTTACTAAATCAAAATGGTTTATTCCAAAGAAGAATGCCGGCTAATAGCTCCTGAGGTCTTGAGAAATGTAAGATCTGGATTTGAATCCAGAATGTATTATTGTATGACAATAAATTGGTGGAGGTCATTTCGAGCAATACATTCGATAGTTTAAACCTTTTTGTGCTTTTATTAATTTTTTAGCTTTGAATCTTCAAGAAGCAATTTCTCGGTAACAAATTGATCGAATTGAATAAGACAAATACGGTTGTGTAACTAATGAAAAACCCTTCCAAATTAGGGATCATTTGACCCACCGTCCCATTTAAAAATTTTGGGGGGTCGCTACCCCCCGCACAGGGCTAGAGTTGCAAGAATGATTATTGCATAAAAATTGGTCACCTTTAATATAAAAATCGACGTGTTTTTGGATTTTTGTCGAAACGTTTATTTTACAGAGTTTTACGGGGGTACAAGTTTTCGTTGGGACACCTTATATAAACAAATATGGGGCGTTCCATTTGAAAAAGCATAACTTTGGTTTGGTACTCAGAGTGCGAACACCCTGTACTCACCAAATCAGATGCTTCGTGGGGTTCTCCACATACATGTAAAATTTTATTTTGATATATTTTATAGAACCAGAGATATGGACCGACTACGCACTATTTGCCCACTCTGTATACCTTACTTTGCAAAATTTCAGTTCGATATATTATTTAGTTCCTTATACATGGTGATTCTTTTAAGGCGGCCATTAGAAAATTTCTTATTTGCAAATAAGATAGAAACTTGAAACCTGGGTTCCTGTCATAATTGATCATGGCGAATCCAAAAATACAATTTTCAAAATGGCGGCACTTTCGGAAATACCGGAAGTTGACGCCATCTTTGTTATTTTAAATGGATACCCCCCATTTTTATTTTATTTTTGAATTCGGCATTAAATTCTGCGTATAATGCACCCAGGCTGTCAGCACTTATCTGTCATAGTTTTTGACATATGCCACTTTTTGTTTTAAATTTAGCATTTGCAGGGGTTCATTTAAAAATTCATATCTCTTAAACCATTTAAAGTGGGTAAATGAGCTTTTTTAGGTTGATTCCCTAAAGTTCAAGGAATCATTTCCCTGTAGGGTTAATGTTCAACGACGTTTCCAATGGTTGCTGCGATTTTTTGAAGATGACAATCAAAAAATGCCAAAAAGTCATTTTTTTTAAATGGCAATGGGCAAATTTTATTATGGCAACCGACGTAGGATTAAATTTGAAAGGGACTTATATCAAGGTTTCCTATACCTATCTCAAATAGTTTTTTAATTATTCGTAGTTTTTTTGTAAAAGATTAAACGTTATTCCCAAAAAACATAGAAGCCTATGGAACCAAAGAAAAAAAATTAGTTTTAGAACTGTCATCTTTTAGTTCTCCATTAATTAAAAGTTAAGTTAAGTTAAGCACGTTCTTGATTTTGTTTTGTAAGCATAAATGGCTTTTTAATCGAATGAAGTTGTTTTTGATTTATTTCTCATACATGGCAACTGCCAAAAAATCGTTGCAAGAACATGTCGCGAGTTTAATGCAAAATATCAAAATTTGCCGCCGATGAATAAACAGAAGTTTTCTAGACTTAAAAACAAGTTTCTTCAGGGAGGAAATATTCATCCTGCAAGAAGAAGGACTAAATTTGTTAGGGAATCTGAAGATAATCAAATAAATGTTCTGGGGTACTTTGGATGAATATTTCCTCCCTGAAGAAACTTGTTTTTAAGTCTAGAAAACTTCTGTTTATTCATCGGCGGCAAATTTTGATATTTTGCATTAAACTCGCGACATGTTCTTGCAACGATTTTTTGGCAGTTGCCATGTATGAGAAATAAATCAAAAACAACTTCATTCGAATAAAAAGCCATTTATGCTTACAAAACAAAATCAAGAACGTGCTTAACTTAACTTAACTTTTAATTAATGGAGAACTAAAAGATGACAGTTCTAAAACTAATTTTTTTCTTTGGTTCCATAGGCTTCTATGTTTTTTGGGAATAACGTTTAATCTTTTACAAAAAAAACTACGAATAATTAAAAAACTATTTGAGATAGGTATAGGAAACCTTGATATAAGTCCCTTTCAAATTTAATCCTACGTCGGCTGCCATAATAAAATTTGCCCATTGCCATTTAAAAAAAAATGACTTTTTGGCATTTTTTGATTGTCATCTTCAAAAAATCGCAGCAACCATTGGAAACGTCGTTGAACATTAACCCTACAGGGAAATGATTCCTTGAACTTTAGGGAATCAACCTAAAAAAGCTCATTTACCCACTTTAAATGGTTTAAGAGATATGAATTTTTAAATGAACCCCTGCAAATGCTAAATTTAAAACAAAAAGTAGCATATGTCAAAAACTATGACAGATAAGTGCTGACAGCCTGGGTGCATTATACGCAGAATTTAATGCCGAATTCAAAAATAAAATAAAAATGGGGGGTATCCATTTAAAATAACAAAGATGGCGTCAACTTCCGGTATTTCCGAAAGTGCCGCCATTTTGAAAATTGTATTTTTGGATTCGCCATGATTGATTATGACAGGAACCCAGGTTTCAAGTCTCTATCTTATTTGCAAATAAGAAATTTTCTAATGGCCGCCTTAAAAGAATCACCATGTATACTCCTAATAGGCCACGAGCGTGAGACAGCCTGTATGTACAACGTGTCCAAGATAAGGAGGGCCAGTATGGGGATATTGGAAATGGCAAGAGATACAGATTTGGTTAAATGGGAAACAAGTTGCGTAACTAAAGGATCAATAAAATGGCGCCTAGAAATCCTTAATATAATTTTCCGTTTTTGTTATTTTGAAAAAACTGAATTTATAGATTTTAACTATATTTTTTTCTGACTTTAATATTAAAAGTAGAGCGAAACTGACAAAACTTCTTCGTAGCAACTTTTGATGAAATTAAAGATTTCATTGCCAATTCTTTTATTCTACGTTTTGTCTTCGGACAACCATCATCAACTTCATTTTTTTAAATACGGTCCTGATTTTCTGATGCCAAATTTTATGAGCCCTTCTTATTCTGAATTCAACAATGTACTATGTACCACACATTATGGTTTAATTACGTTTCGACCAATGTTTGACCATCATCAAGAAATTTTTGGGATACGGACCTGCATTTCTCTTAATTTTCTAAAAATTATGAGAATTACAGTTAGTTGGGCTTTCTTCTGATATCAGAAACGAACAAGATTTTCCAAAACTGCAAGATGCGCTATGCTTAGAGTAGGGTAGATGCTTATCGCTAGTATCATCTAACAGATTCGTAAAACTCTTGTGGTGCACTTAAAAATTGCCAAACTTATACTGTATGTACATATTTTTTACAAAACTATAAGACATACAGGTCCGTATCTTAAAAATTCTTTGATGATGGCCAAAAAAGGGTCGAAACGTAATTAAACCATAATGTGTGGTACATTGTTGAATTCAGAATAAAAAGGGCTTATAAAATTTAACATCAGAAAATCAGGACCGTATTTAAAAAAAATAAGTTGATGATGGTTGCTCGAAGACGAAACGTAGAATAAAAAAATTGGCAATGAAATCTTTAATTTCATCAAAAGTTGCTACGAAGAAGTTTCGTCAGTTTCGCTCTAACTTTAATATTAAAGCCAGAAAAAAATATAGTTAAAAATCCATAAATTCAGTTTTTTCAAAATAACTCAAAAACAGAAAATCTTATCAAGGATTTCTAGGCGCCATTTTGTTGGTCCTTTAATTACAAAACTTTTTTCCCATTTAACCAAATCCGTATCTCTTGTCATTTCCAATATCCCCATACTGGCCCTCCTTATCTTGGACACGTTGTATATCCAAAGTCCTAAGTGCGGTGACCAGAAATAAGGTGCTTGAGATTTTTCATCCAATCAGTGTATTTTGATTTCGCGTTGAAACTTTTTTAAAATTTGAATCCAAACAGAACACAAATATTATCGATTTCTGTTTGTTTTCAGTTTCTATTCGGCGAAAGACGCCCGTCTGCCGATGATAAATTGGATCGTCTCCACGAGGTAAATTCAAAAATTTTATTACTTACGTTGAAATATTAGTCTTCACTTAGCAAATAGATGTTCGAAGCACAAGCACTATATTTTGCTACATCTATGGATATTTTGGCGAAACTGAGAAAGTTACAAAGTACAGTATCCAGATGTCAGTTCAAGTATTGTTTACATACGCCTTTAATACTTTATTTTCCTTATGCAATTCATACATTGCTGTATTATCAACAGATAAACGTTGCACATGGTGGCCTCTGTTCTCTATTTTTATCTGTGTTTGGTCTCATGTGATCAACCGTTTATTGTGAAGTTTGGACGACGTACCTTAAAAACATTAAGATTTTTTAAAATTTCAAATTTGCCAGTTCTTCATCATGTTGTGGCAACGCCACTGGTCCACGATGTTCCTTGATGAACCCACACGAAATAATCGAGTGTATTGCATCGCCTCGCATAAATAAAGTCCGGCCATGCCTAATTAATTCAATTTCAAATTCAAAATGAGCATTATCTTGTCGGTGTGCCGTGTGCGAGCAAGAGATGGCGAAAACCGTCTGAAAAGGCGCGCACCACGTGACCCGCCCGATTGACGTCAAAGATGACCTCCGAATACTCTGCAAAACTGGAAGAGTACCGTCGCTCCAGATAGAAAGGTCTTTGAGAAACGGTCGCGCGGAAGAAGGACGCGAAGATCGCGTGAAGGAAAATCACGGGAAAACTTGTTAATGTCAGGATTTCTTTAATTATTTAAGTAATTGGGAAAGAATCCGTTGTTCTGCTGGAACGTCTCCTCTAATTCACTAGAATTTCGTTACCGTTTCAAAATATGGGGAAAGAAAATTGATTGTTGGCAGGTGAAAATGCGGCAGTTCGCTTCCTTGGACATGAATAAAAAATACCAATAACAGATTAGCAAACGAATATCGGAATAATGTTGCCGAAATTTGATAAACTGAATTTTATTCAAAATTATGCCGAAAAATTTCGAAAAATACGACATAATTGCTGTTTTCAATTAATGTGAGAATGTAAATGAATCAATGGATCTATATCTCAACAGGTACACAAAAAATTCCTAGATACCCATTTCCAGTATAATACCTATCCATCGATTTATTAAATTTAGATACCCAGAAAGAAGACAAACCAAGCAAAATGATGTTTTCGAGATTAAAATCAAATTTAATTCACTACGGGTCATTCAATAAACCTAGAAACAAAATTTATAATAAAGAAAATAGGGAAGAGGAAGAAATAAATGTTTTATCGTTGGTTGAGGCGACACCAAAAACTTCCTGTCGCGAAATCGAATCACAAGTTGGTGTTTCCAAAACAAAAGTTCAAAAAATATTTAAAAAAAGCTAATGTAGGCCATATAAAATTTAAATTATTCACCATCTCTTCCCGGGAGGTCAAGAAAGAAGACTTAATTTTTGTAGGTGGTACTTAAATGAAATTCAAGAAAATCCAGAATTTGGGCGGTCTGTCATTTGGACAGATGAAACTCGCATAAGCATAAAAAAATGTATGATGCATTGATATTATTAAAACACTGCGTAGAATTAAGACCAATAAATAGGCAGGTTCGGTAATTTTCAAATTTCATTGAAATTGATGGAGTTTATTATACTCAAGGCAGTTATGTTGTTAATTTTTGTTAAAAAAAAATTCCTTCGCCTGTGAAGCCGTTGCAAAGTTTTCCGTCGGTGCGAGGCTAGAAATCGTACCTTGCAGCGAGAGTAGGCCGCGTGACGTCAGAACTTAGTATAACGTACAAGTCCCAGCTTCAGCGCGCAGCAGTCCCATAAGTATTATGCATATGCATGTGTAGTTAAATTGTTAAATATTATTAAATGGTTCTAACTGGTATTTTTTGTTTTGTACCCAGACTAATACATCGTACAGCACACCAATAAAACGGAAAAAGTGGTTCGTTGGAGCCAGAAGGAAAATCGGTCAGCATTATCGATATTTTCGCGAGTTAGTTTATCATTGCAAAAGTTTATAAAATTATCGGCTGCCCCATTGCAGCCACTCTAAATAAAATCGAACATAATGTAATTTATCGACAGTTTTCTGGGACCCCTTGGTACTTGGTAACGTGTTACGGTTAGCATAATTTGAAACAGGATGCTAGGAGCATGACGGAGCCAAATACTGAATCGCCGTAGCGTTCCCTCCCTGAACTAAAAAGGGAAATTTTATTAACTATTTTACAATAATATTTAAATAGTACGTCATCATAAAGTTCTCTTTTGAAGAATGGTAGGACGCGTACCTCCATCCTTTCCCTGAGCTAGCCTACGCATTTTCGTAAAAGTAGAACATTCTACATCCCCAACTATTTGAGAGCAGTAGTCTAATCTTCTCCAACCTCTACCTCTTTATTCCTATCTCTGACTCTAGTATGTCGCGAACTATTCCTTTGTGTCTCAGAAGGTGTCCTACCATCCTACGATCCTATCCCCTATTCTTTATTGTCTTCCATACTTTTCTCTTTTCCCCAACTCTTTCTAATTCCTCCTTATTGCTAACTTGTCTATCCACGGTATCTTCAACACTCGTCTGTAGCATCACATTTCAAACGCTTCTACTATTTTTCAATCCGCTTCTCCCATTGTCCAAGTTTCGCACCCATAGGTATAATTTCGTACTCCATACATGCGTCTTTAAGAGTCTCTTGCGAGTTTCTACATTAACCGTTCCAGAATATAGCAGTTGTTTCTTTTTGTTAAACAAGTACCTAGTACACACGTAGCGTAGTTTTTTGATTCGCGTGAGTTGTATTTGTTTCCGTTTTTTAAAAAATTTCCAATCCGTTATAAAACTGTTAACTTGTCAATCACTTAGGTATACATACTTACATAAATGAGTAGGTATGTATTGTATTGTATTAGAAAATATAGGTAGGTACCTATTTTACAAACAGAAGTAAGCAGGTATCTACAATCTACCTACTTATACTAAATTATAAAAGGCATGTACAGTTAATAAATTGTTGACTTTGTTTTACTTATACCGGTCTGCCTTTACACTACTGTTTTGAGGTTGAATGAAATTGGGGTTAGATGCAAGAATCACACACCATTTCCACATTTACCGGGACATTTACCTACCTACTACATAAATATGGCAAATTATGTGAATCGGACTTTTGATACCCTTGTTGCATCATTATATCGATTATGTTGTCTTTGTTTTATGTTTCCTTGACACTTTACTTTAAAAATGCACGCTCGAAATAGTCCCAATAAGTATGTTATGAGATAGGTACCGCTTCACGGGCACTTCAAGAGAAGTGGGAGGAGCGCCTTACGAATCTCTGACATCAAACCAATAACAAAGCGAACTAGCATGTAGGTGTGATAAGCTAATTTCTTTGACTTATTACGCCGCAAAAAAATTTTTTTGAAAAAAAAATTCGCCGTAAATCAATTACAATAACAATTTTCTGTCATTTTCATGCCAAAAATAGATATCTTATTGTTCTCCGAACCTCCCTATTGTTAGGGTGCCGTTATGACTTCAATATCTCGAACAAAATCATTGGGATGACCATGACAAATAATTTCCGAAAATTGTGAATTTATTATTTACTTTTGAAATATACCTACTGCAGGTATAGTTGGTTAAGAATGTTTTAAAACGCCCTCGTAGTTTTCTGATGTAAATATCCCGATTAATATGTGTTTTTAAGACCAGGAAAATTTCCTGGGAAACCCTCATTTTCTGCGTCAAAACAAATTATTTTTTCAGCTTCCTGGTTTTTTACGTAAACAGTTTCGGAATCTGTCGAAATTTTAAAAATTGCACCAGGAAGACTAAGGTAAATAAATAGTGGAAGTTTTTTTATTAATTTGTACAGCTTGTCCTAGTTTATATTCGCAGGTTTAAATTGGGATTTTCGTTTGCGGTAAAAATAATTATTGGAATTGGTCGTGAACTCGTAAAGGGAGTGAAAAAAAAAGTACTGACGTCAATAGAAGTCAACGTTCGCCCTGTGTATTATCATAAATTGGGTCGAAATCGGCCGTTTAACGGTCAGTGTTATCTAGAAAGTGAATCGTGTGTGAATCATTACCGTATAATTTTATGGTACGAGTAGGTACAGAGAAGTACCGATTTATTTTATTAAAGCAACTTCTGGAAGTTGAAAAATTAGGAATGATTTTGTGTAGTTTGTGCGAGTGCAGTTTTCCGGTTGTCGACCCTCGTTGGAGAATGTGTCGCCCGTTCATGACGAGTCGCCATTGGCTCTCGCCGTTGACGTCAATGAAAACCAGTGGCTCGGAGATTTCTACGACCCGTCTCACATTTGGGATTATATAATATACATATTTTTAACACGCTCAAGATAATTTCGTGTACACCGACTATTTGTTCGCGAGTGTCTTCCAGGGTTTAAATTTTTGACAGGTTTTCACTTTTTTTCGAGTGATGCGAAGGAGTTTGAAACCAGTTCTCAGTAATTAGTTTACTTTAGTTTTGAAACGAGAGACGGTTAATTGTTTTTCTGTGCGTGCCGATCGCGGAATGATGGTGCGGAGAAGTGTTTCTGTTGTCCATGTCTGTGGAAATGGACAATGTCTTTAAGTGCATGACATTGGCGCAGATTTTCAAGGTAATTTTGGGGGTTCTTTAGGACCGATGTTATTTTTTATACAAATTTTCACATTCCCATTTTAATATTCAAGATATCAACATGAAATTTTACTTATATGTGGAGAACCCCACGAAGCTTCTGCTAAATTATTTTGATGTATACAGGATGTTCACGTGCTAAGTACCAAACCAAAGTTAATTTTTTTTTAATGGAATGCCCCACATTTGTTTACATATTTGGATTCCCCATAAAGTTCAATTTTCAATTCTACCAAAACCGCGTGTCGCAGACCTAACAATGTCTAAATCAATCAAAAGCTTAGTAAACTGTCTATCAAATGTGGAAATAATATATGGGGTGTTCCATTAAAAAAACTTTAGTGTTCATAGTGTGAACTTATTAGTTATTAAGTGCAAATTTTTTGATTCAAAAATGTCAGGTTAAGGTCAAGCGGAGCGAAGCGAAGCTAGAAGAGGAGGAGATGTGTCCGTTTCAGGTAAAAACTGACGGCGAGGGGAACGTACGGTTTCGGCCCAAATATACTATATAGGATTATAAATTATAATCTGTTAAAGGCTTACACCGACCATTCTTGCCGTTTGGACATTCTTGAATCTTTGAAATAAGCAAACGCATCGTCCTTCGCGATATAGTACATTAAAAAGTGACAGTTTCTGGGAAAGAAGCAGCAGTATGTGGAGGCCACAGTGTGTAACAATCTTATTGTTTGGGAACGCCCACTTTTGCAACTGAACGTGATAAGGCTCGTTTAATCACCATACTGACGTCAATCCGACCACACAGACCGGTACATATGCATAATTATTCTTTTGTTATTACGATTATCAGGTTATGCCGTGAAATAATGAAATGAACAGTTGCTCCTCCCCCCACAATACCCGCATGTCGTGCGTCTCTTTTTACGGAAAAAATGCTCATCCCAACGTAGTGGTTTTGCGTAGTATAGTATAGGGAAATAATTTTGCTGTTCTATATCTTGTAAAATAAAATAATATCGGATAGCTGCATGTGTTGGCTCTGCTAGCTCGGCTTGATTGTTGTATCTTCGTATATATATTTTTTCTTTTAAAAATGCCCAAACAGAAAAGTCTAATATACTCAGATCCGGTGATCTTGCGGGCCACAATATAGGTGCATTTGTACCCAACCATCTACCCGGAAAATGATTTTCTAAATAATTTCTAACTTTTGCAGAATTGTGTGCAGGGGCACCATCTTGTTGGAAATATACCCTGTTTATGTTTATTAACGGAACATTTTCCATTATCGCCTCTGCGTTAATATTCAATAAATTAATGTATCTCAATCCCGTTAAGTTTCCATCAAAAATTTGGTATGCTAGTTGACCACCCAAAATAAAACACGAATCGTTAAGTCCAAAACGTCCTTGCCTCTGACGTTCAAAAGTTTGGTGCTGATTTGTATCAGACCAGTGACGCACATTATGCCTGTTAAATACCACCTACAAAAATTAAGCCTTCTTTCTTGATCTCCCGGGAAGAGATGGTGAATATTTTTAATTTTATATGGCCTATATTTGCCTTTTTTAAATTTTTTTTGACAAGAAGTTTTTGGTGTCGCCTCAACCAACGATAAAACATTTATTTCTTCCTCTTCCCTATTTTCTTTATTATAAATTTTGTTTCTAGGTTTATTGAATGATCCATAGTGAATTAAATTTGATTTTAATCTCGAAAACATCATTTTGCTTGGTTACCTTCTTTCAGGGTATTGCAGTTGTAACAGAAACCCTGGAATATAAACTTCTAATGATGGGTTTGCATATTTTGACCACATTTTTCTACCGCTTTTGTGTTTGTCAATACTCTTCGAAAGTAATGTTTTGAATAAACAACCGGGAAAAGACGCAAAACCGTATGCAATTGACGCACTCTTGCAGCTGTGTGTTGTCGAGTACCTAGTACGTGTAAAATTGAGACAAATTGATTAGACAAGGTAGACATGTAGTCTGGGTGTTGGAATAATTCGCTAATAGGAACAAAATGTTACAATGTCAGCCGATCGTGTTGTTGCGATTTATGACACTGCCAGTTAAGTGTCCTCATAATAATTACTGAAATTCCTTGAATACCAGCGGGCATTCATTGAAAGAATTCGCGATATGAATTATTTAATTTCGCCTCAGAGGAAAAACGCTATTTCTTTGTTTCAGTTTCAGTAAGTACTAGGATTTGAAATTTCGACTGTGCCATAATACGTTGCGTTGTTTTTTTGTACCTGGACCAGTCTTTTACCTAGTCATTACTCATTAGTGGTATTAGTCCATACGGGTATCAAACTACAATTTTGAGGCAGACCCCAGATTACAGATATCTCTTCTGCTTTCCATTTGCCATGAGGCATGGCCATAGAGAGTTGCCTATGTTAGACGTGCCTTTCTCATGGCAACAGTTCTATTACTTACACCACGAAGCAGCTTCACTTGACCGATTTGTTGCCTTTGTAATGTAAAGGGTGTAACCGTTACCACCGATGGTAACGATGTAACTCTCATCGCATAACAGTTTCTTCTGTCTTAGTAGAGTCAACGTAAAAGTTTATCTTGATGTTCGCTGTACATTGAAAGGTAAAAATGTATCGAGTACGTTTTCGGATGCTATTTGGGGTGTATAACGACCCCCTAAATTCGTCTGGCGATATCGATGTCCAACACACCCCCAGGGGGTAAAAACTGAAAAAACGAGGAATTTAGAATATTTGATTTGCTATCCGGCAGTAAAAAAGTTTTTCTGTTCCGTCAAGTAATAAGGGAGTAATAACTAATTTCCGTCCAAAGTTTAACATTAGACGAACGGAAGAATATTTACTAAAATCGCTTGTAGCTCCATTATTATTCGTGTTTCGATTTCTGACAAAATTGAGAAATGCCTACACCGCGATAACTTTTTAACGACACAAGATATCGAAAAAATTCAAAAAGTAAATGTTGTAGTCTGATGCTTTTGCAAGGCAAGGGTTTTGAAATTTTGAAATCGAACAATAAATAAGGAAGATATTGCCAATTTACTCCAGGGATGTAAGAGCCGCCGCCGCGAAGCGCGCACTCTGTCTCTACTTTCGCCCGTTTCCCATCTCATTCTGACGGACTCCTCCGTGCCCCACCATGGCCCGCAAGCCTTGTAGTATCCTACTCGCCCATACCCGGCGTCTGCATTGCTTGTATTGGGGAATGGTGATTAATTAATTATCAGTTAATTTCGTGCTATTTTCATTTGGCATCTTCAAAGTGTTACAACAGACGATGAACTATTACATAAATTTAAGCTAAAAACAAAACAATTAAGGCGTGATGATAACAAATGAGCAATATGCAAAAAAGGCTGAAAACTGGAGGAATCTACTCTAAAAACTATGAAAACCATTACAAGATCGGTGAAAATGAGACTTGATGTGCAAACTTACAATAAAGACCTGAGAGTGCTTAGTGATAAAATAAATAATTCGTTAAGTTAAGGTGCGGCACTCCTCGTTTACAAGCGTGAAAAACATTTCCACGGCAATGAAAAATTAAAAGCAAAGAGTATAGGAAATAAAGATGTAGGTAGGTAACCGAAACAATGACAGACAGAAAGCCAATAAATTGCGATACCACAAGCCGAATTTTAATATCAATTTATGTGTTTCCTGCCAAAAATTGAAGAAGGGTAAATCTGTGAGCCTTTTTAAAAAAGTAACACATTAGATTTAATCGCTGCTGAAGTCAAATACCATATCTAGTAATTGTTTCGCGGTAGAGTGGAAAAATATAGTAGCAAATCTGAATCTAAATTAGCTTCTATGGATGACTGTGCAAGTCAAACGATAAAGGGCGTGAGACCTGGCAAAAAACTGTTGGGGAAATAAAGCAAGGCATATCCAAAGGAAAAGTATATAATAGAATTCCGCTGATTCTTTAAGCATTTCAACTTCGTTATAAATATTACATATTTTGCAATTTTTGGTACAGTAGCTTCATTACTTTTATAAGATTTGACAAAAACGGCATAATCATTTTCAGTTTGCTCAGGAAATACTGCGGATTCAAGCTAACGCATTAGCGCATGTCGGTCGTAAACTGCAGCGGAATTATATAAGTAGGTCCTCTTCCTTTATTTCCCCAACAATTTTTGCGAGGTCTCACTCCCTTTATCGTTTTGACTTGCACAGTCATCCACTGAAGCTACCTTAGATTCAGATTTGCTACTATATATTTTCCACTCTACCGCGAAACAATTACTGTGGAATTTGACTTCAGCAGCAATTAAATCTAATGTGTTAATTTTTTAAAAAGGTTATAATTAACTTGTATAATTATTTGTGCCATTTTTTTAATAATTTTAGTAATATTTGTGAATTTATGGCAAATGAAACACTATGCAAAAAATATTATCGACGTTTCGCCTCTGGTTGGAGGCTTTATCAAGATTATATATTTAAAAGTTTACAAAATGTATAAAAGTGACAAAATTTTTTTCTTAATAAAAATGTAAATAACAGTAACTAAGAACTTATATTAAAAATAGAAATTATACGTAGCACACATGATTTTGTAAAAAATGTGAAGGAGGAAAGAAATGTACATGAATTAGAATCAAGTGGTAGAGAACAGATTTACGTTATTATGTCACTGTAAATTTGACTTAAATTTTGAATGTCAGATCTGTCATTCAAGGAATTTTTATCTTTTTGGATGTGTATCATTTCTAAAACCAGTCTAGCTTTTAAGTTTTTTTCTTGTTCTAAAATAGTAGTATTGTGAAAATCGAAATTGTGTTTAGTATCTTTTATGTGTTTACTGATAGCTGAATTACTATTTTGGTAAGTATGTTGTTTTAACCTAGTTTCAAGGTGATTTTTGGTTTGCCCAATGTATGTTTTATTACAGTTATTACAATTAATTTTGGAATTGGAGTTTTTAAACGAGAATATAAAAATTGTAAGTTGTTATGCTTTTTATGAGCAATTACAAAATTATGTTTTAATAATAATTTATTGATGTTATGTGATATGTGTTTTATATATGGTAAAGAAATGTAATTTTTAGGTTCTTTTTGGTTTTGATTGTCGTTATTGTTATTATAATAATGATGTAGTCTATTTTTTATAATTTTGTCAATAAAATTTCTTGGGTAGTTATTTTTTATTAAACAATTTATGGTTTTGTTTAATGCATATTGTCTGAATTGTGGACTGGAGAGTTTGATTGCTCTGTCAGTCAAGCAAATAACGATACTTTTTTTTGTGACAAGTGGGTTGTTTGGAATTAAAATGAATATAACGGCCAGACCAAGTGGGTTTTGTGTACCATTCTGTTTCTATTGAATTATTAATTTTGTATAGTGTTAAGTCTAAGAAGTTAATTTGGTTATTTTTTGAAATTTCTATAGTAAATTGTAATTTGGGATGATAATTATTGAATTGATGAAGAATTTCATTTTCTTTGTCGGGAGGAATAGCAGTAAGACAATCATCTACATAACGTACAAAAAAAGGTAGATTAAATGATAATTTAGGAATAACAGTGGTTTCTAAATCTTCTAAAACTAATTGGGCAATAGTGCTTGAAATTGGAGAACCCATAGCACAGCCATCAGTTTGTTTATAAATTTTATCTTTAAATTTGAAATATGTAGTGGTTAAGGTAAGTTCAATGGCTGTAATAAAATTGTTTAAAGTAAGTGACGTGAAAGGTTCAATTTTATTCCAGTTTTTTTTGATTATTGTAATTGCTAGATTTATTGGAATGTTGGTATAGAGAGATACAGCATCAAGTGAAATAAATATATAACGACAATCAAAACCAAAAAGAACCTAAAAATTACATTTCTTTACCATATATAAAACACATATCACATAACATCAATAAATTATTATTAAAACATAATTTTGTAATTGCTCATAAAAAGCATAACAACTTACAATTTTTATATTCTCGTTTAAAAACTCCAATTCCAAAATTAATGAAAACTCATATTGTATACAAAATTAATTGTAATAACTGTAATAAAACATACATTGGGCAAACCAAAAATCACCTTGAAACTAGGTTAAAACAACATACTTACCAAAATAGTAATTCAGCTATCAGTAAACACATAAAAGATACTAAACACAATTTCGATTTTCACAATACTACTATTTTAGAACAAGAAAAAAACTTAAAAGCTAGACTGGTTTTAGAAATGATACACATCCAAAAAGATAGAAATTCCTTGAATGACAGATCTGACATTCAAAATTTAAGTCAAATTTACAGTGACATAATAACGTAAATCTGTTCTCTACCACTTGATTCTAATTTATGTACATTTCTTTCCTCCTTCACATTTTTTACAAAATCATGTGTGCTACGTATAATTTCTATTTTTAATATAAGTTCTTAGTTACTGTTATTTACATTTTTATTAAGAAAAAAATTTTGTCACTTTTATACATTTTGTAAACTTTTAAATATATAATCTTGATAAAGCCTCCAACCAGAGGCGAAACGTCGATAATATTTTTTACATAGTGTTTCATTTGCCATAAATTCACAAATATTACTAAAGTTCTAATTAACGTTTATTACTGAAATTCGTTGTCGACACCTGGCTCAAAGATTTACCCTTCTTGAATTTTTTACAGGAAACACATAAACTAATATTAAAATTCGGCTTGTGGAATCGCAATTTATTGGCTTTCTGTCTGTCGTTGATTCGGTTACCTACATCTTTATTTCCTATACATTGACTACTTTGTGCTTTTAATTTCATTGCCGTGGAAATGTTTTTCAGGCTTGTAAACGAGGAGTAACAGTTCCTGTGCCGCACCTTAACTTACACGAATTATTTATTTTATCACTAAGCACTCTCAGGTCTTTATTGTAAGTTTGCACATCAAGTCTCATTTTCACCGATCTTTTAATGGTTTTCATAGTTTTTAGAGTAGATTCCTCCAGTTTTCCGCCTTTTTTGCATATTGCTCATTTGTTATCATCACGCCTTAATTGTTTTGTTTTTAGCTTAAATTTATGTAATAGTTCATCGTCTGTTGTAACACTTGAAGATGCCAAATTCAGGAAAATGAAAATAGCACGAAATTAATTGATAATTAATTAATCACCATTCCCCAATACAAGCAATGCAGACGCCGGGTATGGGCGAGTACAATACTATGAGGCTTGCGGGCCATGGTGGGGCACGGAGGAGTCCGTCAGAATGAGATGGGAAACGGGCGAAAGTAGAGACAGAGTGCGCGCTTCGCGGCGGCGGCTTTTACATCCCTGGAGTAAATTGGCAATATCTTCCTTATTTATTGTTCGATTTCAAAATTTCAAAAACCCTCGCCTTGCAAAAGCATCAGACTACAACATTTACTTTTTGAATTTTTTCGATATCTTGTGTCGTTAAAAAGTTATCGCGGTGTAGGCATTTCTCAATTTTGTCAGAAATCGAAACACGAATAATAATGGAGCTACAAGCGATTTTAGTAAATATTCTTCCGTTCGTCTAATGTTAAACTTTGGACGGAAATTAGTTATTACTCCCTTATTACTTGACGGAACAGAAAAACTTTTTTACTGCCGGATAGCAAATCAAATATTCTAAATTCCTCGTTTTTTCAGTTTTTACCCCCTGGGGGTGTGTTGGACATCGATATCGCCAGACGAATTTAGGGGGTCGTTATACACCCCAAATAGCATCCGAAAACGTACTCGATACATTTTTACCTTTCAATGTACAGCGAACATGATTTCTAGACGAGTTTTTCAAGCGCGCGAACTCTACTATCTTGTAGCGCATCGGATGATATAAAATAATGAAAAGTTAATCCTGAAAATGTTACTTTTTAAATCTCCATATAAAACCTCTTTCTTCTGCACGATCTCGGGTATACAATTTCAAAACTGCGTTTAGAAAATTTTGACTGTGCCTCTCGGAACATAAACTTCTGTATCTCTCTGCGTTTCTTTTTTTAACTTTTTAATTATAGCTTCTCGATAAGAGCGGGGCACTGTTTTGGCAATTAAGCTTTTAGCAAATAAGGCCTTAAGTTCTGTGTTTGTTTATGTTATTATTTTTTAGCAAATATTTGCGCAATGTAATAGTCGGCTTCAGTAAACCGACGGATTAAATCTTCAATGAGATGTTTGTTGTATTACATGCGGATTTTTGTATAAACAAAGGTATCTTTCAGACCAGGGAGGCTTAAGATAAGATTAGCAAACTAATTCTGCCAGCCTGTAGATAATTGTCAAGGTGTTCCGCATTTCGTCGCTTATCAAAAATTATAACAGTACAAAACTCCGATGTCTCAACTTCAATATGGTACGGGACAGCAAAGAAAAGCGGACGGTCGTACTGACCGCGGTCGAATCACTATATGGGTGGAGCCGCGACAGTAATTTACGACCCAACGGCTAACTTCGCGACTATTTAGTAAAAAGGAATTTTTTAAAGTTGCTAAAATACTCTTGGGAAGAAGAAAAAGTATAATATCCGCGTCTAAGTAAAGGTCTAGTTATTTGGTTTCCTAAATATCAGAAATCTACAACCTGTAATTTGTCGCCTTTAATTTGTATAGTTTTAGTCCTATTTTCGCTAAAACGCAAAGATTTTTGGAAAGTACCTGTTCTTGCAAGCAAGAGGAACAAAACATACCATTCGAAGAATGGCCGGTTTAAAAATAAAACAAATTGAACGGAGAAAACAACATTCGACGTCGGATTTATAATTTTATTCAATTTCTGGCGTTTGACGCACATTTTTATAAAAAATCTTGATTAGCAAGTTTTATTAGCAGTTAAATTATTTTTGTCAAATCCGACCGGCAGACCGACATTTTTGTTTTAATTCTGTTGAGAATGAGAAGTAGTAATTAACAGCAAAGAAAAGAATAATCGTTAGAGTTTAAATTTGAAATGCATTTGGGAAAGCTGAATTTTAATTTTTTTAAACCAGGAGTTCTGAGTGTTCACCTGGTAAAGACAACATCCAGGCCAGAAGTTACCTCAAAAAATATTTGCTAAATGCTTGGGTGAAATTTAGGATAAAATAAATCCTGCTATTATGCAAAGTGGGTTTAGAAAAGGAGGAGATTTATGCGAAAACAATCACACATTGGTCCACTCTGTGTCCCGTTTCCCCTCTATTTCTCTTCCTACCCTAAAACCGCCCGACTTTGTGGTGCCATGAGCAATATAGTTTTAAACATACTTACAATCTTGGAAAAGAGCCATGAATGAAGCTGAAATTTGGTATTTGGATGATGCCCAGACAGCTGAGATATTTATTCATTCGTATTTTAATGCATTGCCGACCAATTTATCAGGAAGAATTGTGGGAAGAATTTAAAGAAGCAATGTCACAAGATTATGAAAGACGTTACAGCAATACTGAAGGACAAAAAAGCCTATATCCAAATTAGTTCCATGCTTTCTGCGGCAGGTTACAATCTTTCAATGTTTCATACCATGCCACGACATTGAATATACAAATGAAGAACAAGCAATAGAAATAAGATCACGACAATATAAACACCTAAATGAAAAGCAGAAAGAAATTGTAGATATTATTTTGGGTAAATGTGATGCTAACATAAATGAATCAATTTCTGAATCTTCATGTTTTTATACAGGGTGAGTCACTAAGGCGAAATCGGCCTATAACAAGAGTACAGTTCAAAATTTGAGAAACTTTTTCAAATAAAAGTTTTTGAAAAATAAGTGCTTAATGAGATAAAAATATTTTCAAATATGGCGGACTTCCGGTTATACCGGAAATGGACACTAACTGTGTTATTTTAAATGGAACACCCTGTATTCGTTTGCATTTTTGGATTTCTCATGAAAAATAAATGTCAGTTTGTTAATCAAACATTGGGTCTCAGTCGAACCGCTATGGAGTTTTTTAATTTTTTTTGAAAATTTTGACGTTTGCAGTAGTTGGCGCCATTTTGAATATCTTCGAAACGAAAGCACTTAGAGGAATGCGGTTTCGACAGTTCGTCTCAGGAAGTAACGGCCTATCACACACAAGTATAACATGGAATCATAACTTTTTAATTAAATGAAATTTATCCATGCCAATATTTACTAATTCAAACAGGAATAACTCTTTTTTTTTAAATGGAATGCTACATTGATTCTCACCTCATAAGACGCAAAATTAAATTTCCTTTCTGATGATGTATGGTTGTTGGCATCTGTCACCAGCAGTTTTTAAAAAATTTGCGTTTTTCTGGAAATTTTGAATAATATCATGTTTATGCATTAACTATGGTTGACGTTTGGCGATATTGTTTTGTTTTGTCTTACAAAATGTTCGTTTCAAATCTTCTATACTATTTCCAAAACTTCAAAGATCATTAGATAATAACAGCAACAAAAATAAATTAATGTAATTACATTAAATGTTCGACATAACCGCCATCCTCACGATAACAAACACGCAATCGTTTCAACAAAGAATTGTTCGCATTTATCAACATATCTTCATTGATACTTTGAAATGCATCGCGAACTCGTTCCATCATATTTTCTCGAGTAGTTGGAGGTTCCCTGTAAACTAACTGCTTTACGTACCCCCACAAGAAAAAGTCAAGTTTTGTTAGGTCTGGAGATCGCGCTGGCCAAGGTGTCGGACCTCCTCTTCCTACCATGTGTTTGGAAATGCTGCAGTCAAGTGCTCCCTTACATCCCTCCCGTAATGTGCAGGCGCTACATCTTGTTGATACCACATCTGTTGTATTGCAGCAAGTGGTAAATTGTCTAACATTTCTGGCAAATCGTTTTATAAAAATTGTAGGTGTGTGCTATTACCCTTCAAATTTCCATCGAAAAAATGTGGTCCAATTACGTGTCGTCCAATTATGCCACCCCATACATTCAAAGACCACCTATGTTGATGATCCAATGGCCTTATCCAATGGGGATTGTCAGTACTGTAATAATGGCAGTTGTATCTTGAAACAAAACCATTCTTATGAAACGAAGCTTCGTCCGTAAAGAGAACATGATCGAAAAAGTCATTTCGCTCCTGAAGTTTACGTAAAGCCCACTCACAAAACTGCAACCGATTGTTGAAGTCATTTTGATCTAGTTCCTGAACCAACTGAACGTGGTACGGGTGAAATTTATTTTTGCGCAGTATTCGAGATACAGAAGTTTGGCTTATTTCTAACTCGCGACTAATTTCTCTGGTACTTAAATGAGGATCTCGGACAACAGTAGCAGCTACTAAAACTTGATTTTCCTCACGTGTCACTGATTTTACACGTTCTTTCTTCTCGTATCCAACACAACCAGTTCGTTCAAACCTCTCTTTTAATTTTGCGAATGCCGTTACATTTGGATGTCTATGCTCGGGAAATCGTTGCGCATACATTCTTGAGGCAAGTAACGAATTTTCTTCTGCTTCACCCAAGGAATACACCATAGCAATTAATTCTTCTTAAGTGCACATTTTCAGTTTTCTTAATTGTGATATTTATTAAAATTGAAATCAATACTCTCACTAATTGAATTCAAATTGCACTCTTACTTAACAATAATTTAATAGAAATGACATTTCGTTGGCAAAACAAAACAAAATCGCTGAACGCCAACTATTGTTAACGCAATAACACGATATTATTTAAAATTTCCAGAAAAACGCAAATTTCTTAAAAACTGCTGGTGACAGATGCCAACAACCATACATCGTCAGAAAGGAAATTTAATGTTGCGTCTTATGAGGTGAGAACCAATGTAGCATTCCATTTTAAAAAAAAGAGTTATTCCTGTTTGAATTAGTAAATATTGGCATGGATAAATTTCATTTAATTAAAAAGTTATGATTCCATGTTATACTTGTGTCTAATAGGCTGTTACTTCCAGAGACGAACTGTCGAAACCGCATTCCTCTAAGTGCTTTCGTTTCGAAGATATTCAAAATGGCGCCAACTACTGCAAACGTCAAAATTTAAAAAAAAAATTAAAAAACTCCATAGCGGTTCGACTTAGACCCAATGTTTGATTAACAAACTGACATTTATTTTTCATGCGAAATCCAAAAATGCAAACGAATAGAGGATGTTCCATTTAAAATAACATAGTTAGTGTCCATTTCCGGTATAACCGGAAGTCCGCCATATTTGAAAATATTTTTATCTCATTAAGCACTTATTTTTGAAAATCTTTTATTTGAAACAGTTTCTTCCATTTTGAACTGTACTCTTGTTATCTGCCGATTTCGCCTTAATGACTCACCCTGTATAGACGGTCAAGGAGGCTCCTGTAAGACTTATGTTTATACAACCCTTTACAGCTTACTGAAGAGTAAGAATAAAATTGTTTGTACCATGGCCTTCACGGGCATAGCAGCAACACTACTTCCTCATGGCAGAACAGTTCATAAAACGTTTGGGTTACCTGTTCCTCTGTGTTTAGATTCATCTTCCAACATTAAAAAAAATTCAAAAGAAGCAGATTATTTAAGGAGTGTAGATGTTTTTATTTGCGATGAAGCTCCTGTGGCGCCAAGGTATGCTTTAGAGTCTAAAGCATATAATGTCTAAAGTTTAGACATTATAGACAGAACCTCACGAGACTTTATGAATTGTGATGTTCCGTTTGGTGGAAAAATTATGGTGTTGCGAGGAGATTTTTGACAATTGTTACCACTTAAAATAAATGCTACCCGCTGTGAAACAGTGAATTTAAGTATCAAATTTAGTTCTCTTTGGAGTTATTTCCGTAAATTTTCTTAAACACAAAATATGCGGGCTCTACCACAGGAACAAGAATTCACCAAGTTTTTATTGGTTTTGGAGATGGAGTTTTGAACCATATGAATAGCAATTTAGAATTGCCACAGAGATGTATTTTTAATTCGGATATCGTTGAACGTATATATGGAGGAACCAATTAGAGAAAAGCGATTCATAGATATGACCTAGTCAGCTATTCTGATGTTGAAGACATTAACAAAAAAGTGGTAGAACTGTTAGATATAAAAACAGAAAAAATATATACAAACTTGGATAGTGTTGAAAATTGTGATAATGGAGATTTAAACGATGCTATTCTTCCTGAATATTTAAATATTTAAACCCGCCAAATTTTCCTCCGCATGAATTGAAGTTGAGAGTATATTGTATTGTGATGTTGGTTAGAAATCTTAGCATTAATGAAGGCTTATGTAATGGTACGAGATTGTTAGTTTTACAATTGGGAGACAATATCCTACAGTGCAAAATTTTAACAGGCGATAAGCATGGAGATATAGTTTTCGTTAACCGTATAGCGTTGTACTGTGAAAATGTTTATCCTTTTACTTTTAAAAGACCACAATAATTTCCCATTAAACTAACGTTTGCAATGACTATTAACAAATCGCAAGGCCAAACATTTGATCAAATAGGAATTGATCTCCGAAAAGAAATATTTACTCACGGACAATTATTCGTGGCTTTTTCAAGAGTTTGTTCTTGGGAAGGATTGATAATTTGTTTAGTTCAAAACTACGTTTTCAGATAATTATATCAGATGTAAATTATTCTGTAATCAATAATGCGTTTCTTTGAAGTCATGATTTGACTATATTTGAGTCTTTATCTAATCACTAAAGTTATGTGGATTGCCAGCCAAAGTGTGAAATACCATCCTCTGGTTATTTATAAACTATAAGGTTGCTCTCTACGTTTTACATATCTATTTCATAACTTGTTATTGCAAATACATGCGTCTATTCGCTCAAAAACTAGATTATTTGTTGCTATTCAGAATTCGGCGCCTATAAAAGAACCTTAGGAAATCTGTCAAAAGCAGCACGTTAACCATGACGATGGGGTTTCTATTTCCATTTCTAGTGCATGGAATCATACATGTGGCCAGTGAATTAGTGTAAGAATACTGACCCGACTAATCTATATTGACTTTGCCTTCTAAAACCCATTTACTTTGCAAATAATTTTTTGACGAAATCAAGGTCTCAAACGCTTTACGTCAATTAAAAAACTTTATAAATTTTCCGCCACTATTTATAGAATAACAACCATACTATTGTTCCAATTTCCAATTGACTTTGCGAATTCATTGCATATATAGAACTTTCAAATACTTAAATGCTGTACATGAGGTATTTATTTATATTTTATACTTAAATAAATGAAATCGACCGTCAACAATTCCATTCGATGCAAATTTTTATTGGACTATTACGGAATACGAGTACTTCCGCGATACCCAGTAAAGAATCTGGTGTAATACTTGCGTAGGTCATTTGCGGAAGAGCAGATGACATAAACTACGTATTCCTATGACACAGGTGCCGTTCTATCATGATCAATGCTTATTCAAAATACAGGGGTCATTTCGCAACGCAAAAGCGCAGGTGGCTTGGGAGAATGCGGTAGTCGACGAAACAAACGAAGCGGGGTCGAAATAATATTTCTACGCTCGGGATGACTCACGAAAACACTTGAAGAAATGTTGGCGAGTGGTGGTCACGTTAAGCCGTGCCGGGTGCTTCTCAAAAACCACCCGTTGGACGCGTCGTTCCAGAGGCACAGGCGGCAATAATCGAAATAAATCATTCTGACCTTAAAGGAGGTGAAGGTGGTGTAAATCAGCTGCAATTTTATGCAGTTAATGCCATTTGTGTAATGAAATCATTCGTTTTTCAAAATAAAATCGCCTATTAGTGAAATTAAAATTGTTTCGATAGTATACTTAGGCAAAGAATACATCAGTAGACATTCGTAAATGAGTCTCCTCGTGATTTAGCATTGATTATAATTTTTGGGGGTCAAGCATACGTCAATGGCGATATTTCGTTGTCTAACAAATTTTCAATCGCCCGATGATGTTAACTTACGTCATTTAGCTTGCATTCAAATGAGAAAGGGTCTTGTCGAACACGCTTTTTGTTCTTCAGTATATTACACAGGTTGACACAGGGCTTCGGCATGAAAATCAATAAAAAGAAAACTAAAATTTTGGTATGTAGGGGATGTGAAAATAGAACTAAAATGGAAATACAAATTGGAAATGAGAAGATAGAGGAGGTCGCGGATTTCTGCTACTTAGGAAGTAAAATAACTCAAGACGGTAGGAGCACTAAAGATATAAAACAAAGAATGGCGCAGGGCCGAGTTGCGTTTAACAAAAAGAAACAACTGTTATGCTCGAGAACGGTTAATATAGAGACTAGGAAGAGACTCTTAACGTCGTATGTATGGAGTACGGCATTATACGGGTGCGAAACTTGGACAATAGGAGAAGCGGATAGAAAAAGAGTAGAAGCGTTTGAAATGTGGTGCTACAGACGCATGATGAAGATACCGTGGATAGATAAGGTTAGCAATAGGGAAGTATTAGAAAGAGTTGGGGAAAAGCGAAAGGTATGGAAAACAATAAAGAGTAGGAGAGATAGGATGGTAGGACACCTTCTAAGACACGAAGGAATAGTTCGTGACATACTAGAGTCAGAGATAGGAATAAAAAGAGGTAGGGGTAGGCCTAGATTAGACTACTGCTCTCAAATAGTTAGGGATGTAGGATGTTCTACTTTTAGGGAAATGCGTAGGTTAGCTCAGGATAGAAAAGAATGGAGGTACGCGTCCAACCAGTCTTCGGACTGAGAACCTTATGATGATATATTACATGATTCGTTTTTATTGTGACACGTCACGCCAAGCACAAGAAGTGTTTTCTTGGTAGGTACCATTTTTCATGTTCGATGTGCGAAACAGATAAAAGATATTGACATTCCGGTGGCGAGATAATCGATACAGATTTGTTGATGTGTGTAATAATAAGTGTTATTGGCGTTTACAGTTGTTTAAGAACTGGTTTCGCAAGAACAAACGCACTGACAAATTGTTTTGTATTTTAAATGAACTTGTTTCCGCGTCTCCTTACTTTTATTCCCAGTTTGCAAAAGTTTTTAGTATTGAAAATACTTCTGGGCGCGTGTATATATGGGACTCATGTTACGAAAAATGTATCGACTGGCGACAGGTTCTGTCGTAGTGCAGCGATATTCGGCAAATACTAAAATTTTAACTTTCAGTGATCCCAAAGTATAACCAGCTGAAACTCTCACATATGATTCTACAAGTCTTTTGGCACCTAAAAATGGCAATTACGACTTTTTTGGGTGATAGCGAAAAAAATTAGGGGTGAAGAAGCAGTAAATCTATTCCACCGTGCGCCGGGAGACTCTCGGGCATCTTACGCGAAAATTACAAGTCGTAGAACTTTGCGTTTTTTTTAATTGTTGAAAAAATATTGACGTTTTTAATGGTGTAAATTTTGTGTAAATACAAGAAACCAAACTAATTTTATTGCATCGTATCTAAAATATGTCGCCACATCGGTAACAATACGTTCCACTTTGAACCTGGATAACTTTTTTTTTTCACGATATAGATTTTGTTTTTTCTTACATAGAAAACTTCCTTATGGTATAACGAAGTTATGATTTCGATTAATGTATGGTCTCGTTTCAAAAATAAGTCCGCTATAACACTTTCAATGCGCCGATGCCAAAAATTCACTTTCGGTGCACGGGACGAGCAGTGTGAGTGAAAAGGATAGACTGTGGGGAATAGCCGAGCACCAGAAGGAGACAGAACGCGGCCAAGTTACTCTGCAAAAGAACTGCGTTGTAATGCCACCTTTAAAATCTTCTTTCGATGCATTTTCAAAACTCTTTCTGCAATAGCCACGAAATAAATGCTAGTAAATGAGGTAGGTACTTGTTTAGCGAAACTTTTACTGTTTATATCATCTGGGGAAGGATAATTTTTTTGCAAAATTTTCCATACATTTTCTTAAAATTGCAGCAGCTCTGTGAAGAATTTGCAAATTTGATAATGTATCACCCGTTGTTTCCAGATTAAAATCAGACGATTCGTCTGTTGAGCTTGCGTCCTCATTTACATGCTTGATTTTTTTTGTCAAAAGTTCTTTGCCAGAACACAACAAATCATCTGACCTGACCTGACCTGGTCTACGAATAAATTGAATAGAGCCTTTAAATCTTTTCGACAATTTCATTTTCAGTTTCGCGGATTGTATTGGGGATCTTTCTGCATTACGTAACATAGAATTATATTTTTGTGTTACTGCAGTTACTTAATGGCAGCTTTTCTTTATTATCTAAGATGTGTTCTTGAATCCAAGAAGAAAATGTTGAAAACAAGCGATCGGTACTTTTTGTACTTCTGCCAGTTTTATTTTTGTGGGAATTTATATTTCTGGTTGATATGTACTCTGCGTAGCACAATTTGTGGTATTTTGCATCGTATGCAAATAAGTCTTCATACAAAATCAGTCTAGAGATAATACGATTGTCATTTCTCTCTCTTGCAGCATTTTTATGCGAGTGGAATCACCCGTGCCTATAGTAACAAGGATAAACAATACATAATTAACCAAATAAAACATTTAGTACTACGATACCAGTTTGAATTGAAGTAAGTGAATTCCTTTTTCTTTTGTCAGATCTTTCACATATTAAGGCAGTGGATAGTAGTCCGCAAGTTACGGAATCCCATCAAGTGTACTACAGTTCCGCAAGTTATGCGTTATACTTTCGTATAAGTACTTCGTTAGTACAATCCCCACCCAGCAGCGTTTGTGGGTAGGTAGGTTATCGTAGAGAGCTAGTGGTTTGTTACTCTCGGGCCGGGTAGGATCGGCTCCCGTAAAGGTTATTTTAGTATTGAAAATACTTCTGGGCTCGTGTATATGGGACTCATCTTACGAAAAATGTATCGACACGCGACAGATTCTGTTGGCGGCGCGCGCAGTCGAGGCCGCTAATAAATTGGATGGAGAGCGCTGGCCAGATCGCCAGATGTAAACTATCTAAGGTACGGCGAGTGCGAGTTCCGAGAGGGATATCGCGTTGCAATAAAAGTCCAAACTGTACAAAACTGATGCGTTAATATTTTGTTACGTATTGCGTCAGTTTGACTATGTGCCTTGTGCTTGTCACAAATCATTTCTTTTATTGTATCAATAATATACCACCTTGAAACGGCACAGATCACTTCTGTTGGACATCTTAGAAACCGAGCAGTTGTGTCGGTATTTTCAATACGCCTATGATACTTGCGTAAGATGCGAGGTCTGTGAATTTTTTTCAAATGGACCAATTTATCGCATTGTACTAGGACCCTATACTCTAAAACTAGTACCTAGTTTTTAAATTGTTTCCGTATTTGTAGAAAATTCTTTAGGAAACATCCCTAACATCTTTGAAACTGACTGGGATTTTAATGCTCGTAGCCCAGTTTGGGGTTCAACCCAAACTGACTGCCGTGCCCACCTTATTGAGAAAGTCCTCACAGAGAATAATGCTGGTCTTCTGATTGATGAACGTACATTCACAGAACGTCCACGATGTGGCAGTGATCTTCTCCCTCTTCATGGAAGCTCTTCAAGGGAATCTTGTAGGTGATCTTCAACTCTCTCATGACATTGATGATACAGTATCTGAAATCACAAATACTGTTCTTTCCGCAGCTTCCCGCTGAATTCCTCAGTCGTCCGGCAAGGTTTCAGGTCGTGTTCCATGTTGGTCCCAAGAACACAAAGATGCCATTTGACTTCGCCATCAATTTTTGAATCGTTTCAAACAGTATGCTGTCTCCAGTCCATACCCAACATCCTATTTCATTCATTAAATGTAAGACATCTTACCACATCATGAGGTGGGTGGCTCCAACGTTGCTAGCTCCGAAGATATCGATAAAGTTCTTGCCAACACTTGTTGATTCTTCCAACTCAACTGCCCACGATCCCCGTTTTCTGGTTGTTAAGATTCGAAATGAATCTTTCTCTCTTCATTTCGATTTACAGCATGGGAATTCCAGTCAGCTCTGCGTGAGTACCGTAATTCCTCTCCAGGTCTCGACAATATGCATATAATAGAATTTGGAATGAAAACCTTTTCCCCTGCAATAGTCATCCCAACTTGCAACTGATATTTGTGATGTACAGTGTGTCCTGCCCTCTTTGGTTCACCCTTACTTTTTCTATCATCTGTTGGTTGTCGCACAAAATATGAAAATAAAACTTGACTAAATAGTCCAGTTTGCAAATAAATTATGTGTTCACGGTGGGATACAAACAGTGTAGTCACCTTGTTCTGTAAATGTAACAGGAAATTTGTTTATGGGCAAAACTGCAACATACAGTCAGAGCTGCTTCACACGAGTGAAAGTATAGTTGATATTTATTTTCAGTGTTGCCAGAAATTACAAACGCTACATCCCCACCAAAGCTTTCAAAAGTCCCTACGTGTCCCTACGCTACCAAAAAACGTGGAAATGATCCAAATTTTGTAAAAAATTAAGTGATTTCTGCTACTCACTAGACGTCTCTAGCTTGCAACTAGCAGCGAAATAATGTTTTGAAACAAGATACCTATTTTCCTACCTCCCTCTTCATGTGCAGCGACCTCAAAATTTTCCTACAAATTGAGAAATTTCGAAAATCCGTCACCACGTCCCTACTTTGTCTAAAAGTCCCTTCGTGTAGGGACAAATCCCTACGTCTGGCGACACTGTTCACGTTGTAAAAAATTGTCGTTTGAGGGCGCTCGTGTGAACCACGCAAACGGCGCGAATTATGAGATTTAAATGGTTAATATTTGTCCTCAGTGTTGTGCAACAGTAGCCAGCGAATATCTGGGAAAATGTAAGCAATTTCTGTGTAATTAAGCCATATACGTAATTGACGTCAGACGAAATTTTCATGCCAGATCCACCGGAGCGGAATATTTTGGTCATTAACCAAATATGGCCAACTAATTATTATGTTTCTTTTTCGCGACATGTGCTTTTTTATTGTGTTATAACAATAATTGTTTGTAGTCCATTATGTGCACATACTAATCCTTAGACACCAAGATCACATGTATTCGGCATATGTACTTTATTTCTAACATAAAAGACGTGCCTTCACGATGGGCTTGCAAATATCGGAAAGCTGCATGTGTTGCCTCTGCTAGCTCGGCTTGATTGTTGTATCTTCGTATGCATATTTTTTCTTTTAAAAATGCCCAAACAAAAAAGTTCAATATACTCAGATCCGGTGATCTTGCAGGCCACAATATAGGTCCATTTGTACCCAAACATCTACCCGGAAAATGATTTTCTAAATAATTTCTAACTATTGCAGAATTGTGTGCAGAGGCACCATCTTGTTGGAAATATACCCTGTTTATGTTTATTAACGGAACATTTTCCATTATCGCCTCTGCGTTAATATTCAATAAATTAATGTGTCTCAATCCCGTTAAGTTTCCATCAAAAATTTGGTATGCTAGTTGACCACCCAACATAAAACACGAAACGTTAAATCCAAAACGTCCTTGCCTCTGGCGTTCAAAAGTTTGGTGCTGATTTGTATCAGACCAGTGACGCACATTATGCCTGTTAAATAATCCTACGCTGCTTATTATGAGTTTCATCTGTCCAAATGAAATCTCGAAAACATCATTTTGATTGGTCCTCTTCTTTCTGGGTATCTAAATTTAATAAATCAATGGATAGGTATTATACTGGAAATGGGTATCTAGGAATTTTTTGTGTACCTGTTGAGATATAGATCCATTCATTCATTTACATTTATGGAATTGACTAAAGAAACTACACGTACTTAACTTGCCTACTCGATGCTCACTCTCCTAAAAGATTCAATTTTCTCGTATCTAATTTGACAACTAACACTGACAACTTGGACACTTGTGCAATCAAGGTTACTTAGATATCGGCATATTCTGCATTCTGATTATGGGTTACGAGTAAATTGTAATTTGCTCTTTTGATAAATAGTTGTAAGGTGAAAAATTCCCAAATTTTCAATTTATTAATTTCGAGATTTAAATGTTTCAAGTTAGCGTGAGACACTTTGTGCGCGGACTTTTCTAATCGCCCAGCGAATTTGAGAAATTTTCTAAAGGCGTGTCGTAATACTAACACAAATAAATGTGAGCATTAGTGCAGGATATGACCAGGTGTGAGAGATGACCTAACCGAAATGCGAGGATTCCAATGTAATGGAACCGGATTTTCTGCATAAAAATCGGTAATAAGTTCGTCTACTTCTCACGCCGTAATTGAAATGTAAGACTAGCACCAGTGGCGTAACCTGAACTAAGGTTTTTTTTACTTAATTTGTAATTTGTAATCCATGAAAACAATAAAACTTTGATTGGGTACACATATAAACAAGTGTTAGAGTAGACGCAGAAACAAAATAGAAAATCGTCAGCGATGACGTGCATGAGCAGAAGTCATGCCTTATTTCATTATAATTTGGGTCACTGAGAAAGATAACGTTGATGGAGAAGAAATATGATGCAGTATATTAATAAATTTATACGACTTTTGCTATTTTTGTCTTGTTTGAACTGGTTTGTTAATGTTTTATCTCGGTTCAAGGGTCAAGTACGACTTTCACTCCAATAATTGGGAAATTCAGGTGTGACAGTTTAACCCTTGCTGTTACTTCACCTCCTCTAGACCCCTCGCTTGCACAGTGACTAAAATTTTAAAATATAGATCCACGAATGTCGCGTGACCCCTGTGAATAGTGGCCCTTGCGAACACCTGTTAATTTTCCATCGTGGAAGTGACAGATAAATGAAAACAATGGTGAAATTGATTTGAAAACTGAATGAAATGTTTTAAAAATAGGAAATAATTTTCATACAGTACGATGAATTGCCAGCTAAAACAAAATTGAAATAAAATGAATTTTCCTCTCTTCCTTTCCGAATAATTTAAATATACTGGCTACAACAGTATAAAAAAAATCAGAAATTCACAATGGAATCCATTTAAGTCTTTAAATATAACCACAAGTGTTTTGATTGTATATTGTGTATCTATAAATAGTAAGTACATATTTGATTATCTTCGTACAGTGTTCGATGGCATCATTGAATTATATTGACCACCCATCCCATCGCCATTAGAGTTTAAATTACATATTAAGCGGGTTATTTTTAGATCTTAATGTTTGTATTGTCCAAAATGGTGCTAATCTATTGTCTCAGATTCTGATCATCGATTATCAACATTCCGAATTCATAAGACGTATCCAGGGGTGGATTAAATTACATAGGTACATACAGTTCGTAAGATACAAGGAGGTGTACAAGGCTGTAAACGTACCATCTTATCCTGGAAAGTGAATCACAATTTCTGACAAAGAAAACTTTAATGACGCTCATTTTTCCTCCGAAAGTACTTTGAATCACTTGACTTTCGTTTACGTAAAAGAAAACCGTAGTCGTCAACTTAGCATGTACGTTGTTACTAATACATTTCTAAATGGCATCGATTTTGTCGTATTAATGGGACCTATGACAAGTTGTTTATGTTTGAGATTCCTCTTAAAATAACAGAAGAACGTGCAAGTTGTATACGATATCTTGATTCATGTACTGCGTGACGTTTTCCCTCATAATGACGTAGAGTTACTATAAGACTCGTGTTGCGTCAAAATATTTCTCCAACCTGTGCATCTGGTGTTTTGTCGCCAAAAACTGAAAGTCATAGTTTTGCTATAATATCCAACCCGTTATGGAATAAATAAGTTTTTATTATACGTCATTTATTCTAGAAATTGACCGTGTAAAACGTCATTGGAAAACATTCTTTTGAAGCTTAATAGTTTTTCGCTGTAAATGTTTTGAAAAGTTTCTCTATGCACTTTTGCTTCGTCACTGTTATTGTACTCTTCCTGAAATTTGGTTTTTTGTAAACATTCAGTGTTAAAGAGATACAAAATTCTCGTTTTTTAGTTATCATGGCCTTATTCCATATTATTATTATGTAAATAGAACTACTTTGAGCAGCAGTGGTTCTGTCACAAACGGTCGCTTTGTGAAGTGGTCTAGTGGTCGCATTTCAAGAGGGTAATTTTTTTATATGTACCTAAGGTATGCTCGAGAACGGTTAATATAGAGACTAGGAAGAGACTCTTAACGTCGTATGTATGGAGTACGGCATTATACGGGTGCGAAACTTGGACAATAGGAGAAGCGGATAGAAAAAGAGTAGAAGCGTTTGAAATGTGGTGCTACAGACGCATGATGAAGATACCGTGGATAGATAAGGTTAGCAATAGGGAAGTATTAGAAAGAGTTGGGGAAAAGCGAAAGGTATGGAAAACAATAAAGAGTAGGAGAGATAGGATGGTAGGACACCTTCTAAGACACGAAGGAATAGTTCGTGACATACTAGAGTCAGAGATAGGAATAAAAAGAGGTAGGGGTAGGCCTAGATTAGACTACTGCTCTCAAATAGTTAGGGATGTAGGATGTTCTACTTTTAGGGAAATGCGTAGGTTAGCTCAGGATAGAAAAGAATGGAGGTACGCGTCCAACCAGTCTTCGGACTGAGAACCTTATGATGATGATGATGATGTACCTAAGGTTATGCGAAAAATGGAAGTGTATTATACAAACTCAAAAATACACTAAATAAGGAAATTGACCGTACAAATTTTATTCTTAACTTCTTTGAACAATTTACGTATTTTTAACCCCCGACAGAAAATTGTTATTGTAATTGATTTACGGCGAATTTTTTTTTCTAAAACATTTTTTGGCGGCGTAATAAGCGAAAGAAATTAGCTTATCACGCCCACATGCTAGTTCGCTTTGTTATTGGTTTGACGTCAGAGATTCGTAAGGCGCTCCTCCCACTTCTCTTGAAGTGCCCGTGAAGCGGTACCTATCTCATAACATACTTATTGGGACTATTTCGAGCGTGAATTTTTAAAGTAAGGTGTCAAGGAAACATAAAACAAAGACAACATAATCGATATAATGATGCAACAAGGGTATCAAAAGTCCGATTCACATAATTTGCCATATTTATGTAGTAGGTAGGTAAATGTCCCGGTAAATGTGGAAATGGTGTGTGATTCTTGCATCTAACCCCAATTTCATTCAACCTCAAAACAGTAGTGTAAAGGCAGACCGGTATAAGTAAAACAAAGTCAACAATTTATTAACTGTACATGCCTTTTATAATTCAGTATAAGTAGGTATGTAGATTGTAGATACCTGCTTACTTCTGTTTGTAAAATAGGTACCTACCTATATTCTCTAATACAATACAATACATACCTACTCATTTATGTTGGTATGTATACCTAAGTGATTGACAAGTTATCAAGTTAACAGTTTTATAACGGGTGCGAAACTTGGACAATGGGAGAAGCGGATTGAAAAAGAGTAGAAGCGTTTGAAATGTGATGCTACAGACGAGTGTTGAAGATACCGTGGATAGACAAGTTAGCAATAAGGAGAAATTAGAAAGAGTTGGGGAAAAGAGAAAAGTATGGAAGCCAATAAAGAATAGGGGATAGGATCGTAGGATGGTAGGACACCTTCTGAGACGCAAAGGAATAGTTCGCGACATACTAGAGTCAGAGATAGGAATAAAGAGGTAGAGGCTGGAGCAGATTAGATTACTGCTCTCAAATAGTTGGGGATGTAGAATATTCTACTTTTACGGAAATGCGTAGGCTAGCTCAGGGAAAGGATGGAGGTACGCGAACTACCAGTCTTCAAATGGGAACTTTATGATGACGTACTATTTAATTATTATTGTAAAATAGTTAATAAAATTTCCTTTTTTAGTTCAGGGAGGGAACGCTACGGCGATTCAGTATTTGGCTCCCTCATGTTCCTAGCATCCTGTTTCAAATTATGCTAACCGTAACACGTTACCAAGTACCAAGGGGTCCCAGAAAACTGTCGATAAATTACATTATGTTCGATTTTATTTAGAGTGGCTGCAATGGGGCAGCCGATAATTTTATAAACTTTTGCAATGATAAACTAACTCGCGAAAATATCGATAATGCTGACCGATTTTCCTTCTGGCTCCAACGAACCACTTTTTTCCGTTTTATTGGTGTGCTGTACGATGTATTAGTCTGGGTACAAAACAGAAAACACCAGTTAGAACCAGTTAATAATATTTAACAATTTAACTACACATGCATATGCATAATGCTTATGGGACTGCTGCGCGCTGAAGCTGGGACTTGTACGTTATACTAAGTTCTGACGTCACGCGGCCTACTCTCGCTGCAAGGTACGATTTCTAGCCTCGCACCGACGGAAAACTTTGCAACGGCTTCACAGGCGAAGGAATTTTTTTTAACAAAAATTAACAACATAACTGCCTTCAGTATAATAAACTCTATCAATTTTAATGATATTTGAAAATTACCGAACCTGCCTATTGTCATGTTTAATTAATAATAAATTTACGAAAACCTAGACAAGCTTGTCTCATTTGGATTAGTTAAAACCAATGGTTAAAACTTCTTGTTTATAAGCTCGCCTCAGCATGAAATTTGAGATCAAATCCAGGTAAATTATGGCCAAAATAAAGTACCTGCTCGGGAAAAACCCAAACCCTTAGATACAAAGACTCCCTGTTTGCAGCGCCTGTCATAAACAACATTTAAACATTCTATGCACTAAGGGATTGCGGTTCGGTACGTTTTTCGAAAGGGGTGTTTTTGCGTTGGCCGAGTTGCCGAGTACGTCCATAGTTGTAGAACGCAAAATCGTTAGAGCTGTTCTTTGCAGTTCACGAGTAAGTAAGTTTTTCACATCATGTCAGCTGTCAGCATATTCGCCCACTTGTTTTCATTATTTTATTTGTTTAGTTCATATATTACTTTGTTTTATTTCATTCCATACAGTCCAATTATATGCTTTTGTAGGTATTACGTGAAATTAAATATTTAGTACTATTATACTAAACCAAATTCGCTTGAACCACGATGGAATATATAATTGTGGTCGCACGAGCGCGGCCAGCGTGTATCCTTTTCGTCGTCCACGAGGCTGGAGAGAGAGAGAGAGCAAGCCAAGCTCGTTTTTTTAAGTTCCACAGGGTATTTTTAATGAAAATAAATCTAATCTAATAAATCTAATAATAATGACTTACCTACGTGTTTGCTGGAAGACATATTTTTGTTGCTATACATTAACGAACAAAATAAGAAAATAAATAATCGCAGAGATATTCGTGCAAATAAATAAATAAATAAAACAAGTACAATATCTATAGATATAATAATTATTGTTGTTTGATTGAAAGTACGTTTTTCTCGACGTTACATCTTATAATCTGCATTTACGAAGAAAATCATTATTGGAGTTGGTAATTTAATAATAATAATAAGTATACAATCATTTGTAATTTGGCTTAATTGCGCGGTGGGTGATTCACGTGTTCGTTTGAAAAATTTGCATTCGATTTATAACAGGAGTATCCGTTTCGTGAAAAACAATTCTGAATAAAAAATAACGAAACGATGCGTATTATAATCTGAGAATTAAAAATACGTGCCCGTTATAACCTTGTTTATACTTCAGGTGTTACTACGAATACCTACCAATTAATATTTGCACTGGACTGCTAAAGCAAATATTTGAAGTTGATAAAAAATACTTTATCTGCAACTTTTTGGTTTTTCCCCCTTTATCACCCTGAGGTCGCAAATGGGGCATTCCTTGAAATTACCCCGATTGTCCAACCACAGTACCTGCCCGTCTTCCCCTCCATCTACTGCGTCAATAACAATAATGGTCGCTGACCCTGAATGAATAAGTGGGGACAGAATCTGATTAAAAGCATTTTTAAAATTTGCACGACACTTTTCCATTTTCTTTCTCTCTGACAAATTGAACAATTAATGACACAAAAGTGTAAATTAAAACGTATAACAAACAATAAAAATCGCCTGAGCAAGGCCACCTTCAATACCTATCGTTTTTATTTGTTCTCATCGATTTAATTTGTCGTGTTTGCTCTTAATTAGAATTTTTAGCGTTTGGCGTGCCTCTAAAATTTTCCACGAGACTACAAACAAAATGGAAAACAGCGTGCCTTTTTCGACGAATTCCCCATTAGCGCCATTTAAAGTTCCTGGGCAACTTCAATAAAAATGTTCGTCGACCAAAACAAGTAGAGTTCGAGTACCGTGTAAGTGTGTTGTACCTGTGCGGCCTTGAGGTAAACGATGTTTTTGTTTTGCAGAAAAATTTCGTTTAGATTTATTTTGTTTTTTTCTGGACCTTTAAAAGGCTTAATGCCAATTAGGCACCAGAAATTATAAGGTAATTTTTGGTGTTACGCAATGTATTTTTTTGTGCCGAGACGCAAAAAGTGGACTATAAAATTTTACTGCCACGGTGATACTGCATTCTGTACACGAAATTTCAATTAATTTTGGTTAATTTTATTATGTTTCTTCGTTATATTGCTTTGTAAACAGTATACTACGAAATTTCTTAGGTTGTCTACTTGAAAATTTGCATTCCTATGGTTTTTCTTACGGGAAAAAAGATTCCAATAACATTTTTGACGTTGCCCATAGAGGGCGCTACTTATAACCTATTGCTTTGATAAATTGAGCCATAACTTTTTACCATGTACATCTAACGTCAAATCGGCTCCAAAATCTGAAAGACCAACCTTCTATTCTTCGCCACAGCTCATCGGGTGAATCAACACCTTTATAAACCATATCTTTCATTCTAGACCACATCGAAAAATCCAGGGGATTTAAGTCGGGGCTTCTAGGCGGCCAAGCAAATTCACTTCCACGGCCAATCCACCAATGTGGAAAGACATTGTCTAAGTACTCCCGCACCGGCCGGGAAAAATGTGCGGGCGCCCCGTCCTGCATGAACCACATATTTTCCCTTAAATTAAGTGGTACTTCTTCAAGCAGTTCGTACAAATTTTGCTGAAGAAAATTTAAATAAAGTGGACCGTTCAGATTGGGTGGAAGTTGAAAAGGCCCAATAAAGAAATTTGAAATTACACCGCACCAAACATTGATCTTAAATTCATGTTGGAAGTGTCTTTCTTTAACGGCAAGGGGGTTTTCAGAATCCCACAAATGATTGTTTCGCCAGTTGAAAACTCCACGTCGAGTAAACGTTACCTAATCTGTGAAGAGGATTTTGTTCAAAAAATTAGGATCCGCGCCTTGCTGCTCTTGTAAAAAATTAGCGAAACGTAGACGAGCAGGAGGATCTGCCGTTAACAAATTTTGTACTGGAGTAATGTGGTATGGGTGAAGCTTCTCTTTGTGCAAAATTCTCCAAATCGAAGAGCTACTTACGCCTGTTGCCGCACTTAAACGACGGGTACTTATGCCTGGATTTTCGTTCAATCTAACCATAGCCTCATCTTCCTCCTCAGCCGAAATAATCTTCGGAGCGCTATTTTCACCTTTTGGACTGAAAGATCCTCTTTCGCCTAAGCGATTGTACAGATTTCTACATAAATTATGATTTGGTTGCCTTTGAAATTTAAACACTATCTGCATTAAGTCGTTTTTTCTTGAATATCAAAATGAGACAAGAATACATTTATTATTTAAAAAAGGTTGGTCTTTCAGATTTGACGTAAGATATACTTGGTAAAAAGTTATGGGTCAATTTATCAAAACAATAGGTTATAAGTATAGCGGCCTCTATGGGCAACGTCAAAATTTGTACTGGAATCTTTTTTCCCGTAAGAAAAACCATAGGATTACAAATTTTCAAGTCGACAACCTAAGAAATTTCGTAGTTATGGCAAAAAATGGAAATAAAATTGTAACTTTCAACACCCTGTATTTCCTAAACCATCAACATTTGGATAACTACATTTTTCCAGCACCATATCATAGCTTAAGAAACGCAGAAAAAGATTATAAATCCATTGGTTTGATGTTATCTTAAAATGGGGAGCAGGAATTGCAAAAAACATAATAGGCAGGTTCGGTAATTTTCAAATTTCATTAAAATTGATAGAGTTTATTATACTGAAGGCAGTTATGTTGTTAATTTTTGTTAAAAAAAATTCCTTCGTCTGTGAAGCCGTTGCAAAGTTTTCCGTCGGTGCGAGGCTAGAAATCGTACCTTGCAGCGAGAGAAGGCCGCGTGACGTCAGAACTTAGTATAACGTACAAGTCCCAGCTTCAGCGCGCAGCAGTCCCATAAGTATTATGCATATGCATGTGTAGTTAAATTGTTAAATATTATTAACTGGTTCTAACTGGTGTTTTCTGTTTTGTACCCAGACTAATACATCGTGCAGCACATTAATAAAACGGAAAAAAGTGGTTCGTTGGAGCCAGAAGGAAAATCGGTCAGCATTATCGATATTTTCGCGAGTTAGTTTATCATTGCAAAAGTTTATAAAATTATCGGCTGCCTCATTGCAGCCACTCTAAATAAAATCGAACATTATGTAATTTATCGACAGTTTTCTGGGACCCCTTGGTACTTGGTAACGTGTTACGGTTAGCATAATTTGAAACAGGATGCTAGGAGCATGGCGGAGCCAAATACTGAATCGCCGTAGCGTTCCCTCCCTGAACTAAAAAAGGCAATTTGATTAACTATTTTACAATAATAATTAAATAGTACGTCATCATAAAGTTCTCTTTTGAAGACTGGTAGGACGCGTACCTCCATCCTTTCCCTGAGCTAGCCTACGCATTTCCGTAAAAGTAGAACATTCTACATCCCCAACTATTTGAGAGCAGTAGTCTAATCTGCTCCAACCTCTACCTCTTTATTCCTATCTCTGATTCTAGTATGTCGCGAACTATTCCTTTGTGTCTCAGAAGGTGTCCTACCATCCTACGATCCTATCCCCTATTCTTTATTGTCTTCCATACTTTTCTCTTTTTCCAAACTCTTTCTAATTCCTCCTTATTGCTAACTTGTCTATCCACGGTATCTTCAACACCCGTCTGTAGCATCACATTTCAAACGCTTCTACACTTTTTCAATCCGCTTCTCCCATTGTCTAAGTTTCGCACCTATAGGTATAATTTCGTACTCCATACATGCGTCTTTAAGAGTCTCTCCCGAGTTTCTACATTAACCGTTCCAGAATATAGCAGTTGTTTCTTTTTGTTAAACATGTACCTGTACCTACGTAGCGTAGTTTTTTGATTCGCGTGAGTTGTATTTGTTTCCGTTTTTTTAAAAAATTTCCAATCCGTTATAAAACTGATAACTTGATAACTTGTCAATCACTTAGTTATACATACCTACATAAATGAGTAGGTATGTATTGTATTGTATTAGAGAATATAGGTAGGTACCTATTTTACAAACAGAAGTAAGCAGGTATCTACAATCTACATATCTACTTATACTGAATTATAAAAGGCATGTACAGTTAATAAATTGTTGACTTTGTTTTACTTATACCGGTCTGCCTTTACACTACTGTTTTGAGGTTGAATGAAATTGGGGTTAGATGCAAGAATCACACACCATTACCACATTTACCGGGACATTTACCTACCTACTACATAAATATGGCAAATTATGAGAATCGGACTTTTGATACCATTGTTGCATCATTATATCGATTTTGTTGTCTTTGTTTTATGTTTCCTTGACACCTTACTTTAAAAATTCATGCTGGAAATAGTCCCAATAAATATGTTATGAGATAGGTACCGCTTCACGGGCACTTCAAGAGAAGTGGGAGGAGCGCCTTACGAATCTCTGACGTCAAACCAATTACAAAGCGAACTAGCATGTGGGCTTGATAAGCTAATTTCATTCGCTTATTACGCTGCAAAAAAATTTTTTAGAAAAAAAAATTCGCCGTAAATCAATTACAATAACAATTTTCTGTCATTTTCATGCCAAAAATAGATATCTTATTTTTCTCCGAACGTCCCTATTCCAGTGGTAAAATCACTATGTTCGGACTGTGACACACGGTATATCCAGTATTTTAAAGTTCCGTGTTATGGGGTTTTGCGTCGATAGAATGTACTTCTACGTTGTGTGATTTCGCGATATCGGATGGCGCTTCCTTGTATCATTCGCGTAAAATTTCGCGCGCTCCACAGCACCGACTTTTCTATTGACGATTATCAGCAGAGACACGATTACACGGGGTCCATGGAAGTGGTAAATGACGCAAAGCTTTCGTGTACACTAGGCACCCAAATAATCCAAGTCCGGCGCAACCTCGATTAGAAAGCTGCGGCAAGTGTTCGGCTATAGTGGGCGATTAGATCTTGGATAAATTTGTGTTGTTCTTTTTTTCGAGACTGTTTCTTTTATGTTTAAACTGACAATGTGCGTTACTCAAATAACTATGGTGCCGGCTGTTGTTAATATTGTTGCGTCCAAGGGAAAGGATACTTACTCTGGGATTATTTCTGAGTTTAGCTGCTTCAAATGCAGATCTTTGGTATGTACATAACTTTTTGGGCAAATTCACGGGGTTCTGGTAATCAAACCATTTTTTTGCTATGGCCAGACAGATACACGGAGAAAAGTGAATTCAAAGTTCGCAGTATCAAAAAGTTGCATAAGTTGAACTCAAAATATTTTGATTCATGTAATCTTATCGTTGTACTTTTGGGTGGTGTATGGATGTTTCATAATTTCATCATATAATTACCTTAATTTTTTCGCACAATTTCCTGAATTGTTCTAATTTTAAGTGCACATTATCTATTTTATGAAATGGAAATAAAACAATAACACATTTATTTATATTTAAGTCCATCGTCAATTTTGTACTTGCGTTCAAAAGTTGCCCTCGGTTTGCGTCATTTGGTGACTTTTGTTGCGATATCGACATTATTCGATGTTATAAATAGTTCGTAGAACGCTGTGAAAGTTCGAAATTTTTAAATGCTGACATACAAATTTCCATCGGCGAATTTTTATTCGAAAAGTCAATTTTTCGAAATTTGATAGGCAAGTTGCACGTCCATATAAAGAGAATGAGCAACGCTTCACTCATCTGCAAAAGACAAACCTTACCCAAAATTTACGTTCGTCCAAAGCATCTACGTTGCCATTCCGATATCGCCCATAAATACAGGAATTTATACCACAAAGTGCACCCCTGCTTTTCAATCGTAAAGGTTAAATTTTTTAAATGCAGTTAATTGGTCCATGCATTTGATGCTGGGACGTTGACACCACAGAAATAGATGAATTTATATTAACCAAACATTTATTGACTTGATATTTGGTCAAGGTCGCACATCTGGGCCAATGTCTCGTCAATTTAGTCCACTTCTTAAGATTAGACTGTAGTACTTTAATAAAATTATTTTTATCAAAAATGATGTAATTACAATCGGAGACAACTGGTTTCGTCCAATCTTGGACTCCTCAATACAGTGTTTTTATCAGCAAGAGCCAATTATTACACTGGTTATGAAGATTTGTTTTATTTCCAGGGCGGTGAAAAAGACTTAGAAAAAGTACGCAAATACGGCCGTACTGGTAAGCCTCTTTTAGGAGGCACTCAGCAAATTCCACGAAGTGGTTTTAAAAGATGGCGGAGGTCCGGAGGCAAAGACGGCGGTGGCGTAAAGACTGCTGACGCGAACGGCACGGCATCAGAACCGAAAAGGGTCGAAAATAAAGAAAAGAATCGCCACGACGAAGATATGATGTTCCTCAAATTTTTGGCCATTGTAAGTATTTCAAACTTTTAAGAAATGGACTCACTCGATTTAGTAGTTCTTTTCCCTGTATGCATATATATTTTTTATAAAATGAATAATAAAGTCGTGAAGCTCCTAAACGTGACATTGACACATGTACCCGCAGTAAAAAGTTTAAAGTTGTTCCATGCTCGCGCGTGGGACCAATTTTAAACAAACCTGCTGATTGACCCATCATCGATGACTTTACTATTTAATAGTTATTTATCGTCTCATTACGTCTACTTTCAATAATTAGCAACATTGTTGGACCCTCTATAATCACGACAAATTTGTTCGAAATGCGTTTTATGAATTTACTGTGTCAAATTGTTCAATTTTTAGACTTTGAATGAGCACCAAATTGCGACGCGGCGCCCCAGATTTTATCTTACCAGGGCATTTTTTTCTTGTTATCAGCTCTGCAAGCAGACAGTGTTTGAACTTAAGATTTTTTTATGAATACTCTAATCAGTTTTATTTGTCTGGGTTCTTCACACCGTAATTTTCCCATTGACGTAGTTTTTCAAATCACGCCGTGCAGTTTCGAAATTACAAGTTTGACACATACAGAGAAAGTGTTAGGTACTTTTTCTGCTCTTTAAACATTTGTTTACCAAACATTAAGAACACGTGCCGGATAATGACATTTATGCACTATAGGACGTTGCGTGTTTGTTGTAAACACCTGGTGCACGCGACGTTCCGAGGATGATACCCATTTTTTTTTTATTTTATTATAGAATGCGTTGGATCTCAGCGCTCCAGCTAGCGATGTGTTACTGAAGAGCAGGAATAGTAGCTGGTTTCAACTCAGCGGTCATCCTGATAGTCTAGCACCAGCAGGTCCCGGGACCGTCTGGAAGAAACGCTCCGGTTGCCATGATGATACGGAACGAACGGTTTACGAACATCTTTCCAAAGACCCGAACATAAAAGACATCATCCCCAGGTATTACAGAGAGGTGGACTATCAAGGAGAGAAGTTTATCGAGCTGCAGAATCTTTTACATGGATTCCAGGTGGGTGTTTCCCATAGAAACAATAATTTCACTCTTAAAAACGACTAATTTATTGATTTATACACCTGGTGCTAATGACTCGCTGAAGATGATGTCCATGAAAATATTTTTTTGGGCTAATTTTGTTTGGAAACGTTAAATTTATTAGTTTATACACCTGGTGCTAATTGCTCGCTGAAGATGCTTTCCATAAAAATGTTTATTTTCTCGATATTCTACGAGTTTGACCTTGTTTGAGCGACTCTTTGGAGGAATCTCGTGTTTGTTAGTTCTGAGTCTAGTTTGTTGACCTATTTGGAACAAAAAATCGCATGACTCATGTTCTCAAGTTTCTCATGTTTTTAAAACGGGCCAAGTGTTTAATTTTTCTTTGTTACAAAATTGGGAATTGTGTAAACTGTGAAAGAAATCGTTTTTAGCACATAATCTTGTATGTAAAGCCTCCTTTCCTTGCAGGATCCTTTTGTGATGGACATAAAAATGGGCACCCGTACATTCCTAGAATCCGAGGTGAAGAAAAATAATCCACGTCCGGATCTTTATCAAAAAATGATCGCTATTGATCCTCAAGCACCAAGTGAAGAAGAGCACGAAGAGAAAGCTGTAACAAAACTACGGTACATGCAGTTCCGCGAGCAACAGTCGTCGTCTTGTCGACAGGGCTTTCGCATAGAAGCCATGAAGTGCAGAGGCTCCCCTCCTGTTACAGATTTGAAAAAAGTTAAATCTCGCGATGAAGTTTTGAATACCATGGACTTGTTTTTAAGAGGACGGTCGCAAACGAGTGAAGCGTTGCTGCAACGATTAAAAGAAATTCGTGTCAAAATCGAGGAATCCGAGTACTTCAAGGCGCACGAGGTGATTGGAAGCAGTGTTTTCATGATCTACGATGATTCGAAAGTCGGGGTTTGGTTGATTGATTTTGCAAAGACCAATAAGCTGCCAGAGGGGCTTAGTGTTAATCACAGGGCACCTTGGGTCCAAGGGAATCATGAGGAAGGACTTCTGTTTGGCTTGGATCAACTTATTTCGGTGAGTTAGCCTCAGATGTCCTACCATCCTGTCTCTCCTATTCTTAATCGCATATCACAATGAATTGAAATATGTTATTGTTATAAATTTTTCTCCTGGGTAGGTCATCGAAGAGCTTAAAGACAGTCCCACAAAAAAGAAGGAGACCAACTCTTTCTCCAAGATGATTTCGGCGATCAGTGCGAAATCTTAAACACGGATCTCCTTCTCATCGTCTAATTTCAATTTTGTGCCATTTTTTGTGTGGTGCGGCAGTTGGTTGTATTTTTCTTTTAAGAAACTGAAGTATTGTGTTTTTTTATGCGTTTTCTCTAGTCATTTTTATTTAAATCAATTATTTATGTTAGGAAAAATAGTTTAGGTGTAAGTGAATTTTAATAGTTACCATTAAGTTTTATTGTACTTTAATATCGACTTTTGTACTTCTTTCTATGTAAATATATTTTGCGAGAGTAAAATTGTACTTATCAGAATTAGATATTTTATTTTTTTATCCATCCAAGAGCTAACCAAAATTTTTCTAAGACGGTAAAGTAAGTAGCATCTCCAAGAATATTAAGATTTTGGTTGGGAAATATCAGGTTCCCAGAATACCACAGAAGGTAACAAGAATTTTTCCCTGATACTTTAAAAAGTCTTGAGCAATATCAAGATTTCAACTGCAAAGTATCAGGTCCCCAGAAGTAAAAAGGAGGTAACAAAATTGTTTCTCGAGCAGTTTAGCACCTCGATGAATATTAAGATTTCAAAGTATCCAATTCCCAGAAGAAGACAGGAGGTAACAAGAAATTTTCTCGGGCACCTCACAAAATCTTCAAAGATATTAAGGTTTTGATTGTAAATTATCCAACTCCGAGGAGTTATTGGGGAAAATAATAAGAATTTTCAGTGATTGCGAAGTATCAGGCTTCCATAAGCAAACAGGAACTAACCAGAATTTTTCTGACAGTAGCATCTACAAGAATATTAAGATTTCGATTGCAAAGTATCAGGGTTCCAGAAGTAACAAGAATCTTTCTCTGATAATTTAAAGTCTCCAGCAATATCAAGATTTCAACTGCGAAGTATCAGGTCTCCAGAAGTAAACAGGAGGTAACAAAATGTTTTTCTCATGCAGTTTAGCACCTCGACGAATATTAAGATTTCAAAGTATCCTACTCCCAGAAGAAGACAGGAGGTAACAAGAAATTTTCTCGGGCACCTTACAAAATCTCCACAGATATTAAGATTTTGATTGTAAATCATCCGACTCCCAGGAGTCATTGGAGATAATAAGAATTTTTAGAAGAAACGGTATATCCGAGAATGGAAAGAGATCATCTAATTTTGTTTTTACCAGTGTGTTTGGCGTGCCGAATTGATTTTTTAGATCAGGCTCCCATAAGTAGACGAGCTAACCAGAATCTTTCTGACAGTAACATCCACAGGAATATTAAGATTTCGATTGCAAAGTATCAGGGTTCCAGAAGTAACAAGAATCTTTCTCGGACAGTTTCTCGAGGATTAAGATTTCGATTGAGAAATATCAGGTTCCCAGAGGAACACAGGAGGTAACAAGAATTTTTCTCTGATACTTTAAAGTCTTGAGCAATATCAAGATTTCAACTGCGAAGTATCAGGTCCCCAGAAGTAAACAGGAGGTAACAAAATTGTTTCTCGAGCAGTTTAGGCACCTCAACGAACATTAAGATTTCAAAGTATCCAATTCCCAGAAGAAGACAGGAGGTAACAAGAAATTTTCTTGGGCATCTTACAAAATCTCCAAAAATATTAAGATAACTAGATAGGCAAATTCCCGTCTCAGCCCTTGTTTATGTACCTAGTATGTCAAATATCCACTTCGCAATTGTATTTGGAATTGTGCCGATATCGAATTGGATCGAACTGTACACACTGAAGTTAAACTAAAAAGTTTTTCAGTGATTGCGAAGTATCAGGCTTCCATAAACAAACAGGAACTAACCAGAATTTTTCTGACAGTAGCATCTACAAGAATATTAAGATTTCGATTGCAAAGTATTAGGGTTCCAGAGGAATACAGGAGGTAACAAGAATTTTTCTCTGATACTTTAAACTCTTGAGCAATATCAAGATTTCAACTGCGAAGTATCAGGTCCCCAGAAGTAAACAGGAGGTAACAAAATGTTTTTCTCATGCAGTTTAGCACCTCGACGAATATGTATTAAGATTTCAAAGTATCCAATTCCCAGAAGAAGACAGGAGGTAACAAGAAATTTTCTCAGGCACCTTACAAAATCTCCAGAGATATTAAGATTTTGATTGTAAATCATCCAACTCCCAGGAGTCATTGGAGATAATAAGAATTTTTAGAAGAAACGGTATACCCGAGAATGGAAAGAGACCATCTAATTTTGCTTTCACCATTGTGTTTGGAGTGCCGAATTGATTTATTAGATCACAAGTTCCACTTGAGTATTTGCGAAGTATCAGGCTCGCATAAGTAGACGAGCTAACCAGAATTTTTCTCAGATAGAAGCATCTGCAGGAATATTAAGATTTCGATTGCCGAATTGATTTTTTAGATCAGGCTCCCATAAGTAGACGAGCTAACCAGAATGTTTCTGACAGTAACATCTACAGGAATTAAAGATTTCGATTGCAAAGTATCAGGGTTCCAGAAGTAACAAGAATCTTTCTCGGACAGTTTCTCGAGGATTAAGATATCGATTGGGAAGTATCAGGTTCCCAGAAGAACACAGGAGGTAACAAGAATTTTTCTATGATAATTTAAAGTCTCGAGCAATATCAAGATTTCAACTGCGAAGTACCAGGTCCCCAGAGGTAAACTGGAGGTAACAAAATTGTTTCTCGAGCAGTTTAGGCACCTCGACGAATATTAAGATTTCAAAGTATCCAAATCCAAGAAGAAGACAGGAGGTAACAAGAAATTTTCTCGGGCATCTTACAAAATCTCCAAAAATATTAAGATAACTAGATAGGCAAATTCCCGTCTCAGCCCTTGTTTTTGTACCTGGTATGTCAAATATCCACTTCGCAATTGTATTTCAAATTGTGCCGATATCGAATTGGATTGAACTGTACACACTGAAGTAAAACTAAAAAGTTTTTCAGTGATTGCGAAGTATCAGGCTTCCATAAGCAAACAGGAACTAACCAGAATTTTCCTGACAGTAGCATCTACAAGAATATTAAGATTTCGATTGCAAAGTATCAGGGTTCCAGAAGTAACAAGAATTTTTCTCAGACAGTTTCTCGAGGATTGAGATTTCGATTGAGAAATATCAGGTTCCCAGAGGAACACAGGAGGTAACAAGAATTTTTCTCTGATACTTTAAAGTCTCGAGCAATAACAAGATTTCAACTGCGAAGTATCAGGTCCCCAGAAGTAAACAGGAGGTAACAAAATGTTTTTCTCATGCAGTTTAGCACTCGACGAATATTAAGATTTCAAAGTATCCAACTCCCAGAAGAAGACAGGAGGTAACAAGAAATTTTCTCGGGCACCTTACAAAATCTCCAGAGATATTAAGATTTTGATTGTAAATCATCCGACTCCCAGGAGTCATTGGAGATAATAAGAATTTTTATAAGAAACGGTGTATCCGAGAATGGAAAGAGATCATCTAATTTTGTTTTCACCAGTGTGTTTGGCGTGCCGAATTGATTTTTTAGATCAGGCTCCCATAAGTAGACGAGCTAACCAGAATTTTTCTGACAGTAACATCTACAGGAATATTAAGATTTCGATTGCAAAGTATCAGGGTTCCAGAAGTAACAAGAATCTTTCTCGGACAGTTCCTCGAGAATTAAGATATCAATTGGGAAGTACCAGGTTCCCAGAAGAACACAGGAGGTAACAAGAATTTTTCTCTGATAATTTAAAGTCTCGAGCAATATCAAGATTTCAACTGCGAAGTATCAGGTCCCGAGAAGTAAAAAGGAGATAACAAAATTGTTTCTCGAGCAGTTTAGGCACCTCGACGAACATTAAGATTTCAAAGTATCCAATTCCCAGAAGAATACAGGAGGTAACAAGAAATTTTCTCGGGCATCTTACAAAATCTCCAAAAATATTAAGATAACTAGATAGGCAAATTCCCATCTCAGCCCTTGTTTTTGTTCCTGGTATGTCAAATATCCACTTCGCAATTGTATTTCGAATTGTGTTGATATCGAATTGGATCGAACTGTACATACTGAAGTAAAACCAAAAAGTTTTTCAGTGATTGCGAAGTATCAGGCTCTCATAAGCAAACAGGAACTAACCAGAATTTTTCTGACAGTAGCATCTACAAGAATATTAAGATTTCGATTGCAAAGTATCAGGGTTCCAGAAGTAACAAGAATTTTTCTCAGACAGTTTCTCGAGGATTAAGATTTCAATTGTGAAGTATCAGGTCCCTAGAAGGAAACAGGAGGTAACAAAATGTTTTTCTCGTGCAGTTTATCACCTCGACGAATATTAAGATTTCAAAGTATCCAATTCCCAGAAGAAGACAGGAGGTAACAAGAAATTTTCTCCGGCACCTTACAAAGTCTCCGAGATATTAAGATTTTGATTGTAAATTATCCGACTCCGAGGAGTCATTGGAAATAATAAGAATTTTTAGAAGAAACGGTATATCCGAGAATGGAAAGAGATAATCTAATTTTGTTTTCCGTCGACAGTGTATTTATGAATATGATTAACAAACGCAAAACAGTTCGTTAATGACCCCTATTAATGAATGATTTCTATTAATAAACGATTTTAGTACCCTAGGCAACCAAACATAGGTTCACATACAATGAAATATCCAAATCAAGTTGTCATGTCATCAAGATCTGTCACTGTCCAGTTTATAGTTTCTGAAATCGTAATTCGTACAAAATTTAATAAATGGATGTTGACGAAGATTTTACGTTAAAAGTCGACGGAAAAATTTTGTAACGAACTCATATATTAAAAAGCGATTAATAATCTCGACAATTAACTCACTCGCTGCGCTCGTGAGTGAAAATGTCTCGATTATTAATCGCCTTTATTAATACACTTGTTCGTTAAATAACTATTTCACCACTGTGTTTGGCGTGCCGAATTGATTTTTTTAGATCAGGCTCCCATAAGTTGACGAGCTAACCAGAATTTTTCTGACAGTAACATCTACAGAGGAATATTAAGATTTCGATTGCAAAGTATCAGGGTTCCAGAAGTAACAAGAATCTTTCTCGGACAGTTTCTCGAGGATTAAGATATTGATTGGGAAGTATCAGGTTCCCAGAAGAACACAGGAGGTAACAACAATTTTTCTCTAGCAATATCAAGATCAAATGCGAAGTATCAGGTCCGGAGAAATAAAAAGGAGGTAACAAAATTGTTTCTCGAGCAGTTTAGGCACCTCGACGAATATTAAGATTTCAAAGTATCCAATTCCCAGAAGACGACAGGAGGTATCAAGAAACTTTCTTGGGCATCTTACAAAATCTCCAAAAATATAAGGATACATAACTAGATAGGCAAATTCCCGTCTCAGCCCTTGATGTACCTAGTATGTCAAATATCCACTTCGCATTTGTATTTCGAATTGTGCCGATATCGAATTGGATCGAACTGTACACACAGAAGTAAAACTAAAAAGTTTTTCAGTGATTGCGAAGTATCAGGCTTCCATAAACACACAGGAACTAACCAGAATTTTTCTGGCAGTAGCATCTACAAGAATATTAAGATTTTCATTGCAAAGTATCAGGGTTCCAGAAGTAACAAGAATCTTTCTCGGACAGTTTCTCGAGGATTAAGATTTCAATTAAGAAATAGGTTCCCAGAGGAACACAGGAGGTAACAAGAATTTTTCTCTGATATTTAAAGTCTCGAGCAGTATCAAGATTTCAATTGTGAAGTATCAGGTCATCAGAAGTAAACAGGAGGTAACAAAATGTTTTTCTCGTGCAGTTTAGCACCTCGACGAATATTAAGATTTCAAAGTATCCAATTCCCAGAAGAAGACAGGAGGTCACAAGAAATTTTCTCGGTCACCTTACAAAATCTCCAGAGATATTAAGATTTTGATTGTAAATTATCCGACTCCCAGGAGTCATTGGAGATAATAAAAATTTTTAGAAGAAACGGTATATCCGAGAATGGAAAGAGATCATGTAATTTTGTTTTCACCATTGTGTTTGGCGTGCCGAATTGATTTTTTAGATCACAAGTTCCATTTGAATTTTTTTTCTCACTGGCCGCTCTCCGCTTTCGTAGAACTGTACACTTTGAAGGAAAACTAAAAAGTTTTTCAGTGATTGAGAAGTATCAGGCTCCCATAAGAAGACGAGCTAACCAGAATTTTTCTCAGGCAGAAGCATCTGCAGGAATATTAAGATTTCGATTGCGAAGTATCAGGGTTCCAGAAGTGGACAGGAGGTAAGAATTTTTCTTGGACAGTTTCTCGAGGATCAAGCTGTCGATTGTGAAGTAGCAGGCTCCCAGAAGAACACAGGAGGCAACAAGAATTTATCTCTAATACTTCAAAGTGTCGAGCAATATCAAGATTTCAATTGCGAAGTATCAGGTCCTCAGGGGTAAACAGGAGGTTACAAAATGTTTTCTCGAGCAGTTTAGCACTTTGAATATTAAGATCTCAAAGTATCCAACCCCTCAGGGTCTAAGAACCTAGCCCATTTTCTGCTTTTGGCTATCATTGACAGATTGAACTGGGAATTTTGTTAAGTTAGCAAAATTGCGAAGTATCAGGCTCCCATAAGTAGACAAGCTAACCAGAATTTTTCTCAGACAGAAAGAAGCATCTACAGGAATATTAAGATTTTGATTGCAAAGTATAGGGTTCCAAAAGTGGACAGGAGGTAAGAATTTTTCTTGGCCAGTTTCTCGAGGATGAAGATGTCCATTGTGAAGTATCAGGCTCCCAGAAGAACACAGGAGGCAACAAGAATTTATCTCCGATACTTTAGTCTCGAACAATATTAAGATTTCAATTGTGAAGTATCAGGTCCCCAGGAGCAAACAGGAGGTAACAAAATTTCTTCTCGAACTTTAGTACCTCGACGAACTTACAATGTAGGGATGAGGATCGAGGAAGGCATAAAATAGACCAAAAAGCTCAATAAATGATATAATTTTATAAATATAACATGGATAAAAAACAATTATAGACTGCACTATGATATAATAAAATATACTCTTTTTTAGAATATATGGTAAAACATCGAAGGACCAATGACGCATCTGTAAAATTACCTACAGACATTAGCAAAAAAAAAAAAAAAAAACAAATCGACGTATTTAATACCTACGAACCTTGCTTAACACAAATTAAGCAAGCTTTGGTGAAAATTAAGTTACGCTTACATTAAAAAAAAACATACAACATGTTAAAACACATTAAAATATAAAATTGTATACATAAATTACATAAGTTAAGCCAAATCGGGTGGTAAAGCATCAAATTTAGACTTCCCTTACATAGTTCGTCTGTAAAATCACTCATCACGTCGAGAAAACAAAGAAAGAAAAAAAAAAGTAAAGCACCCTTTCGCTATCGCAGATCTCTTTTAAAAATTTTGTACACATTTAGCTACCAACTACTTCTTAATAAACGATCGCACTTTATTCACGCATCGGTCCATGAAATTCCGTTTTCGCTTATCACTAGAGTTACTGACGATCGATACCTTGTCGGACTCGTTCAAATCCGCCCCGTCCTGCACATTCTTGGGCGTCTTGAACTCGCATGTGTCCGAGTCCTTATCTAAATCGTCGCAACTTTTTGTCGTTTGGGACGGAATACGTTCGATCAGAGTTGCATTCTTAGCTGCCACCGTCGGTTCGGAATCCAGTAGGCCGTCGAGGCTACGGGATCGGTTCGGAGTCGGCGGTTTTGTTTCGCAAGCCAGCGGCGAGATCGGTGTGTTGGAACCTCTACGAGCCGGATACTGCGGCGGCAAGCCGCGCGGGTACTTGTTCGAGCTCATTATCCAGTTCCTGGACGGACTTGACGACTTGTACAACCTGCAACAACCACGTCAAGTCAACAAAACCACAAACTTACAAATGTTATTAATTAGTAAATGAGAGGGATAATTAGTAACAATTACGAAACAATCGCATATGAACATTGAAGGCAAACTATTATGTAATCATAATTATAGTTAGTAAACTTTACCAAAAAATTACTAAAAATTACTAAAATTACTAAAATTAACCGCTAATTAGTAATAACTTTTTAGAGAAAATTAAGTACTAATTAGCAAAAATTGGTAAAATTGGTAAAAATGGGTAGAATTAGTGAAATTGATAAAAATTTGTAAAAATCTGTAAAATTGGTAAAAATTAGTAAAATTGATAAAAATGAGTAAAATTGGTAAAAATAGGTAAAATTGATAAAAATTAGTAAAATTAGTAAAAATTAGTAAAATTGGTAAAATTGATATAAATGAGTAAGTGGATAAAATTAGTAAAATTGATCAAAATGAGGAAATTGGTAAAAATGGGCAAAATTAGTAAAATGAATAAAAATAAGTAAGATTGGTAAAAATGAGTAAAATTGGTAAAAATTAGTAAAATTGATAAAAATTAGTAAAATTAGTAAAAATAGGTAAAATTGATAAAAATTAGTAAAAATTAGTAAAATTGGTAAAATTGATATAAATGAGTAAAATTGGTAAAAATGGGCAAAATTAGTAAAATTAATAAAAATAAGTAAAATTTGTAAAAATCTGTAAAATTGGTAAAAATGAGTAAAATTGATAAAAATGAGTAAAATTGGTAAAAATGGATAAAATTAGTAAAATTGATAAAAATGAAAAATTGGTAAAAATGTGTAAAATTGGTAAAAATTAGTAAAATTAATAAAAATGAGTAAAATTAGTAAAAATAGGTAAAATTGATAAAAATTAGTAAAATTGGCCAAATTGATATAAATGAGTAAAATTGGTAAAAATGGGCAAAATTAGTAAAATTAATAAAAATAAGTAAAATTTGTAAAAATCTGTAAAATTGGTAAAAATGAGTAAAATTGATAAAAATGAGTAAAATTGGTAAAAATGGATAAAATTTGTAAAATTGATAAAAATGAGTAAAATTGGTAGAAATAGGTAAAATTGATAAAAATGAACAGTCGGTGAAATTAGTAAAATTGATAAAAATGAGTAAAATTAGTGAAAATTAGCAAAATTAGTAAAATTGAGTAAAATTGGTAAAATTTGTAAAATTGATAAAAATTAGTAAAAATGATTTGATAGGATTTGTAGATTTAGAAAAAGCCTTCGACAACGTAAAATGGGGGAAGATGTTCGAAGTGCTGAGAAAGGTAGGGATGAAATACAGGGACAGAAGAATAATACATAATCTCTACAAAGAGCAAAAGGCAGTTATAGAATGTGAGCAGGAACGAAGGGAAGTAGATATCCGGAAGGGAGTGAGACAGGGATGTGCATTGTCACCTCTAGTTTTCAACTTATATATCGAAGATGCGATTAATATTGTTAAGGAAAGAACAGCCTCAGGGATCAATGTACAGGGCCAAACTATTAACATGCTCAGATTTGCGGATGATATAGCAGTGTTAGCATCTAGCAAAGAAGAATTAGGAGCGGCTTTGAATGAAATGGAAGCAGTTTTGACACAGGGCTACGGCATGAAAATCAATAAAAAGAAAACTAAAATTTTGGTATGTAGATGGAGTGAAAATAGAACTAAAATTGAAATACAAATAGGAAATGAGAAGATAGAGGAGGTCGCGGATTTCTGCTACTTAGGAAGTAAAATAACCCAAGACGGTAGGAGCACTAAAGATATAAAACAAAGAATGGCGGAGGGACGAGTTGCGTTTAACAAAAAGAAACAACTATTATGTTCGAGAACGGTTAATATAGAGACTAGGAAGAGACTCTTAAAGTCGTATGTATGGAGTACGGCATTATACGGGTGCGAAACTTGGACAATAGGAGAAGCGGATAGAAAAAGAGTAGAAGCGTTTGAACTGTGGTGTTACAGACGCATGATGAAGATACCGTGGATAGATAAGGTTAGCAATAGGGAAGTATTAGAAAGAGTTGGGGAAAGGCGAAAGGTATGGAAAACAATAAAGAGTAGGAGAGATAGGATGGTAGGACACATTCTAAGACACGAAGGAATAGTTCGCGACATACTAGAGTCAGAGATAGGAATAAAAAGAGGTAGGGCTAGGCCTAGATTAGACTACTGCTCTCAAATAGTTAGGGATGTAGGATGTTCTACTTTTAGGGAAATGCGTAGGTTAGCTCAGGATAGAAAAGAATGGAGGTACGCGTCCAACCAGTCTTCGGACTGAGAACCTTATGATGAGTAAAAATGAGTAAAATTGGTAAAATTGAGTAAAATTGAAAAGAATGAGTAAAAGTGGATAAAATTAGTAAAATTGATCAAAATGAGGAAATTGGTAAAAATGGGCAAAATTAGTAAAATGAATAAAAATGAGTAAAATTTGTAAAAATGGATAAAATTAGTAAAATTGATAAAAATGAAAAATTGGTAAAAATGAGTAAAATTGGTAAAAATTAGTAAAATTGATAAAAATGAGTAAAATTGGTAAAAATAGGTAAAATTGATAAAAATTAGTAAAATTGGTAAAATTGATATAAATGAGTAAAAGTGGATAAAATTAGTAAAATTGATCAAAATGAGTAAAATTGGTAAAAATGGGCAAAATTAGTAAAATTAATAAAAATAAGTAAAATTTGTAAAAATCTGTAAAATTGGTAAAAATGAGTAGAATTTATAAAAATGAGTAAAATTGGTAAAAATGGATAAAATTAGTAAAATTGATAAAAATGAAAAATTGGTAAAAATGGGTAAAATTGGTAGAAATAGGTAAAATTGATAAAAATGAGCAGTCGGTGAAATTAGTAAAATTGATAAAAATGAGTAAAATTAATGAAAATTAGCAAAATTAGTAAAATTGAGTGAAATTGTAAAATTTGTAAAATTGATAAAAATTTGTAAAAATGAGTAAAATTGGTAAAATTGATAAGAATGAGTAAAAGTGGATAAAATTAGTAAAATTGATAAAAATGAGTAAAATTGGTAAAAATGGGCAAAATTAGTAAAATTAATAAAAATGAGTAAAATTTGTAAAAATCTGGGAAATTGGTAAAAATGAGTAAAATTGATAAAAATGAGTAAATTTGGTAAAATTGAATAAAATTAGTAAAATTGATAAAATGATAAATTGGTAAAAATGGGTAAAATTGATAAAAAATGAGCAGTCGGTAAAATTAGTAAAATTGATAAAAATTACTGAAAATTAGCAAAATTAGTAAAATTGATAAAAAATAGTAAAATTAGTAAAAATTAGTAAAATTGGTAAAAATGGGCAAAATTAGTAAAATTGATAAAAATGAGTAAAATTTGTGAAAATCTGTAAAATTGGTAAAAATGAGCAAAATTGATAAAAATGAGTGAAACTGGTAAAAATGGATAAAATTATAAAATTGATAAAAATGAAACATTTGTAAAAATGGGTAAAATTGGTAAACAGGTAAAATTGATAAAAATGAGCAGTCGGTAAAATTAGTAAAAATGAGTAAAATTGGTAAAAATGGGCAAAATTAGTATAATTGATAAAAATGAGTAAAATTTGTAAAAATCTGTAAAATTGGTAAAAATGAGTAAAATTGATAAAAATGAGTGAAACTGGTAAAAATGGATAAAATTATAAAATTGATAAAAATGAAAAATTTGTAAAAATGGGTAAAATTGATAAAAATGAGCAGTCGGTAAAATTAGTAAAAATGAGTAAAATTGGTAAAAATGGGCAAAATTAGTATAATTGATAAAAATGAGTAAAATTTGGAAAAATTTGTAAAATTGGTAAAAATGAGTAAAATTGATAAAAATGAGTGAAACTGGTAAAAATGGATAAAATTAGTAAAATTGATCAAAATGAGTTAAATTGGTAAAAATGGGAAAAATTAGTAAAATTGATAAAAATGAGTTAAACTTGTAAAAATCTGTAAAATTTGTGAAAATGATAAAAATGAGTATAACTGGTAAAAATGGATAAAATTAGTAAAATTGATAAAAATGAAAAATTCGTAAAAATAGGTAAAATTGGTAAAAATTGGTAAAATTGATAAAAAATGAGTAAAATTAGTGAAAATCAGCAAAATTAGTAAAATTTAGTAAAATTGGTGAAAATTGGTAAAATTAGTAAAACTGATAAAAATTAATATTAAATTTATAGAAAATTAATGACACTAAAAAATAATTTGGCAGAAACTCACCTTGGTAGCGGGGAGGGGGACACCGAGGCACTGGGACCATCTAGTCAGTCCCGAGTGAGCCCCGAGTTTCCGTTAACATCTTTATCCGAGCCTTTCCCGCTGCCCGAGTCGTTGCTGTGCATCCTCTGGTAACTCGGCGGTTGCCTCACCAAACTTGGATTGGCGGGTGTTCCTGGAGTAATGTCGCCTTTACAGAAACCAGCGCGGCTCGTCAACCCATCGGCTCTTGTATTATACTCTCCTCGCATGAACCTAGATCGAAAGAATAATCGCTATAGAATCGTGTTTCGGGTTCATCCGCAAACAAACGCACCTTTCGAGTTTGTCCACGCAAGCGTCTTGATAATCGTGTATCCACCTCACCCCGTTGAAGTGACACACCTGCCTCATATCTTCGGGCAATTCCTCTGCCTCGGGCCACTTGAAATTGTCTATAATCGGAATTATGTTGCACCCCGCTTGTAGGGCTGCCACGATTTCTCGGTGCACCCAATCCTTCCTTTCTGCATCACCCACGCACCTTTCCAACGCGTTCGGGGTTAAAACGAGCAGGAAATGTCTGGCCTTCTGGATACTCTGCAGCAGATTGTTGTCGAACTTCCCCGCTTCCAGCCTCTCCACGTCGATGAACACGCTGAATCCCCTCAACTGCAAATGGACCTTCAATAAACTCGCCAACTGCGATCCGTTGGATCGCCTATAGCTCACGAAAACGTCCAAAGATTTATCCACATTATCGTCGTTCAAAATCGAGGTGTTATTTTGAAGAGACCTGATCCCCTCCTGTATCCTCAGTCTGTGTATGGAGTTATAGATGCCGCATTCATTAGAAAGTTGCTCTTCAGTCACGGTACGCAGCGCTTCTTTAGTTTCAACGCCGGCGTTCAGCATACTGTAAGTGTAAATGCTGTATTCGGGGCCCAGAGACTGCAGGAAGTTGTTGATGTTTGCTGTGTCGCGTGACGTATAATCCGCCATTTTCTTTAATTTTTGGAGCTCTCTCGTGAAGCTGAAATGAGTTTGAATGTAAGAAAATGCCACCTAGTTACTAATTAATTAGTAATAAGAATTAGTATGAATCAAATAATTAGTGAATTACTAATTTTGACTCACCGTTTCCTATGAATCCCATTGCTAATCCCGATGTCTTCCCTCAGATTATCCTCGGTCAACTGCAGGAGCAGATCACCGTCCACTCTGCTCTCCACGAAGCTGCTGGCGTATTCAGAGAACCCGATCTGTTTGACCCACTCCTCGACGTCTTCCGCCGACCACAGCGGTACTTGTTGACTCAATTTGTGCGGCACTTCTTCCCCGATCAGTCTCAAAGCTTGGGCCGCGTACTTGGACGCGACGGCATTGGGGCAACTTGCCACTCGTTTTAATTGTTCTACTGCCCCTATCTCGGAGAAGATATTCGTGTTTCCCTGTTGTTTCTTAATACCAGCTTCCATGCAAAAGTGGAAAGCGGCGAGATTGCGGGCTTCTTCGCGTTTGGAACTCAAGACTGGTACTAGGTGTTTGAGCCAAGTTTTGCTTTGGCCGTGAGCGTGTGCCAGGTTGGACTTGGCGAATTCCGAAGGATTGTGAGAGGTGACGAAAGGTTCGACCAGTTCCAGGGTGCCGGATTGTAGGACTTGAGCTTCTATTTCTGCGTTGGCTACTAAAACGGTTATGGCTAGGCAGGCGTAGTATTTGATGTGATCGTCGTTGTGGAACGCGAGAGGAAACAGCCACATGGGTACTTTTCGTTTGATCATGGCTTCTTGGTTCTCGGCGCCACCATAAAGACTGAGGTTGGCAAGAGCGCCGGCACAATGCCTCAGAGTTTCCACGTCGCTCTTCCGGCACTCGAACAAGAGCGCGTCCAAACCTCCCAAACGCACTACATCGCTGCACGTCTCTTCACTATGCTTGAACAAGTGTTCTAATATACCGGTACCGACGCGGGAATGATCGGCGGAGTTTGAATTCTTCGTGCAAACACAAGCGACGTTCACCACTTTGTCCAAACCGTTCGTGACCACGTGGGCCCTGTTCTCAGTCGTCAAACACTGTTCCAACAAACGCGCACTAGAAAACTGCAAATCTTTGTCGCCTTTCGTGCAATTTGACATTAACAGATCCAAACCTCCGCAGTTTCTTAACCGGTTACAAAGAGAATAACCGAGTTCATGTCCGTGTGCCGGAACCGCCCAAGCCTTCTGCAGAATGTCGTTTATCTTGTTCAGAATCATCGGCGCCTTTTTCCCCAAGTCGCTGCTCTGAAGGCGCTTCACCGATTCATCCAAACAAGCCGAATATTTCTCGATGGCTCGTTCAACTTCTTGTTGATTCGAATTCGTCGTCAATTGCTCCAAGTCGTCCAGAGGCATACCGATTATCGTGTCTTCCGAAGCGCCGTTCATCAACTGCAGCATCGCGGAAGCCGTGCTGCTGATCCCCTTATTCGAAGTATAAGTTATGTTCGAATGGGACGAAGAACTGTGCTTCTCCTTGAATATACCGCTCGATGTGATCGTCTGTCGTTGCTGCTGGGCTTCCGTTTGCGATTTCTCGTGACTGAAGGAATCGGACATGACCTTCATCGACGTGTGGGCCATGTTCTTCGATTCCTGTTGGCTCAGGTCGCCGGCTTTCATAGAACGGGCCTCCTGCAACAAGAAGGATTTTAGCCGCAAAACAGCACAAAAACTGACAGACGAGTCAGTTTATGGACTACAAACAATAACTAGTTTTTAGTAACTAGCATCTAGTAAGTAGTATCTAGTATTTAGTAACTAATATTTAGTAACTAGTATCTAGTAATTAGTAATTAGTATCTAGTAATTAGTAGCTAGTATATAGAAATTAGTAACTAGTAATTAGTATCTAGTAATTAGTAGCTAGTATATAGAAATTAGTAACTAGTAATTAGTGTCTAGTACCTAGTAATTAGTAACCAGTATCTAGTAATGGGCAACTAGTAAATAGTGACTAGTATCTAGTAATTAGTAACCGGTATTTAGTAACTTAGTAGGCACCACATCGGAAAGTATTAGTATTTTGATATTAAGCAATTAGTAACTAGTATCTAGTAATTAGTAGCTAGTATATAGAAATTAGTAACTAGTAATTAGTATCTAGTAATTAGTAGCTAGTATATAGAAATTAGTAACTAGTAATTAGTGTCTAGTAATTAGTAACCAGTATCTAGTAATGGGCAACTAGTAAATAGTGACTAGTATCTAGTAATTAGTAACCGGTATTTAGTAACTTAGTAGCCACCACATCGGAAAGTATTAGTATTTTGATATTAAGCAATACTAATATGGTATAGTATAGTATAGTAATAATAGTACAGCAGAACCATCAAATTCTTTAGTATCAGAAGGCAGCGACGAAACAAGAAAATTCAATGAAACTGAATTACATACTTGATACATAATTAGTAAAAATTACTAGAAATTCAAAGTTGACACAATTAGTGATGATTTTCGAAATTCTGCCATAAACTGTTAATTTAGACGAGGACTGCGCGCCCAAACAATAAAAATGCACTATTTTTAAACGTCCTGCACTCCGATAATAAATGTTATGCAATTTAATTGTCATGTTTTGAACTCGGAATTAGCGCAATATTGCTGTGCATTACCAAGGCCGCCCGAGACGCCGTAAAATTCATTTAATTCGTACCAAATGATCTCTCGCTTTTTTCCCTATGTAAATACTATTTGTTGCTATTTATTTGCGGACAATGAGGCGTCTGCCAGATTATGCACAGAGCGATAAAATCGCCACGACTTGGTCATATACATACGTACACGGGTGCTATAATTTTTGTGATACACTGGGTTCCAAAAATAACCCACGATGATATTAATATTTTACCATCATTAAAACTGGGGTCAAGACATGAAAGTCTGGACAGGTTAGTGTCGCGTTACTACTGTAACTGATTTGATTTACGACTTTCTTTACGCTCGCGATGTTTATCGTTTTCTGTTGAAGAAGTAACGAAGAACAATCAAGAAGAATTTTGCCTTTTTAATGAACACAAATCCGCGAACTATTTGAATCAAGCACACGAGCGTAGAAACAGGAATGTTACGCCACTGGGGCAGTAATAATATTCGCACGGTCGGACTTAATAACTTGCGAGGGCGGACCTCAATCGCAATCTCACATTTATTTATGTTAATTTTTTGTATACGGTAATGAAGTGTATATTTATTAGTTTATTATTTATCGCCAAAGACCTTGATATCGTTTCGTGTACGAGTAGGAGTTAAAATAAACTTGCACGTTGCGGACATGTTAAGATAAACTTGTAATCCTCCCAGAATATTTTTTGTAAATTACCGAAAACCTGGCAATCCCCGGTATAATGTCCGACTGCCCTGTGCTCCGATAGATGCCTCTCCTCACGGGCCAAGGTGCTGACATCTTCACGAAAAACAAAATCACCAGAAACTAATCATTTTCGCGCCGCACGAAACAATTTTCCCGCGCCCGCACGGTGTTCCTCTGGACTGCGAAAAATCAGGCGGGATAAAAATATTTCGACGTTAACAGCGCAGAATTGGCGAAGAGCCACGTTTTTTATCTTTATGGGAACCGCGTTTAGCAAAAGATATACGCGCTTTTTCGATAATAGAGGATGGCGCGTGTCCAAAATCTAGGTTATGAAACAGATTTGCTGTTACTAGTAATCTAGTATGTAGCAAGAAACTTGTAAGTCTGTTTCCCGGCTACAATACATCTTGTCCGTATTGTTGCTTATGTAGACAATCGCAAATCGTCATGACAACATAACCAAATGCGGTATGCGGGTACACCGCAAAAACACGGTTAATTATGTAACGCGTTACTCACGAAAATGCTTTATTTTTACCCATTTTCCATCCTACAACAGTTTTCTAGGAAATTAGAATTAGCCAAAATAAACACACGTGTATTTTCACTCACTTTTCGTTGAAACTTGGTAGCGCTTGTGGTTGCTACCGGTCTGTTACTGTCGATCGCAGAAAATCCCCTGATGTTCTTCGAGATGACATTATGCAATTTCTTTGGACTACCGGGGCGCATGGTACAGGACGCGCGGAAGCTGCGGAATGTTCTGATCGCAAACACGCACATTATTTGTTGCTAACTGGGAGACGGCGGACGCCCGACGTCCCGACGCCATGGACGGTATTGATATATCGACCCGGGGCGGAATATGCGGTTTTCAAACACGCGATTTTTAGGAATTGCCCTTAGTAGCCTCCAAGGACGTAATAAAAGTATATTACTCTACGAGCGCATTATGGTGCTTATGTTTTAATTCATCAGAGTTATCAAAAGCCAAAACTCGAGAGTGGAATACTTTTTAGCTAACCAGAAGATCCCCATGTAAAAAAAGCAAGGCTTAGGAAATTCATTATTTTGGAGATATTTCCTCCGAATGTCAGCCGACCGAACGCTCGACTCTAAGGGTTAATGTATGACGCATAAATCCGTTGAACCGAATTTCATTTCACCCTGTAGTTTTCGTAAAAAGTCGGGGGTGTAAAAATCAGTGCTGGCAGCAAAAATCTATTTTTCGATTAATCGATTTTCGATTAATTGCGAATTTGGGAAAAATCGAAAACCGATTAATCGATTTTTAAATTCGACTTTAAAAATCGATTTCTAAAGTAGACTTTAAAAATCGATTTCAAAAGTCGACTTTGAAATCGATTTTAAAAATCGAATTCTAAAGTCGACTTTAAAAATCGACTTTGAAATCGATTTTAAAAATCGATTTTAAAGTAGATTTTTCGATAAATTCAGTTTCCTTGGAAAGAAATCGACTTTAATAATCGATTCCAAAATCGACTTTCAAAATCGATTCCAAAATCGACTTTAAAAGTCTATTCTAAAATCGACTTTCAAAATCGATTTTTCTCTATCGTCGATTATTCGACTTTTTCCAAAATCGATTTTCTCCAAAATCGATTTTCTCAAAAATCGATTAATCAATTTTACATTTCTGCCGATTTTGCCAGAAATCGACTTTAAAAATCGATTCTAAAATCGACTTTAAAAATCGATCCCAAAATCGAATTTCAAAATCGACCTTAAAAGTCTATTCTAAAATCGACTTTCAAAATCGATTTTTCTCTATCGTCGATTTTAATCGATTTTTTCAAAAATCGATTACGTAATCGATTTTACATTTCTGCCGATTTTGCCAGCACAAGTAAAAATGCAAACGGTCACGCCATTATTAGAAACGAAAATCACCCCTGTCGTTTTTCTTTAATAATTTTCTCAAATGTGTACCGAATTCAATTTTTTCGACTGTTACTGAAAGACTAAGTTTCGGAGAACCTTATTCTTTGCATGAAACATGTGGGGCTTCTAAAAGAAAAGGGCAGCGACCTTGAGAAAATGGGCGACCTCGTAATGCGCGAACTTTTTAAGGGCGACTTGCAACCCCCATGTAACTGTTTATGGCAAATGTAAAACGGCAGTTGGGAAGTAAACGTAACCAGCCTTCGGCCAATGCAAAAATGTTCAACCGACATTCATATTTGGCCTCAAAAAAAAAAAACTGAAAATACAAAATTAAAAAAATATAAACGTCGACTTTTTCGAGATTTGTTTTAAATCGAATTAAAAATCAAACGTCGTAATTTTTTTCTGAAAAAATAAAAGCGCGGGGGCTGCAGATTTTCATTTCTCGATTTCTCCAATAAAAATTGTAACAAGTCCATGTTTTTCATACACTAAAAAAAAATAAACCCACGAGCGCGCAATGAAAATTTCAATCGCCAACTTTTACCAAAAAAATAACAAACAGCGCCCGAGCCAAAACATCGCCTGGTTCTTTACGAAAACTCTTTCAATTTGCATATTTTGTGAAACACACCTACAGAGGTGTGTTCTTTCTTGCTACACACACGCGACCTGAATATTTCTGGGGCGCCTTGGTCAAGGTAATCGCAAGTAATCGATGGCGCGGAAAATTTTATGGTCTTACCTTGGCCAGGATCTGACTCTTTTCGGCGGAGACGCCGTCGACGTCCAGGCGCGCCCTGTGCGCGGCCGCCGCCTTAGCTTCTTCGTAGGACATGTCTCCGGCTTGCAGTCTTTTCAGTTCGGCGGAATTCGTGCTCTCCTTTTCGGCGCTGATGCCGTCCTTCACCACCTGCGAGGAAAGGAAAATTTTCTGTTCTATTAACATTCCCAAATAGTCCAGGAATTTTAGGTCTAAAACAGCCATAACCTTGAGAATCCTTGATGGAGTTTGCTCAACAAAAATTTTTTGGAAATTAAGTACCTACATAAACTTCTGCACAAAATTGACGCACCGCTGTATTTTTTCTGAATTCCCATAGGCAGTTATTTATGTATCAAGAGCGAATAAAAGATGTAGGACCTGCTTTAATAATAAAAATTATAGAATCAAAAGCAAAAATTGAAAGAAAATTTACCGTAGTGAATGACGAAGGAAATTCTGTTGATTTTCTAGAAATCTTTAGAAAATATACAAAAAAATGGAAGAAATCGAACTAAAATGTGCCCCGAGGCAATCAGTAAATTGGTGCCTGCTTTTCAACGCGTGGAGAAAAACTTATGAAGTGGATGACGGCATGAATGATAACATTCTTTTGGCGTACTTCTTGGATGTATGAAAAAAGATGAATCCCCCAACATTGTGGGCGAAATATTCAATGTTAAAGTGTATGATAATGGTAAGGGAAGGAATATCCGAAACTGACGGGTTTCTTGAAAAAGCAAGCAGTTGGTCATCATCGACACAACTCAAAAATTCTGAAAAGAGAAGAAGTCCATCGATTCATGAAAGAAGCCCCATCAGAGGAGTACCTTTTGCATAAGGCCAACAAGTTTGAACTTTTTATTAGTCTTTAAACATATACATGTTAGAAGCATCTTAAATGATGATCAATATTAGAAAAAATAACTATTCAAATTATTAAAAATTTCATCACTTTATAAATCATTTTCTGTATTGTTCCAGGTAATTGCGATGAGTGGCATACAACATGACCCTAAATGACATTGAAGACTGTGGCGCCAAACTGATTACAACCATTCATTTTACCAAGACGAGTACTAAACGGGTCCTTACTATATTGAACGGCAACAATGAAAGAATCAACTTTCTGGACATTTTCAGGGGATGTGTTGACCTCCGTCCCAAAAATATGAATGGAGACGCTTTTTCTGGGTTATAGAAAGAAAAATGTATTCTTCAAAGAGCGGACTAGGGCTGCCAGATGTTATCGATATATCGTTTTATATCGATATTATCGATAATATAGATAAGCGATATTGCAAAAACCGATATCGATATTTTCTATAATATCGATATTTTCGATAATATCGATATTTTCGATAATATCGATATTTTCGATAATATCGATATTTTCGATAATATCGATATTTACGACAATACCGATATTTACGATAATATCGATATTTTCGATATACCTATCGATAATACCGATATTTCAATAATACCGATATTTTCGATATTTTGATAATATCGATATTTTAGATATTTCAATGAATAATATCAATGTGATAGTACCGATATTTTGGCAATATCGATGTTTACAAAGAAAATATTTTCAAGTATACAGGCTGCCCCATTTCTTCTGCATGGCACCTAACTTGGCTTTCTTAAATGGAACACCCTATATTACATAGCATTTTGGTATTCTTTGTTGAATTTAAGTGTCACTTTGTTAGCCATACATTGGGTCTAAGTCCCACAATTTCGGAGTTATTTGATGTTAGAAATCGTCATTTTTCAAGTTTCGCCATTTATAACGTGTAAAAGGTTGGAGATAAAGAAAAATGGCTTACGTGTCCCTATCTTAGTTTTTAATCCTCTATCTAATGGGGCTGGAAAATACTGCTTCCTGATTGGTCAAAAAATGGCAAAAAGTGACCTATCAGGAAGCAGTATTTTCCAGCCCCATTAGATAGAGAATTAAAAACAAAGATAGGGACACGTAAGTCATTTTTCTTTATCTCGAACCTTTTACAAGTTATAAATGGCGAAAATTGAAAAATGACGATTTCTAACATCAAATAACTTTGAAACTGTGGGACTTAGACCCAATGTACGGTTAACAAAGTGGGACTTAAATTCAACAAAGAATTCCAAAATGCTATGAAATACAGGGTGTTCCATTAAAAAAAATAGAGTTAGGTACTGCGCAGAAGAAATGGGAAAACCTGTATAATTGAAAATAATTTTCAGTTACAGCAAAAATGAAACGTTACAAGTTTTATTAAAAATATTTTTCCGTAAGTCCAGCGGTTTAGCGACTATTGACCGACGCGCGTGTTGTGGACTATCCTGTATATAGATAAGTGATGTTGCAAAAAACCGATATCGATATTTTCGATAATAACGATATTTGCGAAAATATTGATATTTTCGATAATATCGATATTTACGATAATACCGATATTTACGATAATATCGATATTTTCGATATACCTATCGATAATACCGATATTTCAATAATACCGATATTTTCGATATTTTGATAATATCGATATTTTAGATATTTCAATGAATAATATCAATGTGATACTACCGATATTTTGGCAATATCGATGTTTACAAAGAAAATATTTTCAAGTATACAGGCTGCCCCATTTCTTCTGCATGGCACCTAACTTGGCTTTCTTAAATGGAACACCCTATATTACATAGCATTTTGGTATTCTTTGTTGAATTTAAGTGTCACTTTGTTAGCCATACATTGGGTCTAAGTCCCACAATTTCGGAGTTATTTGATGTTAGAAATCGTCATTTTTCAAGTTTCGCCATTTATAACGTGTAAAAGGTTGGAGATAAAGAAAAATGGCTTACGTGTCCCTAGCTTAGTTTTTAATTCTCTATCTAATGGGGCTGGAAAATACTGCTTCCTGATTGGTCAAAAAATGGCAAAAAGTGACCTATCAGGAAGCAGTATTTTCCAGCCCCATTAGATAGAGAATTAAAAACAAAGATAGGGACACGTAAGTCATTTTTCTTTATCTCGAACCTTTTACAAGTTATAAATGGCGAAACTTGAAAAATGACGATTTCTAACATCAAATAACTTTGAAACTGTGGGACTTAGACCCAATGTACGGTTAACAAAGTGGGACTTAAATTCAACAAAGAAATCCAAAATGCTATGAAATACAGGGTGTTCCATTAAAAAAAATAGAGTTAGGTACTGCGCAGAAGAAATGGGACAACCTGTATAATTGAAAATAATTTTCAGTTACAGCAAAAATGAAACGTTACAAGTTTTATTAAAAATATTTTTCCGTAAGTCCAGCGGTTTAGCGACTATTCCCCGACGCGCGTGTTGTGGGCTACCCTGTATATAGATAAGTGATGTTGCAAAAAACCGATATCGTTATTTTCGATAATAACGATATTTGCGAAAATATTGATATTTTCGATAATATCGATATTTACGATAATACCGATATTTACGATAATATCGATATTTTCGATATACCTATTGATAGTACCGATATTTCAATAATACCGATATTTTCGATATTTTGATAATATCGATATTTTAGATATTTCAGTGAATAATATCAATGTGATACTACCGATATTTTGGCAATATCGATGTTTACAAAGAAAATATTTTCAAGTATACAGGCTGCCCCATTTCTTCTGCATGGCACCTAACTTGGCTTTCTTAAATGGAACACCCTATATTACATAGCATTTTGGTATTCTTTGTTGAATTTAAGTGTCACTTTGTTAGCCATACATTGGGTCTAAGTCCCACAATTTCGGAGTTATTTGATGTTAGAAATCGTCATTTTTCAAGTTTCGCCATTTATAACGTGTAAAAGGTTGGAGATAAAGAAAAATGGCTTACGTGTCCCTAGCTTAGTTTTTAATTCTCTATCTAATGGGGCTGGAAAATACTGCTTCCTGATTGGTCAAAAAATGGCAAAAAGTGACCTATCAGGAAGCAGTATTTTATGACAAGAGATACTGATTTGGTTAAATGGGAAAAAAGTTGCGTAATTAAAGGATCAATAAAATGGCGCCTAGAAATCCTTGATATAATTTTCCGTTTTTGAGTTATTTTGAAAAAACTGAATTTATGGATTTTTTAACTATGTTTTTTTCTGGCTTTAATATTAAAGTTAGAGCGAAACTGACGAAACTTCTTCGTAGCAACTTTTGATGAAATTAAAGATTTCATTGCCAATTTTTTTATTCTACGTTTCGTCTTCGAGCAACCATCATCAACTTCATTTTTTTAAATACGGTCCTGATTTTCTGATGTCAAATTTTATGAGCCCTTTTTATTCTGAATTCAACAATGTACAACACATTATGGATTAATTACGTTTCGACCCTTTTTTGGCCATCATCAAAGAATTTTTAAGATACGGACCTGTATGTCTCACAGTTTTGTAAAAAGTATGTACATACAGTACAAGTTGGGCAATTTTTAAGTGCACCACAAGAGTTTTACGAATCCGTTAGATGATACTAGCGATAAGCATCTACCCTACTCTAAGCATAGCGCATCTTGCAGTTTTGGAAAATCTTGTTCGTTTCTGATATCAGAAGAAAGCCCAACTAACTGTATTTCTCATAATTTTTGGAAAATTAAGAGAAATGCAGGTCCGTATCCTAAAAATTTCTTGATGGTGGTCAAAAACGGGTCGAAACGTAATTAAACCATAATGTGTGGTACATTGTTGAATTCAGAATAAGAAGGGCTCATAAAATTTGACATCAGAAAATCAGGACCGTATTTAAAAAAATGAAGTTGATGATGGTTGCCCGAAGACGAAACGTAGAATAAAAAAAATTGGCAATGAAATCTTTAATTTCATCAAAAGTTGCTACGAAGAAGTTTTCTCAGTTTCGCTCTAATTTTAATATTAAAGTCAGAAAAAAATATAGTTAAAAATCCATAAATTCAGTTTTTTCAAAATAACTCAAAAACGGAAAATTATATCAAGGATTTCTAGGCGCCATTTTATTGATCCTTTAATTACGCAACTTTTTTTCCATTTAACCAAATCCGTATCTCTTGTCATTTCCAATATCCCCATACTGGCCCTCCTTATCTTGGACACGTTGTATACATTCACCACCAGAGTATTTCTGGTGGTAAAATATGCCTGGTAGTCAGTTGGAGTACACAATACACTCAAGCAAAACTCTCCGAGACCATTCGTCGCACAACGAAGAGTTCATGGTCAGTCTAATAATTATTGTTTCAGTTTGCACTTTTTAAGCTCTCAAGTCCTTTCTATGCCAAACTAGGCACAGAATTTTTAAATTGACCTACGCGTGTGACAAATTATGCATTTCCTGTGTCCTCCGCCAACGACGGCTGTGATGACACCGCCACCCACGACCGTTCCTTTCACTTTTAGTACTTCCACGATGAGTACAATAATTACATGATAGAGAATCACAATTCACGATGTATTTTTCTCGGTATACTACAAAAACGCATACTTTAAAAAAAGATCGCCGTACAGTCATGAATCTCGCGGTTAATTTTATTATAGCGCGCGGGTTACATAAATAGACATTTTTATCCGAGATTGCCAAGGATGATTTTACGGCCACTGAATTTTATTACCAACAAGTATGCACTACCACAACATCAACATGTTCCTTACCTTAGTCTTTTTAAAATTGTTCATAGTCTTCTGCTCGAATTTCAAAGTGTCCACCATGTTCGTCGGAGAGGACATCTCCGAAACGGAAGGAGACTCGTCCGGAAACGTGACCAGAGGCTGGGTCATGTCCCCGTCTTTGTCCTCCACCAAGTTCTCCAGCGAACTCCTCAGTTTCTGGAGGTTGATGTTCGGTATGCTTTTCATCTCGCTCATGTTGTAGTTGAGTCTGTCGAGGTCGGACTTCATATTAGAAGCTTTTCGGTCGGTCGAAGTCGACGAGAGATGAACGTGCTGGGTGCTGCTCAAACTCGACGACGAGGTTGAGGAGAGAGTCGAGGTTTTTATCCGGCTCGTCGTCGTCGCGCTGGTCTGCGAGTTCGTCTGTAACTGAATTAGAAAATTAGAGGGAAAATCGATGAGACACTTGGATATTTTCAGTCCCAGATGATTCTTTACTTTATATTTAGTATTTTCAAAGTTGCTTGGAGACGGGCCAATTTTTGGGGAAAAATTTCTGGATGATTCGGGGAATGCGTGTCGCAAACGCTTAATTGTTGTTTTGGCAACAGAAAACGCAGGGTACACGGTGACCCACTATCAACAAATAGGTTTGTAGAGAGCATTACGATATGTCAACCATGGCATTGAGTACTAAAACCTAAAAATCACAATTTTTTACCAAGAGATAAACGTTTTTATCAACTTGCTTCTTTAGTTTCGTTTGGAATGTGAAAGAATAAACATGAATGTTGATGTGCTTGGTAGTCACATTGCTCTCATTCAAGATGGCCACTCAAGACGGCAAGTAGCCCTAATTTTAAATGTCAGTAAAGCTGCCATAAATAGGGTCTGGATAAGGTCTAAAATGTATGGTATTGTTAGAAGGCAACCTTATCCGCGTCGCGCAAGGGCAACTTCCGGAAGAGAAGACCGTCTAATATGGATTTGGTCCACCAGAATACGCAGAAGTACCGCCACAACCCTCCAAAATCAGCTCGTAGAGGCCACAGGAACCAGAATAAGTACCCAAACGATACGTAACAGGCTTCATGAACGTCAGTTCCATGCAAGAAGTCCAGCTAAGTAAGGTACCTCCTTTAAGCCGTAATCATTGCAGAGCAAGAAGGTCTTTTGCTGAAGAACATGCTAATTGGAACTTGGGGCAGTGGAGCAACGTGCTGTTCACTGACGAATCCAGGTTCTGTTTAAATCACATTGATGGACGAGTTCGAGTCTGGAGACGCCAAGGTGAACGTTTCTTAGACTGCACTGTGGAAGAAAGGGTTCCATTTGGAGGAGGGTCCAGCATGGTTTGAGGTGGGATAAATTTGAATGGGCGCATAATAATAATAATTCGTGAGGGGTCTATGACTGCATGTAGGTATATAGACGAAGCTCTAGAACCACATGTTGTTAGACCAGGAGCCCATAGACCAAAAATTGTGCATAATAGGTTTACTCCAAAAATGCCTGAGATGTTATGATTTTTGGGTCGTGGAGCACAGAAATGCCCATGCCAGTTTTTGTTTTTGGTACAGTGGTGTGTGGCAGACCTGTAAATGTGTAAAAAATTGCTTAAAAAAGTATTATAGGTTTAGGACTGGGGTTTGTGGGAAGCGATAAATAATGAAAAGTAATCCAGCGGACGCGGTTTGCTTGTTGTGAATTCTGGGACACTGACGCGCTACAGGGGTCAAATTGTGTAAATAAAACACCCCAAAAAAATTATAGGTTTACGCATGGGGATTGGAGGGACCTCCTAATTTACTCCCAGACATCATGAATTTCAACTCCCATTCATTTTGGTTGGTACAAAGAGGCGCAACTCTCGCGACATTTTGTAAATTCACTCAGGTAAAAAAAATTGCGCTTAAGTTTTACGAGTTATGGAAGATGGTAAGCACCAGTTGAAACATTGAAACATTTTTTCAAATGTCTATTCAGAAAACAGAAGAAAGTTATGATAAACCATATCAACAGTTGATTGGTTGTTTGATGTACGCTATGTTGGGATCTAGACCTGATTTAAGTGTAGCAGTGAGCTATCTCGGCAGATGCCAGAATGATCCAAACGAATAAAAGGTTATGGGCCCAGGCAGAAGAATAGCACGGAAGAACTTCACAGAATTCCGTTGTTCAAGATATCTTGACGCTTACTACGTATCAACTAGAAAAGAAAACTTCTGTCGACACTTGCAACAGAAACAATTCGAGGAAAGTTCCAAACAGACGAATAAATTACCTCGGAATGCCACTAAATTACCATTGAATTATGGGCGTGTTAAAAAAAAACATGGCAGCTCGGTATTTGCACAGTGACTGGATGTGAAATAAAAACTGCGAAAATAAGCCATCCTAAAATAGCTAATAGCGTGTTGTTTGCATAATTAAAAAGATTCACCGGTAGAGGCAATTAAAATTGAAATTGACCAGAACCGCATCGACCTCGGAGGATCGAGATTCGGATTTTAAGTTGTCTACAAACTTTTGGCACGGTATAACTTTTCGCGGTAGGTATAAAATATTCTTAAAAAGTGCGAAATCGAGGAAAATGAATCAGATGCATTTCCAGCAACAATTTTTATGTCATCAAGGTCGTCAGAACATCCGAATGTATATGTAGTTATTTTTAGGAACCAGATATATTTATTGCTTCTGATTAACGAGAACACGCATGTCAACACCGAACTGTACATAGGTAAACAAAAAATAACTAGTAAGCGATAGTCACGGCATAGATAAAAATTATATTGAATAGTTTTTCTCTATGTAAATCGTTATCGAACAACACGAACAGAAATAAATAACTGATTGCACTTATCACTTTTGTTCTGAACGTATCAAATTGCCACGATATTCAAGCAATAGTATAAACAATGGGTATTATTGAAATACAATACCCACTGGGAGCTGGCTGCAAATTCACTAGAAAATAAAATTGAAAAATTGCCGAAAAAATAGAAAAATACGAATATAAGTGGACAAATAAGGACGTCAAATAAACGTGTATTTTAAGACGTTTTAAGAACGTCTACTTTTGACCAATCCGCGAATGGTCTCATTTTCCAGAAAATTCCACTCATCCGGCCCTGAACTAAATAGCTCACCTGCGAAGACGTCGTTACCGTCGCTAGCCTTGGATTTGTCATAATCGTGGGCAGATCATTTCCATTCGTGTGATCAAAGTCGCTTCCCTGGTTCATCTGGAATTGGAAAGGTTTTCGGTTATTGCAAACAACATCAAAAAGCGCCGATTAAATAACAACACTAATACGAATGCACCGTTTGTTAAGGTCACCGAGAGAAAAATTTTCTGTGGGCGTCTGTGCGAACAAAATTATATTTTTAGATTGTCAATTGCATATAGGGCATGGTCGCACAAAAGAACCTTGAGGCACGCCCTCAAAGAAGTCGAGTTTAACAAGCACATTCTTCTGGGTGGGAATTTATTAAAAGGGTCGTCTTCAGAGGTCAAAAAATAGATATAGATAAAGCTAGTGGTCTTTTTTACTTTTTGATTTCCTATGAATTTTACATGCTAAACATACGAAAATAACATTTCAGCAAACACAATCATTGAGAAAACATTTCGATGGGCAATTCAAATATTGTTGTCCCTTTACACATCTTTGATGGATTTTCAGGAAATTGCTTCCCATCTTCAGAAGAAAATTGTTTCTATTATAATTTTTCAAGAATTGTAAAAGCTACATAACACAACTTCTGACACCTGTTCTTATTACCATTATAACAAATTTTTCACCGTTTTGAAGAGTACACTGCAATTTGAAGAGCTTTCTGTTGCTGCAAGCACAATGTTCATCAGCTTCGCACATGATTTAGAATCGTTTAACAGGTTTCCCTTTTATAAAAAAAACTTGTGGATATTACGTGAGGTAGAAATGCGAAAGAGCGAATACCGGACGTCCGGTAACGTTGTCTTCCTCTGGAAGAAAGCGGCATAAACTACCATCTCATACTGATGCTCACGTAGATCTGAACTATTTGTGCGTCAGTACCCTCTAAATCTGTACACCCATGCGACCTATTTTTAAACCCAGTAACCTATTTGCGGACGCCAACAATATAACATGCAAGTACAAAAAAATTATATTTGAATGTTTTTGTGTACGCCTCTTTTCAATGGGCGAAGTCACGCGGGGTTATCGGAATCGGACGGCGGCGTACGCGATAGCTCCGTACACAGTTGCAGCTTACAATAATAATTAGAGTCACGTGGCGGTCACGTGTCTCGGAATTATTTTCAAGTTATCTAAGAGGAACCAACTTCAATCATGTGTAATTTCGAAATGAGGTTGCTCTATGTTCTAATTCTGTTAAATTATTTTCGCTTCTAAGAGTCAAAAATTGTAAGTATGCAAAATTTAAAATTGAAATCTGCAGTAGTTTTCGAATTATTTTTAAAGGCGATTTGAAACTAGGTATAAACCCCATTAACAAATAACAATCTAACAGTCAGACAATTCTAATTGCACTATATTCACTCAACTCTTTGGACACTCCTCGTATATTCGCCTTTCACTGCTTTCTGCCACGGTTCCTTGTATTGGGCTTCTTGCCGGACGCGTAGTCGTCACAATAGTACCTCTCTCGGACCTGCTAAGACTTCCGGAATGTTCTCATTCGGCACCACGACCAGAGGCTTTCTCTCCCTTCCACATTCTCTTCAGCAGACCGTCCTCAATCACAAGATAATTCCATTGAGCCCAGTATGGCTTCGGGATCACACTCTTGCCCAACACTTATGCCCAAACCTGCCTCCTTCCCTTCATCTCAGCAGAGGTTTGCATCAGGATCGATGCCCAACTTGCTTCTTGGCTTAGGGGACGTCAGGACAGGAGCAGAACACAGAGAATTCTTCAAATGCTCCTCTGCACTCCGTCGTCCACTCAAACGGCCCGCCTTCCTCAGTCAAGCGATGTAAAGGCTTCGCTATATCTATAAACCCCTTCACGAAACGGCGGTAATAGGGGCATAATCCCAGGAAATTTCGAAGCTGATATTTATCACTTGGTCCAAGGGCATAATTTCAAAGTGGCTTGCCTCAACTTCTCGAAGACATCGCCCAAGTTCTTTAAGTTCTGGTCGAATGTCTTCCACAACACGATAGTATATCGTCGAGGTACACCAGGCAACCATCGCAGTGCTGTCTTCATCAATCTTTCAAATATGGCCGGTGCGTTGCAGAGCCCAAACGACTCCACCATGAACTGCCATAAACCAGTCCCGGCAGAGAACGCTGTTTTCTTCTTTATATTTGACATGCAACTCAACTTGCCAATAACCACACTTCAAATCGAGGATGGAAGACCATTTGGAACCTGCCATTGCGTCCAGAGTATCCTCAATCCGTGACTTCATTTAACCGCATGTAGATCACTTAAAAACGAGTCGCGCCATCTCTCTTGCTTACCAATACTAAAGGGGAAGTCCACGGACTTGCAGGGGGTTGTCTGACACCAGTGGAGTTGATAAATTCGTAGCTGGTCTTCTTCTCAGTCTTCTTTACCAAAGCAATTATCGATACTGGTTCACATATGTCAACTAACGTATCCTACAGATCTTTTGGTCATATTTGGCGATGCCTGCTACTCTCACAAATACTTGACGTTGACAATCCCACCAATTCCACCCCAAGGACCAAGCAACTGGGAGCACCTTCTACGTAGACCCGCATGATGTTCTCGGATCTAGCAGGAAATATGACATCTTCTTGGACGTTCACCCTCACCAATTCGAAGTGCACCGGCACCTACATCAAACACAATTCGGTGCTTCCTCATACAGACCAGGCCCAGTATCAGTATTCATTCATAGCAATATGCAATATATAAGAACATTGTGATCCACAACCCAACGAATGAATATCGTTATCACGGGTCCCGCCGATAGGCACATGCCCGTGAATATTATTCATCTTTACAACAAAAACCAAAATCAGCTGATCTTATACTACGCTTGTTTATTATTAGCTCGAGATGATGTCAGCGCGACTTATGTATACGACATCGTATGTGATGTCACTCGTGAGATTTGACATATCTTCCTCCATCCGCCGCGGAGAATTTCGCACCAAGTCATCCCATAATTTCGGAACCGCAAATATTTGCTCGGAGAACGTGATTCGAAGGAACGCGATGCCCGATCGGTCTTTTCTCGAAACACCGCGCGCGCTCAATCATATCTTGGAAGAGCAAGTTCCCGTACCGGAAGTTGTATTCAGACGTTATGCAATAATTGTTTTTTATGATCTTGGAATAATCTTGCATGAATCATAATCGCAATTTGGCGCTCGTCACCATATTTATTTATCTTCTTGTTTAGTAAACTCAGTTGTGCAAGTCAAAACGAGTTCACACCATCAAGTCAAAATTTGAAAAATTACGAGAAATTGGATCTAGCAGCAAGAACATTAGAAAGGAGGCAGGTAACATCCTAATCGGCAGAGAGGAAAAGGCAGAGAGGTAGAAGGAATATTTGGGAATCTTATATGCGGGACAAAAATTAGAAGACATTATTAAAAAAGAAAATTAGTATAGGGCGAGATAAATAACATAGGCTGTCGTATAATGAGGGAAGTAATAAATTAATAAATAAATATTAAAAGATAAAATGCATGTCGTACAAAATAAAAGGTCAAAATCACAAACAAATATTTTCATTGAGCACCGCGCATTCTTTGTAATGTCATTTCCGATTACCCCATCATCGATAATCAAATACTAATTTCCTTGTACACCGATAAGGACATCAACAATTACATAATCCAATAACGATTCTGGAAAAACTCCAGTTCAACAACTTTCGGAAAATTAGAAAATAACTGTATCGCGATAAGGAGCGAGATAAAAAGTGGGGGCGATTCCGAAAATTGGCAGAATTATAGCCGTGCTAAAAAGCGATTAGCGTTTTTTATTCTGACAACAACAAATACAAACAGAAAACACAAGTACTCCTAGCTTATCGGTATGAAAAGCCCTTGTAATATCACCATATTTGGCTTGTGATTAAACGTGTACCGGAATAAAAAAAACTGCGACATCCAGACCCAGTTTTTGGAGCTTATCGTAAATAGTTGTACATCAAACAATTTATCTTCAGTTTCAAACGCATCCGTCAAATTTATAAAACAGATCATTGTTTTTATCAGCAATGAATTACATATAAAAAATTCGGGATCATATTTTTAATTAACGCTCTGTTCTAAGAAAAGTCGTCATTCAACGAAAAGGTAATAATCAGAAACGTAAACAAAAGAAATTGAATTTTGAGATAAGTACAAATATGTAAGTAATAAAAATTCTTACACCTACTAAACAGCAAATGCAACGTAAATATTATGACTACAGTATTGACCATTTCAAATCTTTACCCCTTGCATGAATCGCCTCCTCCTGGAACCCCATCGAAATTCACTCTCCAAAGGCATTTTATCCATTTTTGAAAATAAACTCCACAAACACAATCAAAAACCAGACATGACGAAACTTGGAAAAATATTAAAACCACTGCAGGTATAGGTATTCAACGCGGCAGGTATGAGCAAATTTGTCGAGGCTGTTTGGCAGCCGGGACAAATAAGACTGACTCGTAATCTTATCAACAGGTAGATAAATATACCTGGAGAAATTATCTGCGAAAAGATAAAAATTCGGCCACGCTTCCTAGCGTTCAGACATTCCGGCAAAGGGACAAGGTATACAAAATAAAAAAATTTCCGAGAATCCTCCAAGGAAAGGACGAAAAAGAATTTTTGTGTGTAGGTACTGGGTTGTTTGAACTCGCAATTCGAGTATCAAAATTTACAAGTTAAACGTGCCTTTTCTAATTTTGTATCGTGGTTATTGGTATTATTTAGTTATTATAATTATTGCGATTCTGTTTAGGTATTTTCGTTTTCTTGTTTTGTTGATTTTACGTTCAAAGAGTATGCCGATATGATGGTATTTGGTTACTGCAATTTAAATGACGAGTTGGCAGAACGTGAATATCGTGTACAGTATAGTGCTCAACTCCAAGGAAGAAGCGTCCAAGAAAAGAAATGGGTTTTATAACTAATTTTTCAATCCGAGATGAAGACCGGCGATTACCATGCAGGGATGAATTCCGAGAATTATGGCAGATGGCTAGAAGAGAAGCTGATGCCGAACTTGCCACCAAACTCTGTAGTAGTAGCAGATAACGCTCCATAATCATAACGTGCAACTTAATCCAGCTCCAACATCGAGTTCGAAGAAGGCAGATGTGCCAAAGTGGTTAACCGAAAAAACATCAATTTTCAGCCAAACATGTTGAAACCGCAGTCGTATGATATCCTTAATATAAATATAAAAGGCGTCATATTACATATGTATATAAATTTGATAATTTATCACGGACACAGCGTTTTGTGTCTTCCACCGTACCATCCCTTATAAAACACATAAATTGTAAGGGTGTCTCGAGGGGCGTCTTATAATCCCTATAACTTTTTATGGCAAAGTAAAACCGCGTACCGCGGTTGGAAAGTGAACGTCAATGCAAAAACGTTCGACCTACATTCACATTTTTGGCCCCCCAAAAAATTAAATAAAAAGTACGAAATTGAAAAAGAAAACTTGTGTGTGTCAGCCCCGACGCACGACTGGGGTTTACTCCTTACGAACCATTATTTTAACTTCAATCACTTGATAATAGGGTACACGGGAATGTCAGTTTTATACCCGCATGTGTATTTATCAGATGGCTTATGTTCGAAAATGTCCAACTACATCACTTAATTACTGAATTTTTATATTTATTATTATTATTATTATTATTTTCACTATTTCCATGCTCTATGCAGTCAGACATAAACAGCCGTATCCATAGATACGTACATCATTTCAATGTTACAGGTAACGTAACGCCTTACTTAGGGGACAAATAATTTACGGAATAAAGAATTCCGCGGAATACACTTATTCCGCGGAATGAAGAAATAATCTACGGAATAAAGAATTCCGCGGAATAGGTATTTTTCATTCCATTTTAATAAAATTGACGACGTAGGATTCCGTTTGAGTATACTTCAAGATGGTACATAATATTGTGTCCTGCTCGCCCCCAATTGTCCGCAAACCTACCCCCGGAATGAAATTATAACCACGCGGAATGGAAGGAAAATTTTATACTATTTTAGTGAAATTATCAAGGGAGTATCTGATTTGAGTGTATTTCAAGATGGAACATAATTTTTCGCCCTGCTCACCCTCAGTTGCCCGCAAACATACCCCCGGAATGAAATTAAAACCTCGCGGAATGGAAGGAGAATTTTATTCAATTTTAGTGAAATTATCAAGGGAGTATCTGGGTTAAGTGTATTTCAAGATGGAACATAATTTTTCGCCCTGCTCACCCCCAATTGTCTGTAAACCTATCCCCGGGATGAAATTATAACCACGCGGAACGGAAGTAAAATTTTATACTATTAGTGAAATTATCAAGATAGTATCTGGTCTGAGTGTATTTCAAGATGGGTCATAATTTTTCGCCCTGCTCACCCTCAATTGCCCGCAAACCTACCCCCGGAATGAAATTAAAACCACGCGGAATGGAAGGAAAATTTTATTCTATTTTATTGAAATTATGAAGGGAGTATCTGGTTTGAGTGTATTTCAAGATGGGACATAATTTTTCGCCCTGCTCACCCTCAATTGCCCACAAACCTACCCCCGGAATGAAATTATAACCACGCGGAATGGGTGTCAAGTTTTATACTATTTTAGTGAAATTTTTAAGGGAGTATCTGGTTTGAGTATATTTCAAGATGGAATATAATTTTTCGCCCTGCTCACCCTCAATTGCCCGCAAACCTACCCCCGGAATGAAATTAGAACCACGCGGAATGGAAGGAAAATTTTATTCTATTTTATTGAAATTATGAAGAGAGTATCTGGTTTGAGTGTATTTCAAGATGGGACATAATTTTTCGCCCTGCTCACCCTCAATTGCCCGCAAACCTACCCCCGAAATGAAATTAAAACCACGCGGAATGGAAGGAAAGTTTTATTCAATTTTAGTGAAATTATCAAGGGAGTATCTGGTTTGAGTGTATTTCAAGATGGAACATAATTTTTCGCCCTGCTCACCCCCAATTGTCTGTAAACCTACCCCCGGAATGAAATTATAACCACGCGGAATGGAGGGAAAATTTTATTGTATTCTATTGAAATTATGAAAGGAGTATCTCGCTTAAATATATTTCGAGAAGGTACATAGTTTTTCGTCATACTCACCCCCAGTTCACCTCAAACCCCTTTGCAGAATGAAACTACAACCGCGCGGAATGGAATGAAAAGTTAATTCTATTCTAGCAAAATTGTTAAAGTACTGTCTCGTTTGAGTATATTTCAAGATTCCAATGAAAAGTACATTGTATTTCAGCTTGGTTATAATTTCATTCCGGGGGTAGGTTTGCAGACAATTGGGGGTGAGCAGGGCAAAAAATTATGTTCCATCTTGAAATACACTCAACCCAGATACTCCCTTGATAATTTCACTGAAATTGAATAAAATTCTCCTTCCATTCCGCATGGTTTTAATTTCATTCCGGGGGTATGTTTGCGGGCAATTGAGGGTGAGCAGGGCGAAAAATTATGTTCCATCTTGAAATACACTCAAACCAGATACTCCCTTGATAATTTCACTAAAATAGTATAACATTTTCCTTCCATTCCGCGTGGTTATAATTTCATTCCGGGGGTAGGTTTGCGGACAATTGGGGGCGAGCAGGACACAATATTATGTATCATCTTGAAGCATACTCAAACGGAATCCTACGTCGTCAATTTTATTAAAATGGAATGAAAAATACCTATTCCGCGGAATTCTCTATTCCGTAGATTATTTCTTCATTCCGCGGAATAAGTCTATTCCGCGGAATTCTCTATTCCGTAAATTATTGATACCCCCTTACTTACGCGAAATGTAACGCTTGATTTTACTCCTCATAAAATTTCCATACCGCGGGCTATAACTGAAAATCGATTCTTAAGGAGTAAACCCCAAAAACGATTTTTTTGCGATTTTCCACTTTTCCGCTCCCATTGGCCATTGAATAATGAACCTTATCATGCGTTCGGAAAGTAACGAACGTATACATTGACGGTTGCAGATTAAACCAGATAAACAAAATCTTCCACCACAAGACCCGATAAAATAATAATTACATAAAACGACGTTTTATCTTAAGCTCCCACCATCCAGTACCCAATTACCATGTAAATAATAAGTACAAACAGATTACCTCCGATAACGAACATCAGGCAGAAAATCCAAAAACAAGCACGACAACAAAAAAACATGCCGCGACACACACCAAAGTTTTCGCGTGCGAACCTAGCGCAACATGGCATGGTGACTGACGCTAATTTCGCGTGTTTGCGTGGAATATGGCGAGCAAGGCCGCCCTGATCCAGCCGGCTCGCGATATCCTGATTTAGAAAATGCCAATACCGACACAACTACTATTCCAGCGCGCTCTTGATTTGATGAATTTAATAGTTTTAAAACGATACAAAAACTGGGTGTCCGTGCCTCGAGGGGCCCTTAAAATAATTACAGGGACGGACAGAAATTTTTCAAAACAAGATCAATTCAAACTCTAGTTACGTAAGGCGTTATCTTGGTAGATGTCGCTACTTATACGGCAAAATAATCATTCACGTAATATTATTATCATTCAGAGAAGGGGCCATTCTAATTTTAAACTTGCGTTATCAATGGAACAACTGTGAGTCACTTAAGTGTAGTATACGAGAAACCGGCTAGCAGCATCACTGTTTTTTTGATGCTTAGTATGTTGATGACGTCCCGAGCATGACTCACACGAACACAAACACAAAAAGAAGAAATTACTAGATGATTGGGCAAAATGACTGGTGTATTCCGAATTCCGGACGAAATATATTTTCAAAATTCGAGTTCAAGTTCATTAATACGTAATACCATTAGTAGGTACGACAGAATCCAAACAAACAAGCGAAAAACATAAACAAAAACCAATACAAGTGAATCACCAACAAAATTTGTTATAGCATTAATGAAAACAAAACCAGAAAAGTTATCAACTGATTCATCAATGTCAATAAAATATCGGAGATAATCTACAAAGAAATTGGAAATCGGGGAAGACGACGATTTTCGAAACTTGCATCAGAAGAAAAACACAACAGTAACATCTAAAAATATATCGTCATTTTATAAGGGCCTCTGAAGCCAATCTAAGCAAAATTTGTTAATGGGCACCTGTCACCAGACATGACTGATCATTTCCCATTCATTATTACATTCACACGGTGCGCTATAGTGTTGCTCCTCCAATTTCTTCTGCGTCACAATTTCTATGTCCAGCTCGTATGCGATTTAAACTATTCCAAACTTTCTTGCTGTAAGTCAAATCCTGGCATTTAATGCACTTTGGTATCTCTCCCAGAGATACGATACGTAACAGGCTTCACGTTTCATGCAAGACCTCCTTTAAGCCGTGATCATCGCAGAGCATGAATGTTCTTTGCTGAAGAACATGGTAATTGGAACTTGGGGCAGTGGAGCAACGTGCTGTTCACTGACGAATCCAGGTTCTATTTAAATCACATTGATGGACGAGTTCGAGTCTGGAGACGCCAAGGTGAACGTTTCTTAGACTGCACTGTGGAAGAAAGGGTTCCATTTGAAGGAGGGTCCATCATGGTTTGGGGTGGGATAAATTTGAATGGCTGCATGTAAGTATATACATATAGACGAAGTTCTAGAACCACATGTTGTACCATTTGCCGAAAATATAGGTCCAGTATTCATTCTGCAGCAAGATAATGCCAGCCCACACATCGCCAGAATAGTGCCCACAATATTGAGCTTATGGATTGGCCCTCCTGCAGTCCAGACCTCGATCCAATCGAGTACGTCTGGGGCAGACTTGGGCAACGATTGACGGAACGTCAGCCAATCCGGAACTTTCAACACGTTAAAGAAATCTTCCTGGAAGAGTGGGAACAGCTGCCTCCTCAAGTTATTCGAAATTTAGTTGAAAGTATGCCCCGTCGTTGCGCTGAAGTTTTTGAAGTTTGAAGTTATTGATTTCGAAATTGTGCTGCCTTGATTTTTTCTCGGCATTTGCCTCGACATTTACCGACCACTTTTATGAATGATTTGCCAACCGCAATTATTTTACTATGCAACAGATGATTCATTTCTACGGGAGTTACTTTTTTCGCGATAATAAACGCTCGCGATGTTCTCCAGCTGTTTTACAACCGGAAGTATGTAACATTATCTAAACAATTGAGCTATTTAGACCTTGTTGTTTCGCTTTCGAGCGCGCGAAACATCTGATAACATAAACAATTGTTTAATTAGTAACATTCCGATGTAATTATGCTCGGCGTCTAGGAAATTCACGCTTTCGGTTTTCGCTGGATCCTTTTTCGTTTCACATCCGCCGCATCTAGGATGCGTTGCATAATTATTAATGGCGCGGTTACCTTGATTTTTTTTGTCAGGCGATTGCTGAATGAAAACCGTCGTAAACTCCTAAACAGTTCTCTGAAGCGCAGCCAGGAAGAGAACGGTAAAAGACGCAAATAAAATTAAAAGCCCAATAAAATTATGATGCAGAACGTCGAGAAGTATGCCAGGAATTTTAAGTACCCCATCAGGGGCTAGCAACCGTGCCTCATCGACTGACTTTCTTCAATAGTCTTCAGTGGACGCCGGTGAGTCATTCTTGAAACATCCGACAAAACATCCTCTCTCGGCACAACGGGAAAGAGTATACAGGCTGACGCATGTAAGAAATCGCAGCCTGCTCAACTGATGTATGTTTGATTGCATAACCGAGCTTTAGAAACGCACGAATCAATTTCTGAATCTTCATGTTTTTATATAGACGGTCCAGGAGGCTCATGTATACGGAAGCGCTGAAGGGTCAGGCGGAAAAAATAAATTTAAAATTTATTGCAATTTTAATCTTGCAATTTTGTAGTACTGCAACTTTAAACTTGCAGTTTTATGAATTACTGCAACTTTAAACTTGCAGTTATGTGAAATACTGCAACTTTAAACTTGCAGCCATTTGAATTACTGCGACTTTAAACTTGCAGTTTTAAGAATTACTGCAACTTTAAACTTGCAGTTATTTGAATTACTGCAACTTAAACTTGCAATTATATGAACAGGATTCAGACTCAAATGAAAGAGGATGCCACTTGCTAGTTGCTATCATTTAGAGCAGCTTATGGCCGTAAGCCATGGCGCCTAGTGTTGCAACAATAAGCCTTTTTTTCTGGTTTTCTGTGCCAGAGAGCGAAATCGAAAAAGAGACAAGGAATGTTTCAAATGTCTGTGGAAAAAGTCTTAAAGATATTGACCAAACCGTTAAAAAATATGGGATTCTTTGCATAGCAAAAAAATGATGCCAAAAAACACCTTTTTCCGCTACAGATTCACATTTCAAATTTAATCTCCATCGTTAAATTCAATTTTTTGTTATCGAAAAAAACAAATTTTTTAGAGATTTTTGACGTTCGATAGCGCCTTAACCAAACGATTTTGTATAGAGGTAAGTTTGGTTAAATCGCTTTTTTTGGTCTCGGGAATATGTGGTATCGTTTTGTACAGACGTTTTAGAGGCACCCTGTATACATACAGTGTGTCCACGGATGGACTTAACTATACATACTTGTAAAAACTTTTATATTCATTTTTTCGAAAAAAGTCATTCTTCATCATTTATTTTGCTTATTATATACATAGATACGATTCACATTGAGAAACTTTGATTTTGTTGTACCGGCTGCGCAAAAATATAAAAATGTAGATTTGCAAAATTTAAAATTTTTGAATAAAACTTTTTTGAAGCATCAAAATGAAAGAGCTTAGGAGAAATTGAAAAGCCAAAAATTAACATTTATTTAACTTAATACATTGAGGTAAATGACAAACAGTAAAGTTTTATTGAACCTGTAACCCTCCAACGCCAACTCTGAAACGCCCTTTACAACTAAACTTGCTAGTTGCTAATAATAGTTGCACATAACTTTTCATTACAAGCAGTAGTCTTGAAAAAATAATAATAGATATTAAGATATGTAAAAACAAAAAACTTTATTTGGCTTTTCAATTTCTACTTCTAAACTCCTTAAGTTTGATTCAAAAATGTTTAATTTCGGAAATTCTTATATTTAGCCACCTGTGCAACAAAATGAAAATTTATCAACGTGAATCGTATTCATATAACAAGCAAAAAGAAATAATGAAGAATGACTTTTTTTGAAAAACTCAAAATAATAGTTCTTACAAGTATATTTCAGTCCATCCGTGGACACACTGTATTCTAAAAGTTTTTAAGAGGTGGTTCTTTACATTATTTTGAGTCTAATATTTCATATGACTATATGTCTAAAACGGCTTTATTTCAAAGATGCAGGGTGCCAAAGTTGAGGGAATGAAAACGTGCACCACCGAGTTTTTAATGGTTAATATTTTTGAAAAATGAAAGAGACCTTTTCTGTGCTATTTAATACTATTTATAAAAAAAATATTTCACATTTTTAAAAACTCAGTGGTGCACGAATTTTTCTCTAAAAAAATACCATAGTCACCCTTTGGGCCCGCCCCTGTTTAATTGAAAAAAGGAATTGTTGCATCAAAAGTTGATCCATTGTGTAGTGATATTTTGTACAAAGTTTCATTAAAATATCTCCATTGGTTTTCAAGCTCTCTCAAAAAACCCTTTTCTTTCCACCAAATTTGACACCCTGCTTCTTTGAAATTAAGCCGTTTTAGACATATTATGGTCATATGATATTCGACTCAAAATAATGTAAAGAGCCACCTCTTACAAACTGTTAGAATACTTTAAGGAGCACCAGGGACGTAGCAACAGGGCGTGCGAGCGGTGCCGTGCACGAGGGCCCGGCCCCGGTGGGCCCCTCGGCCAAATTGTTTTTTTTGTTGGCTTCAGCCGTTGATTGACTATAAAACTGTGATTGCAATCTCAAATTGAACTTATTCTTTATGAATAATACGAGTATAAGCATTTGGTACTACCGTTTTTTTGTGAAAGGATAAAGGGGGGGCCCGTTGTGGTCTTGCACAAGGGCCCGGTTTCGACATGCTACGTCCCTGAGGAGCACCCTGTATACAGGTGTCATATTTACGCATGGGTGGAAGATCACTCAGTTATGAGAGCAGATAGAAAAAACTGTTTTAACAAACTTTAATTCATTTCAGAAGTAAGTACTATATTCTAAAAATGTTTTCAATCATACGAGGTGTGTCCAAATAGTGTAAAGTGAATGTATGATAGAAGCAGTATATTTTTTTTCAGAATCCTCATAAAATTTTAATGGCACTGTATTCACAATACTTTGTCTATCTTTATTAGTTTTCTAGAAAAAAGTGACAATTTGACATAAGTGGAACAGTTTAAAAATTAATATCTCAAGAATGACAGCATATGAAAAAATTAAATTTTCAAGAAATATGCCTGAAGCGATGGTGGTCATTCTTAAAACGGCAAGTTTAAAGTTGCAGTAATTCAAATGGCTGCAAGTTTAAAGTTGCAGTATTTCACATAAGTGCAAGTTTAAAGTTGCAGTAATTCAGATAACTGCAAGTTTAAAGTTGCAATAATTCATAAAACTGCAAGTTTAAAGTTGCAGTATTTCACATAACTGCAAGTTTAAAGTTGCAGTAAATTTCAAATTATTTTTTTTCCGCCTGACCCTTCGGCGCTTCCGTACCTGTAAGACTGTTTATACAACCCTTTACCGCTTACTGAAGAGTACAAATAAAATTGTTTGTACCTCGGCCTTCACGGGCATAGCAGCAACACTACTTCCTCATGGCAGAATAGTTCATAAAACGTTTGGGTTACCTGTTCCTCTGTTTTTAGATTCATCTTCCAACTTTAAGAAAAATTCAAAAGAAGCAGATTATTTAAGGAGTGTAGATGTTTTTATTTGGGATGAAGCTCCTGTGGCGCCAAGGTATGCTTTAGACATTATAGACAGAACCTTAGAAGACTTTATGAATTGTGATGTTCCGTTTGGTGGAAAAATTATGGTGTTGCGAGGAGATTTTTGACAACTGTTACCAGTTAAAATAAATGCTACCCGCTGTGAAACAGTGAATTTAAGTATAAAATTTAGTTCTCTTTGGAGTTATTTCCGTAAATTTTCTTAAACTCAAAATATGCAGGCTCTACCACAGGAACAAGAATTCGCCAAGTTTTTATCGAATGTTGGAGATGGAGTTTTGAACGATATGAATAGCAATTTGGAATTGCCACAGAGATGTATTTATAATTCGGATATCGTTGAACGTATATATGGAGGAATCAACTAGAGAAAAGCGATTCATAGATATGACCTAATCAGCTATTCTGATGTTGAAGACATTAAAAAAAAGTGGTAGAACTGTTAGATATAAAAACAGAAAAAATATATACAAACTTGGATAGTGTTGAAAATTGTGATAATGGAGATTTAAACGATGCTATTCTTCCTGAATATTTAAATACTTTAAACCCGCCAAATTTTCCTCCGCATGAATTGAAGTTGAGAGTATATTGTATTGTGATGTTGGTTAGAAATCTCAGCATTAATGAATACTTATGTAATGGTACGAGATTGTTAATTTTACAATTGGGAGACAATATCCTACAGTGCAAAATTTTAACAGGCGATAAACATGGAGATATAGTTTTCGTTAACCGTATAACGTTGTACTGTGAAAATGTTTATCCTTTTACTTTTAAAAGACGACAATAATTTCCCATTATACTAGCGTTTGCAATGACTATTAACAAATCACAAGGCCAAACATTTGATCAAATAGGAATTGATCTCCGAAAAGAAATATTTGCTCACGGACAATTATGCGTGGCTATTTCAAGAGTTCGTTCTTGGGAAGGTTTGATAATTTATTTAGGAAATCAAAGAAATAGCCGTATAGTTCAAAACTACGTTTTCAGGGAATTATATCAGATGTAAATTATTCTGTAATCAGGCAATAATGCGTTTCTTTGAAGTCATGATTGTTTATAAATTTTAAGAAGGTCTTTTTTACAGCAGCAATAAATAAAATGAGTTTACAATTTGATAAGTTTGCGTGCACTTGAGTAACTTTGATTTTATTGTGTCATCGTTTTTGCCCTAATGAGAATAGCGGAATTTTTTGTGTCTCTTGTGTAGCATTTCATCAGAGAACTTTGTTGCGTTTGAATTTTGGGGATTAACCAGTAAGTACCTGCAAGTTGACAAATTTGTCACATATAGAGAATGGCGAACATTTAATAATGCACACGGTAAACTGTCCTCAAAACATTATATAAGGCAAGGCGTTTCATGGAGTTTGATAAATTAACATTAAAACCACGCTTTATAGCTACCTGGTAGACAATAAAGAAACTTAAATTGTTACTTGGGAGGGGCGCACTTTTTACACAAAATTCGTAATGAAGCAGTTAGAAATAATCAACACAAAATAATTTACAACTCGACTGGATACTGGAGACGATTATCATATTTTTTTATAGTAACTAGGAAGCCAGTATCAGACGCGGCCTTCAACGTTGGTTCCGACCGGCGATTTTTTTTTTATTTCACATCCGCCCACGCCGCCTCTTTTTTGTCTATTCAAATATTGGGACCGTTAAAAACGACTTTATTTCTGTTTGGTAAACTACGCATGTACTTTTATATAATTTTATGTACCTCCAAATTTTACAAGTTACGACAGGTGTTTATCTTGAATCAAGGTGATGAGAAAATTTTTATGGTAAGTATACAAATTTTGCTACCGGGCCACGATTAATCAAATGATCTTGGGAATCTTTGCGCACTGGCAACCGAAAACTATAACAAATCTATTTTCTCCGCAAAAACAAAAAAAAACGATTCCGCGTAAAATTCGATTATATTAAATCGGCAACGTCTTTTGCGTCCGTTTCCATTAGAAAACCGATGTTAAACAGAAATCGTGCTTATAGCCAACACACATAAATAAAATCCGTCTATTTTAAGTTAGCCAAGGCTACGTGTATTCCTAACATTTAAACAAATATAAAAAAAAACTTAGCAAATTACCTTTCTGTTGACGAAAACACGGCGCATGTTGGGCTGTACCGGCAAAGTTATTTTGTTCACCACCATGTCTTTACAAATTAACAACACCCAAACAAATCAACAAATCACATGTCAATTTAAAACACCAAATAGATTTTTTCTTATATTAACCGCTCGGCTCGCTATTATTATTTTTATATAATCAGTTTGAATAATATCAAGAGTGTTTTTGAATGCGCGCAATGACACTACCGCCCGCCAGCGCAACTATTACTTAAGAAAACGAAACGCCGATCCTCGTATTTCAGTATTCAGTGCGTCCCCCCACCAACTTGGCCAACTTTAGCCACTCGCGGTTCTCGGAAAGACCAACCATCCAGCACATAATATAAACAATTTGAAATTTGCGGTGTACGGAGAGTTCATGGACGTCGGAAAAACGAGAAAAAACCGCCGTATTTTTTCTCGATTTGGGCGACTTATTAATAGGCAAGTGGAAGCACTTGTTGAAATCGGGAGGACGGGAATAGAACGGGTATTTTTGGGATAAAGAAACGCGCGTGCCATTTCCATGATCCTGAAACGTGCCTCTGCAAGTTTTGCGTTGTACCGGAAAAGAACTCCAATCAAATTTCACGATTTGCGAACGCGAAGAGCATCTTCTGAAGAAGACACCGAAACGAGTGTCGAAACGTCAAGTATGCCTTTTAGCGTCATCATCATAAGGTTCTCAGTCTGAAGACTGGTTGGATGCGTACCTCCATTCTTTTCTATCCTGAGCTAACCTACGCATTTCCCTAAAAGTAGAACATCCTACATCCCTAACTATTTGAGAGCAGTAGTCTAATCTAGGCCTACCCCTACCTCTTTTTATTCCTATCTCTGACTCTAGTATGTCGCGAACTATTCCTTCGTGTCTTAGAAGGTGTCCTACCATCCTATCTCTCCTACTCTTTATTGTTTTCCATACCTTTCGCCTTTCCCCAACTCTTTCTAATACTTCCCTATTGCTAACCTTATCTATCCACGGTATCTTCATCATGCGTCTGTAACACCACAGTTCAAACGCTTCTACTCTTTTTCTATCCGCTTCTCCTATTGTCCAAGTTTCGCACCCGTATAATGCCGTACTCCATACATACGACTTTAAGAGTCTCTTCCTAGTCTCTATATTAACCGTTCTCGAACATAACAGTTGTTTCTTTTTGTTAAACGCAACTCGGCCCTGCGCCATTCTTTGTTTTATATCTTTAGTGCTCCTACCGTCTTGGGTTATTTTACTTCCTAAGTAGCAGAAATCCGCGACCTCCTCTATCTTCTCATTTCCTATTTGTATTTCAATTTTAGTTCTATTTTCACTCCATCTACATACCAAAATTTTAGTTTTCTTTTTATTGATTTTCATGCCGTAGCCCTGTGTCAAAACTGCTTCCATTTCATTCAAAGCCGCTCCTAATTCTTCTTTGCTAGATGCTAACACTGCTATATCATCCGCAAATCTGAGCATATTAATAGTTTGGCCCTGTACATTGATCCCTGAGGCTGTTCTTTCCTTAACAATATTAATCGCATCTTCGATATATAAGTTGAAAACTAGAGGTGACAATGCACATCCCTGTCTCACTCCCTTCCGGATATCTACTTCCCTTCGTTCCTCCTCACATTCTATAACTGCCTTTTGCTCTTTGTAGAGATTATGTATTATTCTTCTGTCCCTGTATTTCATCCCTACCTTTCTCAGCACTTCGAACATCTTCCCCCATTTTACGTTGTCGAAGGCTTTTTCTAAATCTACAAATCCTATATATACGCTCTTTCTTTTTTCTATCGTTTTTTCTATAATTACTCGTAAAGCTAGAATGGCCTCGCGCGTTCCTCTATTTCGTCTAAATCCGAACTGATCTTCTCCTAATATTTCTTCCGCCTTTTTCTCCATCCTTCTTTGCACAATTCTAGTTAAAATTTTTGACGCATGGGAAGTTAAACTGATAGTTCTAAAATTTTCGCATCTATCCGCGCCTTTCCTTTTTGGCAAAGCTACTATGATGTTCCGTTTGTAATCTTCTGGAATCTCGCCTGTCAGGTATATGTGACTAACTAATTTAAATAAACGATCCATTACCTCTTGACCTGCGCACTTTAAGATTTCTGCCTGCAAGCCATCTATACCTGGTGCTTTATTATTCCTTAAACTTTTTAGTGCTAGCTCAAACTCTTCTCTCATTATAGGACTCCCTAGGTTATCCCCTTCTACACTGCTTTCACTTTCTAATATATCTTGCACTTCCTGTCCCGCATATAAGTTTCCTAAATATTCTTTCCACCTATCTGCCTTCTCCCCGCTTTCGATTAGGATATCTCCTGCCTCATTCCTAATGCTTTTGGTACTAGATCCAATTTCTCTAAAATTTCTCCTAATTATTTTATATGCTTCATCAGTCTTTCCTATTTCGAACTTATTTTCCACTTCTTTGCACTTATCGTCGATCCATTGCTCTTTCGCTTTCCTACATTTCCGAATAATTTCCCACTTGATCGCCTTATATCTTTGTTTCCCTATTTCATCTAACCTATTTTTATATTTGCGCCTTTCCTCTATTAGACTCACAATATGTTTTGTTATCCAGGGTTTCCTACTTTCATTCTGTTTATGACCCAAAATATCCCTAGCTGAGGAAACTAAACTATTTTTAATGCAATTCCATTCTTCCTCTATGTCCCTAACAATATTTTCGCCCGCGCCCTTTAGTACCTCGTTTGTCTTTTTCTCGAACTTATCACGCGTATCATCATCTTTTAGTTTCTCTGGGTCAAGATACCTTCTTCCCCTTCGTTTTTTCAAAATCTTAAATTTAAGATTGGCCTTCATAACGACTATATTGTGATCACTATCTATATCTGCTCCTGGATAACTTCTACAATCCCTAACTTGATTTCTAAATCTTTGCCTAACAAGAATGTAATCTATTTGATATCTCCCTAGGTCTCCTGGCATCTTCCACGTGTAGCGTCTCCTAACATGATGGTGAAATAGAGTGTTCGCGACCGTTAAGTTATGTTTATCGCAGAACTCTATCAGTCTCACTCCCCTATCGTTCCTATTGCCTAATCCAAAGGGACCAACTATTCCGCCCTCTCGCACTGTGCCTACGACTGCATTGAAATCTCCTATAATTATTAAATTTTCGTGTCCTCTCACAAAATCTAGCACATGTTCAATATCACTATAAACTGCCTCTACGACCTCATCACTGTAGTTAGAAGTGGGCATATATACCTGTATTATTACTGTTTTTACAGGTTTCGAATTTAACCTAACCATAACTACCCTGTCACTTTGCTGTAAGAAATTTTCTACACTCTGCCCTACTTTTTTCCGCATAACAATTCCTACTCCCGAATTTCCTCCTACAGATCCTGTGTGTATTACTCTAAAATCTCCGCTCCAGAAGTCTCCGGCTTCTGGCCATCGCACTTCACTAATACCTACTACGTCTAATGCTAACCTATCCATCTCAATTTTCAAATTCTCTAACTTTCCTACTTGTTTCATGCTTCTAACATTCCACGCTCCGACTCGTGTGATGTTACACTTATCATTTCTGATGACTCCTCCCGAAGCAGTCCCCGCCCGGAGATCCGAATGTGGGGACTATTTTACCTCCGGAATATTTTACTCCAGAAGGTGCCATCATCATAAATTCGAAGTACACTGTACCAGAGATAGAATAATGTGGTGGTTTCCCGTTGCCTTCCACATCGCAGTAGTGTGTATCACAGTGCCATACCGACCCTCACGATCTCTGCCACTATGATTACTGAAAGAGCTGCTGCCCCCTTTCAGGGACTTGATTTAGTCTGGCTTCTCAAATAAAAACCCCTCCAAATTGTTAAACCTATGGTTCGGCTCTTTAGATCATTGAAGCGCGCAAGCCATCCCACCCGTCCCAGTATTACTAGAACTGCTCCCCGACTAAAAATCTTAGTTTCGAAACCTGTTCAAAAACGGCAATAATTCCGGAACTGAAATGTCGCAGACGCGAATCCGGATTTACTGTGGGAAAATCTGGATTAATCACGCGACAAGCGCATCTTAAATCGGTCGTGCGGTTAAAACTAAAAAAACCACATCCTGATGTACTATGCGCCGGAATTAACGTCTGGCACTACAACCAGACACCTTCCTGTCAAAATAAACAAGAGCACTGTGTACAATTTGCACGGTATGTACCCGTGACAAAATGGAAATTACCTCGATGTAATTACTCACACCGGGAGACAAACAGACAATAATTTTTTTATGTCCTGTCCATACAGGGTGATTCAAATTCGAGGGCGGCCATTGAGATAGATCGGTATAAGTTATAAGAGTTATGTCCAAATTTTGTCGAACTTTAATCAGTTTGTATGCCAAATATCGGTTCCACCCACAATCTAATAACCAAAATCCCACACGCTCAATTTCTGAATGATTTACGCGCAACACCAATGCTAATAAATAAAACCATTCTTCTTTCCTGTTTTTTGACAAATGGCGTCTGCCTATCGTCACCAGTAATCACGTCCAATTCATTTGCATCCAGAGTGCGGTGGAAAACACCGTTTGCAGTTGTCCTAGTAGGCGTTGTCCATATCGAGGCCATGGACCTCTTCGTACATGCACAACAAACAAACAAACGTCAGATACTGACGATACGGTTGCAGTTTACTCGTAAGTAAAACAAGGTAAGACGCGCTAAGACGCATAAGCGGAAAATGTAAATATAAACTTCTGGCAATAGCTGGGTTGTTGAATTTGATTTCGCAGAAAGATTATATTCGATGATTTGGGTGTGTGTTTGCCAGCAGTTCCTATTTTCTATATATTCACGCTTTATTACGGGAAGTTAGAATAATTTTTTTGCCAAGAAAATTTTATGCCTATTATAAAAATTATGCATCCGAGTATTAAATTACTAATACTACACAACAATAAATATTTTGAGTTGTTTTGAGTTTAGATCGTTTTGTTCTTTACAGGGGGCCCGAATTGCATGGCGGCACAAAGACGGGAGCTTTAGGGTAGGTAGAGAAATAGAGGGGGAACAGGATATAGGATGGACCAATGTGTACGCAACAGGTGTTATCGTTTTGCTATTAATCATTACAGTCTACAGATATTTTAAAACAAAATAAACCATCCAAATTTAACGCTTTGAGGAAAGATCTTTGGACCCGTTTTTTTTGAAAACAGTTCGGTTTATGACGAAAATTGCAAGAATACTTTTTCTTAGGAAAAGATTGATGCTTTGACATTTTCTTTGTCGGCTGTTTTCTGTTCATTTCCAACCATCCATGTTACCTTTTATCGGCATAATGCATTTGAAAATGACGAAAATGATTCAGACACCTCCAGCCAAACGTCATTTAACTGCCGAAAAAAGCTTCTTCCGTTTAAGGTAAATTGTTTCGACTGACGTCACAAAAGATCTACGTCAAACCGTCTACGGACCCGCTCATCGCGTATACTTGTTTATTTTTTGCAATATTCTATTTTAGTATATTACAAAAATGCAAACTATTGACACTTATTTTTGTAAGGGAATTAGCGAATTTAGACCATTATAATATCCGTCCCAATCACCTATGTTACCATAATGCGTTTTACCGGGCATTTTTTTATTATTATTTTCAAGATCGAGTGGGTGTCTGCAATATCATTTTACTCGAGTCGCCCTCCTGATAACGGTGGATGGCATGTGCCACCGCCTGTAGCCTGCTGCGTACTCGATAAGAAATACGTCGGTGACTTTACACACACGAGCAGAATCTCGCTGAAATCGTCAAAACAAACCGTTTTGCATTCGATAAGGTGCAGTCTCGGCAGAATATGATAATGCCAGAAATCCGAGATGTTTAAACAGGTGTATCACGTGAAAAAGGTTAACGCTTTTTTAAATCCTGATGTTCTTGTTTTTGCAGATAATTTTCACCATGGATTGGAATCCTGGGAATTCAGTGGACCTTAAAAAATAAGACTACTAGAGTCTAGAGCATGCATGACTCAGTGCGTAAAATCATGAATGAAAACTTAATCACTGTAGCCGCAAAAACGAAATAATATTTGCTGCATTCACGAATACAACAATATATTAAACGGTTGAGTCACTCGGCGCTTTAGCGATTCCGTGCAATTGAGAAATTGTGTCACGCCGTTTAAGATTTTATTTAATCAATATTCAAATGCGTCACCGCGTTCTGTGAACTCCACAGAATTTTGAATCACTTTTTGTGCAGTTTTCGAAATAATTTCGTTTCGGGTTCAACGTACTACTGCGCGGAGACGAGCGGACGAAAACAAAAGAATTAGGTCGCTTTTGATGGTTTAATTTACATTTATTTTCTCTGCCAGGGTAGATTTTTGGTACCGAGAAAAAACATCCGTGTTTTTGTGCGTATTTTTCGCACCTTTTGCTAGTGCGTGGGACGCGACGCTCAAGTACTTTGTTACAACAAATTGAAAGTAACTGCCTAATAATAATGCGCATGCGGCACCTACTTAATTATTATGAGAAGGTTATCACTTCTGAACTCGTTTTCAATACGGTCCACACACATTTTCGATAATAAAAAACTGTTAGGTATGTGGGGATGTAGCTCAGTGGTAGAGCGTTCGCTTTGCATGTGAAAGGCCCCGGGTTCGATCCCCGGCATCTCCAAATTCTTTATTTCTTTTTAGTTGCGACAATCCCAGTCAAATGGTGCGGTTTTCCCGTTACAAAATTGCGGAAGTTTTTTTCTCGACGGTTCTATATGTTTTTTGGGGTGCTGAATCCGAATTTCAAGTTTGCTGGTATGTAGGAGGTCGGTTTCACAACGAGAAACGCAAAAAACCTCAAAATTTTCGCACTTTATTCAGTTCTTCGCTTATATCTCGAAGACTATGCATTTTTCGAAGATGACCACTCTATACAAAATTAAATTAGACAAAATTTCCTACAAAATGCACTAGTCAACTTTGGTTTTCTGATGTCCGGTTTCGGCGCTAGAGCGCGCTGAAAACAGCTATTTTTTGGCCCTTCTGCGAAAACGTCAAAAACGCCCACTCCCACCCCCTACAACTCGAAAATAAACATGTTACCAACAAAAACCCTTATACCACGTGAAAGTACATTAAATTTCCTACAACATTCAATTTTCTCATTGGACATTGGGTTATTTACATTCCATATTATGGACTTGTAGGCCCGTTCCGAAATTTTAATAAATTACTGAACGGATAAAAAACGAAGAAAATGGAATATATTAGTCGCAATTACCATACCCACTGTGTCTAATACTAACCCATCCATCTCTATTTTCAAATTTTTTAACTTTCCAGATGACGCGACGTTTCAACATCTTGTAATATTTTGAGCACACTGTATAGTAAATTAACTTTTCAAGAACAAGCAGTGATTCAGCCGTATGCTATCTAGTGATTCTTAAAATATCAGTTCGATAGTCAAAAATAAAAAAAAACTGAAGTAACTCAAAAACTTCAACATTTTCAAGCATGGTCTTCCTTACAATGTATGTTTCTGTGTGGAATTCGAAAAACAAATAAAATACGAGATGTTCCATTAACAAAAAATGTATCTATGGTCAGCCACCCTTAACAGGGATAACCTGTACATGTGTATTGTGTACAAGTGATTATTTTTTTCATCGTCAAATTGACCAATAGGAACATTTCATTTGGGTCTAGAAGCGTATATTATTTCGGTTAATACGCTCCTATTCTAAGAGCCAATGATATTTCTTCAATTTCTTAAAATCGACCAATCAACTGTCATTGTAAACGATAAAAACCTACCTAGCTTTCCTAATAACTGATAAATATGCGCCTTGCTTTTAATCAACTATGCTGTGAATGATAGTTTTGAAATTTCTACCTTGGCAACTGTCACTGTCATATTATTTTCGAGTTTTCTTGCAACATCGTCGTTTTGAAATGGCAAGATTTGACCAAGAATCTTTGGAAGATATTCAAAAAACTGTACAGAGTGTTACTCCGAGGAGTACAGTTAAAAATCAAAAGTCAATATGGAAACAGTTCGAAATATTTTTAAAAGGGAAGCATTATGAACTTCTAGAAATTACTTCAAATCAAGAGCTTGGACTGATAATGGATGATTGGACTTTTAATATAAAGAGAGCTGATGGTGAAGATTATAAAGAATGCGTTATAAAGACCATGTGGAATGTTACTGCAAAACTCCTTCAAGAAAAATACTACAAAGAGTACGCCCGAAAATTTAATCCATTTACAGACATTGAATTCAAACAAGCAAGAGATGGAAAAAATGCGAAACGAAAGCAGCTTCAGTCTATTCTCGGAAAGAGGAAGCAAAGTTCGACTGCTCTGAGTAAGAAAGAAATATATACAATAATGAATCTGTGGAACGAAGATTGTCCAGAAGGATTTCAAAAAAAAACTGTATCATATAATAGCATTCGAACTAGCCTGGAGAGAGGGAGAGGCATCAAAATGCAAAGTGCATTTTTTAAAGAGGAAAAGAAATCAAATGGTAACGTAACCGGAAGAATTGAATACAACCCGATTTTTTCCAAAACATGCCAGGGTGGAGCTCAAAAATTATCAGACAGTAAGTGGTTAGTGTCTAATTACAATAATCTCGATATGAGTCCGGTAAGGTTATTTCTACACGCACTAATAGAATTACGTCAGATCGACTATTTCTGACTGTAAATCCTTACTGGAATAAAAGCAATTCTGAATGGTACAAAAATATGCCTTATGGAGTAAATGAGATTGGAAAATGGACCAAACAATCTGCTGAAAGAATAGGGCTTGATACTCTGACAAACAAAATCACAAATCGTTCAAATCGATCAAGTGCTGTATCAAATCTTGCTAAATCAGGTGTCCCGGAAGAACAGCTCATCAAAATGCAAATGCTAAGTCATTAGGCCCTTATTTACAGTTAGACGAGGAACATCATGCTAGTTTAATAAACAACCTGAGACCTGGACCTTCTGGAATGCAAACTACAAGAGATATAAACATAAGGCAAGAAAATTTTACCACTGAAAACATTAATAATAAATAATATGCAAAAAAATCTGGTCATAATATAACATATAACCATTGCACTTTCAATGTTCAAAATATGTATGTAACTAAAGATCAGTCAAACTCTACACAAAATATTTTAATATTTTAATATGTTCTGTTAATTTAAAATGTTTATTGTTTCATTAAATCTTCTATTTCCAATTAAATTGTCCGTATAATGTAGTTGTGTATTAACCTCCCTAAAATACATTCGAGATCATTTTTTTATAAGATAAATACATTTCAAATTGTATTCAAATTTTATTGCCATTCGGCAAAAAATCTCGAATCAAGGGAAGTACCTAGAAAAAATCGCTCGAGAAAGCTCTCGCGATTTTTTCACTACCTTGATTCTCGATTATTTTCCATGACAATAAAACTTTCATACAATTAAACATGTATTTATCGATAAAAAAATTATCTCTTATGTATTTTACCCCCGGTTATTTTTTGCCGTTTCTATTTTCCAATAAATGAACAGTATTTTTGATCACGCGTTTAATTCTGACCAATTAAATCATTATTATAGTGAGAATTTTTTACCTAACTTATCCCAGCGGGAATTTTTTTTAGTATTTTGTTTTTGTTGATAAAACGACTTGTTTTTTGGTTTTGACATATTGTCTTATATGTTTTAATCGCAAATTGTGACATTGAAAGAATAATATTGACAGTTGTTTCATATTTGAACGTCAAAAAATAACCTTTCGAATACCACACGACAGTAAGAATAACTTGGAAAATAATTCTCCACATTTTACTCAAACTTGTCGCCATTCGGCAATAGCCACTCGAGCCCTACGGGCTCTCGTGTCTACTGCCTGGCGACAAGTTTTCGAAAATCTGTCGAATTATTTTCAAGTAATTCTCACTCTCTTGTGATATTACATACGGTAATTTTTTCGATAATTTTGCTTGTTGATAAGTTGTCATAGTTGTGAATTTGTAGGTGCATTTATAACGTATAATCTAGTTACCTACTTTAGTACCTGCCAAACGTCAAATATTCCCAACACATTTCTTTGTATGTGAATTAAATTTCCAAATTTTGTGAAATTTCTGGCAGTTTTTTTAACAAATAAAACTTGTATTTTTTATTCGACGTTTCGCCCCCGTTTGGGGGCTTTGTCAAGAATATTTATTTAAACTTGTAAAGATATAAAAAAATATAAACGTAAATTATTTGACAAAATTTTTTAAAAAGTCAAATAATTTACGTTTATATTTTTTTATATCTTTACAAGTTTAAATAAATATTCTTGACAAAGCCCCCAAACGGGGGCGAAATGTCGAATAAAAAATACAAGTTTTATTTGTTAAAAAAACTGCCAGAAATTTCACAAAATTTGGAAATTTAAAGTTTTTGGAACTGGCACAAATCAAAGAAAAATTTATGTGAATTAATTGAAATAAAATTTCGTTTTGAACTACCTTGCTTCGATTCAAAAAATAATCTTGTTAAATACAATTCGTGGTCTGGAATTTTTAGGTAATTTTACTCAAGCTGTTGCTTTTACTAGCCACTCGTGTAAATTTGACAATCTTTTAACTGTCAAATTTACACTCGTGGCTACCAAGCAACGCAACAGCTTTTCTTAAAATTTCCGACAATTCCAGACCACTTATTGTTTTAGGTACTACAGAAAATATTTTCCATTAATTTACAACTTTTTCGTAAACGTCCCCATTTCCGACGGGTATAAAGACTTGCCTACGTGATTCGTGGAACACCCTGTACAAATAAAAGTTGAATGAAAACATCAAAGTAAAGTTCACAATAGGTACTGAAAGTAATTTTATTCAATTTTTTTAGTCTAAAAGCATGAAATAGGTACCTATTGAGGTCGAATTATATTTAAATGTGAACGGATCGAGAAAGATGTTGGCTCGGTTCCGTAGTGTAGCGGTTATCACGTCTGCTTTACACGCAGAAGGTCCCCGGTTCGATCCCGGGCGGAACCATTTTTTTTTTCCGACACAATTTTTTTCCGCCTCCGTATATTCATTACTGCCAAAAATAGTCATAGTAGCAGATTTTGCTATAAACATTTCAATTAATATTTTGCGTCGGGTACGGCTGGGATAATTTCAATATTTTACGTACGAGGAGGTATCGATATCCAGCTAGCCTACCTAGTTTTCAATGCACATAAAAGCTCTGGTACCGTAGCAATCAACTATGACTCTAAATTGTAATTCAAATTGCGTATATTCGCCTCCATTTGCTACTTTTCATTGTTTAAGATTAATAATTATTATATTGCAGATAGGCATCCTAATGTGGATTGCCAGTTTGTATGAAATGAAAATCGAGATAAAAACAAACAAATAAAAACTGTCAAATTTGACTAGCCGAGTTTTAATAGCGAGTCCACGAAGATTTTGAGAAACAGAAAAAGTAAGCTTCACCCAAAGAAGTGTATGCAGATATGGCTGACGTACTTGGAGATTTTACTGCTTGCCAGGAATTCAAATGTGGCAGAACACGCAACATTAGTTTTCGAAATTCTAAAACGAGCAAAATTTTGCCGCTCACTGAATTTTATAGGTCTCTTCATTACTTAATTGTGTATTTAGTTCTTTTGTGTAGACGCACGTGCTGCGAACCATGTCAGAAATAATGATAGACGTCCACCTATGCACGTTATTAGCAATAAACACAAATTACTTAATTCGCCAGGTGAACGTACAAGAGGTGCAAAAGTCGCAGGCAAAAATCGTCGATTTATGCTTTTACTGACCTCCTTAGGAGCACACTCGTGTTTTGAATGGTCCCTCCCCCTGCTAACGAATTTGCAATAATCGAAACTGGTTGAGAAATTCATTCACCGGAACCGATCCGGTATATTATGGAACCAGGACATGTTTGTGTTATTCTAAAACCTCTGAGTGGAGAGAATTTTTTCGACAAACTATTGTCTTTTTCCAAGTGTGCACATACGCTGATGTAAGCTGTACATGGTGGGCTTACATAACTTCAGTGTGTCAATTTGCCAAGTCTGATGTTTAGACAGTTCTACTTTTAGATTGGGGCCGAGTTTTTTGGGAGGGCCTATCGAGGATACGAACACATGGAAATATTTTAAGCTGAAAGTCTACGAGCCACTAGACAAACCTTGGGGGTAAACTATCGCGTGGGCGGCGGAAATGTTACACCTCGATACTGTAAGTTGCACCATTGTACACTACTGACAGGGAAAGCGTGGGCTATATTATATACGCGAATGTCCACCGATTTAAAATGTCTACAACGGACACGATAAATGAGACGGAATCAGGTTCTTATCGAGAGATAGGATCGGCAACTGGAATATTTATCGTATTGGTAGGCTGGATGGAGAAAAACTAATATGGGGTGTCAGTGCACTTTGTTATCCATGGACATTAGCAATAATCGAGGCAATAATAGTGCAGGCAACTTTCTTGTACTAGATCTTATGGAGTATTTTAAGGCAGAAGCAGAAAATAAAGGACCTTTGATTCCATTTTCTTCTGTCGCACTGAAAATAAGTTTAAGAACCATAGGTCGTATCAAAGCAGAATCTAAATCTGGTGATCCTCTTACTACACAGGAAGCGGCATGGGATTTTCTAAGCACTTGCAAAATTTCATTTTGATGCCTTGAATGGTTCAAGAGATATAGGCCGTGCCGCACTAATGAACCAGCAACCACCCTGTATAAACATCAATCGAGACATTAATTCTTCTATAATAGCTTTTGTTTTCCATACACCTTGAAGCAACGACACAACAATAATAATTTTACAGACCGGTTTTCCCTTTGTTGATAAAATAAAAAAGTTACCATGCCTGTTTTGCCCTTAATTAGACAAACCACATCATTACTTTGACTGCAGCTACCTTAATATGGTCAGAAGAAATAGCTTTAGAAGACTATTTTCGCCCACAATAACACAACTGTGCATGTACCTAGATTCAAAATCGATCGGAAAGACGATTGACAAAAAATACACACATTTTTCGGCAATCAATCAAAAAGACCCAAAAACCCTCGTCCTCACGTCCATAGATAATAAAAATAAAAATTTAAGAAATTATAGAAAACTTAAAACATAGATACACAAATGCACTGATGTACTAGCAACTTCTGTCGAATGTCAAACTAACATTTACAATAATTTTTCGGTGTTTCTAAGCCCACTACATCATTCAAAAATGTGTGACTTCCAAGTTGCACTTTAATATCACTGAAAAGTGCCGAATACATGAGATCTTAGTGTCTATTAGTATAAAATGTTTTTGGTGACTTCACATTTTCTTTCAATTGTTTATATTAAAATTAAAAGCAAAATAATTAATGCAATGCCCCTGTAATTATTCGAAACAATCTATTTTGATTTTCAAATTGTTGTTGTTTGTCTAGTAGGCCAGAAACATATCAACAGTCCCCCGTACAAGCGTGATTCATAACTTAAACTCGAAAACCAGTTGAAAGATGTTTAAAAATTTAGCAGCAACAATTTTCCATTATTTCAAGATTAGAGGGCACCATGACGACGGGAGGGGCCCGTCTGCCGTTGCCACTCCTCATCGGGAGCGGCGACCCCAATATATCGCTTCGAATTAACATCTTCGCAATATTATGATTTATCTAGAAATCTAGGTAACTTTGATGATTCACTAATTTAAAAATTCAAAGCAATAACAATAGGAAGACTCGAAAAAAAACACTTTATATTAGAAAGTAAATCTATTTTTAACTCTTCAATTATAATTCTCAAATTAAATATTCTCATTGTGGCCAGACAAATGACCCGCCACGAACGAGGGTCAAATGTTAAAAATTTTAATACCACGTCTACTATCCAAACGAAAGAAATGACCGAGTTTATAGGTTCAAAAACATCTAATAAAAACAATTATTAAAAGCACTTTGTTGCGGCAACAAGCGAAAAAAATAAAAAATGCCCCGGGTGAGGATCGAACTCACGACCTTAAGATTATGAGACTTACGCGCTGCCTACTGCGCTACCGAGGCAGACGTTTAATATTCTGCCCCAGGTGGTTTATATACTCAACATTCTAATTTCTTTTTTAATAATAATTTCAGACGACAAATTTTTGTATAAACTAAGATATTTAATACCGTACGAATAATAACACATTACGAAATCTAAAATAAAAGCCTAGCAATTCGTTTATTGCTTCATAAGTGATAACAAAAACAATAATCTAGTTACCTTTGTTAAATTGGGATTCAGTTTTTGGGGTTTCCTTTTTTGTCTCCCTGGCACAATCATGATGAGAAAAACTCCCGAAAACGCACAATTTTTCACGGTATTATCACAGAAACTTTAAAATGACACTGATTTGTTTTCACGCCATATAAATAACTCAAGGCCCAATTATCTTGTTACACAAAAAAAACTCAAAACGCCTGCCAATTTTTTTTATTTTTTTCATTATCCGAGGGCCGATTTGTCGCAATTTCGCGTCGTTTTCGACGCGTCTTGGTACGCGAAATGCGTTCTTTTCAAACTTGTGCTGTTTGCGGGGTCAAATTATTGTTTACAAAGTTAACGTTGCGCTTCCGCGACGTGGACGCAGCGAGACAACGCGATGCACTGAGCACCATCTGCCGTATAAAGGATGAACTACACCTTCCCATGTTTTTACTGAAATGCCGATAACTTAGATTCAAATTTGAATGTCATAATGATTTTGTGTTAGGATAGTGTCGTGGGTGTTTTATTAGCCCATTATTCGAGTTTGACCGGAAACATTACGTTTTTGGTGTAATAAATGTAATATTGTTCTTCCGTCTAATGTAGTTTTCAAGGTTCGATATCCAGTGGCGGAGCTATAGATGAATTTTGAGAGTGATGGTGTCCAAAGAACATTTTCTTTATAGAGTTATGACCTCAATATTTCCCGAATCGTTTGAAAAAATAGCCGCATTTCTAAATTTGCAAGTGGGCGGCTGGGGCTAGCGGCCGGACTCGTTAATAAGAGCATCCGATCCAAATTTATACATCTGGCACGGGTTAATTTAGTTTTAGTTCCAAATTTAAATTGGAAAATATTAGTTTTGAATAAACTTTCTTGCGTCAATGTCCGTCTGGGGGGCAATAATAATTGACCTCGGCTACCTAATACGCCTTATAGTTTTCGAAATATAATTTTTTGTACAAGTGTTAGCGATCCTTGACCTTTTTTTAGCAAAACTTGTCAAACTGCTAACTCAAGCAACCACTTTTGTTACGATCAGTAAAAATATATTTAAACATAAAATTGTTCCCACGTTATCAGCATCTTTGCCTAATATAAACATAAGTAATGCGTTCACCTTACCAACACAGCATTTTAGTAAAATGAAACGCCGTACCAGGGCGTATTCACACATTTCTAGCCTATGACAGAAGCAGAACAAAGCAGAAAAACAAAATATTGTACGATTGGCGTGTTTATCGTTTAGGCGTTTTAGTTTTCTATTTTTTCCCTAAAGTTTATTTGAAGTTGTTTATTCAGTGACCCTATTGACTTCCGGAAACAATATTAGGCGATTCTCTGTGATTTCCGGGATCGAAAACCTGAAACTCTTCACTGGAACCCTTTGTGAGAATGAACGGTTCATTTTCATAAAGGGGCTGTACTTTGGGGCATTTTGTGTTTGGAAAGATGTCAATACCACCTGGTATTCGTATAACTTACATAAAAATTGTAATGAATACATTAATTGCGTTGGTTTTCAAAATACATCGTTACAATTTACAAACCTTGACATGGATGGCAACAGGTGTGTTCTAGAGATGTTAGGGCGGTCCTCAATCAAGCAAGTAGTATTCAAAAACTTCAGATTACAGTGGTATAGCAAATTATGTAATAAATTCAGTTGTGGCCTCTTTTGAGTTTTGAGGCGATTGGTCAGTGTCAGCAAACCTCATGGACAATCGTATTTACTTAATTACCAAACAAAACAGTGTATCGATAGTATGTTTATTCGCGAATTTACATACCTAGTAGTTTATTTTGAGCGGTGATACAGCAAGAAAATTTCAGGACAAGCCAGAAATGACGTGTGCCTTTCGGCAATATATTACAATTTAAATTTTACATTTTTTTATATATCGTAGTATGACTAATAACATTAGTGTTTTTTGTTATGTAATATTGAAGAAGTCATGTCTGTTTATTGGTGTTGTTTATGTTAAGAGAGATAAAAGAATCGAGTACAAGCTACTGTACAAATTGAGTTCCATTCATAAGGTTGTTAATTAAATTGTTTAGTTGCGTGTTTACAAATAATGCTTTATAAAAATAAAACACTGAACGTGTGAAACTACCTTCATAGTCACATGACATAAGTTCAAATTTGACAATATTAAGTAGACGAACTTACCAAACTGGTCTTATACTTTTTGGGCGCCACGAAGCATTGTTGCACATTACCCATAACTTTTTCTCAAACTTCTTCACTGTCATCACTGAAAACTGCGTCCAACCGTCCCCAAACGAGTCGCTGCCACTCGGTCAAGGTGGTTCACCCATTAACTGCAAATTAATACACTATTACGGAGTTAAATGACCGGACACGTGCCTAGAACGTTTGAAAATCGAGATTTTCGGCGGTCCAGTTTCGCGTTTCTGATGTCCAGCATTGTTTTCGGCCGCGTGCTGTTTATTTTTTGCGATGACTTGTTGCGCGGGGATATACCCATGCGCGCTGACGTTACCGTCCGTCGGTTCCACGGTTTTAAGGCGATGTTTCAATATTTTTATATTTCGTGTTGTTGGCCGACGTATCTATGAAAGTTTTCGATTAATTCTTAATTAGTTACAGTAAATACTCGTTCGTAAAGGTCAAAACACACACGATTCACTTTCATAGACGCTGTGGCACCTTTTTAATATCAAGAAAAAATCACATACGTTGCATATCAAAAAACTTACCAGCGAACGTTATTTTTAGAAAAAAATGTTCAAGTTTCTCTTTTAATGTAATGTTCCTTTTCTGTTACCCGAGTTTCTTCATTCTTCTAGGTTAAAGAATGAGCAAGTACTGAATCTGTTTCTCGTGCAAAATTTTGATTTTCTGAGTCATTTAGTTATGGGTAGGTACTCGAGATAAATCGATGAGTAAATTAATTCCTACGTAATTAAATCAAGGAAGAAGGACCCATGACTACGGAAAAACTTATTGCAATTTGCGTTTTACGTTCAGAAACCATTGGTTTAAATATACAAAAGAATAAAATTGTATTCAGACATACCTGGTATAATCCTTCGTCCAAGGTATATGCAATCACTTTGAACTTATATTTATATTAAAATGAATCTATAATTATTTTATTGGTGGAAACTTAATAAAAATATTAACTTTGATGGCAATCCCCTATCTGTCCTTTGTGACCTGACTGATTTTTGTTCAAAAGAAAAATGTGAAATTATCATAACAAAATGAACTGCGGCGGGGTGCGAACCTCCAACGTTGCGATTTATGAGGATGACACATTGACCACTAAGCCACGAAGGTTTGATTGCAACAACGCTTCCGAAAATGGTATATAAGTAGAAAATGCGCCCGTTGCCCTAAGTCATACGGTTGGGAATGCTTTTCGCAAGCTCTAACTATCCGCCAATGCGGGATGTAAGCTAAATGCTAATCCAAACGCGCTTATTTATATCCCAACTAGGTTTTGCCAATGCAACATTTTAGCGTGATATTATTCCCTTGTTTTCATTAGTTAATCGCGGATTTTCTTTAAACAAATACCTTTCTTGTCCTCCTACCAGACACAACACATGGAATGCAAAATTCTATCAATTACTACAAGTTTTAGAAGGAAAAAGAAAAAGTATCCGCTTGGATTCGAAAAAAAAACCCTCGCGCGTCTTGTAAGTGCCCGCGCCTTTCGGTATTGGGCTAAGTCTGTTGTTTGCATGACATGAAGTTTAACGGTTTATTAAAGCGCGTGAAAGTGGCAGTAGCCTACTTGGCAAAACCTAGTTGGGATATAAATAAACGCAACCCACACATTCCCAGCTGAAGTTGGATCTGTGGGGTTACTGTGCGTAGTAGTGTCTGATATCGGAGATACTGCCAATGTTTCATTTTGTCACTTTGTCCTGTTAAAACTAAAGCGATAATTCGCTTTGACTGGGAAGAAACCAGAAAGACAGGCGTTTCCCGCTGTATCCTACTTCAAAATTCTTATCATGGAGTTCCTATGGGACATAGATTTAAAACACCGATTATTTAAACTTAGTGCATTTCTTAACATTGCAAGGGACATATAGACTGCTCTTTCTAGTTGTTACATTTTCAAGAATAACTTAAAATACAACTTAATTTCAAAAATATTTTAATACAGAGCACATACCTATTAGAAAAGAACGAATGTCTCTGCTTAGGCCAGACCATTGACATTAGAGATTTACGTGGAGTGTCTACCTGCAGTAAAATATTTCGGATCCATGATGGCATTATAGTATAGTTGTACCTTATATTTAGGTTTAAGTATTTCGTTAGTCAAAACTGCATCCAGCAGCGACGGTAGATAGGGAGGTATCGCATAGAACTGGTAATTTGGTATGCTTAACCCGGGTAAGATGGGCTCCCGTAGAGGTTAGTTTTTGAGGTTAGGTTTTTACATTATCTTTTTTTCCAAAAAATGCGTATGTCTGGTGCGAGAGAGCAACTAATGGCTTTGTTGAGAATGCGTGTGTCAACTCTGGGGTCTGTTACTCGTGTATTATCCACCAACATGGTGTCATGGATCCGAAATATTTTACTGCAGGTAGACACTCGTCTACTGCTCCGGCCGACGTCACTTAAAATTTTGTTCGAACACGGTCGGACGTGCGCATTTTTGAAGTTTAAAAAACTAAAGTTGAAAAAGCGCATTTTTGAAACAGACCATTTAGCTGTCCTCGCACCAGAAACACGCATTTTTTTTGAAAAAAGATGATGTAGAAACAAGCAAAATAAATCAAACCTGTACGGGAGCAGAACTCTTTTAAGCCTAGGAAAACGAGACCATACCCGAACATCCACCGAAACTGTTGACAGTGCTTTCGATCTTTGTGTGTGCGCACGTCCGACCGTCTTGGAACAAAATGTAAAATAATCGGCGGATGAAGCAGTAGTCACAGGGTTTGAGGTTAAGTTGTGTTTATTTCTCCGGGTTATTTAATCTTTATTCGATAGGTGGTTTGAAGATTTATTTATATTCAAAATGTGTAAAATGGAAGTGAAAGTGTTAAAAATTAGTGTTGTTAACGACTTTCTTAAGGATAATTTATAAACCATCTACTATCTGCCGGTTCAAGCGCAGACATGCTCGCGCCGCGAATTGCAGTACTTTGTTAAATTGCAGTTTTAAACAAAATGACTACATAAATAAATGTTTTTATAAGACAAACACTGAAAAAAGCTTTTAGTAATCGCAACGCGTTGAAAAATTTTATCCAACGATTCTATTAAGCTAGCGTTTTAAATTTCGCGCTCTGATTTCGCCGTTTCACTAATGGACTCTAATCTGTTTCAGTTCTCGAAATACTTATCGCATTTTTCCCAAAATCTTTGCAATTGGTCTCAGCTTTCTTTGGTCTTGAAACGGGGATAAATGTGAATCAGGGTTACCATCTGCGCACTCAAGTTGTCGGCTGGAAATTAAAGTTGCACGTGCGGAGGTTTCTAAAGCACAGCGCTTGGAAAATAAAACAAATTCCTGTAGTCTCTTAAGTGTCTGTTTATTTTTCATATCAGAGTATACTAAGTAGTAATTTTTAACATAGACTGACCATTACTCAAAAAAAAAGGAAGAAAAAAATTACACAGTATATTTACACATTGTCTGAGATCTCTGTGAAAAATTGGAATCATAATTACAAACATAAAAAAATAAACGAAAAAAAAGGACTATTAACACAAAAATTTACTATAGTGCAATACTTACACACCTTCTCGCACTTCACGGAAAGAAAAATACATAAACATTACGTCTGCAATATGGATCTCAATCACATTACACCACTACTTTGAGTAAATAAAAAATACTCACGCTATGTACAAATGATTTTTTCAAACAATACTGGACAAAAACGTACACAAATTTGCGTACAGGGCGAGTCGACCAAACCGCAGGATTAGAAGATAATTATGAAATTTGTAAAATTTCTTCGAAAAACTGAAAACGTTTCCATAACGTACATTTTTAATTTTTTTAACGCACTTTTACGAAACTTGCAATCCGAGTTTTCGATTATAAGTTGCCAACTGAACTTGCTGCTTGACCGCCACCCCGTCTTTTTGGATAGTACCGTATAAACTGGTAAAACATATGAAAAAAGTTGGTCGAGAAAAATTGAAGTTACGTAAAATTAACTAAGGCAACATCGACAAAAAATGCCACCTACGCTTGTTTTCTATATACAAAAGTTGTATTTTACATTTTTTTTTTGCTTTTACTCCAGTTCCTCACCTATAATTACCTATTAAAAACTAGACAGAAAAAAATTAGCTAAAAAATTATTAAAAATAGTTATGTACAAAAAATTTCTAATTAAAAAAAACAAAAATGAAAAAAATCGACACGACATTTTTGTTTTCCTTTTTTGTTTTTAGAACAGTCTCTAAATCTCATTGCACAATTAGAAATTTCACATAGAATTTTACACGAAAGGTCCGTTTCTTAAAATTTAATTTATACACATTTCATCTACGAGTTTTGGTTTTGACACAGAAATCCGAATAGAGCTGCACACCGAAGAGTTAAATCTAAAAAAAAAAGCGACCCGAAACTCTGAAACCAAATCACGAAAAGAACAACTGTATAAACGCTATTTCACAGTCTTTCGTTTTAAAAATGTTACAAGTAGTCTTTAAATGTCTACATTTTACCAAGTTTGGCCGCTGCTTGGTAATCTAATTCATTATGTTAGGTATTTCTTTGTTTTATCGTTTTTCGAGGCAGTTCGCCATTCGGCAAAAATTCACTAAAAACCCGTTTTTCTCTTCAAGGTTGCTATTCCTTCTAAAAAACTCTCTTAATGTCTATCATTGGCAGTTATAAAACATCTTAACCTAACTTTTGAAATAGAATTATATCAGTTTTAAATAGAAAATAAACTACTACAATTATACTGCAAAAGTTAGGTTAAGATGTTTTGCAAGTGACTCTGACAGATGTCTATTGTAGATCATAGTAGTAGTAGCAACAGGTTTCAAATTCTTGGTAGTATAAAACAACGGAAGAACTGCCCCGAGTTTACAAAAAGAAGCTTTTGTAAACGTATCCAGTCTTATAAAACTAAACATATACACTAAAAACTAGGAAAAGGCAGTGATAAAAATGTACACCTCTACGAATATTGGCAGATCTAACGACGGTTAATTTTAAACTTCATCACACTTTGGACTATAATACACATTATATTAATAAAAAATAAGAAAAAAAAGGTAGTACGAAATAAACCACACACTACAACTATATACAAAATACATGCAGCGCCGATTGTCCCTATTTTTTAAACTTTCTGCATTGCATAGGAATCCCTGATTAATAATATTTGGTGTACTGTTGCGAAATTTGTATGTTGAACCAGTAACGTTGTCGGAACGCCTCATTTGCCGCGTTACCTGCCCCACGGTCAATCCCACTGGTGCGGGGACGGGGGCAACTCGGACGGGTGCGCTACTGTCGAACTGCAATAGAAAAGCATCGTCTGTTCAATGCGGGGCCCCCAAACTTCCACTTCGATTTCAAAGAGTGCAGATGAAGCGAGAAAATTTATTTACAGAAATTAAATGAGAAATTTGAATCGTGAAGGGAAAAAATTGCAAGAAAATGCAATAAATTTACAGTTGTAACTGTCAATGCAACTGTCAATTTGCTGTTTCAACTGTCAATTTACTGTTCGAACTGTCAACTTACCGTTTCAACTGTCAATTTTCTGTTCAGAACAAAAAATTGACAGTTAAAACTGTAAATTGACAGTTCGAACAGTAAATTGACAGTTGAAACAGTAAATTCACGGTCACAACTGTAAATTTAATTTAAAAAATGTTGTGATAATGCACCAATCATGCAATAAATTTGTTTGCTCGGTTTAAATTCGTCGATTGATAACTCCTTCACTATTCAAAAAAAAGGAGCAACGTAGGTACGTTTTTACAAAGAGGGAGACAGAAATGAAACTAAAATAATAATGGAACACTAACCTAAAAACGAAAGCGTGGTCACGCAGCACAGAGAAAGATGACGGGTGATAAGAGAATTTCTAGGGTCTTCTTGAAAGGAGCGCAACCTTTTTCCTTCCTGTACACAACAACCATCATCTTACTTGGGCCCCGACATTACAGATATTAATTATTTTATAAAGCGTGTGTGCGAACATCAACTTGGTACGATTTCTTGTGTTAAGACATGTTTTAAATGGGTTAGAGAACATCTTCAGTGATTTACACCAACCTTTTGACGATACCTTGTTACAATTATTTCTTTGTCAATGCACAAGGGAGAGTTTTGCAGATGGATAACAAAATCATTGAGATGGGAAAGGTCAGGTGTAAAAAACACTGAAGAATCACCATAGGCACTGTAAGTTTGTATATACAGGATGTGTCAATACTTTACATTTTTTTCTAAACAAGAAAAATACTTATTTTTATAAAAAATCACTTGGGACCTGTTTTGTACCGGGTGGCCAGATAAGAATGCAAAGTGCTGTATCTCGGAAGCTATTCATCATAGAGTCTTGCAGTAAAAAAATTTATTACTAAAGTGGCCAAGAGAAGACCGTAACCGCCATCTTAAACTTTTAAAGTGATTTTTCACTGAAATCCACAAAGTAAATGTACCAAAAAATATGGGTTTTTTAAAGATAAGCTTTATTCGAGCAATTCTTCTTTAACACTATTTGACGTATCTATTAAAATGAAGTGGTGGGGGGTGATTCAATGTTTTTTTACATAAACAGCTGTAACTCCTAAACGACTGAACGGATTTTAACAAACTTGGTCTCGTTGGAAAAAGCATTTATTGCTCCATCAAACCCATCTTACCTGTGATATGTCTAATTCTTAGTGATGCTGCTAGAACGCGTTTTTTGATATAATAACAGAAAATTGCAAAATTCTCTAAAAAATTAAATGCAATAATATGACTTTTTTCATAAAAATGTAGTGAATATATATATATATATATAATCGATTCCTCTTCTACCGTTAGGTGTCGAGGTTTTCGTTTCATTCACGACTCGTTCACAATCATTCTCCATTTCTTCCTATCCCTCGCTAGCACTTCTGCTTCTTTCCATGTCAATCCTCTTTCCTTAAGTGTTTCGGCTACCACGTTGTCCCATGTCCTTCTAGGTCTTCCTCTTCGTCTCTTGCCTATTTTCTTCGCTTCCCATATCTTTTTAACTTGCCTATTTTGATCCAGCCTGTTCAAGTGTCCCCACCATCTTAATTGCGCCTTTTTCACATGCTTGCTGACACTTTCAACTTCTAATTTTTCCCTGATACTTTCATTTTTTATCTTATCCATTATAGTTACTCCTGCTACTCGCCTCAAATACTTCATTTCAGCAGCTTGCAATCTCTTTTCCAGTTTCTCTGTGAGTACCCACGATTCACATCCATACAATAAGGTTGGTAAATATATCGTTTTGTATACGGTGAGTTTCGTCTTCTTACTGATCTCCTTCTTATTTAAAAATCCATTTCTTATAGCATGATACAACTTCACCGATGATGCTATCCTGCTATTTACTTCTCTTTCCAATTTTCCCGTTCTGTCTATTGCCGCTCCTAAGTACTTAATGTTATCGACCTGTTCAACATCCTTTCCATTTATTTGTATTTTGATCCTTTTGTCTGTATTTGTTATTATAATGACTTTGGTTTTGCTTACATTAATGGTCATGCCTTTCTCCTTCAATTTCTCAGTCCATATGTCCACATTACGTTGTAGTGTCTTTTCGCTGTTTGCCTTCAGTATAATGTCATCAGCAAATACACATTCACTTACAGTGAAGTTCTTCAATCTATTGTACCCCACATCTATCTTGGCGGATTTCTCACTGCATTCTGTAATTATTTCATCCATGTACAATATGAACATCAGAGGACTGAGTACTCCTCCCTGCCTTATACCTTGGGTTGTAATGAATTCTTTTGTCTCTTGGTTCGCTGTTCTAACTATATTGGAGCTGTTTTTATATAGTGATTTTATTGCTTGAACTAGATTCCCGTCTACTTCATAGTTTTCTAACGTTCTCCAGATCTGCTGCCTCGGTACTCTGTCAAAAGCCTTCTCTAAGTCTATCAAACACAAGTACAAATCTTTGTCAAACTTTAAGAATTTTTCCGTCAGATTCCTCATTGTAAAGATGTGATCTTGCACGCTGTATCCCGGTCTAAACCCACTCTGTGCATCGTGCATTTTCTCCTCTGTTTCTTTCCTGAGCCTTCTCTCCAGAACTGTCTCATATACCTTGCACGCGCTGCTAAGCAAGGACACCCCTCTGTAATTTCCACATTCTCTTTGGTCCCCTTTCTTATAAATTGGGACTATGACTGAGATTTTCCAGTCTGTAGGTACTTTCTTAGTTGTCCAAGCTGTATTTATGATTTGGTGCAGTGCTCTTATTCCTCTATCCCCCATGCATTTGATCATTTCTCCTTTTATATTGTCCATGCCAGGCGCTTTTCCATTTTTTAGTTTCTTCACCGCATCTTTCACCTCTTCTAGATATATATTATTACTGATGTTCACTTCAGCCATGTTACTCTCTTCTTCAGTTTCGTTATTCTCCACTTCTGTTGCTCCCAACATCTCCCTAAAGTGTTCACCCCATCTCTGCATTATCTCTGGTACTTCTGTGAGTATTTTCCCTTTCTTGTCTTTAATTTGCTTTATTGTTCTTTTCTTGTCTCCTCTCATGTAGTGAAATGATACCTAAATAGGCTAGTGAAGACCACATCTCGATATCTTATTCCTAGCCAAAAATATCGAAGAAAGAAAATTTAGTTATCATAAAATTTTAGAGAGACTCAATTACACCGGTATTTATTCTTATTTATTTGTGTTTTTTCAAGATTCAGTGATAAAATTTCAGAATTTTATAATTTTTAAATAATAAAAGTATTCCTAGATCGAAGATATCACCAGAGGTGGATTGGACGAGGAAGTCTATTTCCTTGGCCACCCCGATCCCCAGACCTCACCTGTTTCGACTTCTATCTATGGGGTCGGTTAAAAGATATTGTTTACCAAATTCCACCAACAACGAGAGACGACATGAACATACGAATACAAGAGGCCATTCGTAGCCTGTCAAGAGCAGAAATTGAAGCTTCTGTAATGTCTACGCATGAGCGGCTCCAACAATGCATTGAGTGTGATGGAAGATAGTTCGAGCATTTAAGGAGGCATTAATTTTATTTCAAAATCGGTCCTTCTTTTTTCTTATGCCCCTACACGTTTTTTTTTAATTGTTTGAACTAAGAATACTTTTATTATTTAAAAATTATAAAATTATGAAATTTTATCACTGAATCTTGAATAAAGACAAATAAATAAGAATAAATACCGGTGTAATAGTATCTCTAAAATTTTATGATAACTAAATTTTCTTTCTTCGATATTTTTGGCCAGGAATAAGATATCGAGATGTGGTCTTCACTAGCCTATTTAGGTATCATTTCACTACATTTTTATGAAAAAAAGTCATATTATTGCATTTCATTTTTTAGAGAATTTTGCAATTTTCTGTTATTATATCAAAAAACGCGCTCTAGCAGCATCACTAAGAATTAGACATATCACAGGTAAGATGGGTTTGATGGAGCATAAATGCTTTTTCCAACGAGACCAAGTTTGTTAAAATCCGTTCAGTCGTTTAGGAGTTACAGCTGTTTATGTAAAAAAACATTGAGTCACCCCCCACCACTTCAGTTTAATAGATACGTCAAAAAGTGTTAAACAAGAATTACTCGAATAAAGCTTATCTTTAAAAAACACATATTTTTTTTGGTATATTTACTAGGTGGATTTCAGTGAAAAATCACTTTAAAAGTTTAAGATGGCGGTTACGCCCCCTGGCGACCATCTTGGAAATCTGAAAATATTTTCCAAGGTCTTCTCTTGGCCACTTTAGTAATAAATTTTTTTACCGCAAGACTCTATGATGAATAGCTTCCGAGATACAGCACTTTGCATTCTTATCTGGCCACCCGGTACTTGTGGACTGTATTTGAATGTAATAAAGAATAAATATGATATAAACGAATGAAAAATACGTGACGCTTTTATCGGGCACTCCAAAGGTGGGCGAATACAATGTTATACGATTGAAAATGAAAGAGAACGCACGCTGTTCACACCACGTACGAAACAACAATCTCGATGCACGGAATGTTTAAAATTATATTGTTCATGGCGTCACAAAGCGGGAACTTTAGGGTAGGTAGAGAAATAGAGGGGAAATAGGATACAGGGTGGACCAATGTGTACACAACAGGACCCCTAATTCAGAATGGACTTCAAATATGGATTGATTTCAATTTTCCACACAGATGTTGCTCAAAGCCAAAAGGACAACATTTTCATCCCGTATTTCTAATTTATTTCGGAGACACTATTGACTCATCCTGTATGTAGGTTAAGTTCACTGACTTCCATGCATTACTTCAAATAATAAGACTAGTACACTGCAACAGACAAATTTCCAATACAAAATCTGCATGTAATGTACCAGTCTTACTAATCACAAAATGAAAAAAAAATAGAAAAGAAAACTAAGAATCTACGGGGTATTTACGTTAAACGCAACTAACTACTCAAAAAACTACGAAAAATGTGAATCAATCTGTATCGGAAACAACACAACACGCCAGCATGGAAATCAATTGATTATTTTCGTGTCATGATGAACAAAAAAGCGAGAGTACGTATTAAACAGTAATAATAATACAAAAGAGAAAAGAAAAATTAAAAATCACCGGTTCCTTGGTGTACGATCGTCAAAGAAAAGTTTGTATCGGTGTCTGTTTAATACAGGGCGTACACCAAAGGGGTGAGTTTTCCGGTCACCTATGCAATGGCGCTGCGCTGGTTCCGCGTTGTCGGCTCTGCCATCTTACCTGGCGAAACTCTTGAAAGCCGCCGATTGTGGATTAATGCACAGTGGTACTCTACTCGTGTTCAGTTGCTCCGCTATGAATTTGTGCATCTCCTCTGAAAAATTACAAGCAATTAAGCGTTAAATCAAACCATCTTGTTTACGTTTAAGGACATCTCCCACATATTCTTAAATCACAAATTACAAAATATATCTCTGATATTATTTTTAAATATTTAAAATGATCTCAGATAATTTTCATTAGATATAATATATAATATACAGGGTGATTTTTTTTGACCGTCTATTTAATGAAAATATTTTCAAAATGGTGGCATTTCCGGGAATACCGGAAGTTGACACCAACTTTGTTATCTTAAATGGAATGCTACCATTTTCTATCTTTTTTTAGATTCCACGGAAAATTTTAATGTCAATTCAATAAAGGTTCGCTATATCTAAAATTAATATTTTCGGAGATATAAATTTTTTTCTCAATATTTTGACAGTTGTAGTAGATTTTGTAAAAATTAATATCTCGATAACGTCTAGCAGTAAGATGTTCGATTTTTTATGGTGGCAAGACGAGGTGTTGGAATTACTAATCAGGCAAACAAATTTTCAAAATCTATTACATAAAATTTTCTAATCAACGACATATGTTGATCGCACAAAAGTAGCAAAAAGTCATTTTTCTTAAATAGAATGATACCATTTTCAATTGTTTTTCAGATTCCACGGAAAATTTTAATGTTAATTCTAAAGGTTCGCTATGTCTAAAATTAATATTTTCGGAGATATGAATTTTTTTCCAATACCTATTTTGACAGTTGTGGTAGATTATGTAAAAATTAATATCTCGATAACATCTAGTAGTAAGATGTTCGATTTCCTATGGTGGCAAGACGAGGTGTTGGAATTACTAATCAGGCAAACAAATTTTCAAAAGCTATTACATAAAATTTTCTAATCAACGACATATGCTGATCACACGTAAGTAGCAAAAAGTCATTTTTCTTAAATAGAATGATACCTATTTAAAGAAACCAATTAAAAAAAGTGAAAAAATGCGCATTTAACAATGTATGGTGTTTCTCTACCTAAAATGCATAGTATTTTAGATATTTGCTGTTTTCTTATTTCATCGATCAAAATTGAAGAGGCCGCCTTCTAGTAAGTAGAGACCTTGGCTTGTAGACAAAACAAAATATTCACAAATTTCACAAATAATGTCTAATAAAAGTAATTGGTATTTTTTAGTAATTTAGTATGGTTGGTGTTTAACGAATAGGATATGGCAAATGATAATTATTCTTACTCGGATATTATGAATTTATTCAACATTCATGGAAAATGCGATAAAATAATTAACAGGACATACAGAACATTTAATAGAACATATCCTGAATTACCACCACTGAACTTATTTTAACTAAATAAAAAATAAAGTAGGTACGTGATAGTAAAACAATGTTAAAGAAACCATTCAAAATGTAGTCCATTAACTTCTACACATTTAATAATTCGCTTATTTACGGCGTGTGTAGTAGCGCTACGAATTTCATGTGGATCTAAGCCTGCAAATGCTGTAGCAATTCTTTCCACCAATTAATCCCTGTTGTTGAGTGGATATTGATACACTTTATTTTTTATACGGCCCCAAAGATAAAAATCCAACGGTGTAATGTCTGGAGACCTGGCAGGCAAACTCCATGGACCCAAACGTCGTATCCATCTATCTTCAAACATCTAGTACAATTCGTTAGTAACTGCTGCAGAACAATGACCTGGCGCCCAATCTAGTAGGTATCTAAAATACTATTTATTTTGGGTAGAGAAACATCATACCTTGTTAAACGCGCATTTTTCCACGTTTTTTAATTGGTTTCTTTAAATAGGTATCATTCAATTTAAGAAAAATGACTCTTTACTACTTATGTGTGATCAACATATGTCGTTCATTAGAAAATTTTATGTAATAGATTTTGAAAATTTGTTTGCCTGAATAGTAATTCCAACACCTCGTCTTGCCACCATAGGAAATCGAACATCTTACTACTAGACGTTATCGAGATATTAATTTTTACATAATCTACCACAACTGTCAAAATAGGTATTGGAAAAAATTCATATCTGCGAAAATATTAATTTTAGACATAGCGAACCTTTACTGAATTAACATTAAAATTTTCTGTAGAATCTAAAAAACAATTGAAAATGGTATCATTCTATTTAAGAAAAATGACTTTTTGCTACTTTTGTGCGATCAACATATGTCGTTGATTAGAAAATTTTATGTAGTAGATTTTGAAAATTTGTTTGCCTGATTAGTAACTCCAACACCTTGTCTTGCCACCATAAAAAATAGAACATCTTACTGCTAGACGTTATCGAGATATTAATTTTTACATAATCTACCACAACTGTCAAAATATTGAGAAAAAAATTTATATCTCCGAAAATATTAATTTTAGACATAGCGAACCCTTATTGAATTGACATTAAAATTTTCCGTGGAATCTAAAAAAATAGAAAATGGTAGCATTCCATTTAAGATAACAAAGTTGGTGTCAACTTCCGGTATTCCCGGAAATGCCACCATTTTGAAAATATTTTCATTAAACAGATCCGACCCGGTTTCGGCCACAGCCAAAATTTCAAATCAATATCTCTTTTAGTTCTCCAGATACTTCTAATAGACGGTCAAAACAAATCAATCTGTATATGTACATCCTTCGGACATTTAAAAAAAATTAAAAATATCAGCGATATCTCCGATTTATTATTTTTATCCCACTGATTTTTTGTTGATTGAAAAGTATCTGTAAGATTATGGAATGCAGTCTGTGTTTTTAGTGTTATGTTCGAGGATATCTCAGATATTTTAAAATTACGAATATCATATTTTTAAATATTTTAAATTATCTCACGGATATTTTAAAATAAATTTGGCCGTCGAATACCTACCGAGCAAAAATTATTTTTATCTACATATTAGATTTATATTGAAAATATATTTTTAATTTACATAGTAATTATGAATATCTGTTATTTAATATCTGAAATTGTGGTGTTTGATCTGTTCGATATCCGCAATACATGGTTTAAAAATATCTGTAGTATATTTTTTAATCAACTCCATTTTTGTTTAGTTGTGACCTCAGTACGTAAATACTGCTTAAAATAAAGAAATCAAAATTTTTAAATTATTAATTATGGATATATTTTCTACTACTACTATCTGGAGGCTGTCGCAAGCAAGCTTATGCCATCAACTCGAATCATGAAATACTAGAATCCATTGTTTATATACAGCTTGATGTGTTTTTAAACTTTTGAATGATAATTACAGCTACTTTTCTATGAGATAAAAATAATTATTTGGGATATCTCATTGATAATTTTAAATATCTGAAAACATCTGTGGGATATTTCAAAATCAGTTTGATTTTTGTTCATTTTTGAAGTAGTAGACAATTCTTTAAGCAACACACATGCTCACATCAGGACTAAATAAAAATGGATTTTATTAAAAATATCCTAAGGGACATTTTTAAATCATTTTAACTATCAGCGATATCTGATTTATTCGCAGATATTTTTAAACCACTGTTTTTTTGTTGATTGAAAACTATCTGTAAGATTATGGAATGCCGTTTGTGTTTTTAATGTTATGTTTGAGAATATCTCATAGATATTTTTAAATTACGAATATCTCACATATTTTTAAATATTTTAAATTATCTCGGAGATATTTTTAAAGAATTTTGGATATTGAATACTGAACAAAAATTATTTTTACCTGTGAGATTTATTATTATTGAAAATATATATTGTTAATTTGCATAGTAATTATGAATATCTGAAATTGTTGATCTGTTTGATATCTGCATTACATGGTTTAAAAATATCTGTGAAATTAAAATAATTATTTACGGATATCACACTGAAAGTTTTAATTATTTAAAAATATCTGTGGTATATTTTTTAGTAGTTGACAAGTCTAGTAGCAACCGATTTATATTACACCAATCCAAAATAAAATAATAATGACTTCTTTTGCCGATAACTTGCACCACAATTTTAGATATCAAAATGCTTAACAGATATCCATAATAATTGCTGAATTAAAAATATCGCAATATCTCAGATATTTTAAATAATTATAAATATCTTGTTCAGTATTCGATATTCAAAATTATTTAAAAATATCTGTGATATATTTGAATATTGAAAAATATCCGAGATATCCGTAATTCGTGATTAAAAAATATCTGCGAGATATCCTGAAACATTATAAACAGTGTTCCATATAAGATTGAAATAATTATTTATGGATATGGCGCAAGTTTTGATACACACAATAGAGGTTAATAGATGTACAATGCCCAAATATTGGCGCAATGAAACCATTATTTCATAGCTTGCGTCACAATTTTAGACATCAAACTGCTAAGCAGATATCCATAACAGTTAAAAATAATTCTCGTTCAGTATTCCATATCCAAATTTATTTAAAAATATCTGCGAGATATCCGTAATTCGTCATTTAAAGATATCTCCAAGATATCCTTAATTCAACATTGGAAATTGCTCAATTTCCTTCATATTTCTTTGAAATATAAATTGATTGTAATAATACATACCTTTAACTTGTTGAACAGAAACTAATTTCCTCTCCCAATGATCGTCAAACGGCTGAGGCGCCGTCGTCTCCAATTCTGAAGTGTACTGCCTCATCCCACTTGCCGTCGTGTAGCAGCACTTGCACATACAGGAATGATACCTCAATCTTCCCTCGTCTAAATACGGATGAGCCAAAGCGTCCACCACCGATATTCTTTTATCCTACAAAAACACCGCTCAATTTTTTCGAGTCTTATGTTCAAAGAAAAAAAAACTTACTGGATCGAAGACGAGCATTTGACACAATAGATGCACGACTTCATGCGTTGCTTGCGACGATAAGGTGTACAAAGCGGTTAACGACGGGGGTTTCGGGGCCCTTCTCAACATATGCGATTTGGCGCCTTCGCAAGCGTACCTCATGTCTTCTAACGACGGGGTTCCTAACAATTCCGTAATTAGTTCGAGTTGTTGCACAGGGTTCTGCGCTTGGAATAATATTCGCCGTCCTAATAACTCGCCGAATATACAGCCGACTGACCACACGTCTACCGCTGCCGAGTAATGCCTCGCCCCCATTAGGATTTCCGGGGCTCGGTAATACTGCGTTACTACTTCTTGAGTCATGTGTTTGCTCGAGTCGGGCTCTTCGACTCGTGCCAAACCAAAATCACAGATCTAAAATAGAAATTTTGAAGAATATCGACAAAAAATGTATCGCTTATATTTGTTTTTTTTTTTACCTTAAGAACACAATTACTATTAACCAGAAGGTTGCCTGGTTTTATGTCCCTGTGTAGTATCCTGGCCGAATGCAAATATTTCAGTCCTAAAGCCCAATAATTCAGAGTTAGAAATTAAACACTTAATAATAAATGTTTGAATTAAACTAAGTGAACAATCGACGGACTTATGCGCCAGAGACAGTATTTCCCAAATGCGGTAGCCCCGTAGGGGTTCATTAACCCTTAAAATCAAGTGCCGCTTTTTAAAGTCGGGTGACATTCGGGGGTACCCTTGTTTCAAAAGCAAGTGTCCAGAAAATGAACGTGTGTCTTATCCTGAATGAACCTACGATGCTCTACATGACCAAGTGCTATTTTTCACGTTACATTCCTTCGCCACCGTCCCAGGGTGCGAAATGTTAAAAAGTGCAACTTTTCAATGTTCCCCCTTTAAAATATTTATAATTGCCCGATTGGGTGTGGGGCTGATAGAAAATAAACGGGCGCATCCATTCAATCAACTCTCGGAAGAGATCGCAAAAAATCCAAATGTTGGGAACTTGTTTTATTTTGGGCTATTATTAACTCGGACGTTTGAAATTTGTTTGGATTTTGACTTTTCGACTCGGTTTGACAGTTCATATTCATATCACTGTATCACTGATCTAAACGCAAATGGATTTGCTTAAACCTGCCTCTGGAACTCGTACTTTACAGCGCCCACTATCAATCCGGGGATCCTTACGCATGCGCAATCGCCAATGAATAGCGTGCGTTCATTACATACATTTGAAAATAACAAGTTTTATGGCCGTTTAGCAGGTACAATTTCTGGAATATCGTAGTTTGGTAGTTAATTCTGTTACTGAAGAATGATTATGGTTTATTTGTTCCTAAAGAAAACAGCTGATTTTCTTATGGACTTACCTTAAGCAAGTGTTTGCTGTTGGTTTAGATTCCTATTTGATTTATAGGGGAGTTTGTGTTGTATCGACAATATCCAACTAATCAATTGGATGAAAAATTAAGAAATAGATGATATATGCAAAATGTTGTTTTCTTTTTAATTTTACACGCTATTCAAACATATTTTTATACTTCTAATACCGCGCACTCATGTGGACTTTATGCGCATGCGTACAATTAATTTCTTTAGTTTCAGCTATATATTGCTTATCCATGTCTCCATGGATCAATGCTACTTTTTATCAAAGTAATTTTTATTTCCAGTTGTCAATGTTTATAATAAGTGTTTATATTCAAGATTTCAACAATGATAGGGTAGGTACGTGTTTCATTTAGAACACTGGAAGTTGTAGGAAGTTGGGAAAATAATTTTAAATGGCGCAGAATAAATTCCCCATAAATGCATCAAGATAAAAACTTTAGTAAGTCTTTTAGTACGATAGATTAACACGGGCAACACGAACACTTCTTAAAAACATGGAGCAAGGTGATAAAATCACAAAATCCATAAACTTTTGACGTGGTTATTTACATGGATTTCATCAATTGCATCTACTTACCAGACTATGCAATAAAATCAATGTTCATGATTTTCAAGGACAATTTTTGAAAATACGAGTGAAGATTGGTATCAAATTGGCCTAATCTGTCTTTCATGCACAAAAAGTTCAATTTGTGTTGGGAGCAAGGTTAGGAGATTATTGTTATTTAAAATCGAAATTATTGTAGAATGTCGTAGTTAAATACGATATTCTGCAGCGTACATCACAATCAATAAAAAAGCAATATCTCAAGTTCACATACGCGACCTTGTTCATTCCATTTTGTTACCAAAATTAATAAGATCTACAGTAAATTAAGTTATGTAAGATACGAAGTATCTCTATAGCTAGTACTCACCTCTAAGTATTTGGTACAGGAAAACCTTTATGTGGTCTGACGACAGGGGTTGGTGTGACACTATAATTTTGTGTAGATCGCTCTGAAGTAATTCTGTTATAACGTATCTGCAGCATACAAGTTAAGGCATAATAATTGAGAATTTAATAGTTTTTCCCTCTACAAAGTGAGATTATTTCTACAAAAAATCGTTATCTTTATGATGTACGGCTTCTGAGGATCACGGGGTCGGTTTCGCTAAGCTCGGACAGGTCAGGTGGGTATAGTTCGAGATCTCACAAAGCCTAGTCGGCCTTGGGTACGCTGAAGGAAGCCGATGACCACGCTACTAGTCGTGGTTAGGCTTACGTTCCACACAGCGATTTATCGTATTTTCCCACGACATGTTTCTCTGTACTGTTACGTCCGTTTTTCAGTTCACAAGAACTCTCAAAACCCATCTCCCCGTGTGGGATCCGCCGGATAGGATGGAGTCGCGACCGCACATCCGCGTTTTAAACTAAATTTATGCAGATCACAACTACTAGCTGCTTTAATTTTGCAGGTTATTTTAATGATTTGAAAATGTGAACGGTGTGTCATCAATAAAACTAGAAATTCAGATTTAAGTTGGTGAGCGGCGGAGGTTTTAGTTTGCTAGGTCTGCAACAGATCCCTCCTACATCACTTTGTAGAGGAGGAGAAATTTCGACGCGAGGCACGTTTTTCATTCACTCCACCCCAACCATAATTTTTTTAAGCAGCGAATAACTCGCATTGAAAAATTAGCAAAATAATGCACGCTCCGCGAGAGAATCAAGCTGATTTGCATACTGGATTTTGGCAGCCGGCATCTGTGGCGGCGTCGTTCGTGCGTCCCTCAGCAACGACGAGGGGCATCGAACAACGCAACGGACGTCTGTTTAAGCCGGCATCCTCATCCCCCAAGCGCGCTGGAAAAGGGGTTTTCGGAGCCGAAGCTGTATACTGTGTATAGACGTTAGTTTTAGCAAAATTTATTTTCGTTCTCGGAGCAGATTTGGATGAACCGACGACGTTAATTATAAGGTAAAAAAACCGGTAAAAATGAAAATAATTGGGGAACATTTTACTTTTATTTGAAAACTAGTTTCAGTTCCTAATTATAGTCGCTCATGGTGCAACAAGTTTATAAAAGGTAGGTACTTTTTAGAGCATAAGGAACACTAAAATTATACGATAGAAAAACTTGTTCTATCGCATTACAGCCACAACAAGAAATAAACGAAATACAACTTATATACAGCATATACAGGGTGTCCTATTTTCGTTATGTTATTAACGGAACATTTTCCATTATCGCCTCTGCGTTAATATTCAATAAATCAATGTATCTCAATCCCGTTAAGTTTCCATCAAATATTTGGTATGCTAGTTGACCACCCAAAATAAAACACGAAAGTTAAATCCAAAACGTCCTCGCCTCTGACGTTCAAAAGTTTGGTGCTGATTTGTATCAGACCAGTGACGCACATTATGCCTGTTAAATAATCCTAAGCTGCTTATTTGAGTTTCATCTGTCCAAATGACAGACCGCAAAAATTCTGGATTTTCTTGAATTTTATTTAAGTACCACCTACAAAAATTAAGCCTTCTTTCTCGATCTCCCGGGAAGAGATGGTGAATAATTTGAATTTTATATGGCCTATATTCGCCTTTTTTAATATTTTTTGAACTTTTGTTTTGGACACACCAACTTATGGGACGCCGTTTGGGTCTTTAATCGTCCATTTAAGGATATCCTACAGATGTTTTTAAATCGGGAATTATGGATATCCCACAGATATTTTTAAATCATTTTGGATATCATACAGTCAAGAATGATTATTTTTATCTGCGAGATATCTTTAAATATTTAAAAATATCTCACAGATATTTTTAATTCTGTAATTACGGATATCTACTAAGCATTTTGATATCCAAAATTGTGGCGCCACCTATAAGGCAAAAGATTCAATAATTCAATTACACCATCCTTTACATGTTGTAATTATTATCCAATTTAGAGTAGCAAGTGGAAGGCTACATTTTTTTATATCAAACCATGCAAGTAATATCCATAAATAATTATTTCTATCTACCAGGTATTGTTAAATCGACATAAATATCTGGGAGATATCCATAATTCATTATTTAAAAATATCAGCGAGATATAAATATTTATTAATGCATATCTCACTCATAGTTTTAAATATTTGATAATATCTATAGCATATTTTTAAATCAAATCAATCTTTGCTTAGCTTTGACTTTAGCACGTAAGTATTGCGTAAAGAATTACATACGAATCCAAAGTGAGCAAAAATAGTATTGGTTTCAGGATATCCCACAGATATTTTCAAATATTTAATGCTATCAGTGAGATATCCACAAACAATTATTTTTATCCGACAGATATTTTTAAATCAACAATTTTAGATATGGGGCGGTAATTTTTAAATATTTAGAATTATCTGTAAGATAGAATTAATTATTTATGAATATCACTTGCCAGTTTTGATATCCAAAATTGCAGCGCCCTCTAATTTCCAGGAAGTAAGCTTAGTTGTATTTATGGTCTAGTGTAAATCTGACTTACGCGCTCTCCCGCTTTAAATCTCCAGCCTGCGCGCGGTCGAGTTTTCTGTTTCCCCAGGACTTGTCTCGGTAGCACTCTGATTGGTGAAACTTTTGTGTTCGTGTTCGGCAATAACTGACGTTTCTTACCGAGGATAAAGAGGACGGCTAAATTATCAGTGATTTTATAAAGCCGGCTACTCACTACGCGGTACTTGGCGAGTACTTTTACTTGTTAAAGTACTTGTACTTAGCGAATAGTATGTGTGTATACCATACACACTACGCGGAAAAAAGGTGAATGCTCATCTTTTGCGGGAAGTGCAAGTACTTGTCAAAAAGCTTCTCATCATGGCGGACGATATTGAAACGGAAGCAGCAATTTCAATAGTTGTAAAACTCAAACAGTTCCTAAATATGTTGCCATTATGGAATCTTTCTTCTTTTCTAATTTGGGAATGGAAACTTCCATTTCCTCCACCATTTTTGATTGAATGCGCTTCCACGCATCATAAACCTCGTTCCTATTTTTATGCAATTTGTGCGAGGGGTCCCAATAATCGGTCCCACCTGATAAGTATCTGAAAATAAAAGTGTCGTTCTATTCGACCACTCCATTTCAACTAAATTTCTCAGCCCGAATCGTAAGTAAGTAACGGCGTAGTGTGTATCTGCCGCCAAGTACTTGCCGAGTACAATACTCGGGCCCTTTGACTTTGGACAGTTTTCCGACTTCAATTGGGAAGTACAAGTAGCATGCCGAGTCTAGCCGAGCCGTACTCGCATATCGTACACACTACTTGCTAATTCCCAAGTACTTGCCAAGTACTTGCAAAGTAACGCGTAGTGAGTAGCCGGCTTAATATTATAAAATCAGTGCTAAATATCGTAGGAAATACCAACGTTGTCAAGCTTCTCCAATTCCAATGTGCAACGTTGCATTACGTCATTTTCATTTGTAGGGCAAGGGAAAAAATACCTTTCCCTTGCCCTAAGAAACTATAAGCTTGAAAATTACAGACGGCAAGCATTTTGCCTGGAGGGCAAGGAAAAATATGACTAAAAAAGTCATCCCCAGCGGGTTTGCACCCCAAGCTACCTGAACCGCTAACTTCATGTGTATCCCATTAACCAAGGTGCCGATGCAAGGTAGGCTCTTGTATGAGCTACTTGATGGATATTTACACATTGGAAACGCTTGGCAACGTTGGTACTTCCTGGGATATTTATCCCCGGAAGTGCCTGCGTTGTCGCCGCCGGCAGCCAGCAAATTTACTTTTCGTTGCCGGCGCTGGTTTTGTCGTTGACCGTTATTAATATTTCAATATTATTCGCACCACTTATTGGCAATAACCTGAACGCTGAGGGCAAGGAAAAACATGATTAAAAAAAACTGGATGCGTGGTCGCCACTCGCGATAGAAGTTAATCTTCAACGTTTTAGAGGAATGAAAATTTTGTAGGGTAAACAGATGATCGGAGTATAATGCAATACAGGGTGATCTATAATGAGTGTAACAAACTTCTAGGGTAGATAGACTACTTAAAAATAATGCGAAAAACCTTAATCAACGTATGTCCAAAAATGCCGGCTAAGCGAGATACAAGGTGTCGAAATTTCTTTCAAAAATGTTATTTTTTTAATATCTGGAAAACTACCGGACCTATTCATTTGGAATTTTGGGCATAATAATTCCTTGAAGTTATTTACTAATTTATAAATTTTGAGTTTTGTACTCTCACCAGTGGCGTCACTACGAGGTGGGGAGACCACATTTATTACCGAAACTATGTTACGCTACTGACTTACATAGATATGTTGCAAAATATTAGAATCTTTGTTTTATTTACAAGAAAAAATCTCTTTTGTTTTTTGCGTTCGAGGCATAGTTTCAGAGAGAAATAATTTTGTGTAACACGGTGCATTAGTCCGAGATTTTAAAAACGAAATTGTCAATCCATTCTTTCTAATAGTAAAGTACATAGTACATAGTAGTACATCTTAATCCTTAATAGTAAAGTGTTGTAAATATCGAATTGGCGTGTAAATACTCGAGAATAGCACAAAACAGCTGAAAATAGTAGGTAACGATACAAGCAGATATTACATTTTTGTAAGAAATTTCAACATCCTGTATCTATTTTTGTAGCCATTTTTGGACACATATTCATTAGGGATTTTCACAATATTTTCACAGTATTTACACGCCACTTCAATAGTAACAACGGTTTACTGTTCACAGGGATTCTGCAAGTGACAAATAGACTGCTCTTTCCAGCTGTTACATTTTCAAAAACAACTTAAAATACAACTTAATTTCAGAAATATTTTAAAACGGATGAGTACAGTACATATAATAAAAGAACTTATGTATTGTTTAGACCAGATCATTATTATTTTGACGTTTGATGCACAGGGTTTGAGGTTAAGTTGTTTATTTCTCCGGCTAATTTATTGTTTAATCTTTATTTAATAGGGGGTTTAAGAATTTATTTATATTTAAAAAGTGTAAAATGGAAAAGAAAGTGTTAAAAATTAGTGTTATTAAGGACTTCTATGGACGATTTAAACCATCTATTGCGCCGGTTCTAGCGCCGTAAATTGCAGTCGTTTGTTGCATTTTGGTTTTAAACAAAATGACTGTATAAATAAATGCTTTTACACGACAAACACCGAAAAAGCTTCATAGTAATCGCCATATATTGATTTAATGTTAAGAAATCAGGATGAAAGGTAAAAATAGAATGTGAAGTGCAAGGTCATCTAAGCTCCATTTAAAATGCATTGAAAAATTTTATCCTACTTTTCTCTTAGGACAGCCGATAGCGTTTTAAATTTCGCGCTCTGATTTTGCCGTTACACTAATGGACTCTATTGCATAATTAAAAAATGAAATTTCGGTAGAATTATGTATTATTTCGGTAGATCGGTAGATAACATATAAAATCGGTAGATCTACCGAAATTTCGGTAGGGTTGGCAACACTGTGGAGCCGCGCGACCGATTTACACCAGCCCAAAAGAAAATAATAATTACATCTTTCGCCTTATAGGTGGCGCCACAATTTTGGATATCAAAATGCTTAGTAGATATCCGTAATTATAGAATTAAAAATATATGTGAGATATTTTTAAATATTTAAAGATATCTCGCAGATAAAAATAATCATTGTTCACTGTTTGATATCCAAAATGATTTAAAAATATCTGTGAGATATTTTTAAATATTTAAAAATATCTGTGGGATATCCATACTTCCCGATTTACAGACATCTGTAACATATCCTTAAATAGACGATTAAAGACCCAAACGGCGTCCCATACCAACTTGTGATTCGATTCCGCGACAAGAAGTTTTTGGTGTCGCCTCAACCAACGATAAAACGTTTATTTCTTCCTCTTCCCTATTTTCTTTATTATAAATTGTGTTTCTAGGTTTATTGAATGACCCGTAGTGAATTAAATTTGATTTTAATCTCGAAAACATCATTGTGCCAATTTTTTTGAAAATAAAGGTGAACTCTGGGTAGCGCAATTTTGCGACCGTTGGTCTCAAACGATTTTTAGAGTTCAAGAACTCGCGTAAATCACGCATTATGAAGCAGCGCCAATTTCGGTCTGGATTCTATCTAAATTATGCATCTATAAGTCGTCGTCAGGCGGTGGCGTAGTGAATGAACGAAATACACTAACCAGCAGCGACCTTACATAGTCAATTAAGTCCTAACGGAAGTAGTAAATTATAACTCCCGGGCGCGCGACCCCTAAAGGTTAATTTTTCGTTTAAAGCGTATTGCGACATGTGTGAAAATACGGGATAGGGCCTCTACGACGTAAATGGTGATACCAAAGCCGATAAACTCTCCGGAGCTCACGGACACGGATCAGAAGCGACACGTGATTTTTCTGAAGGACTATGCACTCTGCGAAACGGACATCTGATGTGTTAATAAAATTGACTGTATTTAATTTACATCCAACAATTATTTTGGTTCGGTTCCCAATTTCAGTAACTCCCCGTACACATTCTGCCCGTCCGCGTGAAAAAAATCGTCGTGGGAGTCGGACGAAAAACTTGCAGAAATTAAAAGTCGCGGCTGTGTCATGGCCTACTTTATACAGCTGTTCTCGTTGTTTGCATAGGTCGGATGGGCGAGGTGTAATCGTGGGCGGCGGCGGCGGATTACATTATAATGTGTGACTGGGAACTAGGAAAGTCGACTCCGTTATTTCCGTCCTCTTTCCACCTCCAAAATAGCACAAAGGAACGAAAATAAAAATTTCGGTTTTATTTTTGGATTGGTTGTAGAAATTTTTGTGTGATTCATCTTCAACGCGCAGTAAAATCGGCTCGTGCAAGCAAAACATTGTTGCAGGCTACAGGTATAGGTACCTGAACGAGCAGGTAGTTGCTACACAAAACTGAACTCGGAACATTTCTGGTTTGCCACAACAAAAATTCCAACGCTACCTAGATTCCCTCGAGTGTAACTAACCTATGGGATATTTCCATTTTTCAGTTCGAGCGAACTTCAGCGGTTTCAGACGTTGCCCTAAAGCTACGGTCACATCCAAGAGCGCCTATAAATAAATTATAAATTTTCTGAACATATTGGATACTTTTGCAGGAATAGTAATAGTAATAAACGTGTGTGTCGACATATTGCAGGTTATGCGTTGTCCGTATCGTAATATTGTGTTTTTATTGCTTAGATAAGTGCCCTCCTTTTAACATTAAACAATTTTATATTACCCTATAAAACCGTTTATTATTTTGCGATCGGAACGCCAAAGTATTTGTTCTATATCATAATGGAGCAAATACAGGTGGTCTTGCAAAATGTTTCATAAAAATTCTTGAGCTTCCTGCATTGACAAATTGTCTTTTTTATACGTTTTAAAAAGGATACATTTCTTGGAAGAAGTCTAAATGTGGAGGCTGCAATATATCTAAAGCTGACAGTACCTGAAAATAAAAGAGAACTTTGCTAATATGTACCAAGATAGTTTAATTCGTCCATATATCAATTTGAATTTTATATAAGTATCGAAAAATTCATCAAAAAGTTTTCAGTCCAAAGACTTCGTTATTTTAAAATGGAACAGCCTGTATATTATTGCACTTTTTAATTCCTTATTGAATTTTAGGGCCACTTTGTTAAACACTTTTTGGACCTAAGATGTACCGTTCGGTCATAATTCGACATTTTTCGAGAAACTTAAAAGTTTGCAGATCTTTAAAAAATTAATGATATCTCGGAAACTAAATTAGATAAAAAGTTGTGGTTTTGACTGTTGTATTAAACACAAAAGAAGGTACCTGCTACGTTGCAAATTTTATTTTAGAGAATCGGGAAAGTTCGTGATACGGACCATTAAATTTGAAATTTTTCAAACATTTATATTTCGACTTTTTTAATGGAAAATTCGAAATATTTCGAAAACTAGCAGATACAGATCAAAATGGTTTGAATGAAATTGAAAGGGGATAAAAATCTGCGTCTAATGGTGTAAAAATTAATATATTGTTTATTTAAAAAAGTCGAGATATCAATGTTCGAAAAATCTGAAATTCAATAGTTCATATCATCAACTTTCCCAATTCTCTAAAATAAAGTTTGCAACGTAGCAGGTACTTTCTTTTGCGTTTAACACAATAGTCGAAACCGCTACTTCTTATCTAATTTAGTTTCCAAGATATCATTAATTTTGTAAAGCACTGCAAACGTCAAATGTCCAAAAAATGTCAAATTACGAGCAAACGGTACGTCTTAGGTCCAAAGAGTTTTTAACAAAGTGACCCTAAAATTCAATAAGAAATTAAAATATATAGGCTGTTCCATTTAAAATAACGAAGTTGGTATCTACTTCCGCTATAACCGGAAGCTTGCCATCTTTGAAAATAATTTTAAAATATGCAGTTTACAAATTAGAGCAACTTCTGTAGTTGGCAATTTTTCGTATTTATAACAGTAGTGTAGTTATAGAGGAAATACGCCAGCGTGGGACATCCTGTACATCTAACTAGTTCAAATAAACGATCTTACATCTTACCTCTGGAGCCACACACTTTTGAAGATTTCTGGGCACAATCCATCTATAACTGGTGCTTTATTGTTTTTTTAAACTTTCTAATACTAGCTCAAACTCTTCCCTCATTAATAGGACAGCCTAGGTTATCCCCCTCTACACTGATTTCATTTTCTAATATACCGTGTGACAAACTTCCATGGGTACATGGGAAAATAACATGGGCAATTACATTTTTGGGGATTCCTGCTCCCCATGTGTAGTTACAGTGGTGGTAAAGGTAGCAATCGAAAGACTATTTTTTTCTGCTTATGAGGATACCAAATACTCTGCAATTTTCTAATTTATTAAAGCATTAAAAGCAAAAATTACACTAATAATTTTCAAATTAAAACACGGATATTCATCAGATTACCTATGACAATTTAATTTATTCTAATCAAAGACTCCCTTGATTCTAATTTCTAATTCGTCTGAACTGTCAACATTATTTATCGACAATTTAAAATTTGGGTTTTAAAATGAACAAAAATATTTATTCAGTTGAAGAAAAGGTTTTCATTGTGAAAACATTTTACGGCGGCAATAATCTGCGGGTAGTCCGTGACTTATTTTCTGTAAAATTCAATAACAGTCCTATTCCTTCGGTAACAACAATAAAAAATTTAGTTAAGACATTTGAAGATACTGGGAATCTTTCACTGAAAGAAGGTAATTTTTACTAATAAATTTACTTGGTTTTTATTTAGATAATTCTGATTCGCTTATTATTATTACCTAGTTGCTAATTCCTTATTGTTCGCTAACTTAAATTTTACTGGGATTATGAGAAATTTAACAAGTGATAACGTGCGGAGTGAAACAAAACTAAAATTAATCTTATGATTTATTTTTTTAGTCGTTCCAAGAAATCTAAATGTTGAGGTAGAGGAAATGGTAATAGGCCTGATAACTGCTAGTCCAACATCTAGTTTAAGGTCTATTGCCCTAGAATGTAATGTTTCAAGAGAAACTGTCCGTAACATATTAAAAAAAACAAATATCATCCCTTTAATTTCCAATGTCACCAAGAGTTACTTCCTTTTGACGAAGGAAGAATCAAGGCAAACTTTATGTGAAGAAATGCAAGAACGGGCTAATCGGGATCGCAGCTTCCTCTCATCAATTTGTTTTACCGATGAGTGTACCTTCACTTTAAATCAAGAGCCAAATTCACAAAACGTTAGGCATTGGGCCCAGGAAAATCCCAGAATAAATCTAGCCACTACAACGCAATACTCTCAAAAAATCAATATTTGGGCAGGCATTTTTAATAATCGCATTATAGGACCATTTGAAATACAGGGAAATTTAAATTCAGAAGCTTATTTAGATCTTTTAATTAACCATATTCGCCCTGCATTAGAAGAAGTTGCACATACGAATCGGGAGGTCTGGTTTCAACATGACGGATGCCCAGCACATTTTGGAGCACAAATGAGGGAATTATTAAATGAAATATTTCCAGAGAGCTGGATTGGTCGAGATTTATAAAACTCGTCACCCAAATCTTGATTCTTTAAGGAATGCTATTTTTGCGGAATGCAACTTAATAACTTAATAAACGATCGGCAACTTGCGAATGTGAGAAATTCTTTCTATAATAGGCTGGGATACTGTCTGATACAGAATGGGGGTTTATTTGAATATTTGTTATAGTTATTTTTCTTTTTTTATGTTACTTTAATTTCATTGTATATTAATAAGTTTTGTCCTTACCTAGATATGAAATAAATAGGTATTAAATTGCCAGATTACAAAATTCATTAGAGCAAAATAAACAAATGTTGCCGCTTGTTAAATTTTTCATAATTGCAGTAAAATTAAAGTAATTTAATTTTTATTATTTCATTTTATTGCTTTAACATTTTCCCAAAAACTTTTTAATAGGTTAGACGACACCTACAATTTACCCTAAACTATGGACCAGCATTCACCAACGAAACATCCACACCATCAGTAATCAATTAATTGTCAACTATAGGTAATGACAATAATAATGTGAATGAGAATTATCTAAATAAAAAAACAAGTTTATGTATTAGTAAAAATTAACTTCTTTCGATGAAAGATTCCCAGCCTTCAAATTTCTTACTAAATTATTTGTTGTTATGCCGAAGGAATAGGACCGTTATTGAATTTTACAGAAAATAAGGCGCGGACTACGCGCAAACTATTGCTGCCGTAAAATATTTTCACAATGAAAACCTTTTCTTGAACTGAATAAATATTTTTGTTCATTTTTAAATGTTGACAGTTCAGAAAATCCATAAAAATCAAAGACGTCCGTGATTAGAATAAATTAAGTTGTCATGGATAATCTGATAAATTTCTGTGTTTTAGTTAGAAAATTATTAATGTAATTTTTGCTTTTAATGCTTTAATAAATTGGAAAGTTGTAGAGTTTTTGATATCCTCATACGCAGAAAAAAATAATCTTTCGATTGCTACCTTTAGCACCACTGTAACTACACATGGGGAGCAGGAATCCCCAAAAATGTAATTGCCCATGTTATTTCCCCATGTACACATGGAAGTTTGTCACACGGTATTTATCTCCTAAATAGTTCATGTCCCGCGTATAAGATTCGCATACCAACCATTAATCATGGAAATTACTTGATCATTCTTACAGGGTAGAACAATCAAGCCAACCAGAGCAGGTTTCCCACAAGGGTCCGCCCTGGGCCCTTTTTTGTACAGTACTTATATCGCTGGGCAGACTACGGGACTGTATGTAGACGACACTGCCGCTGCCACTGTCAGTGCAAGAAGGTCTCCTGACCTAGCCTGCAACAGATTCCTTCCCCCGATGACATCATCTAAGCCCCAAAGGCAAGTACCTGGGCATCATTTTCGACAAGCGACTCACTTTCAAGTCTCACACCAATCATGTTAAGCACAAAATGCACCCCTGGCACTATCAAAGGACTAATGGACTGTATTCACTGTTGCAAAGCCGTAAAGTTATTACTGCTAAATTTTTTCGTATGTAGCAGTTTATTTAAATAAATTTAAGTTCTAGTTTACCAGATAGAAGGAAAATGGTGGAATATTATACTTACATTTTCGTGTTTAAAGAAGCAGAGCATCTTCAGTTCCCTGAAAACCCTCTTAGATGAAACTAGCGACTGGAACACATTTGGTAACTTTTTCAGTGCTACGCGTCTGCCGTCCCTTGGGTCCGTGACTGCCCTGAAATAAACAAAAAAAAGTCAAACAAAGTCGCGACTTATAAGAGTGTCATACAGTGGCCAACTGTCTTTATTTTGTATAACAATTTCATCATTACCGGTCCAGCTCCTCCGCCAAATATTCGCGGAACTTCCGATTGCGCCAGGTATAATTACAGCCTATCAATCACGCGGTCGACTACCTAGTGCGAGTAGCCGGAAGCGTCGGGCTCTTTAACCGACATAAAATCAGACACAGATTATTAAAACAGGTAGAAACAAAGAAACCGGACCGGCCTTGAACCCACCTCGCACTCCCAACCACCTTGTGGTATAGAGATCTCTAGCGCGTACCGTGTCCCAAGTTCAATATCCTTCTCGCCACCACTAAAACATCTCTAAAAATATAATGGGTAGGCTGTGCCCGCTTGCATCAAGACGGCTATACGTGCGATTCGCTTTTCTCGGCACGCGGGATTCTAATAATAAAAGTGCATCTTGTAGAATTTGCACGACGCGAGGAATGATTTGTGGACAACCGACCTCGCGGATAAAGAAACGGAAATGGGGCTCGGTACCGGTTTTGTGTCCGAAATAGATCTCCACAATGAAGACTCCTTCTAGATCTTTTTGTCATTGGACAACAAAAGTTTCGTTGCGAAATTTATAAATCGTTTTAATAGTTTACTTTTGAACAACTTCATTTTTCAAATAGAACCATACAATTTTTACGTCATAGTTGCTTTCCTTGTCGAACATGCATTCGATTCATACCTCTAAAATTAATTCTTTTTGAAATAATCACCTTCAAATATATGACTTTCGCCAATTAGAAAACAAAAACATTAAAATTTACATTTTGTGAAGCATTTTTTCCAAAATGGTTTTGTTCTACAATTCAATGCCTGGCGGGGTATTTGCTCGAGGAGTAGTTGTTCGAACGATTCAGTACCACTCATTGCTCCACTCTACAGACATTTTCACTCGCATTTTCAATTCGATTTCTGACGAAACAGACACTCGCTCACTTATATCTTTTTTTATTGGTCTCTCGAAGTCTGTTACAAATACCGTAATTCTTTGGCATAAATTCATGCTGTCTGAGAAATAAAAGTAAAATGCACTTATTTAAACAATCTCATGTTGTCACGGGCCCCGTTACGTGAGAAGAATCGTGTCAGTAGGTCAACAGTTTCATCTTCAGTGTTGCAAGTGTTAAATTGATTGTTACGATTTTAAAAGTAGATCCTGTTACCACATACCCTCGATCCGCCTTCGACACTATTTTTATAATAATTTGTCCTCAAAACAGTTTCGAGACTCGGGGCTCTTCTAATTGGCTGCGAATCAGCCCACTTCAGAATTAACACTTCCAGCACAGTAGACGTAAAATATAGAGGCAAAATCTTAAGACAAAAATTTGAAAGAATAAGCGATTACAAAACAAAAATGCGAATGATGTTTTCGAAATTAAAATCAAATGTAATTCACTATGGGTCATTCAATAAACCTATAGAAACAAAATTTATAATAAAGAAAATGGGGAAGAGGAAGAAATAAATGTTTTATCGTTGGTTGAGGCGACACCAAAAACTTCTTGTCGCGAAATCGAATCACAAGTTGGTGTTTTCGAAACAAAAGTTCAAAAAATATTTAAGAAGGCAAATATAGGCCATATAAAATTCAAATTATTCACCATCTTTTCCCGGGAGATCAAGAAAGAAGGCTTAAAATTTGTAGGTGGTACTTAAATAGAATTCAAGAAAATCCAGAATTTGGGCGGTCTGTCATTTGGACAGATGAAACTCACATAAGCAGCGTAGGATTATTTAACAGGCATAATGTGCGTCACTGGTCTGATGCAAATCAGCACCAAACTTTTGAACGTCAGAGGCAAGGACGTTTCGTGTTTTATTTTGGGTGGTCAACTAGCATACCAAATTTTTGATGGAAACTTAACGTGATTGAGATACATTAATTTATTGAATATTAACGCAGAGGCGATAATGGAAAATGTTCTGTTAATAAACATAAACAGGGTATACCGTGTGACAAACTTCCATGTGTACATGGGGAAATAACATGGGCAATAAGGAATTAGCAACTAGGTAATAATAATAAGCGAATCAGAATTATCTAAATAAAAACCAAGTAAATTTATTAGTAAAAATTACCTTCTTTCAATGAAAGATTCCCAGTATCTTTAAATTTCTTAATTAAATTTTTTATTGTTGTTACCGAAGGAATAGGACTGTTATTGAATTTTACAGAAAATAAGTCACGGACTACCCGCAGACTATTGCCGCCGTAAAATGTTTTCACAATGAAAACCTTTTCTTCAACTGAATAAATATTTTTGTTCATTTTGAAACCCAAATTTTAAATTGTCGATAAATAATGTTGACAGTTCAGACGAATTAGAAATTAGAATCAAGGGAGTCTTTGATTAGACTAAATTAAATTGTCATAGGTAATCTGATGAATATCCGTGTTTTAATTTGAAAATTATTAGTGTAATTTTTGCTTTTAATGCTTTAATAAATTGGAAAATTGCAGAGTTTTTGATATCCTCATACGCAGAAAAAATAGTCTTTCGGTTGCTACCTTTACGACCACTGTAACTACACATGGGGAGCAGGAATCCCCAAAAATGTAATTGCCCATGTTATTTCCCCATGTACACATGGAAGTTTGTCACACGGTATAAATCACAACGAAAATAGGACACACGTATCTGACCACAAATTAGGATCGTTTCATTTTCTGCCTAATTTATTAAAAAAAATTTTTGCTCTGACCCAAAATTCTATAAGATGCAGTTCGCTGAAAACAATTACTTAAAAGTAAGTTACACGTGGAGGCAGCAGTCCGTGTAATAGGCAACTACCCATTAAGAAAAGTACGTTGCTTAAAAGCGTAGATTAAGAATTATTAACAGAAAGTTTCGATTATCAGCTAAAACGAAATTAAATTTAAATTCAAATGCATACTTAAGATGGGCTGCATATCCATCATTAGTATTATTAAAAATCCGTTAATAATATCATTTTTTTACTTTCTTTGGAAAGGTGGGTCAAGCTAATTTTTACGTTCGACCGTTTTCTTTAAGGAGATCTAGCAGCACATGAGGATTGACGTCTACCTTCGGTATGGGACACTCTTTTGTTAATCGAATCACGAACATCCTCTGCAGACACAAAAATCTATAGAGACGACAGTGGCGTACCAAACCGTCGGTAAAACCTTGGTTCACAAATGTCACGAACACATGTTTCTCCCACGGCAAAAATACCGTTTACTAAAATAGCATAATTAATGTTTCAATTATAGCAAAAATGATAAAATATGCGAGAGCGTTTCCCCAAAAAAACCTCCAAATATGATAATTTCATTATCGCCATTAAATTATTTTAAGGTTATGTGTATTTAAAAATAAAACAAACGCGTTATTTTATCGCTAAAATTCAATGCCAAAACCGAATTATTTTTTATATCTATCATAATGTTTTCCTACGTCCCCTATCAGTTTTACAATAAACGCATTGTGTTATTTAATCAGCCATTGTTTTGGCTGCAGTAACACTCGCTTTTGTCCGTATAAACTGGTTTTTCCTCAAGTCGTAAAAAATCTACCTGTCCTCCATTTGCGTACGAGGTAGGAAAAAATCCACTGTTATTTCTGCGGTGGCACAATATTCGAATTAAATGACGCTCTTGGTTTTCAATTACGGGGGACGTTTGGAAAGTTTGGTCGATTCGATCCATTACTATTACTATTTCTCATCTGCTAACTTTTCAAACGTACCCCGTACTTCTGAACATAGCAGGTGCTCTTCCACTTGGTCCTCAAGCCTGTGTATAGTATTTCGTGGGCACAATGCTTACCTGTCCATCTTTTTTATGCTGCTGGATTTTTTCAAGCATACAGTCTCATAAATGGGTACAGCTACACTTTATTATTATGTGGATCTTAGTAAAGGTTCTTTCTTTTTTTGGTACCTGAAACCTGTTCACTTTCAAGGTTAACCGAAAATTCTCCAGTTTTGTGCTGAAGAACGGCTGAAAACGTTGGAAAATATGTCCGAATTGCTTGGGTTTCAGTATTTTAAAAATTCACACGTATTAAACCTAAACAGTGCAGATCGTAATGAGAAAGAACGCTTAAAATGCCGCTTTATTGTGTTTTTCATAGTCGGGCATGACACCTGGTTCAGCAAGAACGAATTGAACCGGTTGATGACCCTACAGCTTCTAGTATTTTAAAAATTTGTAAAAATTGAACTTTAGAGCAATAACATTATACCGTGTGACAAACTTCCATGTGTACATGGGGAAATAACATGGGCAATTACATTTTTGGGGATTCCTGCTCCCCATGTGTAGTTACAGTGGTGGTAAAGGTAGCAATCGAAAGACTATTTTTTTCTGCGTATGAGGATATCAAAAACTCTGCAATTTTCCAATTTATTAAAGCATTAAAAGCAAAAATTACTCTAATAATTTTCAAATTAAAACACGGATATTCATCAGATTACCTATGACAATTTAATTTATTCTAATCAAAGACTGCCCTTGATTCTAATTTCTAATTCGTCTGAACTGTCAACATTATTTATCGACAATTTAAAATTTGGGTTTCAAAATGAACAAAAATATTTATTCAGTTGAAGAAAAGGTTTTCATTGTGAAAACATTTTACGGCGGCAATAGTCCGCGGGTAGCCCGTGACTTATTTTCTGTAAAATTCAATAACAGTCCTATTCCTTCGGTAACAACAATAAAACATTTAGTTAAGAAATTTGAAGATACTGGGAATCTTTCATTGAAAGAAGGTAATTTTTACTAATAAATTTACTTGGTTTTTATTTAGATAATTTTGATTCGCTTATTATTATTACCTAGTTGCTAATTCCTTATTGTTCGCTTAAACTTAAATTTTACTGGGATTATGAGAAATTTAACAAGTGATAACGTGGAGTGAAACAAAACTAAAATTAATCTTATCATTTATTTTTTTAGTCGTTCCAAGAAATCTAAATGTTGAGGTAGAGGAAATGGTAATAGGCCTGATAACTGCTAGTCCAACATCTAGTTTAAGGTCTATTGCCCTAGAATGTAATGTTTCAAGAGAAACTGTCCGTAACATATTAAAAAAAACAAATATCATCCCTTTAAATTCCAATATCACCAAGAGTTACTTCCTTTTGACGAAGAATCAAGGCAAACTTTCTGTGAAGAAATGCAAGAACGGGCTAATCGGGATCGCAGCTTCCTCTCATCAATATGTTTTACCGATGAGTGTACCTTCACTTTAAATCAAGAGCCAAATTCACAAAACGTTAGGCATTGGGCCCAGGAAAATCCCAGAATAAATCTAGCCACTACAACGCAATACCCTCAAAAAATCAATATTTTGGCAGGCATTTTTAATAATCGCATTATAGGACCATTTGAAATACAGGGAAATTTAAATTCAGAAGCTTATTTAGATCTTTTAATTAACCATTTTAAATTTTTCATAATTGCAGTAAAATTAAAGTAATTTAATTTTTATTATTTAATTTTATTGCTTTAACATTTTCCCAAAAACTTTAATAGGTTAGACGACACCTACAATTTACCCTAAACTATGGACCAGCATTCACCAACGAAACATCCACACCAGTAATCAATTAATTGTCAACTATAGGTAATGACAATAATAATGTGAATGAGAATTATCTAAATAAAAAAACAAGGTAGGTATGTATTAGTAAAAATTAACTTCTTTCGATGAAAGATTCCCAGCCTTCAAATTTCTTACTAAATTATTTGTTGTTATACCGAAGGAATAGGACCATTATTAATTTTACAGAAAATAAGGCACGGACTACGCGAAAACTATTGCCGCCGTAAAATATTTTCACAATGAAAACCTTTTCTTGAACTGAATAAATATTTTTGTTCATTTTTAAATGTTGACAGTTCAGAAAATCCATAAAAATCAAAGACGTCCGTGATTAGAATAAATTAAGTTGTCATGGATAATCTGATAAATTTCTGTGTTTTAGTTAGAAAATTATTAATGTAATTTTTGCTTTTAATGCTTTAATAAATTGGAAAGTTGTAGAGTTTTTATATCCTCATACGCAGAAAAAAATAGTCTTTCGATTGCTACCTTTACCACCACTGTAACTACACATGGTGAGCAGGAATCCCCAAAAATGTAATTGCCCATGTTATTTCCCCATGTACACATGGAAGTTTGTCACACGGTATGTATCGTAAGTTTTATTTGTAAGTAAGCAATATCAGTTAATATCAGTTTAATATTAGTTTCCCTATTTTTCCTTATTTCTAGAGAATACGTAACTATGAAAATTTTAGGAAATGGACAAAATAAGCAAGCTCATAGGTATTATCCTTGAATGTTTTGGATGGTGCATTGCTACCCCTCCAAATATATTTTACAATAAGGTGCTGTGTTCGAGTATGTTTAGAAGCCAGCAGTCGGTGTGTTGTAATGTAGTATATTTTGTAAGTGGTGCTGCGATTGAGTATGATTTGGAATAGCCAATCGGGTATTTTGTGGGAGTGGCATGGCTCTGGTTAAGTGTGTCTATTCAATGTCTTCTACTAATTTCTTGTTTAATATCATTACATGAATGAATCATTTCCCACCGTATCCCTACCTTCGTTTTGAAGGATTTATTTATTTTTTTATTGTTTTGCTAAACCTATTGATATCAGCTTTGTTCCAGAACGAGAACTTCTCACAAAGAAAATGATGCCAGTGGGTTGTTTCAAAAGTGAATAAAAAGTATGAGTACATCGCTGAGTCACACAAAACAAAACGTAGAAAATTGTGTTTTTAGCTTACCAGGGCTGTAGTAGTACATATACGAATATGTAATTTATTTTAGGCCTTTGTCACTACACGTGTTTATGACTGCTTGTACTTTCTATTTATTTTAAGTACAACAGCACAAAGAGGGATTCCTTCAAGAGAATAGCGTTTCTAAATTTACATCCAGTATTTTGAACTCGATTTGGACTTTTGCCACGCGTGTACTATGTAATTCAATGGTCTTTGTCTTCATGAATAGGACACACGGCAGATTATTAAACTGAACCAAATTTGTACCCGTTTTTTCGCTAAACGAATCAAAGAAAGTGGACAATTTTTTTGATCTGGAAAGACTGCATTATACGCACATCTACTCTATCCATGATTGTAACTAGTTACGCAGTTTTGTTTACACATAACGAAAGTATTCGCAAACCTCTTGCGACATTGCTCCGACAGCGAATGCATTTTTTTTTCTTGAAGACCTTATCATGTTCGAAGAATTTTTTCTCGTTCTCGTTTGTTTGAAAGACGTTTGGATAAATGTGTGGCATTGGATCAGTTGCATTTGTAAAGGAGGGCCTTGAAATAGACGACAAACGTATAAACTTTCACGTGCGTCTCACTTGTCACAAAATGCTTCGCATGTGCGGTTATCTAATGATGCAATTTTGTGCCAGTGGATCATCGTTTAGATTTTTGGTCGAATTTTAAGGTCACCTTATGCAAAACATCGTATCTGTAAAGTGCACCCTCTTCGAGATATTAGACGTTAAAAATCGTCATTCCTCAAATTTCATCAATTATAACTTGGAAACGGTACGAGATAAAGAAAGATGATTTACATGTCCCTATCCTAGTTTTTAATTCTCTATCTAATGGGTCTGGAAAATACTGCTTCCAGATTGGCAACTTTTTGTCATTTTTTGACCAATCAGGAGGAAGTATTTTCCAGACCCTTTATAGATAGAGATTTAAAAACTGGGATAGGGACATGTAAGTCATTTTTCTTTATCTCGAACCGTTTCCAAGTTATAATTGATGAAATTTGAAAAATTACGATTTTTAACGTCTAATATCTCGAAGATATGATATGATGTTTTGCATAAGGTGACCTTAAAATTCGACCAAAAATCTAAATCCCTAATAAAAATGTGGGCATTCCATTTAAAATAAGGAAGTTGGTGTCTATTTCCGGTATAACCGGAAGTCGCAGAAAGTAAAATATATTTTAGTCGAATTGAGCATCCTCGATTACCTGTTTGTGCAAATTTGTGTAATTCTACTGTATATACAGATCGTGTAAGGTCGTCGTGGGATACCCTGTATATGATCTTTCATTTGAAAATTAAATAAAAATGTCCATTTTCGTTGTTGTTTAGGAATATTATGCCAATGGACCCTCGTACGCATTAATACCATCGAGCAAACCCTTTCCTTTGCGATCGGTGTATAGGTGTGTGCCACTCTTTTGCGGGGACGAGCCCTAGAAAAAAATCGAGTATTTTTCGAGGGCAATTTGGGAACGGCCGCCCTATAGGAAGCGTCGCCAAGAGCGCAGTGACCCGCTCGATATAGCCGGTGCCGCAGTTTCTCCGTGCCATGTTCTAGCGCCCAGGATATCGAACCTTCCGGGAGTGGTTTGCTCTGGATCTGCGCCCTTTGTTGGCGAACTCTCTCCCCTTTGCGAATGTGCTTCACGGGCACGTTTTGTTTATTGTTGAGTGTACTGTCTGAATGCGGAATTATGGCACGAGCGACAGGCACCGCAAGATCATAACAGTAATGGGAAAAAATCGATTTGCATGCGCCGCTTGTCATCGAAAATTTTCGCTACAGACATAGACACAATAAAGAAAGAACTTCAAATATCTTTGTTTTCCCGAACGCTCAGCCAGAAATACAATTACATACGTAATAACCTTGCAAAAATTGAATATAACATTTGCCAAGAGTAGTTTCATGGAAATAGTAAGTATACAAGTAATATTTATAATTGTTGTAATTCTACAGTCCGTCTAAACCGTTTAACAAAACGTTTGATGTTTCTATACAACCTAAAAGTATTTTCAAGTATGCAGCTTGTCCATTTTTTGTCAGTTTTACTGCTTCTGTTACTTCCTCCAGTGTTATCACATTATCTATTGCATCTTTTCTTCGTATTTCTTCTCTACCATCCATTCTCTCCTCCGTTTGTTGATCTTCCTATATCTTAAACTTCTATTCGAAAAAGTTTCTCCCAGTTTTAATATACCAGGTGGGGATTTAGTGTGTAATCGGCTCATATCTCTGGAACTATTTAAGATATCAAAATGAAATTTTGCACGAATGTGGGGAACCACATGGAGCATTTCCCAAAATTATTTAGGTATATACAGGATGTTCACATTCTGAGTACCAGACCAAAGTTCCATTTCTTTAAATGGAAACCATTTCCATCCTGTATATACCTAAATAATTTTACGAAATGCTCCATGTTGTTCCCCACATACGCGTAAAATTTCATTTTGATATCTTAAGCAGAGATATGAACCGATTACACACTAAATCCCCACCCGGTATAATATTACCCTTCCCTTCCCTGAGATTTATGATTCAATATTTCCAATAGTACCAGCTTGTGATCTGTACTTAGTTGTAGTTCCCTTCTACCATCTTCTGATTTAAATGTATATTGAGGTACTTTTCCGTGGTCTCAGAACGAGATTTCTATCAACACATCGTACAAATTCTAGTATTCGCTTCCTATTCTACTATCCTATTATCCTCTATAGGTTTGTCGCCGGGCGTATTTTAGTTCATACTGTATAACGCCCTCAAAATGATTTTAACTTTTCTTTTCAACACTCTGTATAGTGTTTGAACTAAAACCAATTTTGGCTTCGCTTCGTGCAGGATCAAGAATGCGTTCATAGAGGGGACTGAATTGCTGAATTCTCTCCCACAACAAAATTCTCATTCCCACAGTCTGTATAGTGAAATATTTGAGTCTGGACCCTCCCCGGCTTCTCATTTACGATCCGGACTTACACAAAAAAAATGGCACACACACAGGCTAGAGCTTGCCTCTCTATAGAACCCCAGAAGTTGGTATTTATATACCTGCACATACGAGCAGATGTTGTTTGGGAACTTTTCGTTCGCGTTGTCAAACAAATTAAACTCCCGATAAAACGTTGACGAGACATAGCAATTAAATAGCGAGATTCCTGAATAAAATGTCACTTTCCGGGAAATTTTATTGGGTTAAAAAATTTTGCAAAAGCACCACGGGAAGGCTCTAGCGCAATCAAAGAACTGTATGAGCATGTGTAAGCAAAAATTTAAGTTCCTTAGCTGTTGCAGTGCATCGACTCGTAGGTATGGGGAGGGTTTAGGGGTCACGCACCTCCACGGTGAGGTACCTGAATATCGTAAAAAAGCGGAGACACACACGCGGGCCGCGGGCTCTTTGTCCCCGGCTCAAGGAGAAACGAGGGTGCAGTCCGCGTCGTCGTCCGTCTAGACCGGCAAAGTTTTGTTTGACCCCTCCGTCCGTCGGCACTTCTCGAGTTTTATTTGCGCTCGGAGCCTGCTAATAAGAAAGTTTATTAATGACGTGCACGCGTTGAGATTATTCTATACGGGCGTACCTACGTTATTTCTAACAAAAATTTTCAAATTTCACTTCTTTCTTTTCGAGTCTACGGTAACCGCAGGTCGAGTAAATCTTTAGTCCTGCCGTACCTACTTACGTCGTTCGACGTTACATTGTCATTCTGTAATGTATCATTGGGACGACCCCGATCTCCGGCCGGAATATATGGAGAATGGCAGTATAACAGAAGTACAGTATAGGAGGAGAAATAATTATTTTAAGCAACAACTTATAGTAGCTGCCGTGGCGAGATGGATAGCGCATCGGCCTAGTCATTCATTTGGTCTGATTTCAATGCCTGCTACGGTTGGTTTTCGCTTTTCATTGTGTTACTCCGGGAGTAGGAATTGTTATGCGGAAAAAAGTAGGGCAGAGTGTAGAAAATTTCTTACAGCAAAGTGACAGGGTAGTTATGGTTAGGTTAGATTCGAAACCTGTAAAAACAGTAATAATACAGGTATATATGCCCACTTCTAACTACAGTGATGAGGTCGTAGAGGCAGTTTATAGTGATATTGAACATGTGCTAGATTTTGTGAGAGGACACGAAAATTTAATAATTATAGGAGATTTCAATGCAGTCGTAGGCACAGTGCGAGAGGGCGGAATAGTTGGTCCCTTTGGATTAGGCAATAGGAACGATAGGGGAGTGAGACTGATAGAGTTCTGCGATAAACATAACTTAACGGTCGCGAACACTCTATTTCACCATCATGTTAGGAGACGCTACACGTGGAAGATGCCAGGAGACCTAGGGAGATATCAAATAGATTACATTCTTGTTAGGCAAAGATTTAGAAATCAAGTTAGGGATTGTAGAAGTTATCCAGGAGCAGATATAGATAGTGATCACAATATAGTCGTTATGAAGGCCAATCTTAAATTTAAGATTTTGAAAAAACGAAGCGGAAGAAGGTATCTTGACCCAGAGAAACTAAAAGATGATGATACGCGCGATAAGTTCGAGAAAAAGACAAACGAGGTACTAAAGGGCGCGGGCGAAAATATTGTTAGGACATAGAGGAAGAATGGAATTGCATTAAAAATAGTTTAGTTTCCTCAGCTAGGGATATTTTGGGTCATAAACAGAATGAAAGTAGGAAACCCTGGATAACAAAACATATTGTGAGTCTAATAGAGGAAAGGCGCAAATATAAAAATAGGTTAGATGAAATAGGGAAACAAAGATATAAGGCGATCAAGTGGGAAATTATTCGGAAATGTAGGAAAGCGAAAGAGCAATGGATCGACGATAAGTGCAAAGAAGTGGAAAATAAGTTCGAAATAGGAAAGACTGATGAAGCATATAAAATAATTAGGAGAAATTTTAGAGAAATTGGATCTAGTACCAAAAGCATTAGGAATGAGGCAGGAGATATCCTAATCGAAAGCGGGGAGAAGGCAGATAGGTGGAAAGAATATTTAGGAAACTTATATGCGGGACAGGAAGTGCAAGATGTATTAGAAAGTGAAAGCAGTGTAGAAGGGGATAACCTAGGGAGTCCTACAATGAGAGAAGAGTTTGAGCTAGCACTAAAAAGTTTAAGGAATAATAAAGCACCAGGTATAGATGGCTTGCAGGCAGAAATCTTAAAGTGCGCAGGTCAAGAGGTAATAGATCGTTTATTTAAATTAGTTAGTCACATATACCTGACAGGCGAGATTCCAGAAGATTACAAACGGAACATCATAGTAGCTTTGCCAAAAAGGAAAGGCGCGGATAGATGCGAAAATTTTAGAACTATCAGTTTAACTTCCCATGCGTCAAAAATTTTAACTAGAATTGTGCAAAGAAGGATGGAGAAAAAGGCGGAAGAAATATTAGGAGAAGATCAGTTCGGATTTAGACGAAATAGAGGAACGCGCGAGGCCATTCTAGCTTTACGAGTAATTATAGAAAAAACGATAGAAAAGAGAAAGAGCGTATATATAGGATTTGTAGATTTAGAAAAAGCCTTCGACAACGTAAAATGGGGGAAGATGTTCGAAGTGCTGAGAAAGGTAGGGATGAAATACAGGGACAGAAGAATAATACATAATCTCTACAAAGAGCAAAAGGCAGTTATAGAATGTGAGCAGGAACGAAGGGAAGTAGATATCCGGAAGGGAGTGAGACAGGGATGTGCATTGTCACCTCTAGTTTTCAACTTATATATCGAAGATGCGATTAATATTGTTAAGGAAAGAACAGCCTCAGGGATCAATGTACAGGGCCAAACTATTAACATGCTCAGATTTGCGGATGATATAGCAGTGTTAGCATCTAGCAAAGAAGAATTAGGAGCGGCTTTGAATGAAATGGAAGCAGTTTTGACACAGGGCTACGGCATGAAAATCAATAAAAAGAAAACTAAAATTTTGGTATGTAGATGGAGTGAAAATAGAACTAAAATTGAAATACAAATAGGAAATGAGAAGATAGAGGAGGTCGCGGATTTCTGCTACTTAGGAAGTAAAATAACCCAAGACGGTAGGAGCACTAAAGATATAAAACAAAGAATGGCGCAGGGCCGAGTTGCGTTTAACAAAAAGAAACAACTGTTATGTTCGAGAACGGTTAATATAGAGACTAGGAAGAGACTCTTAAAGTCGTATGTATGGAGTACGGCATTATACGGGTGCGAAACTTGGACAATAGGAGAAGCGGATAGAAAAAGAGTAGAAGCGTTTAAACTGTGGTGTTACAGACGCATGATGAAGATACCGTGGATAGATAAGGTTAGCAATAGGGAAGTATTAGAAAGAGTTGGGGAAAGGCGAAAGGTATGGAAAACAATAAAGAGTAGGAGAGATAGGATGGTAGGACACCTTCTAAGACACGAAGGAATAGTTCGCGACATACTAGAGTCAGAGATAGGAATAAAAAGAGGTAGGGGTAGGCCTAGATTAGACTACTGCTCTCAAATAGTTAGGGATGTAGGATGTTCTACTTTTAGGGAAATGCGTAGGTTAGCTCAGGATAGAAAAGAATGGAGGTACGCGTCCAACCAGTCTTCGGACTGAGAACCTTATGATGATGTGTTACTCCATTATTACACAATAATTTTAAAACTTTTGAATGATGCCACGCAATATTTTTCATGTTGATTGGTACACAAAGCAAGTGAAAGAAAACCGAGGATAAAACACTGTTTTATAAAACTTTATAAAGCGAGGTGGGTTTTTTGGTGGAGCCCTCCCTCTTAAACAAGTCACGAGCCGCCACTGGCAAACAGCAAATAGGACAAGTTGATAAAAACATTAACCCTATAATAATGAGCAGTGCAGAAATGTTCTCAAAGGATGTGGAAACCGCCGTTCGCGTCCTGATACAAAAAATAGCAGGTGATCGAAACACCTGTCGGCTACTTGCGGATCTCCACATGTGATTTCTGACACGAAGCCTTGTGCAAATCACCCGCTTGCTTTTATATAACCGACGAACCCTTGCCATCGATTGCGAAAGTTTCACTTACACAAATTGCCAAGTTACGATACAATTTCGCAGAGAAAACAGCTGGCCAAGTTTCCATTTTTATATTGTGGTTAATTATGAAACTATAGGTGGCCATGGAACAGAAAACAATGGTCGCTTTTCGAGCGAAAATGAAAATCCAGAATTGCGAAAATATAAAATTATGAAGCTGAAAGAATACAAAGATAACGGCAAATGGAATGTTGCTAAAAACAGGGAAGCGGGATAGGTCAAAAATAGGAGACGTGAGAAAACAAAAAATTATATTAGATTTAACTTGTACCGTTCAATCTGGGGCAATTAGTGGACGAGTGTACAACTCCTGATTAAGAATTTCTGTACGCTAATTGCTGAGAACGCAAACTCTCAGACTGTCTGCATAACAGCACAACTACCATTTGATTTGTCTGTGAATACTTTTCCGACTAGTCGAGTTGTCGGAAAAAATATACGTATACATTATCCAATCCGTAATCAACTACAGAAAGAAAATAGTCCACACAACACAGAATTTCTCTAAAATCGTTTGTCTGGGAGGTTCTTGCCCTTCGATATCGGCGCTCCGCCCCCCGAGGGTGTCGCACCCTCCGAATAACTAACGGGGTTATCCCCGACGTCGAAAGAGCTTCCTCCGACGGGCCCGTTTCTCTGGGAACAGAATCCCAAAGCTCCGCCGCCGCATCATCTGTGACGTTCCAACCCTAAATGTCGCGCACCCCTCTATATTGCATTTCGAAAAATAGGGGTCTGGATGTTTCTTTTTGTTCCGATAATACGCATACAGGGTGATTCACCCCGATGGCCTATTGACCGTTACTCAGCAAGTATAAATGGTAAATTAAAATCATAAAAAGCGCATGTAGGTACCACCGATTCCGGTGTTCCAAATCTAATTTGAGGATCTGGACAAAAATCAGACGATCGTGCTCTCTAGACATACCGCAGCGCAGTCGCCCTTGCACGGTTCATCAGTGCGAATGCCAAATTCAAGGCGCTTTGTTCGCGGCACGTGTACACAATACATTTTCTAGTAATTTCACTACTTAAGTTGGCATAATGTTTCGAAATAGCGCCATGCACGACTTAGCCAGGTTTCTCACTTCTCACATTTTTGTTAATGTAATGCATACAGTGCTCCATGTATAAATTACGTTTATTATGTGTATTCTACTTTTAAGTTGTTTTCTTTATGAAAAAATGTTTGCTAAACGGTTTTAATGAAATTAGTTTGAGGGCACTCAGTGCACTTAGAACTTAAGAGTTTGTGCTGTTCAAGGTGTCGTCGAAAACCATTAATAACTGTAACAATACACAAACGCATCAATCAACAGTATAATAATTATTATTAGAAACAAACTATTAGTTTGCATAGTAATTTTTGCGAAATGTAACCAACTTAACCTCAATATTCTTCGTTTTATTTTAAAAGTAACCTCACGCTTTAGCGCAAATTTCGTCACCCATTTCCGCATATTTGTAATACTGTCAAAAAGACAATGATCCTTTTTATCGACACAAAAACTAACAAAAATGCCAGAGATTAGATTATAAGTCTTGTTCACACGATTCCTTTTGTACGGTTCATTGTCTCGACTATGGTTTTGCAGAAAACGAACAAGTGACACTCATTCATTGTTTCTGCAGGAAATTTGTGGCTTACTACCAAATTGTTTTGACTTTACAACTCATGCAAAGCTTATACCTTTCGGTGTCGAGCTATATGTGAGTTGAGCTCTCTGGCAATTTCTTCCACATTTCCTTACATTTCTTCCTACCTCTTGCTAGTACTTTAACTTCTTCCCATCTTGTTCGGCTCTTCTCTATATTGCTCTTCTCACTTCTCTCATTTTTACCTACTTCTTTGGCTTCGAATACTCGTCTTACTATCCTACTTCCATCTCTTCTCATTATATGTCAAAACCATCTTGTTTGACCTTGTTCTATGGTTGTTTCTATATGTATTATTTTCATCTGGATCATGAGAGACATCGGGATACGAGGGAGCTTCAATAATTTACTTCAAGTTCGTGAGTCAAAGCACACCAAACATTGTGACTACAAGTTGTTACATATAAGCAATTCGAGAACGGCAATACGACATATAATTATATTTACTTCTATTTGGCATTCGCCGTTGACCTTGATCTTCGTGATAGGATCCGATATACGATGAAGCATATAGAAAAATGCATAATCTTATTTTATCGACAAAGAAAATTCAACCGTCATATGAATTTTCTAGGACAACATCGGCCATTGTGCGCGACTCGTTGTTGTCTGGGAAAACAAATGCCGGCAGTCTGGCGGAGATGTCATACCTTTTTTGTTTTACTCCACCAGAGATGATTATATACGGAATCGTAAATTTACTCGAACTGAAAGAAGCGAGACGTTTTAGTACGTACTTGCGCAAATGAATTGTTTTTCGCCCCATTTTTGTGTACAACAGAGCACAGGGTGCACAGGGTGCATTCTCACATGTTTCAGTTGGTAATATTTGATTTTATTTAGATCGCTTGATTGACACTTCTTGTAAGTTGAAAACAAAACCCATGACTCTCGCGATTCGCGTTATTTTTTTATAAACAAAGCAGCGTGTCCTTGTGTTGCAGTCTCGAGTCTAGACATAATTTTAATTCCCACCAGTCGACGTTCACATGTCTCTTATAAATAAATAAAGTAGTGATCAACCCTTGCTGTGGAGGAAATTATCATGAGCCTTCTTGATGGTTCCCGTAATCCCATAGCAATGCTATTCATAATGGATAGCGTGTTATTCATAGAAACGGTGAGCTGGTTTGGCATGAAACGGTAAATTATCTCAAAATGATTCACCTATTAAGTTTTCTTCGTAAATGTAATGAGTAGTGAAGAAAATATTTCGAGCGGCATTGTTATTAAAATTAACTACTATTTTCCGTACAATCACATAGTACCCAGATAATTTTGCCATCATCATCATAAGGTTCTCAGTCCGAAGACTGGTTGGACGCGTACCTCCATTCTTTTCTATCCTGAGCTAACCTACGCATTTCCCTAAAAGTAGAACATCCTACATCCCTAACTATTTGAGAGCAGTAGTCTAATCTAGGCCTACCCCTACCTCTTTTTATTCCTATCTCTGACTCTAGTATGTCACGAACTATTCCTTCGTGTCTTAGAAGGTGTCCTACCATCCTATCTCTCCTACTCTTTATTGTTTTCCATACCTTTCGCTTTTCCCCAACTCTTTCTAATACTTCCCTATTGCTAACCTTATCTATCCACGGTATCTTCATCATGCGTCTGTAGCACCACATTTCAAACGCTTCTACTCTTTTTCTATCCGCTTCTCCTATTGTCCAAGTTTCGCACCCGTATAATGATGTACTCCATACATACGACGTTAAGAGTCTCTTCCTAGTCTCTATATTAACCGTTCTCGAGCATAACAGTTGTTTCTTTTTGTTAAACGCAACTCGGCCCTGCGCCATTCTTTGTTTTATATCTTTAGTGCTCCTACCGTCTTGAGTTATTTTACTTCCTAAGTAGCAGAAATCCGCGACCTCCTCTATCTTCTCATTTCCAATTTGTATTTCCATTTTAGTTCTATTTTCACATCCCCTACATACCAAAATTTTAGTTTTCTTTTTATTGATTTTCATGCCGAAGCCCTGTGTCAAAACTGCTTCCATTTCATTCAAAGCCGCTCCTAATTCTTCTTTGCTAGATGCTAACACTGCTATATCATCCGCAAATCTGAGCATGTTAATAGTTTGGCCCTGTACATTGATCCCTGAGGCTGTTCTTTCCTTAACAATATTAATCGCATCTTCGATATATAAGTTGAAAACTAGAGGTGACAATGCACATCCCTGTCTCACTCCCTTCCGGATATCTACTTCCCTTTGTTCCTGCTCACATTCTATAACTGCCTTTTGCTCTTTGTAGAGATTATGTATTATTCTTCTGTCCCTGTATTTCATCCCTACCTTTCTCAGCACTTCGAACATCTTCCCCCATTTTACGTTGTCGAAGGCTTTTTCTAAATCTACAAATCCTATATAGACGCTCTTTCTCTTTTCTATCGTTTTTTCTATAATTACTCGTAAAGCTAGAATGGCCTCGCGCGTTCCTCTATTTCGTCTAAATCCGAACTGATCTTCTCCTAATATTTCTTCCGCCTTTTTCTCCATCCTTCTTTGCACAATTCTAGTTAAAATTTTTGACGCATGGGAAGTTAAACTGATAGTTCTAAAATTTTCGCATCTATCCGCGCCTTTTCTTTTTGGCAAAGCTACTATGATGTTCCGTTTGTAATCTTCTGGAATCTCGCCTGTCAGGTATATGCGACTAACTAGTTTAAATAAACGATCTATTACCTCTTGACCTGCGCACTTTAAGATTTCTGCCTGCAAGCCATCTATACCTGGTGCTTTATTATTCCTTAAACTTTTTAGTGCTATCTCAAACTCTTCTCTCATTATAGGACTCCCTAGGTTATCCCCCTCTACACTGCTTTCGCTTTCTAATATATCTTGCACTTCCTGTCCCGCATATAAGTTTCCTAAATATTCTTTCCACCTATCTGCCTTCTCCCCACTTCCGATTAGGATATCTCCTGCCTCATTTCTAATGTTTTTGGTACTAGATCCAATTTCTCTAAAATTTCTCCTAATTATTTTATATGCTTCATCAGTCTTTCCTACTTCGAATTTATCTTCCACTTCTTTGCATTTATTATCGATCCATTGCTCTTTCGCTTTCCTACATTCCCGAATAATTTCCCACTTGATCACCTTATATCTTTGTTTCCCTGTTTCATCTAACCTATTTTTATATTTTCGCCTTTCCTCTATTAGACTCACAATATGTTTTGTTATCCAGGGTTTCCTACTTTCATTCTGTTTATGACCCAAAATATCCCTAGCTGAGGAAACTAAACTATTTTTAATGCAATTCCATTCTGCCTCTATGTCCCTAACAATATTTCCACCCGTGCCCTTTAGTGCTTCGTTTGTCTTTTTCTCGAACTTATTGCGCATATCATCATCTTTTAGTTTCTCTGGGTCAAGATACCTTCTTCCGCTTCTTTTTTTCAAAATCTTAAATGCCATCGGAAAAAAATTAGAGAATAATGTGTGTACCACAAGGTTCGGTTTTGGGGTCGCTATTGTATCTTTTGTAACTAGAATATAAAATAAACAGTATACTTAATGGTTTTAATGGTGTTTCCTCGTTTAAATAGTTAATGTTTCAGGGCTATTGCACCTATGGGGTTATCAACCACTTCACAGATTCATTCAACCAATTTTTCACCCCATCGCTAAAAAACTCGATATGAAGATTACAATCAGTTAAATCGCCCTTGGTCGTAGAAAGGGTCCGAAAATCAGCTCCGGATAAACGGCCACATACATAAACATCCCCAGTTGTAGTGAAGGGTGCATGTGTAGGAGCACCGAACACCGACTCTAGTAATGACATCGCGGGAGCGGAGACCGGCAGATGTCCTGCCACCTGTCCTCAACAGCTGGCCGAGTTCAGCAGAATACTAAACCCCCAGCCCAGGCATTATTCCGTTTTTTCCAGGTCGACTTTGCTTTTTTGTCTTTTCAATCATGGTGCACTTGTTTTTAAAGTTAAAGTAATCTACCAAACCACGTCCTGTCTAACTTATTTCATGACTAGGTATATTAAATATGAATTCGTCGTCGTTATATAAGGGTGGATCTTCAAAGAAATCCGAATCAAGTATATTGCGGACTTAAAGAAAATTTCAAAACGTTTTCAGACTCCCTGTAGATCTGAAAATCCAGATGGGAGTCTGTAGGCTCGACGCCGTGCGGTCCGTGACGTCATGTTGTTAATACAGACAGAGAGGGTGTGCTAAGATCGATGCCCGGTATCGAGGGGATAATTTTGAGCACCACGTTTTCTGTGGCGCTGCTCTGTATCGTAGGACGCAATGATTCGTCGTTTGCAGTACCTGTATGAAAATCCGACTGTTTCATGCTTTTGAATAAAAATTGCTCTGCTCTGTTGCATCAATGGTACATTAGTCATGCGATACCTAACCGGCATACCTAGACGAGGTACGGCAAAGTTATAATTTCCATTTAAAAGATCCCGTCCAAATACTCTTGGCTGTTAGAAATCAAAAAAAAATTTCATTTGGAATAAGGCGGAATAAGTAAAGAAAACTAAAAAATGTTAACGAGATCACATCCCTATTGGTGATATTCTAGCAATATTATCTTTGTAAACATCGATATTGCCAAAATATCGGTACTATCACATTTATACATATTATTCATAGAAATTACAATACTATCGATATTATTGAACTATTGAAAATATGGATATTTTCGACATATCGATATCTGTTTTTTTCCCATATCGCTTATCGATATAAAACGATAATATCTGGCAGCCCTATATTATCGAAATATCGATATTTTCGATGAGGAAATCTTGAACTCAGAACAATAATGGAAGTACTTAATGAACAGCGGCGTGTCTTTCTGTGCATACCCTGTATAGCGTAGATAATAATAATAAAAAATCGAGTGCGTCCGCCGCAAATAGAATACGTAATTATATTTCAGGGCATCCGGCTTTCTGGTGTACAAGATGAGTGCGTTCACCGACCTGCACAAACCTAGCGACGAGCGACGCAGGCGATACGTCGTCGTGTGCACCGGGTTTCTTTTTTTTTACCAAACGCCCGCCTTCTCTGTAGACCGACCGCGACAATAAAGGTTATGGCCTCATAATACTTTACTTGTGGACTCCAAGGTTTCGGGATTTTTAGTCTTTCTGGTAAAGTCAGTTTTATGAGTCGAATTATTGCAGTCTGGCAACAAAATTGAGTTCGCAAAACATTGAGGAAGACGACGACAACGGAGGTAAAACAGTCCAACATTCAAAGACAAAGTCTGTTCTTTCATCCCACAACTCCAAATATTAATCGCTACCCTGCCATATAGACAATCGAAGCTTTTTTACAAACAAACAGGGTTTACATAAAACTAGGAACCCAAGTCAGCACTAGAGTACGTGAACGGAACCAGACAGTGGAGAATAATCCAGTTCTCTCTTTCTTGTTCTTTGGTATATAATTTTTCGGCGGCGTCAGTTCAGCTGGCGACCCTGTGGGTTTTATATTTTCTTGGAATCCGACGCCTTTGTAGTTAAAAGCTGTATACTGCTCTCGTCTCAGACGGCGAAGATGCCCGGTTTTTATCAGTTTATTATAAGGTTGGGGACACACGAAGCGAAAACGATCGACACACATCATACAAAAAATTCATGATTTTTAAGTATAGCCACTTGAATAAAATTTAATTAAAAAGTTGTGGGTATTATGGTTTTATTGGGTTCTATAGGGATTTTCGATTAGGTATAAGTAATTTTGCTTTCCATCATTTCATTATGCTATTTTGCCCAAAATGTTCTCCAGAAAAAAATTAGTTCTATGGTTACCCATCCTTCGTCGATATTTACCAACTTCACATGGTGGTGTAGCCCCGGCTTTGTATGGTATGGAATTTGGCCGCTATACATCCGTTTGTAGAACTCGTTTTTTGGGGGTGACCGGTGCCACTAATGATGGATTCGATTTTTTTTTGTTGAAGTGAAGCTAGGTAGGTTTAGAAGAAATTTTTGTTGGTATGTTACCTGATGCCGGTGGAACCCACTTATTATTTTGTTTCGATGATTATGTTGGTCGGCCATGGTGAATTTATAAAGGTTATAATATTCTGCAAGGTTACTTTAGGTGCTGAAAATGTTTAAATTTCATTTACATACAAGATTCTTGTATCCGATTTATCAAATTCCATTGTTGCAGGGGACAATCACACACGCGGTCTTTCTCTTATCTGACTATTTTTAGTATCAGAGTACATGCTGTTAAGCGTGCGGGCATCTACCAAACCACGTCATTTGAAACACGCACACATGACATATAAGAACTTATTGACAACAATTAATATGAAGTTGATGATACGCTTTTATCAGCCAATACTAAAAAATACATTTTTATCTCATAAGCATAATTATTGATCTTTTTCGAAAGAATATGTCTCTAGCTTTACCACTTAAAAATCAACAAAAACAAAAACTTATTAATATACAATGAAATTAAAGTAACATAAAAAAAGAAAAATAACTATAACAAATATTCAAATAAACCCCCATTCTGTATCAGACAGTATCCCAGCCTATTATAGAAAGAATTTCTCACATTCGCAAGTTGCCGATCGTTTATTAAGTAAGTTGCATTCCGCAAAAATAGCATTCCTTAAAGAATCAATATTTGGGTGTCGAGTTTTATAAATCTTATTTTTTAAATGACCCCACAAGAAAAAGTCACACGGTGCCAAATCGGGAGATCTAGCTGGCCAGTTTATAGCACCACCTCGACCAATCCAGCTCTCTGGAAATATTTCATTTAATAATTCCCTCACTTGTGCTCTAAAATGTGCTGGGCATCCGTCATGTTGAAACCAGACCTCCCGATTCGCATGTGCAACTTCTTCTAATGCAGGGCCAATATGGTTAATTAACAGATCTAAATAAGCTTCTGAATTTAAATTTCCCTGTATTTCAAATGGTCCTATAATGCGATTATTAAAAATGCCTGCCCAAATATTGATTTTCTGAGGGTATTGCGTTGTAGTGGTTAGATTTATTCTGGGATTTTCCTGGGCCCAATGCCTAACGTTTTGTGAATTTGGCTCTTGATTTAAAGTGAAGGTACACTTATCGGTAAAACAAATTGATGAGAGGAAGCTGCGATCCCGATTAGCCCATTCTTGCATTTCTTCACAGAAAGTTTGCCTTGATTCTTCGTCAAAAGGAAGTAACTCTTGGTGACATTGGAATTTAAAGGGATGATATTTGTTTTTTTTTTAATATGTTACGGACAGTTTCTCTTGAAACATTACATTCTAGGGCAATAGACCTCAAACTAGATGTTGGACTAGCAGTTATCAGGCCTATTACCATTTCCTCTACCTCAACATTTAGATTTCTTGGAACGACTAAAAAAATTAATGATAAGATTAATTTTAGTTTTGTTTCACTCCACGTTATCACTTGTTAAATTTCTCATAATCCCAGTAAAATTTAAGTTAGCGAACAATAAGGAATTAGCAACTAGGTAATAATAATAAGCGAATCAGAATTATCTAAATAAAAACCAAGTAAATTTATTAGTTATTTCTTCAACTGAATAAATATTTTTGTTCATTTTGAAACCCAAATTTTAAATTTTCGATAAATAATGTTGACAGTTCAGACGAATTAGAAATTAGAATCAAGGGAGTCTTTATTTAGAATAAATTAAATTGTCATAGGTAATCTGATGAATATCCGTGTTTTAATTTGAAAATTATTAGTGTAATTTTTGCTTTTAACTCGGCTTTTAATGCTTTAATAAATTGGAAAATTGCAGTTTTTGATATCCTCATACGCAGAAAAAAATAGTCTTTCGATTGCTACCTTTACCACCACTGTAACTACACATGGGGAGCAGGAATCCCCAAAAATGTAATTGCCCATTTTATTTCCCCATGTACACATGAAAGCTTGTCACACGGTATATATCATGGAGTGCTGTTCATATTTGTGTAAACTGTAAATTATCCCCGAAAATAATTCAATATTTACACTACTTTTCTTGCAATGGTTTGTTTATTTGAATATAAACCGATGTTGTACAAAGTAGGTCATTTGTTTCCCGCAAACTTAACCTTTTGATGAAAACACTTCCTCGTGTACCAACTACATACATATTTGCTTCTGAACAGAACCCAAAAATGTAGGTCCATACCTCGGCTATTTTCGAAATGTTTGTTTTTCTTCAAATGCCCGAAAAACACGATGTTTCCTAACTCTACAGTTTACAGGGTGGGCCAATAGTGCTTATTTGGTTGGTAGTTTATTCGATTCTTTTATATTTTAGCACCCAAAACACAAAATGTGGTTTTCATTTTGTTTCTGGAAGTTGGGTTCGAATTGAGGCAAAAATTCCATTGCCAGATTATTTCGTGGTCATGAAGTAGAAACGACGACCTTACAATATAGGTCCATTTGTACCCAACCATCTACCCGGAAAATGATTTTCTAAATAATTTCTAACTATTGCAGAATTGTGTGCAGGGGAACCATCTTGTTAGAAATATACCCTGTTTATGTTTATTAACGGAACATTTTTCATTATCGCCTCTGCGTTAATATTCAATAAATCAATGTATCTCAATCCCGTTAAGTTTCCATCGGGGGGTTGACCACTGAAGAAAAATGTGTACACCAAAATTACAATTGCAAAAAATTGCAAACATTTGCAAAATTGCACACAATTGCAAAATTGCAAACAATTGCAGACATTTACAAACAATTGCAGACATTTGCAAACAACTGCAGACATTTGCAAAGAATTGTAAACATTTACAAATAATTGCAGGCATTTACACACATTTGGAAAATTTTCATGAGATTAGAAAATTATTTTTTCTTATTACTATGCATTATTTTGTTATTCTATCTCTCGTTCTATCTATATTATGCTTAGGTTTTTTCTATGAAACTTTGAATTTTAAATTACTTTCAAATATTCAAAAATAGGCTCAGGGAATGGGAGCAAAGTTTAAAATTATTTGTAAATTTTCCGAGACCCGATGGGGTGGGGTTCGCTACAGCCATCCATTATGATAGGGCAATGCAATGTTAAGAATGAATTAGATTGACCCTATTTCCATTTCCCTTTCCGTTTTTACATTTTGTATTATGAGAAAGGTCTAAAAAGCTGGCCTGGACTGAGACCATTTATATTAGAGATGGGTAGTTTAGAGACCTGGCCCGTGCAGGTCTCTTGGGTACCTAGTTATTTATGTAACGTTATTTTGGAACGTTATTAGGGAGTTATCGCATTATACACTTCAGAAATACTGTAAACGCTAAAGTCACATGACCGTATATCGTATTCAGGTATAGTGAGGATGCAGAAAACGCGGACTATGCGCTGACACTTCCTGGAGGAAACTTCTTTTAGAAAATCTCACTCGTTTTGTCATTTTGCGCCTATTTGACGATTTATGTTTTGCAGTGCAATAGCTCCCATCTTCTTTGGACATTTCGGAACGTTATTTGGTTATTGAAGAGGTTTACGTTTATATGGAACGGTCAAAATATAGCAACACTTTCTATGCAGCGCGCAGCGAACATTTTTTAGTTATCGCTGGAACCAATAAGTGAAGCTGAAGGAAATGAGTAAGGAAATCTCTTGCGGAATGTGGAACGTGATGGCCGCTGGGTATACAATTTACGACAAAAATTATCTGGAAAAGCAGGGAACTAGTCGGCTAAACTAATACTGAGAATGAATTTGTTGCGTGCACTCCCTATTTCGGGATCGATTGACAGCTGAGCAACTTTGATCAGTAGTCGAAAGACAGGCGAGAGCACGAGCTACGACGAAAAACTCTGAATGCAACGGTACCGCTGTTTACAAAAATTAATTGAATTAATAATATTCGAGTAGAATATTATACTTTTTTCTACGAAACTCAAAGTTGCACTTTTAGGGTTTCAGGGCTAGCTTTTTTGATATCTAGAAAACGATGGCATTTGCGTTACAGCATCCTCGATATGCTACAACTGAAATTTGATTGGTCGGACCTGTGAATAATAAATTCAGACATTTTTTTATTCCCCATAAACCATTGAATCGTTACCATGGATCGTTACACAACACGTTGAGTAATGAAACTTTATCTACAACTGTGCAGTAATATGGAGTTTACTTCACTATTTTGAGTGCAATGTGATTTTATTGCACTAGTTGGATTCTGTAGTAACAAATACATAAATGATTGTTATGAGATTTGCCATGACACTGATTGTCATTTAAGGAAGTGACGTACTTATATTTAAAAAAAATTGTATTTTTTTTGAGTTGCTTCACGGCTTATTTATAAATTTCGTGAATTTAGTGGCAGCAATTGAAATACTTTTAGTAAAAATCGACGTTTCGCACCCGTTCGGGGTTTTTATCAAGATATTAGTTAAAAAGGAATAAGGTCAGGTCAGGTGAAATTTTTTTTCTTCTTAATAAAATTTGTAAATTACAGTAACTATGAATCTAAAATTAAAAATAGAAATTAATATTTAGCACATTTTTTTTGATTTTGATAACTATGAAAAAGGAAATAAATGTACATGTTAAATTAGAATCAAGTGGTAGAGAGCAGGTTTACGTTATTACGTCACTGTAAATTTGACTTAAATTTTGAATGTCAGATCTGTCATTTAAATAATTTTTGTCTTTTTGGATGTGTACCATTTCTAAGATAAGTCTAGCTTTTAAATTATTCACGGTTATAGATAAAAAGTCATATATACCTAATACAGGTGGTATAACGTCTTCACCATCCCTGGGTGATTTCAAACCTCACCTACAACGGCTCGATTTGCAAATTTCACTCGCGTGTGGCAAAGACCTAGCAACCACCCTTATTATACAGTGTGTCAAAGAAGTAACGCATAAATTCGTCCTCATTTTTACTTTTCTAGAAAACGCTCGGATAGGTACGTCGTTTGCCCACACTCTGGTGTCAGTTTTATCGTCATACGGTCATATGACCTCGAGTTATAACGTCACTAATTTTTTTTTCAAATAGCACCCTATGATAAGGGACACTTCATCGGATAGGACTTTTCAATACAATTTTGGCATGGTTAAATTTTTGATGGTATCTTGAATAGTTTTTGAGATATAACGCTTCAAATTTACAAGGCGCTTGCTGTTTCAGAATAGCCCCGAGAATAGCCAAGGCTATGAAAACAAATTAATTCATTTTCGAGATGTGAACATAAAAATTGTTATTTATATCAATACAAAAATAACAACCGTTAAGTACGATAGTCACATTCAGAAAATTAATTAATTTTCATAACCCAGGCTAATCTAAAATAGCAAACACCTTGTAAATTTGAAGCGCAAAAATTACAGACAATGTTGCAAAAATGCAGACAATTACAAAAATTCCAGACAATTGCAGACATTTGCAAAAATTGTAGACAATTAAAAAAATTGCAGACAATTGCAAAAATTGCAGACATTTGCAAAAATTTCAAACAATTACAAGACAATTGTAAACAATTGCAGACATTTGCATCATCTTGTACACCAAAATTACGGAGTGGTCAATCCTCGGTTTCCATCAAAAATTTGGTATGCTAGTTGACCACCCAAAATAAAACACGAAACGTTCAATCCATAACGTCCTCGCCTCTGACGTTCAAAAGTTTGGTGCTGATTTGTATCAGACCAGTGACGCACATTATGCCTGTTAAATAATTCTACGCTGCTTATGTGAGTTTCATCTGTCCAAATGACAGACCGCCCAAATTCTGGATTTTCTTGAATTTTATTTAAGTACCACCTACAAATTTTAAGCCTTCTTTCTTGATCTCCCGGGAAGAGATGGTGAATAATTTTAATTTTATATGGCCTATAAATATTTTAATATTTTTTGAACTTTTGTTTTGGAAACACCAACTTGTGATTCGATTTCGCGACAAGAAATTTTTGGTGTCGCCTCAACCAACGATAAAACATCTCTGCTGTTTCTATGAGAAACCCCCAAATCACACCGAAAATAGGACAGTCTGTACAATATGAAGCATTTGGAAAAAAGTGTTAATAGATTTTACAAATGGAGTACATAGTCTGGGAACATAGTCCAGAAGGGCTACATAATTAGAATTATCCGTAAGGAAAAACCTCGGAAAAACTAGACACAACATAATATTGTGTAGGTGAAATTTTTTTAATAAAAATAAACATTTTGTAACTGCTCTACTTTTTCTACCAGTTAGTCCATTTTTCATGGGTTTGGATTCGATTCACCGAAAGTTACACAATAATAATATTAATGAAAAAATGGCTTCTAGTGTTGAACGCATGTTCTAAAATTGTGTACGCAACGCCCAAAGTTGTATAATACAACCGCAGAATGTAAACAATTATCACCGGAATCTAGTAGGCCATGGCGGATAATTCACAGGCACTTGTTCTGTTCGCGGCGGACCAATCAGGACGTTTCGATTAAAATATGGATCTTTTGCATGCTTTCTATTTTTACAACTGCGTGAAAAATTGGGAAAGCAATGGAAACAATCTGGAGTTCTTGTAAGCACTGTTATCTTTTGTTGCGTAAATTTAGACGAGCGATATCCGCCTTTGAAGGTTTCGAGTACCAGCACATTAGCGACATTGAATTTGAGTGGTTTTGATAGCGGATACCGGGAAGGTTGAAAACTAGCATTGTGAAATTTTTATCATGAGGGCACCTCGGAGGGGACATTTTAATTTTCTTCGCAATAAGGTACTGCTCTTTGGGAGGGGGACGACGCATTTTATTTTGCGCCACCCTACGCCACTGACTCTCGTCTGATTAGTCTAATTTTCAGCAGCTTCTTCTCAAGATAAATTGTAGACATTACATGAGTTAAGGCAAACACCATAAGCCGACGGCACGGCGTCCTTATCACAAAAACCAACAAAAATCGGGCTAGCCCAACAACGTGGCGTTTGACATGTCACCCGGCCAGTTCGACCTTCTTTTGTTTTCAAAACTTACCATACGACTCCGAAGGCTCCATAACCGATGGGTCTATCCGGTTGGACTTGTTCTTGTGTGTGTGCCGGGGCAGCCGCATGCTGAGGGTGGTAGTAAGGCTGTGCGGCGTGCAGACCCCCCTGTTGTCCCCCTGCCGTCGGGCCCGCTGCACCCTGCATCAGACTCATCGACACGGACATGGACACCCTAGAGTGGCGGCTGGGGCCGACCACAGCCATTAAATATTGCACCAGCTCGCAATTTTTTATCGACTACAGTTCATATTATCACAGCAAGCTCAGCGCTGGAGCATCGCAAGTTTTACGTTCCAAGCGCACTAGATTATTGGCAATTCATTGATTCTTCACTTAAAAATCACTAAATTCAGCGTCCACAACGCGGGGAAACCTATTCATTCAAGTGCTTCTGTCACAATCGTGTAATATGATTTTCGTTCACAGTAACGCCCCAGGTTTATTATTCCTCGCGTAACCCGACCGCGAACAAACCCCTCGTTGTCTTTTACATGAAAAAGAAAATAAATAACCTTTTGAGGGTGTAAAATTAAAGAAAAAGGGGCAAGGGTGTACTTGTTTAGAGCGACGTGTATACCCCTACCTCGCTTGCGACAAACTGAAAAACAGAGAATCGGTAAGAGCGAACATGGCCGAAATGCGATTAACATTCGCGCATGCGTGCTCCCACTTGAGGTTAACAGCTGATTACGGCGAACTCACACTTTTAGTGGAAATGGAAATTAAATTGCATCCCGGGAAGCACGGGATTCGGGGAACCAGCGGATACGTACCGCCGATTTCGGATTATTCATTTGTAATACAGTTGCAGCGGGCACTCTAATCCAACCGAAGCAATAAAACATTTCTTTCTTAGAAAAATAACTAATCATTTTACCGTTTATTAATTAAGATTTAGTAGGAGCAAGTCAGTGGCGGCCATGGATAGAATTTACTATATTGTATTTTGTATTTTCGAGTTACCCACCACAAAAAGCTTTGATTCAATGAAAATTCTACCTGAAATCGCCCAAAAGATTCAGGTAGGTTCGAAAACAAGTTGTTTTACAAGGCAGCATTAAAAATCGAGTTATCTGATAGAAGAGCGTTTTGCATAAATAGCTTGTCTACAGAATAAACAATAGAAACTATCGGCAGGACTTTGTGACTAAATAAAATGACCATAAATTATTCATTTGTCAATATGTCCTTAGCGATCGATTTAGAAAAAGCGGAATAATATAAGTTTCAATTTGCATGTAGGTAGTTGTTAATTTTTTCCAATATTGCGGGTACGTACCTATATTTAACATTATTTAGAGAGAAAATGTTATTTTTATAAAAACTGTTACGCGGTCTTATTAATAAAACCCAATAATTTGCATGCTTAGGCACCTAATGTCTAAAAAGTAAAATAAAATAAAATTTATGTAATTAACCAACGAAATAGGTTTAAAATGTAAAGAAATTAAAAGAAACGGCTGATTACATGTACAGGGTGAGATAATTATTATATGACTGAAGAATTTAGAATTTTGTCTTTTACTCGTCAGCATATAAAATTGTCAAATATTCAAATTTTTACTAGGTACCTCAATCAGTTCTTTTGAATTTCGTGCCAAATCAGTGGACGACTGACAAAAATGACAAAATAGATCTTCAGACAGTGTAGCCAACCGGATGATACGAATATGACAATTTTGTACTTGGTAGAACAGAACTTTAAAAGAGGAAAGGATTAACTACAAAGTAGATGTTTATGTTACCTTCATGTACCACAAAAAAAAATAGACATAACCCAAACTTCTTAGTTCTCTTACGCCGAAAACTGGATGAAAATTTGTACCCACAGAGTTAAGTTATGAAATGGATGTGCGTTTATTTTATTTATATCCTAACTAGGTTTTGCCAATGCAACGTTTTAGCGTGCTATTGTTCCCTTCTTTTGATTAGCAATAGCGGATTTTCTTTAAAAAAATACCTTTCGTGACGGGACACCGGACACAATACATGGAATGCAAAATTATGTGAATTACAACAAACTTTAGAAGAAAAAAGGAAAAGGATCCGCTTGGGTTAGAACAAAAACTTCCCGCGCGTTTCGGTACTGAACCAAACCTCTTATTAACATATCATGATGTTTAGCAGTCTATTAATGTGAGTGAAAGTGGCCTACTTAGCAAAACCTAGTTGGAATATACATAAACGCCTTGGATGTAGAGCCTAGGTAACATAATGTAGAGGCCGAAATACTTGGGGTAATTTTGACCAATAGAAAGTTATTCTGTGCAGTCTGGGTTTTCGGAGGGTACATATTTACCTTAAAATTAGTTAGTGTCAGCAACATAATTGTTAGTTTTGTTTGCAGCTTACTTTTCCCACTAGACTTTTTTATCGAGAAACCAAGTTTACTATTTTTTACTGGTGTTTACGAGATTTTCTTATCAAATATTTCCTCCTCTTTATATTAACTTTCTAAATCTTTTTCTGCCTCCAAGACTGCTCCATCATCATGTTTTTTTCTTCTTAAACCACTCTATAGGGTTGAGTTTTGATTTCATAGAAAATTTTCTCTAAATCAACGATACTTATTTCTGACAAGTATCCAAGTTATAAAAACCAGTTTAAAATTTTTCTATGAATTCGAAATTAAATAAAACAGAATATTTGCTTTTAAATATACAAATATAAATGGGAGCGACTACTGCTCCGGTCGACGGTCCCCCTGAAATTTTGTTCGAACACGGTCGGGCATGCGCATTACAGAATGTCAACACAATTTGCATTTTGGAGGTGTAAGAAAACTAAAGCTGAGAGAACGCACTTTTGAAACAGACCATTTAGTTGTCCTCGCACCAGACACACGCATTTTTTGGAAAAAATATGATGTAAAAACAAGCAAAATATATCAAACCCGTACGGGAGCAGAACTCGTCTAGCCGTAGGAGAAAAAAATGGCAGTTCTGTACTTGGTTTACTATAAACTAAACCAAGGTTCTGTACAGTACCGCACACCCCCGATACCGTTGGCGTTACTAGCCGATAACGATGTACTATAAACGCCAAAATTGCTGTTCCACTTTACGGTTCAATTTTGCTTAAAATGCCATAACCATTTACATTCTGAGGTAAAAAAATCTTAGCAACTGTCCGCCAATTAAAGTTGTGAAGGCAGATCTAAACGATTTTATTTGAATGAAAACAAACGTGTTAGCCTCGCACTAGTATAGGTACAAAGGACAGCAAAAAAATAGATAAATAATCATGTTCTTTAAACGAAAAATCACATCGTCCGGCATAAACAAATCGCGTCGCAAACTGGAACACCACTTATGGTGTTTATACTACATAAACGTCATTTTACCAACATGAAGTAATGAGCACGTCCGACCGCGTTCGAAAAAAATTTCAGGGGACCGTCGGCCGGAGCAGTAGTCACTCCCAATATAAATACAAAATACAAATTGTATTGGATTTAGAAAAGAAGTTGAGAAACTGAAAATTTGTGGCCTGGTCTTGAAAATTGACATCTGGAAATTTGAGTTTATGTAAATTGTAGTTGGCTTATACAGGACATAAGTGCCTCCGTCATACGCATGCCCTGCTACGCTGCCGACCGGAATCCGTCTTGCACTGCGCATGACGTCACATCGAGGCGAAATTGACGCGAGAAGTCTCCGAAAGATCCGGTTGGCGGATGTGTTTTTGCTTTATCGGCGCGAACGTTAAGTGACAAGCGTCAAAATGCCAAATTGTGCGGTGGCTAAGGGAACAAGTTTGACTTAATATAGAAATTGTCAGTGAAAAATGTTTGAGTCAAATAGGAAAATTACAGTATTTGAAAAAAGTTTTTGTATGGAAATTAAAAAATGGTTTGTTGGAGATGAAGACGAGTAATTTTGGATGGGGGTGAGATTACCTAATTGAGAAGAGTTTGACAGCTACAATTTTTTGAAGTGTAACAATTCAAATCTTGCATTCGCGCTATTTGTTTCTCACATATGTAGATCTAAGTAGGCATATGGTTGGTGCCTCTCGAACCGCCACCTCGATTTTACGTCATCGAAGTGGGAGGAGCAAAGAGTGATATGCGCCGTAGCATACCATAGTGTTTACATTATGGTCACGTCAGATTTTCATTCCAAACAAAATAAAAGCACGTGCCATTTGACGTATATCGATATTATTTACAACTAGTTTTTGCAATATAATTATAGACGTTTTGCAGTGAAAACAGTTTATTTTCAATTTGTGTGTTGGGCTTACGTGTAAAAACTTGAAAACAACTATAATTATATTTCAGAGGTTAGGTTAAAACGTCAGAAAGCACGTGGCTTTGTTTGGAATGAAAATCTGACGTTTGTAACGCGCCACATTTGTGGTGCATTACCTGAGCGCGGGGATGCCAGACCTCACGATTTATCGTGAGATCTCACGATTTGACATAACATCTCACGATTTTTCATAACCGGCTAGCGCACAAGATTTACACTAGAGACCAGTAGTTCCCCTAAAATTTAACTTGATTAACTCGATTACAAAATTGAACGTAATATAGTAAAAATGATGAACAGTCAAGTTATGTATCCAATAGGCCGAACAGATTTTGATTCATCTCCTAGCGAGTGAAAATTTTTCAGTTTGTGCTGTTTTATAATTGCGTTCGTTTACTATTTCATTTGAATTTATTTTTATGTTTTATTTTGACGCTTATTTTATTATATCTATTTTTTTATTTAGAATTATGTGAATAAACTTTGTGACGTTAACCTTATGCTGAATTAAAGACATAAGAAACAATACGTTTGAATTATTTTAACCAAATCACATGAAAAATCAGTGTTAAAGATAAATAGTAATTAATTCTTGGTTTTCAAGTTTCCACTCGACAATAAATCGAGATATAAGCGATTTTGCGAGATCTCACGATTTTTTTCGAATGAGCTCACGAAATCCTGTTAATGTCATCTGGCATCCCTGCCTGAGCGTCGACCTCCACTGGATTGCGCAGACCCCTTTTTTTCAAGAAAAAAATGCTGTAAAATATTCTTTATTACAATAATATACATTACATACAATTTTATGAACAAGCTAGTACATATACATTTACATATTAAAAACAATAATCACTTAGATCAATAAAAATCTACATCAGACATTAATCAACAATGTGAAAAAGAAATTGCACTTTTTTTTAAAACATTTTCGGCCAATATTTTGTCAGAAAAAATCGACTGTTCAGAAAAATATAGAAAATGATATGACTTAATATTTCAATTCCATTATTATCGATGCGAAACCTATATTTGGGGCTTTTACGACAATTCAAACCCAGTATTACAAGTAACTGCATATCTTAATTTATCTCTTAACGTGCTTTTCTTCTGATAATTCGGCAGTTTCAGCAGATTAAAACAAGTAGAAGAAGTTGGCAGTCGATTTAACGGATCTTTCTTCCGTATCGTGAAGAACCCACGTATCACGCTACCTAATATTTAAAAAAAATAGAAAATGCACGAACATGCCTAAAATCACCTACCAATTGTGTCTCCTGTATCCTCATCATCGCCTACTTCCACACACCTTATCGAAAATGGTGGTTCTAAATGGGCAAAGCCCAACAACGGAGGTTTCGAGCAACTGGTCACAAACTACATCAGATATACATTATTAACCTCAAAGTTTTACGTGGCGACTCCTTAAGTCGCCTTGGTCATGTAACTGTGCATTCTGCATGTGCCCGACTTCATACATTATTAGTTATAATCACCTCACAGAAATAATGAGATAAGTAATTGGGAGGTCGGTACATGTAGATTGCAAGGCCGCTTATTCGATCTGACTAAAATGACTAAAATACCTTCAGAAACATTCCCTTTTCCTCTTCAGTGAAATCTTTGTCTAAAATGTCCCAGAGCCAACCCACGACTCTGTGAGAATCGTGAAAACCCCCGTAATATTGCGTGTGTTTTCTGAGATCTCTCAGGTCTAGTGGTACATTATCACCGGCTATGAGCCGTTGAAGCTAAAAAAATTAGGGCAAGATATAATAATCAAAACGAAAAAGGAGCCGTTTCTTCCGTTTGTTTAATTTCATTTGTGCCACAAGATACAAAGATAAATTTTTTCTTCCGCTTGAAAGTCGAACCCAGGATTGGGTCATCACTTTGAGTAGGTTCTCCATCTGGAAAAGAAAGAAGGCATTTAGTGTTAAAACATGGTTACAAGAACAGATAAGTTGTATAGTGAATTGTCGATGTATGAAGAAATACCTGATGTCATGTGCGCAGTTATTTTAGTCTTCCCTGTTTGGTTGTTGGTGGCCCAGGCAATGTCTTTTGGGCACTAGAAGGTCCAGGCAAGGTCTTGGGCAATGGAAGGTCCAGGCAAAGGGTCAGGGGCTGTGGAAGGTCCAGGCTGAACAGTGAGTTGTTGCCCAAGACCCTTCGCCCAAAAGACATTGCCTGGGCCACCAACAACCAAACGGGGATGCCTAAAATAACTGCGCACATGACATCAGGTATTTCTTCATACATCGACAGTTCACTATACAACTTATCTGTTCTTGTAACCATGTTCTAACACTAAATGCCTTGTTTCTTTTCCAGATGGAGAACCTACTCGAAGTGATGACCCAATCCTGGGTTCGACTTTCCCTCATTTCATGACACATGTACATTAATACATTCAGATTTCATATTCAGCTTTATATTCAGTGTCGTGTACCTAATATGTTGCAAATATAATTTGTTAATGTTTTCATCAAACATGCTTTGCCATCAATTCATTCAAAACAACCTCTTTTAAGCGTAATACATCGAAAGTACAGTGCCGATGAGAGATAGACAAGTGGGAGGGACCGTTTTGGCTGTAGAATCAATCAATCAATCATTTATTTAGCCCGTCATAGACAGAAAACACAATACAGAATACATAGATAGAACACATAACATATCAAACAAAATAAATCACAAAACAAAATAAAAGAAAAAAATATATAAAATATATCAAAACCTCACATGAGGAAACCGGGGAACAACACTCTCAACCCCCGAGAAAATCATCTACACTATAGTACAACTTAACAAGCAATAATCTTTTTAAAGAAGCCTTGAACATTAAAAAAGTTGAAATGGATGAAATTGATGCAGGTAGCTTATTAAATATTTGAATGGACATATATATTACACTTCTCTTAAAATTTTCCGAGTAGGGCCTCGACTGATACAATAACACTGCAGACCGCGTAAAATGCTCATGAATCTGTTCCCCCGTGACACAATTATTCTTAAGCCGAAACTGCAGAACAGCTATCTCATAAATGTAAATACATGCCAGTGGCAATATTCTCAGTTTCTCAAAAAGTGGCCTTGAAGGGGTACGAGGAAGACACCTTGAGAGAATTCTCACTGCCTTCTTCTGCAATCGAAAGATATAATTAAAATTTTCGGCAGAGGAGTAACCCCAGAAAGGTATACCATATCGGAGATGTGACTCAAACAGTGCAAAATACGCATTTTTAGCCACAAGTAAATCGTAATTATTCATAAGAGTCCTAAGGGCAAAACAGGATCTAGACAACTTTGTACTTAGGTGTTTAATGTGCTCCTGCCAATTCAATCTATGGTCGAGATGAACACCCAAAAATTTAGTAGTATTTACAGATGAAATTATAACACCATCTGAAGAAAGGGCAAACAATACGCCAGGCCTGAAATTCATAAGACAAGTCTTATCCAGATTAAGAGTCAACCTGTTCGCCGCAAACCAACATCTGAAGAGCGACATGTCCGACACAATCCTGTCATGCAACTCATGACCATCACTACCGAACCAAGTTATATTGGTGTCATCAGCAAACTGAACGAACTTGGCACTAATGCGCAGAGAAGACATATCATTTATGTACAACAGAAGAGAAGTGGGCCCAAGACAGAACCCTGAGGCACCCCATACATAGACTGAGCAGAGTCAGATGTAAATTTCTGACAATCAGCGTTGACAATAGAAACGGCATGTCATCTTCCCATCAGATAAGAACGAATCCACCCCCCCAGAAACACCCCTGAATCCATAATATGAGCACTTCTCCAACAAAATAGAGTGGTCAACACAATCAAAAGCCTTAGAGAGGTCGAGAAACACAGAAACAGGAATATAATGGGAGTTGCAGTGAGTGTTTTTTGCCTCATATACATGGTCCAGAAAAGAAAAAATGGCCAGACCAGTACTCTTATTATTACGGAAACCAAACTGCAAACTGGACAAGGTAGAGCATTTGTCCAAAAAGCTAACTAATCTGGCCTTGACCAGCCTCTCAATCCGCTTAGAAACAGTCGGCAACAATGAGATCGGCCGAAAATTTTCTGGCCCAAATTCACCCCCCTTATGCAGTGGCACGATAAACGCTTTTTTTAAAGATGAAGGAAAAATTCCTTCACAAAATGACTTATTTATAAGATCAGCAAGACACACATGAATATTAATAGTTAAATAAGAAAAAATGATGGCAGGGATCCGGTCCCTATAGGAAACTTTTCTAGATACAAGTCTCAAAGTACGTGCAACTTCACCGACATCAGTTGGAAAAAAAACAAAAGTATCATTCTGCTTGGCAACATTAGAGGTCAAGAAATTAGATGCAGTAGTTGCAACAGCTGGTATTCGACTAACCAATCTCTGTGCAATTGTAGAAAAGTAATTATTCAGGCAATTAGCTGCCTCAACATCCCTAACCACTGCATCGCCAACACATAGGTGAACGTCACTATGAGACTCTTTGCTCCCCAAACTTGTATTAATGATATTCCAGAGTTCTCTGCCTTTATTATTCGAATTATTAACTCTGGAATTAATGTAGTTGGACTTGGCCAATCTGACTGTAGACTTGAAGATTTTTTTATATTTAAAATAGTAATCCTTGATAAATGTTGAATCAGTGAAAAATTTCCTCAAGACATGTAGACAAGTTTTATTTCTAGATGAGACACGTATACCATGTGTGATCCATGGTTTTTCACTCAGAGGAAAACACCTATCATGGGAACTCTCTAGGAAAGCAAGTAGGTGATCAAACTGATAGTCAACAGACATATTCGGTTCACATCTCTCATACTTCAGACACGCGTCCTTAAATGAATTAACACTCTCAGATCTTTTATATGCCCTTACGTATCTTCAGTGAGCCACATACATTGACAGAAAAGGTCAAAAATTCATGATCAGACAAAAAATTGTTGTTTACTAGTGCTAACGGACTCGCACCAGAGGAAAATTACTAACAACATAATCTATAATACTAGAGCTGTCAGCAGTGATACGTGTAGGAGTCTTCACATGCATCTCAAGGCCAAAAACATGAAACAAATCGGCTAGTTTTTTTGTTGTACTATTGTTCTCCCGAAAGTCGATATTGAAGTCCCCAGTCAATACAATTCGAGAGCGTTTCCCCATCACAGATGACAACAAAATGTCAAGCGAAGCAAAAAATACATTAAGATCCTTTTGAGGCGAACAGTAAATACAAATAATATAAATATCTAAATATCTAGAGCGCAGAAGGCATTTTTCGTAATTTTCGCTTTGCTCCCTCCCACCTTATGAGAAAACTGAATGTTAGAGACGTCTCTTATGGGAAATTTAATGTACTTTCACGTGGTATAAGGATTTTTCTTGATAACATGTTTATTTTTCGAGTTATAGGGGGTGGGAGTGGGCGTATTTGACGTTTTCGCAGAATGGCCAAAAAATCACTGTTTTTCAGCGCGCTCTAGCACCGATACCCCTCGTCAAAGTTGACTATTTTGTAGGAAATTTTGCCTACTTTAATTTTGTATAGAGTGGTCATCTTCGAAAAATGCATAATCTTCGAGATATAAACGAAAAACTGAATAAAGTGCGAAAATTTTGAGGTTTTTTGCGTTTTTCGTTGAGAAGCCGGCCTCCTACATGGTAGCAAACTTGAAATTCGGATCCAGCACCCCATAAAACATATAGAACTGTTGAGAAAAAAACTTCTCCAATTTTGTTACAAAAACCGCAGTTTTGAACACCGATTGACTGGACTACAATGAGAAATGAATCAATCAGAATCAATATGCACCGAATTTGTTAAACGACGCTTGATGCTTGATGTATTGAGAAGAAAACGTTTCTAAACTGTTTTTAAACGTTGCATCTCTAGTTCTTAAATAAATTATTGCTCCAAAGCACCGAAACGCATTATTAAAGAAATTTTGTGTGCAACATTCTTTTGGATTCAACCTAATTTTGAAAAAGATTAGAATTTCATACCTTTGTAAAAGGAAATCTTGATTGTGAAAAAAAAGCAAGTAGGTCTGATTTCTGCAACAGTTACGAAATAAATAAACTATGTACTTACCTCCGGCGTAGAAAACAAGGATAGCCAATCAGGGTTGATAATACTCCGAAAGCCCCTTATAAAAGCCGCGGTTTGATCTTTAATTTGAACATGCATTCGAAAATGCGCCATCAAATGAATATAATTAATCCTAAAAAAACCCATATAAAAGAAAAATAATCGCCCCTTCCTTAACATACTTATTTTCGTTGGTAACGGGAACGGCCCTCCCGCCAGGCAACAACTCGTGATTAATGATTTTCCCCAGACTATCCTCATCGACACTAAAAGTGAGATCCAATTCGGAAACATCGCCCTCGTAATGTTTCACGTAATTCAAGCTGCGATACAGTTCCGAATCCAAAGAAGGCAGTTCGTCCACGCAACTGTACAAAGCTTGCGCCGTCTGACCCGAGACTTGGCTCAAAAAAAACGACGCAAAAGGCACGTCCACCACGATACCTTCGTATACCGCTTTCCCCAACATCCTACCCACGAATTCAAACAACTGCAAGTGGTTGTCTTGGAGGTAGGAAGTGGGAGAGGGGTACAGCCGTTCCTCGCTCGTGGCTTTGAAGAGATTCAGGGCGGGATCGAAAACTCTCTTGATGCTTTCCTCCAGGAATTCTTTGAAGACGCCGTCTTGATCTATGCCTGCTTCGTCCAAGCCTTGCTCGTTTATAAAACGCACTCGGATTACGCCTTTGAGGGCTTGAGGTTGGAGGAGAGCCAGTTGGCGGTAACCGTCTTCGACGATTCTTGTTCTGGTGTCGGACAAAAGGTACTGAATCAAGTATATAAGCAAGTGTTTTCTCACCTGTGGACTGTTATCAAAGTGGACTGGGGCGATGCACAAGCCGATTCCGTTAAACCAAGCACAGTCTTTTCGTTATTGATGTATTTCCTAAACAACCGCACGCGATCTTCATGCGGTATAATATGCGGCATCGTCTGCAACAGCAGCTGAGAAGCCCTCCGTCCTTTCTCCAAATCTGCCATGAAATTAGAGACACGCATTTCCTTGATCAACCAATGGCCCGATTGAGTGTAAGTCCTCCTACAGTCTCTTCGATACAACACCATCAACAAAGTGTGTAAAGATTGGAAAAGTGCATTCGTTTGGATTGTTTTTAAGTCTAAAAGACACACTTAAATGTTTCAGTAACTTTTCTGGAGCAAGACTTACCAAACAAGTTGCCCAAAACCGCTTTATACAAAAAACAATTAAGAAAATTCGACATCAAGACGAAATCATTAAGTTTAAAGGGATTCTGTTGCTCGTACATTTCCATGTCGTCTAAAATAGTGACGTAATGGGTCATGCAATCGGCGAATAATTGTAACATTTGAAATTCGGGCGCTGAACATTTGGTATTAATTGCTAAGTGGTCCAGGAAGGTTTTCAAGCCACAATTTGGTCCGAGAGAACACAGGAACAACCAGAGGTTGTACAGAATTTTATCCTGATAGCACAAACCTAAAAGATGACATTTAATCTTGCGGTAACAGTACAAAAAATTCAGTTAAAATACCAGTTAAAATATCTAACTGCATTTGCGTCAAAGTATTCAACGCAGTGTGATATAACGAACAAATAAGGACAACTCGGTGCACTTCAGGGCTGCCCAAAGCCCTGTATGTTTTATGACTGTTTTGTTTGTTACTGCGAGACTCTAAAGCTCTCTTAAAGAAATTGGCCCCGCTGAAGTGGCTGTTGTGAATTGGGCTTACGCTTACTTGTGGAACTTCCACACCTTCCACTAACTCCGATAAGAAATTACCTAAAAACAACAAATAACTGTATGGGACAATTCTATTACGCCTTTATTATACAGAGAAAACACACACCTATTTTTATTTTTTATTATTAGTGCAATTGCTCTTTATTTACAGTTTTCAAGTTATAGGTAACTAAATTATAGTATCATTCTAGCAGCAAATCAAAAGTCTGAAAAATTATCTCAGAATTCTGACTTGTATGTCAGAATTCCGACTTGGTATCTCAGAATTCCTATTTTTCTCAGAATTCTGACTTGTATGTCAATATTCTGACTTATATGCCAGAATTCTGACTCGGTATCTCAGAACTGATACTGTTTAGTTGCAAAACATAAAACTAATAAATTTTGTAGAACAGGTATATACCAACTAAAATGCTGATTGTAACAGTATATATAACAGTATATATTATATTGGTCAAACTGGTAGGCCTATTCATGTAAGATATAATGAATATTTAAGATCATTTCGGTTGAAGGGCGAAGAATAAAATTTTATGTTTACATCTCAGAATCCCGACTTGTGTGTCAGAAATTCGACTTATATTTATATTTCGGAATTGTGACTTGGTATCTCAGAATTCTGATTTTTATCTCGGCATTCTGATTTACATATTTCGGAATTCTGACTGTCATCTCAGAATTCTGACTCGTATGTCGGAATTCCAACTTGGTATCTCAGAATTCCTATTTCTTTCTCAGAATTCTGACTTTTATCTAAAAATCCTAAATATTTTTTATACAAAATAATATAACATGAATAACCAAAAGGAACCTACGAAAGCGTAAAAGGGCCAAGAATAAAATTTTAAGTTTAAATCTCAGAATCCCGACTTGTGTGACAGAAATTCGACTTATATGTCAGAGTTCTGACTTGGAATCTCAGAATTCCAATTTTTATCTCGGCATGTCGGCATTCTGCTTTATATATTTCGGAATTCTGACTGTCATCTCAGAATTCTGACTCGTATGTCAGAATTCCGACTTGGTATCTCAGAATTCCTATTTTTTCTCAGAATTCTTACTTTTATCTCAAAGTCCTGACTTGTATGTCAAAATTCTGACTTCTATGCCAGAATTCTGACTCGGTATCTTAGAATTCCTATTTTTTTCTCAAAATTCTGACTTTTATCTCAAAATTCTGACTTGTATGTCAAAACAATGACTTATAAGTCAGAGTCCTGACTTGGAATCTCAGAATTCTGATTTTTATCTCAGAATTCTAATTTACATTTCGGAATTGTGACTTGGTATCTCAGAATTCTGATTTATATTTCGGAATTCTGACCATTATCTCAGAATTCTGACTTGTATGTCAGAATTCCGACTTGGTATCTCAGAATTCCTATTTTTCTCAGAATTCTGACTTGTATGTCAATATTTTGACTTATATGCCAGAATTCTAACTCGGTGTCTCAGAACTGCAACTGTTTAGTTGCAAAACATAAAACTAATAAATTTTGTAGAACAGGTATATACCTACCAACTAAAATGCTGATTGTAACAGTATTTATATTGGTCAAACTGGTAGGCCTATTGATGTAAGATATAATGAATATTTAAGATAATTTCGGTTGAGGAATAACGATTCAAATTTGGCAACCCACTTTTTCGAAAATAATCACAAATTTCCTATTTAGACCAGACGGCAGGCAGTTTAATAAGAAAATAATTAGTGGAAAGCCGGAAATGGCCTTAATATCTTTATTTGGACCCACTCATTACTGCCCTAAGTTTTCCCCCTGGAGCGAAGTCGGCGTTGGCCGATTTTCAGTTTTTCTCAAATATCTCTTAAACCATCAACTTTATCAACAAAATACCTATTATCAAAAATAATCTAGACTAAATTTCCAATAAAAAAGTCCTTTACTATTTTTTTCTAAAATTAACCGGTACGTCGCTACGGTGGTTCAAAGTGGAGCCCTTTTTGGTACTTGCCGAAAAGTCAATAAAAACCAATCACAATAATTTTCAAAATAATATGTAGAAAAAAATTAGTAGGTACCTAAAAGAATCGAAGTAATATCCGAATTCCAAAGCAAATGCAGCTGCACTTTAACGTGTTTCATGGAAGCGTGCAACGCCGGATCCATCGGTTGTGCGAACCAACCCAACACGGGATGCCAGTGTGTTAAATTTGACTGTTTACTGACTACATAGTTTTGGCAGCTTTCCATAAGTCCCGTTATAACAACCTAAGCGTAATATCTATTAAAAAAACCGCCTTCAAATTGCGATTAAAATCTTACCGTGAATGTTGGAAAACAAAGGTCCCGTAAAGCCATGTCTTTCTCGATATAAGCCAAATCCATCAAATTTGCCAATAAACATAAAGCATAGTTCCCTTCTAGAGCGTTAAAAACTATTCTCATAGATTGCTGACTGGATAATAACTCCAAACTTCTCGAAAAAATCTTATAACTGCTCATAATCGATATACACTAAGAAAACGCAGAATTATTAAAAATATTTAAACCAAAATTATTAAATACCTCTGGTGTTAATGTTTGCAAATGTTGAACAAGTGCCGAAACGGATAAAATATTTATTAGAAACATAGTCACGAGTTTATCAGAGAAATTCGCAGCAACTAACGGGCGCAACGATAAAGTAAGTATCGCTGACAAGGAAACATGTTTAAAACAGATCTTAACTCGGCCTAAACCTTTCATCAACAAAGCCTAAAAAGTAGATGCAAAAATTTTACTTCGAATACCGTTTATTCGCTCAATTTAGACTAATATATCGTTGTTACAATTATACTTATCGCACTTTCAATGTAAGATAAAATCCCCTGTGGAAGAGCGTCCCCATCAGGTTGGCGCACAACTGATTCATCCCCGACTTTAATACTTCAACATTTTTATTCCTAAGCACAGCCCACGTACTTGTGCTGGTAAAGGAGACCAGCATATGCAAGTATAACAAAATAGATTTCATATCGTTAGCAAATTCTGGCTTTAAGTCATCTATGTATTCACAGCACTTCCATAGAATATCATTCATGTGTGAGATCCATCGTAAAACGTAATCTTTGTTTAATGCCACACCGACGTAACTCAGTTTCGGCGAATCTAATTCTAAAGTCGCTATTAAGTAACGACAAAGTTTGAAGAAACGTTCCTTGTCTCTGTCTTTCTTCCAAACCAACAAGAAGTGAACAGAATGGTGATACACCTCGGAGGCAGGTTTAAATGTTGGTTTTTCATTTTCTGGCGCATCTGGTATGCAATCATCGAACTCTTCCCTAAAGAATCCTATTTGATTACAGATAACAATAAGAGGTTGATCAAATAATACGGGGAATGCTTCAGAAACGAGCAGTTGTCACAGACCGCTTTTTATCCAACAGTTTGACTTGATAGAAGAGATTGAACGGGCCACATGACTAAGTACTTACATTTGAATTCGCCCGATTATTATTTGATCAAACCTCTACGTACAGTTTCCCGAACATACAAAATACTCCTCGTAAATTTCATCCTAGCCAGCCATCCTCTAATATTAGCCTGTATTATAACGGCGGCATTTTCTTTTCGTTTTTCCAAGGCCCTTTCTTCTCTGGCTGCCTTTGTCTGCTCTAAAAAACTGCCTTTTGTGTCTGTTGGTTGGAACATTATCACGGTTTCTTATAAATTTCCCATTTTTACAATACTAGATTACGTTAGCACGTTAATCTAGGAAAGTTTCATGTAAATAAAGTGCGAATTTGTTTGATATTTTGCATGGTTGACGTTTGCTTGGACGGTGGTTGACGTTTGGGAAATGAAAATTGACAATTTATTGTCTGACAGTTGCTATGAAGGAGCCCACGGACTTTCGTAGTATTGTGGACGAACGCAGCACTATATGTGTATTTCGACAAGCTGTTTTCATTCTACTTCTTACCAACTTCCTTGGTTTTGAAAGAATACTTGAAAGGGGTTTCGTAGATAATTCTCTCAAATTAATCATTATTTATCTGGATTTAGTATAGATATAGATAAATGGTATGGCATTCCGAGATCCGATTTTCGTCGCCTTCTGCGCATGTGGACAAACTTGTTGAGAACCTCTGCAGTCAGGAGTGTCGGAGTTTTTTCGATTTGACACTGCCAATTTAGGAACGTCAGTTGATTGTCACTAAGTAAATTTTACGATTTAATTTCCAAGTTTTTCGTTTAAACACGAAAAGTTTCCTGGATGAACTATTTGGGTTTCTGTAATCGTTAGTGGTAGAATTATTTGTTGGCAAATATCTGCAAAATTTTTCCGTTGAATTTCATTTCTGTCAGTCTTTCCTTTTGGCGTTCTTTTCTATCAACAATGGAAAATGAAAGTAAGCATCACGAACCCGACTAATGCAAACTGCATCTTATTGTCTTTCTTGCTGTTCGTTACAACAGGATACTCCTTTTAGTTTTCCTGTAAAATGGCTATTTCCAAATTTCTTCAAGTTTCAATTTCAAATTTTATAATCTGTCACAAATTTTCAATTTCTATTCCAAATCCAATTTAAATTGTAATTTACGCTTTCAGGTATGTTATTATTTTAATTTTCCATACTTTATTCCCACTTTCAAATTCAACCAAAAATTTTGATCTTCCATAAAGTTTGACAGCAAATTCGTGTGCCCAAAGATCATTAAATATGATCTTTGGTGTGCCGTTGACGGCGACCGGCGATTTTAGAAAAATACCGTAGTCCGCGACAAAACACCCCAGAGTTCCACATACTGACGTCAGTATGTCCCATACCAGTGATCCCCAAAAGCTGCGCAATGGCCAACCACCCTTTATAGTAAACCAAGATTATTTACGTATTGATTGAAGCCCGAAACGCAAAGCGCTTAAAGGGGCAGTATAACAAATTTTCATGAAAACGTCTAAAAATACTTCAAAAGTATCTAAGAGTAAAATTTTTATATTTAATGGCGACGTTTCGTTTTTGAACAGTGTGACGTCATAACGACACGCGTAACCAGCAGGTGCCGCACCATACACGCGTGCTGTAGCATTATTAGCTTCCGTTTGCGTTCGGTTTTTAATTGTATTTTTGCGGCGATTACAATTTGTACAAAAATGCCTAACTGTTGTGTTTTCGGCTGCAATAATAATTTGAAAAATTCTAACGTGACGCTGCATAATTTCCCAAGAGAAGAAAAGGAGCCGCGGCGATATAAAGCCTGGGAAAATCGGATAAACAGGGGTCATTTTAAGCCCAATCACAATCACGTAGTTTGCAATGCACATTTTAAGGAGGAAGATTTTGTTGGAAGATACAAGAAGGACCTTATGCCTCAGCATAAAGTTGTGAAAAGGTTATCAAAAACCGCGATTCCGTCTTTACATATCACAGGAAACAAAGGCTCCGAGAAAGCTGCAAAACGCCCGTCAACTTATATTAGAAAAAAAATCGTCTCTGATAGTATAAATGATACATTGTCAATGAACGGTGCACCTCGTGATGGACAGGCAAGTTCAACGATGTACAGCACAGAAGAACCTAATGAAATGGACACTACAACACAAACGGTACATAACTGAGAACATTGGTATTCAGTGTGAACTGGGAACAGAAATTGTTAAAAATCCATTATATTTTATAATTTCCAACTGTGAATATAGGTACAACAAAACCACTTCTAACCTCTAAACTCTACTACCTATCGTGAACGCGGCTATTTTAAGATTGATTATGGAATTCTGCTTGCAAGAAACTTCTGCGAATATTTTACAGATGGATTTGTGATATTCGTACTAGTTGTGAAATAACAACTTGGACACAAGTGAGAAACGAAAATTCTGCGCTTGGCTAACCTATAAGCTATAACTGTCACTGTATGACAGTTGACAGGGCTCAGCGCTCAGCGGCTCAGGGCAGCCATGGTGAAAAATTGAAATGTACTGATGATCTTGAAATACACTAATATAGTGATGGGTCGCACCGATACAATTCAGAGTGCTAGTACACACAGTACAGCACACCAAAGTGTGTCGTACAGTGCGAGCCGTACAATTGTACTATGTAATGTTTGTAGTAGTAAGGTACTATGAGTTGTGCGTTTCTGTCGAGCTGGTGCGCTTGTGCAGCAAAATGCAAATGACAATCAACACGAACACAACATGTACATGTTTCTTATTTTTATTTTTTATCGCTTGGGTCTAAAGATTTATATGACATGCGGTCCTTTAGGGTAAGAAGTTAGGTACACCTGCAAATTTAAGTTTTGGTTTAAAATATTTCCAGTATAATTTACCATTCATTGAGATTGAGAATTGTACTTTACGGACGGGTGCCCGAAGTACGAAATTCCAATCTGTAAAGGTGATACGGCGAACCGCGCTACGCTACGCTGTGCACTGCGCCTGTCTTATTCAATGTACTGCCAGTACAAAATAAAAGTGGCGTACATGCACAGCACAGTGAAGTGTGCCGTACATTTTGTACGACACGCACAGGTGCGACCCATCACTACACTAATAATTAGTTCATTCTTCTTCTTAACTTATTTCCAGTGTTTATAACTGTATATTAATAAAATATTGATACTGCTAGTAAAGTAATAACATCCAATTGAAGCGCTGATAATAAGTGATACAGTTAGGCGAGTACCGAGTAGGGACAACACGCGAAATGTTGGCAATTGACTGTTTTAAGCCGGCTTTTCATGCATCGGTTATCCGACGGCACGAAGATCCGACAGAGCTCTTATTGGTCGAATAGTTTTGGCGCCAATATACATCCGATGATTTTAGCAATTCATCCGACGTCGGAAAAAGTTGAAATAATTTTAACTTTCGTCGGATGTATTTTAACCTCACTTTTCAAAGTTGATTTCGTGAAATGATGAAAAATGAATGTTATTCGGACGAAACACTTGAATAATTCACTAGTATTATCACTTTTATTAATAAATTAAGGAAAAAACAAAGAAAACCAAAACGATTTTGGATCAGAGATATTTTTAAAAAGCAAATAAATCAAAAAGTGTCTATGCATCACTACAATTTATTAAATGAAATGTGCTTTTAAAAGATCCGGAAAAACATTTTAATTATATTAGAATGTCAAAGGAATGTTTTGATTATTTATTAAATATTGTGGGGCCCAGATTGACAAAAGTGTATTGCGTTCGTGAACCAATTTCTGCAGGCGAGGGACTTGCACTTACGTTAAGGTGAGTTACAATTTCATCATTTTCAAAGTTTATTTCGTCCATTACAAAATAAATTAATCACAAACACGCCCAAACAAACTCTGTCCAGATCTGCGAAAATCTAGATTTGGAGCAGATGCGTTTGGTTGTCGGATGATCGTGCCGTCGTTCTTCGGACGCATGAGAATGCACAACGTTAAAAAAATCCAACCAACGAGAAGTCGGGAAATTCCACCAATAGAAGCGTTTTCGTATGATCGTATCGTCGGAAAACGGATGCATGAAAAGCCGGCTTTAGGGCCTGATTTACATTTACATTGCCAGTTTGTTATGTCAAATTTGTAGGTTATGTTCCTCTTCTTTACAAGATGTTCTATGGAAGACAATAATTTGTATTAACAATAGAATTGAAATATATTGAAAGGAAACTTAAATGCACTCAAGTCTTGCATCAACTACCAAGAATTCAAGAAAATTTTGAAACCATTATTTTTGGATTGTGCGCACTGCGAGAAATATCAACTGCGCATGACAATTTCAGAGCGAATTGGCGTATTTGCTTGCCTTTTCCAAGCAGGAGCTTTCGCTTGCACGACTTCAAGGTCAAATTGGGAAAATTTCAAGTTGAATTTTGAATGTAAATGGTAATGTATAAAAGCGTATGACAAGCAATGAAATTTCGAATTCAATTCGTGATGAAAGTCAATGTAAATGCTACTTTATGCACGTGAGTGTTACCAAAATTTGAGCAGATTTGGTGCCAAACAAAGTGGTGATGTTTAGAGTTCATGTAATTTAACTCAAAATAACGAAACAACGTTTGCAATAGTGCAACCAGTCATATCATTTTAAGAATTTTCGTTCAGTTCTCGGCGTAAAGCGACTAAGTTTAAGTTACGCCCCTTTCTTGGTGCCAATTGGTAACACGAACATCTGCTTTGCTATTCCTCCCCTTCTTCCCTCCAATAAGCTTTATACAAACAAATGTGTGCCCTCCAGCTGTCAATTGTGTGACGACCTGACGACATTCTAAAATGATCTATAGGCAAAAGTAGCACGTCAGGCTGTGACGACAGCTAGATTATGTGACGTCAATATGACTGTTCAAAGCCAAATGGCCCACTAGCGCGTGTTCCGTGATTTGAAACTAAAAATGGAATTATATTCTTATTACTACACAAAATAGTCTCATTTTATAGGGTGGATGTGCCTGTTAGCCGGACATCTCCGGTTCTCGGACATTTCGTAGAAACAACTCATTAATAAAAAAATATACAATAGAAACCGGCCGTAAAATTTTCTACCAGTTCTCGGACACTTTTCCCTAATATTATTGTCAACCCGCCATCTTTTGGCGCAAATATAAACTAAAAAAAAATTCAAACATAACCGCCGGCTTCGGACATGCCGCTGGGGTCCCAAATTGTTAAGTGTTGTGTAGTGCTGTACCGAGTGAAAAATTGTAAATAGATACATTGCAATGTCATTTCATGGTTCGATTTCTATGATGTTCACTTCAATACTCATTAACGCATGATTTTAAACATCGTAAAATAGAAAAATATCGTTATTATCGAAATTATTAGCTGGTCGGATAACCGGTTCGACAATTTCACTTAGAACCCTTTCTCGGACAGTGTCCGAGAAAAAGTACAGAATGGCAGAATTCTATTTAACCTTTTCTTGCTCGAGTCAATATACATTCTCTCACTCTGTTGGTAGCAATGTTGGCTGTTACACGGCGAACATTAATGCCGGTTTGCGGACAGCTAAATCGTGACTAGGCGCGAATTGATGTCCGACAAACGGACGGCAAGGTAAATTCGTTCTCGGACATGCTATATCAGAGCAACTCAACAAAAGTGCAGCCAAAGCAAATAAAACCAGAACTGTAAGTGAGAAATAGAGGGCAAACTGGCAAACAGGAAATATGCGGCGAAAAATAATTTGTGCGGCGTGCGAGGATGAACTCCACAGCGACGTGGAGGAGGATTCCCAGAAAAATCTAGGATGTGATAAATGCCCCAATAGGGGACATAAGTGCCTCCGTCATACGTCAGATTTTCATTCCAAACAAAACAAAAGCACGTGCCATTTGACGTTTATCGATATTATTTACAACGTCTTAAACTAGTTTTTGCAATATAATTATAGACGTTTTGCAGTGAAAACAGTTTATTTACAATTTGTGTGTTGGGCTTACGTGTAAAAACTTGAAAACAACTATAATTATATTTCAAAGGTTAGGTTAAAACGTCAGAAAGCACGTGGCTTTGTTTGACGTTTGTGACGCCACTTATCTCCCCCATTGATATTCTAAGTTACGAGGAGGCGGCGGCACAGGAATTTATGAGCAATGCATGTAAATAAATCTACCTACCAAAAACTAGAACCAAAAACGTGCCTTAGAGAACAACTTTTTGTTTTGTGTAAGACTGAAATAGATACCAAATGCCAAGACTAATAATTCCAGAAAAACTTTTTTTTTCATGGAAAAGCATTTTATTTTTGTTTTTGTTTCCTTATCCAGATTTTTACGTAAGTTCATAGGTACATATTTGTGTATCCAAAAGTTTATGACTAAAGTTTGTAAGAAAAACTATTATTTTAAATGGAAAATTATTTTATTTTTGTTTTTTATCGAGATATTTACTTAAGTTCATACCTATTTGTGTATCCAAAGTTTATAATAAACGTTTTTATAGTGTATATACTACTTATTTCTATGACGCGGACGTGAACCCACAGGTCTCAGTCGCCCGTCCGAAAAATGCGGCCGAGAACCAGCATTTCTCGGACGCCCGTCCGAAAACTAGTCTAATGGTGTCCGACAAAAATGTCGCGTGTCCGTAAAACGGCAAAAGGCTCATTTTCGGCATTTTATTTTACTGTAATTCCTGACATGACTTGACGATATTTTAATCGATATGGTCAATGTTAGATGCTATACTGCTGGCTAATAAAACAAGCTGAGCATACTCAAATGTATTTACATATTTTATATACGTCTTTCAATTCGACGACACCACTAAGTGGCCGACAACAGGCACATCTACCCTACGGTCACGATAAACTTAACACATTTGCAAAATATGATAAAAAAAAGTGCCAGTTTAAATTTATGGAAGTACCCAATTCTGAGATACAAGTCAGGCTTCTAACATACAAGCTAGAATTCTGAGATAAAAATCGGAATTCTGAGATAACAAGTCAGAATTCCAAGATACCAAGTCAGAATTCTGCGATACATGTCAGAGTTCCGACTTTGAATCTCAGAATTCTGATTTATATTTCGGAATTGTGACTTGGTATCTCAGAATTCCTATTTTTATTTCAGAATTCTGACTTGTATGTCAGAATTTCGACTTGGTATCTCAAATCTCAGAATTCCTATTTTTTTCTCAGAATTCCTTTTATGTCAAAATTATGACATATATGTCAGAATTCTGACTCGGTATCTCAGAATCCCGATTTTTTCTGACTTTACTGGATCATTAAAATCCTGAGATACACGTTTGAATTCTGAAATTTAGGTCAGAATTTTATCATTCAAGTCAGAATTCTAAGATACAAGTCGGACTTCGAACATACAAGTTAGAATTCCGAGATAACAAGTCAGAATTCCAAGGTGTATTGATAAAAATTTAGTAACGGTGATGGTTTATCTCGATCTGAAGAGGGTGTTTGAAACAGTAAGCAGAAAAAGGTAATTAAATAAAATGAAAAACATTGGGATTAAAGGGAAGATATCAGAGTGGTTTCAAAGTTTTTTAAGTGGTAGAAACCAGCAACACTGCCTTTTTAAAATAATTGTTTATTCAGGATTATCGAATAGAAACAAATTAAGCGACAATTAAATCTTCTTGGACCTTCTTCCAAGCATCCAGGGGTCCATGCTCTGGCCTATATTGGACATTGCATCCGTCATAGGCCAAACGGCCAGCCGCTTTCAATTCGTCGTAAACATCGCGGTCGTATTTCGTGAAACCAAATTTCTTGGAAACATAAATTTTTTGGCGACCGGGGAACTTGAATTTGGCACGTCTCAGAGCTTCGATCACTTGGGCCTTGAAACGGTCACTGGATCGAACGCTCATGATCGGCTGACCAATGTGCACTCGAGCAACAGTTCCCTGCGGTTTGCCAAAAGCCCCTCTCATCCCAGTTTGGAGCCTAAAGTTTATACACAACTTAGAAAATTGTATCTATAGGACATTCACACTTAAATCGAAAATGTCCAACTGGTTCAAATTTTATGCACCCGAGTGTATATACCCATATCGATGGGCTACTTCTTTATATTACGACCCATACTAACCTGTCAGCTCCAGCACAGGACAACATCTTGTTTATCCGGATGACGTGGAAAGGGTGCAGCCTCATTCTTATATGGAACTGATCTTTACCGCAGTTTTTCACCAAATACTTGTTGCAACAGATACGTCCCGCTTCCAATGCCTCAGAACTGAGCTGTTCATATTCATCGGAAACTAAATGAACGCACAGAGGAAAATCATCTACAGCGGCTTTCTTCTTTCCCAGATCGAAAATACGTATCTTCGGGTCGGGCACACCGCGGCAGAATCGGGATTTTGGGTACGGCTTGTTTTTACAATACCGATAACTGAAAAATATTTACACGTTAAGACATTGCACAAGTTACCTTATTGTTGTGACATACCATCTTGCAGGTCGTCTGCCCATTGTGGCCTGTACAAACAAAAATGTAAATTAGATAGTGAAAATTATATCTCTAAGAGTTATTGAATGCAACGCTACTTATTCCTTTATATAAAACAGAAGGATGATCAAGATTTCTTAAGAAAATAATATGCGTACCTCAACAACCTCCTTTTATGTAAAAAAACGTCAATTCTAAAGTGAATTTAGCAACACCTGACGTCTGACTTGACACAAGACAAAGTTGTGCCAATCCACCAAAGTTAAGAATCCCTTTTCCGTAAAAAGTTAAGTAAAACGAAATTTTCTTAAGAGAAATTTATTTGTTCGTTATAAGTAGATATACGGACATAAATAAATTGAATTCTGTAAAAGTAGAGCCACATGTATGGCAAGCCGTTTTACTTTTTAATACACATTATCATCAAAATATCATAAAAATTATATTTGGGTAGATACATTGGTATGCAAGTATAATAAAAATTAAAATGGCGCACTACTTTCCAGGTACTTTGATTGCAATGTGTATTAAAAAATAAAACGGCGCAATATATGCATTATCTGAAAGTAACTGTCATGAAATTATATTAATATGATTCTTTATTTTACCGGATATTTTAATAAAATTATACTTTATTTCTTTGGACAGTCGTATAATTTTCACCGAAATTATGAATTCATGTTATTCTGATCATTTCAAAAGAATGTTACTTAGTTTTTTGGACACTTAATTTTTTGACACATTCATTCCAAGGGATAAAAATACAATTAATTAAATCAAGTTTCTATTTTATACACATACATTTTTGGACTAGTTATTTTTTGGTACACATCGCCTGCAGTTTGTCTATACAAATGAATTTAAATGACACATATTTCAATCATATGAATGCTATTATTTCCATACTTTGCATGCAATGTATCTTAAAAATTGTTCTTTTACAAATCTTCTTATACAATGTATCGAAAGAATTGTATTTTTCTGACACATTGCAACTAATGTGTATTAAAAAGTAAAACGGCGCGATGCATGTTCTCCTGTATTTTTACTTTTTAATATACATCGGTTGCAAACTATCTAACAAATGTGCATTTTAATGATACATAACGATCAATGTGTCTTAAAAAGTAAAACGGCGCAACATGTAGCACGTAGTTTAATTTTTAGTACATATTGTTACTAATGTATCGCCCAAATTTATATTTTTTGATACATTGCAATCAAAGTGTATTAAAAAGTAAAACGGCGCACAGTCTGTCAAAAGTCTAGTCTGTTGCTGAATGCTAATAAAAGATATGAGCCTATATTCATTCCGGATATTAATGGCGTCTACAGATTTGACATTTGCATAACCTAACATTTTCGTAAGAATCGAATTCGAAAATGGCAACGAATATGCGTTAGTAAGAGTTCAAAGAGACGTTGATACTGAACAAAACAAAGACTTATTGATATTGAAGAACATCAGCATTCAGCAGGCTGAAAGAATTCTAATTTGGGAGATTGCGAGCGACTACGCATCGTCCGACCGTTGCATTAAATTTTGTTGCAACACGGTCGTATCGTCGGAAGTACTTAGCAATAAAATGACACCTGTGATATCAGCAATAGACTCGACAGACTGAGCGCCGTTTTACTTTTTAATACACATTTTGATTGCAATGTATCGAAAAATACAAATTTATGTTATTCATTAGAAACAATATGTATGGCAAGCCGTTTTACTTTTTAATACACTTTGCCATCAAAATATCATAAAAATTATATTTACGTAGATACATTGGTATGCAAGTACAATAAAAATTAAAATGGCGCACTACTTTCCAGGTACTTTGATTGCAATGTGTATTAAAAAATAAAACGGCGCAATATATGCATTATCTGAAAGTAACTGTCATGAAATTATATTAATATGATTCTTTATTTTACCGGATATTTTAATAAAATTATACTTTATTTCTTTGGACAGTCGTATAATTTTCACCGAAATTATGAATTCATGTTATTCTGATCATTTCAAAAGAATGTTACTTAGTTTTTTGGACACTTAATTTTTTGACACATTCATTCCAAGGGATAAAAATACAATTAATTAAATCAAGTTTCTATTTTATACACATAAATTTTTGGAATAGTTATTTTTTGGTACACATCGCCTGCAGTTTATCTATACAAATGAATTTAAATGACACATTACAATCAATGTATCATATGAATACTATTATTTCCATACTTTGCATGCAATGTATCTTAAAAATTGTTCTTTTACAAATCTTATACAATATATCGAAAGAACTGTATTTTTCTGACACATTGCAACTAATGTTTATTAAAAAGTAAAACGGCGCGATGCATGTTCTGTATTTTTACTTTTTAATATACATTGGTTGCAAACTATCTAACAAATGTGCATTTTAATGATACATAACGATCAATGTGTATTAAAAAGTAAAAAGGCGCAACATGTAGGGCATAGTTTAATTTTTATTACATATGACATTTATATTTTTTGATACATTGCAATTTGCAATCAAAGTGTATTAAAAATTAAAACGGCGCACAGTCTGTCAAAAGTGTTGCTGACAGCGTTATTGAGTGCTCTGGCTCTGAGGCTATTTTCATTCCGGTAACAATAACCTAAACCCAGTGGGTCTGCATTACGCTCCGAAAGCGTACTAGACATTAGGAGACAGATGTATACAAAATCTGCATAAGTCGCAACCGTCCACCGAACGTACCTACTTGCGCATGCTTGGTATACATCTAACAAATGTAAACGACGAAGTAGAATATACTACTTCTATCGCCTTTTCTCTAGGACGCTTTTTGCACATGCAAGGAATGGGGAGTTGTTTGTATTAATATACATAATATACAAACTTTAAGGTTAGGTTATTTCCAATCCAAGCAAATGTCAAATCTTTTCATCTGTAGACCGGAATGAATTTAGCTTCAGAGACTTGACAGACTGTGCGCCGTTTTACTTTTTAATACACTTTGATTGCGATGTATCAAAAAATATAAATGTCATATGTAATAAAAATTAAACTATGCCCTACATGTTGTGCCGTTTTACTTTTTAAGACACATTGATCGTTATGTATCATTAAAATGCACATTTGTTAGATAGTTTGCAACCAATGTATATTAAAAAGTAAAAATATAGGAGAACATGCATCGCGCCGTTTTACTTTTTAATACACATTAGTTGCAATGTGTCAGAAAAATACAATTCTTTCGATACATTGTATAAGAAGATTTGTAAAAGAACAATTTTTAAGATACATTGCATGCAAAGTATGGAAATAATAATAGCATTCATATGATTGAAATATGTGTCATTTAAATTCATTTGTATAGACAAACTGCAGGCGATGTGTACCAAGAAATAACTAGTCCAAAAATGTATGTGTATAAAATAGAAACTTGATTTAATTAATTGTATTTTTATCCCTTGGAATGAATGTGTCAAAAAATTAAGTGTCCAAAAAACTAAGTAACATTCTTTTGAAATGATCAGAATAACATGAATTCATAATTTCGGTGAAAATTATACGACTGTCCAAAGAAATAAAGTATAATTTTATTAAAATATCCGGTAAAATAAAGAATCATATTAATATAATTTCATGACAGTTACTTTCAGATAATGCATATATTGCGCCGTTTTATTTTTTAATACACATTGCAATCAAAGTACCTGGAAAGTAGTGCGCCATTTTAATTTTTATTGTACTTGCATACCAATGTATCTACGTAAATATAATTTTTATGATATTTTGATGGCAAAGTGTATTAAAAAGTAAAACGGCTTGCCATACATATTGTTTCTAATGAATAACATAAATTTGTATTTTTCGATACATTGCAATCAAAATGTGTATTAAAAAGTAAAACGGCGCTCAGTCTGTCAAGTCTATTGCTGATATCACAGGTGTCATTTTATTGCTAAGTACTTCCGACGATACGACCGTGTTGCAACAAAATTTAATGCAACGGTCGGACGATGCGTAGTCGCTCGCAATCTCCCAAATTAGAATTCTTTCAGCCTGCTGAATGCTGATGTTCTTCAATATCAATAAGTCTTTGTTTTGTTCAGTATCAACGTCTCTTTGAACTCTTACTAACGCATATTCGTTGCCATTTTCGAATTCGATTCTTACGAAAATGTTAGGTTATGCAAATGTCAAATCTGTAGACGCCATTAATATCCGGAATGAATATAGGCTCATATCTTTTATTAGCATTCAGCAACAGACTAGACTTTTGACAGACTGTGCGCCGTTTTACTTTTTAATACACTTTGATTGCAATGTATCAAAAAATATAAATTTGGGCGATACATTAGTAACAATATGTACTAAAAATTAAACTACGTGCTACATGTTGCGCCGTTTTACTTTTTAAGACACATTGATCGTTATGTATCATTAAAATGCACATTTGTTAGATAGTTTGCAACCGATGTATATTAAAAAGTAAAAATACAGGAGAACATGCATCGCGCCGTTTTACTTTTTAATACACATTAGTTGCAATGTGTCAGAAAAATACAATTCTTTCGATACATTGTATAAGAAGATTTGTAAAAGAACAATTTTTAAGATACATTGCATGCAAAGTATGGAAATAATAGCATTCATATGATTGAAATATGTGTCATTTAAATTCATTTGTATAGACAAACTGCAGGCGATGTGTACCAAAAAATAACTAGTCCAAAAATGTATGTGTATAAAATAGAAACTTGATTTAATTAATTGTATTTTTATCCCTTGGAATGAATGTGTCAAAAAATTAAGTGTCCAAAAAACTAAGTAACATTCTTTTGAAATGATCAGAATAACATGAATTCATAATTTCGGTGAAAATTATACGACTGTCCAAAGAAATAAAGTATAATTTTATTAAAATATCCGGTAAAATAAAGAATCATATTAATATAATTTCATGACAGTTACTTTCAGATAATGCATATATTGCGCCGTTTTATTTTTTAATACACATTGCAATCAAAGTACCTGGAAAGTAGTGCGCCATTTTAATTTTTATTATACTTGCATACCAATGTATCTACCCAAATATAATTTTTATGATATTTTGATGATAATGTGTATTAAAAAGTAAAACGGCTTGCCATATGAATGCTATTATTTCCATACTTTGCATGCAATGTATCTTAAAAATTGTTCTTTTACAAATCTTCTTATACAATGTATCGAAAGAATTGTATTTTTCTGACACATTGCAACTAATGTGTATTAAAAAGTAAAACGGCGCGATGCATGTTCTCCTATATTTTTACTTTTTAATATACATTGGTTGCAAACTATCTAACAAATGTGCATTTTAATGATACATAACGATCAATGTGTCTTAAAAAGTAAAACGGCACAACATGTAGGGCATAGTTTAATTTTTATTACATATGACATTTATATTTTTTGATACATCGCAATCAAAGTGTATTAAAAAGTAAAACGGCGCACAGTCTGTCAAGTCTCTGAAGCTAAATTCATTCCGGTCTACAGATGAAAAGATTTGACATTTGCTTGGATTGGAAATAACCTAACCTTAAAGTTTGTATATTATGATGAGACCTTATTTTCCCGACCAGGCACCCCCCACTACCGCATAATTCCGTACTTACGGTAACGGTCGTATTTTCTACTTAATATACTATTTTCGTAACCGTTCTTAGCACCACACCTTGGTGGCTTACTAGTCGATGTGCCATTGTCCCAAGTCGCAAGGTTGAGGGTTCGCACCTTGCAGTAGTTCTTTTTTGTTATGATGATTTCTCTTTTTTCTTTTGACCGAAAAAACGGTTCTGGTCCAAAAGGACAGCTAGGGGATCGTCATCACGCGAGACAGACATCCACTCATTTGATTTTATAAATCTCCATTGTTAACAAGTTGTCGGTAGTGGGGGGTGCCAGGTCGGGAAATTAAGCTCTCGTTATATTATGTATATTAATACAAACAACTCCCCATTCCTTGCATGTGCAAAAAGCGTCCTAGAGAAAAGGCGATAGAAGTAGTATATTCTACTTCGTCGTTTACATTTGTTAGATGTATACCAAGCATGCGCAAGTAGGTACGTTCGGTGGACGGTTGCGACTTATGCAGATTTTGTATACATCTGTCTCCTAATGTCTAGTACGCTTTCGGAGCGTAATGCAGACCCACTGGGTTTAGGTTATTGTTACCGGAATGAAAATAGCCTCAGAGCCAGAGCACTCAATAACGCTGTCAGCAACACTTTTGACAGACTGTGCGTCGTTTTAATTTTTAATACACTTTGATTGCAAATTGCAATGTATCAAAAAATATAAATGTCATATGTAATAAAAATTAAACTATGCCCTACATGTTGCGCCTTTTTACTTTTTAAGACACATTGATCGTTATGTATCATTAAAATGCACATTTGTTAGATAGTTTGCAACCAATGTATATTAAAAAGTAAAAATACAGAACATGCATCGCGCCGTTTTACTTTTTAATAAACATTAGTTGCAATGTGTCAGAAAAATACAGTTCTTTCGATATATTGTATAAGATTTGTAAAAGAACAATTTTTAAGATACATTGCATGCAAAGTATGGAAATAATAGTATTCATATGATACATTGATTGTAATGTGTCATTTAAATTCATTTGTATAGATAAACTGCAGGCGATGTGTACCAAAAAATAACTATTCCAAAAATTTATGTGTATAAAATAGAAACTTGAAAATACATTTGTCATTAAAATGAAAGTCTTTTCTGAAGACACTTATTTTATGAGATACATTATATTTTGATTTCAATTTTAAGTATTAATTTTTCTGGTACATGAACTTTTGCGTTTCAAAATTTCCGACTTAGCATTACTTTATAATTATGATACTTTCGTAGCAAAGTGTATTAAAAAGTAAAACGGCTTGCCATACACATGCGAGTGTTTTAAGGGTTTCCATATGTTCTTTTTGAAATTCAGGATAAACGAGCGCTGAGACCCGGACAAAAACTGGATTTTGCCGAAAAATAATAATATATTAAATTCATTTATGGCATTATTGCCATTTGAAGGGTAAATTATAATAGAAACAGTTAAAGTTTTAAGTGTATTTCTTTAATTATATAAAAATAATAAAATATGGGTGCATTTAATGACACATGTTGCGATGGAAAAATTAACTCGAATATAGCGTTAGCTTTGCAAGGTCCCATATCTCATACTGGTTACATAAAGAAATTATGCCGAATAAACATCCAATTAACGTCACGGGATAGAGATGGGTCCATGCTCGTGCCTCACTTTATTACTAGAGATGTAATAGATGACGATGAAAGTAATCGACAAAGTTGAGTCTGAATTTTTTATTCTCCCGGACATATTTTCAATTTCCGCAGGGTCTCACCGGAACCGAACGCCTAAGAAACCCAAATATGTCCGGCAAACTCTACCGACTGTGAAATACTGTACTTTATCAGGAAGAACTCATGAAGTTGTACTTTTACAGCTAGATAAATGTATATACGGAGTAGCCCTTGAACGAACGTTGCTATAGAAACGTACAATGCACACACGATTAATTGACGTTTTCCGCGTCACAGCAACCTGGATTTGCTATATGAGGAATTTTTTGATTGGCTACGCGTATAATTTGACGGTTGCAGATGAAATAAATAAAACAGTCAATTAAAAAAAAATTTCATTGAATTAACCAATCAAAACACTTATCATTGAAGTCAAATTGTTTGGTCTCTTTAAATTTCTCAATGGCCATACAACGCACAAGTGCCTCCGTCATACTTCAGATTTTCATTCTAAACAAAACAAATGCACTTGTCATTTGACGTTTATAGATGTTATTTACAACGTCTTAGACTAGTTTTTGCAATATAAATATAGAAGTTTTGCAGTGAAAACAGTGTATTGTCAATTTGTGTCAGAAAGCACGTGGCTTTGTTTTGTTTGGAATGAAAATCTGACGTTTGTGACGACACACTTATGTGGTCCATAAATTGCAAAAACTAGTCTAAGAGCCGTCTGACACGAGACTGATTTTAGTACTAAATTCAATACAATTTCAGCGTGCACAGAGTTTAGTTTTTAGATTTAGAGTGACAATAGAATTACGTATGACAGATAAACACTAAAATAAGTATGTGGGGATGCGAATTGATCCAATTTAAGTTAAGTGTCAAATATATTCCGGCATGTTTGTCTTTATAATTCTTGTTTTTGATCGCACAGATCTTATTTTAGTACTTACCTGTCATACACAATTCTGTTGTCACTCTAAATTTCAAACTAAACTCTGTGCACGCAGAAATTGTATTGAATTTAGTACTAAAATCAGTCTCCTGTCAGATGGCGCTAACAGACGTTGTAAATAATATGGATAAACGTCAAATGGCACGTGCTTTTGTTTTGTTTGGAATGAAAATCTGACGTATGACGGAGGCACTTATGTCCTGTATTAGTTATGTACAACGAGTTAAGCTAATTTTTGCTATATAATACACCACATAAGTGGCGCGTCACAAACGTCAGATTTTCATTCCAAACATTTCGCTCCAAAACTTCTAGAATTATACTGCAAAAATTGACTTAAGACGTTTAAAACGTCAAGTAGCACGTCTTTGTTTTGCTTGGAATATTTGACGTTTGTGACGCGGCACTTTTGTGGTGTATTGAATAAAAACAATACGTTTTCAAACGTCCCATGAGTACACCAAAACAATTTTTTTTGTAACTAATACTTGCAGTTACCTCAGCATCTGCTGCTGTGCGAATATTAATAAAAGGTTATGGGCCCAGGCAGTAGAATTAGCAGCTTAGTATAGAGGTAAGTCTCCTTTTTGCATCTTACCATTTCTTCTGATTCAGGAATTATGAAACACCCTGTATACATATAAAATAAAAAGTAAGGATTTGATAAAACAGATTTTATTCAAAATTGAAGACATAAACCAATAAAAAATAATACAATTAAAGACGGAACTAATAAATACAATTTACGCTTAATTAATTACTCAAGACACGAGATTTCTGAAAAATTGCACACATATAATTAAGAACTAAAGCGAACAGGAGCGAATATCTTCCCTCAACCAAATTCTTACGAAACGCGTCTAAATATGTATTAAATACGAACTGCCCTGTCGCTGGGACAATTATTTGCTGTAACTAAGAGATGCTTAGTACTCGAGCCACTAGTGTAACTGTCTACACTGCTACGAGCACTAGCGTGCGAAAGGGGAGTGCCCGGCAATCGCTGCGGGGTACTCTCCACCGAACTCAATGGACCACTGCCTTCGTACAGGGGACTGGCCGTCGGCGCTGCTTCTTCGGGGGTGTAGTAATCGGACTCTTCGCCACGCTCTTCATTCGCATTACGGGCTAAAAGTCATTTTTATTTATTGTAAATAGAAATCTTTTTTGTGCATCATTTCTCGTTTACTAATTATTTCCTATCCCAAAGGACTTGTACCTTGACGCAGTTCTAGTAATACTGGGACGGGTGGGATGGCTTGCGCGCTTCAATGATCTAAAGAGCCGAACCATAGGTTTAACCATATTGGAGGGGTTTTTATTTGAGAAGGCAGACTAAATCAAGTCCCTGAAAGGGGGCAGCAGCTCTTTCAGTAATCATAGTGGCAGAGATCGTGAGGGTCGGTATGGTACTGTGATACACACTACTGCGATATGGAAGGCAACGGGAAACCACCACATTATTCTATCCCTAGTACAGCGTACTTCGAATTTATGATGATGGCACCTTCTGGAGTAAAATATTCCGGAAGTAAATTAGTCCCACATTCGGATCTCCGGGCGGGGACTGAATCGGGTGGAGTCATCAGAAATGATAAGTGTAACATCTCACGAGTCGGAGCGTGGAATGTTAGAATGAAACAAGTAGGAAAGTTAGAGAATTTGAAAATTGAGATGGATAGGTTAGCATTAGACGTAGTAGGTATTAGTGAAGTGCGATGGCCAGAAGCCGGAGACTTCTGGAGCGGAGATTTTAGGGTAATACACACAGGATCTGTAGGAGGAAATTCGGGAGTAGGAATTGTTATGTGGAAAAAAGTAGGGCAGAGGGTAGAAAATTTCTTACAGCAAAGTGACAGGGTAGTTATGGTTAGGTTAGATTCGAAACCTGTAAAAACAGTAATAATACAGGTATATATGCCCACTTCTAACTACAGTGATGAGGTCGTAGAGGCTGTTTATAGTGATATTGAACATGTGCTAGATTTTGTGAGAGGACACGAAAATTTAATAATTATAGGAGATTTCAATGCAGTCGTAGGCACAGGGAGAGAGGGCGGAATAGTTGGTCCCTTTGGATTAGGCAATAGGAACGATAGGGGAGTTAGATTGATAGAGTTCTGCGATAAACATAACTTAACAGTCGCGAACACTCTATTTCACCATCATGTTAGGAGACGCTACACGTGGAAGATGCCAGGAGACCTAGGGAGATATCAAATAGATTACATTCTTGTTAGGCAAAGATTTAGAAATCAAGTTAGAGATTGTAGAAGTTATCCAGGAGCAGATATAGATAGTGATCACAATATAGTCGCTATGAAGGCCAATCTTAAATTTCAGATTTTGAAAAAACGAAGCGGAAGAAGGTATCTTGACCCAGAGAAACTAAAAGATGATGATACGCGCGATAAGTTCGAGAAAAAGACAAACGAAGTACTAAAGGGCGCGGGCGAAAATATTGTTAGGGACATAGAGGAAGAATGGAATTGCATTAAAAATAGTTTAGTTTCCTCAGCTAGGGATATTTTGGGTCATAAACAGAATGAAAGTAGGAAACCCTGGATAACAAAACATATTGTGAGTCTAATAGAGGAAAGGCGAAAATATAAAAATAGGTTACATGAAATAGGGAAACAAAGATATAAGGCGATCAAGTGGGAAATTATTCGGAAATGTAGGAAAGCGAAAGAGCAATGGATCGATAATAAGTGCAAAGAAGTGGAAAATATGTTCGAAGTAGGAAAGACTGATGAAGCATATAAAATAATTAGGAGAAATTTTAGAGAAATTGGATCTAGTACCAAAAGCATTAGGAATGAGGCAGGAAATACCCTAATCGAAAGCGGGGAGAAGGCAGATAGGTGGAAAGAATATTTAGGAAACTTATATGCGGGACAGGAAGTGCAAGATATATTAGAAAGCGAAAGCAGTGTAGAGAGAGATAACCCAGGGATTCCTATAATGAGAGAAGAGTTTGAGCTAGCACTAAAAAGTTTAAGGAATAATAAAGCGCCAGGTATAGATGGCTTGCAGGCAGAAATCTTAAAGTGCGCAGTCCAAGAGGTAATAGATCGTTTATTTAAATTAGTTAGTCGCATATACCTGACAGGCGAGATTCCAGAAGATTACAAACGGAACATCATGGTAACTTTGCCAAAAAGGAAAGGCGCAGATAGGTGCGAAAATTTCAGAACCATCAGTTTAACTTCCCATGCGTCAAAAATTTTAACTAGAATTGTGCAAAGAAGGATGGAGAAAAAGGCGGAAGAAATATTAGGAGAAGATCAGTTCGGATTTAGACGAAATAGAGGAACGTGCGAGGCCATTCTAGCTTTACGAGTAATTATAGAAAAACGATAGAAAAGAGCGTCTATATAGGATTTGTAGATTTAGAAAAGGCCTTCGACAACGTAAAATGGGGGAAGATGTTCGAAGTGCTGAGAAAGGTAGGGATGAAATATAGGGACAGAAGAATAATACATAATATCTATGAAGAGCAAAAGGCAGTTATAGAATGTGAGCAGGAACGAAGGGAAGTAGATATCTGGAAGGGAGTGAGACAGGGATGTGCATTGTCACCTCTAGTTTTCAACTTATATATCGAAGATGCTATTAATATTGTTAAGGACAGAGCAGCCTCAGGGATTAACGTACAGGGTCAAACTATTAACATGCTCAGATTTGCGGATGATATAGCAGTGTTAGCATCTAGCAAAGAAGAATTAGGAGCAGCTTTGAATGAAATGGAAGCAGTTTTGACACAGGGCTATGGCATGAAAGTCAATAAAAAGAAAACTAAAATTTTGGTATGTAGGGGATGTGAAAATAGAACTAAAATTGACATACAAATAGGAAATGAGAAGATAGAGGAGGTCACGGATTTCTGCTATTTAGGAAGTAAAATAACTCAAGACGGCAAGAGTACTAAAGATATAAAACAAAGAATAGCGCAGGGCCGAGTTGCGTTTAACAGAAAGAAACAACTGTTATGTTCGAGAACGGTTAATATTGAGACTAGGAAGAGATTCTTAAAGTCGTATGTATGGAGAACGGCATTATACGGGTGTGAAACTTGGACAATAGGGGAAGCGGATCGAAAAAGAGTAGAAGCGTTTGAAATGTGGTGCTACAGGCGCATGATGAAGATACCGTGGATAGATAAGGTTAGCAACAAGAAAGTATTAGAAAGAGTTAAGGAAAAGCGAAAGGTATGGAAGACAATAAAGAGTAGGAGAGATAGGATGGTAGGACACCTTCTAAGACACGAAGGAATAGTTCGCGACATACTAGAGTCAGAGATAGGAATAAAAAGAGGTAGGGGTAGGCCTAGATTAGACTACTGCTCTCAAATAGTTAGGGATGTAGGATGTTCCACTTTTAGGGAAATGCGCAGGTTAGCTCAGGATAGAAAAGAGTGGAGGTGCGCATCCAACCAGTCTTCGGACTGAGAACCTTATGATGATGACTAATTATTTCATAAGCAAAATATGATAGTCGCACGGTCACGCTGATAGTAGCTAAAACATTGTAATATACTCTTATCGTAACTTCATATTATGATACAGGATGGGTTATCAAACCTGGCCTTAGGCCTCCTTTGATACTTTTCCCATCTTGTATCATCATACGAACCGTTACGATACTTGCAACTTAAATGACTATTACAATACAAGTATCGTAACAGTTCATATTGCGTTATAAGATGGGAAAATTATGAAACAAGGCTGACAACCGATTTTGATAACCCGTTGTGTATCGTAATATGAAGTTATGATAGGAGTGCTCAAAAGTTTACGAAGATTTTCTCATAAAACAATTAGTCTGGAATGGCTTGGGAAACTTACAGGTTTTTTTCCCTGGATTCGGAATGTGGTTCTTGTCCAAGCCGTCGTCAATCGGTTCGATCACATCCTCCATGTTCAGAGCCAAATTGTTGACATTCATGATGCCCTCGCTGCTTTTCAGCAACGGCGAGAGTTTCTCTGCCTCGCTGTCTTCGTCGCACCCCTCATTTTCCATTTTCTCATTAACGTGACGAACCAAGTCCCTGTTTCTGGAGTGCTTGTTTCTTGGACTACCGCCTTCGCGATTCGACAGCAGCGGACATTTCTGAGTCTCTTTCGCCTCTTCGTCTTGGTTGCCAGTCAAAACAGACATACCGAACTAAGGAATATTTAAATAAAAAAAAATTTTTAAGTGTACATTGCAGTTTTCATAAGTTAAACACACACCTCTGGAGTCGTCGAACTGATATCTTTCCCCTTGATTATTTTGTCTGAATGTCGATTTAAAATTTGGGCTGCTTGCACTGCGGGTTCATTGTCGGGCGTCTCTACAAGATCAGGCATCGCCGCTGGCGGCTGTCTAGGAATACAAGGCCCATTCAGTGCTTCTATCAATGATACAGCTTCGTAGCCTGGTGGGATATTGTCGCAGCTTGCCTGAAACAAGTCAAAGGCATGGCAAAAGATTGAGTTTTAAAGCCAAATAAGCGACCAAAACTAATCTCGTCAACTCTTCAAAAACAATATAAAAACAAGAATACTCACATCTGGGGGACTCACGGGAGGTTGAGTGGGATTTGCAGATCTCTGCAGGGCCCTTATTTGCAACAAAGCCCTGAAAGGTGCCCTACAAATTGGGCAGTTGTTCGCTTGGTACCTCAGAGAATCAGCGCAAGAGTTGCAGAGACACAAGTGCCGACACGGCAAAATCAAAGTGTCCCGCACATCACACATGCATATGACGCACTCTGAACCGTTATCTTCGGCATCGTCGTCCTCGGTTTTCTCGTTATTTTTGTTCTCGATGCCGTAGATTTCCTGGAGCAAATAACACAAGCCGTCCACAAACAGCTTTTGTTTGAGCGCTTTGAGGACGTACGTGCCATCTGCACTTTTCTCTACCGTTGCAACTGTTGTGTGCGACTGTCTCATATCTTCCGGCCCTTCTTGGGCAACACAATGTATCGCTATCGGGATTACTTCTTTGTCAATGTCGTACAATAATTCCTCTTCGGAATAAGGGGAAGGATCGAACACGTGACTCATCTGACAGAACTGCTGATTAGCCCCTCGTTTGTAATGAAACGTTTCCGAAGTCAGAGTGGGATTTTTAGGAATGTAACTGGAAAGAATTGCTATACACAAAGTGTCTATGGTTCGAATGAGATTAACCAAAATTACAAGTTTGCACCAATGAACAAAGTACTCATATTTAAGCTTAAAAACGATAAATTGAAAAAACTTACGCCACACCATTAGGAGTAAATTCCTCCGAACAAAAATAATAAATAGTGATTGAGCAGCGAACATCACAATCGAAAGTAAACTCCAAATTAAACGGGGAGCCTTTCCCAAGTTCCAAATCACGCACATCCCTATCCCCTCTGTCCAAATGTAATTTCCCACATTCAGGCGGGGCTCGAACAAATCGCAACGACTCTTTTCTGATATTTACCAAGCTCTTCAGCGTTTTCGTTGGCTCGTTAGGCTGTGGCGGTGGATAGGGGAACTGAAATAACTATCAGCATACAAGCTAGTACAAACGGAAAATGAAATTATTTACCGGGGTCGGCCGACTCCCCAGAAAATTTAAATCAGAATTTTCCCCGAATAAATAAGATTCGGGTTGTGGTGTGTCGAAACGTTCACCTCCCATTATAAAGTGACTTCCAAAATAGTTTCCTAAATAATCATTCAGTAAAGTCAAAAAAATATAATTTCCTCATAAGCACCTGATCTCGGTGGGTACTTGTAAGCGTGATTTGACACTATATCTATTTCCTCGACGCCCGCAAGTTGCCTGCTAGCCAACGCACCCATTTTTATTGCAATATTGTAAAAAATTACACTTAAAATTGGGCAGTTCTTCCTATTTTCATTGTTATGACAAATGTCACTGTCACACCACAAACGTCAACAACCGCACCACGGTGAAATTAGCAACGACCAACGAACAAAAAAATCATAGAATTCGTCGATTTCGTTATCAAAAGGTAGTTATATTTTTTCATTCCAAATAAATAAACATGTTGCAAGCTCTTAACATCTGTCAGTATCACTTACAATATACTTGTTCAAACTTCTGCAATATAATTAGAGTAGTTTTGCATCGGAAACAGCGGTGTCCGGCGCCTTCGGTGGTTGAAGGTTTAAAGGAATAATGAATCGGCCTAGTGTTGTGTTCAGATTGTAGCGCCACTGCGGTTATTTTTAATTTCGTAGAGACGTTTTAGATTTTTGAAACAATTACCTCTCCCGGTTTTCGTATATTGGGCATCAAGCCGGAGCAAAGTCCAACCATCTTCTGAATTCGGGAGATAAGTGGCGCGTCACAAATGTCAGATTTTCATTCCAAACAAAACAAAGTCACGTGCTTTCTGACGTTTTAACCTAACCTCTGAAATATAATTATAATTACATATAGTTGTTTTCAAGTTTTTACGCGTAAGCCCAACACACAAATTGAAAATAAACTGTTTTCACTGCAAAACGTCTATAATTATATTGCAAAAACTAGTTTAAGACGTTGTAAATAATATCGATAAACGTCAAATGGCACGTTCTTTTGTTTTGTTTGGAATGAAAATCTGACGTATGACGGAGGCACTTAGGTCCCGAATATAATATAAACATTTCTTTGGTTAAACTTCTGATTTCATTATTGACGCATGCGCATTTAGTGAACTGAGTAGAACTATTTACATTTGTTCAGTGGGAGTTGGGAGATAATTATTAATCCGTGAAAAGCCAAAACGTCAATCGCCGTGGTCTGACATTTTTCTTTTCGTTGAAAACAGAAAGCAAAAACAACCAATCTTAAAATTTAAATCGTCCAAATAGCATGATTTAGAAATGAATTATTATGGAAAATTCCAGCGAGCAAGGCCCAGACCCGAATAAGCGGATCACGGTGGAAGATTTGAATATTGAAATTTTGCCAGTAATATACGAAATAATACGAAGGTGACTATCAACACAAAATTTGACATTGCTTCAAAATGTTTATATGAATAAATTACGTAACTGAATTGAAAATTGTAGCGTTGAACGTGACCATCACGACACTACTGCTAAAACTAGAGAGTCGCAGGAGTGCGCCCAAAAAGTTATCGAATTGCAGAATAGGTTAGATCATACTAGAATACAGGTGAGTTTGCCCCTATATCGGTTCACAGGTGAGTTTTTATACTTTTTAATGTAGATTCAGCAACTTTCCGGGATCGACTTTAGCAAGGAACAACAGATAAGTCAATTGGAAGCCTTAAAGACACAGTTACGGTTGAAACAAGAGTTGTTGAATAAGTATCGCTATTTATATCCGTTTGAGACGCAAAAATCTTAAGGGTGTAAGTCTAGTTTATTTTATTTAATTTTTCAAGTGCATACATAGATACTGCACTACCTGGAAGACGGTAACGTGCATGTCAACATGGGGTTGACATAACCATTTATTTTATCCTTTATAATTGACAGTTATTTATCAAATTTCGATTGGGGTAACTTCTTTCAGAGACTGTACCTCCCTTACATCTTCAAGTTATGGTTTTGAGGTTTCTGTTGCGATTTCTGGCAAATGATGAGAAGTTGGTTCAACGTTTGAGCGAATCGTATCCCATACGCAGAGCGGCGCAGTTATTTGTGATCTTTTTCAATCATGGCAAGAATCTTGCCCAAGAACAGAAACTGCAGGAGAAGCTAACTCCGGAGCAGTTTAGACAGTTGATTCGGCAGTTTTCCGATACGGCCCAGCGGCAGATTAGAAGGGCCCGTGAAAGTTTAAAGAAACCTAAATTGTGAATCGGTTAGTATGCGGTCTAGTAGAAGTGACGCGATGAAGAAGTCAGTAAGTTTTTCCGAGAATTTCCCTACAAAACGGACGCACTATTGGAGGAACTTCAAACGAAATTTTAATGTGTCGTTATTCCATCTGTTGTACAGAATCTTTTTATCTTTTATGCCACCCGTCATCAACAAATTTTCATACGTTTATGTAGATTTGCTGGGGCCCACTTTGGCTTTTGTTTCCCTGTTTTTTATTTTAAATTACGGCTATTACGCGAAGTATGGAACGCTTTCCTTTGTGCCTTTGCAGTCCATCATTATTTATTCGTTCGTGCTGCCCGTACTGTGCGTGTTGTCTTCTAAATTTTCCCAGTCTCGCTCGAAGTTGACTTTAAGCGGGATATTTTCTATATTCGGATACGCCATGTACGGACACCTGTCGACTTTGTCCGTGTCTTACTTGGTTTACAAGGACCAGAGTTCGTTGTTTTTCTTCTTGTGCATGACGGTATTTAGCGGCCTCAGTACACTGAGGATGGCCATGCTTATTATGAGCACAACAAGCGTGCCCGCCGGAAGGTTTATGATCGGAAGCACAATTTCGTTAATCAATATTTTGTTTGTGATTTATTGGCACTTTGCGTTCATGCATCGTTCCTTTTTCTATGGAAATAAAGTGTAAATTTTAATAACCGCTCGTTTCATTTCACCCATCTCGAAATTTTTCTCGGTGCAGGTCCCGTTAAATGTAACGTGCGGAGAACAATGCTATTTTGTTGTACAGGTTAGGTATGTGCGATTATTACATTTCATAATCGATTATCGATTGTTGTAAAGTAATCGATAAATTTGATTAATCGATTATTTGATAAATCGATTATTTGATTATCCGATAACTTGATTAATCAAGTGATCGATTGTGATTAATTGATTACTTGATTATTGATTATTAGATTAATCAGTTTAGTAGATTGTCAATTAATCGATTAAGTGTTTGATTAATTGACTAAGCGATTATTTTTTTAATCTATTAATCAAATACCTAGTCGTCATAATTACTATGCTTTCTACTAATTTATTATAATACATGTGTGCATTATAATATGCGATATATCAGTAATAAAAATAATACCTCTAGCTTACCATAAGAAAGTACTCATTTAATTAATCGAAGGAACAAAATATTCGATTAATCGTTTAATTAAATAATATAATTAAATAATATATATAAGTATATAGCTCTCAGGACCCAGAAAAATCATTGGAAGCTTTTCAGAGGGTCCTAGGGGAACAAATTAAGAAAGCAAGCTCTAGTCTGAACGGAAGGGTGGCTAAGCGAAGAAAACCTTGGATTACACTAGGATTAATGACGGCAATAAATAAAAGAGAAAAATTATACCACGAAGTAAAGCGAAAACCGGAAGATATTATTCTTAAACAATACTACAATGAATACAGGAACCAATTAAATAAATTAATAGTTAAAACAAAATCGAATTATTACAGGAACAAGTTAAATGAAGCTAGAAGTACTGAGGATGTCTGGAGATGTGTTAGAGACTACACAAACAAAAACAAAAGAAAGAACAGCATAGTCATTGATGAGATTGAAGACACACATGGAAGACCTTTGAAGGATGTGCAAAATATAGCAAATGCCTGAAATGACTATTTTACAGGGGTTGGAAGAAGTCTCGCGGATCGGATCCCTTTGGTAAATAGAGGGTACAAGCAAACAATATGTAAAGATTCCATATACATATCCCCTATAGACGAACAAGAGATCATAAAGCATTTGACACAACTTAATCCCAATAAATCATCAGGGCCAGATAATTTCTCTCCTGGAACTTTGCGAGAAATAGCTCATTACATTGCTAAACCTATGGCGTACATAAGCAACCTTATAATAAATACTGAAATCTGGCCGGCACAACTTAAATGTGCAGATATAATCCCAATTTTTAAAGGAGGCAAGAGAACGGATGTGGGATGTTATAGACCCATTGCGCTAATATCGAATATCGCAAAGATCGTGGAAAAATGCATCAAAACCCGAATAACACATTTTATTGTTTCAAGAAAGTTGTTGAGCGACAGTCAGTTTGGCTTTAGGGAGGGATTAACGACAGAGGATGCACTAGCAAGTCTGACGGAGGATATATATGACCTCATGGATAGAAGTAGACCTCAGATGGCTGTGTTTTTTAACTTAGCTAAGGCATTTGACACGCTGTCGCATGACATACTGTTGGATAAATTAAAAGCTTTGGGTTTCAGAGGAAAAATGCACAATTTAATAAAAAGCTACTTAAGAAATAGGACACAGCATGTTAAAATTGGTAAAATAAAGAGTGGCCCTCTGATAACTGAATGCACTTTTTGAGGATGAGTCATGGATATCACTCCAGCAGAAAGTTGGCAAAGGAACCAAGGACATTTTGGATTGGTTTGAATATAATAAACTCTCAGTAAATTACAGTAAGACAAAATTCATGGTTTTTGGTAATTATAGAGATAGCTACCCCCAAATCGAGGAAATAAAAGTTCCAAGGGATGAGGATCGGCATGTGACAATAAGCCTGACCACCTGCCACAAGTATCTGGGAATACACATAGACAGCAACCTAAGGTGGAAGGACCATGTTCAGAGGACAGCTAGGGGACTCAGGTATCTGTTGTTCATCTTTAAAAAACTGAAAACTTGGGCCGACAAAAGATTGTTGATGAGTTTCTATCACTCTCTCTTCCTGTCAGTATTGAGGTATGGGATCATCGCTTGGGGAGGGGCTTATCAGAACTCCATACAGCCACTGGAAGTCTTAAATCGAAGAATTTTGAAGATAATACTGGGGGAACGGCAGTGGTACCCTTCTGATATGGTTTACACGCGAACAGAAACCATGAATATTAGACAGTTGTTTTGTTGCAGAAGTGCAATATGCTGCCTTAAATCCAGTAAACATCTTCGTAGAAACACAACGACTAGTGTAATCACAAGAAATATTCATAAACAGCAAATAATTCTACCGCAAAGGAATACTAGGAAGCTTCACTTATATTGGAATAAAAATTTTAAACATGTTACCATTTGAAACACAACAAATAAAGAATCCAGGTAAACTAAAAAAAGTTGTGTCATGCAGTGTCAAACGGATAAGCAGGGACATTATAGAAAAACTCTTTTAGTGCTTACACTGTAAACTTGGACTTTCTGTATTGGTGAACACTTTACGTTCTACTCTGAGTAAGATACTTTATGAAAAGTTTCATTTTAGGTGCTTTTAGTTCTTTAGTTTTTAGTTTTTTGTTTTGGTTTTTAGATTGCCAGGATTTTAAAACATTTTAGAGTACACTGTATTCATGGACAAGTGCCTTGAGCACTTATATGAGTGGGTGTTATGAATTGAATAATATGTATATACATATATATATTACGGTATTTCAGATTGTAAAATAATAATAAAGATACTACTAAAGATACTATAGATTAATCAAGTGGACAATTGATCAAATAAAAATGGTTAATAAAAATTAAATAATCGATCAGCCGATTAATCAATTAATCGGTTTTTTGAGTAATCGATTATTTGATTATCTGATAACTTGATTAATCGACTGATCGATTTTTCAATTGATAAATCAATTAGTTGATTAATCAATTATTTGATTATCCGATAACTTGATTAATCGACCGATCGATTAATCTATTACGTGATTAATCGATTATTTGATTAATCAGTTAGTCAATTGTCAATTAATCGATTGTTTGATCTATAGGCTTATTGATTGTTTAATTAATCGACTAAGCGATTATTTGGTTAATCGATTAATCAAATACCTAGTCGGTCATAATTACTATGCTTTCTACTAATTATAATACACAATATAAAGTCTCTCTTTAATGCATTAAGGAGAGAGATTTTATATTGTGCATTATAATATGCGATATATCAGTAATAAAAATAATACCTCTAGAATAGCTTACCCATAGCCGACTCGAATGTTCATTTGAGTCGGCTGTGGCTTACCATAAGAAAGTACTCATTAAATTAATCGATGGAACAAAATATTCAATCGCTTAATTAAATAATAGATTAATCAAGTGAACAATTCATCAAATAAAAACGGTTAATCAAATAATCGATCAGCCGATTAATTAGATAATCGATTAATCGGTTTTTTGAGTAATCGATTATTTGATTAATCAATTATTGTAAAATCTATAATCAAATAATCGATTATATTTTGTTTAATTGATTATTTTGCACAGCCCTAGTACAGGTTGTCCCAGACCAGGCGTGCTCTATCTTTTACTGAAAAACCCTTGAATTGTAACTTCGGGAAAAAATCATTATGTCGAAATCGTATACGAAGAATCTCAAGAAAATATTTTAACTTTTTCAGAATCATGCACTCTCAGATAATTGGGGTAGTGGGGTGTCACTTGCGAAACTGTTTGAACTGCTAATAGTAAAAAGACTGACGGAGGCCTGTGCGATTATTACATTTCATAATCGATTGTTGTAAAGTAATCGATAAATTTGATTAATCGATTGTTTGATAATCCGATAACTTGATTAATCGACTGATCGATTACGTAATTAATCGACTACTTGATTGATCGATTAATCGATTACTATTTGATTAATCAATTATTGTAAAATCTATAATCAAATAATCGATTATATTTCGCCTTATCGATTATTATTAATCAAATAATTGATTAATCAAACAATCGATCAGCCGATTAATCAAATAATCGATTAATCAATCAATCAATCAATCATTTATTTAGCCCGTCATAGACAGAAAACACAATACATAGATAGAACACATAACATATCAAACAAAATAAATCACAAAACAAAACAAAAGAAAAAAATATATCAAAACCTCACATGAGGAAACCGGGGAACAACACTCTCAACCCCCGAGAAAATCATCTACACTATAGTACAACTTATCAAGCAATAATCTTTTTAAAGAAGCCTTGAACATTAAAAAAGTTGGAATGGATGAAATTGATGCAGGTAGCTTATCAAATATTTGAATGGACATATATATTACACTTCTCTTAAAATTTTCCGAGTAGGGCCTCGACTGATACAATAACACTGCAGACCGCGTAAAATGCTCATGAATCTGTTCCCCCGTGACACAATTATTCTTAAGCCGAAACTGCAGAACAGCTATCTCATAGCCTTGAGAGAATTCTCACTGCCTTCTTCTGCAATCGAAAGATATAATTAAAATTTTCGGCAGAGGAGTAACCCCAGAAAGGTATACCATATCGGAGATGTGACTCAAACAGCGCAAAATACGCATTTTTAGCCACAGGTAAATCGTAATTATTCATAAGAGTCCTAAGGGCAAAACAGGATCTAGACAACTTTGTACTTAGGTGTTTAATGTGCTCCTGCCAATTCAATCTATGGTCGAGATGAACACCCAAAAATTTAGTAGTATTTACAGATGAAATTATAACACCATCTGAAGAAAGGGCAAACAATACGCCAGGCCTGAAATTCATAAGACAAGTCTTATCCAGATTAAGAGTCAACCTGTTCGCCGCAAACCAACATCTCAAGAGCGACATGTCCGACACAATCCTGTCATGCAACTCATGACCATCACTACCGAACCAAGTTATATTGGTGTCATCAGCAAACTGAACGAACTTGCCACTAATGCGCAGAGAAGACATATCATTTATGTACAACAGAAAGAGAAGACAGAACCCTGAGGCACCCCATACATAGACTGAGCAGAGTCAGATGTAAATTTCTGACAATCAGCGTTGACAATAGAAACGGCATGGCATCTTCCCATCAGATAAGAACGAATCCACCCCCAGAAACACCCCTGAATCCATAATATGAGCACTTCTCCAACAAAATAGAGTGGTCAACACAATCAAAAGCCTTAGAGAGGTCGAGAAACACAGAAACAGGAATATAATGGGAGTTGCAGTGAGTGTTTTTTGCCTCATATACATGGTCCAGAAAAGAAAAAATGGCCAGACCAGTACTCTTATTATTACGGAAACCAAACTGCAAACTGGACAAGGTAGAGCATTTGTCCAAAAAGCTAACAAATCTGGCCTTGACCAACCTCTCAATCAGTTTAGAAACGGTCGGCAACAATGAGATCGGCCGAAAATCTTCTGGCCCAAATTCACCCCCCTATGCAATGGCACGATAAACGCTTTTTTCAAAGATGAAGGAAAAATGCCTTCACAAAATGACTTATTTATAAGATCAGCAAGACACAGATGAATATTAATAGTTAAATAAGAAAAAATGATGGCAGGGATTCGGTCCCTATAGGAAACTTTTCTAGATACAAGTCTCAAAGTACGTGCAACTTCGCCGACATCAGTTGGAAAAAAAACAAAAGTATCATTCTGCTTGGCAACATTAGCGGTCAAGAAATTAGATGCAGTAGTTGCAACAGCTGGTATTCGACTAACCAATCTCTGTGCAATTGTTGAAAAGTAATTATTCAGGCAATTAGCTGCCTCAACATCCCTAACCACTGCATCGCCAACACATAGGTGAACGTCACTATGAGACTCTTTCCTCCCCAAACTTGTATTAATGATATTCCAGAGTTCTCTGCCTTTATTATTCGAATTATTAACTCTGGAATTAATGTAGTTGGACTTGGCCAATCTGACTGTAGACTTGAAGATTTTTTTATATTTAAAATAGTAATCCTTGATAAATGTTGAATCAGTGAAAAATTTCCTCAAGACATGTAGACAAGTTTTATTTCTAGATGAGACACGTATACCATGTGTGATCCATGATTTTTCACTCACTTTAGCATGACGCTTCAAAGGAAAACACCTATCATGGGAACTCTCTAGGAAAGCAAGTAGGTGATCAAACTGATAGTCAACAGGCATATTCGGATCACATCTCTCATACTTCAGACACGCGTCCTTAAATGAATTAACACTCTCAGATCTTTTATATGCCCTTACGTATCTTATCAATTAATCAATAATTTGATTAATTGATTATTCGATTATTTGATTAATCGGCTTATCGATTGTTCGATTATTTGATGAATCGTTTATTGTGAAATCTATAATCAAATAATCGATTAAATTGTGATTAATTGATTATTTTGCACAGCCATAGATAAGAGGAGAAGGGTCTCAAAGTGGCAATTTGAATTTCGAAAGGGCAGGTACATTAAAGTTTCGGAAGTTTGTAGAGAAAAATTCGTGCGCCACCCTGTAGAGTTAAAAAAGAACATATCAAAACTAGGTTCAGAGCTACCTAGGGAAGGGAGCGTTACAATACAATATGGAAGGAAATCATAAACTTAATGTGACTGTGGAGGTACCACAAGACTTTACCTTTTTTCTATTAACAAAGAACGTTAGTTATCAGAATTAATTTTTATACCTCTATTCTTATCTAAATCAGATATAAAATACAGGGTGTCCTAGATTCCATTAGCAGGACTTAGAGGGCCGCATTTTATGCATAAAATTTTATGTAAATATGGATCTTAAAACGCTTCATTTCTGAGATACCATGATGTTGAATTTGAAAATAAAATATGTAATAATTTTCTTTCATATATTACTAAATAACTGCTTACAATAAATTCATGATATCCGCTGAAAAACTTGGCATTTTCTAGATAAAACTGAATGCTCTTCAAAATTCTTAACCAAATTCGTAAAATTTCAATTCCGAGACACTTTTTTTGATAAAAACATTCGTAAATACCCCATTCCCCGCCACTGGAAATAACAGCCGACAATTTTCTGTATCAAATAATTTGCTGTAAGATGACCAGTGTTTCAGCGCAATATCGTCAATTTGTTGGAGCACTCATTTAGTAATTAAAAAAATATATATTTTTTCCAAATTCAACACCGTCTAATGATCGTAGAAGCCCTGCTAATAAAACCTGGAATGCCCTGTGAATCTTGTAAATTGCATGTAGGTTAATTTAAATTTTTAAAGATCGCAAAACATTTTTTTCAATGAAAAGAAAAGACTATTTTTTATGCAACTGAATTATAATATTATACTTATGTACAACACTATTGTCAAACGAATCTTTTTATAATACAAATTTAAACTAAAATATTCCACGGTACGAAGCTACCAGCTTCAGGGACATCCAGCTGTAAATTCAATGACAAAAATTTGAGTTACAGAAATATGACAATATTATACTGTACCTTTTGGGTTAAGTTATCTGGACACGCCATTCGAATTCGGGCAGAAGTAGCTGGTGCGTCCAAAACGAATGTTGGATCAACACCTGAATCCTTTCTAGCTTCTTTAATGGCTTCCTTGATGGCGAACATCACCGAGCTCGCCAAAAATAACGGAGGCTCACCGACAGCCTAAGAGATAAACAACTGTTGGTAATTTCATCTCGAACAAAAAAATAAAAACCCACAATCGTGAAAAAATGTCTTCTTTGCCGTCCTCTGCAATACCGGTTTACACATATGTATTTATTGCCTTACAAATAAAGACACTTAGTAGATAGTTTGTGAGAGTTCTAACTCAGGGTTCCATGTATTTTCTAATGGAGGTTTGTTTTACAATTCATGTAATCCTACCTTAGAAGAGTACACAGCTCTTGGATTAGGAGCTCCTTTAAGCAAAGAGACGTTGAATTCAATAGGAATGTCTGCAAATCCCGGTAATTTGTACGTTCCTGGCCCTCGAGTATAAGTCATTCCTGTAGGTGAATACATCATCTCTTCTAATACAAATAATCCATATCCTTGCATAAAAGCTCCTTCAATCTGCCCGATGTCAATAGCCGGGTTTATACTTTCCCCTGTTTGCAGAAAAGCAATCAATTATAGACATTATGGTACTCTGAAAATTATCAAACCTAAATCCATGACGATATCAGTTCTGAGCACCTGATGGTCTCCAGTAAGACAATCTATTTCAACTTCACTCACGGCAACTCCGTATGTGAAATAATTAAATGCTTCCCCCGATAGCGTATCCCAATCAAAACCAATATTGGGGGTCTTGTGGAAACCCGTGGCGGACAGACTAACGCGATCAAAATAAGCTGCCTTAACCCAATCATCCCAATCACCTTTTGGGTTATTTTCCTTGTAAGGCCTTAAACGTTCTTTGATGGTTTCACAAGCTGCCTATTTTCGAAAATTAATTCTTCAGCTTCGTTCATTGTTTTAAGACTAATACTCACCAGTACTGCCATTCCGTTAATGTCAGAACCAGCGCTGGCAGCTGTCGGCGCCGTGTTTGGAACTTTATCCGTTGCAGTTTCGGTAATGTGTATTTTGGACACTGGAATTTCCAGAGCTCTGCTAGCCACTTGAAGCATTTTCGTGTGCAAACCTTGCCCCATTTCTGTTCCGCCATGACTCAAAAGTACCGAACCGTCAGTGTATACCAGAATAAGAGCCCCGCCTTGATTTAAAAATGGTATTGTGAACGCTATTCCGAATTTTGTTGGTACTATGCTTAAACCGCGCTTCTTATAGCGGTTCGTCCTGAAAATCAAGCACAAAACTACTTATGACAGACCAACAAAAAGAATTTACCTGTTGAATTGATCCACTGTCTTTTTCCTTTCATAGTAATTAGAAGATTCGATACACTGTGACCAACATCTGCGCAACGTGCAATAACTCAGTTTTTGATTATAATGAGTTAATTCGCCTTCTTTATACAAATTAATTTCGGAAACTTTCAACGCGTCTTTTCCCAAATAGTCCGCAATGTGTCTAATCATAGTTTCCACGGCGAACATGCCTTGTGGTCCGCCAAATCCTCTAAAAGCTGTATTCGACGGAAGATTTGTTTTGCAAGCGTAAGCGTGAATTCGTATATTCGGGATCTTGTAAGCGTTTTCAATATGCAATATGGCTCTGTCGAGAACCTAAAATAATAAATTAATTTAATAAACAATAACAAACAAAACAAAAAATAGCTGCTCGTTTGTTCGTATTCAAACCGTTAAATCATGTGCTAAAGAACTCTGCACCTGATTTAACACCAAGAGCGGCAGGTACTCACTGCCATGCAGTTTAGGAATGAAGTAGATTAGGCTAGCCTGTTCAATTACTGGCTTTTACGTATTATCAGTATGGGTCCCTTCACGTTTGTACCGGGCCGCTTCTAATTTAGTACTCCAATCTGTATAACCTCAGTTATTACGATGACAACTAGCAGTAGGTGTTCAACAAGTTGGGTCATCTTTGCGTGTGTTAATCACATAAATGCATCTTTAATAAGCAGATTAGGGAAAAAAAATAGGGCAATATATACCAATAACTGTCACCTGAAAGTACCATTACCTTCTAATTTGGGGCTAAATAGGGACTAAAAGACAGTCAGACGGACGCCAAAACCAATTCATTAGACAACGGAAAGGGCCATTATCACGGAAGACACAGGAAGACGCGCAACGTCACAGAAAGTGCACGTTTTAGCTCTCTCAGTTATGCTGCTTTTCTAATGGCATATTTTCCTTTTAGCACGGCACATAATCAAAATTTTCACGTGATTCGCGATACATATTCTATTATTAAGCGGGTTTTCCCCATTATTTGCACATAGTAAAAATTTTCGTAACTTTTAGTCAACGAACAAATTTTAAAAAAATCTTACCCCTAAGGACAGATCGTGAGAATAACCACAGTTGCAGTAAATATACACTTCGCATCCTAGAATTTTGCCTTCGTTGTCGAAAGCGAGTTTATATTTAAAATAAAACGGGTGTCTGCCGCCAGTAAGCATCATATCTTCGTCTCTATCTAACATTAGTCTAATAGGACGATTCAGTTTTGAAGCAGCTATAGCAGCGGGGACGGTTACAAGACCACTCTTCGATTCTTTTCCCCCAAATCCACCTCCCATTCGCTTCACTCTTGTTACGATTCGGTTTTGTGGAATCCCAAGAACTTCGGATACTAAACACTGAGCAAAAATGACAATATAATACCACGAAAATTTGGTGGAAAAATAATACTTACGCTAATTTCCGTAGGATGCTGAGTGGAACAAAATATCTCCATCTCATAATCTTCTTTTTTGGGAACGCAGATAACAGCCTGAGTCTCGAGATAAAAGTGTTCCTGCCCTCCCATGCGGCACTCTCCCTCAACTGTGTGAGGAGCTTCCCTAAAAGCTTTATCTACATCCCCATTTTCAATTTTCTTTATCGATTTTGGATAAAATGATTGATGCTTGATCGCATCTTCGATCGTAATAATAACGGGCTTTAATTCTTCATACGTTACTTTCACTTTCTTCGCAGCTTTTTGCGCTAGCGCTTGAGTATCTGCTACAAGAGCAGCCATTATTTGACCTTGACTCGTTACTTGTTTAGAAAAGAAAATCTCTTCTTCGTGAAACACAGGCCCAATTTTTCTGTATTCTGCGTCTTTCCCGGAGAAGAATCCGTGAACTCCTTCCATTTTTAATGCCTCGGTTGCGTCTATATCAATAACCCTAGCGTAAGGTTTTTGGCTGTAGACAAAAGCCATGTACAATTCGTTTTCGAAAAATGGCATATCATCGCAATATACCGCTTCTCCAGTAGCTTGTTTGTAAGCTGATTGATGCACCATGGGTCTTCCGACCATATCAGACTTTTGTTGGGTACTTGGGGCGACTTGGAAGTACTGAGAACTTCTTGGAATCTGACTATGGAAGCCTTCTACTGCACTTATATTCTTTTTGTCCAATTGTACATCAGGTAATTTCACTTGTAGTTTTTGGCAAACATAGAGAAACCCTTTGAAGAACAAGCTGAGGGTGAGAGATCTACGATATTGGATCATCCCTCCTGGAGCTGATGGCGATAGAGGTAAATCTTCAAGCAAATGACTGTAAGCTATTTCTAGCATATCTTCATTCCATATGTAGCCTATCAGCTTTTGTTTGGTTTTACGTGCAGTTATGGTAGTAGGTGCCATTCCACCGAAAGAAAGATTTATAAACTTGATAACAGAAGAATTTGGTTCAAAAATAACATTTAGGGCATGATTTACTATAGCTATATCATCATCTCTTCTTCTTGCTTGTTTGTGTGCCCAAAAATATTGGTTTTCCTCACTGTAGGGAATCGTAATTGATATCAAAACCTCATCTGGTTTGACCACATTTCTCCTGTAGCCAGTAAAGAAGTTGTCGTCCATTACGACGAATCTAGTACCATTTAATTTGCTCTGCAGTTCAAGTTTGATGTTTGCTGCTAAAAATATGGGGTTCAAGTCCGAAATTGGACTTCCCGTCATTATATTTCCTCCTACGGTGCCGACGTTTCGAACCTGTCTTCCCGCGAACCAATGCAGCATACTTACGACCGTTGAAAATATTCTCGTTTGATGTTCTGGTTGTTCTTTTATGATTCTTCGTAAGTAATTTTCCATTTCTGTTAAAGAAGCGGATGCTCCAACACGTATTCCTTTATCCACGACAAATATTTCGGTCATTTCTGTTATCAAATTTGGATGGATTATTACAGGATACGTGAAGTTTTTGAATTTAACTTCGACACCGACTTCTGTGTTACCAACAACTATTTTTGCTTCCGGGTATAAAGATTTTAATTTGAGGATTTCTGCTAGTGTTGTCGGTCTGTACCACGTGACGTTTTTGCCTCTAAAAACTAAACTCTCTTTATTATATTTGCCGGACAATTTTAATTCTGGAGGAAATATAGGCTCTTGAGATCGATGATAAGGAGTGAATTCACTTTGGTCAAAAAGGATTTCCTCCTCTTCTTTGGTATTTGAAGTGCCATTCTTCTGCAATTTACAGCATTCATCTCCCATTGGACACCCATTAGTTACACCATTCTCGTGTTTACCATTAACACCGTTTACACTTCCGTTTTGTTGAGTTTCATATTCTTCAGTGAAAGTGCGGTAACCTTCAATGATGGGTCTGTACCCGGTGCATCTGCACAAGTTACCTTGGAAGGCTACTTCTAGGTCGGCCATTGTTGGTTTGGGAGTGCTCCTGAGGACAGCGTACATTGACATAACAATGCCTGGTGTGCAGAAGCCACATTGGGAACCGTGCGCTTTTGCGATGCGTTCTTGAACTGGATGGAGTTTTGTTTTGGTTGAACCTATACCTTCTACCGTGGTAACCGAGAGGCCATGCATTGAGCATATTGGTGCTAAACAGGCGTTGACTGCTATATGACTATTGATGCATTAAGAAAATGAAGAGGAAGACACTGAAAATTAATTTGTTTGGTTGAAAAAGGATACGATACTTGATTGGTGTCGCCATCGTACTTGGAGACCATGACAGTACATGCACCACATCCACCTTCTCCACATCCTAATTTGGTTCCGCAGAGTCTTACTAATTTTATTAAAGAAAATATAAAAAAGAATGTCAGGAAAATATTATAGCAGCATTTGAAATGTGGTGCTAACAGACACATGATCAAAATATCGTGGAAGAATAAGTTTAGCAATAGGAAGGCAACTTTTTTGTAATTTGTCCAGCTTCTGAACCTCTTCAGGTGGTGTAGGTACATTGTAAAAGTGTCCAGTGTAACGGAGCCACATTGTGAAATTCAACTTTTAGCATTACTAATACAAATTTTCACAAACAGTTGGGTTATATTTGCGTGTGTCAATCACATAAATGCATCTTTAATAAGCAGAAGTAAGGCAATAAAGGGTGATTAGGGAATAATAATAGGGCAATATACACCAATAACTGTCACCTGAAAGCACCACTACCTTCTAATTTGGGGCTAAATAGGGACTAAAAGACAGTCAGACTGACGTCAAAACCAATTCATTAGACAAAGGAAAGGGCCATTATCACGTAAGACACTTAGGATTTGGAATTTACCAGAGTGTTTCGTAGAAAAACAAGCAACTATGTTTGCCATGTCAACTAAGGTTATAAATACAAGGGAACAGTTACATAGTTAGTTGGGGTTTAGAAAGTGTCTGTAGCAATTTACCCTTTAAAGATACCAATATAAGTTATCTTTTGTACCTAGGAATAAAAAGTACCTAGTAGATTTAGACTGCTGTTGACAAATAATTGTGGATGTAGGATATTCTACTTTTAGGGAAATTTGTTGGAAAGGAAACACATTTTTATGAGGAATTAGTATTTTTATAATCTTATAAAGGATACATTTATTTCGTAAATAGTACAGGAGTGTCCATTCCGGATCCACTTTGTCATCGACCACCTAGAAGAAATACATACCTATGTACATATTTTGTAGCTAAACGGTTAGAGTTGGGGAATTCGGGAGATAAGTGGCGCGTCACAAACGTCAGATTTTCATTCCAAACAAAACAAAGCCACGTGCTTTCTGACGTTTTAACCTAACCTCTGAAATATAATTATAGTTGTTTTCAAGTTTTTACACGTAAGCCGAACACACAAATTGAAAATAAACTTTTCACTGCAAAAGGTCTATAATTATATTGCAAAAACTAGTTTAAGACGTTGTAAATAATATCGATAAACGTCAAATGGCACGTGCGTTTGTTTTGTTTGGAATGAAAATCTGACGTATGACGAAGGCACTTATGTCCCCTATTAATATGCCACTGTCTTGTTGTGTTTTGGGGTGCGGAATGAGAGATGAAATGGATATGGCAAGATTTTTTAGAATTCCTGATGCATCCTGGAGAGTACTTAAACAAGTTGTCAAATAGAAGACGTGAAAGGTGGGTAAAAGTCTTAAAAGGTAGGTTAAATGTTTTATAAATAACACTGACAGATGTCGAGAGCACGTGACCCTTGTTTTGTTTGGAATTAAAATCCGCCGTTGTGGCGCAAGTTGCTATTTAAATGTCAAGTTTTCAATTTTTACTTTAGCCAAGGCAAATCCTGAATAGCACCGATTGCCTTCAGTTTGTTATCGTAATCGTGGTATATTTTCTTTATTGAAATATTAGTGGCTTACCTTCAATTTATTATATGTTCTACATTTGTTTAACTATTTAACTTGCTTCATTAAAAAAATTTCAGTACCTACCTATACCTAATAATAATACTTTTAAAGACATTCATTGATAAGGTACATTTATGCAATTCCACAACTTTACATCTGATTGCAAAGTTGCAAAACGAATTGTTACAAAATACAACGATTTAAAATTTAAACAGTACCCGCACTTTCAATGATCATACTGTATTGTTTAATCCAGTAAATTATAAAAACAAGAACATCAAAACAATGCTATCTTCTTTTATTTGTTCAGATAATGCCTATTTGTACATGTAGAAAACGTAATCACGAGCCTTTTACTCTTCATTGAGTTTATTATAATAAGTATTGTAAAGTATGAAAAAATTGCATTAAAATTCAATAGGTAGGCAATGAAGGCAACCCACGCTGAAAATTTTTGAAACCACATTCTGCAGTGAAAGAAGCCAGTTTATCGTCTCCTCTAAACCAATATTCTCATTGATGTGACAGTTTAAAAACCGATTTCTCTGTGAGTAAAAGTTGTAAAATACAAAAAACCTAACGTATTTAACTGCTAATTAATTCCTACTAATATCAGTTTGTTGATTTGTATCTTTTTTATCTTATCAATTGGTCTAACCCGATAAAAAATAATAAACAAAAAAAATCCTACCTTTTTCCCGTTAACAAAAAATACGAGTATTGAATTTTTAACCATTACGTCGATTAATACAAACTACAATAATTAGCAAACTCAATGAGAAATCTGATCACGAACATGTAACACGAACAGTATCCAAAGCAGTAGTAAATAATTATTGATGTAGGTATGCCGCCGGCAACAGAACATTGTTATCTCGTATGTGACCCCGCGTTTTCAAAACGCGTATGAGTCTGTTCTTTTTGAAATTTCATTCTTTTTATCTCCTGTTATCTATTTCAAAACCATAACATGTTGACAAATCGCATTAGAAGACCTCCCTGTGAAAATTTTTACTTCCTTTTTAGTGGAGTGCACACTGGCGAAATATACAGTGTGTGTATTCGGTTCCGTACTAAAAATTTTAAAGTCTTATTCTTAGTTAATGGATTATAAATTTAAAATTATTCTTCTGCTTTATTGTTTTAAATGGTACAACCTATATGTATCTCTAGCATCCTGTATACAATATTTTCAGTTGTTTAATGTAACTACAATAATAAAAGAACCAAGATGGTCGACTATATCCTATACGATTAATTATATCCATATACCAAACAAATATTTGAGCTACGCCACTGGAACCATTTGACAGTTAAAGCCGCCATTTCTGCCGCGCAGGTTACGTCATCAATTGATGACGCCCGGACATTTTCGTATTCTGAATATACTCTGCTCTGCAATTGTGCAACTTTTAAGTTTATTGTCTTAATTAGTTTATTATGCATTCATTCTTACAAATTTATTAATAAATTATAATTTTAAAATATAATACAGACGACCATTAACAAAAAAAAACTAAGATATCTTATGCTGCTGATGTACCTACTACAAATTTGTTATACTTCCGCGGGTCCCTCGCCCTTTCCTTCCATTTCTTTAAATTTCTCCGTGCCTTCGTACAGCGCTCTTTGCCGCAATATCTCTTGTACCCTAGCCATTTCAAATTTCGTTTTAGAATAATTATATCGGCAATGAACCCAGTACGAAAGAGAAATTACAGCGTAGGAGGCCACGCCAAAGTCACACGCAGCCTTGACTCTACTAGTGCACAGAAAAAATAGTAGGCCCATTCCAATTCCACCAGATATTCCATACAAAAAAGTGTTACGAAAACAAGGCATTTTTGTAATATCGCGCCCGAAGAGTACGAAACCCTGAAAACGAGATGGCATCAGTTACACAGGATTTGGTTTTAAAACAGGTACCTAGTTACTGCTCTATGTTTCTTAAAATATAGGTTATATTTATTAATGATGCTTAATTTCATGAAATCGTTTACTAATTTACCTTATCATCTGTTGGATCCACGCCCATGTTTCACTTACTATTTTGCCGATTTACTGTTTTGCTTCTTATTATTAAACGAGAAAACTACAAGCAATAAACATTCTCATACTTATTCATAGACGCAAACCAAAGATAGTCACACGGACAGCGGACTGACAGTTTCTAGCGCCATCTAATCCTAGTCTATCATGAGCTTAGACTGCTAATGATACCAAAAAAACTGCTGTTACTGTAAATTAAAATTTCAAAAGAAAAACAGTTAGAAATGGTTGTTGCATTTTAAATTCAGGTTTAAATTTTGTAGTTTCCTATAAAATTTTAGTTGTTTTTGTGTTTACGATTACGACATCGCGGCTTGTGGCGGTAGCGGTAGCGGTACGGCGGCGTTGCGCGTTGACATTTAAAGAGTGGGATGACCGTGGTTTAGGAGAGATCCCGTTATGTAGTTTTATAAATTTTTAATAATTTTGGCTAAATAGAAATACAAATTCATTAAGTGTGATGTATACGGTTTAATGTAAAGTGTTTGGTGTTTACTTTTGTTGGAAAGAAGGTAAGTGGTTTTATAATAAGTGCTTTTTCTATTCACGTAAATGTAAGATACCGTAATACAGTAATTGCCCTGTTGTGTTCATTTACGCGTTGAAATTCGGGCAATGGCTGATTGTTTTCCATAGATTTTGCTCTTATTTTGATCGTAAAGTACAAAAGCAGGCTGCAAAATGGGCATTGTGTCTAAAAATAAGTCGTAAATAGCTGGAATGTTTGAGAGAACGTTGGCATCTAAATTATTTGTTTTTTGTGCATATCCGCAATCATTTTTAATCTTCCTGTTGAACTAATTCTTTAGATGCGCTCTTTCTGCTAATTACAACTATAAACAGTCGAAAAGAAAGTCCGGTTCGATGTAAATAAGTTTTTATACTAACGTCAAGTTTATTGCATCTAGTCTGTGTTGAATTATTCATGAAGCATCAAACAGTAATGTAAATATTGTATTATATTTGTGCTTTTAAACATTTCAGCGAAGTAATACGTTTAAAAATGATGGAACACCGACCGTTGGACCCGTACGAGCAGCAGTTGCTGAAAGTTTTCGACAGTTACGATCTTGACAATTGCGGAAGTTTGGATAGGGAAGGTTTAACTCAACTGTGCCGCACCTTGCAATTAGAGGAACACGGCACCGAGCTTATCAAGTGCTTGCTGAAAGATCCGAAGAGTTCCAGGGCCACTTTCATGGAATTTAAAGAAGCGTTGTTGGCCTTGCTCGGGAGTATTCAAAATGGGTAATGTTTATTTAATTAAAAATTAACTTTTAAAATATTCACCGAGTTTAAGAATACAAGGCTTTATTTTGCGAGATCTTTTTACGCTTTTGTTCAGCAGAAATGGCGAAGAGAATCCAACAAGAGAAATAGACAAGGGCTCGCCAGATCGCGAGGTGTCTCCAAAATTCGTGTACGGCTCTAAGAAATACGGTAGACGTTCCAGACCACGTTGCGATGAAATATCGACCGCGTTAAAAGAAGAAAACGACACGAATTGCTTCGACAAAAATGTGCATGGCATTCCAGTTCAAAGATCGAATTCTCAAAGTGACGTATCGTATTCGAAGAAACGTAAAACGAATTACAAATTGAAACGTTGCACCTCTTTGCCTGGCAGCGAAGATTTCGAATTCCAGAAGAGTTTACACAATGGATTCTCAACGCCTGCCGATACTGAATTTGTTTGTACGGAGGGTATGTTACGGGAAGCTTGGAATAAGCTGGGCGTTGGTAAAGATGGTTATTTGAATCAGACGGAAATATTGTTGGTTTGCGACGCGATTGGTTTGCATAATTTAGCGAAAGGCGTTATAAGGCAACTGAAAGATAAACTGGAAGTCGATTTCGATCACCGAATTAGTTTTAAAGAGTTATTGGAGACTTTGCAGCAGGACGAAACTTGGACCGAGGTTTTCGGAGCTTCCACGCCTAATACGAATGACGATTCGATGAAAACGAACATGTCGCGCATTACAGAAGACTCGTTGTTCCCCGATTCTCAAATATTCCAATACGTAACTTTAGGACCAGACGGCAATGGCTCGATAAGTACAGATTTAGTTATTGAAATGTGGGAAAACGCCGGCATAACTTCCCCGAAGCATTTATTGAGTGACTTAGGTTTTAATTCGCAAAGAATAAATGTGGTCGATCTCGCAAATGTCCTGGAACGCGAAATAAAAGGAATAGCGGACGTCGATAGATCAGAATTCACGAACCCGCACGTCGCTCTTCTACAAGCAAACTTAACGCTGTATCAGTCGGAAATAAGGTGTTTACAAAATATTCTAGAGCAAATGAACGCTGAAAGGGAAAAATTAAAGTGTGACGTGTTTGAAGCTAATAACAGGGCGACACTTTTGGCGCAAGAAGTAGACGACAATCACGCAAAAATGGAACGCAGCTCGCAAAATCAAGTGAAATTATTGGAACAGCGACACGCGGAGATCTTGAAGCAGATGTCCGAGCAGTTCGCAAACGACAAGGAGCAAGTCGCCCTTTTGAACAATTCTTTGGAACAGAAAATCCTCTGCCTCGAGAACGAAGAAATTAAACTTAAAAGTGATCTCATTCAAGCGCAGAAATATTCGTGTAGTTTAGAGAAAGAGAATCAGTTGCTTAACGAGCAAATTTCTGAGTTGAATCAAGCGAAAAATGCGTTGAGCGAGCAGATCGGGATTCTGGAAAGCGAGAAACAGAAGTACATGGAGATCGAGCAGATTGAGCCCCTATTGGCGAAGTTATCTACGTTGCAACTCGAAAATTCTCAATTGAGGGATCGCACGGATGAGATGGTCTCGGAAATTGAGAGTTTAAGCGGCCAGTTGAATAGCATGAGAGCCAAGATGTCTAGCACGCCTACGTTTAACACCCTGGAGCAGTCGGTGGAAGAGAATATTTCTATAATATGCGAAGGAGTGGTCGGATTGGGATCGAAACGGAGGAGCGATGAGTCACCGTCAAAGGATATTAACACTCTCGGTTTAGGTAAGTTAAAATTTTAAACATCATTTTTAATTCTAACTTAACTTTAATGAGTACTGCAGATTTGCTCGGCATATATTTTATGAAATGAATAATCATTGTTACATTCCTTCAGTTTCATCAATAGCAAGAAGTTTCCCAGCAGATTTTTGGAGTCAGCTCCTTACTAGGCCTGCGACTTTTTTCAATATATCGATATGGATATCGATATATCGAATAACGATACCGGAATGTCGAAATATCGATATTTCGGTATATGGATATTTTTATTTCGACCGCATGCAGGCCTGCGACTTACCTATATATCTATATGGATATTGATATATCGAATAACGATATCGGAATGTCGATACCTATATCGATATATTGATATACTGATATGTAGATATATCGATATTTCAACATATCGATATTTCGATATATCGATATTTTGATATATTGACATGATCTACACTGCCGGACAAAAAAAAAACCGGACACTCTCAGAATTACTATTTTAGTGAATAAAAAACAACGGACGGTTTGAAATGATATTTAACTATATTCTTTTCATCTTAACAATAAATAAAAAACAAGAAACAACATGATTCGTCAACAAAAACCTAACAAAAGTATTTTTTAGAGATCAACTGTTACTTAAAAACTTGAAAAGACAAACAAAAAAAAATATTAAAAGGAAAAGCACACTAGTAGAACCAAATTAATAATGGGTGTTACCACCACGAACTCTTATTACTTCCCATAAACGTTGTGGCATGCCCTAAATGAGGCTATCAATAGATTCTTGGGGTATTTGTTCACATTCTTCTTGAAGCGCCATTTAATGTTTCTGGTAGGGTTTGGCGACATCTAATCCTTTTCCCAAACTGACCCCACAGATGTTCAATGGGATTCAGGTCTGGACTATTGGCTGACCATGGGAGACATCCAATACTAACCTCTTCACGATACTCGGTAACAATTCTTGCTGTGTGTGGGTGGGCGTTGTCATCCATAAACAAAAAATTGTCCGCTATAAATGGCATATATGGTGTGACATGGGGTTCCAGGCACTCAACAATGTATCGGTGTGCAGTCATTGTTCCATTCTAAATGAAAATCAATTCTGTGTGAGCCCTCAGAGATATTCCGGCCCACACTGTAATGCTACCACCATTGAAACTGACCGTGGGAGATATACAACATTGACTGTACCGCTCCTCTGGTCTTCGCCACACCTTTTCACATCCATTTGGTGACCTGACACTAAATCTTGACTCGTCCGAGAAGAGCACGTTCCTCCATTGATGTTCGTCCCAATTTACGTATTGAAGCGCAAATGTAAGTCATGCTCTGCGATGTTCTACGGTCTACAGGGGATCCGTAGCTGACTTTCTTGAAGTCAAAACATATTCGTTTAGCCTTCTCCGAACTGTTCTGGCTGAAACTGCCACTCCTCGAACTTCGGCTAACCGTCCAGAAAGAATAGGTGATGGCAATGCTCGATCGAGCAGCGCAGCAACATGGAGAAAACGGACATCTTGATGGTTCGCAGTCCGTGGACGACCAGATCCGACCTTCTTTACAAACCCATGAGTTTCACGAAATCGCAAGAGTACATTTTGCACTGTGTTACGGGGTATATTCAGCACTTGAGCAATATACCGCACTTTTCGGCCATCGTGGCTTAAAGCAACAATTTGTGAACAAATTTCGGGGTGCATTGTATGGAAAATGTTAAAAGCTGACATTTACAAATGAAATTTCACCAAAAAACCGATAGAAAATAAAGAGCAGCCCAATAAGGTAAAAGATTTTGATGTTTCAATAAAGATGCATGAAGAGTCAAAATGCTCATTTGGCTGTTTAGGCTTACGAAAGGTGCAATATTCAGCTAAAACTTTCTTTTTCCTCACTAGTAGGGCAATCGTTAATTATTTGCGTAAGTTAAGTAACATAAAAATATTGTAGGGCCTCACAATAAAAATAAAAACATGTGTCCGGTTTTTTTTGTCCGGCAGTGTATATTTGGATATGTCGAGATGTTTTTAATATCGATATTCGATACCAAATTTTCAATATGGACTAATTTTTGATATATTCGTCTTACGTTTAGTAACAAGCATCAACTTCTAGTTTAGTTTTCTAAGAAATCAATATAGGTAAGAGTTTTCTTCTTGCTGCACACTTTTTTGGACACACTATACATTGTGGGCCAATAGTGCGTAGTCGGTCCATATCTCTGATTCTATTCAAGATATCAACATGAAATTTTACGTGCGTGTGGAGAACCCCACGAAGCTTCTGTTAAAATTATTTTGATGTATACAGGATGTCCACGTGCTACGTACCAAACCAAAGTTATGTTTTTTCAAATGGAATGCCCCACATTTGTTTGCATATTTGGATTCCCCATAAAATTTCATGAAAGTTGATATGCTACACAATGGGGTTTAGAGTAAGCGTTGTGACAGATATGGCTATTTTAGTACCGGTGTGCACCCAAATTTGTGGTGCTACTGACGTCTGCTGGTTAAAGATAACTCTGATTTTTTTATTGGACTAGGTTCAGAGGACACTATTTGTAAAATTCATTAACACTTTTTTCAAAATAGTTCATATTGTACAGAGCGGCCAACTTGCGCAAAATGGAGCTTTTCTCAAAAATGCTAAATGGAACACCCCGTATAATATTTGCAGGTTTAATAGCCAGTTTATTAAGCTTTTCACTGATGTAGATATTGGCAGGTCTGCGATATATCAACATATATCTATATATCAACATATATTGATATTTCGATATATGTATATCGATGTGTTTTTGATATCGATATTCGATATCAAATTTTCAATATCGCCCAGGCCTACTCCTTAGTAGGACTAGGCAATACCATAAATAAAGTGTCGAGTATTGATACTACATACTGTTCCTTCTTTGATCCAGAGTTAGTAATAACATCTTATTTCATATGCTGCATGTCCAGTCGACATAGTAAGTTGACCGGTCGAGATAGTAACTAAGTAAGATAACGAATTTCACTTTTTAACTAATCTTTGCTTGATTATTCAAATAAAGATGCCACATTTGTAATGCTTTTTGGTCTCATTCGTACTACCAGGAGGAAAGTGACTAAATGTTTTTTAGCGCAATTCCTTATCAATTTAGATTGTAATATCTTATTCTGTTTACACAAAGACATCTTTCTGTTTAATTACTCACTCATTAATTTGATAATCAATTTTGGAAATTAAAGCTGCAGTAGAAAAATTTACTTTCTTTCTAAAGTGCGATGGTAAACAAAAATCTTCAATCATTTTGTACTCTTTTGTTAAACTGTTTATTTATTTATACTGATAAATGTGTTTTTTAGATAAAAATTAATTTTAAAGACTGGTTCAATCAAGAATATCCGCAACAAAGTATTATTCTATGGTTTTAGGTGATGGGAGTCCTCGTCTTGGCAAAGTCCGAAAGTATCACAAAAACAGGGACATGTTAGAAGTGCCTTTCACGTCGAGCGAGAGTGGTTTCGATACGGAAATAGATTATTGCGATTCGTCGTCTTTTTCGGTTTCTGGAAATGAGAGTGAAGAAATTTCGCGGCTGCAATCGAAGATTCAGCTGTTGGAGAAGATTCTGAAGCAGAATTCCATTCCGATTCCTTCTTGCGGTGATCCGGTGAGTTGAGCAATGCGATTGTGGTGATTTTTAAGATCTTAAGTGTTGTTTAATTTATTTACCTCTTAGGTTTAGATTAGATTTGTTAGTTTTTACCGGTTTGGCATGTGCTGCTATTTGTTTCCTTGTCTTGCGCTTTATTTTCTTCTTTCATAGTTTACGTACGTTATTTAATTAAATTAATTTATTTTTTACGGAATGGTGCACTATGAGCTTGTGATTTTTTTGTGTTTTGTAAGAATGGAGAAGCTAAGGAATCTGGCATATTTGTTGGCGTTTCGTTTTGATTGAAGCTTTAAGTTGCTCTAGTGCTCTCATTCTTTAAGCTTCTCCATAAAATAGATTTCGTAATTTATGCTTAGTGTACTTTTTTAAGTTCAATAAATTTATTTTGCATTATGTTTTTGTTTATTTTATGGAGAAGGCTTACCCTTTGTATTACTAACAGCATCAGAAGTTAGGAATGTCGATTTTTTTAAAACCTATTTCACAAACAGTATGTACAGTGTATCTATTGAAAGTATTTGCTTATTGAGGAAGTCGAAGTACGAAAAAAGGCTTTATAAGCCCTAAAATTACTCTCAAAAAAGATGGTGTTCAAAAAATATTAAAAAAGGCAAATATAGGCCATGTAAAATTCAATTATTCACCATCTCTTCCCGGGAGATCAAGAAAGAAGGCTTAAAATTTGTAGGTGGTACTTAAATAAAATTCAAGAAAATCCAGAATTTGGGCGGTCTGTCATTTGGACAGATGAAATTCACATAAGCAGCGTAGGATTATTTAACAGGCATAATGTGCGTCACTGGTCTGATACAAATCAGCACCAAACTTTTGAACGTCAGAGGCAAGGACGTTTTGGATTTAACGTTTCGTGTTTTATTTTGGGTGGTCAACTAGCATACCAAATTTTTAATGGAAACTTAACACAATTGAGATACATTAATTTATTGAATATTAACGCAGAGGCGATAATGGAAAATGTTCCGTTAATAAACATAAACAGGGTATATTTTCAGCAAGATGGTGCCCCTGCACACAATTCTGCAATAGTTAGAAATTATTTAGAAAATCATTTTCCGGGTAGAAGGTTGGGTACAAATGGACCTATATTGTGGCCTGCAAGATCACCGGATCTGAGTATATTAGACTTTTTGTTTGGGCATTTTTAAAAGAAAAAATATACATACAAAGATACAACAATCAAGCCGAGCTAGCAGAGGCAACACATGCATTCAAGTACGTACGTCACTGAATTCCTTGGAAAAGTAGAACCTTCAAAAATTGAATCTTAAGTGGCATTAAATAAAAATTGAGCTGAAAAAACTTTGAGTCCTAAAACAGTACATTACATACCTAATATGTATATACAGTGTGTCCCCGTATGGACCTATCCACTTTTTTATTTAGCATTTTTAGAGAAAATCCTGAGATTTTCGGATTTTCTAAAATAATAATTTGATTTTCGATAGTATTGCAGGAAAATCCAACTTTCTTAAAACAGTTCTGTTATTAATGATCATCAGTTTAAATTTGTTGGTGTTTATTTCCATTTTCATTCTTTCTATTTCTTCTGTCCATATTTCTACTAACTTTTTCATTTCTTATGAAGGTCTGTTAACAGGCTATCGTCAGCATACATGAGGTTGTCAACACCGAGATAAACTCTTATTGACTAATCTGTCATGTCCTATCAGTGTTTCTAGTTGGTTAGATCTCTCTTGAGTGTTCTTTAGCATTCTATCCACAATTATTATAAAAAGCAGTGGGCTCAAGCTGTCTCCCCGTTTAACCCCTTTGCTCTATCATAGGCTTGTCTAAAGTCAGCAAATATAACACATGTTTCGTTTTGATACTTGTAACTTTCCGTCTGTAATTCTCTTAAAGTAAATATCTGGTCTACAACCGATCTTCCCTGTCTAAAGCCACACTGATAATCTCCCAGTTCATTCTCCATACTTACCATTAACCTATTCTTTAAACATGATGCAAGTATCTTATAGGCAACATTAATTAAGGCTATACCCCTGAAATTCTTAGGTTGCATCTTATCGCCTTTCTTATACAATGGATGTAGTATTGCTTCTCTCCAACTCTGTGGTATTTCTTCCTGTATCCATATTTCCTCCAAAAGGTCCCTCACACATCGAGCCAATTCCTCTCCTCCATATTTAAACATTTCTGCAGTTATTTCGTCGCCTCCAGGACTCTTGTAATTTTTCAGACTTCGAATAATATATTCAACTTCCTTTAAAGTTGGTGGTTCTTCCTCCCATCCATCTTGATTCTGCATATCATCTTCTGTGCATTCATCCATTATTTCTTCGTCTCGCCCTTCACCCCCATTCAATAATTCATCAAAGTAATTCTGCCACAATTCCAACACACCCCTCTCTTCTATTATTTCGCCATTTCTATTCTTATAAAACACTGTTCTTGGTTGACACCCCTTTTTTTCTCTTCTTACTCCTCTGTATAGACTTCTTATTTCGTTGTTCTTGTGATTCTCCTCTATATCATTAATAAGCTTTTCGTTATATTTTCTTTTCTTTTCCCTCAATATCCTCTTACATGTTTTCCTTTGTTCTTCGAATTCTCTTCTGGCTTCTCCTGTTTCCGTCTTCAAGATTGTCAGTCGCAATTTTTTTTCTTTTTTCTAATTATTTTTCACATTCCCTGTCGAACCATTTCTATTTTGTTAAAACATATTGCTGTATAATTGTCACAGTCAGAGTATTTTCCGGCTTCTTCTATTTCTTCCATCCTGACTGTGTCTGTGGCTTCTTCACACCTATCCAGTTCGTTGTATCCTTCCCATCGTCCCCTTCCCCGAACTTGTCTGAATAATCTGACCAAACTTCTGGTACACCATGTGTTTTAATTTTCATTTCTTTGTTTTTATTGTTTATTCCTCTTATCTGTTTCCTTCTGTTCTTTGATTTCTCAATCATAAACAGTTGTAATTCTTGCATCTCATCCGTGTTAGCACCACAATAATTTGCTCTTTCTCCGCTTTCCCGCATGACACTTCTCATTTTTAAAGAATAAATCTGTTTCTCAAGATTTGAGTGCGAGAAAATTTGTTTACACATGTTATGCTCGAAAGTAATAGATATACAATAAATACTAGTGAGCAAATATTTTTGAGTGGTAATATTAATGAACCAATCCTAAAAGGTTCGCTAAAGACTAAATTTTTAAAGTTAGCGTTTTCTCGACAGGAACTAAATTCAGCTTCGGAGTATGAGAGACTGAAACTTCTCTGCCGCAATTTAGAAAGGACTCTCTTGGATGTAAAGTACAATGTTTCGACGATGCTGACAAACGGCAACGAAATTCGTTATGACGCGTTGCAATGTATCAGTGAAAAATTAAACGGTCTTGTTTTCGAGGAAACGGAAACTGGTGTAGACAATGTGGATGTTTGTATAGAGACTGAAGCAAATGAGTTGAATTTGCGAGAGTTGGTTAAGAAATATGAGGTGGAAAATTTGGAATTGACCAGCAAGTGCGAAGAATTGGAAAATTGTGTGGAGTTACTGAGGAATGAGTACGAAAAGTGCGAAGATTATTGGGCGACTAAATTAGATGAGGAACGGCAGATGTATGAACAAGAGCAAAATCAAAACACGGAAAAATTGAACGAACTGATTAGTAAGATATCGGAATACGAAGAACAGTTTGCGATACAAGAAGCGATTGAAAAACGATTGCCTCCTATAGAAGAAAACAACTTGGAAAAACAGTTCACAGACTTGGAGCAAGAGTTCGAAGATTACAAAGAACAGACCGAATTGAAAATGTTGGAAAAAAATAATGAAATAGATCTGCTTAAACAGAGATTAACCGAGCTCGCCAAACAGAGGAGAACGTGCAGTGACACTGGAGTACAAGTTAATATTAGCAGTTACGATTTAGACACGAAGCTTAGCAATTTATCCAATCACGTTGTCGAATCCACTAATTTATTCTCTGCGGATGCTATGCCATTCGGTTGCAATAATTCTGAACCGACTTTGATTGGCGATAATGAGAAACAACGGGATTACGTGAACCCAGCTTTTATTTGGAACAAACCTCGATCAAGCCAACAAAACTCTCTACCTGTAAACATGGCTTGGCAAGATTCTCCGCAACATAAAAACCAACCGTCTATGAATAACTGTTCTACACCCTGTAGACCAAAGAGAACGAGACGGCACGCAGTTCTGACCCAAAGAATGCACAAAATGTGTCCGAATAAAGACGAGAGTGCTTCGAACAAGAGTTTGGATGCAAGTTTTGCGAGTTGTAAAAGTTTTAATGACGAGCCCACCTGCGTTGTACCTGTATCTACTATGCACAGTTTGAATGGACGGTTACACCATTTGGAAATGAGGTGCAGGCATTTGCAGATGTCGCTGAAGCAGCAGCATTACTACGCGGAGCAAACGCTGCACAGTAAGTAAAAATCAGTTTTATATTTTATCCGTGTCTCTTCAAATAGATACCAGAATGAAAATATATCGATATTTTTATTTCGATATATCGAAATAATCGATATATCGAAATATATATTTGATATTTCGATATATATCGATGTTTTTGATATCGATATTCGATATCATATTTTGAATATCGCCATATCATATTTCGAATATCGCGACATCATATTTAGAATATCGCGACATCATATTTTCAATATCGCGCTTTTTTTAATACGTTGTGTTTGTGTAGGCTATTGGCAGCAGCACAGAGGAGAGAAGGCTGAACTGCAATACCTGTTGAAGAATAGTCACGAGAAGTTGGAACAACAAATAAAGACGTGCAATGAGCAGCTGGAGAGGTTGGCCAGGACTGATATGCTAGTGAAAGATTTGTACGTTGAAAACTCGTATCTCATTGCTAACGTGCAAAGATTAGAACAAAGATGTCACATGTTGGCTCAGTGTTCTTCAAGCAGTTCCATGTGAAGTGTCAAGTTATACGGACATGACTGTGCCTTTATTATTTGTTTAATTATTTAAATTAATCGTTTTGTTTTCTTGTTCTATCCATTACAATGTAATAACTTAAAATTACCTGATTAAAATGTGTGTTAGGTTCATTATCTTACGTATTTTATTTTATTATCAAAGTTTGAAGTTTATAACAATAATGTTTAATTATTTATTAATGTGTGGCCCAAAGAAAATTCATACTTTATAAGCATGTTACTTAATTACATAATATTACATATTCAAGTGTCATACCTTTAAATTTACTATAATATATTAATATTTTGTTGTGTAATATGCCTTTTATTGGGTTGTTTTTTTATTCTTTTTTTGTGTAGATGCCTTGCGCATTGCGTTTTGGAATAACGCGTTGATGTACTAAAGAAACCAATCAGAATTGAGCCAAGTATGGTAGCCTTCATACGCCAGCCATTTTTTATGCTATCCTTGTAAACTATATCTCTGAACTCAAACGTCAAACTAACCAAGAAAATATTTGACATTTCGTAGTTCGCATAAGATTTTCATTAAAAATTTAAATAATGGCTTATTCAATTGTGAATATCTTGAAACGTAGTAATTTAACAGGTAAAACGGAAATTATAGTTACAGCACCCATGTAAAAACTTAATATTGCTTACTTTTAGATTTATATCGCACTGGTGTCTCTACTACAATTTTTCGTCAAACCAGCACAAATTCCGACGTACCTTCGTTCGATATGAAAAATCCTTTTACAAAAGAGAAACAAAAGTGCATTTTATGCAAACTAAATATATATCCAGATTACAAGAACGTTAAGCTATTATCGCAATTTCAGTCCCCGTACACTGGCCGCATTTACGGAAGACATATAACCAGCTTATGTGAACAAAAACAGAAACTTGTTGAAGCAGAGATATCGAAAGCACAAAAGGCGGGCTTAATGGCAACATACTTAAAGGAACCTTGCTACTTGGCCGATCCACGGTTGTTTGATCCGGACAAGCCTATTAGGCCCCATAGATTTTAAGTTAATTTTTTAGTTAATAAAAATGTTTATTTGCAATTAAGGTTTTTTATTGGGGAGGGCGTGAATGTCGCGTTAATTTTAGTTTTAATGCAATGAAATTGATAAATCTAAACCTAAACACTTCTACTTCTAATGGATAAGGATGCTATCGATACTTTTGAAGTATCGATACTATCAACAAAAAACTATCGATACCTACATGCGACGCTTGTTTGGTATCGATACTTTTAGAGCGATATCAAATAAACGATACCTGCTGTAAGCAATGGCGCTAGCTGAGCTGCGGTATTCATCATTTCTTTGCCTGCTGCCGCATATTCATTAGAGCCAAACATCCAAGTTTATTTTTGTTTTAATTTTCTTTTGTAGCGAGTTCAGAGGTATATTTTATTTACTGAAAAGCTGTAATTATAAAAAATAAAGTTTACTTTCTTTTTGCCAGTTTTACGTTCTCACAAAACACCCTCAGTAGGCATTTTACAAAAGCGATACCGATAATCGAAGGTATCGATACTTTCTTGTAAAGTATCGGGAGGTATCGATACCTAAAGCCAAAAGTATCAAATGATACTGGTATCGATACTTTCATTCGATAAGCACCCTTACGTATGGAAGTGTCTGCGATTACGAATGAGCCGATTTAAATTTATAAACCCAATTTATTGTTATTTTATTAATATTCATTATAAATAAATTGTATTTTTTAAAAGGAATGCTTTTTGGATAAAAAGATGTGAATAATTTAATTTTTGTATGAGATACCAAGGAACTAAGTCCGATAGATGGCACTTGAGTAAGCGTCATCGAAAGAAAATGATGGTCTGTTGTGTCCAAAATACGTATTAATTTTGTAGTCTTTTGTAGTCTTTTGTAGTAGTTTTGTGGCGCGATTTTCCTGAAATGAGTGGTGAAATACGAATAGTCGATGCAAAAAAGTTTGATAAAATATGCAGAATCTGCTTGAGAACCGCAGATTTATCTATAAATATATTCAGGTACCTCTTGCAAGATAAGCTGATTGCAAATTTACTAGAAACATGTGCTTCTGTTCAGGTATTTGAAGTGGGATGATAATGAAAAATGAAAATCAAATGCTTGTTTTAAGGTCCAGCCAGACGACCAACTTCCTCAGCATATATGCTCAAAATGCATAGTAAGTCTTTCTGAAGTTTATGATTTTGTGAAAAAGTGTCAGAATTCAAATGAAATACTGAAGACGGCTTTGGGGAGTATTCCGGAAGATGGAGCGGACTACGATATGTGTTTTGTGGTGGACGTATTGGACAGTGAAGAAGAAAGAAAAGATGTCCCTGTGGTAGAAACGGAAAGTGACCATCAATACGAAACGCTAAAAAATGAACCAACTGAAGAACAATCGTCTAGTCTATTGCGTGAAGCCTTGCAAGGCAGTATCATCCAGCAGCAACTGCAAAAGTATGTAATGAAGAAGAAACCAAAAAGAAAATACCGGGTTTTCCTACCCTCGCAACCACCGTTAATAAAACCGAGTAGATCCAAGAAACGACACGCACCTGGTCCACCGTTCTGTGGCCGATGCAAATGCAGCTTTCAGTCGGTTGCTGAATTAATGGAACATCGAAATACCATTCATATTCGGATCGGTGCATTTCCATGCGGAATTTGCAACAAAGTATTTAATCAAAAGAAACACAGGGAAACGCACCAAAGGACTCACACAAAGGAAAAACCATATATTTGCGAGGAATGCGGGAAAGGCTTCAGCATTTCGGCTAATTTAAAGCGGCATATTATGATACACACTGGAGAACGGCCATACGTTTGCGACTTCTGTGGCAGAGGTACAGTCAATTTATTTTAACTAATAAATTAACACAGACCTCTTTTACATGGGCATCTTTCTTGTAATTGACGTTTGCCGCACTATAAACTATAAGTGGATCGACAAGTTTTTGCAAATAATCTTAATAATCAATATTCTAAATTGCTCACTTAATAGGGTAGATTGAAAATTGCGCGGCCTAACACAGAAGGCATTTATTTATCAACTTTTTTTTACATTACATTTCAACATAGTCCACTCTTAAGTCTCTGCACTTGGTCCATCGATGCTGTAATCCCAGTGTGACGCCAGACGGGGCTCACCTGACAAAACCCTATTTATAATGAGAAAATAAATAAGATATTAAATGAAACGTCAGGATGACACCAGCCAGGTGATTTTGTCTGTGCACATTGAGATCTTAACTTACCTCAATGAGTTCTTGATATCCTGTCTTCGTACAGGTATCATAATTTTTTTGTTGAATCTCAAATGTGGGTTAGAGGTAATTTTTCTTATGCAGATTTTCATCTGACTTTAGCCCTTGCTAACCTCTAACTAACTAACAATTCCTGTTACGTTGTATTTATAACTTCGGTTGCCATGGCCATGGCCCTTAATGAATTGGTTTTGGCATCCGTCTGACTGTCTTTTTATCCCTGTTTAGCCCCAAATTAGAATTTAGTAGTACTTTCAGGTGACAGTTATTGGTATACCGTGTGACAAACTTCCATGTGTACATGGGGAAATAACATGGGCAATTACATTTTTGGGGATTCCTGCTCCCCATGTGTAGTTACAGTGGTGGTAAAGGTAGCAATCAAAAGATAGGAATTGTTATGCAGAAAAAAGTAGGGCAGAGTGTAGAAAATTTCTTACAGCAAAGTGACAGGGTAGTTATGGTTAGGTTAGATTCGAAACCTGTAAAAACAGTAATAATACAGGTATATATGCCCACTTCTAACTACAGTGATGAGGTCGTAGAGGCAGTTTATAGTGATATTGAACATGTGCTAGATTTTGTGAGAGGACACGAAAATTTAATAATTATAGGAGATTTCAATGCAGTCGTAGGCACAGGGCGAGAGGGCGGAATAGTTGGTCCCTTTGGATTAGGCAATAGGAAAGATAGGGGAGTGAGACTGATAGAGTTCTGCGATAAACATAACTTAACGGTCGCGAACACTCTATTTCACCATCATGTTAGGAGACGCTACACGTGGAAGATGCCAGGAGACCTAGGGAGATATCAAATAGATTACATTCTTGTTAGGCAAAGATTTAGAAATCAGGTTAGGGATTGTAGAAGTTATCCAGGAGCAGATATAGATAGTGATCACAATATAGTCGTTATGAAGGCCAATCTTAAATTTAAGATTTTGAAAAAACGAAGCGGAAGAAGGTATCTTGACCCAGAGAAACTAAAGGATGATGATACGCGCGATAAGTTCGAGAAAAAGACAAACGAGGTACTAAAGGGCGCGGGCGAAAATATTGTTAGGGACATAGAGGAAGAATGGAATTGCATTAAAAATAGTTTAGTTTCCTCAGCTAGGGATATTTTGGGTCATAAACAGAATGAAAGTAGGAAACCCTGGATAACAAAACATATTGTGAGTCTAATAGAGGAAAGGCGCAAATATAAAAATAGGTTAGATGAAATAGGGAAACAAAGATATAAGGCGATCAAGTGGGAAATTATTCGGAAATGTAGGAAAGCGAAAGAGCAATGGATCGACGATAAGTGCAAAGAAGTGGAAAATAAGTTCGAAATAGGAAAGACTGATGAAGCATATAAAATAATTAGGAGAAATTTTAGAGAAATTGGATCTAGTACCAAAAGCATTAGGAATGAGGCAGGAGATATCCTAATCGAAAGCGGGGAGAAGGCAGATAGGTGGAAGGAATATTTAGGAAACTTATATGCAGGACAGGAAGTGCAAGATATATTAGAAAGTGAAAGCAGTGTAGAAGGGGATAACCTAGGGAGTCCTATAATGAGAGAAGAGTTTGAGCTAGCACTAAAAAGTTTAAGGAATAATAAAGCACCAGGTATAGATGGCTTGCAGGCAGAAATCTTAAAGTGCGCAGGTCAAGAGGTAATGGATCGTTTATTTAAATTAGTTAGTCACATATACCTGACAGGCGAGATTCCAGAAGATTACAAACGGAACATCATAGTAGCTTTGCCAAAAAGGAAAGGCGCGGATAGATGCGAAAATTTTAGAACTATCAGTTTAACTTCCCATGCGTCAAAAATTTTAACTAGAATTGTGCAAAGAAGGATGGAGAAAGAGGCGGAAGAAATATTAGGAGAAGATCAGTTCGGATTTAGACGAAATAGAGGAACGCGCGAGGCCATTCTAGCTTTACGAGTAATTATAGAAAAAACGATAGAAAAGAGAAAGAGCGTATATATATAGGATTTGTAGATTTAGAAAAAGCCTTCGACAACGTAAAATGGGGGAAGATATTCGAAGTGCTGAGAAAGGTAGGGATGAAATACAGGGACAGAAGAATAATACATAATCTCTACAAAGAGCAAAAGGCAGTTATAGAATGTGAGCAGGAACGAAGGGAAGTAGATATCCGGAAGGGAGTGAGACAGGGATGTGCATTGTCACCTCTAGTTTTCAACTTATATATCGAAGATGCGATTAATATTGTTAAGGAAAGAACAGCCTCAGGGATCAATGTACAGGGCCAAACTATTAATATGCTCAGATTTGCGGATGATATAGCAGTGTTAGCATCTAGCAAAGAAGAATTAGGAGCGGCTTTGAATGAAATGGAAGCAGTTTTGACACAGGGCTACGGCATGAAAATCAATAAAAAGAAAACTAAAATTTTGGTATGTAGATGGAGTGAAAATAGAACTAAAATTGAAATACAAATAGGAAATGAGAAGATAGAGGAGGTCGCGGATTTCTGCTACTTAGGAAGTAAAATAACCCAAGACGGTAGGAGCACTAAAGATATAAAACAAAGAATGGCGCAGGGCCGAGTTGCGTTTAACAAAAAGAAACAACTGTTATGTTCGAGAACGGTTAATATAGAGACTAGGAAGAGACTCTTAAAGTCGTATGTATGGAGTACGGCATTATACGGGTGCGAAACTTGGACAATAGGAGAAGCGGATAGGAAAAGAGTAGAAGCGTTTGAACTGTGGTGTTACAGACGCATGATGAAGATACCGTGGATAGATAAGGTTAGCAATAGGGAAGTATTAGAAAGAGTTGGGGAAAGGCGAAAGGTATGGAAAACAATAAAGAGTAGGAGAGATAGGATGGTAGGACACCTTCTAAGACACGAAGGAATAGTTCGCGACATACTAGAGTCAGAGATAGGAATAAAAAGAGGTAGGGGTAGGCCTAGATTAAACTACTGCTCTCAAATAGTTAGGGATGTAGGATGTTCTACTTTTAGGGAAATGCGTAGGTTAGCTCAGGATAGAAAAGAATGGAGGTACGCGTCCAACCAGTCTTCGGACTGAGAACCTTATGATGAATCCAAGTAAAATTTAAGTTAGCGAACAATAAGGAATTAGCAACTAGGTAATAATAATAAGCGAATCAGAATTATCTAAATAAAAACCAAGTAAATTTATTAGTAAAATTACCTTCTTTCAATGAAAGATTCCCAGTATCTTCAAATTTCTTAACTAAATTTTTTATTGTTGTTACCGAAGGAATAGGACTGTTATTGAATTTTACAGAAAATAAGTCACGGACTACCCGCAGACTATTGCCGCCGTAAAATGTTTTCACAATGAAAACCTTTTCTTCAATTGAATAAATATTTTTGTTCATTTTAAAACCCAAATTTTAAATTGTCGATAAATAATGTTGACAGTTCAGACGAATTAGAAATTAGAATTGATTAGAATAAATTAAATTGTCAGGTAATCTGATGAATATCCGTGTTTTAATTTGAAAATTATTAGTGTAATTTTTGTTTTTAATGCTTTAATAAATTGGAAAATTGCAGAGTTTTTGATATCCTCATACGCAGAAAAAAATAGTCTTTCGATTGCTACCTTTACCACCACTGTAACTACACATGGGGAGCAGGAATCCCCAAAAATGTAATTGCCCATGTTATTTCCCCATGTACACATGGGTCCAGTATTCATTCTGCAGCAAGATAATGCCTGCCCACACATCGCCAGAATAGTGCAAAATTTCCACAATGCCCACAATATTGAGGTTATAGCTATAAGTTTGATGGGCTAGATCCGGTGAATGAGTATGAGGCACCAATGAGCAGATATTTGATCGTGGTGTTAAATTTTTTTAATTTTTGGAAAAGTCGATGCACTACTTCAAAAAATCCACAAGTCAAATTAATGGACTAAATTAAAATTTTGCCAAATCGATAATGACAGTTCACCTAACCTCACAACAAATAATTATGGGTCTAGTGCTGCCCTCTCTAAGTCAGGCCGTGAACTATTCAAGCTATCCTCATATGTCTGTATCAAGATATAATTTCAATTTGAACGTGGCAGAAATAAAATACTTTAAAATATTCCAGGTTACATTCAACTAGTGGAATTGCAGGCTCACGTCATGAGCCACACTGGATACAGACCGTATTCCTGCGAATTTTGCGATAAACGCTTCAAATTTATGCACGTGTTGGTCAAGCATGTGACTCGCGATCATAATATTGGGAGTACTCCTGGAGAAGTTTTGAAAGTAAAATACGAAAAAGTGGATATTCCTCGCGATTGTGCCATCTGTGGACGACAGTTTAAGAACTCTCAGTCTCTTTATAACCACATGAAAAGGCATGGCGAAAAGAAATTTTTGTGCGACGATTGTGGCAAAAGGTAATATCCTTTTAGGTCCTTTTATACAGTTAAGAGTGTTATTTGCTGCAGGTTTGCTACAAAGTTGGCTTTAAAAATCCACCATCGCATGCATACTGGTGAGAAACCTCATAAGTGTGACGAATGCGGCAAGGGATTTGCTCAACCATCGTCGTTGACTTATCACAGACGGACTCATACTGGCGAGCGCCCGTTTTCCTGCTCGATATGCAGTAAAGCCTTTACGCAGTCGGCACATCTTCAGACGCACATGAAGACGCATACCGGTGAGCGGCCATTTAATTGTCCATATTGTAACAAAGCGTTCGCTTTGAAGAAGAACATGATCGTGCATTCGAGAATGCACACAGGAGAAAAGCCTTGGAAATGCCCTACTTGCGGGAAGGGCTTCTATGATTCAAGCAGCATGAAGAAACATGCCCGGGGCCATCAAGGGCATCAAGAGCACATTGTGAAAACTGAGTATATCGAAATTGACGACAATAGCGAGTTGGAATCGTACAATCTGGCGTTTTGTACGCAATAGTCGCACGGAAATTTATTTATTTTTGTTTTGGTGGAACTGTTATATATTTTGAATTACTTTATTAGTTTAATTTTGTGTTTATTGTGTAAATAATAATGATTGTAGATTATTGCGTGATTTTATTTGGCGACCAACCATATCTCGGAAACTAGTCATCTCAGAGTTTTCGTTTAAAAATCTCTCAATATTGAGTGGTACTGGACTGTTCGAACAACTACTCCTCGGGCAAATACCCCGCCAGGCATTAAATTATACAACTAAATCCAGATTTTGTGTACTACGAGATCTTATACAAGATGCTAATCCAAACATATCGTACTATCCTGCTCTTCCAGCAGTAGTCTTATGTATGTTAGAAGTTTTTCAATATTGGATACAGGAATATTCCCGGAAACATGGAAGTTATCGACAGTGGTACCAGTGGAAAAAGTAAGAAATACAGTGCAGTGTGAGAAATTTCGACCCATAAATATGCTACCTCCACATGAAAAGGTGTTGGAGACCATAGTAAAGGACCAGCTCACAAAATTTATGGAAGACCACAATATCCTAACACCACATCAAGCGGGATTCAGAAAAGGACGCTCCTGTGAAACAGCAGTACAAACAGTTATTGACAGATGGAAGGATGCTTTATATAAAAAAAATGTGTTGGGGCGGTATTCTTGGATTACAGAAGGGCTTTTGAGATGGTGAATCGTGACTTGATGATGTGTAAATTAAGGATAATGGGAGTGGGGGGCAGTGCACTGAAGTGGTTTGGAAGTTATTTGAGCGATAGATTCCAAGTGGTGAAGTACAATAATTCAATTTCAGGGAAGGTTCAAACAACACATGGTGTATCGCAGGGATCAGTGTTGGGGCCGGTACTGTTTACATTGCACATAAATGACATTGTCGATACGTTGGATAAGTGTTGTATACAAATGTTTGCAGATGACACTCTTATTTATTACATTGTGGAGAGTAAAGCTGAGGTAGCAGAAGTTATCAATAGTGAACTGAAGGCAATTTCTAGGTGGTTGAAGAACAATATGGTGGTTATATATATAGTAGCTTTCACAGGCCGTGACGGCCCATCGCTGAAGTTATCCTCTGCCATTCCCTTCGGTCTAAAGCACTTTTCCACCAACTCTCCACTCCTATCTTCCTCAAGTCCTGAATAGTTTCCTCCTTCCATCTGTTTCTTGGTCTTCCTTTTGTTCTTGCACCTATCGGTCTGATATTCATTATCATCTTAGTGATTCTTCTGCTCTCCATTCGCTGCACATGGCCAAGCCATCTCACCCGCTGCTGTCTTACAAACTGTACAATTGATGGTTCATTATACACCTCCCTCAATTCCTTGTTCGTCCTTCTTTGCCATTCTCCGCTCCATTTTCTTCCCCCATAAATCCTTCTTAGAATTTTTCTCTCCCATATCAGCAACTTTGCTTCCTTCACAGTTCCCAACTTCCATACTTCACTTCCATAGGTTACTGTTGGTCTCAGTACTGTTTTATATATCTGCACTTTCGCTTTCCATGATACATGCTTCGACTTTAGGATATGACTTAGTGCCCCCGCTGCTTTATCTCCTCTCATCTGCCTTGCTTTCATTTCTTCCTCCTCTCTTCCGCCCTCTGATATTTGTACCCCTAGATATGTAAATAGCTTAACTCTTTCTATTACTATTTCTTCTTTATCTGGTCGTTTTATTATTAGGTTATCATTTTCCGCTCTGTCCGCCTGCCTTGCCATCACCATATACTTTGATGTCTGGCTGTTGACCTGTAACCCTACTTTCCTTGCATGCTTCTCCAATCTTTCAAACACTTTTATTAGGCCTTGCTTACTTTTTGCTATTAACACCAGGTCATCAGCATATGCAATACATTGGTGTTCTGCGCTTACTATGCATCCTGTTCTATTTATTTTACTTTCCCTTATTACGTACTCAAGTGTTATATTGAATAGCAACGTCGACAGTGGGTTCCCTTGCCTGACTCCATCTCTCACTATAAAACTTTCCGACATCTTCCCTCTCCATTTAACTCTATTTACTGTATCTTTCAAGGTCATCTGAACTAATTTTATCAATTTCCCCGGTATCTTTAGGTTTTCCATAGCTCTGTATATCTCTTCCCTTTTTAAAGAGTCGTAAGCTTTTAAAAAATCAATGAATGCCACATGGATCTCCTTATTGTATTCTCCACACATATCTTGCGTTTCTTTTAGGACAAACAGTTGATCTGTGACAGAGCGCGCTGGCCTAAATCCTGCTTGATATTCTCCCAATACTTTCTCTGTGTATTTTTGTATTCTGTTTCTCAGGATCGTAGTTAGTATTTTATAAGTTGTGTCCAGTAGTGCGATTCCTCTATAATTGTTGAATACTGATTTTTCGCCTTTCTTGTGAATCGGGGTTATTATTGCTTCTGTCTACTCTTTTGGCATTCTTTGTTGTTGCCAGATTTGGTCTATCAACTCGTGTACATTCGTTATTAACTCTTCTCCTCCATATTTAATTAATTCATTCTTTACTCCATTTCCACCTGGTGCCTTTCTATTTTTGAGGGATTTTATTATGTTCGCGATTTCTTCTTTTGTTGGGGGATCTATATCTTCCCTCTCACCTTCTGTTCCCTGTTCTTCATTTCTGTTTTCCTCCTCACCTAGTATTTGCACTTCTGGTTTCTCTCCCTGTAGAAGCTCCTGAAAGTATCTCTTCCACCCCTCAATTATTTGATCTTCTTTACTTATTCTTTCTCCGTTCTCATTTTTAAAGGATATCGGTATTTGTTGCCTAGCTCTTCTAGTATATTTTATCTCTTGGTAAAAATTTCGTATTTCTGCGTTCCTGTAATATTCTTCTGTCTGCTCTATTCGCTTTTGCCAAAAACTTCTTTTAACTTCTCTATAAATTCTTTTTGTCCTTCTCCTTTGCTTTGTGTATTCTTCTATATCTTCCTGTCATCCAGTCTGCAGCATTTTCTTTCTTGCAGCTACTTTCTTCTGTAACTCTCTTTCACAGTCATCATTAAACCATTTACTCGGTGTCGTCCTTTGGTTTCTCTTTCTTATAACTTGATCTGCTGCTCTTTTCAAACATTCTTCTATTACCTTCCACTTTTTTTCCAAGTCTTCTCCTTTTTCCATTTCTTTTGACGCTATTTCTATTTTCTCCACGTATCTTTCTTGACACACTTTTTCTGTTAGCCTTTCTTCATCATATCTAGCTTCCCCTCTCTCACTGATTTGCCTTATTCTCCCTTGTTCGCCATACGTTCCCTCCATTTTAACCTCTACCAATAGGGTGGTTATAAATACTAATAAGACTGAAGTGATGTATTTGGGGGGCAAGAGTGTAGCAAATCAATTGTGTCCCATATGGTTGAATGAAATCGAGTTAAAGCGTGTTTGCAAAATTAAGTACTTAGGGATTATAGACAATGAGTTAAATTTTAAAGAGCATGCTAGTTATGTTTTGAAGAAAGTATCTCAAAAAGTGGGCCTTCTGTCTAGAATAAGTGGCAACCTTAGCTGTTGGTCACAGCTGCTTGTATATAAAACTATGGTTGTTCCGTATTTTGAATATTGTATGGTGACGGATTTTTTTGTTCAGGAGTTTCAGAAAAGACAAAATAAAACAATACGAGCTATATTGAACTGCAACAGGTATACTAGTATTTCGTTTATGCTGGAGATGCTTCAGTTTATGAGTGTTGCGCAGAGAATTAGGTATAAGACACAATTTTTTCATTACCAGGTCTTTTTGGGGTTTGTAATAGCATGTTAACATTTAGGAGGGAGGTTGTCCAATATGTTATATACCACTGATTTCGTCCTTTTTTGGAACTCATCAGTAAGTATTAGCCGAATTATGCAACGGTAATGAGTGGTACTGGACCGTCCGAACTGCTCGAGGAGTAGTTGTTCGAACGGTGCTAATACTTGCACCAAGCGTGTAAGTATATATACAGCAAGCAATATTGCATGGTTGGAGTGTGTAGGGCAAAGCACTGTACTGATGAGTCCCAAAAGGACGAAACCAGTGGTCTACGGTTTTCCATGCACATTCGAAACATGCAATATTGAAAAACTTCTAACATACTAAAAATATTGTTAGCCGCTAGGGGGGGCAGTTTTAAAAGAAAATATGAGATCAGCATTTTCTTTGAAAATCCAAAGGGAAAGGTAGGCATCCGTTACAGGTTTCAAAATCTTATAATACTCTGAAAATTTAGTAAATAACTTCCTGATGTAGCTTTCGAAGTTTTATTTTACGTGCAAGCCGCCAGATGGCGCTGTTTTAAAACTTTGAATTTGCCAAATTTCCTCGAGAATTTTAAATAGAATGGTATATTTTTTATAATATGGTGTCATTACACATAAAATGGAGAAAATGCCGCAAACCGGAAGTTGACATCTTATTTTAAAGGGAAGTTGTGGTCTAAAATATGGTTTAAGGGTACCTTATGGAACAAAAGAAAAGTAAAAAAAGGATTGTTTGCCATGAAATTCATTTCACATTCCTCAAGTTTTTGTTTGGGTTTGAACTGTACAAAAATGAAAATAAATACATAAATAAATAAACATTCTCGGATGGTAACGGGGTGAGATTTTTCATGACAAACTATTTTTTACTGGATACGCTTAAATCATATTTTTGACCATAACTTCTGTTTAAGAAAAGATTGCAACTTCCGGTTTTCGGCATTCTGTTCTTTATCTTATGTATAATAATACCAAATTATAAAAGATATCATTCCATTTAAAATATTTTAGAATGGCCGACCACTAGCAAAATGTAGTTAATATTTTCTGTCTTGACTATTTGGTAGAAATCCATGATGAAATAGAAAATTACTATGCGTACTACCAATAAGTATAATAAATTATTTTATTGACCGGTTTCAAGATTCACAAACGATCTCATCATCAGAAATGGTAAATAAAATTGTAAACAAATTATTATGACAGTTGACAAGGAAACTAAAATTGATAAAACAATACAAAAAATAATGATATCCATGAAACATGTTAACTAGATAACTGAATTTCAGTATTTACCTACGGGGCATAAGAAAACACAAAGGAAATTCGAATACCTCGTACCTTGAAGGGAAAAAACAATGAATTTAAAGAAAACCAATTCGGGAAAAAAACAATAAATTCAATTGAAAAAACCTTCAAGTGAAATATCAGAACAGAAAAAATAAATCAATCAATATCCAAGAATTCTTGACAACTGCCAACTGCTAAACTTGAATTTATTGTTTTTTTTTTTTTTTTTCCCGAATTGGTTTTCTTTAAATTCATTGTTTTTTCCCTTCAAGGTACGAGGTATTCGAATTTCCTTTGTGTTTTCTTATGCCCCGTAGGTAAATACTGAAATTCAGTTATCTAGTTAACATGATTCATGGATATCATTATTTTTTGTATTGTTTTATCAATTTTAGTTTCCTTGTCAACTGTCATAATAATTTGTTTACAATTTTCTGATGATGAGATCGTTTGTGAATCTTGAAACCGGTCAATAAAATAATTTATTATACTTATTGGTAGTACGCATAGTAATTTTCTATTTCATCACTAGCAAAATATCTTACATCCTGAAATATATATTTTCATCCTCAATTTGTTCAATGTTAGAACAGCATATATTCAGTTCTTGTTTTTAGAAGTCGGCCACATATAACTCCCTACCAATACACTGTTTTATCACATTGAAAACAGTGGCCGACTACTAAAATGCATCCAATAATTGTTGCTTAGTGGTCGGTCTCCAAGTTTAGTGAGCTAAGACTTGATGGGAAATTTGCTGAAATTTCATCAGTATGCTGAATAAGGCTTGCAAAATGCCATTCAGGAGATACAGAATGGTGGTAAAGACCGGCTTGCTGGTCGAGTGGCCAACAAGCCACGAAGAATGGGCCCAGATCCGTACTTAACAATGCGAAATGAATACATAGTTGTTAATTGGGTTCTTTGTATGGCAAAGGGATTTATTTTTGTTTATACAGTTTTCTAAGACATGCTGCATCTGCAAATACCTAGGTATAAAACTTATTTTTTTATTGAACTAGGTTCATAGACTGTTCTATTTGTAAAATTCTTGAGCGCTTTTGTCACAAAACTTAATATCATACAGAGTGGACAGCTTATGCAATATACATTTTTTCTTAAAAATTTCAAATGGAACACCTCTTATATTATTTCCCTATTTGATAGTCAGTTTACTAAGCTTTTGATTGATGTAGATATTGTTAGGTCTGCGACTGATGGTTTCGGTAGAATTGAAAATTGAACTTTAAAATGTAGTAATTTGACTGGTAGTTTATTCGTTTCTCCTATATTTTAGTGCCCAAAACACAAAATATGAATTCCATTTTGTTTCTGGAAGTTGATTTCACATTGAGACAGACCTCGCATCTTACGCAAGTATCATAGGCGTATTGAAAATACCGACACAACTGCTCGGTTTCTAAGATGTCCAACAAAAGTGATCTGTGCCGTTTCAAGTTGGTATATTATTGATACAATAAAATAAATGATTTGTGACGAGCACAAGGCACATAGTCAAACTGACGCAATACGTAACAAAATATTAACGCATCCGTTTTGTACAGTTTGGACTTTTATTGCAACGCGATATCCCTCTTAAACAGTACTCGCCCTCGCCGTACCTTAGTTTACATCTGGCGATCTGGCTAGCTGGTAGCCGCCTTTTTCCAATTTATTAGCGGCCTCGACTGCGCGCGCCGCCAACAGAATCAGTCGCATGTCGATACATTTTTCGTAAGATGAATCCCATATACACGAGCCCAGAAGTATTTTCAATACTAATGAGTCCCATATACACGAGCCCAGAAGTATTTTCAATACTAAAAATCGTGAACCCTCACACAACAATGGTTCTGCGGCCTCTAATAGCAATACGCTTTTAAATACCTAGAAGACAGGATCAATTTAACGTTAGAACCATGTGTTTAATTTGTGGTCGTGGATAGTAGTCCGCAAGTTACGGATCACTATCATTTGTCATTACGGTTCCGCAAGTTGTGGGCATGCGAACAGGTGTTAAATATTGTGTATCAACGCATTTTAGACAGACCCTTTACTTGTCCTCGCACCAGACACACGCATTTTATGCGAAAAAGATAATGTGGAAACGTGAGAAAAAAATTACGTTTACGGGAGCCGATCCTACCCGGCCCGAGAGTAACAAACCACTAGCTCTCTACGATAACCTACCTACCCACAAACGCTGCTGGGTGGGGATTGAACTAACAAAGTACTTATACGAAAGTATAACGCATAACTTGCGGAACTGTAGTACACTTGATGGGATTCCGTAACTTGCGGACTACTATCCACTGCCTTAATTTGTGGAGGATCTGGCAAAAGAAAAAGGAAATCACTTACTTCAATTCAAACTGGTATCGTAGTACTAAATGCTTTATTTGGTTAATTATGTATTGTTTATCCTTGTTACTATAGGCACGGGTGATTCCACTCGCATAAAAATGCTGCAAGATAGAGAAATGACAATCGTATTATCTCTAGACTGATTTTGTATGAAGACTTATTTGCATACGATGCAAAATACCACAAATTGTGCTACGCAGAGTACATATCAACTAGAAATATAAATTCCCACAAAAATAAAACGGACAGAAATACAAAAAGTACCGATCGCTTGTTTTCAACAATTTCTTCTTGGATTCAAGAACACATCTTAGATAATAAAGAAAAGCTGCCATTAAGTACCTGCAGTAACACAAAAATATAATTCTATGTTACGTAATGCAGAAAGATCTCCAATACAATCCGCGAAACTGAAAATGAAATTGTCGAAAAGATTTAAAGGCTCTATTCAATTTATTCGTAGACCAGGTCAGGTCAGCTGATTTGTTGTGTTCTGGCAAAGAACTTTTGACAAAAAAATCAAGCATGTAAATGAGGACGCAAGCTCAACAGATGAATCGTCTCATTTTAATCTGGAAACAACGGGTGATACATTATCAGATTTGCAAATTCTTCACAGAGCTGCTGCAATTTTAAGAAAATGTATGGAAAATTTTGCAATACCCAATAAAAATTATCCTTCCCCAGATGATATAAACAGTAAAAGTTTCGCTAAACAAGTACCTACCTCATTTACTAGCATTTATTTCGTGGCTATTACAGAAAGAGAGTTTTGAAAATGCATTGAAAGAAGATTTTAAAGGTGGCATTACAACGCTGTTCTTTTGCAGAGTAACTTGGCCGCGTTCTGTCTCCTTCTGGTGCTCGGCTATTCCCCATAGTCTATCCTTTTCACTCACACGGCTCGTCCCGTGCACCGAAAGTGAATTTGTGACATCGGCGCATTGAAAGTGTTATAGCGGACTTATTTTTGAAACGCGACCATACATTATTCGAAATTATAACTTCGCTATACCATAAGGAAGTTTTCTATGTAAGAAAAAACAAAATCTATATCGTGAAAAAAAAAGTTATCCAGGTTCAAAGTGGAACGTATTGTTACCGATGTGGCGACATATTTTAGATACGGTGCAATAAAATTAGTTTGGTTTCTTGTATTTACACAAAATTTACACCATTAAAAACGTCAATATTTCTTCAACAATTAAAAAAAAAACGCAAAGTTCTACGACTTGTAATTTTCGCGTAAGATGCCCGAGAGTCTCCCGGCGCACGGTAGGATAGATTTACTGCTTTTTCACCCCTAATTTTTCTGAGTTTCGGGTAGCAAAATGGGGGACATTCCCCAAAAATGGTATAAAATTACGGCAAAAATCTCAATTCTTAAGGTTCAATCTTTATTTCTGCCTAAGTTATCAGCCACAGACCTCCCAATATCTGCATCAAAAGCTTAATAAACTGGCTATCAAACCTGCAGATAATATACGGGATGTTCCATTTAACATTTTTGAGAAAAGCTCCATTTTGCCCAAGTTGGCCACTCTGTACAATATGAACTATTTTGAAAAAAGTGTTAATGGATTTTACAAAAATAGTATTGTCTGAATTTGAACAGAAGCTTCGTGGGGTTCTCCACCCATGTAAAATTCCATGTTGATATCTTGAATAGAATCAGAGATATGGACTGACTACGCACTATTGGTCCACCCTGTAAATTTTGTAAGACAAGAAAATACTAGGGATCAATAATTATAAAAAACAACTAAAATGAGGTGTAGTTTATTTACACAACATAAAGAATTATTACACTTCTGATCTTAATAATAGTAAAAAAAAAATCAAAATTCTTTACCACTAAGTTCAAAAATATTTCTCCTTTGCCAATGTATTTTTGACAAAAATTGTACATTTTCTGCATGTGGAAACCCCTTACATCGTTATTTATATGTTCAGGTAAAAGTGCAGACTAGTTATGGGGACTCGATGGCATTTACAGGCGGTAACGTTATTTCCCCATGACCTCTCCTATGCTTCTTCATACTACTCGAATCGTAGAATCCTTTACCACACACAGGACACAAATACGGTGTTTCTCCCGTGTGAATCCTCATGTGTATGGTCAAATTACCTTTCAACGCGAATCTCTTCCCGCAAACAGAACAAGGGTACGGTCGTTCACCAGTGTGGGTTCTCAAGTGTTCCTTCAAATGAGGTTGCTGAGTAAAACCCCTCGTGCACATGTGGCACCTGAAAGGCTTCTCTCCTGTATGGATTAACTTGTGCGCTTCCAACGTTCCGCTGTGCGCAAATGATTTGTTACAAATGAAACAGGTATGGGGCTTCTCTCCTGTGTGCACCCGAACGTGCGACTGTAGCATCGCTTTCTTCACAAACCCTTTTCCGCACCAGCTGCACAAGAACTTCTTCTCCCCGTGGATATCCTGATGACTCTTCAAGGTAGTTTTTGTTTTAAACGACCGCTTGCATATTTCGCACACGTAGTCTCGAACTTCGTCTTCTTGATCATCACTTTTTGCAGTTTTGCCAGTGTGCTCTCTTATATGTTGATTGTAGGCTCTTCCTCGTTTAAATTTTCTACCGCAATATTCGCAGTCGTATCTCAGCAGTAATTTTTCATGTTTCGTGTGGGTCCTCCGATGCGTATTTAACGAATTCGTTTGGATAAAACCTGAAAAAAAGACATATTACTACAGTTTTGTTATTTACATATTTACGAAGGAATACGTTTGCAAAACGAATTTTGAATTTAGCTAATAAATAACAACAAAAACAAAGAGATGACAATAACGAAAAATACTTGATGTTCAAAGACTTTGCCCTCTTCTGTGATATATTTTAAGGTTCTGCTATGAACAGATCTTATAGCCATTAGAATAGTTCTTCCATCTATATCGTTGAATGTCTGCCTAATTTTGTTTTGTAATTCATCGATGGTCCTATAGCGTTCCTTATAAACCTGATCTTTTACATATTCCAAGAAAAAATCCAGTGGGGTTAGGTCTGGGGAACGTGGCGGCCATCTGACAGGGCCATTTGTTCCTATTCATGAAAAATTTGATTCATCTGTCCAGATAATATGCCGAGAATTATTTACGTTTTCTTGACAAAGATTGTTATACCGTTGGCAAAACTCCACTCTCCTAATGATGTCTCTTGGCAACACGATTGACGTTTTACACTAACAAAAGTTTCATTGCCTACCTTGTTTTAACATTTATACAGGGTGAGCCAATATTTTGTGTTTTGGGCACTAAAATATAGGAGAAATACTACATTTTAAAAGTTCAATTTTCAATTCTACCGAAACCGTCAGTCGCAGACCTAACAATATCTACATCAATCAAAAGCTTAGTAAACTGACTATCAAATATGGAAATAATATACGGGGTGTTCCATTTGAAATTTTTAAGAAAAAATGCATATTGCATAAGCTGTCCACTCTGTATGATATTAAGTTTTGTGACAAAAGTACTCAAGAATTTTACAAATAGAGCAGTCTGTGAACCTAGTCCAATAAAGAAATCTTAAATAGCTTCGACCAGTAGAAGTCAGCAGCTCCTCAAAGTATACCTACTCATAGTATAATAGGATTACGAAAGAACGAACTTTCGTCATCAGCAATAAACGTAGTGAGTAAGCGAAGAACGTATGTCTGAGATTGTGTCACACTCCCTGTGTTTACATTTACATCCAGATCACCGGTATCTTTGAGGTTATATTATCCACGCCTAATAAACAGTTATGTTAGGAGAACTGTATCATATAGAAAATTTTTTGTTTAGAATTTCTTCTTCTTTCTAACCCCATAAAAATATGCCAGGTATTACACATAAAAAAAAATCATTTTTGTTCATAATTCTGAAATCTGACGCTCAATTTTTTTTAAAGATGTTATACAACTCTTTATAGAACACTTCGTAGATCTAATGGCAGCATTTGACAGGATTAACAGAAAAAAATTATTTGAGATGTTGGAAAGAAAGAATATAAGAAAGGTCCTGAGAAAAAGAATACATGAAATGTATAATGGAACAAAAAACAGGGTAAGGGTGGGAGGACGGCTAAGCGAAGTATTTTGGACGGAGAGAGGAGTCACACAGGGGTGTCCCCTGAACCCGTTCTTGTTTAACATCTTCCTGTCAGATTTAGAAGAGGTAATGGGAAAGGGACGGGCAAAGGAAGAGAAAGAACTAAAGGAGATGCTGAGAAGAATGTACAGATATTTGGAGAAGAAAGAACTAGTATCGAACACGGAGAAGACTAAAATTATGAGATTCAGGAAAGGGGGGGAAGAAGTCGCATAGAGAATTGGGAGTGGAAGGGGGAAGAGTTGAAGGAGGTGGGGGAGTTTAAATATCTAGAATTCACCTTACAAAAGAATGGGAGAAGCATGTAAGAGAAGTAGTAAGAAAGGCAACAATAGCAATGAAGCAGGTATGGGGAATAGGAAAGAGGAATTTTGGGGGCGACTGGAAAAGAAGAGTAAAGTTGTTTGACACATTAGTTAGCAGCATAGCCATGTATGGAGCAGAAATTTGGGGTGGGAAGAGAGAGAGAGAAGATAGAGGGGATCCAGGAAAAGTACTGGGCTTAGATCGGATAACGCCAGGGTACATGGTAAGAGACGAAACAAACAGAGAAATGAAATATGAGGAAAAGTTAAGAGGTGGGGGCGGGAACGAGTTAGCCAGGCAGTGTTGGGAAGAGGTAAGGAAGGGAGGAAGAGAAGAATCGAAATGGGAGGAGAGGCGAGATAAATTTTATCAGGAGCGAGGCTATGCAGCAGAAGAAGTGGAGAACTTAGAGAACAGCAGGATGGAACATGGTGAGAGAGGTAGAGGAGAGAGACAGGCAAATACAAGTGCAGGATAAAGAAGAGAAGATAAGACAATCAAGATACTAAGATAATAAGGGTGGCAAGGTTTAGACTGGGAAATGAAATGAGAGGTAGAAGGTATTGGGAAAGCAAAGACAGAAGAATGTGTAGGGTGTGGGGCGGAGAAGGAGACATGGGAACATGTGTTAGAGAGGTGTTGGTGGAGAAAGAACACAGAACAGGTGAGAGTGGAGATGATGCTGGAGGAAAGCGGAAGAGGGGAGAAGTGATTGGAATTGATACAGACGGGATGGAAGGAGAGGGAGGGTTAATGATACATAAATGGGAATTAGATCGGTCCAAATTAATTGTGAGAAGGAGTTTATTTACTTTTGTTTGTTCCATTCATTTATCTATTTATTTGTTTATTCTAAATTATTGTAATCCCAAATGGGAAGCAATAAATCCATTATCTATCTATCTACCAGAGTCAAGATAGCATTTGACCTAGACAAAAATAATATGAAGTTGATTTTTGGTAGAGATCATGCCTGAGGGCTAAATTGCAACATACTAAAAGTCCTGGAGAATCCTCCTTCCGCAACCCCCTTTTTTCGCCCCCCCCCCCCCCCTTTAATATTTTGGTGATTTTCTCGAAAACTATCCACTTTAAGGAAAAATGTCAAGTGAGCATTTTTGAAGCTGACAAAATTTCCCTTCCAACGTATTGCGAGTCCATATAGTACCACGTGGTACACACCAGTGGCGTATCAAATGAAGGGTTACTTTCAAAAAATATACTTTTTGCTATTTATTCTCAGTTTAGTTTTTTTGATCTAAGCATCATTTTTTAGAAGAAACATTTTTCTCTAAAACGTCCATTAAAAGGTGGTCTATTTGCGAATCTTTTAGAAGTTCATCGCAATTACTTCAGCCAAAAAAAAATTAAAAGTTTATCCGAGACTTCTCAGCTTTACGTAAATCTGGAGCAAATTAATTTTTACTACCAATATAAACCTTTTTGGGGCTGATATTTGATTTTCTACGTATACAATGTATGCTTAGCAAAATATGTGGTCAAACATTATCAAAAATCAATTGTGGTTTTCGACGGATATACAGAGGAAGCTACCACAAAATCGGAAGAACAGAGAAGACGTGGAAAAAATAAGTGTAGCCCAAATATTATATTTAAAGAAAACACCAATATAAATATTGCTCAAGAAGAATTTCTTTCAAATAACAAGAACAAGGCACGCCTTATATCTGTGTTAGATGCGGGGGTCACCGTCATTCACGCTGTAGATGAATTAATTGTCAAATTAAAAATATCAGCAATAAAAATGTTATGGTTGTAGCTACGGATACAGACGTTCTTGCAATGCTCATTGGTAGAGCACCACAAAATAATAGCATAAGTGTACTTCATCCAGCCACGAGCCGAACGGCTGGAAAAGTATATGCAATAACTGAGGTACAAACTGCAGTAGAAGATATGAAAGAAGTTATTCTCTTTGCTCATGCAGTTTCTGGCTGCGATAAAACATCTGCCTTATACAGAAAAGGGAAAAAAATTGTATACATGCAGTTACAGAAAAATCCCAACTTAAGGAATAAAGTTTGCGAGATATTTAACGTACCTAATCAATTACAAGAAAATGTGATTCAATGTGGGGAGGAGTTTGTCAGATCTCTTTATCCTGATGGCCCAAAATTTGGAGATATCAATGACCTTCGCCATCATCTTTATAATAAAGCAATGGCAAGACAATCACCTTCTGCACCCCTAGAGCTATCCAGTTTGCCGCCCACAAAAGCAGCCTGTGCCCAACATTCGCTGAGGTGAGCAACGGATAAACAAAAATTAATTTGTGTCTTTATATTTCTATTGTTTTTTAAGGTACAAGAGTGGTTGAGAAACCGGTTACCACCTACTGAATGGGGCTGGAAGTTAGTCGAAGGACAATAAATTGTTGCCTGTCAAAACTGCGCTACCTCCCGCACCCGAATCACTTCTCTCTCTGGTTTACTGCCATTGCAAAACCAATTGTGCTGGTAGATGCTCATGTAGACACTCAGGCCAAAAGTGTAGCACATTTTGTTCCTCTTGCAATGACGAAACATGCAATAATATTGTGGAAACCGTTACAGAAGATTCTACTCTTGAGAAAGATGTTTAAAATGTTGTTTTGAAACTATCATCATCATAAGGTTCTCAGTCTGAAGACTGGTTGGATGCGTACCTCCACTCTTTTCTATCCTGAGTTAACCTGCGCATTTCCCTAAAAGTAGAACATCCTACATCCCTAACTATTTGAGAGCAGTAGTCTAATCTAGGCCTACCCCTACCTCTTTTTATTCCTATCTCTGACTCTAGTATGTCGCGAACTATTCTTTCGTGTCTTAGAAGGTGTCCTACCATCCTATCTCTCCTACTCTTTATTGTCTTCCATACCTTTCGCTATTCCCCAACTCTTTCTAATACTTCCCCATTGCTAACCTTATCTATCCACGGTATCTTCATCATGCGCCTGTAGCACCACATTTCAAACGCTTCTACTCTTTTTCGATCCGCTTCCCCTATTGTCCAAGTTTCGCACCCGTATAATGCCGTACTCCATACATATGACTTTAAAAGAGTCTCTTCCTAGTCTCAATATTAACCGTTCTCGAACATAACAGTTGTTTCTTTCTGTTAAACGCAACTCGGCCCTGCGCTACTCTTTGTTTTATATCTTTAGTGCTCATACCGTCTTGAGTTATTTTACTTCCTAAATAGCAGAAATCCGTGACCTCCTCTATCTTCTCATTACCTATTTGTATGTCAACTTTAATTCTATTTTCACATCCCCTACATACCAAAATTTTAGTTTTCTTTTTATTGACTTTCATGCCATAGCCCTGTGTCAAAACTGCTTCCATTTCATTCAAAGCCGCTCCTAGTTCTTCTTTGCTAGATACTAACACTGCTATATCATCCGCAAATCTGAGCATGTTAATAGTTTGACCCTGTACGTTAATCCCTGAGGCTGTTCTGTCCTTAACAATATTAATAGCATCTTCGATATATAAGTTGAAAACTAGAGGTGACAATGCACATCCCTGTCTCACTCCCTTCCGGATATCTACTTCCCTTCGTTCCTGCTCACATTCTATAACTGCCTTTTGCTCTTCGTAGAGATTATGTATTATTCTTCTGTCCCTATATTTCAACCCTACCTTTCTCAGCACTTCGAACATCTTCCCCCATTTTACGTTGTCGAAGGCCTTTTCTAAATCTACAAATCCTATATAGACGCTCTTTCTCTTTTCTATCGTTTTTTCTATAATTACTCGTAAAGCTAGGATGGCCTCGTGCGTTCCTCTATTTCGTCTAAATCCGAACTGATCTTCTCCTAATATTTCCTCCGCCTTTTTCTCCATCCTTCTTTGCACAATTCTAATTAAAATTTTTGACGCATGGGAAGTTAAACTGATGGTTCTGAAATTTTCGCACCTATCCGCGCCTTTCCTTTTTGGCAAAGCTACCATGATGTTCCGTTTGTAATCCTCTGGAATCTCGCCTGTCAGGTATATGCGACTAACTAATTTAAATAAACGATCTATTACCTCTTGACCTGCGCACTTTAAGATTTCTGCCTGCAAGCCATCTATACCTGGCGCTTTATTATTCCTTAAACTTTTTAGTGCTAGCTCAAACTCTTCTCTCATTATAGGATTCCCTAGGTTATCCCCCTCTACACTGCTTTCGCTTTCTAATATATCTTGCACTTCCTGTCCTGCATATAAGTTTCCTAAATATTCTTTCCACCTATCTGCCTTCTCCCCGCTTTCGATTAGGATATTTCCTGCCTCATTCCTAATGCTTTTGGTACTAGATCCAATTTCTCTAAAATTTCTCCTAATTATTTTATATGCTTCATCAGTCTTTCCTACTTCGAACTTATTTTCCACTTCTTTGCACTTATTATCGATCCATTGCTCTTTCCCTTTCCTACATTTCCGAATAATTTCCCACTTGATCACCTTATATCTTTGTTTCCCTATTTCATCTAACCTATTTTTATATTTTAGCCTTTCCTCTATTAGACTCACAATATGTTTTGTTATCCAGGGTTTCCTACTTTCATTCTGTTTATGACCCAAAATATCCCTAGCTGAGGAAACTAAACTATTTTTAATGCAATTCCATTCTTCCTCTATGTCCTTAACAATATTTTCGCCCGCGCCCTTTAGTACTTCGTTTGTCTTTTTCTCGAACTTATCGCGCGTATCATCATCTTTTAGTTTCTCTGGGTCAAGATACCTTCTTCCGCTTCGTTTTTTCAAAATCTTAAATTTAAGATTGGCGTTCATAACGACTATATTGTGATCACTATCTATATCTGCTCCTGGAAACTAAATAAAAAATAAATTAAACAGCAGTTTCAATATTTTTGGTTCTGGGGGGTCGTTCTATACATCAATGGATTTGCAATTTTATCACCTACAAAAAAATTGGTAACGATATTTTTCGCCAAGCTTATAGTTTTTCGTTAATCAGTAAATTCGACGTGTCCTTCAAGAAATTTCAATTAATCTCGGGGCAGACTTTCTTTTGATACGCCACTGGTGTGTACCACGTGGTACTAGATGGGCTCGCAATACGTCGTTGGAAGGGACATTTTGTCAGCTTCAAAAATGCTCACTTCACATTTTTCCTTAAAGTGGATAGTTATCGAGAACATCACCAAAATATTAAAAGGGGGGTTTGGGGGGCGAAAAAATGGGGGTTGCGGAAGGTGGATTCTCCAGGACTTTTAGTATATTACTATTTAGCCCTCAATTATGATCTGTACCAAAAACTAGCTTTATATTTTTGTCTAGGTTTACCCAAAATTTGAACTATCTTGACTCGGGTAATCTATCTATCTACAACTCTTTGCATATTGCAATAATATATTCATGTTTTGAAGGAAGGTTGCTACATACTAAAAAATTGTTAGTGCAATATTTATTTATTGTTTATTATTTTTGTACAATCTGATGTTTTGCTTACTATGTAGCATATTTGCTATTAAAGGTTATTATTATTATTATTATTATTATTATTATTATTATTATTATGCTGCAAAACATGACAGGCATGTACGATGCAGTAGTGTATTATATACCATAAGCCTGACTGTCTCACTCCACTCATTACACTCTTCTCGCAGCGCAGGTTTCAATTACAGGTTCAAGCTGATCGTTGGATCACTTAATATTATTACCTATACACCTTGGTATTGCCAATGTCCGATAAATAATAATAATAATAATAATGATTTATTGTCCAACAGAAGAACATTCCAATTACAGGACAATTAAAAAAAAAAAAAGACCAAGTAAAAATGACCAACTATCTAAATTACACAACAAAATACTTAATATAGTAAACTAAAAACTATTCAAGCAGGTGGACCCTAGCAGTGTCCAAAATACATCCTAGGGAATTAATATTTATATCACAAAAACGTGCAATTAAGTTAAAGTGAGAACACATTACACAAATGGGCGACTTCATTAGTAAGTTAGTACGGGCAGTCGGAACGAAAAACAAGTTAGGATGACGAGACACAGTACGAGGGACAGCAAACTTAAGGAAGGCAAGCAGTTCAGGTGAATCAATGTTATTATGAAGGAGATGGTACAAAAAGGTTAGGCCTGCAGCAACTCTACGAAACTCCAAGGAAAACACCCCAAATCCGTCTAAAAGCATGACGTGACTACAGCCTCTCTCAGGATAGTAACCCTCAGTCTTGAGATACAGAAACTTAAGGAATTTCCTTTGCACTGACTCAATTGAAGATTTGTAGCATTCATAGAAAGGAGACCAGACAATAGAGCAATACTCCAACTTGGAGCGAACTAAGGCCTGAAACAGGGTCTTCAAAGCAGTAATATTAGAAAAGGTGCTACAGTTTCTTATGATAAAGCCTAATGTTTTGAAAGCAGCAGGTACGATGGTCTTAATATGCTGAGAGAACGAAAGTGCAGAGTCAAAAATAACTCCCAAGTCCCTAATAGTGTTAGCCCTGGAGAGCCCAACTTGACCAATATGGTAAGTAAAAAGAACTGGCTTTAATTTTCTTGTATATGAGACAACATGACACTTAGCAACATTAAGTTGAAGCTTATTGACATTACACCACTCAGTGAGGTGATTAATTTGAAGTTGCAGAAAGTGGCAGTCATTCAAAGATTCAATATTTAAAAACATCTTCATGTCATCAGCATAGAGAAGCTTAGAACAGTAGATCGAATCAGCCAAGTCATTAATGAAAAGGAGAAAGAGAAGGGGACCCAAATTTGACCCCTGCGGGACACCCGAGCCAGCCACAAAAGACTCAGATCTATAACCATTGAAAACAACACACTGACTACGATCCCCAAGGTAAGAGGTAAAAAGGTCAATTAAGGAATCACTAAAACCAAAATCAAGTAACTTAGACAGCAAGACACTGTGATCAATTTGGTCAAACGCCTTGGAGAAGTCAGTGTATATAACATCCACCTGACCATTTGCATCCAAGGAATCAGAGATAACCTGTGTCACGTGCACCAAATTAGTAGTAGTTGACCGCTTAGAAAAGAAACCATGCTGATGAGTAGAAATGCGACTCTTAACAATTGGGTATATATGATCATAGAGCACCATTTCAAAAACTTTGGCAAAGTTGGACAGAATAGCTATAGGTCTATAATTACCAACATCACACGGGTCACCGCTCTTCAGCACTGGGCACACACGAGTAGCCTTCCAAGCAGCCGGGAAAGTCGAAGATTTCAGCGACAAATTACAGATAATAGAAATCGGATAGGCCAAAGCGCTAGCACAATCCCTCACTAAAAAAGAAGGAATGCAATCCAACCCCGAAGTCATCTTGTCCTTCAACCTGCGCATGCACAACTGGACCTCAGCCGCAGAAACACGAGCTATATGGAGGCACGTCACATCACACACACCACCACAGGGGAAACTAGAAGACTGCCCCTGGGGCAAGTAGACACTACCGAAGTAGTCACCAAAAGCATTAACAATCGACTCCGGATCCTCAAAGACCACTCCATTATAGGAAATCTTACCCGGTATACGAGTGCGAGCCCTCTTAGAGTGTACAAAACACCAAAAAGACTTCGGATCTCCAACCAATGAATGCTCCACACGCCGTACATAATCCTTGTACGCTTTACGTATAAGCGACTTAGAAAGGACTCTCAGCTGCCTAAACTCACTGAGTTGACAACTCAAGTTAACTCGTCTTACACCTCCAAAAAACTTTATTTTTCATACGAACAACACGAATAATTTCCGGTGTAAACCATACCGGGTAGTGACATTTTTTAGTTTTATATAGCGGGACATGCACATCAAATAGAGAGTAAAGCCTATCATAAATAGCAGAACAGGCATCATTAACGTCTGTATAGTCCTCCAAAAAAGACCAATCTGTCATCAGCAAGGAATTATATAAGTTCGGAAAATCAGCCCTACGGAAATTATAAGACCCTCCAACAGGCCTGGAGAAATTAGGAAGGGGAGTCTGGACATCAAGTCGAACAGTCAGAGCTGGGTGGTGGTGTGCATCAATTCCAACCAACGGCATCTCATCCCTATCAACAGCACAGAGTGCATTAGAAAAGATGAGATCCAGCAAGCGACCATTCATATTAACTACGCCATTGAACTGTGTTAAATTAAGAAACTGCTCAAAGCTCGCCAGCATATAGACTTTCATATCACCAGCACCCACTCTGTTATAATGCGTAACATTAAAATCACCCATAATCAGCAATTGAGATATGCCAAACTGCTCAAAAAATTCAAGCAGAATTTCAAATCTGCTAAGATCAATATTAGGTGGTATATACACAGCAAACACATTTATAACATTTGACTTTAAGAAACATTTACAACCTACAATATCAATAGATGGTATTTTAACACTTAAACTAGTCAATTCAATCACCTGCGTATCAATATGGCTCTCAACAGCAAGCATCACCCCACCACCACGAGAGAGACCAACAGCCTCAAAATTGCGATCAGATCTGTAGACACTATAGCACTCCGGAAAAAGTTCCGAGGACAATATATCCTCTGATAGCCAAGTCTCCACAATGGCAACAATATCAAACTCACATTCAGATACTGAGGCATAAAATTGAAGCACCTTAGTTCTAAGACCACGGACGTTCTGAAAGTAGCACCGAAGAGAACCACTCAGCGCACCTCCACCCACAACAGCCCCATCCGTCCCCTGATCGGCGCCCCCAACCACACAATCCAACTGCTATGAGGCAGCGGGAACATACTTAGTGCGGCTTCTCAATCTATTAACCGCAGCCACGTACACCGGACATCGAGGGTCAGACGCAGGATGTCCAACAGGCCATGCCTGCTTGTTCACATAAACCAGCTAAGTGTAGGAAGATTTTTTAAAAAGTATTCACTGGCATGAAAGGGAGAGAAATAATAAAACAAAAATAAAGAAATTAACTGTTTATTTACACAACATAACTATTACACTTACAATTCGATCATTTTATATTTTAAAAAAATAATGGAAAAAGCAATGTTACGTTTTATAGCAAACCACAAAACATGTACGAGCTGCATTGTTTTCTGAGGCCCCACAACTGAACAAAATTTAAGAAAACCGCACGTTTTTCTCTTTCAAATCTAAAGAAAATTAACCCTGAATTTAAACTAAAAATTAGATAACTCCTCTGAAATCAGTTTTGATGATGCAACCTTATCTTCAGATAGCGATGCTACTTCTCCATGACCTCTCCTATGTTTCTTCATGCTACTTGAATCATGAAATCCTCTGTCGCACACAGGGCACACATACGGTGTCTCGCCTGTGTGCGTTCTCACATGAACAGTCAAATTATTTTTTAATGCAAAAGCCTTGCTACAAAAAGGACACTCGTAAGGCTTCTCACCAGTATGCGTTCTCAAGTGGTACGTCAAATGAGTCCGTTGAGTAAAAGTTTTCGGGCAGAAAGTGCAATGGTAAGGTTTATGTCCCGTGTGAGTCGCCAAGTGTACTTGAAGACTACCGACGTGTGAGAACGTTTTCATACAAATAGAGCAAGAATATGGTTTCTCTCCTGTGTGCACCCTAAGATGGGACTTTAGCGCTTCTTTCTTCACAAAAGCTCTTCCACAAACGGTACACAAAAACGTTTTCTCCCCATGTATCAACTGGTGATTTCTTAACGCAATTTTTGTTTTATACGATAGCGAACATATTTCACATATGTAGTTTCGAACTTCCTCTATTAAATCATCACTTTCCACATTTTCCCCAATGTGCTTCCGTATATGCTGATTATAACAAAATACTCTTTTAAATTTCCTACCGCAATACTTGCAATCAAATTTCATCGGCGACGTTCTAAAACCGCGATTATTTAATTTGCGGGGCGTGTGGGTCTCCTCATCCACAGTGTGGCTCTCTAGATGTAAATTCAGTGCAGTCGTCCGAGTGAAACCTGCAATTATGTTATTCATTAAAAATATATTTGAAAACATAACATAGAAAAAAAGTAAAATAACAAAATTTTTCCACTAAATTATGAATTTTATTTTCTGAAGCTATTATTTTTGGTAGATTATCAACTTGCTATACTCAGAAAAAAATAATCTATTTAAGAACATAACAATCCAATATGGCGTCCATAAGGAAAAATAAACCTGATGATGACTGCAAGTGCATGAAACGCCGGGACAATTTTAGAGTACTGTAGAATATGCAGGTTAAACAACCATTTAAACCCGTTTTTACAAATCATCAAAATGTTAATAAATAACAAAGTTATTAACAAATAACCAAATTGCTAATTTTTCATTTTTTTTAAATACCTAGGAAATCAACAGAGCGAAATCGACTTTTATGAGGACATATTAAAGGGCTCCAAATTGTAAAATTTTTTCCCCATTTAACTGTGTTTCTATCTTGAAAGATGAGATAGCAATGTTGTCTAGGCTTATCTGGGACACCCTGTCCCAGATAAGCGCATGCAAAATACAAATTACTAAGAACATAAAGGATAATAAATATAAAAGTAAGAGCACAGTGAAAAACAATCACTATTATAATATCGTTGAGGGACTCAGACAAAAAGATTGTTTTTATTTGAAAGCGGACAAGGGAAATAAGATTGTGGTATTAGATAAAGCAGATTACTTCAATAGAGTGGAAACTTTTTTGAAGGATGGTCCATACAAAGAGATTAAGAAAAATCCATTGCCAAAATTGGTCAGTTCGGCTAAGAATGCCATAAAAGATTGCCCAAATCTTATTACCCCCCAAAACAAATTCAGGTTAAGTGTGTCTAATCCTGTAATTCCCAAGATGTATGTCCTTCCTAAGATTCATAAACCAGGTAGATTGGTGAAACCCACCATTTCCGGTATTAACTCGCCAACCTGTCTGCTTTCTAAATGGCTAACGAAGGAATTCACCGCATTGCCCACAGCTCCGGAAAGTTTTTCAGTTGTGAATTCGTTGGAGTTTATTAATAAAATTAAAAATATAGTACTTGATGAGGGTGAGGTGTTGGTTTCTTTCGATGTTGTATCGTTGTTTCCAAGTGTACCTATACCTACCACGCTTGCATATTTGGAGGAGCTACTGACTGAAAATGAAAGTGGACAGAATTGTAGTGGATGAATATTTAAAATTGACCTCATTATGTATGTCCCAGAATTGTTTTCAAATTAATGGTAAGTTTTTTGAACAGCAGGAAGGAACTGCTATGGGCAATAGTTTATCTCCGTTTTTGGCTAATCTGTTCATGAGTAGGTTTGAAGAGTTGTTTAAAAGAGATAGTGAGTACTTCCCTCGAGTATGGTTGCGTTATGTGGATGACGTGTTCGCTGTTTTTGATACCAAGAGGAGTAGAATTGAAGATTTTTTAGATAATTTAAATTCACGTTAAAAGAGTGTGAAATTCACATTTGAAATGGAACAAAATGGTTCAATCCCTTTTTTGGATGCCTTGGTTGTTGGGAACAGCATTGGCGGATTGGAATTTGATGTGTGTAGGAAGGATACTAATATAAGTAGGTTTATTGTGAATGATTCACAACATTCAATACAACATAAACTTTCGGCTTTGCACTTTCTGGTCAACAGATTGTCATTTCCTCTGTCAAAGGTAAGATATCAAAAAGAGTTAAAATATATAAAAGATGTTGCGATTCATAATGGGTACACGACTGTCTTAGTTGATAGATTGATAAGCAGAATTAGACACAAAAAGTTTGTTAAGGATTCCACGACTTTCTCCATGTCACCTATTGAGAATAAGAAATATGTTAAAATTCCGTATAGTTTGGCACATACCAGAGGCTTGGAACCTATTTTTAAGTCGCAAAATTTATGTGTAGCATATACCGCTAAGAATACCATCAAGCAGCTGTTGGGAAATCCCAAGGATAAAGTAGAGGACAAGCAGAAGTCGGGAAATTATGAAATAAAGTGTAGTAGTTGTGACAAGAGTTATATTGGGCAAACAAGGCGTACAATCGTCACTAGGTTTAAGGAACATATGGCACATTTTAGATATAATAGGATTGAGAAGTCAAGTGTTGCCCAACATATCTTTGATACCGGCCACCCTGTACATGAGAAGAATCTTCGGCTTATGAGGTCGGTATCGGACAATAGGGAATTAGACGCTTATGAGAGTATGTTTATTTGCAAGTATGAAGGTAAACTTATTAATTCAGATTTAGGTCCAATTTCTGATTCCATATTGTTAGATGTCGTTAATGTGTAGGCGTGTAGGGTTAACCAGAAAAATGTAAGGGTGCAGAGGTCAAGGTCTTCTTTATTGCAGTTTACTGTAGTTATTTGCTAGCCCATATAAGCCATGGACCTTCGAGGTTATTTGGTAATATGGGATTCATTTTCTCTTTTTGTTTCATTCAAGTCAATTATCCTCAAGATAGGATGTTTTAATTGAAACTGCAGTAAAGATGGCAATGGCAACCTTTTTGTACATTTGTGATAGTGAAAATAAGAATAGAGTGGTATAAAATGAGCGTATGCCCGGATATTGAATTTTCTATCCTAGTGTGATTAATGTTGATGTCACAAGTAACGTCAGTGCTACGTCACTTTAAGTATATATTGGGGATTTTCTCCGTGCGGAGTTCATTCTAGCTTGAGAGCTGATCGAGTGCACTTCGATTCTTTCGGAGTGGTGAGCAGAGAATACCTGACCTATATTATTGTTATTGTCACTATCATTGTTTCACATCATCATTATTGTTGTTATTATTATTGTCATATACATATATAATTGTGTTTTTTTTTTCATTAATGTTGTTATTGTTATTTTTATTACTATAGGTTTTTCCCTGCTACTGAAGATGGCAGCTTAGCTGCCGAAATGCGTATATAGTATTTCAAATTTTATGTGGTTGGGGTTACGATTGATTCTTGAATTCACCCTGCATAGTTACGATTCAAGATATAAAATGAAAGAGATTGTTACATTTGACATTACTCGTTCTTTTATTTTATAAATCGGCCTAGTAAGTATTTTTTTTATAACTACATATTAAAAATAAGGAACGCAACATATGTATTTAATATTAAAAATACCTAATAATAATGTGAATTATTTAAAGTTGCTAAAAACTTGAAAAAGTCTGGTATTATTAAAATTAAGCCCAACAAATTATACATTATTGTTTCTTTTGTTTGTGCAACTTACAATTCTACATACAAGTATACTACAGTGATATACCTATGTGTAGTTACTGATTTATACCGGGTGGGGATTTAGTGTGTAATCGGTTCATATCTCTGGTATTGCTTAAGATATCAAAATGAAATTTTACAGTATGTGGGGAACGACACGGAGCATTTCGTAAAATTATTTATGTATATACAGGGTGTTCACATTCTGAGTACCAGACCAAAGTTCTATTTCTTTAAATGGCAACCCCACAAGTATTTGCGTGATTTCGATTCCCCATAAAATTTCATGAAAATTGATAGGGGGGAGTTCCCTTAATGCCGGACGGCACCTAATACCGGACATTATTATTATTTATATAAAAACATAAACAGAGCAGGCGGCTAAGTGCGCGAGGAAATGTTAGAAAACAAAATGATAAATATGCTTGTGTCAAATTGTGTCTAAAAGTCGCACAACGACAAAACGAGCACATTTTGCAGATATCATTTAGAAAACTTGTATCGAATAAGTTTCGAGAAGAATTATTTTGACAGTTTTGAAGCTGATTGACAAGTTTATATATTTTATTAGTTACTGTCAAGTAAGTTTATAAAACTCTTTTACTTAAACTGTATTTCAATTACGTACTTTAAAAAAATTAGTTTCTTCCTTTGACATGTCTTGTCCCCTGTTACCGGACAGAGACAATTCCCCTATATCCGGACAATGGATTTTTTCTTATTTTTGTGGTAGGTTTCGAAGATTGGTGCAGAACGATGAATAAACTCAAAAAAACTTCCTGGAACCACGAAAATTTGAAAATTGCCCTTGACAAAATTCTTTGCGACGAAATGAGCATAAGAGAAGCATCTTCAAGATATGAAATTCCCAAAAGTACATTGTTCGATAGGATAAAATTGCTTAAAGGAGGCAAAGAAATAACTTTACAATCAAAATTAGGTAGATTTACGAGAACATTCTCTTCGGAATATGAAGAGCACTTAGCTTATCATATTAAAGACTTGGCTAATCGATGCATGCCGCTTACCAAAAAAGAATTTTTAAAGCTTGCTTATGACTTGGCAGTGCATCTAAATCTGCCCCACCGCTTTAACACCGAGAAACGGACAGCCGGAAAACATTTTTATTACGATTTTATGGCTAGATATCCTGATCTGAGTCTAAGGAAACCACAATCTACAAGCCTGATGAGAGCTGTAGGATTCAATAAACCACAAGTCGACATATTTTACCAGAACCTAGAAATGCTAATGAAGAAGTTTGAGTTTTCTCCGTGTAATATCTACAACTGCGACGAAACGGGAGTTACCTGCGTACCAAAACATCAAAAAGTCTTGGCTATGAAGAGCGTTCGCCAGTTAGGAAGACTGACATCAGCTGAGAGGGGCAAAAATATCACAATTTTATTCTGCATGAGTGCTAGAGGGTACTTTATACCTCCATTTTTTGTATTTCCCCGACAGAGGATGAATGCACGTCTCATGATAAACGCACCTCCAGAAAGTGAGGGCGTTGCTCAACCGAAAGGTTGGATGAACGGTGACTTTTTTTATAAATGGCTCCAACATTTCATTAAATTTGCTCACCCGTCGAGAGAAACTCCCATCTTGGTCCTCCTAGATGGGCACAGTAGCCACAAAACTTTAGATGTCATACATTTTTGCAGAAATTATAACATTCACCTTATTAGTTCACCACCGCACACAACTCACAAACTTCAGCCTCTTGATAGAACATTCATGAAACCTTTTAAGAACTCTTATTATGAGCAATGTAACATGTGGATGAGAGTAAATGCAGGCGCTCGAATAACGGACTATGATATTGCTGGTCTTGTTGCTGAAGCCTTTACAAAAGTAGCTCGTCTGGACATTGCAGTGTCTGGTTTCAAGTGCACGGGCATCTATCCACTTAATAAGAATATATTTTTTGATCGCGAATTCTTGCCCTGTGATGTCACCAACATTCCTCTAGAAAAAACTACAGATATAAAACCAAATGGAGAGCAAATTTTGCCAAATGTTTCCATGAACGAGGTTTCCCAAATTTGCACCTCCAATCGTGCATCTGTTAATTATAAAAGTTTAGAAGCAAAGCCGTCTACTAGCACCACAACAGACATTTATAGCTCTATTCTTGAAATATCTCCGCTACCTGATGCTGCAAAGAAACGGGCTGAATCAAGGAAAAGAAAAACTCAACGAAGTGAAATTCTGACTTCTTCTCCATACAAAGTACTACTTGAAGAAAAGGAAAATGTTAAAAATGTTAAAGAAGAAAAAAGAGGTTTCAAATCGAAGACCAAAAAAATTAAAAATCAAGGGAAAACAACAAGAAAGAGATCCTGTGGAGCTGACGCCCCTGCTCAAGAATTTGTTTGTGTCGTTTGTTTGGAAAACAGCGATGAAGACTGGATCCAATGTTGTAATTGTCGCGAATGGGCCCACGAAGCTTGTGCTGATGTTGCGGAATGTTCGGACACTTACGTTTGTGATAGATGTAAGCTATTTTGAACGTAATTTCGTATCTAAAGGTGTGTCCGGTATTAGGTGCCAGATCTTGTTTACATAAAATTGCTTCTCAATGTTTATAGAGAACTTACAACAATTAGCACGTTGATTTCGATCACTTTACTGTAATAGTTTTAAGCTTAATATTGTTAACTTATGATTATTGTTGAAAAAGAATTGAATAATGAAATATTTTTTTATTGAGTGACAAAACGTCTTCAGCGTCCGGTACTAGGGGAACTCCCCCCTATACTACATGATGTGGTTTTGAGTAAGGACAGTTAAGATATTGACACTTTTGTGTCATTATGGTACCAAATTTATGACGCTACTGGCGTCTACTGACCAAAGCCACCTAATTATTTTTTATTGAAAGGGGTTTACACACTGCTGCATTTGTGAAATCTATAAATACTTTCACCATAATACTTAGGATTATACAAGGTGGTTAAGTTATGCAAAAGCGAATTTTTCTCAAAAATTTCAAATAGAATACTATGTATATTATTTGCGCAACTGACAGTCAGTTAACTAAGCTTTTAATTGATGTAGATATTGCCAGGTCTACTACTGATAGTTTCGGCTGATATTACGATTGAACATCAAAATTTTTGAATTTCGTTATTAGTTTATACCCTTTTTGGTGAATTCCACATATCCTGTTGCTCAAAACTCACAATAATGTTTATATTTTGTATTTGCAAATTGGTATCAATATAAAGACAATAAATCTTATTGTAAAATTGTTTCTTGATGGTTATATTCTTAAATGTATAATGTCTTTTTAAAGTCGGGTATAATATACATGGTGTTCCATTTGAAATTGTTGAGAAAAAATCTGTTTTGCATACCTTAACTACCCTGTATTATCTGAAGGATTATAATAAAATTATTTATAGACTTAAAAGATACAGCAGTGTGTGAACCTATTTCAATAAAGAAATTTTAGGTGGCATATGACAACATCTTTGAAAAAGAGCCCTGGACCCAGCAATCAGATTCTCTCTGTCTCCAAAAATAAAGGAACTTTCCCTTTAATATCATCGAAAATGCCTCACTCTATACTTTTTGCACTTTTGTCAAATAAATGAGTGGGTTACGGCAAGTTTTGTGCTTCAAAAAATGGGTCTCCCCTAAATATAGGTACAGTCTGACCCCAGCTCTGATTAAAACTATTTTTGCTACGATTGCGAGGATCAAATATTGACTTTTAACACTTTGCCAAGGGTTCGGCTAATCAAGCACTAAAGTGTACTACATATTTAATTTTTGTTTAAATAATAAATCTTTGTTCTTTTGTTTATATATTTTGCACTATGTTATTATGATTACATAAATAAAATATAATAACAGTGATTCTCTTTTAACCTATCCCCTACATCAGTTCTCCCAAAAAACTCATAACAATTCTTCCTCTTTTGCAGGCAGTAACGTTATTTCTCCGTGACCTCTTCGATGCTTCTTCATACTGCTCGAATCGTAGAAGCCTTTGCCACACACGGGGCATAAATACGGCGTCTCGCCTGTGTGAGTTCTCACATGAACAGTTAGATTCTCTTTCAACGCAAAAGTCTTCTCGCAAAAACAACAGACGTGAGGCCTTTCGCCAGTATGTGTCTTCGAGTGGCGCCTCAAATGAGTACTTTGCGTAAAGGATTTCTTGCAGATACTGCAACTAAAAGGTTTCTGTCCTGTGTGGACTAACGTGTGATTTTGTAAGCCACTGGCGTGTGCAAACGATTTCTTGCAAACAGAGCAAGTATGCGGCTTTTCTCCCGTGTGCACTTTAAGGTGAGACTGTAGAGACGCTTTCGTGACAAAACCTTTTCCGCATACATTGCACAAAAATGTCTTCTCCCCATGCGTTAACCGATGAATTTTCAATGAACTTTTTGTCCCGAATGAATGTTTACATATTTCACAAACGTAGTTTCGAACTTCCATTGGATCATAGTTCTTCTTCACCTGGAAAATTTCACCAGCATGTCTTTTTAAATGCAGATCGTAAGCACCCGCTAGTTTAAACTGTCTGCCGCAATGTTCGCAATCAAATCGGGCTTTGAATTTTTCAGTGACACCATCGCATGATGTGTGCGTTCCTCGGTGCACTCGTAATGAACGTACTCGAATGAAACCTACAAATAAAGACTTTCATGTTGCGTATTTATTACAGTATACAGGGTGTACGGGGGTACGTAGAAAAAATATAATATTGGAGATACAAATGAAAGTAATAAATGGGAAACTTAACTACAAAATCCATTACTTCGATCACAAAATTTACACAATGTGAATACCTCCGAACCATAAAATGTCTCAGGAAATATCGTTTTTCAAGTAATTTTCACACAAGCTTGGACTCTGTCTTTTTATTTAAGCCTAGGTATGTGCCTGGTACAAGCAAATAAAAAAAAAATTATCCATCAAAAATGCAACATAAAAATCTGTTCCGAATACCTTTTCTTAATTTCTCAGACTGTTAGTCTATAAAGTGCTGCCACCTATCGCCCAAAAGTGTGATTAGGATTATGCAAAATATAGTCACAATCTATTATGATTGGTTTCCATCACAGCTGCATACTCTTCCAACGGAACCTCTACAGCTTGGAATTTTCAAGGTTTTTTGCTTTAGCAGCAACTGAATAAATCCGGGAGGATTAGTCGGCGGTCGTATCTTTAAATTATTATTTTCTATTTAGAAATGAGAATAAACTGAAGTGCCACCGCCATCTGCATTGCAGTGGCCACACTACTACTACTGTCAAACGTCCAGTTTACTGTGCACATCTACCAAATATGCACAAAATGGCGAGATTGCAATATAATTTTCATTCCAACGCGCCGGTTAAACGAAGTAACGTATCAAGACGTTCTTATTTTTGGAAGACTTATCTAGTCGGACTTCCCCTTGATGTTTCACAAAGCAGGGCACTATGTACTATGTACCACCTGTTTCCCCTGAGATTAGAACAGATAGAATACATTTTTCAATTAATTATTTTATACGTCCAGTGGAACACTAAAATTTTTCACTGCTTTAGAGTTTCTAAAGGCACCTTTATTCACTTAATTTTAGCATTATAGAGAGTTGTACAGTCCATCAAGTTCCGGCCTGTCACCAAACTATTCAATTTCACTTGGAGTACTGGGGAGCAATACTTATTAAAACACAATGGTAAAAATGAACTGTTTATTTACACAGCATCATTATTATATTTACAATTCGGTCTTTGTGGTCTTCATTTAGGAAAAAAATCGAAAATTACTCAAGTACTAAGCCTAAAAGTCTGTATTATTTATTCATTCTTGACATTTACAGGCAAGGACTTTACATTGCCTGCATATGCAAATCCCCCACTTCATTATTTATATCTTCACACATCGTAAACAAAACTCGATGATGCATTTTGGGTTTGAAGTCGAAATTAGCCTTAAGTTCGAAATGGAACAGGAAATTAGTCTTAATTTCTTGTTAAATGTGGAAATTATTGGTTGGCTTCGACTTTAAACTCGAAATTAGTATTAATTTCGAGTTTGAAGTCGAAATTTCTTTTAATTTCCAGTTTGAAGTCGAAATTGCTTTTAATTTCGAGTTTGAAGTCAAAATTGCTTATAATTCCCAGTTTGAAGTCGAAATTGCTTTTAATTTCCAGTTTGAAGTCGAAATTGCTTTTAATTTCCAGTTTGAAGTCGAAATTAGTGCTAATTTCGACATAAAGTACGAAATCAAGACTGTACGAAGGCGTAGAGCGGCCATGCAAAAGAAATCATCTATGTCGGGTTACAACTCGAAATTGGCTTAATTTTGGGTTTGAAGTCGAAATTAGCTTTAACTTCAAAATTGAACAGAAAATTAGTTCGTGGAAATTATTGGTTGGCTTCGACTTTAAACTCAAAATTAGTGTTAATTTCGAGTTTGAAGTCAAAATTGTTTTAATTTTCAGTTTGAAGTCGAAATTGCTTTTAATTTAGAGTTTGAACTAGAAAATATTGTTAATTTCGAGTTTGAAGTCGAAATTAGTAGCAAATTCGAGTTAAAACTTGAAGTCAATCTCGATTTCATGCTTGATGTCGAAGTTGGTGCTAATTTCAGGTTTTGAAGCCGAAATTAGTCTTGAAATCCAGTTCGAACAAGAAAGACTAATTTCGACTTCAAACCCGAAATTAGCACTAACTTGGACATCAAGTATGAAATCAAGACCGACTTCGAGTTTTAACTCGAATTTACGACTAATTTCGACTTCAGACTCGAAATTAACAATACTTTCTAGTTTAAACTGGAAATTAAAAGCAATTTCGACTTCAAACTGGAAATTAAAAGCAATTTCAACTTCATACTGGAAATTAAAAGTAATTTCGACTTCAAGCTCGAAATTAAGACTAATTTCGAGTTTAAAGTCGAACCCAACCATTAATTTCTACATTTAACAAGAAATTAAGACTAATTTCCTGTTCAATTTCGAAGTTAAGGCTAATTTCGATTTCAAACCCAAAATTAAGCTAAATTCGAGATGTAACTCGACATTATAAATTATTTCTTTAGCGTGGCCGCTCTACGCCTTCGTATATACCACATTGCTAAATATGAAAACTAATAAAATTCAAATTTAAAGCAAAAACAAATTACGATTTGTTACACTTATTTAGAGGCGGTAACGTAATTTCCCCGTGACCTCTCCTATGCTTCTTCATACTACTCGAATCGTAGAACCCTTTGCCACACACAGGACACAAATACGGTGTCTCTCCTGTGTGCGTCCTGACGTGTACGGTCAGATTCCCTTTCAACGCAAAAGTCTTTCCGCAAAAAGAACAAATATAAGGCCTTTCACCGGTATGTGTCCTCAAGTGGTAAGTCAAATGAGACGCTTGCGTGAACGATTTTGTGCATATATTGCAATTGAAAGGCTTCTGCCCCGTGTGGATTAGCATGTGAGCTTCAAAGCTGCCGATGTGTGAAAACGACTTCCTACAAACAGAGCAAGTGTACGGTTTCTCTCCTGTGTGCACCCTAAGATGCGACTGCAGCGACGATTTCATCACGAAACCTTTCCCGCACTCGCTACACAAAAAGGTTTTCTCTCCGTGGGTCAGCTGATGCATTTTCAACAAGCTTTTCGTTTTATACGACCGCTTACATATTTCACATACATGGTTACGAACTTCGTCTACTCGATAATCACTTTTCTTTATCTCGACATTTTCCCCAATGTGCCTTTTCGTATGCCGATTGAAAGCACCCACACGTTTAAATTGTCTCCCGCAATGTTTACAATCAAATTTCACCGGAAACGTCTCAGAGACACGATCGTACAGCGTGTGGGTCGCTCGGTGCACATGCAACGAATTCGCCTGGATGAAACCTACGGATAAAGACATTTATGTTGCTTATTTACCAAAGCATATACAGGGTGCGCCACCTAAACGAATTTTTTCTGTTGCACCTTGATTTTTGATTCTTTGTTTATAAAATTATTTTCACTTATACAGGCCGTCCAATTTCTTCTGTAGTCTACGGCTGTTAGCACTGATTTAAGATGGAGTCACGAAGTTACACTAATGATTTTACTATGGTTGCATAAAGTTACACACAGAAGGTGGAAATTAACCATAAAAGTAGTAGGTAGCTAAAATAGATCATTTCAGAATGTCGCCACACAATTGACAGCTGGAGGGCAAATATTTGTTTGTTTACAGTTTACACATAACTTTACGAGTAAACTGTCATTTTCTAAAACTATTAAATTATTAATAATGCCACTGTTTTGTCCTTTTGTTGTGCTGTGGGGTGTGGAATGATAGGTGAAAAACTTAATTTTAACTTCCCAAATAAAATATGAATAAATGTGTGCCCTCCGACAACAAATGGCGGCCTGTCAAAATCAGGCATTCTAAAACAGTCTATTAGCACTAAAGGGACATGTGTGATCGTATTGAGTTGTTCACAACCTCTAAATTAGTAGTGCCACTTAAAACTTCAAATTGGTTCGCAACGAAGAATCTTGCAAACTCCAAACTTTTTCAAATTTATGTACTAATTCAATAGAATGATATTCTTGGCATCGACATTTCAGAACATAACCTCAAACGTTTTGTTACTTTCTTTTTATGCGATTCTTTAAAAAAAACAAAGATATGGGGTTTTTAAATATTTTAATTCGGCCATGTAACTGCTAATACCATGTATAATATTTTTGACGTTTTATTACTGGGACAGTTACTTTGAAACATTATTTTTATGTCATCAAAATATCACCACTACAGTTTTGTTTAACCCGAAGCCATCTAATTTGGAAAATCCCCCTACATTTGTTAAAATCTTTATAAAACTGCCGGTAACATCAAAAACATTTATTTAGTAAACTCAAGCAAGGAAGCCAACAATGCAATCGAATAAAGTTAGGTACTGCGCAGAAGAAATGGAAACAGCCTGTACAAGAGAAAATAATTTTGTGTAACGGACCGTCAAAATTCAGTGGGGCTCTCTCATCTAACATTTTTCTGTAACATGTTTAATAAAGATGGAACAAAAGAAATACGCTTAGGTGGCGCACCCTGTATATAAATTATATAAAAGCACAGTAAAATAAAAGAAAAAAGTAACTGGAAAACTATCAAAAAATTTGCAACTTCAAGATTATGAATAATTGTTCATATATTTCAATAACAATTTTTCACAAGTCAGTTTACAGTTGGTGAGTACCTGCAAACCACAACTTCCAACATTGCTCAGCAATTTTGGTTGCTCGCCATTGCAAACTTTATACAGTGTGATCATTTAAAAACGAGCCACCTCAAATGTCTAAGAAACAAATAGAAATAAGAAAAAACGCTGAGACACGTAAATTTATGAGTTATGATGCAAAGGGGGCAGATTCTGATGTATAGTTGACGACTGTAAAACCTACCCCCTAGCCCCCAGTCACCCTTAATTTAAAATCTCAAATGGCATCATATCACTTGTGATATCTCATTTTAAAGGACATCGAATGAGGAATACAGCTGCGATATTTATTTTTTAATTATTCCTTATTTCGAGCTTTAAAAACAAAAATAAGGTCATTTCAACCTTTGTAAATAAGAAAAATAATGGGTTAAATTTGATACAAAATAAGAGTTAAACCTTGTAGATATCAGAATAAATATTTCACACAAAAAAGAAGCTTTGGAATTTAAATAAAGAAAATATAACTTGTAGGATAATTTAAGGAAAATCTATCTTAGATTGTGAGGTCACCGATGACGTAACATCGCAATGGAGGATACGGCCACAGCTATACTCAAAGCCGAAGATGGGCGTGGGCTAATAACAGAAAGGGGCGCCAAGGAGTTGTCGACAGATCCTCCAAAATACTTACGCAACACGCACTGGCTACAACTCCTAAGAGCCACTGGTACACAAAAGGGGGTAACAAAACAAAAAAAATACGTAGTCAAAATGGTCAATTTCAATAGTGCATATTAAAAAAAAACAACTGGTAAATGAAATGCGGAAATTACAAATCGAAATAATTAATTAATTTAAAAAAAGTTACAAAAAAGGTTAATTAAAAAAGGTTAATTAGCACCCGGTACTAACGCTACGCTCTCAAAAAAGAATAAGAAAAATAGGCGCCGATGACACGGTAAATACGCAACACGGGTGAAGCTCCACTCGAGCGGCGCACCGACGGGTCTATCACACGCACGCTACCTAAGAAAACGCAATGAGGCGCAAACGGGAGTATCGGATGTGACAAAATCACGACACAAAAAAAATTAATTGAATCGAATTTAGAAAATAGCTACAAAAAAAGTATAATCAAATCGACAAAAAAAAACAACTATGTATTACTGAACTCTGAATTAAACTATTAAACAAATGAACTACGCAAATTTACTGTAAGATATTAAATTAATGAATTTACAAATAAATGAACTAACTATATAAACGGGGTGGTCACAAATCAGCCGTGACCAGGCATCTACATAAAACCAGCCGCTGGACACGATTATCCAAACGGACAGGCGACACAAAAGGTAGAAAAATACCAAAATTTCTGACCTTATATACAGATAGATGGAGGTCAGCTGCTTCAAAAATCTTCGGGGCACGTGCTGCAGCAAGCACCAGGAGGCGAATACGGCACTCCTCGATGGAGGTAAACCAACCAATAAAAATTAGACCCCCAAAAAAAACCCTAAAATATAACACAACCGAATCAAGAAACAAAAGAGTAGAAAGGAAACAGGGCACTTAGATGATTGAAGATTTAAATAAATGAAAGAAGGAAAAATATCTCGCTTACCTCGTGGGGGTTTTTTTGCCAAAAGCACGCCAAATTTCAAAATGTGAGTTTAAATCCCTTAAAAAGGCCAGACGACGATTCCAAATCCAAAAATAACGATGAATCGAGGTCCCAAAATAGGTGATTGGAGAAAATCCCAACGAAAAGGCTAGCACAATCAAAAATTGCCAAAACTCTCCAAATTACCCTACACTACACGTCGAAGCACAGCATGAGAAAGACAAGATTGTACGGAAATTGGAAATCAAAAAAAGCGCGCACCGAGAACCATGAAAAATTACAAGTACCCAAAATTCCCCTAGAAACTCAAAAATTCCAATAGCGTCAATGAATGGGGGGCAATAAACCGAATAGAAGGAGGCTAAAGAAGACTTACCGACCCAAAATAAAGCAAGATAATGATAATAGAAACCCTCTAGAGACAGAGCAAGACGAAAGAATAAAGAATAAGAGACGTAAAGGAACCAAAGACTCAAGGCGGAAAGGAAAATTAGACCGGCACGCCACTGACCCTCCGAACATAAAGAAGGGGAACTAAAAATGCCCTACACGGATGACAGTGACAGAAGCGAACTAACCTAAAATATCCTGACAAGGTGTTGAATCATAAACAGATGCCTAAACAACAAATTTCTAACAATAATAATCTCACTAAACAAATTCAGAAGACCGAAACCATCAAGAATAGACAACATCCAGACTAACTAACGAGAGAATTTCGCCGGCAGAGTCCAGGTTCGAGGTAGGTGACAAGAATGAAAGCACAGAATAAAGGAACATAAACACATCAGCTGAAATACGAAAAATAGAAACAAAAAGGTAAGTGGAGCAAATTCAAGAACTGAGAGTGAAATATTCTAGGTAGAAAGCTGTTAAATTTACCAAACAAGAGACTTAGGGGAAGAAATCAAAAACCAGGGACAGACGCGGATCGAAAACTTAAGAGATAGATAGCCAAGAGGGTCAGCAATGAAAGTACCTACAGAAATATTGATAGGAAAATCAGAACACATGAAAAGTATCTAAATAAAAGGTGTTAGGGTAAATTTCAAACGTAACAAGATGCTCAAAATGGGCCCAGTTATTTGCAAAACAATAATAAAGCCTATATTCTCGCATTAACTTCTTACATTCAGGAATGTTTGGGAGGGAATATTTCGGCATGTTTCGGATATTGTGCGCCTCAAATCAATTAAATTTTCTGGATGGGTTTGACACACTGCCGATTTGAAATAGCCACAAAAGAAAAATCTAGCAGGGGCTGAGATAAGGAATAATTAAAAAATAACCCACATCATCATTCGATTTCCTTTAAAATGAGGTGTCACAAGTAATATGGTGCCATTTAAAATTTCAAAGTGAGGGTGGCTGGAGGTTGGGGGGTTGGTTTCACCAACGTTAACTATACGTCAAAATGTGTCCACCTCAATTCCTAAAATTACGTGTCTCGGCGATTTGACGTATTTCTATTTGTTCCTAAGATATTTGAGGTGGCTCATTTTTAAATGATAACACTGTATATGCTTTTGTACACATACAGCAAAAAAATGAAATTGACAAAAACAAGGCAAGATATATTTACAATAGCAGTTTTTAGAGATGTATAAAATGTAATAAAGAAAACTAATGAATAATCCAGGTCCTAGTAGTAGAGTTACCAACTTTTGAAATTTAAACCCACCGGCTGTAATATTTGCTAGTAATACATACATGTAAATTTTTATTTGTGCTAGGTAGTGCTTGCATGATTGGCTAGATAATGATCAGGGCCATCAATGTGCAGAAAAAAGGAAGAAAAATCCGTAAATAGCGAATTAGAGCATCCAATCCAGGACCAAATTCAAAATCCCGGGATTTCGGAATTGAAAAATTTGAATCCCGAAATTTTTAAAATAATCGTATTTTTCCCAAAAAATAAGTTGAAATTTAAGATGCATAGTACACAAGGCATAAGACAGTCAAACAGTCAAAGGTACTATACTGGTAAGTGTCAAACTAAAAACAGAACAAACCAAACTACGCCAAACTAAATTGGAAATCTGAAAAATGCCTTTCTTATATGAATGGCAATGGCGAAATCGTCTAACTTGAGACTATTGAGCAGGCATCAATCTTCTGGCGTACTTATCTTATAGCAACCTCGTCGATAATACCGAAAATTCCCGAATTTTGATGGTGAAATCCTGGGATTTTCGGTACCAAAATCAACTGGGATCCCAGGATTGGATGCCCTACAGTTAACTGTTTCTATTAAAACAATTAAATTAGAAAATGAAAAATAACCTTCTGCCAAAAAAGGAAACTAAATACGACATTCTTTATCCAATAAATTCATGAAATGGAAGAGCAATTAAGGAAAACCCAAAGATGTCAGGAGAAATCCCAACGGTTGGTAACCCTAAACCCTAAACGAAGAAAGAAGAAAATCTAACCAACCTTTCCCGCAAATTTCACAAATATGCGGACGTTCTCCTGTATGGGTCATCACGTGCCTGTTTAAATTTCCTCTCATACTGAACGCCTTCGAACAAACGTTGCACTCGAACGGTTTTTCCTTTGTGTGCGTCCTCAAATGCTCCCGCAACTTGCTACTCGTAAATTTCTTGGAACACGTGTTGCAGGTGTAATTTCGCACTTCATAGTGTTTTGCAGCCTTCCGATGTCCTACAAACATCGATTTCGTCGCAAATACTTCAGAGCACTGTTTACACTTGTAAGGTGCACCGGGAGAATGACCTCTTTTTATTTTTCTACGGAATGGTCTAACGCCGTCATCATCTGTTAGAATTTTTTTTCGTTTCCGATTTTTAACTGCAGGTTTCTCTTCCTCACTATCATCGGAAACATTGCCATTATGACCACAAGACGTATCAAAATCCTCCTCGTTCGAATCATTTACTTTATCAACTTCTTTTGCGGCAACTTCGTCCTTCAATTCGAATTCAATTTTCTTACTTAAAACAGCTCGTAACAACACATCGTTTTGTCTGCATTTTTGTTTAAACAAGTGCATTCTTAGCAGCTCTCTAATGCAGGTCATACAAATATGTTGAGGCAAGCAGTCTGACTCTTTAACCTTAAAAATAACTTGCGCATAAACGACTGTACGGTCATCTTAATTCTTACCTCTTACCGCCAGAGATATGCAAGAATGCAACATATCTCTAATAAACAAGTCTTCATATTTTAAAACTTGTATCGCTTGAAGATCTGTATGGGACAAACATGTTCTGCAAATTTTGTCAAATTCACCCGCATTAATTTCAATTATGTTACTTTTCCCTTGACTCTGGCCATCTTCCACTACATTTTCTGAATAATGAACCACTCGAAAACATTCCTCATTCATGTTTTATTAAAATTTGCCCTTATTCTCAAAATAAATGAAAGAAAATATTTACAAAGACATTTGTAAACATAAAACTGTCACTTGTCAAAATAAAAACCGGCGTGCATTTATGAAGTTAGCAATGGCATGTTGGAGGCAGTGCTCACACCAACAGAAAATAAATTTCACCATAACAAAACTCATTGAATACACCACAAAAAGTGGCGCGTCACAAACGTCAGATTTTCATTCCAAACAAAACAAAAAAGAAATAATGATTACAAAAACACAGTTTCGGTGATTTTAGAACTCTTAAATAATATACAAATTGTGTAAACAAACCATACAACTAAGAATAACATTTTCAATGTCCCTTTTTATGCTTTTTCATACTACTGCTGTCGTAGAAACCTTTTCCGCATACATCACAGACGTACGGAGTTTCGCCGGTATGAGTTCGGATGTGGACCGTAAGCGTACCATTTAACGAAAAACTTTTACCGCAATACGAACAAACGTATGGCCTTTCACCGCTATGCGTCCGCATATGACTTCTCAAGTGACTTCCTTGAATGAACGTCTTGCTGCACAGTTTACACACAAACGGTCTTTCACCCGTATGGGTCAATAGATGGACTTTTAAGCTTCCAGTTTGAGAAAAAGTTCTGTGGCATACATCGCATGAGTAGGGTCTCTCTCCTGCGAAAGGCATTTTTTTGTTAAATAAGTTTTATAAATTTACTATGCTGTATTCGGTGAAATGTGATAGCCCCGCAAAACAAATTAGTCCAAATTGTAATTTAATATCTGGCTGAGTATTTGCTCGAGGTAGTAGTTGTTTGAGCACGACCATTAGTCAGGTGTAGTTCATTACTACATAAGGGCGTATCTGTAAAGTACCTAATTACAAAATGAGATGCACCCGAGGGGTAAATACATGGAGTAATCACCGTCCTTTTGCAATGTATTGATTACATCATCAATAACTCAGAGTTGCTATAAAACCATAATCATACAAGTGATTATGTAATCACTTAAGAAATCACGTAATCTCATCCGTAATTATTAGTGAAATCAGGTAATTAAGCTGCAAACTTCAAATTTCGCGCCTATTTGCGCATGCGCGACGCATTTTTTTTTACATATTTCGCGCGTTTTCAAATGGTGGTTGCGTAAATATGAATTTTGTGGTGGGGCAGGGGTAGGCCCAGATTAGACTACTTACTGCTCTCAAACAGTTAGGGATGTAGGATGTTCCACTTTTGGGAAAATGCGTAGGTTAGTCCAGGATAGGAAAGGATGGAGGTACGTGTCCAACCAGTCTTCAGACTGAAAACTTTATGATGATGAATCGCGAATCTTTCAAAATTACGTAAATAGTCAAAATTCTATAGTGCTTATAAAATGCCTATTCTGATGTCAATGCATGATTTGCAAACGTTTGCATTTTCTGTGCATATTTTTGCGGTTTTAAAGTATGAATGCATATTTTTTTTAAAATGCCCAACAGTCATTATACACGAGTTTATAATGAATGCTATTATTACCGAGGATGATTGTATATTATAAGATAGTCGTGGACTAAAGTAATTTTTTGTAATCACTACTTCAAATTGTAATCTTGTACCAATTTAACCCCAAGTATTTACCCCTCGGATGCACCCTTATGCGAAGACAACAACAATTTGTGCAAAATACTTTGATGTATTGTACTTGACCACTTGCCCATTTCACAGTGTGGATATTTTATTGTGTAGAGCTATCAAATTTCGTCAATTACAGTATAGATTTTGAAAAGTACTTAAAGTAAGGTTGTGGCTCTTTGAACCGCAATTGTAGTCTCACATGCTACATGACCAATTTTGCACATGTCTAGTTTTCTAGCAGAAGAAACCAAAACCACACAATGGTCATATAGAACAGAGATCTGCTTGACTGCACTAAGTCACAGAGCCACTGCCTTCAATAAATTAGATTACCTGTATGAATCTTAGCGTGAGATTGCAGACCTCCATTGGTGACGAAACTTTTTCCACACTCACTGCACAGATAATGTCTAACACCTTCGTGAGCTAGCATATGAGTTTTTAACGTGGCTTTAGAGAACAGTATTTTATCGCAAATGGTACACACATATTGGAACAAACCTGGGTACTTAACCACTTCTTCGGACGACTTCTCTATTTTATCTTTTTTCCCCAAAATTTCTTGTATTTCGTGTCTGCGTGTGTGCATTATATAATTCGAAGAGCACGACACACGTTTACCGCACGAACAAACGTACGGCTTTTCGCCGGTATGTTTTCTCATGTGCTCCGTTAATGTCGGCGCCTGTATAAAACCTGAAATTAATTGAGTAAGTTATTTTGAGAACTGCATCACGATTTTGTCAAAATTGAAATAACACTCTCACGACGCTCTAAATGCACATTGCCCGTGAAAAGGACATCAGTCACACTTGCACCGGGCACATGCTTCCAATTTTTGTACAACAGAAGCTCCTAAACATGAAAATCTGGATTTAGTTCTGCGATTCTATGCCTGGCTGAGTATTTACCCAAGGAGTAGTTGTTCGAACGATCTAGTACTCGTGTCTATTTTGTTTTGGACGGAAATAGAATAATTCAAATCAAAAATAACTTTTTCAAAGGTTTTTTTGTTTTTTTCCAATAACAAATTAAAAAAAAACCTTTTTTCTGTGAAATCGTAGATAAAGAAGTATAAAAATTGGAAGAGACCAGGGGAGGAGCTAAAGTTGCTGTTACATACAGTAGTAAACAACAACAGTTACAAAATTAAAGATATTCATGGTACTATGTGTATCACAGGTTACAGGACATAAATGTGTCTGATGCCCTCTTGACCAGATATATGCATTTAGATCAGCACAGCAGTTTTACCTTGACTTTAACAAAACAGTGACTGATGTCCTTTTCTAAATAACTGATTCAATTGTACCTCTCTACAACTCTATCAAAAATACAAAATATGAAAACAATTACTCAAGAACCAACCGTTACATAGTAAGGAGTCAAATTATAGAAGAAAATTTGTCTGGTTGGTACTTTATAAAGATGCTGGGTGTAAAGTGAAATAATGTCGCTATTCAAAATCTGGAAATTTTTCTCATCAAAGATTTTTTTAAATATTAAGATGGATTCGAATATACTATAAATTCGCTTTCTAGTGATATGTCATAAGTTAATGTTTGGACTAAATATGGCGTCGATATTACACAATAGGCAGGTTCCGTAATTTTCAAATTTCATTAAAATTGATAGAGTTTATTATACTGAAGGCAGTTATGTTGTTAATTTTTGTAAAAAAAAAATTTCTTCGCCTGTGAAGCCGTTGCAAAGTTTTCCGTCGGTGCGAGGCTAGAAATCGTAACTTGCAGTAGAGAGTAGGTACCCAGACTAATACATCGTATTGCACACCAATAAAACGTAAAAAATGGTTCGTTGGAGCCAGAAGGAAAATCGGTCAGCATTATCGATATTTTCGCGAGTTAGTTTATCATTGCAAAAGTTTATAAAATTATCGGCTGCCCCATTGCAGTCACTCTAAATAAAATCGAACATAATGTAATTTATCGACAGTTTTCTGGGACCCCTTGGTACTTGGTAACGTGTTACGCTTAGCATAATTTGAAACAGGATGCTAGGAGCATGACGGAGCCACATACTGAATCGCCGTAGCGTTCCCTCCCTGAACTAAAAAAGGAAATTTTATTAACTATTTTACAATAATAATTAAATAGTACGTCATCATAAAGTTCTCTTTTGAAGACTGGTAGGATGCGTACCTCCATCCTTTCCCTGAGCTAGCCTACGCATTTCCGTAAAAGTAGAACATTCTACATCCCCAACTATTTGAGAGCAGTAGTCTAATCTGCTCCAACCTCTACGTCTTTATTCCTATCTCTGACTCTAGTATGTCGCGAACTATTCCTTTGTGTCTCAGAAGGTGTCCTACCATCCTACGATCCTACGATCCTATCCCCTATTCTTTATTGTCTTCCATGCTTTTCTCTTTTCCCCAACTCTTTCTAATTCCTCCTCATTGCTAACTTGTCTATCCACGGTATCTTCAACACCTGTCTGTAGCATCACATTTCAAACGCTTCTACTCTTTTTCAATCCGCTTCTTCCATTGTCCAAGTTTCGCACCCATAGGTATAATTTCGTACTCCATACATGCGTCTTTAAGAGTCTCTTCTGAGTTTCTACATTAACCGTTCCAGAATATAGTAGTGTTGGGAATAATCGAGATGCAATAATCGAATTAGTCGATTATTAAAATATCTCGAGATAATCGATTATTCATTTGGAAATTAGTAGTACTAATATTAGTAGTTGCCGTTGCCGATTATGATAGCAAATTTGCCAGCAACCAACTTCATATAATAATCGAGCACGGAAAATAATCGAACGGCATCACGAGAGTAGGTGTCTCGTTCTCGTTAGTAGTCAACTTCGATGAGATGAAAGACAATTCATAATCGAGCAGTTTTCTGACTCATTCAGGGACTACTACACGTTTAAAAGGATGGTTTTTGTTTTGTAGCTGGGCGAGCGGATTTCAACTTTAGGTATAGTGCCGTAGTAGGAAAATTACAAAATAGGTACATGCTATTTACCAACGCTTCATGCATTATCTACTGGATTGTCCATAATAAAACAGTATATACTTATTTAGAATTTTAATAATATTCAATAGACGCCGACGCCGGCAAATAACAAAGCCCTGATTTATAGCGTTTTTTCTGTATCAATATAAAGAACACTATAGATATAGCAAATGCCCGAGCAAATGTGAACATAAATTTTATTGGTAAATAAACAAGAAATAGAAAGTCGGAACCCTCAATCAGTGATTAGACTTAAAAACTACTCCTACTAATATTAGTAGTTACTAATATCTCGATTATTAAAATCTCTCGATTACTGATATCTCGATTATTAAAATATCTCGATTATTCTCATCACTAGAATATAGCAGTTGTTTCTTTTTGTTAAACAAGTACCTAATACCTACGTAGCGTAGTTTTTTGATTCGCGTGAGTTGTATTTGTTTCCGTTTTTTTTTTAATTTCCAATCCGTTATAAAACTGTTAACTTGATAACTTGTCAATCACTTAGGTATACATACCTACATAAATGAGTAGGTACGTATTGTATTGTATTAGAGAATATAGGTAGGTACCTATTTTACAAACAGAAGTAAGCAGGTATCTACAATCTACATACCTACTTATACTGAATTATAAAAGGCATGTACAGTTAATAAATTGTTGACTTTGTTTTACTTATACCGGTCTGCCTTTACACTACTGTTTTGAGGTTGAATGAAATTGGGGTTAGATGCAAGAATTACACACCATTTCCACATTTACCGGGACATTTACCTACCTACTACATAAATATGGCAAATTATGTGAATCGGGCTTTTGATACCCTTGTTGCATTATTATATCGATTATGTTGTCTTTGTTTTATGTTTCCTTGACACCTTACTTTAAAAATTCACACTCGAAATAGTCCCAATAAGTATGTTATGAGATAGGTACCGCTTCACGGGGACTTCAAGAGAAGTGGGAGGAGCGCCTTACGAATCTCTGACGTCAAACCAATAACAAAGCGAACTAGCATGTGGGCGTGATAAGCTAATTTCTTTCGCTTATTACGTTGCAAAAAAATTTTTAGAAAAAAAATTTCGCCGTAAATCAATTACAATAGCAATTTTCTGTCATTTTCTTGCCAAAAATAGATATCTTATTTTTCTCCGAACCTCCCTATTTCTTAATTGAAACAAAATTCTATCAGCAACATTTCACTGGAACATGTTCTCTTTATTTCTTTAAATCAGTATTTTCAACAGAAAATGTCATGGCCAACTTCCTTTACAAGAAAATGTGTAATTTCGGCGCCATTTTTAGTCCAAATATTAAGTTATGATATATAAGTAGAAACAAAATTCTTGGTGAATTCGAATGATACAAATTTTCAATTGCAGTTTTTGACAGCTAAAATCGAATGTTAAATTTAAATATCTCGAAAATAGAAAAGCCAGATTTGAAATTTCGGGTTTTAAATTATAATTAAAGTAACCAAAATTGTGATAATACAGGACATATCACGTGTAGCGGGACGAGTAAATATTGCGGCTTTTAAAAATGTGCAAGTTGCCTATTGAGTTACGAAAACTTGTGTTTCTGATTACACGATGTGTTTTCGGAGCCACGACAGGAATCTCTCATTTTAAAAGATAAAGTGTAGGTTCAAAAAGAAATTAATACATCGCAGGAGTAAGTTTTCTTGCTCTATCAGCACTTCTTCAATTATCATGTCACATTATTCTTAAAATGAGAACCTCATTTTGCATTAAATAACATTAGTTAGTTTCTTGTTTTTAGTTGATATATCTGATTACGATTTTTTTTTCGCTAGATTAATGAACTCCAAAAGTTGCCAAATTTAAACCTATCCTTTATCTTAAAAAATTATCCAGATCCCATTGGTGTTCCTCGACATTTGAATTTTTCTGTAAATGCTGCATAAAAGTAAAAGAGGCAGTATCAATAGGGGTCTTGCACATTTTTTTAAAATTAAACTATGGGGGCTAGAAGCCCACCACATAACAAATGATAATAATAATGATAAACAAGAAAGTGTTTACTCGATTCTCAAAGCTAATAAACAGACACCGGGACAGACACTAATAAAACACTTATTCTTATGGTTAACAAAGCTTATTTGAAAACAACAAAAAAAATCCACAAAATTCTTCTACTTACCTACCTACTTACTTACCCCTAACATCCACATTTTAGCATCCACCCATTCACTTAGAAACTGAATTTCTTTTGGCCACTGACAGGAAATATGCACAAATTTAGTTATCCCCATAAAGTAGAAATAATAAACCGAAACTAATTTTAATTTCACGAAGTTCATTTATGTCCATTCAAACACATACAGTGTGTAACAGTGTGTACACTAATAATTTTCAAATTAAAACACGGATATTCATCAGATTACCTATGACAATTTAATTTATTCTAATCAAAGACTCCCTTGATTCTAATTTCTAATTCGTCTGAACTGTCAACATTATTAATTTATCGACAATTTAAAATTTGGGTTTCAAAATGAACAAAAATATTTATTCAGTTGAAGAAAAGGTTTTCATTGTGAAAACATTTTATGGCGGCAATGGTCTGCGGGTAGTCCGTGACTTATTTTCTGTAAAATTCAATAACAGTCCTATTCCTTCGGTAACAACAATAAAAAATTTAGTTAAGAAATTTGAAGATAATGGGAATCTTTCATTGAAAGAAGGTAATTTTTACTAATAAATTTACTTGGTTTTTATTTAGATAATTCTGATTCGCTTATTATTATTACCTAGTTGCCAATTCCTTATTGTTCGCTAACTTAAATTTTACTGGGATTATGAGAAATTTAACAAGTGATAACGTGGAGTGAAACAAAACTAAAATTAACCTTATCATTTATTTTTTTAGTCGTTCCAAGAAATCTAAATGTTGAGGTAGAGTAAATGGTAATAGGCCTGATAACTGCTAGTCCAACATCTAGTTTAAAGTCTATTGCCCTAGAATGTAATGTTTCAAGAGAAACTGTCCGTAACATATTAAAAAAAAAACAAATATCATCCCTTTAAATTCCAATGTCACCAAGAGTTACTTCCTTTTGACGAAGAATCAAGGCAAACTTTCTGTGAAGAAATGCAAGAACGGGCTAATCGGGATCGCAGCTTTCTCTCATCAATTTGTTTTACCGATGAGTGTACCTTCACTTTAAATCAAGAGCCAAATTCACAAAACGTTAGGCATTGGGCCCAGGAAAATCCCAGAATAAATCTAGCCACTACAACGCAATACCCTCAAAAAATCAATATTTGGGCAGGCATTTTTAATAATCGCATTATAGGACCATTTGAAATACAGGGAAATTTAAATTCAGAAGCTTATTTAGATCTTTTAATTAACCATATTGGCCCTGTATTAGAAGAAGTTGCACAAGCGAATTGGTAGGTCTAGTTTCAACATGACGGATGCCCAGCACATTTTGGAACACAAGTGAGGGGATTATTAAATGAAATATTTCCAGAGAGCTGGATTGGTCGAGGTGGTGCTATAAACTGGCCAGCTAGATCTCCAAATTTGACACCGTGTGACTTTTTCTTGTGGGGTCATTTAAAAAATAAGATTTATAAAACTCGTCACCCAAATATTGATTCTTTAAGGAATGCTATTTTTGCGGAATGCAACTTAATAAACGATCGGCAACTTGCGAATGTGAGAAATTCTTTCTATAATAGGCTGGGATACTGTCTGATACAGAATGGGGGTTTATTTGAATATTTGTTATAGTTATTTTTCTTTTTTTATGTTACTTTAATTTCGTTGTATATTAATAAGTTTTTGTCCTTACCTAGATATGAAATAAATAAGTATTAGATTGCCAGATCACAAAATTCATTAGAGCAAAATAAACAAATGTTGCCGCTTGTTAAATTTTTCATAATTGCAGTAAAATTAAAGTAATTTAATTTTTATTATTTCATTTTACTGCTTTAACATTTGCCCAAAAACTTTTTAATAGGTTAGACGACACCTACAATTTACCCTAAACTATGGACCAGCATTCACCAACGAAACATCCACACCAGTAATCAATTAATTGTCAACTATAGGCAATGACAATAATAATGTGAATTAACTTCTTTCGATGAAAGATTCCCAGCCTTCAAATTTCTTACTAAATTATTTGTTGTTATACCGAAGGAATAGGACCGTTATTGAATTTTACAGAAAATAAGGCACGGACTACGCACAAAGTATTGCCGCCGTAAAATATTTTCACAATGAAAACCTTTTCTTGGACTGAATAAATATTTTTGTTCATTTTTAAATGTTGACCGTTCAGAAAATCCATAAAAATCAAAGACGTGTGTGATTAGAATAAATTAAGTTGTCATGGATAATCTGATAAATTTCTGTGTTTTAGTTTGAAAATTATTAATGTAATTTTTGCTTTTAATGCTTTAATAAATTGGAAAGTTGTAGTTTTTGATATCCTCATACGCAGAAAAAAATAATCTTTCGATTGCTACCTTTACCACCACTGTAACTACACATGGGGAGCAGGAATCCCCAAAAATGTAATTGCCCATGGATCGAAACCGTTGCATCTCGCTATATCTTTGATTGTGTTTACCTATCTTTCAACGGATAATGGTAGACTCAACAGTCTATTAACTAAAAAATTAAAACTAGCCTCTTTGTGCTGACTGCAGTGGTTCGAATCTGCAGTTATGTACCGAGCCGTACTGCTTTCTTTCCTATAAATGTCAAATTCTAACTTACTGTCTTTCCTAATTACCAAAATGTATAAAAATGGAAGCTGTCCTTCTTTTGATAATTGACCGGGATCGTTTAGAACAGCTTAGTCAGTCACCACAGCTTGATATTCACTGGAACCCCGTTGAGAACTTTGTTCGGAATTTTTTTTGATGTACTTTCACACTTTGACACAAACACAAATGAACACTAATCAGTTTTTTACAAATTCATTACGCTAGCAGTCGCCAATGTACCTAACAATAAAAAGTACGAAAATTAAACATTGTGAAGCATTCCGCTAACTGCTCTTTGTTGTTGGCCTGCAAGCGACATCTAACTCGTGATGTCACATAACAAAATACCTGACCACAAAACTTACTATTTTTAAAATTGTGCAAGACCCCTATTCTACCGCGCTGATCAAAGTGAAGACGCAGTATATGTTTCAGTCTCATCAAAAGTACAATCCACTTACCTTTTCCGCAAATTTCGCAAATATGGGGCTTCTCTCCAGTGTGAATTTTCATATGTCTGCCCAAATTACTGTGCAGAGTAAACTTGGCTCCGCAAACGGAACACATGAAGGGCTTCTCATTTGTGTGCGATCGCAAGTGCTGCGTCAATCGTAGCCGGAACTGGAACGATTTCCCGCAAATTTCGCACATATAGTTTTTCGGGAACGGATGGCCGCTTTCTTTACAATGCTTAAAGAAATTCCTGGTACTCTCGAACTGAGCGTTGCATGTGTTACACTCAACGGGTGGACGTTCAACTTTCTCTTTTACTTTTTCTGTTGTAATTTTCAACTTTTCAGGTCTCGCTTTCTTCTTCATTTGACTTTTCTTGTTTTCCTTCATCTCTGCTATAGTTTCACTTATAACATCCGTAATTTCCAGCATCTCAGGAAGTTCCTCAAAAATCTCGGGAAGTTCTTCGGAATTCTCGAGAAGTTCTTCAGAATTTGCAGGCACTTCCTCGGTGTAATCTTCAGGTTCTTGGAACGCTCCATCCACATCCGAGTCCGTTAAGTCCACCAAAATAAGGCATTCCTCTTCCGTATTGACATTAGCATGAGAATCATTTGATTCCTCCTCAACTACAATCGTTTCAAGATTCACATCATTTTCATTCAACAAACACATGCTCGAATTCTCCTCTTTATCTAGTACAGCTTTTAAAATCACGTCAGATTCTTGACACTTAAGAATAAATTTGTAGAAGTTCAACATGTCATCCATGCACTTCAAGCAAATGCCTTGAGGCAATTTGTCCCCTCTCTCAATCTGTAATTTGAAAACAAACTGAAATAGTATAACTTCCGCTTTCTACAGGCTTTGAGTTAAATTCAAAGACAAATGGAAGTTGAACATAGGTTTCCCACTTTCTTAATGGTTCAAACAATTTTCCGCATCGGAAATTTATAAAAAATCCCACCTGTTGCTAAATAGGCTCGTAAATGGGTAAGCAGTTAAAATAATACTCAAATACAGGCAACGTTCTCGAATAGCTACAGATGGGTCCGGAGCAGGAAATAAATATACAAGAAACCTGAGGCTCAGTTGCATATCGTCACATTTTTCGTACTTTCAACAACAAAATTTTTGTTCTCACCTGAACTGGGATACATGCTTCGAATATCCTATGGAATTCGAAACTATTATACGTTAAGTCGAATATAGAATTTATACTGTCTTTCGACAAACAAACCCGACAAATGTACGGGAAATCGGCAACCGTAAGAGTAACGTTATCAATAACATTGTAGTCTACTATTGTTATATCCTCTGTAGAATCATCCATCATTGGTAATGCTTTAAATTATTAAATTTGCGGAAACCAGATAAGTTTGGTTATGCACAAAAACCACCAACAATCCAAACTGGCCAACTAGACCACAGACATAAACGCGACGCACAAATGATGGACGCCTCACCCTCAACGAAGAAATATGTTAATGATAAAGTAGGAAACTGCAAACAGACAGTGCGTGTGAACGATAGTGCCTTTCCGATATATCGAGGAGAACAATCGATATTTTCTACAATATGCTCACACCACATACCTATAAATAAATAATTATAGGTATGTGGCTCACACAAGAAAAGTAGTGACGCAACTTTGAGCTGGCTCAAATTGAGCCACTCAATTTTTTAATTCCAAATAAACAACGCGTCACGTGCTCTTGACGTCCGTCGGTTTCGTTCACAAAACTTGCAATTGATCGCAAAAATAGTGATGCAGCTTTCATTTCATTTCGTTATCTTTATACATACCGTCTGATCGGCTAGCGCCGCAGAGAAAGGTTTTGTTTGGAAAGAAAAATGGAAGAAGTTTTTCAATATTGCATGTTACGAATGTGCATGGAAAACCGTAGACCTCTGGTTTCGTCCTTTTGGGACGCATCAGTACGGTACTTTGCCCTACACACCCGAAACATGGAATATTGCTTGCTGTATATACCTACGCTCTTGGTGCAGGTATTAGCAAGAGCTAATTATTTGCCGAATTATGCGGCAGTCATGAGAGGTACTGGACCGTTGGAAAAGTGATAATACAAGACATAAGTGGCTCCGTCATACGTCAGATTTTCATTCCAAACAAAACAAAAGCACGCGCCATTTGACGTTTATCGATATTATTTACAACGTCTTAAACTAGTTTTTGCAATATAATTATAGACGTTTTGCAGCGAAAACAGTTTATTTTTCAATTTGTGAGTTGGGCTTACGTGTAAAAACTTGAAAACAACTTTAATTATATTTCAGAGGTTAGGTTAAAACGTCAGAAAGCACGTGGCTTTGTTTTGTTTGGAATGAAAATCTGACGTTTGTGACGCGCCACTTATTTCCCCATGGTGAATTCGGGAGATAAGTGGCGCGTCACAAACGTCAGATTTTCATTCCAAACAAAACAAAGCCACGTGCTTTCTGACGTTTTAACCTAACCTCTGAAATATAATTATAATTACATATAGTTGTTTTCAAGTTTTTACGCGTAAGCCCAACACACAAATTGAAAATAAACTGTTTTCACTGCAAAACGTTTATAATTATATTGCAAAAACTAGGTTAAGACGTTGTAATTAATATCGATAAACGTCAAATGGCACGTGCTTTTGTTTTGTTTGGAATGAAAATCTGACGTATGACGAAAGCACTTATGTCCCGAATTATGAATGGTTTACACATATACATACATACATCATCAATGATAATTATTTTTCCGCAACCGACCTACTTAGGTGGTTTGTGATTCATTCGAACTACCGTAGACATTATGCTGTGCATGCTAACGTCAAAATATTGTTTTTGACAAGAGAAAATGGAAAGCAAGCTCTTGGTGTTGTTTATTAGTTTTCTCCTATGTTAAATGATAACTTCTGAATATTGGAATAGTTAGTGCCTTTCGATATATATAACATTAAAATGGACGAATATAAACTTCTTCAAATTTTGGAGTTTTCGCCATCAGACCACGATTATTCCTGTAGCAGGATAATTGGTGCTGAAGACTTCGCAGAGATCTGTAGGTCTTGTTTAGTAAGATGTGAGCCCAATAGCATTTTTAAATTAACATACAATGATTCAAGTTTTTGTAATATTTTTGAAATTTGCACTTCGGTTCAGGTAAATACTATGTTTGCAATATGAACTGCCTACCCGAAAAAATGTGCGTTTAAATAAATTTATTGTTGATTTTTATAGGTTGTAGAAGGTGATGGATTGCCTGAAAACATTTGTACAACCTGTTCGAATCAATTACTAGAGTTCTATGAACTTAGACAAAAATGTCTAGAGTCGAATAGTTTATTAAAAGAAGTATTAAATGGAGTAAAAGAATGTTCACAACAACAAGATGAAGACGATGTAATAGAAAATTTCTCTGATGGTGAGCATGAAATTGAGGAAATAGTGTTTAAAGTTGAAGTTGACGATCATCAGATTGATACAATAAACGAAGAAGTTATCGACAAGGTCACGCTATTACCTGTGCAAGCTGAACTTGTAAAAGATGAAGATGTTTCCGAAGATTACGATAGTGAACAAGAAAATAAGAGAACAATCAAAGATGAACTTAAAAAGGGTAGTAAAAGAAAAATAAAAATAGAACGGGATAATGACTCACGAACATCTGCTACTTGTCCAACTTGCAGTAGCCAGTTTGAAAATAACAACAAACTTTTACAGCACTGTAAAGACACGGGACATGGAAAACCAAAGAAGCATATATGTGAAATTTGCGGAAAATCCTTTTTGTATAGAAACATACTTCAAGAACACATAAGGACCCACACAAAGGAGAAGATATATGTGTGTCCTGTCTGTGGAACCAGATTTAACTCAAAATGTAACTTAAATAGACACTTGAAGATCCATACAGGAGAGAAGTCGTATTTTTGCAAAGTATGTGGTAAAGGTAAGAGTATAATCTGGCTGGATATTAGGAGGTCTGAGTTCCAATTTTGAATTTTCGTGTATGAAAGGTTTCTCTCATGGGGTTACAGCTGTGATAGAAACCAATAATAATAGATTGCACAATCCTAATCACACTTTTGGGCAATAGGTGGCAGCACTTTATAGACTAACGGCTGATAAATCCCAGCATTAATATGAGAGGAAGGTTGAAAACATTTAAAGAATTTTTGACTAACACTTTGTACTTAATATAGCTCACTAGTTTGCCAATGTGTCCATGAAGCACCAACATAATTCTCTTGCAGGTTTCATCCAAAAGCACAGTTTTCTAGCGCACTTGAGAATGCACAGTGGTGAGCGACCGTTCATATGCTCTTACTGTGGCAAGGGTTTCACTAGTACATCGAATCACCGATACCACGAACGAAAACACGAGGTAAAAGACATAGTTTGCAAAATGGAGCAAAATGAAGAGCCTGTTGAAAATCGTACTTGTAAAACGTGTCACAAAGTGCTATCATCTAAAGGAACTCTAAAACAACACATGCTGATACACGATGAGAAAGCATTCTTGTGTAGCGAGTGTGGGAAAGGTTTCGTCACAAATGGGGCTCTTCAGGACCATGCAAAAGTTCACACTGGTAAGCGATTTTTTGAAACGTCGCCATCGTAATTTGATCGCGAGTGTTTTGTAGATAGTAAGCCGTTTACTTGTGCCCTTTGCGAAAAAGCATTTCGGCACAAGGGAACTTGGAAATCGCATATCCTGACGCACACGGGGGAACGCCCTTATGTTTGTAAAGTTTGCAGCAAGTCTTTCACTCAAAGCAGCCACATAAAATTACATATGAGGACTCACAGCGGGGAGAAACCTTATTCTTGTAGTTTTTGCGGAAAGTGTTTTTCGGCAAAGAGTACACTAGTTGGACATATTCGAATACATACTAAGAAAACGCCGTATGTTTGTGATTTTTGCGGTAAAGGATTCAATCATAGCACTAATATGAAGAAACATAGACTATTGCATCTGCGGGACAGTTCCATAGAGATCAGAGAGAAAATATTGAAGACTGTACAAAATTAATATAGGTATGAAAAGATATACGTGTAATAAAATTATCTTATTGTAATTAATTTACCTATTTTGCTTATAAATAAGTATGTTGAGTGCTTATTTCAAAGTTTTTTATTTGAGAGCTCACTACCCAAGCGATGTATGTATACTCGTCCACATTTACCAACTTCTCGTAGTAATTTTATTTTGAAAATTTGAACCAATCTTTTAAAATAATATGTGAATTATTTTTGTCGATAAATCATTTATGGTTAATTTTTGAAATGGAACACCCTGTACCTGTATATCTTTGGACGAAATATAAAAAATCAAATTTACCACCACCAACCTTGAAGAACTGGAGAAGGTTTACAGATTTGGATAATGCTCAGATTAGGAAAGCTACAGCTGAAGAAATGGGTAGAAGAATTTTGCAGTGTTAATATCAGAATGGGCAGCGTACTGAACATTTATACAGGATGTTAAATAGTTAAAGATAAACAAACTGAAGTTAAATATTAATAAGACAAAAATTATGATCATAGGTAACAGAGCGATAAGGAAGGAGTGGGAAGATGACTATAAAGTGGTAATAGATGATAAAGGAGGTGGAACGTGTTAGCGAAACTAAGTATCTGGGAGTGATAATTGACTCAAAATTAAATTTTAAAAGCAATAAACACTTTATTGTTAAAGAAGTTGCTAAAAAAAATGGTTTCCTGGGTAGAGTAAGCAGAAAGTTGAGTCCTTGGGCTAGAATTCTGGTTTATAAAACAATAATCTCGCCACATTTTGATTTTTGTTCAAGTATATTATTTTTGTGTGGAGCTGGTGATTTGGAAAGGCTGCAAAAACTTCCGAATAGGGCAATGCGAATAATTTTGCAGTGCAACAGATATACGCCTATAAGATTGATGTGGGAAACGTTACAATGGCTAAGTATAAAACAGAGAATAACTTACAACAAGCTTACTCTGATACACAAGATTGTTAACGGCGGGGTTCCGAATTACATGTCTCGTAATTTGATACGTAGCCGGGATGTTCACAATTACCAGGTGAGATCGGTGAAAGATTACAGACTTCCTCAATTTGTGAAGACTTGTTCGCAAAATTCCTTGCGGTACAAGGGGTTTAAATTGTTTAATAGTATGCCGGATGAAAACAAGGAAGCCCTGAACTTGAGCAGTTTCAAGAGAATGTGTTGTGTTTTTGTTAGAGGCATTTTGTGACATTGGTTGGTGTTTGGGTGTTTTCTTTTTTTGGGTGTGTATTGTTACAGTATTGATGTAATATTAGCGTCACAATTTCGGTTTTTATCTTCTTCGGCATCTATCTCATTTCTTGTTTTACCCTGGATACTATCCAAACCACTTAAACATGACTTCATAAAATTTTATTTGGTTTCCTCTCTTCAATTTAAAAGCAAATTTAAACTCGCTTGTTTATTTACATATCCGACCCTACCAGTTTTTGTGATAATCCTCGATATTGAACGTTTCTATCTTCGAAACGCATCAGACATCTGTTCTCTTTGCCAGCCAGAAAGCAACTCCATACAGGATGTTCCTCTTGAAAAAAATTATTTTTATAACTTCGCAAATTGCTGTGTTCATAAAATTTTGGAAACTGTATGTTTATTAGGTGTTTATTATGCATTTTTCTAAAGCTCCAAATTGAAACTATGACTGGTCCAAATAGTGTAAATACATTTTTAAAATTGGCCGAGATATGTGATTTTAAGGAAAGATCTGCAAGGATAAAAATTTTCAAAAAATTCAAGTAACTCAAAAAGAATTAACTTTTGAAATCTTAGTTTGTGAACAAAGTTGTCTTAAAAATACGTGGAATTGAACAAAAAGTATGCTGTTTCAGTTCCAAGACTGGTTATACGCTTACCTCCATTCTTTCCTATCCTGAGCTAACCTTTGTATCTTCCCAAAATTATAATATCCTACATCCCCAACTATTTGAGAGCAATAGTCTAATCTGGGCCTACCCTTACCTAACTAAATATTCGTATCTCAGGTGTCCTGTCATCAAGAAGAGAACCAACCACAGTCAAAGTGACCTCACATGCAGCAGTCACTGTGCAGAATTATCACGCAACCTGCATTAAGCTGTCTATTCCATTACATAAAACAAAACGTTAGTCTTAACGCAGCTCTCCAAGTATATTATGAACTATTCCGTTCCAGAATGATCTACGGTTTAGAACTATGGGGTACCTGCAGCCACATAACAGAAATTTTAATCACACTGAATGAAGCGATGCGAGCCTTGGAGTGTGCCCCCTCCAGAACTGACTGTAAGCCTCTCCTTATTAAATACAAAATCCTTAGTGATTTCAGTACTTGTGCTTCATCTCATCATCGACATTAAATGGAATATTTTAGCATATGAACCAAGATCAGAAAAACAAACCTACAACATTCGCAGCAATACGAATATAGCAGAAAAAGTTATTCGATATAAACATGAAGCTTTCTACAGACTTCCCGAAATGGAGAATTAAATCTTCTATGGGTATATGTTTTTTTAATGAAGCAATGGTGAGCGGGAGTTGCCTCTTATATTACACACCGTTCCATTGTGGGTGCAGGATTCTTGTTATTGCTAGCATTTTGTTAATTGCGACCCAACATTGTATGGCAGACTGAACAGCAAACCAATCTCTCTGAAAATGCAAATGCCCTTCAGGAGATTCGAACCCGGGACTTTGCAGTCAGAAGCTACCTCTGTTACCACTGAGCTACCTGGCCGAAGGTTTGTGGGTAGAAGCACTACCACCTGCATACATGGGGCATCAAGTTATAAGATAAACACTAACACTTAACACTTTTAATAAAGTACAAGAAGTAAAAAAAAACATCTTCACACATTAACAAAGCAAAACAAATGTTTTTTCCTGCTTTTCTGGAGTCCCTAAATCAGTACAATCTGTAGAAAGAAGGAAGACATTAATTTTGTCCATTTTTTCAAACAGAAAGAATAATAATTAATTCCTACAGATTTTTAGCAAGCTTACCATCAAGAGTTTTCGAATGGTCTTGAAGTGCTCCTTTGGTAACAAAGTCTTTCCCGCAACAAAATATCTTATCACCATGTGTCTTCCCGTGCTTTCTCAGAGTTCCTCTGGACGAGAAAGCTTTGTTGCACACTTTACAGGCGTACTCTTTAACAGGCTCTTTATCTGGCTGTATTTCGGAAATCACTTTCTTTGCTTCATGCTGTCGTTCGTGATATAGGTGATTTGATGTACTGGTGAAACTCTTACCACAATACGAACAAAGGAACGGCCGTTCTCCAGTATGAGTTCTCATGTGCGCCTGGTAACCATGAGTCTGAATAAAACCTGCAAATATGAAACAATTTTGTCGTTTCACTCTCGTAGGTTGTCTCTGGTTAGATTATGTACATACCTTTACCGCATATCTCGCAGACATGCTTCATTTTCCCAGTGTGGATCAGAACGTGAAGTTTCAAGGTTTTTCTTAAGATAAACCTCTTTCCGCAAACGAGACACGGGTGATTCCGTTCCTTTGTATGGGTTGTTATGTGACTTTGTAATTCGGTCCTATGACAAAACGTTTTTTCACAAATTGTGCACTTGTGGTTCTTCGGTTTCATGTGCCCCGTCGCTTTACAGTGCTGCACAACTTTGTTCATACTTGGAAATCGCTCTTCGCATATGGGACAACCAATAGTCGGGCGGGAATATTTTTTACGATACTTTTCTAACGTCATGCGTGGATTCTCAATTATTACAGTTTCCCGTCTTCCTCTTCTATTAATCTCTTTAGATGCACCTGTTGCTTTTTGTTCACTACCCTTGTCTTCTCCAGAAACACGTTTATCATCTACATGCTCAACTTTGATAGGAACATACATGGGCACCTTGGTAACCTCATCGTAATTTTTTTCTTGAGCACCTGACCTGTGCTGTTCGATTTCCAAAGGATCGAATCGGTCTATTTCTAAGGGATCCCGTTGTTCGACTTCCAATGGATCCTGTTCCTCAATTTTAATTGCCACTTCTTCCATTTCATGTGCGCTATCCGAGAAATTTTGTATTGCATCTGCCTCTTTCAGATTTTGCGAAACTTCTTTAGCTTTTAACACTTCCTTTAGTAAATTATTCGCGTGTTGGCATTTTTGTGCAAATTCGAAAAATATTACTAGGATATTCATACACTGAATACAAATATTTTCGGGCAAACCATCACCTTTCACAACCTTATAATACCAATCATTAATTTTTGATTTCTTGTGAAATATTTAGTTGTATTTACCTGGATTGAAGTGCATGTTTCAATAATATCACAAAGACCTAAATTCTTATAACTCATCCTGAAAATGTTTCTGGGGTCGCATTTGTGTAAACAGTATCTACAAATCTCAGGGAAATTTTCAATGCCAATTATTGTATTATATGAATAATTATGTAGTGCTGACTTTTCCACTGTTTGAGAACGGTCGCGTTCTTCCATTATATGTATTTATTGTTTCTTATTCCACTCGCTTATCCAAATTTTTATACAAACACAAATTTAATTTGCAAACAATGTACACAACACACTGACATTTGACTTAATAATAGTTCTTATGTGCTGTAGTTCAAATATTCATTGTACTGTGCGTACGGCTACGGTAATAGAACTTGTGTAGATTAGTGGTTATTGATACGTCAAACTAGAGAGGTAGCATAAAACGAATACCACTAAGAGCATCTTATAAAGCACAGGTCCTGTCATTTGGTTACATTTTGAATTCTTTATAAGTTTACCGTAAACTTATATAAGCCAAAACAGTGATACAGTTGTTATTAAACTCTACACGTATTTTGCTGTTGAACCCAGCATATTCAGGAGCATGCAGAACCATAAAGCTCAAACTTAGACTACGATATATGTAAATGTATTTTATTCCCTCTTATATAAGATGCATAAATAAATAGGTTCTAAAAGTTGGATTTCTTGTCGGGTGAAACTACATCAATTCCACAAGCACACCATTACTCGTTGCTCTAGATATGGACGATCTTGATTCTTTCTTTAATAGTAATAAAAAATGTCATTTTAATCCACGCATTTAGTGGACTTGACCAGCCATGACTTCCATGTTATTTCTCTTACCAATACACTTCTTTATGAGCATGACGTGATTGGTCTCACGTTTTACAGTAATTCATTCTCACATGCTGTGCTTCCTGTTTATTTATATCCCAACTAGGTTTTGCCAAGTAGGCCACTTCCACTTTAACGCGCTTTAATAGACTGTTAAACTCCATATCATGCAAGCAACAGGCTTGGCGCAGTACCGAAAAGCGCGGGCACTTTCAAGACGCGAGAGGAGTTTTTGCACCTCAGAATGCCATGGCATGTGATTTATTTTTTGCGGAAATCGATACCACAGAGAAAATAACAATTTCCTTCTCGTCTTTCACACTCGCCAGTCACTGAATACAGCCAAAAGTGGTTCCACGGCCCACCATTTCCGGTTAGGTCAAGAGGGGCGTTTCAATAACCCCCCACCCCCAGAAACAACATTAATAGCACGCTAAAAGTGATGCATTGTCAAAATCTAGTTGGGATATAATTGAACACGCAACCCTACGGAGAATGTTTCTAAAGACCGCATCCACCGCTGTCGCATTTTCTACGTATCTATACGTGTGACAACGCGACAAGTGAACTACGCGCTTACGGATGCTCTACTACTATGTACAAAATTTTTTCCAAAAAACCTTTTTTTTTCGCTGCTTAAAGTTCTATGGGACTCATATACGAACAAAGCACGGTAATGCACAATTACACCCAGTATTTTACACCGCCCGTAAGTTTATTATCTCACTGGCATTATCGCTCTATTCGGGAGATAAGTGGCGCGTCACAATCTGACGTATGACGGAGGCACTTATGTCCCGAATTCGGGAGATAAGTGGTGCGTCACAAACGTCAGATTTTCATTCCAAACAAAACAAAGCCACGTGCTTTCTGACGTTTTAACCTAACCTCTGAAATATAATTATAGTTGTTTTCAAGTTTTTACGCGTAAGCCCAACACACAAATTGAAAATAAACTGTTTTCACTGCAAAACGTCTATAATTATATTGCAAAAACTAGTTTAAGACGTTGTAAATAATATCGATAAACGTCAAATGGCACGTGCTTTTGTTTTGTTTGGAATGAAAATCTGACGTATGACGGAGGCACTTAAGTCCTGTCTTGGTTTACTATACTAAACCAAGGGCACAGTAGATGGTTTAAATCGTCCACGAAGAAGTCGTTAAACACAACTGATTTTTAACACTTTCTCTTCCATTTTACACTTTTAAATATAAATAAATTCTTAAACCACGTATTAAATAAAGATTAAACAATAAATAAGCCGGAGAAATAAACAACTTAACCTCAAATCCTGTGCAGCAAACGTCAAAATAATCTCCAATGTTAATGGTCTGGTCTAAGCAAGACATACGTTCTTTTGTAATAAGTACTGTGTTGTTTTAAAATATTTCTGAAATTAAGTTGTATTTTAAGTTGTTTTTGAAAATGTAACAGCTGGAAAGAGCAGTCTATATGCCACTTGGAGAATCCTTGTTAAGAAATGCACTGAATTTAAATAATCAGTGTTTAAAATCTGTGTCCCATAAGAGCTCCATGATAAGAATTTTGAAGTAGGATAGAATGATAGAGTAAATTTGTTGGATTAATTTATTGGAGAGCAGGATTTTTACAAAATGTATTAATATACTTGTTCAAAAAAAGATTATGTAACATTCATGTTACTGTAAAGTACTTGTACTCTAATGAGCGAAAAATATTCGGTTCAACCTCACTTTCTACTCAACAAAGCAAAACGAAAGTTTTTTCTTCTTCTGGTGTCTGTAAATCAGCACGACCTGCAGAGAAAAGCAAGATGTTACTTTTGCCCATCTTCATAAAAAAACACAGAAAAAGTTAAATTAACAAAACTTACACAGGGCAGGTAATTTATAAATAGATAAAAAATAAATTAAGTGTAATAATAATTAGCATAATAAATTTTGTTTAACAAATTCTTTCTTACCATGAGTTTTAGCATGCTCTTGAAGAGCTGTTTCGGTGTAGAAGTCTTTTTCACATTCGTTGCAACAAAATGCTTTACCATGCATCTTCATGTGTTTTTTCAGAGTTCCTTTGGATGAAAAAGCTTTGTTACATATTTTACAATTATTTTTTTTAACAGGCTCTGTATCATACTGTATTTCGGAAACCATTTTCTTCGCCTCATGTTGGCGTTCATGAGACAGGTGATTTGATGAACTGGTGAAGCCCTTACCACAATATGAACAAAGGTATGGCCGCTCACCGGTGTGTGTTCTCATGTGTGCCTGATAACTGTGATTTTGGAAGAAACCTGCAAGTGTCTTAAGTATGTAGGGAAATCAGAAAATTTATAATTCAACATACATAAGTGTAAAAATTTTTTTGGAGCAAAGTGACAGAACTAAGACCTACAAATACATCACCGTCCTACTCTAAAATATTAGAAAAATGGTCAAGCTCAAGGCTAATACAGTATCTAAATAAGAACAAGTGTCTGCTCTTGGTACAGCAAGAACTTCGGAAGGGATCACAGCAAGGGAACGGCCCCAATTTTGTTACGAAAACGGCAGTTTTGAACACCGATTGGATAAGGAAATAGAGTTATACTTATTGCGTTCTTACCTCTACCACACGTTTCGCAAATAAATTTCTTTTCTCCCCCATGAATCCATACATGCTTAGACATGGTACCATACAACCTAAATTTCTTTCCGCAAACGGGACACTCGTGATTCCGCTCTTTTGTGTGCGTCGTTATATGGCGCTCTAACAAAACCCTTTGCAAAAACGATTTTCCGCACATGTCGCACTTGTGGTTTCTCGGTTTCGCATGTCCTGTTGCTTTGCAGTGCAGCATGAGCTGATTGGTACTGGGAAATCGCTCTTCGCATGTGGGACAAGCAACAGTCGGACGAGCATATTTTTTATGGAAGTCTTCCAAAGTCATGTGTGGTTCTCCAAGTGCAATTTCTCGTCTCCTTTTTTCACCAATAATATCTTCAGTGTTATTACTTACATCGACATATTTCCTTTTTGCTTGTTCACTCCCCTTATCTTCTCTAACAATATGCTTACCGTTTGCAAGATCAGCTTTAATAGGTATATACGTGAGCACCTTGGTGACTTCATCATAAATTTTCTCTTGAGCACCCGCAACAATCAAATAATTGCGTTTTTTACTTTCCGCATCAAACAAGAGGCCCGGTTGCTCGATTTTTGCATCAATCAAGGGACCATGTTGTTCAATTCCTGCCAAGGGATCACGTTCTTCGATTTCTGTGACAGTGAAGAGATTGTGTTGTCCAATGTCCAAAGGATCCTGCTCCTCGATTTTAACTGTCACTTCTTCGATTGTAGCTACTTCATTAAAATTTTGTGAAGCTTTTAAGACTTGCCGTAATGAATTATTCGACTCCTGACATTTTTGTGCGAATTCGATACATATCACCAGCAGGTTCATACACTGAATACAAATACTATCGGGCAAGCCGTCACCTTTTACAACCTTTTAGAACAATATCAATAACTAATTTTGATTTATTGTCGAATATTTTTATATTTACCTGGACCCTTGTGCAAGTTTCAATAACATGACAAAGACTTAAGTTCTTATAATTCATGCTAAATATGCTTCTGGGGTCGCACTTTTGTAAACAGCACCTACAAATTTTTGGAAAGTCCTCAATACCAACCATTGTAGTACAATAATTATCACGAAGTGTTGACGACTCTTTCACTATTTGAGGACGTTCGCACTCATTCATTGAATCATTTATGTATTAAATGGAATAATGCAATTAATAACACAAAATACAAGCATAACAGAGTAAACGACAGCGCCCAGCGTCATCAACTGTCAAATCTCTAACTGCTAGTGATGCTCCAAGTGAATCGATTTTTTAAATAAAAAATCGATTTTCTCCAAGTAAAATTTTTAAAATGCTCCATTGTTCAACCGATTTCCTTTTTAATAGTCTGAATTCTTCAGCACAGTGTACAAAATCCACGGCCAGGCTTGGTTTAGTATAGATAATGATTCCACACTCCGAGAACCGATTTTCGTCGCCTTCTGCGCATGTGGACAAACTTGTTGAGAACCTCTGTAGTCAGGAGTGTCGGATTCTTTTCGCTTTGGGACACTGCCAATATGTCAATTTAGCAACGTCAGTTAATTGCCACTAAATAAATTTCAGGATTTAATTCCCAAGCTTTTCATTAATATAAAGTATTTGAACACGAAAGTGTTCTTGTAAGAACTATTTTGGTTTTTACGTAATACCCAAATAGGTGCCAGCTGCAAAACGGCTAATTTCCAGGTCAGCTTTCCAGATTTCTTGAAGTTTCAATTTCGAAGTTTATGATCTGGTCACAAATTTTCAATTTCTATTCCAAATACTATTTAAATTGTAATTTACGCTTTCAGGTATATGTTATTCTTTTGATTTTCCCATAATTTATTCTCACATTGGAGCAAAACAACATTCAAATTCAACCAAAAATTTTGATCTTCCACAAAGTTTGACAGCAAATCCCGGCGATTTTAGAAAAATACAGTAGTTCGCGACAAAACACCCCAGAGTTCGACATACTGACGTCAGTATGTCCCATACCAGTGGCCCCCAAAAGCTGCGTAATGGCCAACCACCCTTTATACTAAACCAAGCACAACAATATAGCGATATCTACTGGAATTTCGCCAGTTACACCACAACAATTTAGTAATTTTCACTAGATACTAAACAAAAATGACGGCCACTTCACTCAAGTCGTTTTGGTATTGGCACTGCCGCATATCAGACATCAATTTCTTTTAAGAACTCCGTGTTTAACATAGAGAACCGTGCCTGACGCGTTTGTTTATATTCCAAATAGGTTTTGCCAATGCAACGTTTTACCGTGCTATTATTCCCTTTTTTATTAGTAATGGCGGATTTTCTTTAAAAAGTCCATTCGTGACGGGACACCGGACACAACACATGGAATGTAAAATTTTGTAAATTACATACAACTTTAGAAGAAAAAAAAAAGAAAAAGGATTCGCTTGGATTCGAACAAAAACTCCTTGCGCGTTTCGCTGCTGGGCCAAGTTTATTGCTTGTTTAGCATGAAGTTTAACAGTCTATTAAAGCGGGTGGAAAAGGCCTACTTGGCAAAACTTCGTTGGGATATTAATAAAGATTCTAAGCCCGCTTTCATTTACTACGTTTATATCGATCAAACTAATCCGCTTAGAATCAAAAAATAGATTATTCTTCAGGATATAAACACTGGTGATTAGTTTTAAATCCGATTGAATTGGCAAATCCAATCCCGAAAATAAGTGGGATTGAATTGAAAAAAATCGGATTGAATTTAATCCTTATGATATAAACACTGAATGTGGATTGGATTTGCACTTGTCTTCTGATTCTGCTGCTAAGTTCACTCTGTTGTCTGCTCGTCCTGTGTTTTGTTAGCTCCTAACCTCAATTATAATCATTTTTTATCTGTGAAATTTAACTCGCATATGAACCCAGAACAAAATTTAAGTTTTTCTAGGCATTTCTATCATTCCATACGTGGTTATGACAGTTGTCAGTTTTATCTGAGTGAAATTAGGCATTGTACTTCAGCTGGTTTTTGATCTAATTTTTAAAGCGATTTTTACGACCGATAAAGACGGTTTAAACCAAAATCGGATTTAACATTTTAACCCGATTAAATTAAAGCGGATTAATGTTGTCGATATAAATGTACTAATTGTTCAACTGCTCAGCCGATTCCTAACCTATTTCCTAAATCTGCGCCTGAACCTTATAAACAGATTATTTATATATGAACCCAGAACAAAATTTAAGTTTTTCTAGGCATTTCTATCATTCCTTACGTGGTTATGACAGTTGTCAGTTTTATCTGAGTGAAATTAGGCATTGTACTTCAGCTGGTTTTTGATCTAATTTTTAAAGCGATTTTTACGACCGATATAGACGGTTTAAACCAAAATCGGATTTAACATTTTAACCCGATTAAATTAAAGCGTTGTCGATATAAATGTACTAATTGTTCAACTGCTCAGCCGATTCCTAACCTATTTCCTAAATCTGCGCCTGAACCTTATAAACAGATTATTTATATATGGCATAAACTAGACTTGCTGTGCTGTCAATACTCTCTTCGTCTATTCCAATACGTATAGTGAAGGGTCTTTTTCAATTAATTTAAGAGCAAAAGTATTATTTGTGGCAACCAATTCTTCGTTTATTTTATGCGATAAAACAGTTTTGAACTGTTTCATCCTTTCGGACAGGATTAAGCATTTCAGACTGCAACTTTTATAGTACACCACGAAACAATTACCTATGTGAACACTCCCCTAAGCATACCACAACAATTTAGAAAATAGCAATTCTCACTAGACAAAAACCACTAAAAATGAGCTTACTATGGCGGCCACTACACCTTGAAGAATGGATCTAACGTTCTTATGCAACAGTTGTTTCATTGTGAAGCCTGCACGGTCGTAGGTCAGCGGGTCACGTTATTATTTCCTCAAACCCATTGGCGTGCTGTTTTAGGGATCAATTAGTAAAAAAATAATGAAAAATAGAAATAATAGTCATTGGTGTACAAAAAGATCAATATGATACGAGCAATAATGGCAGCATAAGGTATGAACTTAACCTTAAATGAAATGAGATGTTGGACAATCTCTAATACAACTTCTTACAGGCTTACTAAAACACTTACCTGCATGTCCTTGTATAATATAAAATGTTAAAAAACTATTAACACACCACTATAATACACCGATCAGACTAATGTTCTGCGATATGGTTGCAGAAAATATTACAGGCCAAGGAACTAAAGCGCACTTTTTAATCCAGAGTGTGAGTTTATCGCACTACCGTTAGTAAGGGTAATAGGACATTAAAACTACAATTTTCAGATTATATTTTAATTTGCATAGCATCTTAATTTTTCCAATTCTGATCAATACCTACATAATCGATCACAATAATTCATTTGTTTGTGCTCCTTTCGAGCAAGAGTTCTTTAGGGTTAAGAAAGTTACATGTATCAACAACGATTCACATTGCATCAACATCTATTCATGTTTACTGTAAATTACTTGTACTTTAGTGGGCAAAAACATTAGGTACTCTCTGTCAATATTCACACATCAACAAAGAAAAAAGAAGCTCTCTTCCCGTTCTTCCAGTTTCTGCATATCAGTACAACCTGTAGAGAGAAAGGAGCAAGATCTTACGTAATAAAATAAATAAATAAAATATTTTGCAAATGAATTTCTCTTACCGTGATCAATTTTTAAATGTTCTTGAAGAGCCGATTCAGTATCGAAGTCTTTCTCACACTCGTTGCAACGCAATGGTTGACTACCATGTGTCCTCATGTGTTTTTTCAGATTTCTTCTGGAAGAAAAAGCTTTATTGCATATTTTACAATTACTTTCCTTAACAGCCTCTGTAACGTCCTGCATTTCAGAAACTATTTTCTTCGCTTCGTGTTGGCGTTCATGAGATAGGTGATTTGAAGTACTGGTGAAACCCTTGCCACAATATGAACAAAGGAATGGCCTCTCACCGGTGTGTGTTCTCATGTGCGCCTCATAACTTTGATTCTGGAAAAAACCTGCAAACGATCCACAGGATTCACTAGAAATATTAAGTATAAGGAACATAATAAAAAATATTTTAACGCGAAATAATCAGCCTAAATACAGTCCAACTGAAATATAATAGGCAGGTTCGGTAATTTTCAAATTTCATTAAAATTGATAGAGTTTATTATACTGAAGGCAGTTATATTGTTAATTTTTGTTAAAAAAAAATCCTTCGCTTGTGAAGCCGTTGCAAAGTTTTCCGTCGGTGCGAGGCTAGAAATCGTACCTTGCAGCGAGAGTAGGCCGCGTGACGTCAGAACTTAGTATAACGTACAAGTCCCACCTTCAGCGCGCAGCAGTCCCATAAGTATTATGCATATGCATGTGCAGTTAAATTGTTAAATATTATTAACTGGTTCTAACTGGTGTTTTCTGTTTTGTACCCAAACTAATACATCGTAGAGCACACCAATAAAACGGAAAAAGTGGTTCGTTGGAGCCAGAAGGAAAATCGGTCAGCATTATCGATATTTTCGCGAGTTTGTTTATCATTGCAAAAGTTTATAAAATTATCGGCTGCCCCATTGCAGCCACTCTAAATAAAATCGAACATAATGTAATTTATCGACAGTTTTCTGGGACCCTTTGGTACTTGGTAACGTGTTACGGTTAGCATAATTTGAAACAGGATGCTAGGAGCATGAAGGAACCAAATACTGAATCGCCGTAGCGTTCCCTCCCTGAACTAAAAAAGGAAATTTTATTAACTATTTTACAATAATAATTAAATAGCACTTCATCATAAAGTTCTCTTTTGAAGACTGGTAGGACGCGTACCTCCATCCTTTCCCTGAGCTAACCTACGCATTTCCGTAAAAGTAGAACATCCTACATCCCCAACTATTTGAGAGCAGTAGTCTAATCTGCTCCAACCTCTTTATTCCTATCTCTGACTCTAGTATGTCGCGAACTATTTCCGTTTTTTTTTAAATTTCCAATCCGTTATAAAACTGTTAACTTGATAACTTGTCAATCACTTAGGTATACATACCTACTTAAATGAGTAGGTATGTATTGTATTGTTTTAGAGAATATAGGTAGGTACCTATTATACAAACAGAAGTAAGCAGGTATCTACAATCTACATACCTACTTATACTGAATTATAAAAGGCATGTACAGTTAATAAATTGTTGAGACTTTGTTTTACTTATACCGGTCTGCCTTTACACTACTGTTTTGAGGTTGAATGAAATTGGGGTTAGATGCAAGAATCACACACCATTTCCACATTTACCGGGACATTTACCTACCTACTACATAAATATGGCAAATTATGTGAATCGGACTTTTGATACCCTTGTTGCATCATTATATCGATTATGTTGTCTTTGTTTTATGTTTCCTTGGCACCTTACTTTAAAAATTCACGCTCGAAATAGTCCCAATAAGTATGTTATGAGATAGGTACCGCTTCACGGGCATTTCAAGAGAAGTGGGTGGAGCGCCTTACGAATCTCTGACGTCAAACTAATAACAAAGCGAACTAGCATGTGGGCGTGATAAGCTAATTTCTTTCGCTTATTACGCCGCAAAAAAATTTTGTAGAAAAAATATTTCGCCGTAAATCAATTACAATAACAATTTTCTGTCATTTTCATGCCAGTTCAGAGCTATACTCACAAACTTGAAGAAAGCGAAACTATTATTGATTTGGTGTTAACAAACACAAAGAATTACCTTAGTTGTGAAGTACTCAATGAACCAAATATCACAGACCATCAAATGATAAAAATTTCCTTTGATAATAAGAAGTATAATACCAAAACGATGATTGTTAGAAGTAAATTGAACAATGTTACTAAAAGTAAACTGAAACAGAAAATAAAAGAAATTAAGTACGATTTTCGTAGTGATGACTTGGGTCATAAGTTCCATTCTTTTATTGAAAGTATGCAAGTAATAATAAATGAAGTAATGCCAAAAAAAGAAATAACGGTGAAAGAAGGGAAACACTGGTTTAATAAAAAAGTTTTAGATGCTATTAAAGAAAGACACAATAAGTACAAACAGTATAGTTGGACCAAAGAAAAAACAGATTGGGAAGGGTACAAAACATATAGAAATATGGTAGTAGATTTAGTTAGAAAAGAAAAGAGCAAGTATTTGAAAGAGATTATAGATTATAACAGTCACAACCCAAAACGGATGTGGAAAACGTTAAAAGATTTAATATCGAGACCTAAAGGGGAAAATTACATGAACATAGAATTTCAAGGTAAAACTGTTAGCGACAAAATCTTGATAGCTGATAGTTTTAATGAGTTTTTCGTTCAAAGCATTAAGGACATTGTACACACCATACCAGATAGTACCCTTCATTTTGAGGTGCAATGTGAAAGACTAGAAATATTTTCAGATTTTAATTTATTAGAAATAGTTGAGTTAAAACAAATAGTATTAGGCATGTGCAATAAAGCTAGTCCAGATGAGGTGAATATGAAGATATATAAAGAAAACTTTGATGAACTGGCTCCATACTTAATTAATTTAATAAACAGTTCGTTGGAAAATGGAAATGTACCTGAAATATTAAAGACTGCTGAAATAGTCCCTATACGAAAAGTAAACAATACAAAGAAGGCAGAAGAATTTAGACCAATAAACATGCTGTCAGCAATCGAAAAAGTCTTAGAACGGGTTGTGTATGTACAGTTAAATGAATTTTGTGAGAGAAACAACGTATTATCTGACTATCAGTCAGGTTTCAGAAAGGGATATAATTGTGAGAGTGCACTGCAGTTTATTCTAAATGAGTGGAGATCAGCCATTGATGTTGGAAAAGTGGTAGTAAGCATTTTTTTGGACTTCAAACGTGCCTTCGAAACTATTGATAAAGGGATGTTAATAAGAAAACTTGAAGCATATGGCATACGTGGAAAAGTTCTAAGATGGATCTGTAGCTATCTGGAACATAGAAAACAGAAAGTGAGATGCGGTGAAGTTCTATCAGATAGTTTAGAAGTCGAGACTGGTGTACCTCAGGGAAGTATTCTTGGACCGCTGCTGTTTGCCTTATATATAAATGATATAGTGTCAACAATACAAGAAGGCAGAATTCATCTTTTCGCTGATGATACAAATATTTATATATGGGGTGAAAACCCAAAAGATATTGTGGAGAATATAAATAAAACATTAAAGATAGTGTGGGAATGGGTGGCATTTAATAAATTAAAGCTTAATACAAGGAAAACGAAGGCAATGATTATTGGAAGTGACAAGGCTCGAAGACTTTTCCTTGAGCAAGGCCTAAAAATTACTGTTGGTGATGAAGAACTGGAAATAGTTAATCAAATTAAATACCTGGGAGTCATAGTGGATTCTAAATTAAATTTTAAGGAGCATCTTGATTATATTTGTAAGAAGATGTCTAAGAAGATTGGGGTTTTGAAACGGGTAGGGGTAAATTTAACAATGGAAACCAAGAGAATAGTATACAATACAATCATCTTACCACATATGACTTTCGCGAGCAGTATCTTATATCTGGGACAACAGGGTGATGTTGCGAGATTACAGTTGCTTCAAAACAGGGCCATGAGGATAATACTAAAGTGCAATAGATACGCGAGAATTAATGACATGCTTCGTGCGCTTAATTGGTTAAACGTAAGTCGGTACATAGAATATCAGACCATGGTATTTATCCATAAAATCAAATTGGGTATTATGCCGAAGTATATGAGTGACTGTGTGTCCAAATTTGTAGAAAACCATAATTATGACACAAGGTGTAAAGGCAATTTTGTTTTAAGTACAGTGCAAACTCGAATAGGGAAGAATTCTATTTTTCACAAAGGCATATTAGTTTATAATGGTCTGGATGAAAGTTTAAAAACTCTCCAGCTTGCTTGCTTTAAAAAGCAACTGAAGAAAACATATCTTGAAGTAAAAGACTGATAGGCTACAATGTATTATTTTTTGTGTTTCTTATATGTTTATATTAATTTTAATATAAGTTTTTATTAGTTTCTAGATCTTTTTGTGTTGTTTTAATTTAAGTTTTTCTTTTGTTTGTTGTGTTACTTATCTGTAGTTTTGTGAATTTCTTTTGTATTATGTATGTATAGCATTTCTTTGCTAAATAAACGTTATTATTATTATTATTATTAAAAATAGATATCTTATTTTTCTCCGAACCTCCCTATTATGCTCCTACCTTTGCCACATATTTCGCATATATGTTTCTTTTCTCCCCCGTGAATCCGTACATGTTTAGACATGGTAGTATATAAGATGAATTTTTTCCCGCAAACGGGACACTCGTGATTCCTCTCCTTCGTGTGTGTTGTTATATGGTTCTGTAATATAATCCTATGCAAAAACGATTTCCCACAAATGTCGCACTTGTGGTTTCTTGGTTTCGCATGACCCGTCGCTTTGCAGTGCATCATAAGCTGATTCGTGCTTGGAAACTGCTCCTCACATGTGGGACAACCAACAGTTGGACGAGAGTATTTTTTATAGTAGTCTTCTAAAGTCATGCATGGATCCTCAATTACGATTTCTCGTTTTGACCTTCTACCAATAGCACCTTTAAATATAGCTAAGCTATTTTCCGTTCCTGCTTGTTGACTATCTGTATCATCTTCCAAAACATGTTTACCATCTGCATGTTCATCTTCAATAGGTACAAATTCGGGTACAAACAAGAACTCTTTGGTAACCGAACCAATGTCTTCTTGAGCCTCTGTATCAGTCATGGGATCACGTTCTTCAATTTCTGTCTTAGTAAAGGAATTGTGTTCTCCAATTTTTTCTGTTTCATTTGTGCTATTTACTGTTACAATTTCAGGTTGTTTTGGTGAAGATTCTTTGGCTCGTAATACCTCTTTTAATAAATTACTCGACTGTTCGCATTTTTGTTTAAACTCAAAAAATATCACCAGCAGGTTCATGCAGGGAGTACAAATATTTTCTGGCAAACAATCACCTTCTGCAACCTTACAATTTAAAAAATTAATTTAGCTGAGTGGAAGTGGTGTATATAATCTATTAGCAAATATTTTCGAACTTACCTGGACTGATGTGCACGCTTCGATAACATTGCCAAAGTTCAAATCCTTATAGGTTATTTTAAAAATGCTTTTGGGTTCACATTTTAGTAAACAAGCCCTGCATATGTGCGGAAAATCTTCAGCTCGAACTAATGTGCCAAAGGAATAATCATGGTCTGTTGGCGACTTCCCCAATATTTGCAGAAGTTGGTGTTCATCCATCGCAATGTTGTATTTATCAATGAGCAATATAATTACGTATTCTATTTAGTTACTATAACTTTATGTAATTAATGAATAACTGATACACAAAATGTACACTTTAAACTCCAACACACTCAAACACAAGCAACGCTCTTGCTCACGCAAACCAAATTCCTTGGTTTGTTGTGTTTTTCAATGTCCTGTGCTTTTAGCCTACTTTATTAGATCTGTCAATGTCAAACAATTTCCATATGCCATGTAGTTCAAATTGGGATTTGTGCATACGGTTACGGCAAAAGAGCTTTTTTATTACGATATTTGAAGGTGCGTATTTGACCTGCAAATTCAAAATGAATTTAATAATTTTCCAGATTCTAAGGTCTGTCTCTGCTGAACACACAAATTGAAAATAAACTCTCCACGCAACTGACGTCTTATGGCAATACCTACAATCTACGACCAAATTACAGTAGTTAACTTGTATTTGCTCGTAGGGCGATACATCGAAAAACCAGCTCGACACAAACGTCAAATTTTCATTTTAAACAAAGGGAGTGACTACTGCTCCGGTCGACAGTCCCCTGAAATTTTGTTCGATCGCGGTCGGGCATGCGCATTACAGAATGGCAACACAATAGAGTCCATTAGTGTAACGGCGAAATCAAAGCGCGAAATTTAAAACGCTATCCTAAGAGAATAGTTGGATAAAATTTTTCAATGCATTTTAAATGGAGGTTAGATGACCTTGCACTTCACATTCTATTTTTACCTTTCATCCTGATTTCTTAGCATTAAATCAATATATGGCGATTACTATGAAGCCTCTTTTCGCCGTTTGTCTTGTAAAAGCATTTATTTATGCAGTCATTTTGTTTAAAACTAAAATTCAACAAACTACTGCAATTTGCGGCGCGAGAATGTCGGTGATAGAACCGGCGCAGTAGATTATTTAAATGAAGTCGTTAACAACACTAATTTTTAACACTTTTTCTTCCATTTTACACTTTTTAAATATAAATAAGAACTTAAACCACCTATTAAATAAAAATTAAACAATAAATAACCCGGAGAAATAAACAATTTAGCCTCAAACCCTGTGCAGCAAACGTCAAAATAATCTCCAAGGTTACTGGTCTGGTCTGAACGCGACATACGTTCTTTTCTAATATGTACTGTGCTCCGTTTTAAAATATTTCTGAAATTAAGTTGTATTTTAAGTTGTTTTTGAAAATGTAACAGCTGGAAAGAGTAGTCTATATGTCACTTGCAGAATCCCCGTTAAGAAATGCACTGAATTTAAATAATCAGTGTTTAAAATCTATGTCCCATAAGTGCTCCATGTTAAGAATTTTGAAGTAGGATAGCCCGCGAAACTAGTAACATAACCTAACGAATGGACTCTATTTGCATTTCGGAGGTGTCAAAAAAACTAAAGCTGAGAGAACGCATTTTTGAAATTGACCATTTAGTTGTCCTCGCACCAGACACGCATTTTTTGGAAAAAGATGATGTGAAAACAAGCAAAATATATGAAATCCATACGGGATCAGAACTCGTCTAGCCGTAGGAGAATAAAATGGCAGTTTTGTGCGATACTCCAACACCCACCAAGACCATTAGCGTTACTAGCCGATAACGATATACTTAAACGTCATTTTACTGACATTAAGTAATGCGCACGTCCGACCGTATTGGAACAAAATTTCATGGGACCGTCGACCGGAGCAGTAGTCACTCCCTTAAACAAAACAGAAAGGGAGTGACTACTGTTCTGGCCGACGATTTAAATTTTATACGAACACGGTCGGGCATGCGCATTATACAATATCAGTAAAATAACGTTTAAGTACTTCGTTATCGGAAAACAATGCAAACTGCAAACAGTCTCGGTGGGTGTTGGGATATCGTACAGAGCTGCTATCTTGCTGTAGCAGGACTAGATGAGTTCTGCTCCCGTACATGTTGATTTATTTTGTTTTATTCTACATCATCTCTTTTCCAAAAAATGCGTGTCTGGTACGAGGACAGCTAAATGGTCTGTTTCAAAAAGGCGTTCTCTCTGCTTTAGTTTTTTACATTTTCAAAATGCAAAATGTGTTGACATTCTGTAATGCGCATGCCCGGCCGAATAAAATTTAAAGTAATCGTCCGTCGGAGCAGTAGTCACTACCAACTACCAGCTGACGTTTGAACATAACCTATACCTATGATTGTTTTCAAGTTTTTCGTTTTTACGTGTAAGCGCAACACACAAATTGAAAATAACTGTTTTCGCTGCAAGACTTCTACAATTATATTGTAAAAGTTAACTTAAAATGTTGTAAGTAACACTGGCACGTACAAGCTTTGTTTAGAATGAAAATTTGAGGTATATCGGGGACACTTGTGTAACGTATTGGCTTATCTAGGGTATTGACGTTTAGCACAACGTCTGCGTCCAGGCAAAGGAAAAGGAAAGTTAAAATTAAAACTGCAAAAATAATCTAATAATATAAATTTGGTACAAACTTTCATAATTTGTTGAAGGATCATGTACCTACATTTCTTACACTTGCTAATGTAAAATAAAAAGAAATCTGTTAGTTACTACTTAAATATGTATATATTTTTCGGTTAGTCTCTTAACAGCGTGTGTTTAATGAATTTTATTCTACAACGAATTGTATTTTAAAAGTATGTTCTTCGATAGGCCTTTTTTGTTGTTTTATTCCAAAAACTACATTCTTAGATTCATGCCGGCGTTCGTGGGACACGTGATCTGACAAACTGCTAAAACCCTCGCCACAATAAGAACATAGGAATGGAAGCTCTCTTGTGTGTGTTCTTAAGTGCATCAGATAAGTGCGATTCTGAATGAAACCTGCAAATGCGACAGAATTTTGCTGATGTTTCAGTTTTACTGCATATTGTTATGTTATGAATGAATTTTATCTAGTGCGCCGTCTTTGAGGCCCTATCTAGTAAGAATCGACCTTTCAGCTAGATTATACACTTACCTTTACCACATATTTTACAAACATGCGGCTTTTCTTGAATATGAATCTTTAAGTGCGTGTTTAAATTACAACTTGAACTAAATCCAATTCCACAAAATGGACATACACGATTCCTTTCCTTCACATGAGTTCTTATATGATCCTGTAACAGCGACTTGTGCAAAAAGGATTTCCCACAAATTTCACAAATGTAATTAATAGGTTTTTTATGTCCCGCCATTCCGGTGTGCATTGTAGGTTTGTTAGTACTCGTAAATTGCTCATCACTTTTATTATAAGTATTACCCTTTTTACTCAAACCTCCAACATTTTTACTGTTTGTTTCTTCGCTATCTTTGCCATTTTCACATTCTTTCACAAGTTCAGAAACTGTTTCAATCTGATGGTCTTCTTCTACTTTAATCACTATTTCCTCAACTTCATTTGCCTTTTCAAAGCAATCTACAACTGTATCTATTTCATTTTGTTTTTGAAATCCTTTTTCAGTCAATACTTTTTTTAACAAATCACTCGATCGCTGGCATTTTTGTGCAAATTCAAAAAAAATCACCAGCAGGTTCATACACGCAGTACAAATATTTTCAGGCAAGCCATCACCTTCTACAACCTTATAAGATCAATAATCAATCCGGTTTCTTACAAAATTATTTTGAAATTTACCCGAACTGAAGTACACGTTTCAATAATCTTGCAAAAACTCAAATCTTTGTAAGTTATTTTAAAAATGCTCTTGGGGTCACATTTTAGTAAACAAGACCTGCAAACTTCTGGAAAATCTTCAACATTAACCACTACCGTACTACAAGAATAATCAAAATCCATTGGCGATGTAGCGTAGATGTGTTGAAAACTGGTGGTTAGTTACTCGAGGGTCATTAACTGGCAAATACTTTGTTGTCTATTACGGCAGCAATCAGGAACACATCAGGAATAACCAATGTTTGCAAAATAAAATCTCTTGAAATTAGTTTGACGTCCCCAGTTCCAGATTACAGACAAATAATAAATAGCCAGCGGTTCGCGGTATCATGAAACGTTGGTAGAAGAAGCACAAACACAAAACTGAACATCATAAGTCATAACTACGAACTACCGTTGACAGTAGTTCAATGGAATACATATCGTGTATACGGTTGCGTCAAAAGGGTAACATATTAAACTACTTCCACAGACTTATGCTAAACGGTGGACAATCATTAAATGAGTCGCCTCGTTACGTGCGTAATTTTTTTATGTAACAAGAATACGTGTTCGACTGGATTCGAATTACTTCAGATGTCACGAAATAATTATTGTTTTCTTGAAATGCGATTTCCTTATCTGACCGAGCACCAAACACACAAAATGAGCCGTGAAACTTTAAAGACAAATTCGGAGTTTACGTAAAAAAATCTATAGCAAACTGTAGGTTTGATGAGCGAATATCTCGATTAGTCATTCGAACAAGGCGGAAATTGCCTGGTATCTTCGAATTAATGTAGAAATAGTGAACAATACCACCGGGCGCTTTGGAAAAATTGGTCCAAATCTAGCCAAGCGAGTTCCCATAACGCAAATTGGTTACATAAAGAAATTATGACTTTCTAGCGAGCATTGAGCACTGAAAAAAATTAAATGGAAAAGCAGAACAATGTTAGAAAATTGCGGTAACACGTACTTCGCGCAGCGGGAATACGGAGTTTGCGCAGTACAACGGTCATTCAATTTAAAATAACGCGGTATAATTTACTTCCAATACTACTTTGAGAAACTGCTTTTTTATTTTTAATCGGCAAGTACGGTTTACATAGAGAATGGCACGAGTTTCTTTGGACAATTTACAAAGTAAATTTTCAATTCGGGACATAAGTGCCTTCGTCATACGTCAGATTTTCATTCCAAACAAAACAAAAGCGCGTGCCATTTGACGTTTATCGATATTAATTACAACGTCTTAACCTAGTTTTTGCAATATAATTATAAACGTTTTGCAGTGAAAACAGTTTATGTTCAATTTGTGTGTTGGGCTTACGCGTAAAAACTTGAAAACAACTATATGTAATTATAATTATATTTCAGAGGTTAGGTTAAAACGTCAGAAAGCACGTGGCTTTGTTTTGTTTGGAATGAAAATCTGACGTTTGTGACGCGCCACTTATCTTCCGAATTGCAATTTTCAATATCTATTCAGTGACATTGAGAGATGCATTATTCACACATTAGATCATTTTATAATGGCAGCTGGAGGTAGGGTTGCCAACTCCTATAATGCATTTGTAGGGAGAAGGCTTTAAGAAAATCGGGATTTACAAAAAAAATCGGGACACTTCAAAGTTTTTTATTGCATTTAAATAAACTTAAAATATATTTATAAAAAAAACAAAACAACGGCATTCTCGCAACTTTTAACAAAACAAAGAAAACTATTTTCAACAAACGAAAAGAAAATACATAATAAATTAAGTCCTTATTTGAATACATATTTGTTTTGGGATTTGGCCGCTTACAACACGCGAGCACGCGTTTTTGTACAACGTGCAAGCTAAGATGCAATGTAAATCGGGAATCCCCGATCACCGTCGCGCATCATTGCTCATTGGTCGGGTTGTCTCATTTTGAACACGAACGCTTACCGTCTGATTTGATAGATATACATACTCTATCTACATCAAGGATCAAGGTGTTAAAAATGTTGATTAAATGCGTAGGTTATGAGAAATCGGGACAATTTGCGTCCCGCCAAGGGTATGAGCGGGACGCGGAACACGAACCTTAAAAAGCGGGCAATCCCGCCAAAATCGGGACGGTTGGCAACCCTAGCTGGAGGGCAAACATTTGTTTCTTTAAACACTGATCAGTGTGTTTAAAGCTTAGAGGAGGAGTAACAAAGCAGATGTTTGTGTTACCATTTGGCACCAAAAAAGGGGCGTAACTTTAACTTCTTAGTCTCTTTACGCCGAGAATTGAACGAAAATTCTTAGTGATGACGACTAGTTGCACTATTGCGAACGTTGCATTTGTTATTTTGAGTTAAATTACATGAACTCTAAACACCAAATCTGCCCAAATTTTGGTAACACGTGCATAGCAAAGATCGGGCGTTGTGTATCCATACTCTGCCCTCCAACAAAAAATGGCGGTCTGTCAAAATCAGGCATTCTAAAATAGTCTGTATGAAGTGAGCGAATATTGCTTAGCAGCGCCTCAGTGTGGCGAATTTATAAATGTTTGGTGGTAATTCAGCTGTCATATTCATATATCAGTTTAAATTTTCTGCATATCTAGGCAGGGAATATTATTGGAGTTAAATCAGTTTTTTTACCTGTAAGTGCCCAATTCTAACTTGCTTTCTTTCCTAATTACAAGAGTATTTAAAAATGGAAGCTGTCCTTCTCTCTCTGTAATAAAACCTTGGTTTTAATTAGTCCGTTTTTCGAGATTCTGTATTTTGTATAATAAAACAATCGATTAAAAATAAAGTTTATTTATTATTAACTTAGGTATTCATCATTCATAAATTAACAAAGTGTATGGAAACTTTATTACAAGAATTTTTTCAACCGTTTTCTTTTATTTTGCACTTGGCAAACTACTTTCTTTGCTTCATGCAGGCGTTCATGAGACACGTGATTTGCCATACTGGTAAAATCCTTACCACAGTAAGAACATAGGAATGGACGTTCTCCAGAGTGTGCTTTCAGGTGCATTAGATAATTGTCATTCCGAATGAAACCTGCAAATGTATCAATGCTTTATTTCAATTGTGTTTAAAATATGGTATATTGTGTCACTCAATGCAATCGATTATTTACATTTAAATTATGTAAGTACTTACTTACCTTTACCACATATTTTGCAAACATACCAGTCTTTTCCAGTATGAATCTTAAGGTGCCTATTAAAATTACCCTCCAACTTAAATCTGGCTCCACAAACGGGACACGTATGTATACCCTCCTTTGTATGTGCTCTAATATGTCCTTTTAAAGCATAACTTTGCGTAAAGGACTTTTTACAAATTTCACACTCGTAATTCCTTGGTTTCTCATGTCCCGTAACTCTACAATGCTTCAGAAGCTTGTAGTTGCTTGGAAATTGCATTTTGCATGTCACACAGTCACTCTCCGACTCCTCACTTCTGATTTTTATTTTTTCAACAGCACCCTCTTTACTTACTCGTTCACTACGCATTTCGTCATCTACAACTTCAATTTTCATAGGTACCAACAGGGTTTCAAAATTAGCAACTTCATCTGCCATTTCAGTCCGATGATCATCTTCAATTTTAATTTCTATTTCTTCATTTGCGCCGTCAAACACATTTTTTTCTTCATCTGTGTTTTGTGACCGTTCTCCAGCTTCATTTAATACTTCTTTTAATAAGGTATTCGACTCTTGACATTTTTGCGCAAATTCGTAAAATTTAATAAATTGGCTCATACATGAAGCGCAGATATTTTCAGGCAATCCATCACCTTCTACAACCTACAATATATAATTATTTTATTTCTTGCCAAAAATGTATGTATTACCCGGACTGAAGTGCACGTTTCAAAAATATCACAGAAACAGAAATCTTTATAAGTTACTTTAAAGATATTGTTTGGGCCGCACTCCTGCAAACACGACCTGCAAATCTCTGGAAAATCGTGAACTTTAAGTGTTGTATCGCAACAATAAGTATGGTCTGTCGCAATTGGTGATTTCCCTAAAATTTCAGGATAACAATGTCAAAATGTCAAATTTATTTCTCACCTAAAACTCTGCGTTTTTCCGGCACATGATCTACTGGAACATAGCTTCTTTCTATTTTTGAAGAGACCATAGTTGGAATAGCTGTAGGAAGCAACCTATTCTTCAAGTTATTTGTAAACATCCTATTTTCAAAATGAGTATCACACAATCTGTATGATTTTATTTTTGATGTGTCCACTTTTTCTAACAGGTCGGCACGATTACAAGCAAGCAACCAGGTTTTCGATCTGAAATATTAAACATAAAACAAATAGTTTTAAAAATTTCATATTTAGTCACTTTGAATAGAATAAATAAAAAGTGCATTAAATGAACAATATAAACAAACTTACCTTTCGGAATCCTTTGGGAAACTAAAAAAAACTCTGCTTTTCTGTGCTGATCGATTCGGACAGCCCCGAACAACACAGGAAAATCCACCTTTATAATCCTAGATAAGAGAAATAATTAGGCATCTGAGTTAAAGAGATGAGCTTTGATTGTATATTGTGTTGAATTTTTATTTAAACATTGTATAGTCAAATGTTGTTGTGACTTATCATGTACCTTTTGATGATGAATAAATAATTACTATAATAGGCTAACAAAAACTTTCCATCGAAGAACCGAAAAGTAGTCAGAAATGTGAAAAAACATTCGACGTTCCAAACTACTTACACATCCATATTTTTCTTTGGCAGCTCGATTGGAAAGGATGTTGAATGCAAGATTCATGGACAATGAAGGGACCCAGTCAGGATCATCCTGTTCATCCAAACTTGCTGGTTTACCTGTTATATATTAGGCATAAAACAATATTTCGATAAATAAAAATAAAAGAATAGAAATAGTTTGGTTCGTTTGTTAACAGCAATCGCTCTCGTCAAGAATTTACTCTATAGTGCAATGCCCGTCGGCATATTTGCACGAGTAGTAGTTGTTTGAGCAAGTTCTGGTCAATTTTTCTCTGTCAATATGTCTATTATATTTTTGAAATATTATACAAGATGTTCCATTTAGAATAAAACATTTGCATCAATAGGGGAAAAAGCAACACTACCAAAACTGAATCGACCGCAAAATGTTAACTTCTCGTACCAAATTTCATTTAATTCGAGCTATCGATTATCGATGTATAAAATTGTTTCGAACTTTCGGTCACCTGCATAAAAAAAACTCTGCTTACCAGAAACAAAATGCTTCGAACATATTCTTCCATTAGTCAATTTCGATGCAGTTAAACCATCTCTGTTTAGGGCTGTTATCCATCTATTTCTTCTGATGGTCCGTAAGTCACTCTCGTTCTTTCTACAGTCGTATGAAGAAGGCACTCTGTAAAAGTTTACCCCCTTGTCATTACCTCGGCTTGTGCAGCCTAGCACCAAACACCAGTTAGGCATATCACCACAGAATAGGTATTGATGTTGTTTGATATCGCTTTCAAATGTTAGGAAAAAATTATGTAGCAGCTAAAATGTTCGCAAAATGTTTCACCACAAAAAACTTAATAAGAACAAGGGTTAAAACTTAAAACACAAATATCTGCACTTAAAATAAACACACAAATGAAATCTTCCCGCTTTGTCTTTGAGGTTGAAGTGAATACTATTTTAAAGATGGCCGTCCAGCCCCATATCAAGAATGCCGTACTCACATAAGGAAGTCTAGTAGTAATAGACATATCGAAGTCACGACAGGAGAGACAAAAGAAATTATGTTTGTTTGTAAGGAGTGACTACTGAACAGTCTGCCTGTTACTTTTAAATTTTGTTCCAGGACAGTTCACACAATATCAGTAAAATGACGTTTTAGAACTTCGTTATTGAAAGACATCGCCAACAATCTCGGTGGGTGTTCGGGTATAGAAAGAGCATTTTGTTCTGCGGCTACAAGAGTTCTGTGCCCGTACGGGTTCGCAGTTTTTGTTTGTTTCTACATCATCTTTTTGCCAAAAAATGCATGTGTCTGGTCCGAAAGGGCAAGTAAGGGTCTATTTTAAAAAAGCGTTCTCTCAGCTTAAGTTTTTTTACACTTCCAAAATGCCAATTAGGTATAGGTTACATTCTGTAATGCGCATGCGGTCGGACTGTTCAGTAGTCACTCCCTAGATTCATTCCATACGTTGTGGCAGACCCTAAAAATTTGCTTAATTCAATGTACCACATTATTTGAGGTAAAAAAATTCTAATGGGAAATGAGACAAAATATGCAAAATTTTGCAAGTTCTGGTTTCTTTTTGACGTCACACAATTATAGTTCATCGCTGTGATACAAAATACGACCAGAATAACATCTCTTTGTAGGCAGCTTTGATCTTTTAAAACGCGTTTATTTATGTCCCAACTAGGTTTTGTCAAGTAGGCCACTTTTATGCGACTATTAAACTTCATGCTAACAACCAACTAGCTTGGCTCAGTACCGAAACGCGCGGGAGTTTTTGTTCGAATCCAAGCGGATCGTTTTTCTTTTTTTCTTCTAAAGTTTGTTATAATTTACAGAATTTTACATTCCATGTGTCGTGTCCGGTGCCCCGTCACGAAAGGCATTTTTTTTAAGAAAATCCGGGATTACGAATGAAAACAAGTGAAAAATAGCACGCTAAAACTGGCAAAATCTAGTTGGGATATAAATAATCGGTTTTAAAGCCGATTTCAGTGTACAGCCGCCATCACCTTAGGTGAAAATAAATGAAACATGAAATGACCTACGTTTTGTAGTAGAAGAAAGCATACTGGCTGCCACGATGCTTACAAGTGATACTTTTTTCAACAGCATGATATTTTATTCTGATCTTTCTGTGACTGGGATTTCCTCAAAGTACAGATTTTAAATACATATAGATGTCAATTTAGCACCAGAAAATGAATTTGAGCATGGAGGCCGCCATAATTGGCTTAATTTTGATTTGTTACCGTCGGCTAATGCTATGCTTTTTGTAATCGATGTATCTACACCAGTAGATTGTATGTATGTATGTTTCATTTATAAAGATGTGGTAGAATTTTAGAATATTTTCTGCCTGAAACTGGGCCAAACAATGACACATGAACACCACAACAGTTTCCACTAGACACTATACAAAAATCCCTAGATTTGCACCGTGTATGGCAGCCACTAAACCTGCGAGATATTGAAAATTTGATATCGAATATCGACATTCAAAATATATCGATATAATCCAATTATTGGTATATTACCTGCCTGCTGTTTATGCACAAACAAATCCACAATCCAGTAAGCCTGTCAAGTGTTCCGGTGGCGATACTGGTCTAATTTCGAATTGGGAAGTACCGGTTGCGATTACGGATAAATAAAATGCCAAATGACTGCAGACGTCCATATGGTCAATATGTTAATTTCGTAATGAATTTTTGGGCGTAAGGGAAAGTATTTAAAGTATTTAACTTTATTTAACCTGTCCATTTTACATTTTCGAGTTTGTACATTCACTTGTTCGTCGTTCGAAAGCGCTCCCAGACATCTGTGATGGTGAAAACGTTCAACAAATATTTTTTAATACAAAAATCATAAAAAAAATGTTTTTGTTCATATTTGAATGTTATCAGTTGAAAAATAAGATAGGTACTTATTTTTATATTTTGTTCGTGATAACGAGATATTGATACAGGTGAAATAGATACCCTTGTTCGGAATTTTCATCAGAATAGATTAAAGATTAGCGAGGTAGACTCACCTCTATTGTTTTGTAACGTGGAATATATCACGCGCGTTCGGCTAGTTGCGGTTCCCAATTTCCAAGCGAATTCGAATTATTGTGGCTTCCTACAATTTTAGTGCTTCCTTTTTCTGCAAACTGACTTATGTTTAACAATATGGGTTTATCTTGGGGCGCGAACTGTGTGAAATACTTGCTGTTTAGTATTAATTTTGTAGTCGTGGTAAGTAAATGTTTTTTATAACTTTTTCTACCTAATATAATATGTGCATATATCACGTAACTATTTGTTTAAAAATGACCTTCGTTTATTGAAACTATAATCTGCGTGAATACTTGATAAAATGGAAACGGCTGTATCATTATTAAGGTAGGTAAACGAAAATCGCAAATATCGCAAAATTTAGCCAGAAGCACAATATTTCGGAATATTGAGCCACATATGCAATAATAAATAGATATCTAATCTACTTCGTCTCCTGCTATTAACCTGTTTACTTTTCTGATAAATCATTCATAAAGATAGTATTAAAAAAAGCGATGGATATTTAAATGATAAGTTATTACAGATAACTAATAATCAAATCAGGAAGAAGTTAAACTAATTAAATTTCATTTTGTATCAATATTCACCATAAACTGGATATATTTTAAAACAACTCTCTGAAAGTTGCGAAATGTTGTATAATTAGACCAACCTGGAAACCTACACTAATTTACAGCTTTTGACCTCAGTGTTAAATGCAAAATTAAATTTTTAAGCAGAAATTTTGCAGCAGAAGTGCCAGCCAACTTAAAATCTTCTATTGCGTTGGGACACGCGTCATTTTTGGATTTTAAGTCTTATACGCTTGCCAGAGAAATCTGGATTTTACTTTTACGGTCTCTTTTAGCATAAAAATGTGTTATCTTTTTTATAAAAGTCGCCACATCATTTTCCTTTATGCCTAAAAAGTACCTGGAAATTGATATCAGTCCGCTGAGATTAAATTGTAAATTGCCGGTCTTACATCGGGATCATAAGTGTTTAAGCACGTCATTATTATTGTTTTTTCAGTTGCAAATTAGTTACTGATTTTGTTACTATTAACTTAGAAGACATGGATATATTGGACTAATAATAGAGCAGTTGTTAAGGAGGACAATATTAAGTACACACTATTCTGTATACCCACCGAACAATTACGAGTTTGAACATTTATTTTATTACTTATTGTATATTTCCATCGCGGAAATATAATTTTCACCAAGGTTTGTTAAAAAGGCAGGAATTTCACGCAACCGACGGTTTGTTGAAAGTTTTTGAATTTCCCATAGAAAAGGTTCGTTTTGAAAATTTGGAACAAAGAGACATTGCTGAATACTCTCAGAGAACCACAAGTAATAAATTACAAATTTACAAACCTAGAATAATAATTTGCGGTTTTCAATCGCATTATTGTGCTACAAAACACGACATTTTTGGGCAGTTTTTCGTTTCTTTTCTTTACAATCAATGATGAGATGTTAATAGCAACCTATAACAAGTTGATATTCTACCAAAAATAAAATTCCTAATTTAGTGGAAAAATTTAGTTATCCATGGAGAAACAACTTCATTAAGGAGTAATTTTGCAAGAATTATTTCAGTTTTATTTGGTTTAGTAGAAATCAATGAAACACCCTTAATTTGTAGCAGTAGAAACTGCCAAAAAATCGTTTAGTTCAAAATTTTATTTGCCGCCCCAGGAAATTATAATTTTAAAATTGAAAAACAAAAAATATCAAAAGAAAACTAGTTACAAATGTTCAAAATGTGCGCCTCCATTCTCGATGCAAATTTGCCCTCGTCGTACAATTGTAGGGTTGGGCGAGATCGAGATCTCGGCGAGAGTTGGCCCACTCTCGTCTCGATCTCGAAAATTCTCGAACCTCTTCGGTCTCGTCTTGATCTCGAATAACTCTCGACTGCGAAAATCTCGTCTCGCCTCGAGACTCTCGGTTCTCGATCTCGAATTGATTAAGAGGTAGGTGGTATCCTTTGTACTTTGGAAGCCAAGTACCATACGGTCGATTTTCGCCTGCGATAAGGGGGTGGTGTATCGCAAGACGCGGCACCAGCAGTTTTCGTGTCAGGACCGCATTCAGAAACAGTTTGTTTGGGCTCGGGAACGTTTTTAGAACGCAGAATATTGAAATAAAAAATGTCCAGAATACAAATACACATTCAAAACATTTTTTTAACAGAACGTCTTATCCAATCAAAATACCACCCTCCTAATTATGAATTGAAGAACATTTTTGGGCCTAATGACGCAGATCTGTTCTTATTAAGTGAACCACAGGTTGCAACAAAATACTTACCTTTTCTTTTTCGCGATTGAACGATTGAATATTGTGTTAAGTTTGGAATTTAAAATAAGATGCCTCTGTAAAAGTTTCTATAAGCGGATACAGTTTTAAAAATTGAAAAATAAAAGCCCTTACCACAATATTATTTCACAACATTTAGTTGTACTAAATACGCATTTCGCCAGCAAAGATGCCAAAATACGTATTTAGTACAGCTACACAATCTCGTAGCTCGTAGACTACTGATGATGGCACCTTAGCTGCCGAAATACGTATTTAGTACACTTCAATGTCCTGAAATATTGTGGCAAGGGTTTTTATTTTTCCATCTCTATTAGTAAAACCACACGCGATCCGTGAATATTGGATTAAGTTTTGTTTTTTGAGTTGTTCTGTAATGTATTGTTTTTGCACTGAATGTATGTATTGTACATATAACATGTTTAAATCAACATTTCTTGTGTTTTAGTGACTGAAATACGCAATGATTCAGTAAAACTGAGTTATTGCGAAAAAGTTATCAAGGAAAAAACTTCACAATTATATTTTACAAAATCTAACAAAATGACACTTACCTATTTGCATCCGTTGGAAATTAAAAAAATCGGACACAGCATTTTTCGCACTGTTTCTACATTATTTTTATCAATTTATTATTTTCCAAAAAGTATTTTTGTTGTGATATTTATGGGACGCCGTTTGGGTCTTTAATCGTCTATTTAAGGATATGTTACAGATGTCTGTAAATCGGGAATTATGGATATCCCACAGATATTTTTAAATATTTAAAAATATCTCACAGATATTTTTAAATCATATTGGATATCAAACAGTGAACAATGATTATTTTTATCTGCGAGATATCTTTAAATATTTAAAAATATCTCACAGATATTTTTAATTCTATAATTACGGATATCTACTAAGCATTTTGATATCCAAAATTGTGGCGCCACCTATAAGGCGAAAGATGTAATTATTATTTTCTTTTGGGCTGGTGTAAATCGGTCGCGCGGCTCCACAGTGTTTCCAACCCTACCGAAATTTCGGTAGATCTACCGATTTTATATGTTATCTACCGATCTACCGAAATGATACATAATTATACCGAAATTTCATTTTTTAATTATGCAATAGAGTCCATTAGTGTAACGGCAAAATCAGAGCGCGGAATTTAAAACGCTATCGGCTGTCCTAAGAGAAAAGTAGGATAAAATTCTTCAATGCATTTTAAATGGAGCTTAGATGACCTTGCACTTCACATTCTATTTTTACCTTTCATCCTGATTTCTTAACATTAAATCAATATATGGCGATTACTATGAAGCTTTTTCGGTGTTTGTCTTGTAAAAGCATTTATTTTTGCAGTCATTTTGTTTAAAACCAAAATGCAACAAACTACTGCAATTTACGGCGCTAGAACCGGCGCAATAGATGGTTTAAATCGTCCATAGAAGTCCTTAATAACACTAATTTTTAACACTTTCTTTTCCATTTTACACTTTTTAAATATAAATAAATTCTTAAACCCCCTATTAAATAAAGATTAAACAATAAATTAGCCGGAGAAATAAACAACTTAACCTCAAACTCTGTGCATCAAACGTCAAAATAATAATGATCTGGTCTAAACAAGACATAAGTTCTTTTATTATATGTACTGTACTCATCCGTTTTAAAATATTTCTGAAATTAAGTTGTATTTTAAGTTGTTTTTGAAAATGTAACAGCTGGAAAGAGCAGTCTATTTGTCACTTGCAGAATCCCTGTGAACAGCAAACCGTTGTTAATATTGAAGTGGCGTGTAAATACTGTGAAAATATTGTGAAAATCCCTAATGAATATGTGTCCAAAAATGGCTAAAAAAATAGATACAGGATGTTGAAATTTCTTACAAAAATGTAATATCTGCTTGTATTGTTACCTACTATTTTCAGCTGTTTTGTGCTATTCTCGAGTATTTACACGCCAATTCGATATTTACAACACTTTACTATTAGAAAGAATGGATTGACAATTTCGTTTTTAAAATCTCGGACTAATGCACCGTGTTACACAAAATTATTTCTCTCTGAAACTATGCCTCGAACGCAAAAAACAAAAGAGATATTTTTTCTTGTAAATAAAACAAAGATTCTAATATTTTGCAACATATCTATGTAAGTCAGTAGCGTAACATAGTTTCGGTAATAAATGTGGTCTCCCCACCTCGTAGTGACGCCACTGGTGAGAGTACAAAACTCAAAATTTATAAATTAGTAAATAACTTCAAGGAATTATTATGCCCAAAATTCCAAATGAATAGGTCCGGTAGTTTTCCAGATATTAAAAAAATAACATTTTTGAAAGAAATTTCAACACCTTGTATCTCGCTTAGCCGGCATTTTTGGACATACGTTGATTAAGGTTTTTCGCATTATTTTTAAGTATTCTATCTACATACCCTAGAAGTTTGTTACACTCATTATAGATCACCCTGTATTGCATTATACTCCGATCATCTGTTTACCCTACAAAATTTGCATTTCTCTAAAACGTTGAAGATTCACTTCTATCGCGAGTGGCGACCACGCATCCAGTTTTTTTAATCATGTTTTTCCTTGCCCTCAGCGTTCAGGTTATTGCCAATAAGTGGTGCGAATAATATTGAAATATTAATAACGGTCAACGGCAAAACCAGCGCCGGCAACGAAAAGTAAATTTGCTGGCTGCCGGCGGTGACAACGCAGGCACTTCCGGGGATAAATATCCCAGGAAGTACCAACGTTGCTAAGCGTTTCCAATGTGTAAATATCCATCAAGTAGCTCATACAAGAGCCTACCTTGCATCGGCACCTTGGTTAATGGGATACACATGAAGTTAGCGGTTCAGGTAGCTTGGGGTGAAAACCCGCTGGGGATGACTTTTTTAGTCATATTTTTCCTTGTCCTCCAGGCAAAATGCTTGCCGTCTGTAATTTTCAAGCTTATAGTTTCTTAGGGCAAGGGAAAGGTATTTTTTCCCTTGCCCTACAAATGAAAACGACGTAATGCAACGTTGCACATTGGAATTGGAGAAGCTTGACAACGTTGGTATTTCCTACGATATTTAGCACTGATTTTATAATATCATAAAATCACTGATAATTTAGCCGTCCTCTTTATCCTCGGTAAGAAACGTCAGTTATTGCCGAACACGAACACAAAAGTTTCACCAATCAGAGTGCTACCGAGACACAAGTCCTGGGGAAACAGAAAATTCGACCGCGCGCAGGCTGGAGATTTAAAGCGGGAGAGCGCGTAAGTCAGATTTACACTAGACCATAAATACAACTAAGCTTACTTCCTGGAAATTAGAGGGCGCTGCAATTTTGGATATCAAAACTGGCAAGTGATATTCATAAATAATTAATTCTATCTTACAGATAATTCTAAATATTTAAAAATTACCGCCCCATATCTAAAATTGTTGATTTAAAAATATCTGTCGGATAAAAATAATTGTTTGTGGATATCTCACTGATAGCATTAAATATTTGAAAATATCTGTGGGATATCCTGAAACCAATACTATTTTTGCTCACTTTGGATTCGTATGTAATTCTTTAAGCAATACTTACGTGCTAAAGTCAAAGCTAAGCAAAAATTGATTTGATTTAAAACTATGCTATAGATATTTTCAAATATTTAAAACTATGAGTGAGATATGCATTAATAAATATTTATATCTCGCTGATATTTTTAAATAATGAATTATGGATATCTCCGAGATATTTATGTCGATTTAACAATATCTGGTAGATAGAAATAATTATTTATGGATATTACTTGCATGGTTTGATATAAAAAATGTAGCCTTCCACTTGCTATTCTAAATTGGATAATAATTACAACATGTAAAGGATGGTGTAATTGAATTATTGAATCTTTCGCCTTATAGGTGGCGCCACAATTTTGGATATCAAAATGCTTAGTAGATATCCGTAATTATAGAATTAAAAATATCTGTGAGATATTTTTAAATATTTAAAGATATCTCGCAGATAAAAATAATCATTCTTCACTGTTTGATATCCAAAATGATTTAAAAATATCTGTGAGATATTTTTAAATATTTAAAAATATCTGTGGGATATCCATAATTTCCGATTTAAAAACATCTGTAGGATATCCTTAAATGGACGATTAAAGACCCAAACGGCGTCCCATAGATATTAACGAGGATATTATTTATGCAGTTACTACGATTTTATTTTAAGTTTATTTTCTAGAAGCTCTTTTATTTGGTTTTAAAAAATAAATATAATTTTCTCACATAACGGTTTAGTTTAGTATTATTAATTATCACCTATTATTCTTGACAAAAATACAGAAAAATAACATTGATCAAAAAAATAATGTCGAGAAATCGAGACTCTCGACGATTTCTCGAGCGAGAGTCTCGATCTCGTGCAATTGACTCTCGGTCTTGATCTCGATTTCATTGGACAGTTCTCGTCTCGGTCTCGCACCCGAGATTTTCATTCACTCTCGATCTCGGCGAGAATCGAGACGAGAAATGCACAACCCTATACAATTGCGCTGGTAGCGTTTCGCGTTTTTGTACGGCTTATTTTTAGGCCTTCAATAACTTCATTGAATTGGAATCGTAAATCGTGCAAATTATTGTGCCGTAATTCAAAATTTTACAAGTAAACAGACTGTTTTGCAAATAAAGAAAGTATGCATTGGGAAGACACTAACTTTGAAACTCAAAAAACATTAAACTTATTTATAATTTCATCGTTAAGATTTTCTTTTACACTTTCCTATTGTTTACAAAGTTCATATCTTGTAAAATTACATTTTTGTAATTCTTTTTTCTAATGCCAACTAAATTGTTGTCCAAAATAATAGAATTTTATTTTCTGTAGTGATACAATAAGTTGTCTGGAATTGTCGGAAATTTTACGAAAGCTGTTGCGTTGCTTGGTAGCCACGAGTGTAAATTTGACAGTTAAAATATCACGAGCGCTTGCGCGAGTGATCTTCTGTCAAATTTACATGAGTGGCTAGTAAAAGCAACCGCTTGAGTAAAATTACCTAAAAATTCCAGACCACGAATTGTATTTGACAAGATTATTTTTTGAATCGAAGCAAGGTAGTTCAAAACGAAATTTTATTTCAATTAATTCACATACAAAGAAATGTGTTGGGAATATTAGACGTTTGGCAGGTACTAAAGTAACTAGATTATACATTATAAATGCACCTACAAATTCAAAACTATGGCAACTTATCAACAAGCAAAATTATAGAAAAAAATTACCGGGGGTAAATACATAAGAGATCATTTTTTAGTTGTTTTATGTCGTAAATTATTATCTGCTATATCTCATTGGTAAATGCTGAATCTTCATCAGGAATTAAGTTAACTAAGTTTAGTTTCTCTTAACACTTTGTGTTATTATTAACGGTAATATAATAACGGTTTGAAGTACCCATATGAGTACATAAGTCTTCATTTTTTAACTTTATTTGGTTTTATTATTAACCCATCCTCGCTTGTGATTCTTTCTTATCAAAGTAATGGGGTCTGTAATAGCATATAGGTAATACAAAATGCAGGGAAAATACGATCACATGGTCACTTCGACAGGTAAGTGTGGGATAGGGTCCATTACAGTCGCTATATTTTATTATTTCCCATCTCCACGTTCAAGTCTTTTTTTCAGAAGTTCTTAATAGTTGAATTAATACTGTGAATTGCACAAAAATTGTGAATCAGCGATGTACCTAAAACCTAATCAGCCTGGATTACTTAAACTATCTTTGATATAAGTGCTTAAAATGTATCAATAAAAAAAGTTCAAGATTAATAGACAAACTGTCAGGTCTTGATTTTTGGAGGCTGAGCCATGGGGTGACATTTCGTAGGGAAATATGGGAGGAATCTAATGCGCTTTGAATTTTATCTAATAGCAAAAATGTTTGAAATTCTATTTCACAATTTGTTTCAGATCAGTGGTATAATTCTTATAGCAGTTGGTGCAAGTGTAAGGGGCTATTTCGATGAATACTCGCCATTTTTGGAAAGTAACTTTTTTTCAACGCCCAATCTTCTCATCGCCATAGGTGTGATTATTTTTGTAATTGCATTTTTCGGATGCTGCGGGGCGTTTAAAGAAAATTTCTGTATGGTAGTCACTGTAAGTATTAGGAATGCGAAAACACCGAGAATTTGGTGCCTACCAGTGATTTGAATCATGTAAAACTGTACGATGATTTTACTTTTTAGTTCTGCACACTTCTAATATTAATCTTCATTTTGGAATTGGCTGCTGGCATTGCTGGATATGCTCTCCGAGATAATACTGCTAATGTTCTGACCAATAAGTTAGGTGAATCGATGGAAGAGTATGACACTGTGAATGGTACTAATGAAGTTACAATCCTGTGGGATCTAATTCAAAGAGAGGTAATTTTATTTCAATGTAGGTACTTCAATTCTTTTATTTCGGAATGATAACTTTCTTTTTTCACATAGCCAGGTACGACTTACTAATACCATAACTGTTATGGTGTTATGGGCTTACTTATTAGGGCTTTTCATTCACAGAACACCCAAATAAGAACGCGCAGCTTAATGTTAAAAGTAGGAACCGCGTTTAGCGGCATCTCTAGCTGTTTACAAGAACCAATTACTATTTACACGAACTTCAAAAACTGGCAGTGACATTCGTCCGAAAAACTAAGAACAGCTGATTGTCAGTGTACTTCTGCACATGCGCACAAACGAAATGAAAAGGTCTATTTAGTTTTGAAATCTTGGGGCAAAAATAGCTTCTAGTAATAATGGAAATAATGACATATTAGATAGAATTATTTATTTCTTGAATTCAAAAATTATTTTCGATTTTTGGCAATGCATTGTCATTGTTTGTTCATGTTAGTCATTATGATACAAAGGTGTCTACTGAAGTACTTATTTAATAGGTCGATATCAGTCTATTTTTCACAAACAAAAGATAATGATTCAGCTGTCCCTTAATCACCAATTCTCACGTACAATAAAAAAATTTTAAGTTAATCATGAAAGTGGCGAGTTCATTGACAACAAGAAATAAAAATGTGTCTTTAGATTTCCCCCATAATTTTTATATTATATGAGTATGTGCTCAGCAATGTTTGAAATCTCGATGGTTCAATTTCTTTGTTTCCCAGTTTGAATGCTGTGGTGTAAAAGGACCTGCTGACTGGAAGGAGCAAACCAGTACGAACCATGAAATTCCCATATCTTGCTGTGGTCCCATAAGTGGCCATGTAGGAACATTTGAATGTAATGAGGAGACCGATACTATATATAATACAGGATGTGTTGAAGCTTTCGGAGCATTCATTGAATCGCATGCAGTCACAATAGGTGGCGTTGGCATAGCTTTTGCCATGATACAGGTAACTTTTCTTCGCTATTATTTTATCAGAGAATAATAAATAACGAAAGATGTTCTAAACTGCACTCAGTTTTCTTTTATCAACACCCCAGTATTCAAATGTTGCTTGTTTTCAGCTTATTGGAATAGGATTTTCATGTTTCTTAGCGAAAAAATTGAGAGAACACGCTGTGTATCAATAAATCGCAGAGCAGTATTAATATTAAGTTTTCTTTGACTATTGTAAATAATTATTTAAGATTATATAGTTAGGTAGGTGTATTTAATTTACTTACTTGCTATGTTATGCTTTATACAATATAATACAAAATATAATTTACTATAGGTAATTTTGTTTTCTATTAATTTATAAGTAAGTACCTAGTACATGAAGATTTATTCATATCTTTCAAAACATTATTCAATTATCGTTAATCATTTTGGTGCAAAATCAGATTGGTTACCATCTGCATTCATCATAAATAAATAGTGTTTAGTATGTTCTATCAGTGCTATATAAACAGTTCTTTTCACTCTTTAAAAAAGCTGCTACTTTTCGCGAGCTATCACAGTGATCACCGTTTTCAATAAATCGCCGTCACCGGTAATAAATGGTAGGTTTACGTTCACCACCTCCGTATAATGTACCTACTCTTATGTTAAATATTCTACTTGTTAGTTAATTCTAACCCACAAAATATCCCCCAAACATCATTTGCATCTCCCAAAAATCCTCCCAATGCATCAGACCCCCAAAAATTCCTCCAACATATGAAAAATACCCCAAATTTGGGGGCAAATCCCCCAATCTGGCAACCCCGGTCTAATGTGCGAGAGGGTTATAAAAAATATGTTTTGAACTCGCCGCTCTCAAAATGACATTTCGCGATCCCGACAGACAAACTCAAACATAGCAAAAAGCACTGGCCCTTTCAGGCTTTCTAGAAATAATTTGACTTGATAGTAATAAAGTTTGGTTAACAAAACGCCATTTCTCCAATTTGGATGTTGAAAATAGTGAAAGAATAAAGATAAATCGCTATTAATTCGATTGACACTTTGACAACTCAATTCAATAAATTAAACCAAATGTCATTTTCCACAATTCTCAAATGGAAATCTGTCAATGTAACCACTTGATCTTTTGAAATTTTAAATTGGAAACGTATTAGATAATAATTAAAAAATTATAATGTTCGTTTCAAAAAATATTGTACGAACCTCGATGCGCGAAGACGTCTTCGGCGCAAATGAAGCACTCGCTCCTTCGTCGCTCGTGCTTCAAACATTGCGCTCATGCGCGAAAAATGTCTTCTCGCACTCGTTTCGTAAATAACTATTTTGAACTCACCGCTCTCAAAATGACATTTCGCGAACCCGACAGACAAACTCAAACATAGTGTTCGCGCACTAGTGCGCGAAATCTAGCAAAAAGCACTGGTCCTTTCAGGCTTTCTAGAAATAATTTGACTTGATAGTTATAAAGTTTGGTTAACAAAACGCCATTTCTCCAATTTGGATGTTGAAAATTGTGAAAGATAAATCGCTATTAATTCGATTGACACTTTGACAACTCAATTCAATAAATTAAACCAAATGTAATTTTCTACAATTGTCAAATGGAAATCTGTCAATGTAACCACTTGATTTTTTGAAATTTTAAATTGGAAACGTATTAGATAATAATTAAAAAATTATAATGTACGTTTCAAAAAATATTATATGAACCTCGATGCGCGAAGATGTCTTCGGAGCATTCGCGCAAATGAAGCACTCAGCACTCTCTTCTTCGTCGCTCGTGCTTCAAACATTGCGCTCATGCGCGAAAAATGTCTTCTCGCACTCGTTTATAACTAATTTAATTAGTTACAGAACGCTGCAACACCTATAGCGCACCTTGTATACGCCACCGTTAGATGGCGACGGCATGGAGTCAATTTTTAGGGTCCCTATCAATTTTGTAAAATGGCTGCCACATAAGCTGTCATGTGTCATCCAGTCGGACAGCTAGTGATAATGACGGAGAGTAGTATATTACCCGCTGGTGCTTAAGATTAAGTGCCAGCAAAAATGAGAAGGTACAAAATTAGTTAATTATAAGTATTCCAATGTCGAATACGACACCAGCCGCTGAGCAGTGGTCGCTTTACGCCGCTGCTCAGAATTTGCCGGCCGTGTTAAACGATCCCAACAGAGGTAAACAGACGAATTTTTTTGTTAAAACTTGGGGTGATTCCTTTGTGGACAAGTCTGTGACGGACAAGAGTCCGTTTCTACCTGACGTCACCTATTCTCACTTCGATGCGTACTTGAGGAAAGTGGGGCGGAGGCATAAGAGGCATGTAAGAATTTCCCAGCATAACGCTGAATCAAATAACGTTAATTTTAAGAATAAAATCGATTTGAATCCATTTGAAGACAGTTTAAGTAACATTCCAGAAATATTTCTAAGACAAAACTTTCCGTTGAATGATCCTAAAGTTTTCGAAACCGTTTTCCCGAATATCAAATCCGGAGAAAGCAAAAACCATCAAAGCGGGCGACTGTTGCAAGAACAATTGAGTTATTATTTAGATATCGTTGAAGTGGAAATAGCGAAGCAAGTGTCGCAGAAGTCTGGGGCATTTTTTCATGCGATGACATCTCATGATACGATCATGGAACAAATGGGCGATGCTTGTAAAGAGGTTAGGACATTGCGGACAAAAGTCCAGAAAGTGGATAAAATGCTAGCTAAAGATTCTCTTAAGTTACTGGGGCTCGCTAGAACACGTTCGAATGATTACGCCCTGATGGATAAAATGAAACTTATGGCTACAGTACTTCAAACGCAACCTACTTTACAATTGCTGCTGAGTTCTTCAGATTATGTGGGTGCTTTGGAATTGATCGCAAGTACTCAAGAAGTTTTAGCAAAAGAATTAGCTGGCGTTACAAGTCTGCGTCATCTGCCATCCCAATTGAAAGAGATGTCTCGGCTAATAGACAAAATGTTAAGTACGGAATTCGAGAAGTATGCGGCAGCTGATTTACACAGGCCTCTAGATGATACAGAAGGTGTATTAGAACCCGAAAGGTTGACTAGTCTGGTTGCAGGACTCTTGCGACAGAGCCATATGCAATTTTTGGAAACCTACAAACAAGAAGCAGTGACGGCGGCGCAAACGTTTTTGAAGCAACTCATGATAGAGCAATTAGCTGATTTTGAGGACGATAAGGAGCACTGTTTGACTGGGTCAGGAGAAGCGGCACCCAGTTTGGATTCAACTCAGTGGCTGAGGATGTTGGAGTCCGCAAGCGATACACTAGGTAAGAAAACATATAGTTGCATAATTTATTCTTCGATATTGATTGAAGTCTGGATATTCTTATTAATGTTAGTCTATTTTTGTCTCAATAATTGTCTAGAATTTTATAGGTGGTAAAGTAATTGATAAGGATATTGCCATTAATAAGTTTGTGTTTTTATTGTCTTTAGAGTATGTACTTAGCGATGAACATTTAAAAAACTAAAAAAGGTTTTTTAAATTCAAGCAGGTATTATGAAAGTGGGTTTATGAAATTTGTCAGTGAATGCAAGAACGTGAAATTTGCCACGAAAAATTAGCAGCAGACATATAATTGTTATTTCAAAAGGAAAATTGTACTTATACATAGGAATGATTCATTGGCCTTGAGGGCATGACTTTACCTTAACAAAGTTCTAAAGTGTTTTAAAAGTATTTCGGTGTTTTTAATTAGTGTTAATTAGTTGTGCATTTTTCATTATTTGCTCAGTACGACTGTTTTTATATTTATCGAGTTCATTACTATTTATTATAATAATTATGTGATTAAGCAATGCAGTATAAAATTTTTCCAAATAATAGAAATTAGCTAGTTTTTAAATGGTTAAGTTTTTTACTCAATTTTATAAAACTTTTTTGAATAATTTAACGAAATTATTCTGGTAGAAGCTTAACAGATATTTAAATAAAATTGTGTAACTTTTGATAATGAAAAACAATGGAAAATACACACACAGGCAAATTTAAAGGAACGATTAGAAAATTAAGTTAATTTCATTAATTTCTGTTTTCAATGGCCAGACCTAGACAGCATAATATTACCTGCTAACAACTGTTATTTTTTGATCCTGTTCACAACACTTTCAAATTGTTGGTATATTTTTAAATAGTGTTGTGTTACATTAAAGTGTTTTTGTACATTTACAACGCGTATTTCCTCTAGACAAAGATTCGTACTTTTTTGTAAGTACTCATTTCAATGTGGTCATTTTTGTTTGCTGTCATCTTTTTCATTATAAATCAGTTCATAATAAGTGATTTGGCACCGACTGATATCACTAGGGCTGTAGAAATGAGCAGACAAGGTCGAACTTCCAGTGAGATTGCTTAAACATTTGGTAAATCAAAATCGGCGATCCACCGTTGCGTTAGTCGTTGGAGACTGAGGTGTAAATATCCCGAAAAATTTGTGTACACTTATTTGGAATTCCAATGGAATTCCTTGGAAGTCCTTGGAATTCCTTGGAAGTCCTTGGAATTCTCTGGGAATACCCTGGAATTCCCCGAAACAGTTAATTTTGTATGTGGTCCTTATGAGGTAAAACAGTCAATTTTAAATGTTTCTAAAGCAACTTTGATTTCGTTTTAATTATCGTTTTTTCCGGGAAAAAGAAGCACGAAGCAGTAGATTCCTAATGGCTTTTCAGCAAACAATGTTGAATAGCAAATTTTATGGAAGGACAATCTTTCCCAAGAACTTTGTCGGTAAATATTAATTTCTCCACACGTTCCTTAAGAATATTTGAAATATGAAAGTAAATTTTAGTGGTGTGATGAGTAATAGGAGGGGTATCTGAGTTTCTGCAATCTGCAGGCATCCATTGCATTCGCATCCACCGGCCAATAATTTTCAATTTGAGGGTGAGGTGAGGTACAGTGCTGTCACAATTCTGTATTAGTTTCAGAAGTTTAGTCTCTAATCTGTGAATTTAGTTGGGTAACTGTCCATTGTAGGTATTATTGGGTTCTAAATATGTAGTACTTTTTTTATAATTTCGAGAATATTTGATTTAGGAAATTGCGAAAGGGTTCCAAGACGCAATAATACTAATAATAATAAATTATTTTGTTTTCTTCTATTTTCTGTTCCAATTATTAAGGCATGGAGCTGTAGTAGTACCAGGGTGGGCGTCAAGGTACTTGCGTACGTAACATTTGCGTACATAAGGAAAGATGTCCAGCAGGAAAAGCGGGCAGCTCGAAACAAGTGTCATTTGCGTACAACATAAAAATCTGCCAGGTTAAGGTCAAGCGGAGCGGAGCGAAGCGAGCAGGGCGTTGTAAGTCTCAGTCGTTAGCGTTTATAATATGATTCTCCTCAAAGATCATTCAACAAACATTTTACAAAAGAAATCACCGGGGGAATCAAGTTAACTTACCTCAATATTTAACATAATAGGTGTTCGAAATAAATATTTAAATTAGGAATCCAAATTTTATGTTGCACGCAAGTGCCACTAGATCTCAGAGTTGTTTAATTTACCTGCTGAGCCTTATTTTGCTTTATGGACGCTAATGCCATAAAATTTGCCTTGTACGCAAGTGTCATACATTCCAAGGGTGAACTCCGTACAGGGCAGGTCGGTTATATCTAACGTAATTTATTACATTTGCCATACTTGGTTGGTGATTTTATATATCGTCTGGTTAATTTAAAAAATCGAGTATTTTAAAGGCTTTTATTACATTTACCATTAAGTTGTGGGTATCAAATATAAAAACCAGCCAATTCAATTAATTACCTACTGCAAATATGAAAGAATTTATTATATTCGCCAAATTTCGTGGTGATTAAATATGTATAATTGCCGATATTTATACAAAATAGCCGGATGAATCACAATTACTGTAACATTTATGTAAAGTTACCTATATTAGAGGTTATACGTTCTATGTTTCTTTTCAATGATATTCAACCGTTGCACAATATATCTTGCTTCCATTTTAATAACAGAGCAATGAGTCATAAAAAGTGAGGCATACTGTATTAGTATTTACGTTTATTTTCAAGCTACCATTTTGTTATTTTTAGTTTAAAGAGTTGCCTTTTTTATATACATATATATTTTGTTTTCTTTAATAAAATAATATTTGTTTTAAATAATCAAAAATTAGTTTATTTTGTTTCTTTAAGCACTCTATTAAGAAATTTAAGCATAAAAGTAAAAAGGTTTATGCCAGTATTGCACTTTTGTTTGGGATAATTGGGAGGAGATTACTTTCCTCGAAGACGTTCGGAATTCCATAAAATTATTTTGGAAGGCCTCGGAATTCGTTGGAATTCCTTGGAAATCTTTGGAATTCCTAGGAAATCTTTGGAATTCCTTGAAATTCTTTGGAATTCCTTGGAAATCTTTGGAATTCCTAGGAAATCTTTGGAATTCCTAGGAAATCTTTGGAATTCCTAGGAAATCTTTGGAATTCTTTGGAAATCTTTGGAATTCCGAGTCTTGCGTACAAAAATTTTTCGGGATATTTACCCCTCATTGGAGACAGACAGGACTGTTTTTGAGAATACATGGCCAAGGCAGAAAACGTTCAACCATGGCCGTAGACGATCTTTCTCTTGTGTTGCAAACACAAGAAACAAGCGTCAAACCAGGGTTGATTGAATTTTTCCAAGTGGACATAATCGGACGATTTTGTCCAATGGGGAAAACCCGCAAATTTTGAAAATGATCATATTGAATAGTTTACTACCCAAAACAAATTCCGCAACTTTCGATTTTTACATTTGAGTCTTATTTTCGTCATTATTAAATACGAAACATGCGTCACGCTCGAGACACAATATTTGAATGACGCTGGTGACGTACTTGACCACTGGGCCCGACAGATTAGGTAGGGATTTTCACATGCGCAAACCTATCCGTTTGCACCCTGAGCGCTCGTTTATTTCTCGACTCCTCCCACTTTTTCCAGGGAGACGTGGAAACACCGCGGCGCAACGGATAGGTCTCCTACGCCACAGAAAGCGCGCGTTTTAGCCATCCCGGTCATGCTGCTTTCTATGTTGCAAATTTTTCGTTCAGCACGGCACATAATCAAAATTTTTACGTGGTACGCGATACATATTCTATTTATGCTTGATATTACAGTACTAAAAGTGATAAATTCGATTAAGCGGGTCTTCCCCATTATGTCCGTCCGGACAAAATCAATAGTGATGGACAAGTTGGACAAAATTGAACGAAATCAATAAAACGCGGCAAAAATTCAAAAAAAAACTTATATTTTTCATACAGGGTGTCCCGGTGAAGGTGGGAAATCTCTTCGGTGCGTATAGATTACACGAAAATGACACCCCAAGTTCATATAAAGTTTTCTCCTACGACCTTCCCCTGCCGAGATATTCTCCCTTAAATTGGAGAAATAAAAATTGTTTTTTTTACATAAAATTTTTATTTTTAATTGTATTTCGATAATTTTCTTGGAGACGTACGCAGTGATTGAATGTCGATAAAATAATGCGACCATTTTTTTGATAGCGCATCAGGGGAGCAAAGGGTGAACTACCCCTTACCTTCTTAACGTCATATTTTTGAAGGGGCTGGACATTTTTAATTTTTAACCGCATGTTTTGTTTCCCCGAACATTTTGCTAATAAAAAGTTACTCTTAGATTTTGATAAAATGAAGCGTTTTCGAGAAAATAAAACTCAAGGAGCAAGAGGTACCGTGTTTCGACGATTTTGGTTTTCATTTTTTCTGGCATTCGAAAAACCGAACGTATTTTTTTAACGTAAATTTTCACTACCTTTCGCAAACTGCGAAGGTTATTTTTATACGACGCTTCGTCTGTTGTATACATCGTCAATTTTTATTTTTTCTTAATACGGACCTGGACAATTTTTAATGAATTTCAAAAGAAATAGCTAATGTGGGGTCAAATCATACTTAAAAATAATGCCAGAAAAAAATAAAAACGAAAATCGTTGGGTTTTATTTTCTCGAAAACGCTTCATTTTATTTTTATTAGCAAACTGTCCGGGGAAACAAAAATGCGGTTAAAAATTAAAAATATCAAACCCCTAAAAAATATGAAGTTAAGAAGGTAAGGGGTAGTTCACCCCTTGCTCCCCTGATGCACTATCAAAAAAATGGGTGCATTATTTTATCGACATTCAATCACTACGTACGTCACCAAAAAAATTATCGAAATACAATTGAAAATAAAAATTTTATGTAAAAAAAACAATTTTTATTTCTCCAATTTAAGGGAGAATATCTCGGCAGGGGAAAGTCATAGGAAACAACTTTATATGAACTTGCGGTATTATTTTCGTGTAACCTATACGCACCCGAGAGATTTCCCACCTTCACCGGGACACCCTGTATATTGCATTAAAAATAAAAAAAATGGAGATGAAAACCCATTTTGGTGCTTGACTGGATAGGTTAGCAGACTAACTACTAACTTACAGTATTTAATAAATAAAAATGAAACTTGATTTTGACCAATATTGTGTGATTTTGTCCAATTTTGTCCAATAATGTGATTTTGTCCAATAATGTCCACGTCCTGGACGAAACCAAAAAAAGTGGACAAATTCACAATCCTGCGTCAAACGGCAATTCAGGCAAGAAACGCACTGGAAGAAGTTCGTGGAATCAACATAAGTGAGCGTTCAGTCGGAAGAAGACTGAGAGAATTTGGTTTAAAGTCATTTGTACCAATAACAGTCCCACAACTTCAGATACATCATCGAGTAGCGTGGTCTGATTTTGCTCGAGACCACCAGGATTGGAATGATTACCAATAGGGCCATGTTTTGTTCAGGGGTGAGAGCCGTGTAAATTCAATTGACGGTAGGGAAGATTATATCGACATCAAGGAGAACAAAATACAGTTTAATTTTACTCCTACTGTCTCTTTTGGTGGAGGCTCAGTTGTGGTGTGGGGTGGCATATGTTTAGGGGCACGCACAGAATTGGTGGTGGACGATATAGGGGCGCTTTAACTGCAGATAGGTACATAAGGCATATTCTGCAAGACCATGTGGTACCTTTCACTCCATATATCGGGGAAAATTACGTCTTCATGCAAGATAATGCTCACCCACGCGTCGCTCACTGTGTATAGGACTTTTTAAACCAAGTGGGTGTAAGCACTATGAATTGCCCTGCATGTTCTTCAGACCTTAAACTGATTGAACAAGTATGGGACATGCTAGGCAGATGACTGAGATCAAGAATTCCTGCAGTCCAAAACAGAGAGCAAGTGAGAGTTGCTTTATTTGAACAATGGGAGAATTTGCTTCAAGAAATGATGGAGGCCTCATCAGAAGTATGTGAAAATGGATGACTGTAGTCATAAGGGCTCGTGCTTATTGAAAAAATAACCTGTGCACTTTTTTATTCATTAATTATTGTTTAAAACCCATTAAATTGTAAAACTCTTTTATTGTAAAGAACCTTCTTGTTGGTTACTTTTTTCTAATAGGCTTCCAAATGGCACCAACCTTTACAAAATAAATTAAAATTAATTAGATAAATTCTGTTTTAATAGACCCCATTGGAATTAAATAAACAACAAACAAAACAGAAAGAACATTTTCGAATTTACCTCCGTTCCTTTAAATTTGCCTGTGTGTGTATATTAGTGTAATTCAAGTAAATGCTTTTACCATATAAACTGATACTTGGTTTTTAGCTCGGTTTTTAGTCCAGTCAATCGGTGATCAAAACGTAAAAACCTCAAAATTTTCGCACTTTTTTCAGTTTCTCGCTTATATCTCGAAGACTATGCGTTTTTCAAAGATGACCACTCTATACAAAATTAAAGTAGACAAAATTTCCTACAAAATGCAACTTTGATTTTCTGACGAGAGATAGCGGCGCTGGAGCGCGCTGAAAAACAGCGATTTTTTGGGCCTTCTGCGAAAACGTCAAAGACGCCCACTCCCACCCCCTACAACTCGAAAAATATACATGTTATCAACAAAAACCCTTAAACCACGTGAAAGTACATTAAATTTCCTACAAGAGACGTCTCTAACATTCAATTTTCTCATAAGGTGGGAAGGAGCAAAGCGAAAATCACGAAAAATGCCTTCTGCGCTCTACAGCCAAAACGGTCCCTCCCACCTGTCTATCTCTCATCGGCGCTATACTTTCGATGTATTACGCTTAAAAGAGGTTGTTTTGAATGAATTGATAGCAAAGCATGTTTGATGAAAACATTAACAAATTATATTTACAACGTACTAGGTACACGACACTGAATATAAAGCTGCGAGGGGTTGTTCACGCGGGGAAATATGCGTACACAGTGCAGGCAATTTTTTGGCAATGCGAGGAAATGTTCGGCAATTTTGGGAAATTTTAGGGCAATTCAAGGAAATTCTGCGGCAATGCAAGGAAATTTTGGTGCAATGTATGGAAATTTTGGGGTAATGCAAGGAAATTCTGAGGCAATTCAAGGAAATTTTGGGGCAATTCAAGGAAATGTCTAGGAATTTCATGGTATTTTAGAGGCAATGTGAGGAAATTTTCAGGCAATGTTGAGGTAATTTCAGAGGCAATTCAACGCTTACAAGTATACAAGCATGCAAATTTAGATAGCAGTACTTGCTTAGGTTTATCCTATCTTGAAATTCTGAAATCTGAAATACACATTTCAAATATTATCCAGCAAAACGACAGGTATGTGAATAAATAGAGGTCAAACGCTCCTAAACGTATACATATGGGTAATTAGGTATTTTACATATTATTTTATTTTTTACATATTAAGTAACTTTATATGTATACAGGGTGTTACAAAAAGTAGGTTAAGCCGTTAACCACAAATTATCTGGTCAAAAATAATGGGACTTTCCTTATGCCATTTTTCATTTAGGCTTCTTTCTTTCAAGATACAGGGTGTTAAAGTTTTTACTGGGATTTTTATTAATGACTCCTTTGTTTTTACGATATTCCGTTGAAATTTTTTCATATACCGGCACAATGTTTGTATAATTTTGATCAAAAAAATCGATGCGCGATCGGAAGAAAGGGGAGTTATAATACCCATTGACCCCCCAACTTTTCCCTGAGCACGTCTATGGTTCTTTTAAAATTTTGATTTAGGGCTTGGTTTACGAGATGTTGCAACTCATTTGACTATGTGTTGTTGATCCACTCGCTGTTTAAATCTCTCAATTTTTCTTAGGTGACGAAGTAAGCTCGAGAAAAATGTCCTTGGAGGAATATGTCCCTGCATAACGTCTAAGCTTCAGAAAAATGCCCTTGGATGGTACCTTTTTTATTCATAATTATTTTGACAACTTAACGCCTATCTGTCTTTCTTTCCAATGCTAATTTGGCTGTTAGACGTTATGCAGGAACATGTCCGAAACGGTACCATCCAACGAGATTTTTCTTGAGCTTAGTTCGTCACCTAAGAAAAATTGGGAGATTTAAACAGCGACACAGCGACACATAGTCAAATGAGGTGCAACATCTCGTAAACCAAGCCCTAAATCAAAATTTTACAAGAGTGAAAAAATAAAAGAAATGAACGCTTGGTACAAAAAACAATACCTTTGAACCATAGACGTGCGTCGGGAAAAGTTGGGAGGTCAATGGGTATTACGACCCCCCCTTTCCTCCATTCGCGCATTGATTTTTTTGTTCAAAATTACACAAACATTGTGTCGGTATATGAAAAAATGTTGTTTCAATGGAATATCGTAAAAAACAAAGGAGTTATTAATAAAAATAGTTTTTTTAATTTTAACTTTAACACCCTGTATCTTGAAAAAAAGAAGCCTAAATGGAAAATGGCATAAGGAAAGTCGCATTATTTTCGGCCAGATAATCTGTGGCTAGCGGCTTGACCTACTTTTTTTGTAACACCCTATATACTTACTCGTATTTCTGGAGAGTATACGTAAATATTCAGATTTATCGAAGGATGTTAATAGGTAATTAATTCACCTATATTTTTAATTTATCTTATGTTTCGGACCAATAATATTTTAGGAGATATAATTTAAGACGAGTACATGCTACCTATTACGTTATTTCTTACACTTCATCAGGGGGTTAGGTACGGGTATTAAATTAATTTTAAGGTACACCTTCAGTTGTTTCAAATTCAAATGCAACGACGCTATTATACATACAATTAAATTACCCGGTTTATTAAAATTAGCAAAACTAGAAAAAATCTCGGAAAAAATTGAGAGTGAATTTTTAAATCAGCATTTCAGTTCTTTTAATAATTCAAAGAGGTTAGAATTTTTCCTTTTTGTAAGGGGATATTTGTTGGGCATATAAAACGGCACTACTTTGCCCTTTTAAGGGGATATTACTAATTCGATGAACTTGAAATTCTTTGGATATATAATTTGAGTACAAACAAATCGATTGAATAACCTAGATTTTTGATTTTTGTTTTACACTTTCAGTAACAAGAAAATGAGAAAATTGAACGTGCGAAATTCAAAATTCTGTTAAGCTTATTGTTCTATTAAGGATTCTTCCGAAGTTTTATAAATTTTGATGAGAACGCAGTGCATACCTTATACCTTATAGACCTACGAGGGGACTTGTGAACAATGGAGATTTATAAATCAACAATAAAAGTCAAATAGCTGGAAATCTCTCTAGCGTGATGGCGATACATTATCTGACAATAATCTGACCGATTTTTTGTTCATTAAAAAAATAACCATAACGAAAAAAATTGACCACGGCGAGACGGGAACCCTTAGACTTGCAAATTCATCGAGTGACGCATCGACTACTGAGCCACGAAGGTGTTGACGTACACGTTCAAGAACTCGTTTTTGATAATACGCCCAGTCCCGTAGGTATGTGATATGCTGTCCGGCATAACTTTGTCACTGTCTTACAAAAATAATTAAATAAAAGTAACGTTAGTCTAGTTCCGAGTCATCGTTTCTGCGAACATCGCCTTAACCTAAATTATATCTCCACCAACAAAGTTGCCTATGCTTGCGAATGTACAGTCGGACGCACTGCATAAAATTATCCATCTCTAAATTCATTAGCAACTCAAACTAAAATGTACGAGACCAACGCTTTTTGTAAGCGTCCAGAGTAGAGTTAAGTCCACAATAAAACCCGACATAAAATCTAATAACCTATTTCAAAGTATAATAAAAATGAAATGTAATTTGGGGAAATTCTGGGGCAATTCAGAGGCAATGCAAGGAAATTTGAGGAAATTCTGGGGAAATTTTGTAGCAATTCGAGGAATTTTGGGGAAATTCTGAGGAAATTTCGAGGAAATTTTAAATCATTTGAGGCAATATAGGGGAAATACGAGGTTGAAGGAGCAATGCTGGGGAATTTTGAGGCAATTGAGGGAAATTTTAGGCATTTTTAAGGAAAAGGAAATTTTTTGTTCAGCAAAATACGGTCGTGAACAACCCCTCGTAAAGCTGAATATGAAATCTGAGCAAAACTCTTGGAGACTTGGGAACTCGAATATTTGACTTACGTTACTTGGTCACTTTCGATACTTGAATCACAAAGGCGAAAACAAGACTTCCTTGAATAACGAAAACGGAAAACAAGAGTCCCCTCTCGGACTGAGGCAGTAATATTTATAAACTTTTGGGAAAATTGGGAGGGTCTTTACAGGACCAGTCAGAAATATTTTCTCCCCCGCTTAGGGGTATATTCAAAAACGGGGTGGGGTTTTATGGTCACTTGTCCATCTCTGAACTGGCCAAAAATTGGCGTGAGGTAGTTAAAGAAATGCATCGGGTTTTTGGCCAATAGGGGTTTCTTTTTGATTCGAACTGGTTTAGGGGGTGGGTACCGATGTCTTTGTACTGCCTATGGCTATCATCTTTGTACATAATTTATCGTTCTTTATGGTGTATTTGGGACAATTAGACGCCGAAAAGAGGGTTGTTCTTTATCCGGTATTTTTATGGGCACGACGAATTCGTTTAAAAAATATCTTGACTTTGAAAGACAACTGACATCTAAATTTACGATATGGGGTTCATATTCTTGTCCAGGAAACAGACCTACTTGAAAAACGTTTTCACAGAATTTGTTGAAAGGGACGGACACATTGTTACAATATGAATATCTTCAGCACGGTGTTTGCCACTAGAAGCTCAAAATTATCCAGCATTCAAAACTAGTTTTACAGAATGTTAAACATGTATGTATAATTATTTTCAGGAAAGCTGGTACTGAGAGTACAATCGGTACATGATGTTATCAAACACACGGTCGACATAAGCGCAGGCGTTGTTATATCGGAACTCAAGCCCTCCGAAGGCGAAACATTCCTAACCATGCAGGAGCATTCGCGTGTCCAAATTAAACTCAGAGACTTGCTGATATCGGTCTGCGATTACTGTCAAGAACGTTTGGCTTCGTTGATTAGTTCTCAAACCGATAAACAGGTGATAGTGGCATCGCAAATAATGGAACTCTCGTCTATCGTGAAGAATTTTACGGAGTTGTGCGAAAAGGTTAGCGGTAGGGGTAATCCTTCATTGAATGCCGCTTTTAAAATACAGGCGGGGAATTACATACAGAAGTTTCATATGCAGAGGAAGAATAAGCTTACCCTGTTGTTGGATGCTGAGAGATGGAAAGTCGCCGAAGTACCCCCTGAATTTCAGGTAACTCTCGATGTGCTCTGTTTCTTGCCTGCTTAATAAAGTATTGTAGGTTCTGGTGGACAAATTGGCGTCGGGAAAACCGCTCAACTCGTTACCGAACTCTCCTGTTGAAAGCGGGAAGCCTGCCAGCGCTTTACTGATTGGATCCCAGGAATACATAGCAGTAGGGACAGTTCTGATGCTAATTAAACTTGTAGTCGAATATTTAGCTTGCGCTTACGATTTGCCGTTAATGTCTTCCGTGGTGGGCCGAAATTTAGCGGAATTATTGCGAACTTTCAACTCTAGGTCGTGTCAGTTAGTGCTGGGTGCGGGCGCATTGCGGACAGCTGGTTTAAAAACCATCACGAGCACGAACTTAGCGTTGACGTCGAGGGCTCTGCAGCTGGTGTTGTGGATCATACCATTGGTGCGTGCTCATTTCAGTGCTTTATCGAGTGATACGTTGGTGAGTTTGGATACTGTGGAACGGGATGTCGGACATCACGTGCAACAGCTGGAAACGAAAGTGTTGACTATCATGAATACTTTGCTTTCTGATCAGTTGAATGATTGGGACGCTAAGCCGCCGGTACCTTCTAAGGCTTTTAGGAATATCTCGAGGCAGCTGGTGAAGTTGCACGAGGCTGTCAGCTCTGTTTTACCCATAGAACAGGTAATGATTTTTTTGACTGATATTTTCACAATCTTACGAAGGAAATTAGGAAATTAGTCTTAATTTCTTGTTAAATGTGGGAATTATTGGTTGGCTTCGACTTTAAACTCGAAATTAGTGTTAATTTCGAGTTTGAAGTCGAAATTGCTTTTAATTTCCAATTTAAAGTCGAAATTGCTTTTAATTTCCAGTCTGAAGTCGAAATTGCTTTTAATTTCGAGTTTGAACTAGAAGATATTGTTAATTTCGAGTTTGAAGTCGAAATTAGTCGTAAATTCGAGTTAAAACTCGAAGTCAGTCTTGATTTCGTACTTGATGTCGAAATTAGTGCTAATTTTGGGTTTAAAGTCGAAATTAGTCTTAAAATTCAAGGACTAATTTCGACTTCAAACCCGAAATTAGCGCTAATTTCTACATCAAGTACGAAATCAAGACTGTCTTCGAGTTTTAATTCGAATTTACGACTAATTTTGACGTCAAACGGGAAAATAAAAGCAATTTCGACTTCAAACTCGAAATTAACACTAATTTCGAGTTTGAAGTCGAAGCCAACCAATAATTTCTACATTTAACGAGAAGTTAAGACTAATTTCTTGTTCAATTTCAAAGTTAAGGCTAATTTCGACTTCAAACCTAAAATTAAGCTAAATTTGAGTTGTAACTTGACATTATAAATTACTCATTTCGCGTGGCCGCTCTACGCCTTCGTACAGTCTTGATTTCGTACTTTATGTCGAAGTTAGTGCTAATTTCGGGGTTGAAGTCGAAATTAGTCTTTCCTGTTCAAACTTGATTTTAAGACTAATTTCGACTTCAAATCTGAAATTAGCACTAATTTCGACATCAAGTACGAAATCAAGACTGACTTCGGATTTTAACTCGAATTTACGACTAATTTCGACTTCAAGCTGGAAATTAAAAGCAATTTCGACTTCAAACTGGGAATTAAAAAGCAATTTCGACTTCAAACTGGAAATTAAAAGCAATTTCGACTTCAAATTGGGAATTAAATGCAATTTTGACTTCAAACTCGAAATTAAAAGCAATTTCGACTTCAAACTCGAAATTAACACTAATTTCGAGTTTAACCTCGAAGTCAACCAATAATTTCCACATTTAACAAGAAATTAAGACTAATTTCCTGTTCAATTTCGAAGTTAAGGCTAATTTCGACTTCAAACCCAAAATTAAGCTAAATTTGAGCTGTAACTCGACATTATAAATTATTTATTTCATGTGGCCGCTCTACGCCTTCATAATTCTATGCCTTCGTAGAAGTGTTTGTATTTTATGTAATTTTTTCAGGTTGGTGATATTTACGAAATTGTGCATAAGAATTTTAAAAGTCGACTGCACGACCAGTTGGTGAAGATGAATATACAAAACAATGGGGGACCACAGCACGGAGTCGTGACCACGGAAGTTATGTTTTATTTGGAAACCATGAAACAACTCAAAGTATTGCCGGAAAAATATTTTTCGGACAAAGCCATGGATGATATTTGGATTAGGTAATAAATAACACCAGAAATATGTAGGTAAATTTAAAAAATTGTACAATAAATTGATTTTTGTTATTTGTTATTTGCTGTGTGAATAATGCGGGAGGTTGTACATAAGTGGAGTTGTGAGATGTAAATGCTATAATAAATTTATAATGTTGCTTTTCTGTTGCTTAAAAATTTATTACAGATTTTTTACACCAAAAATCTATCAAAATGCAACTTCGACACTATACTTCTTAGTCTCGAGGGGATGATGCGCAGTGGCACAACTGGGGAGACCGCTCACTTCACTCTTAGCGGGTACACAGTACAAAATAAGTCGATACAATTGGCAAAAAATTATTTCAGTTATGGTAAGTATTCAGAAAAACATCGAAAATATAGGAGCAGGACCAAACAAGCAGCATCCAGTGTGCCTGAGCAAGAAACTGCAGAGGGGGAATGGAGGGTGCTCAAATTGATGTCGAAGAAAGGTGCACATCACTTGGTAGAGAAATCATCGATTGAGGAAAAAGCATGTTTCGAATGTGCATGGAAAACCGTAGACCACTGGTTTCGTCCTTTTGGGACTCATCAGTGCGGGATTTTTGGAGAAATTAAGGAAGGAAGCAAATAACGAATGCAGAACTCTATGCAGCATTGTGGGAACCAAAACATTAAACACTAGTGTAGAAAAAATAGGTCGAGACGGTTAGGACATGCACAGAGAATGAAGACAGAACCGACATCTAAGACATTGAAGACCAACAGCAGGGGAAGGCCAAGATGGACGTGGTGGGATAGTTAGTATCGGGGATGATCAGCGCATTACTCATTTAATAAATTTTTCTTTAGAAACTTTTAGTTATCCTGATTTATAGGAAGATTTTCGCCCTTATCTTCAGGTATAAAAGTCAAAGTTAAACTTGATAGTTCGTTTCCTATTGTTTCTATTTTATGCAGCGGAGCTCCCCAGGGATCAATCCTTGGACCTTTGTTGTATATACTCTACACGACTGATTTGTTGACGACACTCGAGCACTGTACGTGGCTGCATACGCAAATGACATTTATTATAGGTTTCCTCTTGAAGATTTGTATGTGGCACAAAATTTAATTAATTCTGACTTAAAATAAATTATCATCTGACTTGTCATAATTTAAGACTTCACCCAGGTAAATCGACAGTAATGGTATTTTGGCTCCAAGTCACGTGTGGCAAGGGCTAGGAGCGGTTTACGAATTTCATTCGATAATGAAACATCACTTATCGAATCTTCTGCTAAAAGTTTAGGATTATTTTTGGATTATAACTAGGGCTGTGCAAAATAATCGATTAATCGAAATATAATCGATTAATCGACTATTTGATTATAGATTTTACAATAATTGATTAATCAAATAATTGATTAATCGAATATTTATTACATATAATGTCCTTTCAGTTTGTGACTCTTTCATCATAAGGTTCTCAGTCCGAAGACTGGTTGGATGCGTACCTCCACTCTTTTCTATCCTGAGCTAACCTACGCATTTCCCTAAAAGTAGAACATCCTACATCCCTAACTATTTGAGAGCAGTAGTCTAATCTAGGCCTACCCCTACCTCTTTTTATTCCTATCTTTGACTCTAGTATGTCGCGAACTATTGCTTCGTGTCTTAGAAGGTGTCCTACCATCCTATCTCTCCTACTCTTTATTGTCTTCCATACCTTTCGCTTTTCCCCAACTCTTTCTAATACTTCCCTATTGCTAACCTTATTTATCCACGGTATCTTCATCATGCGCCTGTAGCACCACATTTCAAATGCTTCTACTCTTTTTCGATCCGCTTCCCCTATTGTCCAAGTTTCGCACCCGTATAATGCCGTACTCCATACATACGACTTTAAGAGTCTCTTCCTAGTCTCAATATTAACCGTTCTCGAACATAACAGTTGTTTCTTTCTGTTAAACGCAACTCGGCCCTGCGCTATTCTTTGTTTTATATCTTTAGTGCTCCTACCGTCTTGAGTTATTTTACTTCCTAAATAGCAGAAATCCGTGACCTCCTCTATCTTCTCATTTCCTATTTGTATGTCAACTTTAATTCTATTTTCACATCCCCTACATACCAAAATTTTAGTTTTCTTTTTATTGACTTTCATGCCATAGCCCTGTGTCAAAACTGCTTCCATTTCATTCAAAGCCGCTCCTAATTCTTCTTTGCTAGATGCTAACACTGCTATATCATCCGCAAATCTGAGCATGTTAATAGTTTGACCCTGTACGTTAATCCCTGAGGCTGTTCTGTCCTTAACAATATTAATAGCATCTTCGATATATAAGTTGAAAACTAGAGGTGACAATGCACATCCCTGTCTCACCCCCTTCCAGATATCTACTTCCCTTCGTTCCTGGTCGCATTCTATAACTGCCTTTTGCTCTTCGTAGAGATTATGTATTATTCTTCTGTCCCTATATTTCATCCGTACCTTTCTCAGCACTTCGAACATCTTCCCCCATTTTACGTTGTCGAAGGCCTTTTCTAAATCTACAAATTCTATATAGACGCTCTATCTCTTTTCTATCGTTTTTTCTATAATTACTCGTAAAGCTAGGATGGCCTCGCGCGTTCCTCTATTTCGTCTAAATCCGAACTGATCTTCTCCTAATATTTCTTCCGCCTTTTTCTCCATCCTTCTTTGCACAATTCTAGTTAAAATTTTTGACGCATGGGAAGTTAAACTGATGGTTCTGAAGTTTTCGCACCTATTCGCGTCTTTCCTTTTTGGCAAAGCTACCATGATGTTCCGTTTGTAATCCTCTGGAATCTCGCTTGTCAGGTATATGCGACTAACTAATTTAAATAAACGATCCATTACCTCTTGACCTGCGCACTTTAAGATTTCTGCCTGCAAGCCATCTATACCTGGCGCTTTATTATTCCTTAAACTTTTTAGTGCTAGCTCAAACTCTTCTCTCATTATAGGATTCCCTAGGTTATCCCCCTCTACACTGCTTTCGCTTTCTAATATATCTTGCACTTCCTGTCCCGCATATAAGTTTCCTAAATATTCTTTCCACCTATCTGCCTTCTCCCCGCTTTTGATTAGGATATCTCTTTCCTCATTCCTAATGCTTTTGGTACTAGATCCAATTTCTCTAAAATTTCTTCTAATTATTTTATATGCTTCATCAGTCTTTCCTACTTCGAACTTATTTTCCACTTCTTTGCACTTATTATCGATCCATTGCTCTTTCGTTTTCCTACATTTCCGAATAATTTCCCACTTGATCGCCTTATATCTTTGTTTCCCTATTTCATCTAACCTATTTTTATATTTTCGCCTTTCCTCTAGTAGACTCACAATATGTTTTGTTATCCAGGGTTTCCTACTTTCATTCTGTTTATGACCCAAAATATCCCTAGCTGAGGAAACTAAACTATTTTTAATGCAATTCCATTCTTCCTCTATGTCCCTAACAATATTTTCGCCCGCACTCTTTAGTACTTCGTTTGTCTTTTTCTCGAACTTATCTCGCGTATCATCTTTTAGTTTCTCTGGGTCAAGATACCTTCTTCCGCTTCGTTTTTTCAAAATCTTAAATTTAAGATTGGCCTTCATAACGACTATATTGTGATCACTATCTATATCTGCTCCTGGATAACTTCTACAATCCCTAACTTGATTTCTAAATCTTTGCCTAACAAGAATGTAATCTATTTGATATCTCCCTAGGTCTCCTGGCGTCTTCCACGTGTAGCGTCTCCTAACATGATGGTGAAATAGAGTGTTCGCGACCGTTAAGTTATGTTTATCGCAGAACTCTATCAGTCTAACTCCCCTATCGTTCCTATTGCCTAATCCAAAGAGACCAACTATTCCGCCCTCTCGCCCTGTGCCTACGACTGCATTGAAATCTCCTATAATTATTAAATTTTCGTGCCCTCACAAAATCTAGCATATATTCAATATCACTATAAACGGCCTAACACAGAAGGCGTTTATTTATCAACTTTTTTTACATTTATCACCATCACTTTTTAATAAAGGTGAAGCCGTAGGCCGTATCATAAAATAGTAATACATTTTTTTCAGTTCATGCAATTACAATATTAATAAAACATGCATCAACTGATAGAAAAAAGTAAGTTGTGTTAAAGGAAAAAATAAATTTGTAAAAAAATTACAGTAATAGGAAATAAAAAATAAAAGCAATTTGAAAAATCAAATATGTATTGGAATATTGTGAACGTTAAATAACAGATGGTTCAAGAAAGTGCAATCCACTGACTTCTCGTTACATTAACGTTTATCTCCACAACTAATATAAAAAAATTATTTGTAATCGATTTTGACACATTCTAGAGAAAGTTTATTCCAAATCTGTTGACAAAAAACTGTCAAGTAGACTATAAATTATGACAATTACGAAAATTTTATTTCTGCAATTTTGTTAATTTTTTTAAATTAACACTATAAATGACTTCTGCTTCGATGGCATCAGTACAAGACCTCCCAATCGAAGAAGAAAGCGAAGTATGGCAAAACAGGATAATGTATACTTCCCCGTGCCGAATGGGCAACTGGTATGAAGACGTGGCACTTAAAGACGAAAAGAAACGTTCCGTTGTGTACAAGCGTGACCACTGCCAACTTTTGGTGCAGAAAACCAGAAATATGTTTAAGAATCTTCTGAAAGATGTCACCTTGGCTTGTGAAGCTCCTTTTGTCTATTTTGGAGACACTTACCAGATAAAAGCCTGTGATTTAGCTAATACCGTCGCGGAAATTGAGGGCTACAAGGCTACGCATGGATTGTATCTTTCGGCATTACTCAGCGAACACGATATAAACTTCGGGGAAAATTTAATGCATGGATGCATGTTAACAGCATCCCCTCAAAAAAATCCTTGCGTCCGTAACACATATGTATTTGTTTCTTGTGATGGAGCAGATCAATCTGGACGATTCGTAACTTACGGTGAAGACTTTTATATTCGTATGTCTCACTCAGGCTCGGATTTGCCGCTCTACGTTCAATGTGAATCGTCAACATTCGACAACTTTGGGACGGCGCTAACACTGAAATTAACCCAAAGCCCAGATATTTATTGTCGTTTTAAAATTCACCACTGGAAGCCAGACATGCGGAACGTATTACGAGGAACACCTGTTGTTCCCAATTCTCCCGCTATTGTTCAACATACAGGGTCTGGGCAGAATTTAGCTGCATTACGGAAGTGGATCCCGACACTTTTTGGATCGGAATGCTTGGTTACTTGTCAGACCATGCGTAACAAACATAGACTTGAAACTGCGGAAAATATATGGATAGTAGGGTCAACGAAGAGAGTTGATATAAATCTTTATGTGAGGGCTGCTAAAGGGGAAGAAATACCGTTGGATTTGTTAGAGTAATTAGAATGCAGAAGCAGTTATGGCTCAATGGGACGAATATTTAATTAAAGCTGTCATCGCAGTGAGGCAGTTCATACTAGTTTTAGCACTTTTGTAATAGGAGGGGAATAAATGATGCAAATTATTATGTTGCTGAAAATGACTTCCTTTTATTTTTGTTAGGTTTCGGGGTCTCCAGTCTCATTGTCTTCATAATTTTAAAAAAATTAGCATTTCGTTCCGTGCCCTTCACTTCATCCACACAATAAATGCAGACACTGAGTGGCTTGAAGTTCGGCAAACTTACATTATTTTGAGTCGAATATTCCAAGCTTTCTCAAAAAACATTTTAGAATGCTTAAGGACCACCCAGTATACTAAAGGAAATACTCATTAAGTCAACATTTTATACATGTTTTGTACGAATAGAATTCAATACAGCAACCTTAAACTTTAATTTTAAACAAATTAAACTAACAATTCTTCCGGAATATCCTCGCCCCGTGCAGCTCTGACATACAACCCCATATTGATCGGTTTATTCCCAGTAACTGTCCAAACATTTTCTGCAGACTCCAAACGATGAATATCCTGAACAGTACGACAAGTAACAATTATTTCGTTTCCGAAAAATGTGGGAATCCACTTTTGGTGTTCTAAATTCAGATTTTGCCCAGTCTGAACGTGCTGTATCAAAACTTTTGTATTCGGTTTAAAAACAGAGCCTATAGTGTCTAGTCGATGAGGAGGATACCAGTGAAGGAACTTAAAAAGGCAGTAGCAATCAGGTACTACGCTCAGTCGTAAAGGAACTATGTTTCCGATGTCGTCAAACGTAGCAGTTTGGTATTGTACGTATAGAGGGGTATGTGATCCTGATTCGTGTATTTTTATGTATACATTATCACCTAAACGAACAGCTTGATTTTTTAAAGCGGAATTTACCGGTTCAAACACAAACGTGTTTCTACAACATGGATCTCTATCGAGACAACCTGAAAGGGTACAACCATTCACAAATTTGCCTTCTATGTTTAAATTATGTTCTTTCATCAAGCCAGCGAGGCACACATGTGCAATATGTTTACGACCAGCGTAATTTTCAAGTTTACTAGGCAGACACGAGTGAATTTGATAATTTGCTCCATAACGTATGTTAAGATCTTCAGTCGCCAAATCTGTTTTAACCAGCAAGTTTGATATGATTCTTTTTATCCTTTGAACAGTCAACTGACCGCTACACTGATTATGCAAAATCACATTTTTCTTGGCGTTCACCAACGCCATATCTTCATACCAGTTGGTGACACATGTTGGCAGCGAGTATGTAATTCGATTTCGATACACACCATTTCTTTCTCTGTCTGATATACACGGAATTTTATCTGCTCCCGAGCTCCCCATCCTAGTTTTGAAGAACTTTCTACATACGTTTTAATAATGGCCCCACAATTACAAACCGGTATTAAATGTCAAACCAATGAAAACAAACGATTTGCTTACACAAAAATGTCAGAAAAGCAAATTTAGTTATAATAATCATAACCGTAGTTAAAAATCAAATATTTAACTTATTTTTGTTTAATGTGTCAAAAAACATAACCTTAAAATGCGTAACTGTCAGACTTCTGCACCACAGCTTATTCAATATCCAGCTATATATCTTTCGGAGCCATACTGCCATCATCTCATTTATGACGGTGCCGTATTATTACGTTGTGGTGTTCAGTGCCACTTGCTAGGAAACCACTATGATTATTACATATGGAAACTCTTTTCTTGACATTTACCGCTATTATTACGGGCGGTAGGTGACTGCACCGAAAGAGAAGTAAAATAGTTGGGTAGAGAATAAGCTGTGATGACACACGGTAACACTAATTTGTTACAGAAATCTTTAACGATCGTGGTTATGGACGTCTTGAGCAGATGGCGCGTGAACGAGTTTCTGTTTTGTGGAAAACCTTTTTGTTTCTATTTTCCCATCCTTCATTTAAAAAATCTAAATATCTGGGGTATGAGAGAGATAACAAATTGGGTACCATAATAAGATCTACTTAATTTTCCTCAGGCTTAAGTTCATTACACTTTGAAATACAATTTTTGGATTGGGTTGCTTTGTCGGGGATCCCGAAATTCGTATTGAGATAAGGTTAAAATCACTTTTCATTTATCATCTGAATCTAGCGCAGACAAGACCGGGTCAGCTCAGTGCAATACCGCGGATTCTGCGGTCCGCAGGTAGTGTTTCTGATTTTCCTGATAAATTTAGAAACAATAACAATAATAGAATGTGCCGCATTTTTGCGTGATAATGGAATTAATATTAAATGTGAAGAAGGTGTACTGTGCTCGTTTGTAGTTTTTTAAATTTATTAATGGGATATTATTGCGAAATTTTTATCTAGGTGAGTTACAAAATGTAGGTGTCGTTTTCTCTTTACTTTCAATCCCATTGTAGCATGTGATTTATTCCTTATTATTTAATGAGTAATCATTTTTTCCTTGTATCATGTTTTTATGGAAACGTGTGTGTATACTAGATTTAAAAATTTGAATTAATAATCCAAATACTAAATGACTGCCGTCAGGCTACTATAACCTGCTTTATAATTTTTTGCCATTTATCTGCAAGGACAGTTTCTATATTTCTACAATAATTCACTTGTTGCAGTAATGACAAGTTAACCGGAGTGTATGTAACAATGTAATTCAATTCCGAGCTCTTAAGTAGCTTAAATCTTTTGAATTATTGTGGGACAGCAATATAATTAACATAATTGGGTAAGTCACTCTGCCGAATCTACTTACATATGCAATGCCGGTTTAAAGAGGGCATGTATTATTTCGTAATAATTATTCGCATATGGTGTTTGGGGTTTTGAAACATGTGTGAGTGAAATGCGATATTTGGGTTTGTCCGTACGTTGCCTTCAAAGTCAACTTCGTCTGTTATTGATCTGATTTTGTCTCTGTTGCCCTAGTAATGTTGGGGTGATGGCATCCTTTTCTTGAATGCCCCACGTGGTTTCGGGGCAATTATGCGATTTTTTGGCATTTAAGCCGCTTAAAATGCTTCAACACTATTCACCCACCCTTCGCACCTGTGGGGTAACAACCTATCCCATTATTATATATACTTTCTAAACAATTTAGGTAACAGAGCACTGTGATGAAGCTCTGTCATGTTCGGACCAGTATTTATCCGGCTCGAAGGACCACCCCATATGAAGGGAAGTTTCCGTAGAGAGTGAACTTCAACAGCGGTTTAATAATTAAAAAACACGCTTAGTTCAAACGGGTAATCGTTAACACGGTTTTGCCAGAAAGGAAAACGGAACAAGGTCATTAATTACACACCGGTTAATAAGTCTGTTCTGATACCACTGCACTAACTTAATTCTAACGGTGTCGTATTCATTAATTCCGAGATTAAATCCTTAAAGACTCATGTCTATATTCAGCTGTTAATTGATGAATCAAATCGAATATTAATTTGAATTATTGGATGAATTTGCGGCAATCTGATTGTTTAATTTGTCGTTTTGGTGAGCATTTAGGATTTGACATCACAATTCAGATTCTTATAAATAGGACTGGTTTCCCACGACTTGCTTGTAGGGTTACCAACCGTACAGGTACTCGTTTAGAGTGTACTCTTTTCTGTCATCCTTTCCTATCCTCAGTTAACCTACGTATTTTCCTAAAAGTGGAACATCCTACATCACCAACTATTTGAGAGCAATATTCTAATCTGGGCCTAGCCCCCTACCTCTTTTTATTCCTATCTCTGACTCTAGTATGTCGCGAACTAAGTCTTCGTGTCTGAGAAGGTGCCCTACAATCTTAGACCACAATATTATGCAAAGTGGGTGACAAAACCTCGTGATCGCATTGAGGAAAAGACGAGGGAAAAGAGGAGAAATGCTACCGTTCCTGTATCTTTTTAAGATCTATATCCAACGTGCACTTAAAGAATGGAGTAGGAGGTGTTCAAAAATGGGATGTTTGGTACGTTGCCACCTTTACAGTTAGAAAACTGTAGGAAGAATATACCAAGTGGAGTCTCAGTATGAATTTAAATAAGACCGAGTATCTGTGAGCAGGAATGATGGAGTAATATTGAATTGGGAAAACCCGAAGTTGCCCGGAATATAGATAAATACGTTGGTGGCAAGGTTGGTGGTAAAAGGTGAAGACTGAAGATACAGCAAGAGAATTTGGCAAATGTTGATCAAGCTTGGAACAGTTTCGAGGAGCTTATATATCTTGAGAGCAGCAACAATCTCTGGAGTCTGCAGAGCAAATAATTATAGAAAACAGACGGCGAGGAAATTAAAGAACAAATCAAAATGAAACAAAGGAAATGGAAAACTTACTTAGGAAACATAAGTGAAGAAATTTACAAGAATCTTAGGAAAGGGAAATTGCACCAAACAGCGAACACAGATGGATATTCAGTCACAGAGGAACAAGAGGTGACAACAGATATGATGAAATGTGTGGGAGAAAAAGGAAGGGAATATTTATTAGGAGTTTGTAACGGAGAATGGAGGGAGGAAGCAATTCCAAGAGACTGTGAGAGAGGAAAAATAGTGCCGATGAACAGAAGGATTGCGTCAGAATGTGTTTTTGCTGACGAATGACGATATTATTATTGTTCAGGTATGCCACGCGGACTTCCCATCAAACGTAGGCGACTTCGCCTTAATCACAGGAGCTCTTCTTTCTTCGTCCAATCCAGCATCTTCTGCCTTCAAGGACTCCTTCTTCTCTAGATCTGCCATTCTCTCATTTATCTTCGATATTCCTTTATCCACCTTTCTTATTTCTTGTGTTTCTTCCGTAATAGGAGTCTCTAATTGGGATCTTACTTCAGTAATTCTTTCAGATATTTGCTCTCGACTTCTTTCTATAGCTGGCTTCATTTCTTCTCGAGTGTTCTTCATTGCTTCTTCCAGATTATGTTTTCATTGCTTCTGCTAAGTCATTCTTCATTACTTCTTGTCCCGTCTTCACTGCTTATCCTTCATTAACTCCATAAAAGCTTGAAGTTGCTGCTCCATCGCTGCTGCTCTTCTTGTTACCGGCATAAACACTTACTAGTTCAAACACAAGTCTCAAATCACTACCAGTCCAAAAACAATCCCCGCTCAATTCAGCTACGGATAAATATGGGAATTATGGGTTGAAGCAATAAGTCTACAGTAAGTGACAGAATAATATGTTGTGCCCGCCAACACATCTACAGAACAGCGGTTGAGATAGTTGAGAGTATACTAATCAACCGCTTTTAACCTGATGACGCAGCCGGAGTCGCGGCCGTATTTGTCTACAGCAAGGTTTACACCTGCCTTTAATTTAATCTTCGTTCGATTTTTAATCTTGATAATATTATACCTAAGCTCTAGCTTCTAGTATAGGTTATCTCAAGTGGTCATAAATTTAATTATTCCCTTGTTTCCGTAGAAAAACACTTTACCTTGTTTAAAAAAATTGATAAATTTACTAAAGCTGTGGACACAAACAATTTCTTTGGTGTGAACAACTCATTCATTACTGCGGCTGTTCTGATGATTGCAGTAAATAAAAATAAATTAAACATCCTGATGGGAGTCGGTCGGTATTTGATGGTGGGGTTTTTCCGAAGGGGAGAACGGCATTTGACTTGATGTATAATAGATATAGGTATAGTATACGTATGCTTCTGTGTGTCACAATGCTCGGGCCCCCCCTCTCGACAGGTATTGTATACGTTAAACGGGGTAGACCGTGGGATACTTTATCAGGTTCGTATTATTTCCCATCCGTATGCATAGCGATCGGCCATTCGTGAAACCAACAGGAAGAACAATATTTCTAAACGGACTCGACTGTTCTTGTGAAAACATCAAAATTCTGCGTATTCAAACTTATAGCTACCAAAATTCCAAAATTCTTGGTCAGTCCTCTTGTAACAACAATCCTGGGACACACTGTATACACTGTATGTCTAGTTTCTTAGAAGAATCGGTAATTATGGAAGTTAATTGAGGGAATATTCTCATTGTTTTCTAATTTGGTGTAAGTACTAGCCACAGTAGGTAATTTTTTGTAAAGCCGGTAGTACGTTAAATCGCACGATTTTCTCACAAAGTACGATAATAAATGATTTTCAAACAATTGCAATGTTTTTTAGTGCGTCTTTACAGGTACGAAAAATCGGCTTGCACAAAAAAATAACAAAGATTACATTGTTGGGAACCGGAATTTATTTATTAGACTGTCTGATGTCACTGCTACTTTCATGTGCTCTCTTTAGGGCCCGTATCTGCATACTTTTACCTGTGCTGATGTTTTTCGACCAGGTAGTAGGCACATTTCTTGTTATGTGTGTGTGGGGATAACCGTCAACGGTTCATTTTCGTTTTTCAACAGTAGTCGTGGTCGTTCGTCCGGTTTGGGTGCGTTAACCGTCAAAAATCGTTAACAAATTCAATGGTTTTCCGTTTCTTCTTTGTTTCTAAATCGATATTTTATAAATTCCCGCGGGTTAACGTTTTTGATTGAAGTGAGGTTAGGTGTGGTTTTTACGGTTTTCGTTTAGAAATTTCCTGTTTTGCGAGTAAAATTGTTGAAGAAGGTTACAACATTAATTGTAATGACATCATAATTACTTTAAATTACTTGTAATCGTGTCGAGTTTGTTGTATTGGCGACCTCTTACACTCCAAGGCCATCAAGTGTAGTACCTGTGGAAGATAGTTTGGTTAAGAAGGTATCATACACTCAAGCAGTCAACAGACGGTGTTGCAACTAAAGTTATTTCCAACTGATTCTGTGAAAGATTCTAGTCGTGAACATAGGTGCAACTGCATTCTTCTGCTTTTACCAGCGGACCATGTGTGTGGAGTGTGCAAATAAATAAGTGCTTTACGTTCGGTTTTTGATTTGGTCCACATGTTACCCTAAGCATCTGCTCAGCGGACCGCATCTGCTTCGCGAACTGAATTTTCATGTGGGATTTTAGGACGTTGTGTTTTTGGTGATTGTTTTCTCGTGTGCAAAATGGGTAATCATCCATCTAATCATCAACCCCTAGAGAGGCCCAACTTGGGAAAATTCGGGGATGCTCAGACGGTAAGTTTGGAAGTGGTGTAGCGGTGTGGTTAGCTTTTCCTAATAAAAATGCGGAGGAAATCCCGAGCTATCATTTCTCCTGGAGACTGATACTGGCTAAATGAAGAATTGTTAAATAATAATTTTTAGAAATAGAATCAGAAATATAAACAGAGAAAGAAGTAGTAACAGTATACTGGTATACGAGGGAAGGCCACTAGTTCCCTGTTTTTGGTACAGTACACGTTAAGTGTTCCTTGTAGAATTACCTAAACCTAATATACTCCGATGATATAGCAGTGTTAGTATCCAGCTCCTAAAGGAGGAATTAGAATAGTTTTGAACGAAATGGAATCAGTTTTGACAGAAGATTATGGGTTCTATAGTACTTGAGGAAATAAATAAATATCGAGATAAATGTAAAACAAATATGTAGCACGAAAAGCATAGCAAAGAATAGCGGATGTGAAAAAATTAGAAGCTTTTGGAATGTGATGCTGCAGACTCATGATGAAAATATCGTGAATAGACAAGGTTAGCACTTCGAAGGCACATAAAAGAGTTAGGGAAAGTATAATGTGGAAAACAATAAAGAATAGGGGAGACCATATGGCAGGACTTGGGGTAAGGCACCTTCTGAGACATGAGATATTAGTTCGCGATATACTAGAGGCGAAAACAGGAGCAGGTGTACTAAGGATAGATAGGGAAGGGTGGAATTGCCATCCAACTAGTTTAAATTGAAAACCTCTCGGAAAACTGTATGATCGATGATGGCTTGGCGAAGACGATAAATTGTGACAATACACTCCACTTTTTCGTTACATAGTTTAGTGGAAATCGAGGTGGAAATATTGGAATATTGTTCAAAACGACGGCAATTTATTCTTCTTCCTCTTTAGAATTGACTAGAGTCGGTATGTTTATTAGTATTTTCCGAGACATTTTAATTTCATGTAGATGTGGTCAAGAAGAGTGTTTTTCTTGGTTAAGGAATTTATAAACGGTTCGCAAAACTGCTGCTTTTTTGGGCGGAAGATAAGAAATTTAAAGGAATTCCAAGCCAAGCAAATTCACCATATCTGAAACTCACAAATTTATTAGTAATCTCAGTGTTGATACATTCCTCCCTCGATTCCTCCACTATGCATGTATGCAATAGTTCGCCTTTTTCACCTGGTCCTTAGTAGGTAATTGTTCTGTGTAATAGATCTCATGAGGCAAGACAATGCAGTTAAATCATCTGAGAGATCACTCAAGGAAGTAGGTTTGTCTGGTGGTTGTACAGGAGAATTTCTTAAACAACCAGGAGATTCTATGATTGATGAGCCAGAAAAAAGAGGAAAGCGGCCTGTTCAAAGTCAAGCTTCCCAAGGTGTTAACGAATCTGGGTGCCTTTCGATTTTTGGCGAACTGATGACATCAGTAACCATTAAGACAGTGATTTCTGAAGAAATGTTATTGAAAATAATGAATGAGAAAACCAGAGTAACTTAACATTCAGTTAAAAATCAGAATAAGTAGACTTAAAATGATAAATTTAGTTTAGGTACCTGAATTTTGTTGAATTCTGCTGTTTTAAAAGAAAAGAAGACGTACGTGTGTCGACAAGGAGATTTTGAAGTTACCTAAACAATTTAGCACTTTCCGGATGTGGATCATATTATGTTAAGACCATCGGAAATGCAAAAATGCTTTACAGACAAGTCACGCATAAGTGTCGTCCTTATTTAAATGAAAAGACATTACGAAACGACCAGAGTAGATCAACGTGAAATTAAGTTTCCATTCATCGACTACAAACATTTTAAATTATAATTCCTTAGAGTGTTTCGTGACTTGAAGGACTTTAGTGAATAGTGTAATAGTGTCTGCTTTAGCTATTCATAATTATGCAGCTTATGCTTTCATAGTTGTATGGATACTTAAGCATTCAAAATTGCGTTCCTTCCTGTGGGCCATTTAGTATTATTTACGGAACAGGTACCTGCTTACGTAGATTGGTATCAATGACGTGATTCACTCTATAACCGTTTCTAAATATTTGAAAAACGGAATTTCATTACATCCGTTCTCTTCGTTAATGGCCAAATGGAAGCGGTAGTTATTGGCTTAGTTTTAGGAGAATTTACAAAACACCTGACGATATATTTTACATTACATTACTTGGTTTTATATAGGGAGCGAAGTATACTAATTGATTAACTAACTTCTGTAACTCCTTAGTTTTTTAACAATGGGTTAAGTCAAGTGTTAATGTCGAGGTTACGTTATAACAAAAAGACAGGAATTCAGGTAGGAATCATGTGCAAAGTCGATGAAGCACAAATTAATATTGGTTTATAAGTGGTTAGAACAATTAAAATTCGATTAGTATCTACGGTCAAGCCGAGGGAGAAGCTGAAGGTAAAGCACAACTTGAATCCAGGAAACATACTGGTGATCTCGCTCGTCTCACTCTACGCATGGGAGCGTGATTTTTCCAGACTGCTATATTGAGAAGTATTGGGAAGTATCATATCTAGCACCAGAAAATCCAATCCAACAAACCACTACATACATCTTCTCACGCGCATTGTCTATTGAATTATTCTCATGGCTTTGTTACACTTTTTGTTCGTGGGTATATTCACGGAACGATGGAACTATTAGGTAGGCCAATTATAAAGTACGAACAGGTCAAGTTCTAGACAGCTTCGGATGTACGTACCTACTCAACTTATTTTCCTTGTTGCAGACCTTCAACTAAAACCGTTATGGACCCAAATCATTATAATAAAGGAATTATATTCTCCGTGGGATCGCACCTGTGTTCATCTCGCTGCCTTAATCCTATAGTATACAATATCAGACATAACCTCAGGTAGCCATAATCGTGTCTCGTGTGAAATCCAAGCAAAATATGTATGTCAGGGCTTGCCTAACAATAAAGTTGTTTGCATAAATTTGTTGTGTATTTATAATATCGGTGTGTACTTATTTACAGTTTATTATACACACATTATTACGCGCACGATAAATAAATCAAAACATTAACGGCAGTGTTAATTAAAAAAAGAAACGTCTTAATTTGTCGCTGGCGTTTTAGTGGTTAATTCATTAGGTAGGTAACTTTCTTCGTTTTGTGGAATTTTCATTTAGTCTTCTTATTAAATGGTTCAATTGCGATTCAATCTGCGTGTAATAACCTTCCTGGTATTTAAATAATTTGGCGCTAGGCACGTCACGATTTACTCACGAAGGTCGATACCCTTTACCCAGGTACAAAGGCTTCCTCAAACGGCAAATACAGTTCCATTTTTACAGACAGAACTTGTGTGTATTTAGGAAATTGTAAGAATTTATGAGGATTGAACATCATATTTGTACCCGCAGTTGTATAATGTGTGACTAATTTAGATATTGTTCGAACTTGTCACGCATTAGCGGTTTATCGGTAGGGCGGCGCAGGATGGGTCGGGTTACTCACTGACTAGAAATGTAGCTCTCGCATGTGGTTCACCCTTGGGAATTTCAGTTATAGAGCCCTCTATGTCGAACAAATTTTACTTCAGTCACCCGCTGGGGCGCGAGAATTACAAGATGAAACACTTGAGAGACGCACCCTCCCCTACTCGAGTACCAAATTTCAACATGAAGCATTTTACTAGCTTCATCCCGCCATTGTTGTCTACAATGCACGAGGTTAGATACGAGACGGAATATTTTGTTAATATTTCTATTAACGAAGAAACAACCAACAGTCTTCAAATCCATAAGTAATGGTGTTGCTCCTAAATACGACGGACTTCCTAAGATTCTCCCACATCAGGTCAATCATTTTTCAGTCAGTTATAATAATAACAACCCCTACTTTGTGCAAGACTTATCCTTTGCAGCTCTTGTGGATGACTCCAGGATGCCAGATGGTGCAGTTTTGACGTTGTCTGCCTGTTTACAAACACGCCTCTTGACCTGACGATTGAGTTCATTATTCATTGGGATATACCTATCATCAAGAAGTATGTCTATGTTATTTTCTTAGCTCTCCCGGAAGGTAGACGATATACTTCAAATCTGTAACTCCCAATGCTAGTTCTCTTGTTACTGGGTGGTATTGCAAACCTTCTAGCTCTGGTCGTATCTCCATTTCCTACCTGAACATCAGGAAAGAATAAACAAACCTGGTCCTTGGCATGAAACATAGAGTAACCCAGCTCTCCCATCAGTTGGGACTTCACACAAATTTAAGGAAATATTCCTCAATAATTCATATTCTCTCCCACTTGTCAATAAGTTGCTTTGTAGACCTTTCCAACGACTGGACAACTCTTCACTTCCTCCCGTAGAGTTTCATATTTCAATTATTCTTTTCATCAAGGGTCTTCCGAACGGTAAATCTTCAGTAATCCGAGATGAATATAGGTACAAAATAGTGTACCCATATCTTCTTTCCCGTTCCCGTTCCCTCTTCGTTTTCCTTTTCCTTTTGGGCTTTCTTTTATGTATATGTATTCTACTGGTTGTCCTTTGTACTCTCAGTATCCGCATATTACTTTACTTCCCATACTTTATACATAATATATACTGTCCCTCAGGTTTCCATTATGGACGAACTTCCAAACCCGTACACAACCTAGTTCATCCGGAATGCTGGGGATCATTTGTAAGAAACTGTCATTAGCAATAGTGGTAGTTGCGTATAGGTACAATTTTCCCGTTTCGTGCGTCATCCCAAACCTCTACCTTGTTTGAGTGCCGCTTCGTGCGCTGACCTGCTGATAATGCAGTAAGCCACTAATTCGAGTTTATCTTTACAACACAACGCTGTTAATAATTAGACTTCAATGCGGAAGTGTATGTTGATTTCTGTTTTATTGTTTTCAAATGTTAATGTTTTTGTTTTGGGGAGGGGGGGCTTAAACGCTCCGCCTACAGACCGGAAATAGTGGACCCACTTTTTTGGCCGTATTCAGTGACGGGCAACACCACTTTTTTGGCCGGGTGATTCTTAGAATGCTCTCCGAGTATACGACCACTAAGGGATTGTACCTGTACGCAACTACCACTATTGCTAATGACAGTTTCTTACAAATGATCCCCAGTATCGCGACACGTGCATCGTGTACGGAACTGTCACTGATTTCGCCTTGTACGGAAATGGGATGTACGGAACTACGACGATACCGTTCCTTTAATTTTTGCCAGTTTTATTGAAATACTATATCCGGCTACTGCGTGTGTCCCGAGCTTGCTCGCTACATTGGGCGACCCTCGGGGAGACCGCTTCTCTCAGGTGTCAACCCGCTGATGTGCAACCTGCTCGAGGAGCGAGGACAAGTTTTAAACTTTTGGTATCCTCTCAAAAAATGGGTCTAAGAATTATTTACGATAGAACTAATCTGGTTATTATCACTGGAGGAAGAAAGGAGCTATTTTATGGTGTGGGGAGGATCGATATTGGTGAAACAGTAGGGCTCGTTTACTGCCATTTCGGATATCTTGCTCAAAATTTTCCATGCTCCATCTTGCACTTCTTCATCCAGAAGGAATTCGGAAAACATATCGGTTGATGCACGACAATATTCGGCCTCGACCGTATCTGGCGATCTCTTGCAAATAGAACACAAATGAAATTCATAGCCTCCTAACAATCATGCCAATAACAATCGTTCTAACAATGCTTCTGTCAGAACAGTGACAGTTGAAAAATAATATGAAGAAGCAAGTACTTAGGTACCTATTTTAAAAAGTAATGCGAACAAGCAAATATTTAAATGGTTTTTGCTCCTGAAATATGGCGTTATATAAGAAGGAACTTCTAAAAGTATATGTGATAAAACGGAAGAATACGGTTTTAATATTTATTGCTTTCTTGGTAACGGCAGCAACATTGTTGTTTTATCTCGACGTATTTCAAAAAAGATACCATCGCATCCCAAGTGATTGGTTTAAGATAGAATTGAAGGTGAAGAAAGTTCCAGGTTATTTTGTGAAAACTAAGGGTTGCCAAATTCCGGAACTAAAGCCGTTCGATACAAGTATTCAAAGGTATTTGCAAAATGAGACTTTACCAACTTGCAGTGAAGGTTTGCCTCCACTGGTAGATTCGAAATTGACGTTTATTTTTGTGGTTACTAGTTCACTCCCTGCGTATGGAGTGAAATCTGTTGGCGATTTTAAATGTTGTTATCAAATGTTTTGGCGTGTGAAACCTGGGAAAGGACAAGAAGATAAACAAGTAAAATACAGCTATAAATGTATTTATTTTAAGAATAAGGCTTATATTTCTGGAGAGTTCGTTAGAGTAAAATGTTTTTATAACAGTTTTAAAATATACACGGATTTCTTCGCTTTTGCACCTAAGAAAATTCGTGCTCCAAGTACCCATAACAAACTCAACGTCCTTATAATCGGCGTGGATTCTGTTTCTAGACTAAATTTGCTGAGGCAAATGCCAGAAACTGTTAGGTACCTTCAACAACTTGGATCTGTTGACATGCATGGTTATACGAAAGTTGGAGATAATACTTTTCCAAATCTGATTCCTGTACTTACTGGATTAACAGAAAATGAACTAATAGACCTTTATTGGCCAAATTGGCTTGCGAGATTCGACGAGTGTCCGTTCATCTGGAAAGATTTTAAAGGGGAACATTACGCCACTGCTTATGGTGAAGATGTGGGGAAAATGGGAACATTCGCTTACAACAAATATGGGTTTTTCAAGCAACCAACGGATTACGCTTGGTATGTTTTTGATCACGTTGCAGAGCAAGAAATTGGAGATGCATATGGGTATTATAACAAATGTATTGGGCCTAGACTAACCTTTTATACCCTCTTAGAATATATAGATAAATTCACAATGTCGATGAAAATTTATCAACAACCATATTTTGGATTGTTTTGGGCAACAAGTATATCTCACGATTACCTTAATTCGCCCAAATGGGGAGATGATAAAATTTCCGAATTATTTAAACGGATGAATGTAAGTGGCAGGTTAGATAATACAGCGATGATTTTTATGAGCGATCACGGAATGAGGTGGGGTGGCATTCGTAATACGTTCCAGGGAAGAATAGAAGAAAGGATGCCGTTTCTCCACGTATTCCTTCCTAAGACTTACCAAGCTGCACTGTCAAATTTATTCGGAAACAAATATAAACTGACCACTCCTTTTGATCTCCATAAAACTTTAGTAGATCTCATAAACGCGGACGTTTTGACGAAAGAATTCTTAGAAAACAGGATCCTTACGCGCGAATATAACCAGAATCCAAGAAGCTACAGCTTATTCGATAAAATTCCTGAAACCAGAACTTGCGAAGATGCCCAAATAGAACCTCACTGGTGCGTCTGTCAGACCACGACGCCCCTGAATGTAACTGATGAAGTTGTGCAGGAAGCTTCAGCATTTGTAGTAAAACACATGAACGACCAATTACTTGGATATCAAGAATGTTGTTACTTGATTATAGATACTATTCTGCATGCTGAAATACAAGAACACAGTGCAAATATTACTTTCCTTGAAGAGGTGGCTTATTATACAGTTACTTTGTCTACACAACCTGGGAGTGGTATTTTTGAAAATACCCTCAAACGAAGTTTGGCTGGAGGGAAAGGCGTTTTTGAGATGACTGGAACTATAAGCAGGCTAAATCTATACGGAAACCAAAGCGATTGTATATCAGATTTTCACTTGAAGTTGTATTGTTACTGTAGAACTTCTGAATCTAGGCGTCGCCAGCGTAATAGTAGATAATATAGGATGAGCTGTTTAAATAAGGATTTATAATGAAGGTTTGTTTGTAATGTGTACTTATTGATTTTTTCCAAAGTAAACATACATTGCCAAGAAAACGGGTTGTTTTTTGTATAGTGCAAGAAAAACATCAAATTTCTCATTAAACTGTGATGGGACCTAACTAGACCAAGTTAGACAAAAATTAGTGATTTCAGAAGCCAGTGGAGTAGTTGTAGTTTTCATGTTTTGGAGCAGCTGAGCATTGCCAGGGGTGTTAATAGTTCGACGTTTTATTGTTTTATCCGAAAAACAAGATGGTGTCAACGTCCATTTCCTGGTGAATGAGATTGTGGTTACCGTTTGTTGGTATAAACATCATGTTTCCCTCATCAATAGCTCCGTATGAAGATTAATAATATTGAAAATCATTGTCGGCTACAAGCCACTAGTATCGACTTAAATATAGCCAACAAATTAGCTAATGCCTTATGGAAGGTTACGGTTCTATCCATATTGAGAAACTAGGCTAAATAGCATTAGGATAGGATGAAGGGGGTTCAATGTGAAACTATTCAATGTGAAACTATTGACATCGCCTTTAGACATATGTCAAGATAATTCAGCCATCAGTGCCTCAGTATGGTTGGCTCTTCTCTACACTGCACGTAAAATTTCATTTTTCTCCATCTGCTAAGAATGTGCAAGAGCTAGATTTTTGTCAGATCCAAGAAATTCTCACTTACCACATCGCCTGGCTTCTCCAGGGCGAACAATTCTTGGACAACATTGGCAACCGCAAACTCATTGGAAGTTCAAGAAAACCAAGCACGTGAATAGGTAACTGCCATGAGAGCGAGTATCAAGGCATCATCGATGCAATTATGAGAACTGGCTTTTAGAGTTTCAGACACTTTTGCTTCGCTGTAACAATTTTCTACACCAGATGCTTCATCCGTCGGATACTGCACAAAAAGGAACTTATCTCTTCTCTTCCGTTCATGGTTTTTGTAGTTTCTAGACCGTCTTTGCTTCTGAGTTTAAATTCTGCTGTTTGTCTATTTGGACTAATGCTACATGAAAGTGGCTTATGATTCGAAAGTCTTGCTTCTAAGCCTGCTTTCCTGTTTGTAAGCGATATGACAGAAACGCTAAAGTTCTCAACGTGAGGTATCACTAAGCTCAGAAAATGAAAACAAATAGAGATTTATTGGGAGATGTATGTTCACTTGATAATGATAAAAGCAGAGATAGAACCCTCGATGAAAATAAGATTACTTCGATTTGTAACTGTGGAAGCATGATACTTTTGACGCAGTGTGAAAAACCTGTTTGAAGGACCAAAATATGTTATAAGTCATTATTATTATGATTATGTTTGTGTTAGAAGGCACAATAAAACATGGCAGGTTAAGGTTTGTTGTTAAGTTTTTTCCTTGCAAATGACTTAAAATTCTTGTAGTTACATATTTTTTGTACGTATTCGTTTTTAAATGATATTGCCGTGAACTACATACGTATGTATGGTAACCTATATTAGATATGCACGTTGTTTCTTTTTTATTTGCATTTGCAATAAAGTTTTTCTGTTTTCTCGCCATAATGAGCTTCTTAACATACTCTTTTTAGTGTAATAACTAACCTCTGGAGATTTTGGTTTGGTTATTGCGTTTTTACTGCTAAACCATGCGAAACCATGTTATTGTCGGATTAAAAAATGTGCAATAACCTGAAAAAAGATAGTATAAACCTAATCACTAAATTGCACTTTTAAGACGTTTGTTACATTATGGAAATCAAGAGACATCAAACTTTTTGATACTTCTAACGCCTAATAGAAGAATGATACGAACATTTAAACTACCTATTTTTATTCTTGGTAACCTTTCTATTTCTATCACACCCTCGATCAGACCACTTAACCTTATCTTTCACTATTTGAGGTTTCCTGTTTTACTAGCCTAAATTTCTCTTGGGAACGACGCTTACATCATTTTTTTTTTTGTTAGAGTTCATTAGTACAAAAGTAGTTTTTACCCACAAAGCAGATAGGTGCCGGTTTGTTGATGATTCATAAACTAACAAAATGCATGCATGATACAATTGCGTGAATCAGATTGAAAGGAGTGACTCATAATGAGGTGGATTTTGGGTTAAAGGAATTTCTGGTAAATACTGTGGTTTGATGAGGAATTCGATAAATTATCCACTCATTTATGATCTCGTTAATATTTTACGCTAGGTGATTGAACTATAATGTAATCAACTGTAGGTATTGAATAGAATTTATCCTTTAAACGTTCGAATGAATCAAAAAGTTGACAACGTGGTATTGTCAACTTCTTATCTGATTATCTAGTAATGTTTTATTGTTTGCTACTTGGTCTATGAATGGTTATGTATAAAAATTTCATTGCTAGGTTAGATTAAGTTTTCCTGCATGTATGGCACTGAAAAATGTAGTTTTGTTAGATTATTGTTAAATATAATTTTCCGTAAAAAGTAGCGAGTGCCATGACTTTGACAATCAAATAATTTAAATTCTGTTCAGACCAGTTCAGAGGCGGTAATAATCCATTACAATTAAATAATATATATGTTAAAATTATTGCAGAGTGTGGACGGAATTAAAATTATTTGATTGGCATTTGACACTTTTTATTTTGTCGGATAAATTTCTGTTCTGAACGAAATTTTGTTGCCAAAATTTATCCGCCAAAATAAAAAGTACTCGTCAAATTGCTGTTGAGAATGCAATCTTCTTACGTGCCTACTTGATTTTTTACTTCACTTCTGTAAGAGCTCTGACGTCACTGATGCCGTCGATTGATAAAACTGAGTTAAGTGATCAAATTATAATTTTGAGTGATGTTGATAGAAATAGCATTTGTGAAGGGTGTATGCTCTTTGGAATGGAAGTTGATAATTATAATTGCTATTTAAAAAAATGTTGGTGGCGTCACAGCTGCTGTAAAATCAAAGAGGTTAAGAATTTTGTCTTTTCTTCCACAATTATTATCTACCTCCCGTTGCTGGTCAAGTCTCAAGTCATTGCTGCCTAGCAATCTTGGATTACCTTTTTCGAGCATTCTAGGTTATTTTGACAAAGAAGGAAATCAGGTGGTCTGCTTATTAGTAACCCAGTAGCGTAGTTATGAGGCAGCAATGAACAGTTAGAGTTAGGTCAACGTCAGTGAAAGAACAGTTCAGGGAAGCAAATTTATGTTCTGGAAGGCCTGGAACTGGCCAGGGCTTCTCTGGTATCACCGTATGGTCAGACTCAACTTTGCAAGGGAATGCCCGAACTGGATTTTCGTGTCGGATAAGTCTCGATTTGCTCTGAGGTCTCCAGATGAACATGGTGGATTGTTAATGGTGTATTTTGCACTACTCGTATACAGGGTAAGTCATTAAGGCGAAATCGGCCGATAACAAGAGTACAGTTCAAAATGGAAGAAACTTTTTCAAATAAAAGTTTTTCAAAAATAAGTGCTTAATGAGATAAAAATGGCGGACTTCCGGTTATACCGGAAATGGATACTAACTATGTTATTTTAAATGGAACACCCTGTATTCGTTTGCATTTTTGGATTTAGCATGAAAAATAAATGTCAGTTTGTTAATCAAACATTGGGTCTCAGTCGAACCGCTATGGAGTTTTTTAATTTTTTTTGAAAATTTTGACGTTTGCAGTAGTTGGCGCCATTTTGAATATCTTCGAAACGAAAGCACTTAGAGGAATGCGGTTTCGACAGTTCGTCTCTGGAAGTAACAGCCTATTAGACACAAGTATAACATGGAATCATAACTTTTTAATTAAATGAAATTTATCCATGCCAATATTTACTAATTCAAACAGGAATAACTCTTTTTTTTTAAATGGAATGCTACATTGGTTCTCACCTCATAAGACGCAACATTAAATTTCCTTTCTGACAATGTATGATTGTTGGCATCTGTCACCAGCAGTTTTTAAGAAATTTGCGTTTTTCTGGAAATTTTAAATAATTTCGTGTTATTGCGTTAACAATAGTTGGCGTTCAGCGATTTTGTTTTGTTTTGCCAACGAAATGTCATTTCTATTAAATTATTGTTAAGTAAGAGTGCAATTTGAGTTCAATTAGTGAGAGTATTGATTTCAATTTTAATAAATATCACAATTAAGAAAACTGAAAATGTACACTCAAGAAGAATTAATTGCTATGGTGTATTCCTTGGGTGAAGCAGAAGGGAATTCGTTACTTGCCTCAAGAATGTATGCGCAACGTTTTCCCGAGCATAGACATCCGAATGTAACGGCATTCGCAAAATTAAAAGAGAGGTTTGAACGAACTGGTTGTGTGGGATACGAGAAGAAAGAACGTGTAAAATCAGTGACGCATGAGGAAAATCAAGTTTTAGTAGCTGCTACTATTGTCCGAGATCCTCATTTAAGTACCAGAGAAATTAGTCGCGAGTTAGAAATAAGCCAAACTTCTTCATCTCGAATACTGCGCAAAAATAAATTTCACCCGTACCACGTTCAGTTGGTTCAGGAACTAGATCAAAATGACTTCAACAATCGGTTGCAGTTTTGTGAGTGGGCTTTACGTAAACTTCAGGAGCGAAATGACTTTTTTGATCATGTTCTCTTTACGGACGAAGCTTCGTTTCATAAGAACGGTTTTGTTTCAAGATACAACTGCCATTATTACAGTACTGACAATCCCCATTGGATAAGGCCATTGGATCATCAACATAGGTGGTCTTTGAATGTATGGGGTGGCATAATTGGACGACACGTAATTGGACCACATTTTTTCGATGCAAATTTGAACAGTAATAGCTACCTACAATCTTTACAAAACGATTTGCCAGAAATGTTAGACAATTTACCACTTGCTGCAATACAACAGATGTGGTATCAACAAGATGGAACGCCTGCACATTACGGGAGGGATGTAAGGGAGCACTTGACTGCAGCATTTCCAAACACATGGATAGGAAGAGGAGGTCCGACACCTTGGCCAGCGCGATCTCCAGACCTAACAAAACTTGACTTTTTCTTGTGGGGGTACGTAAAGCAGTTAGTTTACAGGGAACGTCCAACTACTCGAGAAAATATGATGGAACGAGTTCGCGATGCATTTCAAAGTATCAATGAAGATATGTTGATAAATGTGAACAATTCTTTGTTGAAACGATTGCGTGTTTGTTATCGTGAGGATGGCGGTTATGTCGAACATTTAATCTAATTACATTAATTTATTTTTGTTGCTGTTATTATCTAATGATCTTTGAAGTTTTGGAAATAGTATAGAAGATTTGGAACGAACATTTTGTAAGACAAAACAAAACAATATCGCCAAACGTCAACCATTGTTAATGCATAAACATGATATTATTCAAAATTTCCAGAAAAACGCAAATTTCTTAAAAACTGCTGGTAACAGATGCCAACAACCATACATCATCAGAAAGGAAATTTAATTTTGCGTCTTATGAGGTTAGAATCAATGTAGCATTCCATTTAAAAAAAAAGAGTTATTCCTGTTTGAATTAGTAAATATTGGCATGGATAAATTTCATTTGATTAAAAAGTTATGATTCCATGTTATACTTGTGTGTGATAAGCCGTTACTTCCAGAGACGAACTGTCGAAACCGCATTCCTCTAAGTGCTTTCGTTTCGAAGATATTCAAAATGGCGCCAACTACTGCAAACGTCAAAATTTTCAAAAAAAATTAAAAAACTCCATAGCGGTTCGACTGAGACCCAATGTTTGATTAACAAACTGACATTTATTTTTCATGAGAAATCCAAAAATGCAAACGAATACAGGGCGTTCCATTTAAAATAACACAGTTAGTGTCCATTTCCGGTATAACCGGAAGTCCGCCATATTTGAAAATATTTTTATCTCATTAAGCACTTATTTTTCAAAAACTTTGATTTGAAAAAGTTTCTCCCATTTTGAACTGTACTCTTGTTATAGGCCGATTTCGCCTTAGTGACTCACCCTGTAGATCTTGTGTTTTTAGATGGATGTCCTAGAATTACGTGGCTAGAATTACCTCGATGACGTCCGCATTGAAGTTCTGGAGTGGCCTTCATGCAGTCTTAACCTAAATCCTTCAGAGTACATATGTAACATGCTAGGAAGGCCAATCAGGCAACATCTTGGGCAGCTGTTCAGAAATTATTGAGGCAGAAATTTATTTTCGGGACTTACTATTTATGTTTTATTTTACCTAATGCTTCTGTAGGGATAGAATACTTATATAAAGTATCAAAGCGTGGGCAACAGTTAAACAATATGATTGTTCAATAACACCCACCGCTTTATAAAAGGTTATAGGTACATCCCACCCATACAGGCGCCCAACCTAAATAATTACCTATTACTGATTGTAGTGATACTTGGTCGGAAAAAACCTTGACTGAGGGAATTGAAACATGACGAAGAAGCCAATGGCTAATCCCCAATAAGTTTATATTTGCCAGAAGTGTTAATAGTCTTGCCCTTGGGATCTACTTTCTTTTTGATCTTGTATCGATATGCTGAGTAACGTGAACGTAAATACAGTAATAAGCTAAAAATATACTTCGTTGATTTTCGGAGAAAAAAGATCTTTTATGAATTCGTCATTTACCATTAAATAGTAATATTATGGGCATACTACTTATTTTATTGTAACATAATTGTTAAATTATAGCCGCAGCTCGACCGGCATCTTCTGCACGCATTTCCAGTGCTTTGTTTTCCTGCTTCTCCTATTTTTTTGAAAAATTTATGCTGCATTACCTTAATGACTGACTGAGAATAAATTCTCCTTTTGTCTCTGTGTACCCAATTATATTGCAGTGATAACAGACATATATAATGTAATATATCTGCAGTTGACGTTTCAGCAAGAGGTGGAGTATACAGCCTTTATTGTTTTGAATTATTACTGTTCGCTGGTGTGTGCACAAGGCACAAGGCACAAGGTAATAACGCCTGACGTCAGCTAAACATGCTAATTGCGACATGAAAGTAGCTGAGCTCGTGTATACCGAGATTTTCCAAGTGTCTGCTGCTACAAGCAGATTCCTCGCTTTATTATTATGTATCTACCTGGTTTATTGCACTAACTCGTTTAAAATAACTATACAGTGGTGGCGCAGTGTGATTTAATTTTATAAGTTGCGTGGAAATTGTGATTAACTGTTGTGTTATAGTGTTAGTAGAAGGTAAACAATATGAAACTTCGTTCTTCCATGAATTTTGATTGCTAATTTTCTCAAATATAGCAGCTCAGAGCGGGAAAGAATAAAATTTGCTAAATTAATAACTGATGATTTAGCATTTACCTATGAGAAAATAACATCTTGCGAGAAAAAATTACTCTGGATTTTAGTACATTTGTTTCACCTACGGAGAATACTAGTTACGCCACTGCTCTCTGTTTTACAGCATGAGCATTGGTGTAAATTTTCCTAAATTGCACGCGCGTTATTTCAAATTGTGCCGTAATTTGATAAGTTGCAAGATAAGGGCGATAAAGATTAAATTAAATACGAGGATGGCGTGAAGTACACAGTCGATTTTTACTGTTTTTGTAGTCTTGTTCCTTGGCCAATAGAAAAATGGTAGTGATAATTATTGATTTTGTCCTGATTATCTGACGTGCTAGGTGCTCGGGTGATTCATAGTAAGTTTTGTATTTTTAATTGACTAATATGTTTATTAGTTGTTAAGTGCACATTTTTTTATTCAAAAATCTGAATACGTTTATTAGTTGTTAAGTGCAAATTCTTCTATTCAAAAATCTGTCAGGTTAAGGTCAAGCGAAGCGAGCGGAACGTTGTAAGTTTCAGTCGTATCTGCCTGGCATGAGATGTGACTATTTCAGGTAAAAATTGACCGCGAGGGGAACGATGCCTCGGCCCTTTTACGGATTAAAGATATGACGGTGAGGGCAACCATGCCCCGTCCATTTAAAATAAAGTGTGGAAATCTAAACAAGTTTGTCTTTTTATTATCAGTTCAGTAAATTATCAAGCACTATGTTCGATTATTTTATTGGAATTCAAGGAATATCGAGTTGCTGTGACCACATTTTTTTGTTTTATAGCATTTTTGGGCTCTTGACAACGTGACAGTTGTCACTTCAGTTTTGTTTTTAATGGGAAGTTCAAAATGTTTCCCTATTGCAGGTCCATAACATACATATACGTTAGGTACTGATCGAGGTACTGACGCTTGACTGTCTGATTAGTTCGCAGTATAGGAATAAAGAGAGGTAGATGCGAGGGTAGATGTTAGAGATTCATTAGATTACTGTTCTCAAATAGTTGGAGATGTAGGATGTTCCACTATCGTGGAAATGCGTACGTTAGCTCGAAATAGTAAAGGGCGAAGGTGGGCGTCCAGTTTTCGAGCTGAAAACCTTTTGATGATGACCTACTGAACGATCAAATCGGTCGATTTTCTTAAATGCCTATTATTGTGGCCATCGAAAAAAGTCTATTAACATTTATTGCCAATACGAACTCTAATCCGAACGTGCCAAATAACATAAAGAACTATTTCTTCAACGTGGGCCTATTCGCTTTATACATTTTTAATGTGTGTCGTTCTTTTTTGATCGTTTATTCTATTTTTGTATACCCACACGAAATTTTATCGGCTGCGAGGATGAGAAAATTTAGGTTATAAAAAATGCATAAATGTGAGTGTAAATCTATTGACAGCTTCTTTTATTAGCCCTTTTTAGACGGTCATAAAATATACGGGTCCATGTAATACTCGAAAGTTATTAGGTAATTGCTAGATTTAGTTAATCTGCAACGTAAATATCATAACGTTTTTGAAGATTAGGTAAATACACTGCACATATCCACGTAATAAAGTATTCCAGAAATAAATTACCGTATATTTTTTTTCCCACGTCACGCCAGGTAATTTAAGGAGGAAAACCTTATAATAAAACGATTTGTTTTCTTAATTATGATTGCCTTGTTTTACTACAATGGCCACATGTTTTGGGCGACTCCAAATATTGCTTAGTGCCGAAATGTGAATCAACGCCTATTCGAACACCAGGAAAAGTATTTATTTCATTGCCAGTGGGATCGACTTTTAGCAGATTGCTTAAGGTGCAGAGGAATGGTGCCTTTTTACTTAATAACCGTTCAGGTTGGTTCTTATATAGATGTAGTGTGCATCCAGGATTCATCTAATGGTAGTTTCCTTAAATTTCAAAACTCTAAAGAAGTTCTTGTACAATTCGTCAGATAGGACCATTGGAAAGCATTAATCCTCGGATTAATCTATAGTTAATTCGAATACTGTTCGTTATAAGCAAGAAACTGGAAAATTCGAGGTATACTCCCCCACGTAGTTTAACACAGTTTTCAGTGGATGCTTGCCAATGTATAAACTTTATAGACTCTACATAGCAACTGGCGCCTCCGCCGCATTGAACTAAATTTGGCGGGTCAAATTACACGCCCTTGACCCGATGCTGTTTGATGTCCTTGAACCTTGTCGTACGTCGGGGTGGAATTTGTTCTGTAGGGTGTGTAACCCAATCACAAATTAACAGTGTAAGAGTATGCATAATCGAATAAATGCAGTTTAGTAAGTGAGGATAGTGAACCGGGAAGTTGAAGTAACGCCCCGACATATCGTTTGTCAAATGAAGTGGCTTTGAATTGACAGGATTAAATGTTTGCACAAACATTTGCGTGGCGCTCTTCCGTGCTTTGCATTCATCATAATATTGAATCGTTTACTCCGTGGGCGGATCATGCCGTAGCATACTCGTATTATATTTCCCTTTAAAATAAGACCATTTAAATTTAACATTTTCAGGAAATATTTAAAACCCAATTTTGATCACCATACGGTGGATCGGATTTTTTCTCAAGAAGCCGAGTTTTTGTCATCCATTCATTATGGTAATTTATTTTACAATTATGTAGGTATTCTGTTGCAATTTGCTTTTGAAGTACTTACGTTTAAGTGGACTTGTACAAAAATAAAACTGGGCCAGGTTGGACGCAGAGGTATTGATCCAGCAAGTTGTGAATCTATTAGTGGAAGCAAGCATCTTCTTCAAATATACCTCTAATACAATATTCTTGGTACACAATGTGTTTGGTTGTACACGGTTATTAATTATTTATTTAGATTTCACCGTTGTTTTAGCAGTATAAATATGACTGAAGGAACGGGGAATAGTTAGGAACTAAATTTAGCCACTTAAATAGAAATAACTTTCAACCAGGACCAGTTTTTATAAATTATATAAAAGGCAACAGTGATATATAAGTAGAATTAATTATATGGCCATGCAATTATTAAAACCCCGTATAATATTTTATGTTCTTTGTTACTGCTCTCGTTACTGCTTCTAAAAGTTGGTAACTCCCCAAAATTATGGAACACCTTCACCCCGACCTTTACTCTGTATAAACAATATCTCAGTCATAACAATAATCCGCTGTTGTTGAAAGAGAAAATCTAGTATAAGTACTCAAAGGATAAAAATAAACAGATTGAAAGCAAAATTATTAAACAAACATGACACGAATAATCAAAATATAGGTGCATATAAAAACACGTAATTATAAGCAATTTAAAACAGATGCCAACCTAATAAACGTTCTTGGATATTATCCAACAAACTTTTACCCTGCACTCTATTTAAAACTAAGCATATCGAATACTAACGCGATTTTCTTTTGTTTTGCAGAGGAGAAGTCTTCGGTCTCCTCGAAAAATGGACCGTCTTCGAAGGTCCTTCAGAGATTCCTTTAGGAGAAGAAAGGAGAGAGTCCCGGAGAGTTCTAAACCTCATCAATGGCAAGCTGACGAATCGGCGGTGCGCTCGGGCACCTGCACTTTTTCTGTCAAGTACTTAGGTTGCGTAGAAGTTTTCGAATCTAGGGGAATGCAAGTCTGCGAAGAGGCGTTAAAAGTTTTAAGAGTAAGTATCGCTTTTATTCCATATAATTAAAGATTTGTATGAAGGAGAATAATTTGATTCTTTTGCAAAAGTGAAACATGATCTTCTGACACCTAAACTACAGTTGGCTGCATGCCCAGAAAGTGGGAAACGTGGGTTCAAGTCCCAGCTGGTGCCGACACATTTTTTGTGCAGCTTAACTTTTTATTTGACAAGCAAAACGGATTTTTTCCAGGAAGGTCAGTGATAATCAAACTGGTTGTCTGTTTAGATGAATTGATAAAGCCGGGGACAAAGCTATATGACCAAAACTTGCTCATTGATGTAGTCAAATTTTGAGAAGGCGATTGACAGGGTTTTTTTGAGAGGCTTCTGTATAAGGTCTAAAATTATGGAATAAGAGGCGTTGATTGAATCATTCCTTAAAGGTAGAACCTATGGACTGAGGGTAGGGGGTACTCTCAGACTATTTTGGAGTGGTGTTGCACAGGGTTCAGTGCCGGGGGCCACTGTTATTTATAATATGTACCTCAGAGCTGAAGCTGTGTATTAGATAGATTATGCTGCAGTTTTTATGCAAAGTGGATGCTTAACCTGAATGAATCCAAGTGCACAGTGCTTCATATTGGTCGCAGAAACCCACAGATTGAGGTTACCAGATTTGATGCCCATTTGGTAAAGACTAAAGACATTGAAGTGTTAGAGAAAGTACAGGGTAGAGCCATGAAGATGCCAGCAGGACTGAAAAATTTTGTACACCACCATTCCTTTTTGTCCAGAAATTCCCACGATTCCTTGGAAATTCTCTGCAATTCCTTGAAAATTCCCACAATTCCTTGAAAATTCCCACAATTCTTTGAAAATTCCCCGCAATTCCTTGAAAATTCCCCCAATTCCTCGGAAATTCCTCGAAATTCTTTGAAAATCCCTGAAATTGAGGAAAATTGGAAAAAAGTCGGTGGCAGATTGGGGAATGACGGAGAAAAACCGTAAGATTACAGAATACTGGAACAGAACTGGAAGCAGAACATCCTACATCCCCAATTATTTGAGAGCAGTAGTCTAATCTGGGCCTACCCCTACCTCTTTTTATTCCCATCTCCGACTCTAGTATGTCGCGAATTATTCCTTCATGTCTCAGAAGATGTCCTACCATCCTATCCCTCCTGTTATTTATTACCTTCAATTTCAAGTTAGTTGAACAGTGGTCTAGTGGAAATCCAAGAAAATATTTTTTTACCAATCGTGTCAGTAGAAAATTGGAAAAACCTGGAAGCAGACATGGCTGAAGCAGGCACGGTTAATGCGTTTTAAAATAGACTGGACAGACATTGACATAAACAGCTGTCAATTATCACTAATAATAATAATAATAATCCATGCCAGGACCAAATCTCTCACATTAAGTTACAACCAGATTCAAACCAGTCAGTCATGATTATGTATATGACTTTCTGATGGAATCGATATTTCGATAAATCAATATTTTAGTTTCGGTATTACGGTATATCAATATTACGATATATCAATATTACGATATATCAATATTACGATATATCAATAGTACGAAATATCAATATTACGATATATCAATATTACGAAATATCAATATTACGATATATCGATATTACGATATATCAATATTTTAAAGTTAAATCCAATTTGTCGAATTACGCAGTGTATGCCAATGTTTGCTCGTTGTGAAACTTGCCGTTACGTTACGTACGGGATGAAAGTGAAGCCTCACTTTTTTTACTCGATACTTAATTATTTTGTTTATTGCAATGTGTTTTACGTGAACAGTTTATGTGGTAACAGTAAAGTTAATTTATGTAAAACCTATTCAGAGTTGTGTTTGCTCGAGTGAAGGACAAACCATTTTAATTACATCGAAAGTATAATAAATTTACCTCGTTCGTAAAATTTTATGCGAGGATTACACACATAGTGTTCATTTTTATTGGTCACTATCCAATTTACCGTAGCATATTAATGACTTTTGAGTTCAGAGAAATTATTGGTTTTAAATTTCTTTTTCTAGGGTTCAAGAAGGCGCCCAGTTAGAGCAATCCTCCACGTCAGCGGCGACGGCTTGCGAGTCGTAGAAGAAGAAACGAAAGGTCTCATAGTCGATCAAACCATCGAAAAAGTCTCGTTCTGTGCTCCCGATCGAAATCACGAACGGGGCTTTAGTTACATTTGTAGGGACGGGACAACTCGTCGTTGGATGTGTCACGGTTTCCTAGCTCTTCGAGAGTCTGGCGAAAGATTATCCCACGCAGTAGGCTGTGCTTTTGGTGTATGTTTAGAAAGAAAACAGAAGAGGGATAAAGAGTGCGGAGTTACGATGATGTTCGATGCGAAGAATTCTACTTTTACAAGAAGCGGGTCTTTTCGGCAGCACGGTTTATCGGAACGATTAGAAAGGGCTGTGGATGTGCCGTCTTCTAGACCAACGCCTGTTAATCCGTTTGCGATAGAACGGCCTCACGCAACTCCCAGTATGTTGCAAAGACAGGGCAGCTGTAGAGGCTTTAGCACTCTCGGTCAAAGTTCCCCGTTCAAGCGGCAGATGTCCCTGAGGGTGAATGAACTTCCTAGTAATGCGGAACGTCTAAATGCTTTTCATGCAGCGGCTACCCAGCAGGCGAACGCTAAACCAGTGTCGCCGATTCCGGAGATAAGTCCTGGTGACTCGGTTACAGCACTTTGCCAGCAGTTGTCGCAGGGTTTGAGTCAGCTGACGCATAGCAGTTCGGACGATTTTAATTTTAATAATCAAGCCTCTGTTAACCAGAATAATATTACGATATCGTTGACGACGATGAGTAATTCTTTTAGCCAAGGTACTACTCCTGCTCAGACACCACCCCCTGTAAGTATTACATATTTTAGATAAGGGAAGATTAATGAAATTTTGACTGTTTGTGACTGTTTCTTCAATCGGATGGAAAGAAGAAAGGGATTGTAATCGCTTTCCACTTTTCCAAGTCTCTTCTTCCATCCAGATTTTCTTAACAAGGTGAAACAGCTTCCTTCTTCTTTTGCATCACTTTTCCAGCATATTCTTCTTACTCTTACCTTTCAAAGTGAATATACATATTCACTTTCAAAGTTAAGAGTATGAAGAATATGCTGGAAAAGTGATATTCACTTTGAAAGTTGAAAGTATTAAGAATATGCTGGAAATACATTTATTCCACTTTTCCAAGTCTTCTTCCATCTAGATTTTCTTAACAAGGTGAAACAGCTTCCTTTGCATCACTTTTCCAGCATATTCTTCGTACTCTCAACTTTCAAAGTGAATATCACTTTTCCAGCATATTCTTCATACTCTCAACTTTCAAAGTGAATATCACTTTTCCAGCATATTCATTTTAAAAGTTGAGAGTATGAAGAATATGCTGGAAAAGTGATGCAAAGGAAGCTGTTTCACCTTGTTAAGAAAATCTAGATGGAAGAAGAGACTTTCATTCAGTTAAGAGTATGAAGAATATCTGGAAAAGTGATATTCACTTTGAAAGTTGAGTATGAAGAATATGCTGGAAATACTTACTCCACTTTTCCAAGTCTTTTTTTCCATCTAGATTTTCTTAACAAGGTGAAACAGCCTCCTTTGCATCACTTTTCCAGCATATTCTTCATACTTCCAACTTTCAAAGTGAATATCACTTTTCCAGCATATTCTTCTTACTCTTAACTGAACGAAAGTCTCTTCTTCCATCTAGATTTTCTTAACAAGGTGAAACAGCTTCCTTTGCATCACTTTTCCAACATATTCTTACTCTTATCTGAATGAAAGTTAAGAGTAAGAAGAATATGCTGGAAAAGTGATATTCACTTTGAAATAAATGTATTTCCAGCATATTCTTCATACTCTCAACTTTCAAAGTGAATATCACTTTTCCAGCATATTCTTCATACTCTTGACTTTCTAAGTGAATATTCTTCTTACTCTTAACTTTCATTCAGTTAAGAGTATGACGAATATGCTGGAAAAGTGATATTCACTTTGAAAGCTGAGAGTATGAAGAATATGCTGGAAATACATTTATTACATTTTTCCAAGTCTCTTCTTCCAACTAGATTTTCTTAACAAGGTGAAACAGCTTCCTTTGCATCACTTTTCCAGCATATTCTTCATACTCTCAACTTTCAAATTGAATATCACTTTTCCAGCATATTCTTCTTCCTCTTAACTGAATGAAAGTCTCTTCTTCCATCTAGATTTTCTTAACAAGGTGAAACAGCTTCCTTTGCATCACTTTTCCAGCATATATTCTTTATACTCCCAACTTTCAAAGTGAATATCACTTTTCCAGCATATTCTTCTTACTCTTAACTGAATGAAAGTTAAGAGTAAGTTAAAAGAAAGGGATTGTAATCCCTTCCCACTTTTTAAAGTCTCTTCTTCCTTCAAAATTTTCTTAACAAGGTGAAACAGCTTTCCTCTTCCTTTGCATCACTTTTCCAGCATATTCTTCTTACTCTTACCTTTCAAAGTGAATATACATATTCACCTTGTTAAGAAAATCAGATGGAAGAAGAGACTTGGAAAAGTGGAATATTCTTCATAATCTCAACTTTCAAAGTGAATATCACTTTTCCAGCATATTCTTCATACTCTTAACTTTCAAAGTGACTGTGTGTATTCACTTTGAAAGGTAAGAGTAAGAAGAATATGCTGGAAAAGTGATGCAAAGGAAGAAGGAAGCTGTTTCACCTTGTTAAGAAAATCTGGATGGAAGAAGAGACTTGGAAAAGTGGAAAGGGATTCCTTTCTTCTTTCCATCCGACTGAAGGAACTTCCCGAGTTATTTCTCCGGCTGTCTTCTTTTATTCTAATCATTGTCATATCATTGATAGCCATTTCAGTCTTGATCTCGAGGTCCTCTTATGGTTTGTTACGCATCTGCAATCGTCATCAAACCATTTTTTCCTTTCTTCATTTTATTGTCAAGTTATTATTTTATACTAAACATTATAATTTTTAGTTACTCTTTACCAACTGTTTTTAATATTTTCCTAATTTTAGATGATTTTTCTTCATTTTCAGGTACCAGTGAGTTTAAGTTTCAGCACAACGCCACAGTCGAGCCACTCTCCTAATCCCAGTAACGGTTCAAATTCCAGTCTGCCGAAGCCAGAGCAATGGTTAGGCCAAATAGTTAATTCGAACAGTCCGACACCAGGAAAGATGGATGGGGTGACTCCGAGAAGAGCGCCTTCGTTCAGTATGCACGCCAGAGCAATTTCGTTAGATTCTTCGGAAAGTTTCCCTCGGACGGGACAAACGGATCCGTTCGACGCTGAATGGGCGGAAATTGCCGCCAGACAGAAGAAGAATAGTACTAACCCGTTTTTAAGTGTGAATTCTGCTCCGCAAGCGTTTCAAATCCAGCTATAGTTTTTTTTATAGCTGGAAATGTTACGTTTAGAATATATTTATGTGTTTGTTGAAGGATGTTGATGAGGTAGGAGTATTTTACTACTATTGGCAATACGACAGGTATTTTGTACAATTTGCTATCGGCATCATTTCGAGAAGTTCGTATATGAATCAGATTGACAAAGTGGTAATTATCGGGAATAAATTTACTGATATGTGAATTAAATTTGGAACTTCCTGGGGATCTTTCGAAATAACGTGAAGCAATCGTTATAAATTGTGTTAAATAAAACATAAACACGTTAAGAGATGGGTAAATAAAGCGTGACAGTAACGTAACAGGAAAACAGGATTTGTAAATTTAGCAAATAATGCTTAGTAAGATATTGATCTGTCGGGGAGTTGTACGCCATCTGTGATTTGTCTGTGCAATTTCTCCAGGACGTGGTATTTCAGGGATTATGGTTTTTTAAAACACCGAAAAGAATAATAGCAAAATTATGTTTTGTCTTACAATATGTATCTTCTTCCTCATTTTCTTCTTTGCAGTCTCTACTAATTTCGACTTCAAACTCGAAATTAACAATATTTTCTAGTTACAACTCGAAATTAAAAGCAATTTCGACTTCAAACTCGAAATTAACACTAATTTGGAGTTTGAAGTCGAAGCCCACTACGAAGGCTTATAGCGGCCACGCGAAATAAATAATTTATAATGTCTAGTTACAACTCCAATTTAGCTTAATTTTGGATTTGAAGTCGAAATTAGTCTTAACTTCGAAATTGTACAGGAAATTAGTCTTAATTTCTTGTTAATTGTGGAAATTATTGGTTGGCTTCGACTTTAAACTCAAAATTAGTGTTAACTTCGAGTTTGAAGTCGAAATTGCTTTCAATTTCCAGTTTGAAGTCGAAATTGCTTTTAATTTCGAGTTTGAAGTCGAAATTAGTCGTAAATTCGAGTTAAAACTCGAATTCGGTCTTGATTTCGTAGTTGATGCCGAAATTAGTGCTAATTTCGGGTTTGAAGTCGAAATTAGTCTTAAAATACAGTTTGAACAAGAAAGACTAATTTCGATTTCAAACCCGAAATTAGCACTAATTTCGACGACAAGTAGAAATCAAAACTGAATTCGAGTTTTAACTTGAATTTTCGACTTCAAACTCGAAATTAACAATATTTTTAGTTCAAACTCGAAATTAAAAGCAATTTCGACTTCAAACTGGAAATTAAAAGCAATTTCGACTTTCGAAATTAACCTTAACTTCGAAATTGAACAGGAAATTAGTCTTAATTTCTTGTTAAATGTGAAAATTATTGGTTGGCTTCGACTTTAAACTCGAAATTAGTGTTAATTTCGAGTTTGAAGTCGAATTTAGTTTAATTTTCTGTTTGAAGTCAAAATTAGCCTTAACTTCGATATTGAACACGAAATTAGTCTTAATTTCTTTTTAAATGTGGTCTTCGATTTTAAACTCGAAATTAGTGTTAATTTCGAGTTTGAACTAGAAATTATTGTTAATTTCGAGTTTGAAGACGAAATTAGTGGTAAATTCGAGTTAAAACTCGAAGTCAGTCTTGATTTCGTACTTGATGTCGAAATTCGTGCTAATTTCGGGTTTGAAGTCGAAATTAGTCTTAAAATCAAGTTTGAAAGAGAAACACTAATTTCGACTTCTAACCCGAAATTACCACTAATTTCGACATCAAGTACGAAATCAAGATTGACTTCGGGTTTTAACTCGAATTAACGGCTAATTTCGATTTAAAACTCGAAATGAACTATTTTCTAGTTCAAACTAGAAATTAAAAGCAATTTCGACTTCAAACTCGAAATTAACACTTATTTCGAGTTTGAAGTCGAAGCCAACCAATAATTTCCACATTTAAGAAGAAATTAAGACTAATTTCCTGTTCAATTTCGAAGTTAAGGTTAATTTCGACTTCAAACTCAAAATTAAGCTAAATTCGAGTTGTAGCTCGACATTATAAATTATTTCTTTCTCGTGGCCGCTCTACGCCTTCGTAAAATTAAGACTAATTTCCTGTTCATTTTCGAAGTTAAGTCTAATTTCGACTTCAAACCCAAAATTAAGCTAAATTCGAGTTGTAACTCGACTATAAATTATTTATTTAGCGTGGCCGCTCTACGCCTTCGTAGTGGGCTTCGACTTTAAACTCCACATTAGTGTTACTTTCGAGTTTGAAGTCGAAATTGCTTTTAATTTCGAGTTGTAACTAGAGAATATTGTTAATTTCTAGTTTGAAGTCGAAATTAGGCTTAACTTCAAGTTCGAACACGAAATTATCGTTAATTTCGAATTTAAGAAGTTAAGACCGATTTCTTGTTCAAACTGGATTTTAAGACTGATTTCGACTTCAAACCCGAAACTAGCACTAATGTCGACATCAAGAACGAAATCAAGACTGACTTCGAGTTTTAACTCGAATTTGCGACTAATTTCGACTTCAAACTCGAAATTAACAATATTCTCTAGTTCAAACTCGAAATTAAAAGCAATTTCGACTTCAAACTCGAAATTAAAAGCAACTTCGACTTCAAACTGGAAATTAAAAGCAATTTCGACTTCAAACTGGAAATTAAAAGCAATTTCGACTTCAAACTCGAAGTTAACACTAATTTCGAGTTTAAAGTCGAAGCCAACCAATAATTTCTACATTTAACAAGAAATTAAGACTAATTTCCTGTTCAGTTTCGAAGTTGAGGCTAATTTCGACTTCAAACCCAAAATTAAGCTAAATTCGAGTTGTAACTCGACTATAAATTATTTACTTCGCGTGGCCGCTCTACGCCAAACTAGTGTTAACTTCGAGTTTGAAGTCGAAATTGCTTTTAATTTCGAGTTGTAACTAGAAAATATTTTTAATTTCGAGTTTGAAGTCGAAATTAGGCTTAACTTCAAGTTCGAACATGAAATTATCGTTAATTTCGAATTTAAGAAGTTAAGGCCGATTTCTTGTTCAAACTGGATTTTAAGACTGATTTCGACTTCAAACCCGAAACTAGCACTAATGTCGACATCAAGAACGAAATCAAGACTGACTTCGAGTTTTAACTCGAATTTACGACTAATTTCGACTTCAAACTCGAAATTAACAATATTCTCTAGTTCAAACTCAAAATTAAAAACAATTTCGACTTCAAACTGGAGATTAAAAGCAATTTGGACTACAAACTCGAAGTTAACACTAATTTCGAGTTTAACAAGAAATTAAGAAATTAAGATTAGTGTCCTATTAAATTTCGAAGTTAAGGCTAATGTCGACTTCAAACCCAAAATTAAGCTAAATTCGAGTTGTAACCCGACTATAAATTATTTATTTAGCGTGGCCGCTCTACGCCTTCGTAGTGGGCTTCGACTTTTAACTCCACATTAGTGTTACTTTCGAGTTTGAAGTCGAAATTGCTTTTAATTTCGAGTTGTAACTAGAAAAAATTTTTAATTTCGAGTTTGAAGTCGAAATTAGGCTTAACTTCAAGTTCGAACACGAAATTATCGTTAATTTCGAATTTAAGAAGTTAAGATCGATTTCTAGTTCAAACTGGATTTTAAGACTGTTTTCTACTTCAAACCCGAAACTAGCACTAATTTCGACACCAAGAACGAAATCAAGACTGACTTCGAGTTTTAACTCGAATTTACGACTAATTTCGACTTCACATTCGAAATTAACAATATTCTCTAGTTCAAACTCGAAATAAAAAGCAACTTCGACTTCAAACTGGAAATTAAAAGCAATTTCGACTTCAAACTGGAAATACATAAAAAGCAATTTCGACTTCAAACTGGAAATTAAAAGCAACTTCGACTTCAAACTGGAAATTAAAAGCAATTTCGACTTCAAACTGGAAATTAAAAGCAATTTCGAGTTTAAAGTCGAAACCAACCAATAATTTCCACATTTAACAAGAAATTAAGACTAGTTTCCTATTAAATTTCGAAGTAAAGGCTAATTTCGACTTCCAACCCAAAATTAAGCTAAATTCGAGTTGTAACTCGACATTATAAATGATTTTTTTTGCGTGGCCGCTCTAACGCCTTCGTACCCCAAGGCTGCTGAACTTTACATCTAGGTATATTACAACTTCTTCCCTTTTAAACCTAGATTTTCTACTTTCCCTTGTTATACCGAGATGGTCTGTAGTTCCTCCATGATCGCATATTTATCTTAACTTTCATTGAACTTTAGACCAAGATTTGCCACCTTTTTTGTGATCTTGTCAGAATATCTTGTAAGCCTTACATGGTTCTTGCTGGATCTCCTTCTTTTATAAGCCGAGTGGGGGCTGCTTCTGTAGTCATCTTCGAGATTTTCCAGCAGCTGCACCATACGTTGGTCCATAGCACCACGTGTGAAAATACCATCCGAGTTCCTTCCCATCTCGTTTTCCTTTAAAATTGCATTTGCTTACTTCTCTTACCTGTGCATATGTACACTGTCCATTCCCTTATGCCTTGAAATATAATTCTCCGCTCCTATATTTCTAGCTGTTTTTGTATCCTCGTCTTAAGGCTGGGATTTATCAGCTGTTGGTCTATATAGTGCTGCCACCTAACGTCCAAAAGTGTGATTAGGATTATGCAAAATATAGTCACAATCTATTATGATTGGTTTCTATCACAGCTGCAAGCTCTTCAACTTGGAATTTTCAAGGTTTTTTGCTTTAGGGGCAACCGAATAAATCTGGGAGGGTTAGTCGGCGGTCGTATCTTTAAATTATTATTTTCTACTTAGAAATATGAGGATTAACTGAAGCGCCACCGCCATCTGCATTGCAGTGGCCACACTACTACTACTGTCAAAACGTCTAGTTTACTGTGCATCTCCGCTAAATATGCACAAGATGGAGAGATTGCAATATAATTTTTATTCCAGCACGCCAGTTCAACGAAGTAACGTATCCCTTGAATGCTTTGAATTGCTTGTAGTAGTAAATATACATGCAAGAAAATCAAAATTATTGCTAGAAACTTGTTATTCATTCCAGTATTTTACCTGTTGATGTATTGGGACTGTCCAGTTCATGATTTACATCTACTTAAATAATAAGGGTATCTTATAGCTCTGTAGAATTCAATATACATAATAGATTTATGTCCGAAACATATCATAAATGAGTAGACGCATTTGCAGTATTCTCAAACATTGCCTCTATATTTATAATAAAATAAGACTGCACATATCACCAAGTTTTACGATGGTAAAACAACGACTCAAGTTTCTTGCATTTGCACAGTAAATGTTATAGGAAACTAATCAAAATTTGCTTCGATGATACGAATTATGCTTCTGCATCAAAATTTTTCAAAGTTATTATAGAATATGTGTGAATGTCTGCACATTTCGGATGAAGCGATTAGCAGAATCTGAAATGAGTAGATCATCGTAAATCCTCCTATTCTATCGCAGAAGTGTTAAATGCTTTTGAATATATCGTAATCGTACTATAACTGAAATAAAAAGATGTTAACATGAGCTGTTCAGGACTTGTTTTATAGAATTTTTTACTTTTGTTCCTGCCTGGACTGTCTGTGCAATTTTGTACATAAATAAGAGAGAGGAACGACAAGTTTGTAAAAATGTTTTTAAATTTGAAGATTGCGGAACGTAAGTGTACGTAGATAAAGGGAAAGCGCGTTGTATTATATGAAGTTTGTCAGATTGCAGCTCAAGTTTTATCTAGTGTTTAGGTGATTATTTTTTTGTGAATTGAAATTGAAGGAAACATTGTTTTAAATAGTGCTTTACTGTGCATCTCGGCCAAATATGCACAAGATGGAGAGATTGCAATATAATTTTCATCTCAACACGCCGGTGACGCTCATCAGAATAGTGCTTTCCCTAAACACTTCAACCGTGCAGTATAACTTGCTGTATTATATACTGTTTCACAGGGTCAGTAATTGTGTTAGGACAATGAGTGGCTCTAGGTAATCCTCGGCCAAATACTCCGCCAGGCATGGAAATATCTGGATTTAGTTCTATAATTCAATGCCTGGCGGGGTATTTGCCCGAGGAGTAGTTGTTCGAACGGTCCAGTACCACTCAAAGAATACTGGAAAATGCCAATCGATCGAACCTCCAACATATATTTGAAGAAACTATATACGTATTTCGGCAACTAAGTTGTCATCCTCAGCAATTCCAGAAATAATGTGAATACACTTTATTCTTAGAATTTTCGAAGTTTTCTCAATTTTTATTTACATTTATGCAGCCTATATCAGTGTTCAAAGTTTATTTTTTGACATTTACCTCAGGAAATGCAATTTTTGGCAAGAGTTCGCTAAATAGAAAATAATTTTCCAGTTTTGTCCCAAACTCGTTGCCATTCGGCAATACTCCCTCCACCAGCCTCTCCCGGCTGTCGATTATCATCATAAAGTTTTCAGTTCGAAGACTGGTTGGACGTGCACCTCCATCCTTTCCCCAAAAGTTGAACATCCTAGATCCCTAACTATTTGAGAAAAGTAGTTTTTTAATCTGGGCCTACCCCTACCTCTTTTTATTGTCTTCCATAAATTTCGCTTTTCTCCAACTCTTTCTAATACCTCTCTGTGGCTAACCTTATCTATCCACGGTATCTATAGCACCACATTTCAAATGCTTCTAATTTCTTCCTATCCGCTTCTCCTATCGTCCAAGTTTCGGACCAGTACAATGCCGTACTCCAGTGAGACTTAAATCAGAGCTGTTAATTCGGGAACATCAAAAAGCTCCCTATGTCCTCGCGTTGGTTTGTTGATGTTCAAAACAATTTTTTCGTCATTGTAGGACAGCTCATCTTTATCCAGTGTTTACCATATGGAGTCATGACATTCACAACCGCCCCTTTGTCGTCAACTTTTGTTATTTCACCAGGCTAATATTTGCCATTAAAGATAACGATGACGAAAGTGCCAACGCTTTTGCTCACTTCTGCTGACAATGTTGGAAGCTCTTAATGCCTCTTCATTCGAGTTTTCATCAGACAAATTTGGATTCCAGACACTATCTTCGCTTTCTGCATATTCTATGGTGATTTGCTCGTTATCAGAACTGTCAGATGGGAAAATTCCACACTTCCGGAAGCCTGATTTAAGATTTTCAGCACCACGTTCCTCTAGATTTGTCATGAACTTTTTTAAAATTTGTGGAAATTGGTCTTTTGGTACACCACTAAAGCGACTGTGTCTTTCCAATCATTCAAGATTTTCCACCACTGCCCTTTCACTGGCCAAAAGACTTCCATGTTCTTTAATTATCCCCATGCATCCATCCTGGCGTTTAAGTATGGGAAGCAGCAAGTTTAAGAACCAGTCTTCAAAGATTTGAAAATCAAACCATCCAGAATGGGTACGGTTCTAGCGAGCATTTTTTGGCCCATTTTTTGTCCAAGTCGACCAGAGCTTTTGAGCTTTATAATTAACATATACAGGAGCTGTCCCTCTGCATTTCCGCAAATCATCAGGGACACTTGGTCCCTTTTTTTGTTATTATTTTTGAGTGGCCTGGGTCGTCAACAAGATTTGCCTCTCGTAGTTCTAAAGATTAGCTGGATGAATTCCTTCCAACTCACTTCCCAAGTGATTGAAGAACTCATTAATGACGTCTTCATCTGTTGCCACTCTGGCATGAGATATATTTTGGGACAACCTCTGGCTAAGCTCTGGACGACGACGGAGGAAGGAATTCACCCAATCAGGCCCTGGAAGATTGTTTTTAAAACATCGAACTTTTCTTCCTTGGCGCTCTAAGTCAAAATAACAGCAATGTTGCCAAATTTCGTTATTTGGCAGTGTTACCTACTTTTGAAAATAACATCATAAAACCGGCTTTTCTTTTCCCTCTTTCATCTAACCTATTTTTATATTTTCGCCTTTCCTCTATTAGACTCACAATATGTTTTATTATCCAGGGTTTTCTAACTTCCATATATTACTTTTTCCCCCAATTCTTTCTAACACTGCTTACGTTAGATATTATTTTTCTTGCTTCTATTGCATTGTAGTGTACTGCGATGTTTTTATTACAACAGTGATATTATTTTAAATTAATTCATGCGTGTCACAAATTAAAATGTAAGTAAATATTATGTAAGACATTTGAAATTACCTTTAAAATTACGTACTAGTTGTGAAATTTATTTAAGACAGTGTTTCCTTCGATTAATGTTGCGCAGCAACAATGTGCCCATTTCATCTCCCGATAATCAATTCGACTAGCACACACACTCAAATGAAGGTTGCGATAATAAACTGCATACTTAATTAGGCCACATTAATTATTTAGAATAATTATCCGCCTGCCGCAGTAAGACTGAGGTCGCTGGCTAATCAGCGTGAAAGGCTCAGAGAAATTTTGGTATCAGGTGTTTGAATAACACTAGTTATTAAAGATAATTGAGTTAAATTGTTCCATAAGCTGTGCTCCAAATTTCAATTAAATTGGGAATTATTACGTGCCTCCCCAAGTTTTATTGTCTGTGTGACATAAGAACAGATGGGGTTCAGTTTGCTTTCTGTACTACAGGATGGTCCTGAAAGCACTGTAACTCTAATTTATACCATACAAGTACTCAAATCCATTTAAATATGTTTCTGATTGATTGGACAGCTGTAAAAACTCCGTCCAAGGAATTTGAGAATGTGAAATGGAAACCTGATCAATGGTAGTTTCTGTAGTACATTTTTTTTGTTGTAAAGATTTGTATAGTATTTTGGGAAGGACTTAACACGAAAAAAATAAAAAATGTATTACTAGTTTGTAGGCACAAATACTTGTAAATGTTATTATGATAGTTGCTATTTAATGTCGATAATTATTTTATATATATTTTTTTTAACTAAGAGCACGCAGCTCGAACGGCACAAGTACTTAATCTAATATGTATTATACAACCCTATTATATTTCAAACTGTACTATAGTAATATATTAAGTATTATCTGTTTGTCTGTGTTTCATTTATTTTCTTTTATAGGCAACACCTGTACTCAGTTCGACTGTATTTTTTGTTTTTTTGTCTTACCTCAGAACTTTTTTCCAGGCAAACCGATTTTGATGATTCTTTTTTATTTGAAAGCTGGTGCTTCTCATGTGGTCCCATATAAATTTGATCAAGATCTGACCAGTAGTTTTTGAGTTATCCTTAATAATGCTTATTTAATTGACTTCGACTACATTGATGATGTCCTAATAACTTTTTTCTGGGTGAACCGATTTTGATGATTCTTTTTTTATTTGAAAGCTGGTGCTTCTCATGTGGTCCCATATAAATTTGACCAAGATCTGACCAGTAGTTTTTGAGTTATCCTTAATAATGCGTATTTCATTGACTTCGACTACATCGATGATGTTCTCATTGAAGTCGGTTTTTTATTTTGTAGGACAAAAAGATAATCTATACACATAGTAGAGTGCAAAACTATAGCTGTTGTTTCATTTTATGGGCACGAAAGTTAAAAATATCTGGTCTAGCCAGAATTATAATACACACCTTCGGTATGAAGAATCAAAAATCGTCATGTACATATAAATGAAAGCGAAGCATAAAAAAGTGCGGGTTCTTATGGACATGCCTTGTACCTGTTATTCTTGTTATTCTCTGGTATACAATTGCTGCCCTTTGATGTTTGCTTTGCCGCCTCATACTCCAAGGCGTCTGCCGAAGCTTCATGTCTAGCTAGCTTCAGCGCCATCTTCGTTTCACTGTCACGCAGTCCCTTGATAAAGTTTTCCACAGCCAGGCTCTCCAAGAACTCCTCCAGGGATTCTCCAAGAACTCCAGGGATGTTGGGTATGCCAAACAGACTAACCAGGCGATGTTAGCCTCAAACTTGCAGGGTCTTGTTGGATCATTGAGACCTACTCTTTATCTGAGCCTGGTGGACTTGCTAGAGGTGTTGATGTTCATACCTCATATCCAGATGTTCAGTTGTTACAGTATCCAGGATATGCAAGGCGTCCCCTCGGAGTGCACCGACCAAATTCATTGCCCATTGGTTCGCAGCTGCCTTCAAGGTCTTCTTCTTCTCTAGTTCTGCCATTCTCTCATTTATCTTTGATATTTCTTCATACACAGCCTTTCTTATTTCTTGTGTTTCTTCTATAATACGTGTCTCTAGTTGAGTTGTTCGTGTTTCCAGTTAATTCGTTGTTTCGGTAATTTTCGCAGCTACCTGTTCTTGACTTTTTTCTATAGTTGCCTTCATCTCTTCTTGGCTGTTCTTCATCTCTTCTTGACTATTCTTCATTGCTTCTAGATTTTTCTTTACCTCTTCTTGACTACCCTTCACTGTTTCTTCATTTCTTCTTGACTGCTCTTCATTTCTTCTAGATTGGTCTTCATTATGTCTCAGTTATTCTTCATGGCTTCATCCAGATTTTTCTTCATTAGCTCTATAAAGGCTCGCAGTTGTTGCTCCATTGCTGCAGCACTCCTTGTAACCGGCATAAACATTCACAAGTACAAACACAAGTCTCAAATTACTACCAGTCACTATGGAGTCCAAAATGTCGAAATTCTTTAATTTTCCACCGGCTTCCACGACGTTCTTCACTCTTCTTGGCTCCCAAAAATCGCTCTTCTGACACCAGTTGTAACGTAGGTATTTCGTTTTTACACAATTTACAATTTTTAAAAATGAGAGCATGAAATTTTAGAATTAACAATAGCAGCGAAATATACAAGCAACAAACAAACAACGACTGTTTTAGTTAGAATTGCCTTATTTTGACAGGCCGCCATTTTCTTTTGGATACACATAGTTATGCACGTGAGTGTTACCAAAATTTGAGTAGATTTGGTGCCAAACAAAGTGGTGATGTTTAGAGTTCATGTAATTTAACTCAAAATAATGAAAAAACGTTTGCAATAGTGCAACCAGTCATATCATGTTAAGAATTTTCGTTCAATTCTCGGCGTGAAGCGACTAAGTTTAAGTTACGCCCCTTTTTTGGTGCCAAATAATGGTAACACAAACATCTGCTTTGTTATTCCTCCTCTTCTTCCCTCCAATAAGCTTTAAACAAACAAATGTGTGCCCTCCAGCTGCCAATTGTGTGACGACATTCTAAAATGATCTATTAAACAGTTAATTACCTAACCTAAACAATTCACAGTAGGTACACAAATCAACAGTTCGAACTTCTCTAAAACACTTACAACCAACGGTTAGTCATGTGCGAAAACGCCCGGTATACTTAAAAACGCGAGATTTGCACGTACCGATACCAGACACTAAAGAAAAACGTATTATACTCGCACAGAACTATCAATCGCTGTTGAAGTATAAATCATCGCATTCTTCTCATCTCAAACCAAAACTTCAAAACTAAAAACTGTCATCCTGGTCTCTTGCTTCCCAATAAATTCTCTTCGTAGATTCTTCAGGAATTTGAATATGTATTGTCAATACCTTCGTATTGGTATTGTTCATCCACAATGAGATTGTTCTAGAATTCGAATTTTCGGGGCGACAAGGTCATCATCATCATAAGGTTCTCAGTCCGAAGACTGGTTGGACGCGTACCTCCATTCTTTTCTATCCTGAGCTAACCTACGCATTTCCCTAAAAGTAGAACATCCTACATCCCTAACTATTTGAGAGCAGTAGTCTAATCTAGGCCTACCCCTACCTCTTTTTATTCCTATCTCTGACTGTAGTATGTCACGAACTATTCCTTCGTGTCTTAGAAGGTGTCCTACCATCCTATCTCTCCTACTCTTTATTGTTTTCCATACCTTTCGCTTTTCCCCAACTCTTTCTAATACTTCCCTATTGCTAACCTTATCTATCCACGGTATCTTCATCATGCGTCTGTAGCACCACATTTCAAACGCTTCTACTCTTTTTCTATCCACTTCTCCTATTGTCCAAGTTTCGCACCCGTATAATGCCGTACTCCATACATACGACGTTAAGAGTCTCTTCCTAGTCTCTATATTAACCGTTCTCGAGCATAACAGTTGTTTCTTTTTGTTAAACGCAACTCGGCCCTGCGCCATTCTTTGTTTTATATCTTTAGTGCTCCTACCGTCTTGAGTTATTTTACTTCCTAAGTAGCAGAAATCCGCGACCTCCTCTATCTTCTCATTTCCAATTTGTATTTCCATTTTAGTTCTATTTTCGCATCCCCTACATACCAAAATTTTAGTTTTCTTTTTATTGATTTTCATGCCGAAGCCCTGTGTCAAAACTGCTTCCATTTCATTCAAAGCCGCTCCTAATTCTTCTTTGCTAGATGCTAACACTGCTATATCATCCGCAAAGCTGAGCATGTTAATAGTTTGGCCCTGTACATTGATCCCTGAGGCTGTTCTTTCCTTAACAATATTAATCGCCTCTTCGATATATAAGTTGAAAACTAGAGGTGACAATGCACATCCCTGTCTCACTCCCTTCCGGATATCAACGCCATAAAAACAGCAGCGGCTTGCAGACTAACAACGTGACTCATAACCATGAGCGTCACTTCCGGGGCAAAAATTTGAATCGATACTATGCCTAAAGAAGGAAGTGGACAAACACACAATGTTAATAAAGTCCTATTAACCCAAAATATTACTTAACGTTAACATGAGCTCCCTGAAAGTTGTAAAACCTCCTCCTTTTTACTGCTTCTTTCTACTTACCCATGATCCACCCCAGTTTCTAGACTAATTAATTCAATAATTTTTTCGAATGATAGCTCCTGGAATTCTCCCATGATTTCATTAAACTTTGTAGACCAAAATGTTTTAATATGGGATTCTCTATTACCTATACACGGTGTCCAAACGAAAACTTGTATCCTCGTAAAACTCGGCAAAATAAATGTTTTGACAAAAATCCAAAAACACATCGATTTTTATATCAAACGGGACCAATTTTTATGCAATAAATATTCTTGCAACTTTAGCAATGTGCGGGGGGGGTAGTGACCCCCCCCCCCAAATTTTAAATGGGACGGGAGGTCAAATGATCCCTACTTGGAGAACTTCAGTGCTTGCACTCTGTGTCAAAGAATCAGAAAAGAAATCGACATCGTTTTAAACTAAACATTGATTTTTTTCATATCTAAATTGAAGCGAACCTTTAGCTTCTTTAAATATTCTCATGTTGGTACTTAACCAGATGTCACCACCTCGTAAAAATTCGGGTATACAAGCTCCTAATGATCATAACGTTTTCAGTAGGTATAAGTACCTAATTTTAATACCAGGGCACTTTTTAAATTTATCTACCACAGCGTTAATTTTTGTTAATGTAAATTTCCTTTAGCACTAAATTAAATAAAAACCTGCAGATAAGACTGTATGAAACAAAATTTAGTTGGAAGACGAGGGTTTAGGCATTAATTGTCAAGATTCTTTTGCTTCACTGACAGGGTATCCGGGTGGATTTAATGAGCAACTTAATTTCAGATTACGTAGGTATTTATTCCATTTTCTGTTTCATCGTCAATGCAGACAAAAGTTTTCCCCATGTAGCAAAAGCCCCACGTGTAAAACAAAGTGTCGTTTTTATTTTACGAGGTAACAGTATACACAACGTTTTTGTTCACTTGTTTATTGAATGCTTTACAACGACGTGCTTACAAAATGAACATTTCAGCCATATTACCTTTTTCTGTCAAAACAAACTTCAAACTTACAACATAACCAAAAGTTCCACAGAATACAACAGAACATATAACAGAAGGGCAACCTAATCAAGGAACATCTCGCCCCCCTTGAAAGGAAAAGCTTTCAAAAACTATAACATAACGATAACACATGGATGTCTCCTCTTGAGAAACAGTCACTACTCATTGCTAGGCAGCGGTAACACGCACAATTTCACAACTGCTCGTCTCACAACTCCTCCCGCAGTTTTCACACTAGCCACCCTGATACATCCGTCGACGCCGGGATGAACTTCCACGACTCTTCCGAGTGGCCACTTCATTACAGGCGTGTTCTCGTCACGCAGAAGCACCATGGACCCTGGCTCGAGCTGAACAGCCTTGTCAGTCTTCCATTTCTTGCGCTGCTGCAGGTGTCCTAAATATTCTCGTTTCCAACGAGACCAAAACTGCTGAATCATTTGTTGCAATTGTTTGTGGTACACCAGGCGATTTGATGGCAATGCTTCGGTATTTTCTTGAGGAATCGCCGTTAACGCCTCCCCGATAAGGAAATGGCCGGGAGTCAAGGCTAACAAGTCGTTGGGATCTTGTGACAAGGGATATAGGGGCCTCGAATTCAAGACTGCCTCAATTTGCGTGAATACCGTGTATAAGCCCTCAAAGGTCAATGGAGAACTGTCTAACACCCTTTTTGCTATGTTTTTTGCCGACTTTATGGCGGCCTCCCAGAGTCCTCCGAAATGAGGCGACCTGGCGGGGATAAAGTGCCACACAATCGCATTTGTTAACAAATAATTTCGCACTTCATCATTTTTATGAAAATCGAGCAAGGCTTGTAAGTCGCGCGCAAGCTCGTTATTGCAACCGGTTAGATTAGTGCCATTATCCGAATACAGGTTGCTACATATTCCGCGACGCGAGACAAAGCGCTTTAGAGAATTTAGGAAGCAACCCGCTGATAAATCGCTTACCACTTCCAGATGGACAGCCTTGCTAGCCATACAGATAAAAAGACAGAGATATGCTTTGATTATTTTCCGATTTCTTAACTTCCCATCCCTTATAAGAAACGGTCCCGCGAAATCGACGCCGGAGTTTGAAAATGGTCTACAAGGAGCAGAGCGAAACTCCGGTAAGGGCGCCATCTTGTGAGTGACTGGAAAAGGCTTCGATCTCCAACAAGGTATACAGTGACGCAACACCCCTTTAACCGTGACCTTGCCCCTTATTGGCCAAAATCTTCTGCGAACCGCAGCCAAAGTGCCTTCCAAGCCCAAATGCAAATTGCGTTTGTGCTCGGCTGTGATTATTAACCGTGTTAATGCGTGCTTGTTTGGCAGTATGATGGGAAATTTTTGATTGGTTGAGATTACGCGACAATTGGACAATCTACCGCCCACGTGCAAGATTCCGCTTTGATCTAAAAAGGGGTTTAAAGATAGTAACGAGCTGGTAGAACCTAAGGGCCTTCCCTTTCTTAAAGCACTTATTTCTTCAGGAAACTCTTGCATTTGTGATACTCCGATAAGTTTCATCAAAGAATCATCCAATTCCCTTACCGTCAAACCTCCTGATCTTCGTTCGGAATGGGCCACACGCGAATTAGTAGTGAATCGCAAACAGTGTGCGACTACCCGCTGTAATTCATGTAGATTCGAATAACGCGTGAATATGTCGGTATCGGTTGATAACGCAAGTGAAACAACGCACTTGCGTTCTTCGGGAATGTTACAATCAATCGCTTTCCCCGCAGTCGGCCAACTTGATTCATGCTCCCGCAACCACGCGGGCCCTGCCCACCACAGAGATGAGCGAAGAAGAACCTCCACGTCAGCCCCACGAGAAATTAGATCAGCTGGGTTGTCTGATGAGCCAACGTGTCGCCATTCGCAATTTTTCGTTAACATCTGTATTTCCGTGACCCGGTGGGCCACAAACGTTTTCCACCGATTTGATTGTGCTCCTATCCAATGAAGCGTTATGGTAGAATCGGACCACAGAACCGTTTTCTTCGGAAGTATGTTCAGAGCCTTTATCGTCTTCGCCAATAAACGCGCAAGAAGCAGCGCACCGCACAGCTCCAAACGTGGCAATGTAATTTTTTTCAAGGGCGCAACCTTAGACTTCCCACACAAGAGAACAATCCGACTGACACCCGCAGGCCTTAATTCGCGTGCGTAAAGGCATGCACCGTACGCCACCTCAGACGCATCTGAAAACCCATGCAACTCGATGTCTGCGCCATCAGCGCATAATGCCTGCCGTGGAACCGCTAAATTCTCCAAATTGCTTAGCTGAGCTTGAAATCGTTTCCAGTTCGAGTCAACTTCGAGCGGTACAGCTTCATCCCACGCAATTTGAATTTGCCACAACCTTTGCAGCATCAGCTTTGCGCATAAGGTCACAGGTGCGAGGAGACCGAGTGGGTCAAATATTTTTGCTACACTAGATAGCATGACTCTTTTGGTGGTGCGGCGCTCCGCTATCGAGTCATCTTTAGCGATGAAACTGAATGAATCCGTGTTTGAGTTCCAAAGAACCCCGAGAGTTTTTACCGCTACTTCATCAGTGATATAATACGCCGGCAGTTTCTCAAAAGCTGCATTTGGCTCATTCAACATTTCGCGATTATTTGACATCCACTTCCGCAGGTGAAATCCACCTGAGCTCAAGATAACACTGACTTCGTGCTTCAGTTGAATGGCTTCCTCAATCGTGTTTGCTCCAGAAATAAAATCATCCACGTACATGTCCTTCAAAATGGCGTTAGAAGCACGCGGAAACATTTGCGAATGTTCGTATGCTAGCTGATGCAAACAACGAATGGCTAAGAAGCTTGCTGGGGAAGTACCGTAGGTAACCGTTTTCAAAGTATAATGTTGCAATGGATCATTAGGATTTGCGCGCCAAACGATCCTCTGCAGATCGCGTTGGGATGGTGACACCCATACCTGACGGTACATTTTCTCCACATCAGCAATTAACACAACGTTGTGAGTTCGGAAGCGAATTAAAATGGAGAATAAATCTTCCTGGATTGTAGGCCCCACTAACAATACGTCATTAAGGCCGTTACCTAGTGAACCCTTCGCTGATGCATCGAAAACGACGCGTAGTTTAGTTGTGGCCGAGGTTTCCTTTGATACGCTGTGGTGTGGCAAGTAAAAAATAGCATTCGAGCTGGCATGCGCGGCGTCAATTTTACACATATGACCCAAACTCTCATACTCCTCGAGAAAGGCGCAGTATTTTTTCTTTAAGTCCGGATCCCTTGCAAATTTTCGTTCGAGAGCAAAGAACCGCTTCATCGCGTTATTCAAGGAATCACCGATTATGAACGGATTTTTGTTCATTGGGAGAGTGACCGTGAAATGCCCGTCTCGATCGCGCGTGTGATTTTCAACGAATATTTGCTCACACAGCATTTCCTCCGGCGTGTGCTTAAATTCCGGCGTACACTCTTCAATTTTCCAGAACCGCTCGATTTGTTGTGATATCATATCACTGCTTGTAAAATTACAAATCGCATGAGTAACGTGGCGTGGTGGGCGCGCTAGACTTCCGCCAACAATCCAACCCAAAATAGTTTTTTGGAATATAGGACCGTGTATGCCTGCTTTGATTTGGCCCACACACATCAAATCGTAATATATTCCAGCACCAATAAGCATATCAACCGGACGCGATTCGTGAAAGTCTGGATCGGCCAATGTTACGTTGCGCGGTATGTTTATCGCATTTCGATCAAATGATGCTGAAGGCATGTTTTCATTTATTTGTTCCACCACCAAAAATGACAACTCCCCTTGGTATGCATTGAGTCGCGATTTAATTTTGATTTTTACACATTGACTGATTTTTGACAACATACGGCCCACCCCGGATACTGACATGTTGACTTTATGACCCGGGATCCCGAGGCGTTTAATAAAGCTCTGAGTAACGAAATTAGACTGGCTCGCCGAGTCCAAAAGCACCCTACTCAATATTGGGTTCCTGGACGCATCAAACGCGTAAACCAGCGCAGTCGCTAGCAAGATGCTCGCTGTAGCATCCTGTGTGCAATAGGCTTTCAACTGACTGTCCGTCGCCGTATCCGACTCAGCCGGTTCCGGAACGCTCTCACTATTCGACCGTTTGTTTTCTTCATCACAGTGCAAGCGCGTATTGTGATGTTTGTTACAAACCCTGCAGCCGCTTGATTTACACTCGTTAGTCGCATGCCCACTGCGCAGACAATTTGTGCATATTTTCAGTTTCCTGACTTCCGTCAGCCTGTCCCTTGGCGCGAGCTTCAGAAAATTCTCGCAACTATAGAGCGCATGCGTGCCCCTGCAGTAGCCGCATGTGATGTTCGAGATCGCGTGTACACTTGTTCGATTATCACGAACGTTATCATGTTTCCGTTGAAATCTGTTCGAAACCGAATTTTGTCTGGGCGTGGCGCTGCAACCCGTGACTGTTTTATCGATGCTTTCGAGCGTCCTACACCGCTGACCCAAGAAATCAAGTAACTGACTTAGATCAGGAACTTCATTTCCCTTTAATGATTCTTCCCACTCCTTTTTTGTAGTGGGATCGAGTTTATTGGCAATTAAGTACACCAACAACGTAGACCACTGAGAAGTTGGCTGTTGTAAGGTTTCCAATGCCCTAAGGCGCATGACTAGTTCATCTAATAAGCCGCGTAAGCCGCTGTGCGACTCCTTATGTAACGTAGGTATTTCAACGATGGCTTTAACGTGCGTGAAAACTATTATTCGTTCGTTCTGATAGCGTTCGCGAATTAAATTCCATGCAATTTCATAATTGCCTTCCGTTATTGGCAGAGAATGAATTACGCGAGCCGCGTTTCCCTTCAGTGACATTTTTAAATACTGTAAACGCTGTATGTTCGTTATAGTGGGATTTTTATCAATGATGTCCCTGAAAGACTCCGCAAAATTTAAATATTCATCATACGAGCCATCAAATTGCGGTAGTTCAAATGTAGGCAACCTGACGTTTGGCTTAGACGGCGCGGAATTTTGCGTTACACTTTGATTGTTATTTGCCGTGCTGTCCGCCTGGAGGTGGTTTACCTCCGTGCTAGTATTCTCGAAAACAATCTGCCTCGCTTTAGCAGTGCTCTCATAGAACACATCTTCGAAAGCTACCCGCTCCGCTTCGTAATTTTTCTCGCCTATAATTTCGATTTCATCGAGAACCGTTGTAAATTCTTCCAACAAGCTCTCAATTGAGCTTAATCTGATTTGCAACTCTGTTAATTTGTTAACATCGGCAAACGATTCTACATACGTAGCAAAACGATTGATCTGACTGACAATGCGATTCTGTTTAACCGTTAAAGCCGCCAACTTCCCCTCCTTCGTGGACATATTGAGAGGTAAATTGATATCACGACAAAATGACCGTGTGACGTGTGAACGTGATATTGTAACAATGAACGAATGAACTGTATTACGCTAAACAGGTATTACTGAATGCTGCAACCCCTGTATCAAACACGCGACACTGGTTATCACACAAACGAGACACAGTATTGTAAATGGAAAAGAGGAATAAAATAAAGGACGCTGCTTACTTGTAATCCACAATTCTTTCGTACGTGTTCCCAACAACTTAGAATGCACTAGGTACCTACTTGTTGGTAATATATTCGGCTCGGGACCAAAAAATGTCGTTTTTATTTTACGAGGTAACAGTATACACAACGTTTTTGTTCACTTGTTTATTGAATGCTTTACAACGACGTGCTTACAAAATGAACATTTCAGCCATATTACCTTTTTCTGTCAAAACAAACTTCAAACTTACAACATAACCAAAAGTTCCACAGAATACAACAGAACATATAACAGAAGGGCAACCTAATCAAGGAACACAAAGATATAGAAACCCGAGTGCCGAGTTTGCAGTTTACAAAAGCAGTCCCGCTGATTGTTCAAATCCGTTTTCAGAGCCTCTCTCTGAACCCTCTCACCCCATGTTCATTCTCTTCTCCCTTTCAGAAGTTCATTTCTATTTTTAAATTACACAAAACAGAATGTGTTCGGCGTGAATCTGTAGATGGCGGAGAGAACTTGTTTTAAACTTTGCGGAATCATAATAAAAAGGACCCTTAAGAGCCGCCGCAATTCTAAGTTATCTCACGCGGCGATAAAATTCGAAACAAGAGCAACCTGGGGTTTGATTTGATTCGCTTTTGTGGGTGTCTAATGTTGGGGAATTCGCGAAATCTCAAGATGTGTCGCAGAATATCAAATAAGATGTTCCTTATACAGCTCTAAACCTCACGAATTTTTAGAGGCAAGTATGAAATCTGCGTATGAGGAAAGTAACATCGTTGGTACAAAAGCATTAGGTTGAAAAAAGAATAAGAAGTTAAAAATGTAGGTAATGGTCAAGCTTACGATGAGTCACACTGTATAGTCGAGTTTTCTGCAAATTAACAATTAAATTAAATAAATTTGATCTGAAACAATTTTAAAATTCACTTTATTTCAGCGTGTTCTGAAATCTATGAACCATGTCGGTAAATTTAATATATCTAATCCAAAAATCTCTTTAAAGAAAATGTCATTCTAATGGCTTCCGTTCCTCCGAATGGAAACGTGTTCAGTTATAGCTACGCCACGGTAATATTTTGTGTCAATTTGTAGAAAATCATTTGGAATCTATTCAATTGCATTACTTATCGAATATTGAATAAATTTGCCATTTTCAGCGTAACTGCATCGCGAATGGAATTGAAAATTGTTCAGCTTCGGGTGCAAACATTATCGTGTAAAGCATACGTGATCTCCATTTTATAGATGATATTTCGGTATTGGAGCTGCTAAATATTGGCTGAATTTGGAATTAAAATATGCAAACTATATCTAGTTTTACCTACTTGTGGGTGTAATACGGAATGAGGATTTTATTCAAGTGGACAGGTCAGGTCCCCATCAGCAACTGTTACCGAGAAATTCAACAGAACAAGAAAAAATAAACAAAATATGATCCGGCGCCTCCACCAATTCTGTGAAACTTCAAATCTCAAAACAATTAGAGATATCGGATTGATATTCTTGTCAATCAGTTGGGAACGAATTTTGTTATTAAGAAAATTAAATTTCGTTGACTGTGCAAGGACCAACAGCGGTTAAGTAAGAATTGATTATAGACATTTTAAAAACAAATGGGACAATAAGTCTCCATGAAGCCTGCAGAGGACTAAATTCTAATCGTCTGAAAATTGTAGGTAACAAACGGATAAAAGACTGTTCTTAGTATCAATGCTCTACTACTACCTAACAAATCAATAATTACATGTAATTCATTATATTTAATGATAATCATGTACCATGATTGTGTATATGTGGCATCCGAGAAGAGACCTCTGAGCCATAGACATCCCTGCATACATATAAGTCTGTAGCACTTGAATACTGATAAAATATAGCAAATACACCATTTTCATCCCAATAGAGGACACCGAACACTTTGTGTTAGTATGATTAATGGAGATGGTATCCAATCTGATTTTATATCCAAATAATTAACGATAATTTAATAATATTTTGAATAAATTTTAATTTCTAAACTTTATTTGTGTTTATTATTAACGCAACTACGCTTGTAATTCTTATTAAAGTAATGGAATCTGAAATGGCATAGGTAATATACAACGTAGGTAAAAGACTATCAAGAGACCACTTAGGCAGGTTTTAGATAAAATTTCAAAATATTAAATAATCAGCGCTAAGCACGTAGACAGGCGAGCAGAAATTTGTAGGAGTTCATACATACATCTAGATAGACAATATACCGTGTGACAAACTTCCATGTGTACATGGGGAAATAACATGGGCAATTACATTTTTGGGGATTCCTGTTCCCCATGTGTAGTTACAGTGGTGGTAAAGGCAGCAATCGAAAGACTATTTTTTTCTGCGTATGAGGATATCAAAAACTCTGCAATTTTCCAATTTATTAAAGCATTAAAAGCAAAAATTACACTAATAATTTTCAAATTAAAACACGGATATTCGTCAGATTACCTATGACAATTTAATTTATTCTAATCAAAGACTCCCTTGATTCTAATTTCTAATTCGTTGTAAACTTCATCCTAGGTAATAATAGCATCATTATAACGAGTTGTATACTATACTTTGTCCACGACTATCAAAACAGATTCCCAGAAAGAATTTACCTTCATACATACGCTCTCAGGTATAATTTTCTTGGTTTTTTGGGCAATGAATCTAATGCGGCAAGTTCTGCAGCTTCTTTTATTGCTGGTGCTGCTACTTGGTTTTTATTTAGATAATTCTGATTCGCTTATTATTATTACCTAGTTGCTAATTCCTTATTGTTCGCTAACTTAAATTTTACTGGGATTATGAGAAATTTAACAAGTGATAACGTGGAGTGAAACAAAACTAAAATTAATCTTATCATTTATTTTTTTATTAGTTCCAAGAAATCTAAATGTTGAGGTAGAGGAAATGGTAATAGGCCTGATAACTGCTAGTCCAACATCTAGTTTAAGGTCTATTGCCCTAGAATGTAATGTTTCAAAAGAAACTGTCCGTAACATATAAAAAAAACAAATATCATCCCTTTAAATTCCAATGTCACCAAGAGTTACTTCCTTTTGACGAAGAATCAAGGCAAACTTTCTGTGAAGACATGCAAGAACGGGCTAATCGGGATCGCAGCTTCCTCTCATCAATTTGTTTTACCGATGAGTGTACCTTCACTTTAAATCAAGAGCCAAATTCACAAAACGTTAGGCATTGGGCCCAGGAAAATCCCAGAATAAATCTAGCCACTACAACGCAATACCCTGAAAAAAATCAATATTTGGGCAGGCATTTTTAATAATCGCATTATAGGACCATTTGAAATACAGGGAAATTTAAATTCAGAAGCTTATTTAGACCTTTTAATTAACCATATTGGCCCTGCATTAGAAGAAGTTGCACATGCAAATCGGGAGGTCTGGTTTCAGCATGACGGATGCCCAGCACATTTTGGAGCACAAGTGAGGGAATTATTAAATGAAATATTTCCAGAGAGTTGGATTGGTCGAGGTGGTGCTATAAACTGGCCAGCTAGATCTCCCGATTTGGCACCGTGTGACTTTTTCTTGTGAGATCATTTAAAAAATAAGATTTATAAAACTCGTCACCCAAATATTGATTCTTTAAGGAATGCTATTTTTGCGGAATGCAACTTAATAAACGATCGGCAACTTGCGAATGTGAGAAATTCTTTCTATGATAGGCTGGGATACTATCTGATACAGAATGGGGGTTTATTTGAATATTTGTTATAGTTATTTTTCTTTTTTTATGTTACTTTAATTTTATTGTATATTAATAAGTTTTTGTCCTTACCTAGATATTAAATAAATAAGCATTAAATTGCCGGATTACAAAATTCATTATAGAGCAAAATAAACAAATGTTGCCGCTTGTTAAATTTTTCATAATTGCAGTAAAATTAAAGTAATTTAAGGCACGGATTACGCGCAAACTATTGCCGCCGTAAAATATTTTCACAATGAAAACCTTTTCTTGAACTGAATAAATATTTTTGTTCATTTTTAAATGTTGACAGTTGAGAAAATCCATAAAAATCAAAGACGTCCGTGATTAGAATAAATTAAGTTGTCATGGATAATCTGATAAATTTCTGTGTTTTAGTTAGAAAATTATTAATGTAATTTTTGCTTTTAATGATTTAATAAATTGGAAAATTGTAGAGTTTTTGATATCCTCATACGCAGAAAAAAATAGTCTTTCGATTGCTGCCTTTACCACCACTGTAACTACACATGGGGAGCAGGAATCCCCAAAAATGTAATTGCCCATGTTATTTCCCCATGTACACATGGAAGTTTGTCACACGGTATAGTCAAAGGGCAACCGAACGATTTTCTTTATAACGAAATTTCAAAATTTGAATGAAAATATTTGACTTCTTTTTGCGTTTGTTTTCTGTGTACAAAAATTGATCAATCGAACTGGGTATTCGACCACAAAAAGTGGTCGACTTCGGCGACAAAAAGTCACCCTTGTGAAAGGGGCCTTAAGTTGACAAACCCTGAACTACTTTTATAGACATATCTAGGTACATAAAAATGGATCTGTATGGAATATGGATGCTTTTACAAACACATCGCTCGTTTAATAATTTCATCAAACTTCATTCGTTCACGCAATTCAAATTGCGATCCAAAGATTTGAATAATAAGCGAGAAGGGTTGAACACGTGTCTATAAAGTTTCCAAATTGCCCCGTTATATTTAAATTTCAGGAAGTTTTAGTTATCATTTCGAAATCACGATAAAAATGTCTGTATTTTCAATTCTGCGAACGTTATCCCTAAATGGAATACAGTTAATCCGATACCTGTTCGAAATGAGAGGGACAAGAGAAGTGCATTATAAGGTAGTAGAATTTACATAGCTTTTTCGTACAATGAAATTATAAGCCTCCGGGATTCAATAAAATTTGCATCAGCGTATGTTTGCGTGAATAATCTATGGAAAATAAAAAGCAAAATCCTGGAAAATATTCGGTTTCAAATAGCGTACATCAGCGAACACAATGCTCGCGTTTTCATATAGGAACGTAAATACCCTTTTGTTTATATACCGAAGCGTTTTGTTTATTTTTATTGTTTTTCTATATAAATGTAGAGAGCATTAAAATTATTATAAGCTGCAATGTTCATTAAATTTTATGCTACAATAGGAAAATGTTTTCCCATTTTTTCAAAAACAAATTTTAGCTGTAGGTTCGCTAAAGTTCTCCAGAACAAATAAATAAATTTAATAAATTTAATAACATGATCCAAAAGTGTTGAATATAAAAGATTCGATTTAATTTTAAGCCATTTTTTTGGTCGGATCACATATTAGTAGACATATAGAACAGTTTCTGGACCACCGCATATAAATGTTACTTCGATTGTGTCATTGAATCGGCTGTATACCTACTTTTTGTCAGTTTCAATAATAGGACATGCGCAATGTTGAAATTACGTACTCCACAAAAATATCTTGTTGTTTGCAAGAAAACGATTTAATTTTCTATCACATTCGTGACCATTACCGAAATCATTTTCGATTTGCGTTCACACCTATTCACATCATATCTATGAAATGAAGTAATGTCATCTGATATGAAATCCAATTTTGCTGCGTCCAAAAAAGGAACAAAACAAGCATGCCACAGTTGGATGTTCCTACTTTATTTAGAACTGACGAGTCTGGAAAACCAGGAAATTAAAATGCATTTCAAACAAAACGCATTTAATTTATTTTATGAAATGGAGGCTTGCAGCGGCTGAAAAATAAAGAGGTTTATTATAATGAAGAAATAACAGTAAGGGGTTTAGCAATGTTGATGTAAGTACATAATAACTAGAACGTTTATTATCTTGAAATTCTTGGAAGACAACTTACATCTATCGAAACTGATTATGACAACAAACATACCCACATATCCAGTCACATATCAGAGTACGAGGTGTGAGACTGCATTCCCGGTAGTGGTAATTGAGTATGAATTTGGCCACTATACATAAGTCAAGTGATTTGCTTCTTCAATTCCACTATATAAAATGCGACTTGGAGACGATCGATTACATTTTCAAATTACTGGACGTTCCTTCTCACATTAAAATTACGTTATTGCTTGTGCATACGGTACGATTTGAATGGTTTCAATGTAGCGAATAAGTGTACAAATAGCAGTCCGTACGAGCAATCTGTTTAATTAGTTTTCATGTTCAGTGATTAGAGCATAGAGCATTGTAGAGATTAAATTATTTCATCCACGGTAACTTGTGATTATGTGAGTGCATGGGTCGTCCATCACATCGGCTTGAATGCATTTTAGTAATGAGTAAATAACATTAAAATTATTTCAATATCGAGTGCATTTATAACATCGCTCTGAACGAAATTATTTACATTCACAATGGATAAAGCTTTTGTTCGGTGAATACTCGATATTTATTAGTGTTTCTGGCGGAATTCGCCTGGTCAAATTAATTATGATTTACCTGTTTTTGAGCCATCAATTATTCAGTGCATGCTACTGTTTAACTAATAGTTCCAAACTTTAAATATTTTGGAGTTAACGATAACTGCAGATTTACTATAGCATAATTGCCCTCAAATATCAATCAATCAGTAATTGTGCTCAAATATCTACATCTGCATTTATTGATAATAATTTTCTAAGCCCGGGGTTAATTTCCATGCAGAGTTCTTTAGCACAGAAATTGATTGCTTATACACAAATACACCACCATCACATACACTGAAGTGATGAATTTATCACCAGGAATTGCTTACCGTTCTCTTCCTATGGTATTGTATTGGAGTTTAGACGGTGCAGTCTCATGATAGATAACATCGCAAGCAATGCGAAGCCCTCAGGGAACAGGCAAAACCGCCGTAAACGAAAGCAATTAACCCTAATTAAAAAACAACCCTTTGTGTTTATTAATTGTTCTTTGAAGGTAGGATAGCGCGATTGTAGAAATGAAAGGGGATCGCTTTATCACGGGACACAATGCCGGCCCCGGAGATAACTCCATTAATACGAATTCTATTAGCAAGACGAGGAGAAACTGCCAGATAAGCGCTAATCTGACGGCATCGGGGTCCCTCTATTCTGCCGTCACACACTTTGCGAAAACTTTATGTGTCTTTTACGTAACATTGTGTGTTCGATGGGAATTTGCATCGAACTCGAGCACCGCAAGTTTATGCGCATCGAGAGCGCTTGTAATTTACATGCTGTTTTATTTCAGGTTAAGTGCGCTTTGGTATCTTGTACATCGCTCCACGCTCGACGAAACTAAAATGTTTATATGCTGCACTCAAAACTGAGGCAAGGGGGAACGCAAGCATTATCACTAGATAATGGACATACAATAAATATTTACAGTTTGGAATAAAAATAAGTATCGGCAGCGGTATCTATTGGTTAAATTTATACAAAGTTTGTGAATTAGAGATAACATATGTCACGCTTCGCTTGATAATGTTGTTTGTTCGTGGGAAGGTCGTTAAATCATATGTGCAAGACCTCTGCACCTGATTTAACCAGGCAGGTACTCGCTGCTGTCAGCGTAGGGTATATTTAGTTATGCTACCCTGCTTACCTACAATCAATTACCGACCTTTACGTATTATTAGAATGTCCCTTCACTGTGAGCTCCTGGCCAATTCCAATTCAGTACTAGAATACGTATAAACTCCAGGTATTACGACGGCATACTTAGTTGGTGATTGTCAAATATTTACTAATTTGTCGACGGTACGGCGGTCAGCGTTTAATCTCATAAACTGTGATCGAAACCAAGAGATATTGCTAATTTTTCTTAGCGCGCTGCTCGTTTGTAGAGCAGCAAACTGGAGGTAGATCGGATTTTGCATAACTAAACAAAAAATTTGGCGGTGAGATCAAAGGTAAACAAGACAACGAATAAAGCTTGAAAACTTCGCGAGTGCTGCTTATTTTATACCCTTAATTCTAATTGGGTAATCCATACACAACGAAAACAATTTTGTTATCGTTATATTTCTCCTCGATTCGACATATTCCGCCCCGAGCGCAATTTATAATAATTCAGGGCACGTCCGCTTTTTCAGTGCAAACTGATTCTTTTGTGCTGTCGTTCAAACATATTCCCAGCTGTAATCCGGCCTTCCATAATTTCAAAACGATGACACGGCATTCTTGTTATTCTATCTCTTGGCAGTCTCGATCCTGACATGGATCTTATTTCTTACTTAATTGGGAAATGTATTTTTGGTTGAATGAATATCTGAAAGACTCCCTTTAAGCTGATCCTTTATCCAATCAAATGTACGCTTCGAGAAATAGGACGACAAGAACGCTTCCGATGTAATAGCGTCCTGCCAATACACTCGGGATATAACGGTATCTTGTGTGTCGAACAGTACTGCAATTGTCATCATCGGAACTTATTTTTCGATATTTCTGTCTGTAAAATACCAAGGATTAAGATGTAAGAGACTGTGGTTAAATAATCAATTCAAGAATCAATTGTACCCCTAACCACATAATTTTTTTTATTTTGAAATACTATATACGCATTTCGGCAGCTAAGCTGCCATCTTCAGTAGCAGGGAAAAACCTATAGTAATAAAAATAAAAATGGCAATAACATTAATGCAAAAAAAAAAAAAACAATTATATATATGACAATAATAATAACAACAATAATGATGTGAAACAATGATAGTGACAATAACAATAATATAGGTCAGGTATTTTCTGCTCACCACTCCGAAAGAATGTGACAAGAGTTATATTGGTCAAACAAGGCGTACAATCGTCACTAGGTTTAAGGAACATATGGCACATTTTAGATATAATAGAATTGAGAAGTCAAGTGTTACCCAACATATCTTTGATACCGGCCACCCTGTACATGAGAAGGATCTTCGGCTTATGAGGTCGGTATCGGACAATAGGGAATTAGACGCTTATGAGAGTATGTTTATTCGCAAGTATGAAGGTAAACTTATTAATTCAGATTTAGGTCCAATTTCTGATTCCGTATTGTTAGATGTCGTTAATGTGTAGGCGTGCAGGGTTTAACCAGAAAAATGAAAGGGTGCAGGGGTCAAGGTCTTCTTTATTGCAGTTTACTGTAGTTATTTGCTAGCCTATATAAGCCATGGACCTTCGAGGTTATTTGGTAATATGGGATTCATTTTCTATTTTTGTTTCATTCAAGTCAATTATCCTGAAGATAGGATATTTTAATTGAAACTGCAGTAGAGATGGCAATGGCAACCTTTTTGTACATTTGTGATAGTGAAAATAAGAATAGAGTGGTATAAAAATGAGCGTATGCCCGGATATTGAATTTTCTATCCTAGTGTGATTAATGTTGATGTCACAAGTTACGTCAGTGCTACGTCACTTTAAGTATATATTGGGGATTGTCTCCGTGCGGAGTTCATTCTAGCTTGAGAGCTGATCGAGTGCACTTCGATTCTTTCGGAGTGGTGAGCAGAAAATACCTGACCTATATTATTGTTATTGTCACTATCATTGTTTCACATCATTATTGTTGTTATTATTATTGTCATATATATAATCTTTTTTTTTTTTTTTTTTTTTTTTTTTTTTTGCATTAATGTTATTGCCATTTTTATTTTTATTACTATAGGTTTTTCCCTGCTACTGAAGATGGCAGCTTAGCTGCCGAAATGCGTATATAGTATTTCAAAATAAAAAAAATTATGTGGTTAGGGGTACAATTGATTCTTGAATTGTAAAATACCTCCCCCTTTTTATATTAAAGCCAAATCATGCGAGGCCATCGGCATTATCTTTTGGCCCACGCAACCTATCGTGATCACCTAAATAAATAAGTGTGGATCAAGTAATTTATGCCTGCTTCATAAATTACAAAAAGCTTTCAGTAAAGTGAGACATAATTTAATCATAGAGCTTTTGAAAATAAGTTTTCAAGACCTATAATTTGTGTAGTTCTTTGAATGAATGAAATATCTGAAATGATACTTTAAATTTAAACAATCGACGTTTCCGCCCCGTTTGGGGCCTTTGTCAATATTTACTTGTAAAATGGAATGTAAAAAGTTAACATAAATTATTTATCAAAACAAAATTTTCTAAATAATAAAAATTTCACTCAAATTTTGTATGTCAATTCATTTATAGGGTTTTGTTCTTTTTTTAACCCCCGACAAAAAAGAGGGGTGTTATAAGTTTGATGTGTCTGTGTGTCTGTCTGTGGCATCGTAGCTCCTAAACGAATGGACCGATTTTGATGCGGCTTTTTTTGTTTGAAAGCTGACGTGATCGAGATGGTTTTTAGCTATAATTTACTATCTGGTACCCGGCGCGTTGCTGCCTCAGAAGAAATAATTGTGGTAAATTCGTTTGAAACTTGATAAACTGCGAATGACATATGCCGTTTGACGTTTGCTGTCAATTGTCACTTTATAAATTATAGCGACCCGCCCCGGCTTTAAATAAAAAAATTCTGTTGATCCGATCGCTGGGTTAATCTGAAGATTTCCTGAAAATTTCATCAACATCGGTCCAGCCGTTTTGGAGTCTATAACGGACATAGTTAGAAACAATTTTTGTTTTATATACAGGGTGTCCCGGTGAAGGTGGGAAATCTCTCGGGTGCGTATAGATTACATGAAAATAACGCCCCAAGTTCATATAAAGTTTTCCCCCACGACCTTCCTCTGCCGAGATATTCTCCCTTAAATTGGAGAAATAAAAATATTTTTTTTACATAAAATTTGTATTTTTAATTGTATTTCGATAATTTATATTACATAGTATAATAATTGAAAATGAGAATTAAACTTTCCATCGCACAATTTAGAAAATACGTAATAGAAATAATAAAAATCATTTTATGTTTGAAACCATAAAGTTGAAGTCTTCTCGGAACGGCTTGTATTATCATTAATCCTCAGGCGTAGTAAAAGAGAGAAAAAGGAAGTAAAGTAAAAGGAAAAACTTTTTAAGAGTGCTGTATCGCAAATCAATCTTCCGTTCACCCTGTTATGTACAAGTAACCGACCACAGCAAATTCATTGGATTAGCACAGGATTGTCATAGTGTTTGGTCCCAAATTACTTTTGTTTCAATCTCTCCCCAAATCACCCGGATCATTTGCTACGTGTGAAAAATTACCTGTCTTTTCCCGGTGCCGCAGTTTCAGCTGCGATTTGTAAATAGATCCATTAGTCATTTGAAATGTTCACGTGTTGGCAGCTTTATGTTTCGATGATGTTGTCGCGAACGATTATTATCTTCCGCCACAGAGGATTTAATAATAACTTTATACTCAATAAGTGCATTTAGCAGATGGAGATTCAGAAACAGCCCAAGGAGGGGCACATGGATATTTGCATGTGTTGGTCCAGAACTAGCTCTATATGTCTACTAAGATTGCTAGAGCTACTTAGAAAAACAACTTATGTTACGTAGGTTTTGATTACCCATCTATTTTAGCATAGCACAGGATAATTTGTAGTGAACTGTCCAAGTCTAGTGAAACTTTCGACGGTTATAGCTGCTATTTGTTCTATTGAAGGGAAACGTAATCCGGAAGATGTAGACGGGCAACTCACGGGCGTTGATGCATTAAAACCACCTTACTAAATAATTCATTTCACTTACGGGCAAAATGCAGCAATGCGGCAAGGATTAGAGTTACAACTGTCTACATCTTTATGTTGCTTGGACAAAGGAAAATAGTCGCAAATGCTCAAAGAGTAGGTGACATTTAAAGACTTTATATGAGACGTAAAGCTTTGTGAAATATGCGATGATGATTACAAAGCGGTTGGGAAAAACTGAAGGTCTTCTAATTACAACTCGCTATTAAATTACAAAGAGACATTTTATAGCGCAAACAGTTTCAGAGTCAAATAATTATTTAGCAGCTACAAAATGAAAAAGGCGAAAAACGAACTAGGCTTTGTAACAAAAAAAATCCGGCATATTTAAAACTTTAAATTAGCCATGCAGAAACAAATTTAAATTTATAAAAGGGGATCTTATGCTGAACCCTCTCTATCAACTTTCCTTATTTAAAAGACAATCAGCCCGGTGTACGCGATACTCTCTACTACCAACAACACCCCTCCTCAATAATTTCCAATTTATTTTCCAACGAATGTTTTTTCTTAGATACATATTCATTACCCTGGTCCTCTTAAAGCCCCGTTCAAAGAACTTTTTTGTTGAGAACGCGGACGTTTGTATTTAAATTGAAGTTTAACAATCGTTTATGTAAATCTCTTTTGTTGTTGAATCCGTTCGTGCTCTAAATTACTTTTAAATAATGTGTTTGGAAGCAAGGTGTGAGGTAAAGTGACCGGAAGAACGAAGAAAGAACTTGCAAGTTGCAAGATGGAATACGCTGGACTCAATAAGGCACTTCAAAGCTCGTTTCAAGGAGTTGACCCAATTGCGGCGTACGGGAGCATGCGCTCTGGATTTGTTTGAGTTGTCAGCGTTGTCATATACTGTTAAAGGTAGTACGCCCATCCGATGTATTCATCTTTGTAGTCATTATGTTGAGTACAGTCCAAAAGATTTACGTTGGCGAGGGGTGGGGTTGCGACGTGTTGGCGCCTGCCATAGCCTGCATCTCACTCAGCGAAACAGTGGCGTGGACTTTTTTTTACTCTTGGGAATAAAATATTAAATAATAGAAACTCGGTAAATAATATTCAACGTGTTTTAAGAAAATTATTAGTACCACGTTACATTTTGCCTTAGAGAAGTACAAGCAGCATCGACCACTTCGTATTATCTCTATTTTATACCGCCATAAAAACTGAGAACAGTAAAGAATCTGAAACATCTCTTCTAAATTCCTTAAGTTAAATATTCATGATTTTCTTCTACTAGGCAGGTAAATTAAATCTATAAACGCTTCTGAAAGGTAATTTATTCAAGTTCTTAGTGTTTTGCTAGTGAACATAAAAACACAAAGACGATTGCGTGTATTCTAGACATATTTCTTTAATGCCGGTAGAGGACGCTGTCGATAATTCAAAGTTGTTTGACCAATGAAAATGTCTTGATGCATATTTTATAAATTCTGCGCCGGTGCATTTGTAAATTATTGAACACAGGGCTACACGGGATCAATATTGTATAGACTGTTATCACTCTGAATACTCTATTAGTTCTTCTTAGTTAAGGACTTTGAATTTTTCCTAAAAATGTAGTAATAAGTAATGAGCGTTGAATTGAATAAAAGTATGTAACTTTCGTTCAGCACTGCGTCATGGAATCAAGCATGATTTACCTATACCGGATTACAAAACAAATTTCTGTGGGCGACTGCAATACAATTCAAGATTATTAAAAAAAGAAGGATCTAGAGAATCCTTAGCAATCTGCAGAGCTCTGAAAAATTTATTCCATCTTGCAAATCAGGGCTTCCTCCTCACAGCAAAACATGTTTATTCAATTTCGTACCGACTCCTTTGTCTAGTTATACCAGTATTTCATCAGAATAAGGAAAGTGATTTTATATTCTGGTCTGCAACCGTTTTGGATTTTGTTGTTCATTTATTCCGATGGAATTATACAGGACGTTTTAAAAACCTAACGGCTTATAGATATTATACGTATGGATTCTATTATCATGATAGCCATTTTTTGCCTAGGAGACATCTTTTTCTCTAGTACCAAAATATTTCATTTACGGTCACTGATTTAACTATATAATTTGCTCCTCCTTTTCCTCAACAACCTCTGACTTTGAAAAACCCTGTATATATTTAATTCATGGCATTTTACATTATAAATTATAGAACTATATATTCAAGAAACATTAATTTGTGTAATTTAAGTGCAGTAACCAAGAGAAATGTTTTCCTTTCCTTATTAAAATATCTTTTGCGTCAGACATTTCGAAGAGTTCACGTAGCATAAATAAACTAAACTGGAAACTCCGGAAAAACTCTGCAAGAAATACGGCCCGAGAAACTTCAAGAAGGCACATAAGAGTACAGTCAAAATCTTGAATGTGTCAAGCACAGGCTGTTCAGTGAATTGTAGCAGTTTACGAGGGGATTGTATAAACACGGAGAACAATTGTAATAATTCTTTTTTATCTGATGTACTTGTTTCATACTTAGGTATAAGATTTGTGGGAATTGCTGAGTTGAAAAGAGAAATCAGACAGCCAGATGCCCGTTCTTTTGAGATTCAGGATAGTCTATTATCGAAATATCGATGTCGGTTTTCCACAATATCATTTATCAATATCGATAATATCGATAGAAATCTATGTATATTTCGATGATATCGATGTTTTCGATAATATAGAAATTTTCCATATTTCAATATTTTTTGTACTTATGTAATAAAATTGCAATTGCAATTTTTACAAGTCGACAACCTAAGAAATTTCGTAGTTATGGCAAAAAGTGGAAATAAAATTGTAACTTTCAACACCCTGTATTTCCTAAACCGTCGACATTCGGATGAGGAATGTTCGGGTCAATGGTCATTATTTGACCTGTAGAACCTCCAGTTAACGGATTTCCCATTGTTAATGAAACACCCTGTATATAACCGGGTTAAATTATTCGCTGTTCATTAAACACAATAATACTATGCATGAAATTTCCTGGCTGAGCCGAAACAATAATTTATATCCTTATTCAGGTATTCAGAGCGATGCAACCTCCGATTATTTACGTTTTCCATTTTAATAAAGATAATAAATACCGGTAACTTAGTCTTTCCAGTTGTGACTTGTTACGGATTCCTTTTAAATTAAAATAAATTTCAATAGCTTACAAGGGGCTTAGGAATAATGAATATTAAGCTCTGCTTTACGAACCCCAGGAGCTATAATCCTGCGAATGTAAGGGACACTTCTTTTAAAAACGTGCAACAAAATATAGGTAGGTAAGTTTATCTTGGTTTATAACTTGAATACCTTAGGAGCATTTTTGAAAGGGTTGGGAATTTGAAATACCTATATTTCAAGAGACATTGGGTAGCACAATTTTTTGTCTTCCTGTCTTTTTGGAGTTGCGTTGAGTGCGATGAAGGAATCCATTGGCGTATGGCACCCTCTTTACACCTAAAATCTTGTAAAATCACCAAAATGTTATTATATTATAATGTCTAATGCGCACGGCGCGTATGCAGCCAGCACAGCTGTCGACCTACTTATGCTGACGTCACGCGGGAGCGCTCAGGCCTTCTTCTCGGTGGTAACGGTTAGACACCCCACCAAACTTATTTGTACCCGCGAATTTCGAATTATTTTATTGCACTTATGTAACTTCAATGTATTGTCGTGAAGTTCTCAATGCTCATTGGAGGATTGCTGCCATAACTTGATTTCTACTTCTCAAACGTACATTATCACAATGTTTGGTCAATTAGTTTTATACGAGGAACTAAAGAAAATACCGCTGTGCACCTATGTTATATTTACGTATAAGTTCGTGATAAATTTCAGGGGAGGTCTTGAAACAATCGGAAAATTGTCTGTCGTTCAAAATCGTTCTCTCAATTTAAGATCTATTAAGGTTTTCCACCTATTTGGCATGTCGGTAGGTATGCGAAATAAAAAGGTGCCGGATAACGGGTGAAGAACGTATTATTTGTAGGAGACTGTCGACAGTGACAATTCTATTTCCCTCAATACAATGCGACTGAAAATAATCAAAAACGTATCTACGTTATATTCGTTTTGTTCGATTCCAACTCAATGCTTGCGTGCTGAAAGCGAACTCCCGATTTTATCGGTTATTATTATTCACTTTGTAAGCCATTATACATTATTTTTTATGATGTCTGAATGGAAAATAATTTATTTGGTCCCTTCTATCTACGTGCTAACTGTAGCGATCACTCGCTAAGTAAAAAATTGTTGAAATCAAAGTTTCTCACACACAGTAGATGGATCAAGAACTTTGACGTAAATTCACTATGAATGAAGGGTAAAACAAGGTTGTTATATTGGATAAATGTGCCTATTACGAAAGAGTAAATAATTTAATAGAAAACGGTCCATACGTGAAAATTAACAAAGATCCGTTGCCTAAAATGATTTCAGATACTCAGAAAACATTTAAACTATGTAACAGTAAGTTAGAATTTGACATCTATAGGAAAGAAACCAGTACAGCTCGGTAGATAACTGCAGATTCGAACCACTGCAATCAGCACAAAGAGGCTAGTTTTGGTTTTTTAGTTAATAGACTGTTAATAGCCAGATGTAACGGTTTCGATCCAGAAATTGTCAATAGGTTAATTAGGAAACGTAAATTTAAAATGCTATTGCGAAATTCCACCACTTTAAATGGGGATAATAAAATTACTAAATTTATAAAAATGTACCGCAGATAACTAGAGGTATGAATACTATTTTCGGGAAAGCAGGCTTCAAAGTGGTTCACACTTCGAGCAACAATTTACAAAATCTACTTGGAAATGCGAAAGATAAAACGGAATCCATTCATAAAGCGGGAATTTACGAAATAGCATGCGGAAATTGCGAGAAAAAATATATCGGGCGGTCAACTCGGTCTATTTTAACCCGTTTCAAGAAGCATCAAGCCCATTACAAATACGGCCGTCCTGATAAGTCTAGCACGGCATCACACGCGTTGGAAACGGGGCATAAATTAAATGTCAATAATCTCAAACTCTTGAAACCAGGAAATAATAAATTTGATTTAATCGCCTTGGAAAGTATAGCGATATATAAAAATAAATGTAGCTGTCCGATTCCGAACTCGATCCTGTATAGTTTTATTAGGTAGATAGAATTAAAACCGGCCATAAAATACGTACCTCCCAGTTCTAGGACACCAATTTTATCGCTCTTATGTTCAAAATAGTTCTAAGAAACCCTGTAGGTATGCCGACCCCTTTCGCTTGGGAGACCAATTTTGTTGCTCTCGTGTTCGAAATGGTTCTAGAATTTCATGGAACTATTTTGAGCATGGGGGTGAGAGATGGAGTTGGTTTCTTGAGTGGGAGGGGTTGATGAAGAAACCCTATAGGTTTATCGATTCTCTTCACTTTAGGAGTGGGGGTTGCGTATTTATAGCAATGTAATTTAAGTTTAGAATTAGATTAATCTTCAACTCCTGAAGATGCTGACGTTGTCAGCGAAACACGTGTCGAGTCACTGTCTTTTGGCGTGTGGGGTTAACTTATTAAGAATTCACAGTGCAAAGTTTCTCAGATAATTTAATGTGTACAGATTATGTATTCGCAGATTACACTAGGGTAGACCTATAAATAACGATGCTGCTGTTGTAGAACGAAAGGAAAACCTACACCTACTTTTCTACAGTTAAACTTGTTCTTTTCAAAGTCATTTTTGATGTTACGTTGGCTACCAAACTGCTAAAATTATTGTTATTTACGATACAAGTATAGTAGCAGCTCATATTACGATATAAGATCTCTATCGCGTATCGTAATATATAGTTATACGATTGGAGTATCGTACAACGTTTTATCTACTATCAGCGTGACTACGGCTATCATATTAGCTTGAGATATAATTAGTAAACGAAAAATACCTCCCATAAAATTTTTAGTATGTAGTTTTTCCCTGAAATACAAAAATATATTTAGAAATGGCCACATTTCATTGATTTAAATTCGAATAGTCACTAGAATATAGGCATATATGTAGCCACTAGGGTTCATACCAGTTCTTTCTGTAATTCTGGTATCGTTGTTTATTTTATATGCCTTCATAAACATCAAATATGCAACAGAACGTCTGGTCGCTGTATTGGAATTGACGGGCAAGCTTTCATAATTACTTTCAAGATTAGATCCGCCGATACGAGAGCGGGCGTTCGAGTTTAATATTTTTCGATGAAACATCCCCCTTCTGAAGTAAAGACAGACATTGTGCTTAAGGAGGCGAACAAAACTTGTCATATTTCTTAGCAAGTTTTATGAAAAAAGCTCCTGAAATATGAAATTTCTCAGTAATCTTATTACAAAATCCATTTAAGTTGCAGAGGCATGGATGTTTAATTAGCCGGAGAATTAAGATTATAATGAAATCTTATCGAGACGAAGAAAAATGATTAGGAGTTTCCCACTTTAAAAATAATTTTCTTTAGATTAAAATAATGGCATTTTAATCGAATTGGAGCGCCCGGAAAAGATTCTTTAAATCACGTGAGGAGGCATAGGGATCTGTCAAATAAAGATATTGTGTCATATCACATGGTGATCCAGAACATTTATAGGCTGTAGGCATTATCAGATCAATAGGGCGATTAAAGGGCCACGAAACCATCATCATCATAAGGTTCTCAGTCCGAAGACTGGTTGGACGCGTACCTCCATTCTTTTCTATCCTGAGCTAACCTACGCATTTCCCTAAAAGTAGAACATCCTACATCCCTAACTATTTGAGAGCAGTAGTCTAATCTAGGCCTACCCCTACCTCTTTTTATTTATATCTCTGACTCTAGTATGTCACGAACTATTCCTTCGTGTCTTAGAAGGTGTCCTACCATCCTATCTCTCCTACTCTTTATTGTTTTCCATACCTTTCGCTTTTCCCCAACTCTTTCTAATACTTCCCTATTGCTAACCTTATCTATCCACGGTATCTTCATCATGCGTCTGTAGCACCACATTTCAAACGCTTCTACTCTTTTTCTATCCGCTTCTCCTATTGTCCAAGTTTCGCACCCGTATAATGCCGTACTCCATACATACGACGTTAAGAGTCTCTTCCTAGTCTCTATATTAACCGTTCTCGAGCATAACAGTTGTTTCTTTTTGTTAAACGCAACTCGGCCCTGCGCCATTCTTTGTTTTATATCTTTAGTGCTCCTACCGTCTTGAGTTATTTTACTTCCTATGTAGCAGAAATCCGCGACCTCCTCTATCTTCTCATTTCCAATTTGTATTTCCATTTTAGTTCTATTTTCACATCCCCTACATACCAAAATTTTAGTTTTCTTTTTATTGATTTTCATGCCGAAGCCCTGAGTCAAAACTGCTTCCATTTCATTCAAAGCCGCTCCTAATTCTTCTTTGCTAGATGCTAACACTGCTATATCATCCGCAAATCTGAGCATGTTAATAGTTTGGCCCTGTACATTGATCCCTGAGGCTGTTCTTTCCTTAACAATATTAATCGCATCTTCGATATATAAGTTGAAAACTAGAGGTGACAATGCACATCCCTGTCTCACTCCCTTCCGGATATCTACTTCCCTTTGTTCCTGCTCACATTCTATAACTGCCTTTTGCTCTTTGTAGAGATTATGTATTATTCTTCTGTCCCTGTATTTCATCCCTACCTTTCTCAGCACTTCGAACATCTTCCCCCATTTTACGCTGTCGAAGGCTTTTTCTAAATCTACAAATCCTATATAGACGCTCTTTCTCTTTTCTATAGTTTTTTCTATAATTACTCGTAAAGCTAGAATGGCCTCGCGCGTTCCTCTATTTCGTCTAAATCCGAACTGATCTTCTCCTAATATTTCTTCCGCCTTTTTCTCCATCCTTCTTTGCACAATTCTAGTTAAAATTTTTGACGCATGGGAAGTTAAACTGATAGTTCTAAAATTTTCGCATCTATCCGCGCCTTTTCTTTTTGGCAAAGCTACTATGATGTTCCGTTTGTAATCTTCTGGAATCTCGCCTGTCAGGTATATGCGACTAACTAGTTTAAATAAACGAACTATTACCTCTTGACCTGCGCACTTTAAGATTTCTGCCTGCAAGCCATCTATACCTGGTGCTTTATTATTCCTTAAACTTTTTAGTGCTATCTCAAACTCTTCTCTCATTATAGGACTCCCTAGGTTATCCCCCTCTACACTGCTTTCGCTTTCTAATATATCTTGCACTTCCTGTCCTAAGGTCCGGTTTTTCAAAGAAACCAACACCGGATTAAGTCTGACACCGGCTTCGTTGCTATGATACCGGCTTTCTGATTGGTTGTATCATAGCAACGAAGCCGGTGTCAGACTTAATCCAGTGTTGGATTCTTTGAAAAACCGGGCCTCAATATTCTTTCCACCTATCTGCCTTCTCCCCACTTCCGATTAGGATATCTCCTGCCTCATTTCTAATGTTTTTGGTACTAGATCCAATTTCTCTAAAATTTCTCCTAATTATTTTATATGCTTCATCAGTCTTTCCTACTTCGAATTTATCTTCCACTTCTTTGCATTTATTATCGATCCATTGCTCTTTCGCTTTCCTACATTCCCGAATAATTTCCCACTTGATCGCCTTATATCTTTGTTTCCCTGTTTCATCTAACCTATTTTTATATTTTCGCCTTTCCTCTATTAGACTCACAATATGTTTTGTTATCCAGGGTTTCCTACTTTCATTCTGTTTATGACCCACAATATCCCTAGCTGAGGAAACTAAACTATTTTTAATGCAATTCCATTCTGCCTCTATGTCCCTAACAATATTTCCACCCGTGCCCTTTAGTGCTTCGTTTGTCTTTTTCTCGAACTTATTGCGCATATCATCATCTTTTAGTTTCTCTGGGTCAAGATACCTTCTTCCGCTTCTTTTTTTCAAAATCTTAAATTTAAGATTAGCTTTCATAACGACTATGTTGTGATCACTATCTATATCTGCTCCTGGATAACTTCTACAATCCCTAACTTGATTTCTAAATCTTTGCCTAACGAGAATGTAATCTATTTGATATCTCCCTAAGTCTCCTGGCATCTTCCACGTATAGCATCTCCTAACATGATGGTGAAATAGAGTGTTCGCGACCGTTAAGTTATGTTTATCGCAGAACTCTATCAGTCTAACTCCCCTATCGTTCCTATTGCCTAATCCAAAGGGGCCAACTATTCCGCCCTCTCGCCCTGTGCCTACGACTGCATTGAAATCTCCTGTAATTATTAAATTTTCGTGCCCTCTCACAAAATCTAGCACACATTCAATATCACTATAAACTGCCTCTACGGCCTCATCACTGTAGTTAGAAGTGGGCATATATACCTGTATTATTACTGTTTTTACAGGTTTCGAATCTAACCTAACCATAACTACCCTGTCACTTTGCTGTAAGAAATTTTCTACACTCTGTCCTACTTTTTTCCGCATAACAATTCCTACTCCCGAATTTCCTCCTACAGATCCTGTGTGTATTACTCTAAAATCTCCGCTCCAGAAGTCTCCAGCTTCTGGCCATCGCACTTCACTGATACCTACTACGTCTAATGCTAACCTATCCATCTCAATTTTCAAATTCTCTAACTTCCCTACTTGTTTCATGCTTCTAACATTCCACGCTCCGACTCGTGAGATGTTACACTTATCATTTCTGATGACTCCCCCCGAAGCAGTCCCCGCCCGGAGATCCGAATGTGGGACTATTTTACCTCCGGAATATTTTACTCCAGAAGGTGCCATCATCATAAATTAAAGTACGCTGTACTAGGGATAAAATAATGTGGTGGTTTCCCGTTGCCTTCCACATCGCAGTAGTGTGTATCACAGTGCCATACCAACCCTCACGATCTCTGCCACTATGATTACTGAAAGAGCTGCTGCCCCCTTCCAGGGACTTGATTTAGTCTGGCTTCTCAAATAAAAACCCCTCCAATATGGTTAAACCTATGGTTCGGCTCTTTATATCATTGAAGCGCGCAAGCCATCCCACCCGTCCCAGTATTACTAGAACTGCGTCAAGGTACAAGTCCTTTGGGATGTGGCAGTTGAATTTAAATCAATCGGAAGGTTTGATAGTGCAAGCGCGCTAGATTATTTAATAATGTAGGAAGGCAAGAGCCCTGCTGAGGGTGGCATTATTCGACGCTGTTAAACTTCAAAACTAGCAATGAAATTAGAAGGATCACTGCACACATAGATAGACTTCCACAAATTGTTGCCGTAAAAGAATTTTGTCTTCCTATCGATAAACCGGATGAACGTGCTAGGTATTTCTAACGATTTTGTCACTTTCCCAGTGGCGGCCAACTTTTACAAAATCTTTCATTGAAGATGGAGCTACTAGAAAAAGAAGCATTAAAATATTTTACACTGATCTTTTAGCGTGTTCTTTGAATTATATTTAGTGCTGATAATCTAAAGTTATATTATAATTTATAATATCATTCCTAATAGCGAACAAGAAAAAGGATTGACGCCGCCACTGCTCACGCGGATTGTTGCTTTCGCAACTTATTTCTCCCTGGTGCCTGCCCAAAAAGAGCCACGTCCAAAACCCATATCTCACTGCGTTATAAGACTGAACAAGAACTTCGATGCAGTGTTCTAAAAGAGCTTCCTGCGTTAGCTCTATCACCCCTTTCCACTTTGAACTTCCCTTAGGAAATCGAATATCTCGCTCGAATGCGAATGAAAACATAATCAAATATACTGATTCTCCATATAGAATCAATGAAACTTAATAAACAAACGGCGCAGACAGGAATCTCCTGCTCCGCTCCAATAGTTTTTGCCCTGGCTCGTAAATTGGTCGAGGAACTTTGAAGTATATTAATATGCGTCCCTCTTCCACTCAATATCCGGCAGGAATGTTAAATATTTTTATTTTTGAAATTTATCGACGATTGCTCTTATTATGGGAAATTCGTTAAATTTTTCTCTAGTCGAACGTCCCCTTTTTATAAATTTTCAGTAGGTTTACACATGTTTCCCACTGTTGACATATCTTTCTGAAAATTATTAGTAGATTACCAATTATGCTTTTAGACAGTACAGTATACATAAATAGGTAGATGTGGGTCATGGTTACTACACTGAAATGGTTGTCTCACACTGCAGCTTGTGAGGAGCGACAACTACGTCACTCAGAGCCCCGACCTGTTGGTGGGGTACAGTGATGCTTTTGCATATTTCGTATTTTTGATTGTAAGATGTTTGAAAATCGAGTCTGCCATATGCGTATTCTCATATTCATTAAATTATCTAGCCGAATTATAGACTCGAACTTTTTATTTTGACCGGATAAATTTCTGTTTTGCAAACTCAATTTTGTTGCCCGACGGCAATTTGACTCATAAAACTGACAACGAAACTTCGACAAGGCCCCTTAATGTCGAGGTATTGCGGCGAATGACTGGAACTGATAACGCTCTGATTGCTTTGCTCGCGCTGCTTGACCAAAACCAGAAAATTCATGTTAGAAATGTATTTCTTTAACGGCATGGGGGTTTTCAGAATCCCATAAATGATTGTTTCGCCAGTTGAAAACTCCACGTCGAGTAAACGGTGCCTCATCTGTGAAGAGGATTTTGGTCAAAAAATTAGGATCCACGCCTTCCTGCTCTTGTTAGGAATTAGCGAAACGTAGACGAGCAGGAGGATCTTCCGGTAACAAATTTTGTACTGGAGTAATGTGGTATGGGTGAAGCTTCTCTTTGTGCAAAATTCTCCAAATCGAAGAGCTACTTACGCCTGGATTTTCGTGCAATCTAACCAAAACCTCATCTTCCTGCTCAGCCGAAATAATCTTCGGAGCGCTATTTTCACCTTTTTGGACGGAAAGATCCTCTTTCGCCTAAGCGATTGTACAAATTTCTAAATAAATAATTTATGATTTGGTTGCCTTCGGTGGGGGTATAACTCCAAAAGCTATTGGGTTAACACCGAACACTTTAAAACTAATGTCATATTACTATCGACTGTCAGTTTGTAAAACGTAGCTATCTAGATAATATTCTGTTTAATGCGGAACGGCCTATTAGAACAAGTTTGGAATTTAAACACTATCTGCATTAAGTCGTTTTTTCTTGAAAATGGGCTGGAATATCAAAATGAGACAAGAATGCGTTTATTATTTAAAAAAGGTTTCTGTGAATTTCTTATTCAGAAAACCTGGATTCACTATTCCAAAGTCAAGTAGTCGTCCTATATTGTAGCTCGCAGCTTAAAAAGTGCAGGTTTCGCAAAATATTGAAGGAATACCGTAAATCGGGGCTACTTTGTGACTGTAAGGGAAACTTTGTGACATCAGGCCGTAAACAAAAAAATGTGTCATCTGGTGCATTATCATAAACCAAACCTAATTAATGAAAGTTACTTCTTATAGAAGGGTCCTATGACGCCATCTGTGAAGTGCGTACGGTATCTACACTCTATTAGAAGTATATTTGTCATGGCCGTCCTGCATTGATAGCAGAACAGCTGTTTCCAGTTTGTCTGTATACTTTCTAGTAGGCCATTGAAAGCAAGGAGGTATTAAAAAATCAAGTAACTATAAGTTGTTCTACATTTTGCAATATAGAGTTTAATTTTGCAATTTTTTGTTTGGATGTGGTTACTAGTTTAATAAAAAATGGAAGATTGCAGGGGCTACTTTGTGACGCCTGTCACAAAGTAACCCCTGCAATGTTAAGCAGATTAAACTCGGAAAGCATCAAAAACCGCATGGACAACAGGTTTTTACAGAACAAGAAGAAAATGCTTTTGTTGCTCATATAATCACTATGTCCAGATTTGGTTTTCCAGTTACTGCGTTTGACCTTAGATGTGTGGTAAAATCGTATTTGCAACAGTGTGGCAGAAAAATTACCTGTTTCAAACAGAACCTCCCAGGAAATGACTGGGTTACATCGTTCCTCAAGCGTCACCCCACACTGTCTCAAAGATTTGCACAAAACGTAAGTCATGCTAGAGCTGCAACAGACGAAGAGATTATCAACAATTTTTTTGATCACTTGGAGGTAGAAGTGGAAGGGATTCGTCCATGTAACCTCTGGAACTACGACGAAACGAATCTGGTCGATGATCCAGGGCTTAAGAAAGTCATTACCAGACGAGGAACGAAGTACCCAGAGAAAATACGGAATGCATCGAAGGCTTGTACCTCATTAATGTTATGTGGAAACGCTGCAGGGCAACTAGCCCCTATCTATGTTAACTATAAATCGCTGAAACTATGGTCTACGTGGACTGAGAATGGGCCCACCAATGCTAGATACAACAGAACCAGCTCAGGTTGGTTTGATTACCAAATTTTTGAGGACTGGTTTCTAAATTTGTTGTTACCAATATTGAAACGCAAAGATGGCCCAAAGGCAATAATTGGCGACATTTTAAGTTCACATTTAAATATTAAAGTCATTAAAGAATGCGAAGTTAACAATATTCGTTTTATAGCACTAGCCCCGAACGCAACACATCACCTTCAGCCACTTGACGTGGCGTATTTTCGACCAGTGAAGATATATTGGAGGAAGATTTTGAACACATGGAAGGAGAGCGCTCATGGGAGCAGATTCACATCTGTACCAAAGGAGGAATTTCCCGGTCTACTAAAGAAACTGTGATGCAGACATTAGAAGAAAAAAGTTCTGACAATTTGAAGTCCGGTTTTAGAAAATGCGGAATCTTTCTCTTGGATAGGGAACAGGTTTTAAACCGTTTAGGCACTCGTCATATAACGGCAGATCAGGAAATAATTCAAAATGTTAGCACCAGTTTTATTGAGCATCTAAGCAAAACACGGAGTGACGCAACGCGAACAAGCCAAATAAGAAGAAAGAAACAGTTAAATATACCGCCTGGGAAAAGCATATGTGCTACTGACCTGTTGGACTCCCACGAAACTACGATTGAAACTAGTGAGACACTTTCTGAAGAACCTCAGCCTTCTTGTTCCTACCAACCACTCCCATTACCAAGCACTAAAAGACGAAAAATTCAGCGTTCAGATACCAGTTCTGAGGACGAAAGTGAAGTACCATACGAAGAAAGTGTGGACAGCCCTATGAATGAACAATTTTCTTCTGATGAAGACACAAATTCTGTAGGTAAAGAACCCCCAGTTACTACAGGAATTCAGAAACTACGAAGGAAAATATTTCCCTGGCCAAATTACGAAAAGTGGCAAGACAGGAGCGCACGTTAGCGCAATTACGCAGTTTGGAAAACAATGGAAATGGCCTCAGCCGAAATATTTTATCGCAATAGTGAAATAATTATGAATATTGACGAACCAATTCAACGCGGAAAAAGAGAGCTATTTGAGGTCCCAGTAATGCACGACTTCTTTGAATAATTTCAACTAAGTTACCAATATTGAATAATACTTTGTGTTTGTTGTACTTTTAAAAATGTTTTTTGTTTGGTGCTACTCGTAAAAATAAATTTATCACCAACTAGATATGTTTTTCTTTGCTTTATATTCATTATATGTGGTCCAAATAATTCTGGTGACTTTTATATGTTTATGTTAACGTTATTAAGGGGTTACTTTATGTCAGCAGTCTATGCAAAGGGGTTTGCAGTGAAAAACATGACTGTCACAAAGTAACCCCGACCAGTGGGGTGACTTTGTGACTTTGTGACACTCTATTTTGTTAATATCTTTTTTATATACATAATATTGCAACGCACCGCGAAGCATTCGGAAGAGGAAGGCTCAAACTTCATATTCATGTAAAATTCAATGTATACAATATAATAACAAATTCAATATTTAAAAAAAACATATAAAATTGTCTCAAAGTAGCCCCGGTTTACGGTAACTTTTTTTTCAGTATTATTGAGTTTTCGTTTATAATGTATATTCTACCACTTCAGCGCATTATATCCCGCTGAAAGGTGTGTTAGAAGACACAAACCTACCAAGCAACTCAATTACTAAAGTACACATTTTCCGTCAAAGCGTGGCATTAATGTCTTTTCTCATTGTCCTGCTGTCAAAATTGAGACGCCGTTTGCTCAGCTGAGTTGACATTTTCCAATCTACATTACCTTAGCATCAGTTGATTTTCACAAACTAAGATCTTGTTCTCGCGACAGGAAACCCTCGCCACCCTGCTATTAATGGCGTACTAATATATTCAGCGATATACAGAGGTGATTATAGAGAGGGAAGTTATAAGTGTGTTAACTTTAAAGGGTTGATGTTAGGAAGGGTATATCAGTTCCTGAACTTGGTGGAAACAATTTCAGGCAATTTTGTAATAACTTCAATGCAGGAGTTCTTTAATAGGCTTTATCTAATTTAGTATTGGTGGTTTCAACAGTTTTCTGTATACTTGATCCTCTGTTGTGGCAGAGGAGTATGTACAAATTTAATTTCATGCTTAATCTGTCTCGCCTGCAAATTCTTGTAGCGGATGTATTCTGTGTGAAATAGGCAAACCTCAAACACCAGTTCTGTGTAATTGACTTCCAGCTGAAGCAAATTAGATACATATAATGTTATAATTAAGCTTTGTGTAAAGTTAACGAAAAGTCTTGTAATATAATAATATAGAATAAGTACAAGACGGATCTCCAAAGTTCCAGTGCCTACAGGAAGCAATTTTCATTGCTAGTAAAATAAATAACAAAGACATTAATTACACTCGCGGCATGGATGTTTTCAAAGGCGGCGCACCAGCTAGAAATCATTCATAACAATATTTTCATACTCCTATTAGGTTGTAAATAGTATAATCTGTAGTAATACAATAAGTGGTCTGGAATTGTCGGAAATTTTACGAAAGCTGTTGCGTTGCTTGGTAGCCACGAGTGTAAATTTGACAGTTAAAAGATCACGAGCGCTTGCGCGAGTGATCTTCTGTCAAATTTGCACGAGTGGCTAGTAAAAGCAACAGCTTGAGTAAAATTACCTAAAAATTCCAGACCACGAATTGTATTTGACGAGATTATTTTTTGAATCGAAGCAAGGTAGTTCAAAACGAAATTTTATTTCAATTAATTCACATACAAAGAAATGTGTTGGGAATATTTGACGTTTGGCAGGTACTAAAGTAACTAGATTATACATTATAAATGCACCTACAAATTCGAAACTATGGCAATTTATCAATAAGCAAAATTATCGAAAAAAATTACCGTACGTAATATCACAAGAGAGTGAGAATAACTTGAAAATAATTCGACAGATTTTCGAAAACTTGTCGCCAGGCAATAGACACGAGAGCCCGTAGGGCTCGAGTGGCTATTGCCGAATGGCGACAAGTTTGAGTAAAATGTGGAGAATTATTTTCCAAGTTATTCTTACTGTCGTGTGGTATTCGAAAGGTTATTTTTTGACGTTCAAATGTGAAACAACTCTTCAATATTATTCTTTCAGTGTCACAATTTGCGATTAAAACATATGACATATGTCAAAACCAGAAAACAAGTCGTTTTATCAACAAAAACAAAATACTAAAAAAAATTCCCGCTTGGACAAGTTAGGTAAAAAATTCTCACTATAATAATGATTTAGTTGGTCAGAATTAAACGCGTGATCAAAAATACTGTTAATTTATTGGAAAATAGAAACGTCAAAAAATAACCGAAATAATACACGCTTCTAGACCCAAATGCAATGTTCCTATTGGTCAATTTGACGATGAAAAAAATAATCACTGCAATAATTTTTCGGGATATTTGTTACCGATACAATGAATTTCCTCCGTAGCGAGTTTTCGAACTTTTCCAATCACGATATTAAATTCCAGTGTAAACATTGTTCTTGTCGCGTTCTTATTGTAGTGGGTTGTAGGGCTGTAGGAGAGTTATTGCTCATGCAAAGTGCAAAGCAGTGTAGGTAAACACAATAGGGCTTTACCTTCGAAGGAGTAATTTCTGTTTGCGAGCTCCGTTCCCGCACTTCCAACGTTGTCCTTTTAACTTGAGAGCACTATAGACTTAGAGGTTAGAGACACTTAAGGGCCTACACCATCAGAATAAAGATGACGGTGTGCTTTCACCACAACTGCTCACATGCTTGCTTTTAGCGAAATTTGTCCCACCGCCATCCCACTTTGTGCCAGTAATTCTCTACAACTTTTAAAATTAGTAAAGTACCACGTCTAGGCACCGTTGAGACTTTCAAACGCTGACGCCGACGAAATCCTCAAGTGCAGTGTTCTTTTGTTCCTGTCAAGAGGGCACTTTCATGAATTTTAAATTTTCATGTGTATACAAGGCGTCTCTTTAATACTTCAAAATAAGATGTAAATTATGAAATTTAATGTCAGCCGCATGGTATTGAAATGGATCAGCGAGTGTTGTTATTTTTTCTAAAGCAACGGTTTCCTAGGAAAGCGGTACCGTCGTATAGCGGTGTATAGCGGTGTACTGCCACCGTCTTGTTTGTGACGGCACCGTATTATTACGTTGAGGTGTTCAGTACCGCTTTCTAGGAAACCACTATGATTATTTCATATATGTAAACCTTTTCTGGACGTCTCCTAGTACAATATTATGACCGCTATATGACGGCACTGCTTTTTTAGGAAACCGTAGCTTAAGTGACAATTAGTGTAATAAAGGTTAGATATGCACATGGGCGTCCACACTGGGGGTAGTAGGGGGTTGTTAAATTAATTAATTGATTAACAGAGGATAAAGAAACTACCGAAGACTATAATGTCTATAATGAATATGTTAATAGACATGAAAATATTGTTATTTACGCGTTTACGGCAGGTTGTATTCATAAACGAGAACGAGAATTGCTTGCATAACAGGGATAATGATTTAAAACCGAAATCCATTATATCTCGTGCATACGGTAAGCTGAATTCTGTATTCCTCAATTAATGTTGTATAGCTATGCAAACAATTTCGTATTCAATATTGCCGTTTCCTAAACTAATACCGAAGCAGTTTGAACACTCGAAAACTTCATTGTTCGAATAAGACGCTATGCTGCAAGCACTTCCCAGACACTCTATCTAAATCAGCGAGTAAATGCCTTGCCAGGGTAAACTTGTAACAAGCTCATAAATGCCCTGATTTAGTGTGACTTGAAGGAAATTATTCCTGTGCAGTTCAAGGCATTTCTTAGAGACGCATTAGCTATACAGAAAATTGTTATAGGTAAGCATGCAAGGTCTATTAGAAATGAGAACACATCAAGGCATTATAAGAAAGATTTTAAGCTGAAAAACGAATGTCCGAACGCTCTTGGGGTTAAATTCCGTGCAGAGGTCTTTCGCATAGAATTTAATTGTTATTACACAAAAATACCTTTCTTACACTGAAGGGAATTTTGACAATCGCAAGACGGAATGATTCTCTTCTCCGCCCACTCATAACAGTCAATTCAATTCAATTCCTAGTCCAATTCCAGTTATTCTGCATTGTGCAGATGCGTGATGGAGGTATTGTACTAATGAGGTTCATAAGGACGAAACTAGAATATAGCAATCTGAATATTTGCGTAACAGAAGAATATTTATATATTATAATCCTCAAGTAAGAAAACATCAATTTCTGTTTACGAATATGAAGTTATACATTTCTGAATAACACAGTGTAATATATCTCCGGGTTGGAATCATTTTACAAAGAATTCTGTAGGTATCTACCATGAATGTTAGCATGAAAATCGTAAAATATCTCGGAAATAATATTATCACGTAAACATGTAAAAGCAAGTTGGTAGGTAAGCTTTTATTACTAACCCACACATTAGTGAGGAAAAGTTAAAGCTCCTAAAATAATAGACAAGCCCCGGATTTACTTCCAACTATTCACTTTGCATTCAAATTAGCCAACGTGATTAGCAGGAGGTTATCCGCTTTTCTGGTTGTTTGTGTGAAACTAGTTGGTAAAAACAGCTACCGCATTAGTATTTTGGGAATAATTATATGTAGAAGCTAACTTAAGATATCTATAATCTGTTAAAAGCTTTATAGAGAGTGGCTCGAATTGTTTTCTCGAAATTAGGACCACCACAGATTTTTAACATAAAATTATAAGCGCCAATCTGTTAGACTATACATGTATATGTTACAGTTAAAGTATGAAATCCGCTATTCTATGTAATAACTGGTTATTCTATGAAATAACTAAGACGATCCGTTAAAGTGTGGAATAATTTAATACTTTTTGTGGTTATTGTATAAAATAACGGTGATGTAAACGTTGTCCTGACCTGATCTGAGCCTGACCAGAAAATCGACATAATTTTGATAGAAATAAGTAGAAATAAGTGTTTAATGACCCTCTGGGTTACATTTATTTACTCACCAGTAGCCCAAAATTTAAACAATGGCAATTTTAGCACAAAGCTTTGATACCTAGAAATCGAAAGCTGCGTGGAGTTTCAGTCGGTATCGGTAAAGTAGGGAGTGAATAATCAGATTCTGACATTTGGAGGTTATTTTTATTTGTATTGGGCGTATAAATAATTTTCTGTCGTTTATTTATGTGTTTTTATTCCTACTTATAGTGTCAGTTACTGTATTTGTGTACGGAATATAGAGCAAGGTTTCGTTAAAGCCGATTCAGACAATTTACCGACAGTTAGTAGTGAAATGGTTGGCAATTATTATTTATGCAATTTGGACTATTTCAGTGCTGAAATGAAAAATATTATAACGAAACGGTGGGTGCTTCATTTATTTGGGAATCTCATTGAAAACTCAGTCTAATACAATTTTTTGCGTGAGTCCAAATTTTGGGATTCTGAGCAAACTTTATTAACGAATTTCTTCGATTCGACGTAGAATAAGACCACTTTCCATTTAATGTACTAGACTGGGTTTTCAAGGAGAGCTTTTACAAGAATTTTTTTTGTCTGAACGAAAATTTGATGCGATAAGTAATAAAAGACATATGTATTTGGCTGTTACGTACTTTGTGGGCAAAATTGTTTGTTAGTATGAGGCAACTCGGTAACTATGGCAATTATAGAAAAAATTGATTGCCTATCCTCGATCTCTTTTTTCGAGAAGAACTCAGTGCCGAAAACTAAATTTTTTTGTTTAATGTAGAAGATAAAACTATGAAATTTTGTGGAACAGGTATACCTGCCCACTAAAATGCTCTGATTGTCATGTTTAATTCATAATAAATTTACGAAAACCTAGACAATCTTGTCTTATTTAAATTAGGTAATTTTGATTTTTTAGGTTTCCTAAAATGTCTGTCAATAATGATATCAAAGTCACTAGTATTAATTTTTGGGCAGTCTTTCTGAATTGCAAGAGTGCCTTGGTTTATTTTTTGAAATTTCTGAAGGTTTCTGGGTTCTATTGGAATTATGTTATTATTTTCAATAATGAAAACATTCGCTGACGATGGAAAGAAATTTTTTATAAACTCAACATGTACATAAACTAAAGAATAAGCAGTTATTATGTTAAAAAATTAAAGCAAAGAACATACCGTGTGACAAACTTCCATGTGTACATGGGGAAATAACATGGGCAATTACATTTTTGGGGATTCCTGCTCCCCATGTGTAGTTACAGTGGTGGTAAAGGTAGCAATCGAAAGACTATTTTTTCTGCGTATGAGGATATCAAAAACTCTGCAATTTTCCAATTTATTAAAGCATTAAAAGCAAAAATTACACTAATAATTTTCAAATTAAAACACGGATATTCATCAGATTACCTATGACAATTTAATTTATTCTAATCAAAGACTCCATTGATTCTAATTTCTAATTCGTCTGAACTGTCAACATTATTTATCGACAATTTAAAATTTGGGTTTCAAAATGAACAAAAATATTTATTCAGTTGAAGAAAAGGTTTTCATTGTGAAAACATTTTACGGCGGCAATAGTCTGCGGGTAGTCCGTGACTTATTTTCTGTAAAATTCAATAACAGTCCTATTCCTTCGGTAACAACAATAAAAAATTTAGTTAAGAAATTTGAAGATACTGGGAATCTTTCATTGAAAGAAGGTAATTTTTACTAATAAATTTACTTGGTTTTTATTTAGATAATTCTGATTCGCTTATTATTATTATTACCTAGTTGCTAATTCCTGCTACTTAGGAAGTAAAATAACTCAAGACGGTAGGAGCACTAAAGAAAAGATATAAAACAAAGAATGGCGCAGGGCCGAGTTGCGTTTAACAAAAAGAAACAACTGTTATGCTCGAGAACGGTTAATATAGAGACTAGGAAGAGACTCTTAACGTCGTATGTATGGAGTGCGGCATTATACGGGTGCGAAACTTGGACAATAGGAGAAGCGGATAGAAAAAGAGTAGAAGCGTTTGAAATGTGGTGCTACAGACGCATGATGAAGATACCGTGGATAGATAAGGTTAGCAATAGGGAAGTATTAGAAAGAGTTGGGGAAAGGCGAAAGGTATGGAAAACAATAAAGAGTAGGAGAGACAGGATGGTAGGACACCTTCTAAGACACGAAGGAATAGTTCGCGACATACTAGAGTCAGAGATAGGAATAAAAAGAGGTAGGGGTAGGCCTAGATTAGACTACTGCTCTCAAATAGTTAGGGATGTAGGATGTTCTACTTTTAGGGAGATGCGTAGGTTAGATCAGGATAGAAAAGAATGGAGGTACGCGTCCAACCAGTCTTCGGACCTCGCTTCGGACTGAGAACCTTATGATGATGATGTGTTCTTTGCTTAAAGTTAGATTTATTACTTTTTGTGGTTATTGTATAAAATAACGGTGGTATAAACGTTATCCTGATCTTACCTGACCTTACCTGGTCTCGACCTTACCGTTGAGAAACAAAGAAAAGCTTATGATCGCTATTCTACAGTTTAACTAGTTATTTCATAAAATACCTAGTTATTTCATGGAATAACTGAATTATACACTTTAACTCCGACGTATACACAAAGAAAGTAACACGTACTTATTAATCTGAAAAAGAAATTAATCTTTCCCAGAAATAATTTTGTAAGCAGTCATAAAAGATAGACAGACTCAAAGCTGGACGTCAAATTTTATTTTTAATAGTAAAATCATGGGTGCAACGAGCGATTGGCATTTTCTTTAATAATAAATTTGCATTCGCATTCCTGCATCTTATATTTTGAATCTACCGGGCTTGATTTAAGTTTATCAAGAGCATCGAAGATATTCAACAGAAAAGTCGGTGAACGAGAATTGCTGATGCACTAAAATTTCGTTGTTAATAAAAATGACGATCCCTTCAAAAGCAAAGAACTCCCTAGTTTGAATTATGCTGTTCTCTTTGTCCCGCGCAAATTCTCGTCGAGTTTCTGCTGCGTAGGACCCCTGTTTAGTATCATGGATATACCCTTTGATTCTCACTGTTCAATACAACTTTTAATTAAATATTTGCCTTCCGCTTTCAAAGGCTTTGATTTTTATTGCGAAGATATTTGCATTGTTCTCGCAATTTGAAAACCCTTTCCGTAAACGATTATTTCTGAGTTGTGAACGGCGAATGGAATTTGCATCATAAAATGGCTATTGATAGGCAAATGAGCTGCTTCGTGTCCCATTAATTGACTTTTGCTGTTGCAGATTAAATTACATTTAATTATTTCGTAGATACTGCTGTCCTTGTTTCTTTATACGTATGCACCGTTATTTCCTAGTCGAATAGTGCTTCTTCTTCTGTAGGTCTTTCTCCTCTTGTAGTGAAATTTCCTATAGTGACCCTACCAAGAGATTGCAATCCACAGGTGTTTAAGGAACGTGTTAATGACGTCTAAGCTCTAACACATAAAGTGAATATACAGGAATAAACAGCATTTCCTCAGACTAGCGTCTGTAATTTTTTCTCGCCTTTCCTCTCATCTCTTAACCTTTTATAACAAGACAAAAAGTTTCAGTGTCATCTAGATCGTGACAAGAAAGCCTTAGTTATCGGTTTACTGTTTATTCGGGTCGCCTGTGTCGAAAATTAATTGAATAATGTATGTTTCCGGCCAATATTTATTTTCCGGCGGGATGTTCCTAGGGAATTCGGCTTTATCACGAATGATTCTCACGAAATAATACACGGAATTTCCGGCAAGCACGTACAGGAAATCGCTCGAATCAATTTACCCTCGAGTTTTTCAACTTTCCCAATAAGAATATTATATCCAAATGCAAACAATGTACTTGTTGGGTTATTTTGAAGAGGATTCTTGCTTAGTTATCGTTCGTGCAAAGCGGAAAGCAGTATGGGTAAACACAAAAAAGATTTGCTTACCAAGAAGCAATTTTCAGAAGCTTTAAGTCTCCATTTATTTTTGTAGGCATAAAGGTCGCGACGTGTTTCAATTGCAAGTAAAATACAGTATTTTGAAGTATAATATCGGAAAACTTAAACTTTATTCTAATTCTGAACGTATGCACAATATTTACAACTTAAAAACTGAATTATGACTACCAGGCACGCAGTCTCACGTTCTGTATTCTGAAGAGTTCGCGACATACTAGAATGGGGGATAGGAATAAAGATAGGTAGCGGCTATGCCCAGACCATACTACTGCTCTCGATGAATTTGACAAAAGCGGACAAAATATTTTAACATAATATACTGTTCTAAAACCGTCAGTGGTTTCCAGAAATTCAAGAATCAATTGTACCCCTAACCACATAAATTTTGAAATACTATATACGCATTTCGGCAGCTAAGCTGCCATCTTCAGTAGCAGGGAAAAACCTATAGTAATAAAAATAGCAATAACATTAAAGCAAAAAAAAAAAAAAACAATTATATATATGACAATAATAATAGCAACAATAATGATGATGTGAAACAATGATAGTGACAATAACAATAATATAGGTCAGGTATTTTCTGCTCACCACTCCGAAAGAATCGAAGTGCACTCGATCAGCTCTCAAGCTAGAATGAACTCCGCACGGAGAAAATCCCCAATATACAGGGTGATTGTTTTTGACCGTCTATTAGAAGTATCTGGAGAACTAAAAGAGATATTGATTTGAAATTTTGGCTGTGGCCGAAACCGGGTCGGATCTATTTAATGAAAATACTTTCAAAATGGTGGCATTTCCGGGAATACCGGAAGTTGACACCAACTTTGTTATCTTAAATGGAATGCTACCATTTTATATTTTTTTTTAGATTCCACGGAAAATTTTAATGTCAATTCAATAAAGGTTCGCTATGTCTAAAATTAATATTTTCGGAGATATAAATTTTTTTCTCAATATTTTGACAGTTGTGGTAGATTATGTAAAAATTAATATCTCGATAACGTCTAGCAGTAAGATGTTCGATTTTTTATGGTGGCAAGACGAGGTGTTGGAGTTACTAATCAGGCAAACAAATTTCCAAAATCTATTACATAAAATTTTCTAATCAACGACATATGTTGATCGCACGAAAGTAGCAAAAAGTCATTTTTCTTAAATAGAATGATACCATTTTCAATTGTTTTTTAGATTCCACGGAAAATTTTAATGTTAATTCTATAAAGGTTCGCTATGTCTAAAATTAATATTTTCGGAGATATGAATTTTTTTCCAATACCTATTTTGACAGTTGTGGTAGATTATGTAAAAATTAATATCTCGATAACGTCTAGCAGTAAGATGTTCGATTTTCGATGGTGGCAAGACGAGGTGTTGGAATTACTAATCAGGCAAACAAATTTTCAAAATCTATTACATAAAATTTTCTAATCAACGACATATGTTGATCACACAAAAGTAGCAAAAAGTCATTTTTCTTAAATAGAATGATACCTATTTAAAGAAACCAATTAAAAAGAGTGAAAAAATGCGCATTTAACAATGTATGGTGTTTCTCTACCTAAAATGCATAGTATTTTAGATATTTGCTGTTTTCTTATTTCATCGATCAAAATTGAAGAGCGCCGCCTTCTAGTAAGTAGACCTTGGCTTGTAGACAAAACAAAATATTCACAAATTTCACAAATAATGTCTAATAAAAGCAATTGGTATTTTTTAGTAATTTAGTATGGTTGGTGTTTAACGAATAGGATATGGCAAATGATAATTATTCTTACTCGGATATTATGCATTTATTCAACATTCATGGAAAATGCGATAAAATAATTAACAGGACATACAGAACATTTAATGGAACATATCCTGAATTACCACCACTGAACTTATTTTAACTAAATAAAAAATAAAGTAGGTACGTGATAGTAAAACAATGTTAAAGAAACTGTTCAAAATGTAGTCCATTAACTTCTACACATTTAATAATTCGCTTATTTACGGCGTGTGTAGTAGCGCTACGAATTTCCTGTGGATCTAAGCCTGCAAATGCTGTAGCAATTCTTTCCACCAATTCATCCCTGTTATTGAGTGGATATTGATACACTTTATCCTTTATACGGCCCCAAAGATAAAAATCCAACGGTGTAATGTCTGAAGACCTGGCAGGCCAACTCCATGGACCCAAACGTCATATCCATCTATCTTCAAACATCCGGTACAATTCGTTAGTAACTGCTGCAGAACAATGACCTGGCGCCCCATCTAGTAGGTATCTAAAATACTATTCATTTTGGGTAGAGAAACATCATACATTGTTAAACGCGCATTTTTTCACGTTTTTTAATTGGTTTCTTTAAATAGGTATCATTCAATTTAAGAAAAATGACTCTTTGCTACTTTTGTGTGATCAACATATGTCGTTGATTAGAAAATTTTATGTAATAGATTTTGAAAATTTGTTTGCTTGATTAGTAATTCCAACACCTCGTCTTGCCACCATAGGAAATCGAACATCTTACTACTAGTCGTTATCGAGATATTAATTTTTACATAATCTACCACAACTGTCAAAATAGGTATTGGAAAAAAAATCATATCTCCGAAAATATTAATTTTAGACATAGCGAACCTTTATAGAATTAACATTAAAATTTTCCGTGGAATCTAAAAAACAATTGAAAATGGTATCATTCTATTTAAGAAAAATGACTTTTTGCTACTTTTGTGCGATCAACATATGCCGTTGATTAGAAAATTTTATGTAATAGATTTTGAAAATTTGTTTGCCTGATTAGTAACTCCAACACCGTGTCTTGCCACCATAAAAAATCGAACATCTTACTGCTAGACGTTATCGAGATATTAATTTTTACATAATCTACCACAACTGTCAAAATATTGAGGAAAAAATTTATATCTCCGAAAATATTAATTTTAGGCATAGCGAACCTGTATTGAATTGCCATTAAAATTTTCCGTGGAATCTAAAAAAAATAGAAAATGGTAGCATTCCATTTAAGATAACAAAGTTGGTGTCAACTTCCGGTATTCCCGGAAATGCCACCATTTTGAAAATATTTTCATTAAATAGATCCGACCCGGTTTCGGCCACAGCCAAAATTTCAAATCAATATCTCTTTTAGTTCTCCAGATACTTCTAATAGACGGTCAAAAAAAATCACCCTGTATACTTAAAGTGACGCAGCACTGACGTTACTTGTGACATCAACATTAATCACACTAGGATAGAAAATTCAATATCCGGGCATACGCTCATTTTTATACCACTCTATTCTTATTTTCACTATCACAAATGTACAAAAAGGTTGCCATTGCCAACTTTACTGCAGTTTCAATTAAAATATCCTATCTTCAGGATAATTGACTTGAATGAAACAAAAATAGAAAATGAATCCCATATTACCAAATAACCTCGAAGGTCCATGGCTTATATGGGCTAGCAAATAACTACAGTAAGCTGCAATAAAGAAGACCTTGACCCCTGCACCCTTTCATTTTTCTGGTTAAACCCTACACGCCTACACATTAACGACATCTAACAATACGGAATCAGAAATTGGACCTAAATCTGAATTAATAAGTTTACCTTCATACTTGCGAATAAACATACTCTCATAAGCGTCTAATTCCCTATTGTCCGATACCGACCTCATAAGCCGAAGATCCTTCTCATGTACAGGGTGGCCGGTATCAAAGATATGTTGGGCAACACTTGACTTCTCAATTCTATTATATCTAAAATGTGCCATATGTTCCTTAAACCTAGTGACGATTGTACGCCTTGTTTGCCCAATATAACTCTTGTCACAACTACTACACTTTATTTCATAAATTCCCGACTTCTGCTTGTCCTCTACTTTATCCTTGGGATTTCCCAACAGCTGCTTGATGGTATTCTTAGCGGTATATGCTACACATAAATTTTGCGACTTAAAAATAGGTTCCAAGCCTCTGGTATGTGCCAAACTATACGGAATTTTAACATATTTCTTATTCTCAGTAGGTGACATGGAGAAAGTCGTGGAATCCTTAACAAACTTTTTGTGTCTAATTCTGCTTATCAATCTATCAACTAAGACAGTCGTGTACCCATTATGAATCGCAATATCTTTTATATATTTTAATTCTTTTTGATATCTTACCTTTGACAGAGGAAATGACAACAATCTGTTGACCAGAAAGTGCAAAGCCGAAAGTTTATGTTGTATTGAATGTTGTGAATCATTCACAATAAACCTACTTATATTAGTATCCTTCCTATAAACATCAAATTCCAATCCGCCAATGCTGTTCCTAACAACCAAGACATCCAAAAAAGGGATTGAACCATTTTGTTCCATTTCAAATGTGAATTTCACACTATTATAACGTGAATTTAAATTATCTAAAAAATCCTCAATTCTACTCCTCTTGGTATCGAAAACAGCGAACACGTCATCCACATAACGCAACCATACTCGAGGGAAGTACTCACTGTCTCTTTTAAACAACACTTCAAACCTACTCATGAATAGATTAGCCAAAAACGGAGATAAAGTCCCTTCCTGCTGTTCAAAAAACTTACCATTAATTTGAAAACAATTCTGGGACATACATAATGAGGTCAATTTTAAATATTCATCCACTACAATTCTGTCCACTTCATTTTCAGTCAGTAGCTCCTCCAAATATGCAAGCGTGGTAGGTATAGGTACACTTGGAAACAACGATACAACATCGAAAGAAACCAACACCTCGCCCTCATCAAGTACTATATTTTTAATTTTATTAATAAACTCCAACGAATTCACAACTGAAAAACTTTCCGGAGCTGTGGGCAATGCGGTGAATTCCTTCGTTAGCCATTTAGAAAGCAGACAGGTTGGCGAGTTAATACCGGAAATGATGGGTCTCACCGATCTACCTGGTTTATGAATCTTAGGAAGGACATACATCTTAGGAACTACAGGATTAGACACACTTAACCTAAATTTGTTTTGGGGAGTAATAAGATTTGGACAATCTTTCATGGCATTCTTAGCCGAACTGACCAATTTTGGCAATGGATTTTTCTTAACCTCTTTGTATGGACCATCCTTCAAAAAAGTTTCCACTCTATTGAAGTAATCTGCTTGATCTAATACCACAATCTTATTTCCCTTGTCCGCTTTCAAATAAAAACAGTCTTTTTGTCTGAGTCCTTCAACGATACTATAATAGTGATTGTTTTTCACTGTGCTGTTACTTTTATATTTATTATCCTTTATGTTCTTAGTAATTTGTATTTTGCATGCGCTCCTAATAAAGTTCCTATCCAAGTTATCCAATTTCTGAACAGAACTCTCAATACCCGCTACCATATCCAAAACCGGCGATTTTCTAAAAGGCAAATTAAATTTTAAACCTTTATTAAGGAAGGCAATTTCTGTATCATTGAAAGTCTCGGACGATTCATTAACAACTATATTTTCTTGAATCGGATCATTCTCCAGCCGCGACGCGGGAAAAACCAAAGAACGCAATTTTCTAGCATGAATCTCATTAACTTCTTTAATTTTATGTAAATTTATCTCCCACATATCACTCTGGACAATCATCCATTCTCCAAACTCAATTGAACTCAAACCGTAAACGAGTTTCAAATGCAATCGATATTTCTCTACATCTAAAAAACTACGTTTTTGGTACAAATATTTGATTTCCAAATCCAACCATTTTTTCTCGGCACATGTTTCTATGGCATTATGAAACCTCCTACTACTAGTGTTATTATACCTGAAACCGAAATCTATAAAATTTGGAAAAACCTTATGAAACTTGCATTGTTTAAGAAAGGAAATATCTGCACCTATTTTCCAAATTTTAAAACTTACCTTGCGAAACCTGTTCTACTCTTGTGACCGGGAAGCCATTTCTCAAGGATTAAGATGTAAGAGACTGTGGTTAAATAATCAATTCAAGAATCAATTGTACCCCTAACCACATAAATTTTGAAATACTATATACGCATTTCGTTGTTGATGTCACAAGTAACGTCAGTGCTACGTCACTTTAAGTATATATTGGGGATTGTCTCCGTGCGGAGTTCATTCTAGCTTGAGAGCTGATCGAGTGCACTTCGATTCTTTCGGAGTGGTGAGCAGAAAATACCTGACCTATATTATTGTTATTGTCACTATCATTGTTTCACATCATCATTATTGTTGCTATTATTATTGTCATATATATAATTGTTTTTTTTTTTGCATTAATGTTATTGCTATTTTTATTACTATAGGTTTTTCCCTGCTACTGAAGATGGCAGCTTAGCTGCCGAAATGCGTATATAGTATTTCAAAATTTATGTGGTTAGGGGTACAATTGATTCTTGAATTGATTATTTAACCACAGTCTCTTACATCTTAATCCGTTTCCAGAAAGTTTCCAAATGATTCCACCGTACCGTAAATAATCCACATCCACAACAGCAGTCCTATACGAGAATTTCTATTACACCATTCGGCGCTTATGCTTTTTTATATCTTTTGCAGCAATAAAATTAATATCACTCGCTGTTCATTCTGTAGAAGTTTTAAGCGTTCTGGATTTGTGCTATAGTAGATTGTGCTCCATTTATTTGAGATATTACGGGAGAGTGCGTTTTTGTGCGATATGTCATAACGTACGACGCGGTAACAAAAAGAGCTATTACTAAAATGGAGCTCTTAAACTTCTGTTACATAGATCTCTACAGATGATACAGTTTTCTTTGAACTGGACTACTCCAGGCTTTCTCCATTGCAAGCAATAAATAGAAGACCTCGACAGGACGATGTTCGTTCATACATTATTTTCCTGTTCAAGAGGCTTCAGGTGCGATTTGAAAATTGACAGATGCGGATTATTCATTATTTCTTATAGTTTAGAGCCATTTGCTTTCTAGTAAACATCAATGAAATTTTATATTGCTTTTATACGTTCTTATTTATCTACATAATTTAGAAATCTAGGATACGTCTACAAAGTTCTATCGTCGTTGCTGAGGATCAGAACAACAATTTTAGTATTTTTTGTTTGATTGACCTATTGCTTCGTATGTTAGACGACCCGAACCTGATTTCATTGACAGTAAATTCGATGAAATATTTTTGTAGTGCTGCTGTATGATTAATAATTAATCATACACTGAGAAAAATGGGTAGTTCCCAACAAATAAATATGACTGTAGAATAACAGTGACTTGTTAAAAACTAAAAATTACTTCTTCTAGATAAACCTTATTTACCTCAACTTTTTTGGTATATCTCCCATTATGAAATGCTTGATTTGGTATCTTTATTTGTGGAAAATATATATTATTTCTCACGATTATTCGCAATTTAATTCAAGCTAATTCTGTGATTTCGCCTAAATAAATATTGCCTTTGAAACAAAAGCCATGATGTATTTGTAACAAATAAACACTTATGTTTGGCTGTGGCTAATGTCATTTTAGACTTTTAGAGGAAGAGCTGAACATTGTGAGAAAGGTATATTTATATTATCTAATAATAATAATAATAATAATAATAATAATAATAATAATAATAATAATAATATCTCTACTCACTCCAAACTAACCCTAAGGTTAGCCCCAGAAGCTAGTGCTAGCTTGTGCGGGACGGAGGAGGCGGCATATTGCTATTGGCCGCAGGTGCGTCACAGGAACGACCTACAGTTGTTAGTACTCTACCCACCATTTAGTGCGAGAATGAGGAAAACCTGGAAAACCTCATTAGGTAAAGCTGGATAGGCGATCCAAGGCGCGCCCTAGCCACAGCGCAGAAATGGGTCACCCATCCATAGCCAAACCGCGGGCACTGTTGCTGAGCATTAACGACTACTCACTCGCTCATGCCAGCAAGATCCCACGGCTCGGATTATATTATTATTATTATTATTATTATATTATCCAGCCGCCCCAGCGCATCAAGTAGTGAGCGCTACCCGACGCTAGATGGCGCGGGCCAAGCTCTCGCTGATATCTGTTAAGCCATTCCATACAAAAGGACCCTGGATTTCAGCCAAAACCAAGAAGAAATTATAAGATATACGTTTTTTATATTATTTCAGATATTATTGTTGTTGTACTTTTGTTAATTATTAGTAAAAGTTTGAACAACATAACAACAATCTTACAATGGGTATTTGATTTCTGTCGAATAAATAATGGCAGACCTGCCACCTGCAAGGTATACGATGAAATAAAAACAAGTCAGTTCAATTAAGTAAGTAAATATATCCGTTATTTGGAGATTTTATTTCATAATTTATTCGAGAGAAAGAAATGATAGAGTTTGTTAAAATACATTATTTATTTGCGGCAAATAATTAATTTAGTAGCTACAAATATATAATTTACTTGTCACAAATAAGTAATATATTTGAACAAACTCTGTGGTTTATTTCTGTCAAATAAATTATGAAATGAATTGAAATAAAATCTCGAAGTAGATGATTTAGTTAATGGAATTGACATATTAATTTCGCTGTATACAGGTCTACCATTTATTTCCCAGAAATAAAATTCACATTGATATAAATAAACCTTTCTCTCAGTGTACAGCCGTAACAATTCAGTCATTCGACTCAAACCACTATTTCCAAGTATTTCCTTCATAGAAAGGAATGTGAGACTGCATACCCGGTAGTGGTAATTGAGTTTGAATTTGGCCACTATATCCAAGTCTTTTAATCTTCAGAGTACAGGACGTGAGACTGCGGGCCTGGTAGTAGTCATAATTCAGTGTTAAGTTGTAAATATTGTACATAAGTTCCGAATTAGAATGAAGTTTAAGTTTTCCGATTTGTACTATAGTGTGTTATCAAGAATAAAGTTCAAGTTGTTATTTTTCAACACAAACAACATTCTTGTTTCGACTATGATTAAAAATAGAGCGACTTTTAATGATTTTAATGACTACGTTAAAAAATTTTTTGCTCCACGTTTCGTCTTCGAACAACCATCAGCAACTTAATTTTTTTAATAATTTCTTTGATTTTCTGATGCCAAATTTTTGAAGCCATATTTATTCTGAATTCAACAATGTACCGCACATTGTTTTAATTAGTTTCGAGTCTTCTTTGACCATCATCAAGAAATTTTTAAGATACTGACCTGCATTTCCCATAGTTTTTTTTTAAAAAGCAGGTTCCTACAGTAAGTTTATCATTTTTAAATTCCATTATTGTTGTTTCTGTACGCCCTTTGTTTATTTGTTTGTTGGTTACGGTTGATAAATAAATGTTTCATAATTCATAATTTATTTTTTACAAAAATATGAGATATACAGGTTCGTATCCCAAAATTCTCTTGATGATTGTCAAAGAAGGCTCGAAACAAAATTAAGCCATAACGTGTGGTACATTGCTGAATTCAGGATAAAAAGGGCTTCTAAAATTTGACATCAGAAAATCAGGGCCGTATTAAAAAAATGTAGTTGAAGTTAGTTGCTCAAAGACGAAAAGTCCAATAATAGAACTGATAAGGTAATCTTCAAGTTCATTAGAAGTTGCTATAAAGTAGTTTTGTCAGTTTCGCTCTAAGTTTAATATTAACGCCAGAAAACATAAAATAATTTTTTTTTTCAAAATAATTCAAGGCCGAAAAATTCTATCAAAGATTTCTAGATGTCATTTTCTTAGCTTTTAAATACGCAACTTTTTCTCATTTAACCAAATCCGTATCTCTTGTCATTTTCTATATCCCCATACAGCTGATGTTTCCAGTGGCTGCTCGTGACTTGTGACTTACGTCTAAGAGATCATAGATGTAAGATAGATAAAAATTAATACAAATTTTATATTTTATTATACTTAATTAGATCAAAATGAAATGGGTGATTTTGTTTAATTTTCTCTTAGAAATTTTTGGGAGCCTTTCATTACGAGCCGCCACTGACTGTTTCCATCACGGTTACCGTTTTATATACTTTTTCCCTGGTTTCTTTCATAAATATTATAGGTACCTACCACTGTATAAAATGTTTGCGTTCCTTTTCATTACTTTTTGTAGTTTAAGAGCTACGGTCTATGTAAAACATGTTGGGGCACCACAATGGCTTAATTACCGTATGACAGTTCGGGGCAAAGCCTGGGGGCCCAGAATTTTGGGGATCACATCGCGACACTTTTGTTCGAAAAGATTTAACGACCCAACGACTTATTAAAATAAAAAACTAATTGTTTAAACCATCTAATAAGCTATGTGTTTGCTCAGTTACTTATATGTATGTATTATATTTTTTAATAAAGGCATGCATTTACCTTTTTTACAATCCGACAATTTTGCCTTAAGTTTGTACGAATAGACAATTTATTAAAGGTTGAATTTCATTTAAATTATTAACTTTCTTTTGGGAAGGGGTGGGGGGCGATGATTGTTTTGCCTCAGGGCCCCAGTCTGTCTTGTTACGCTACTGGGCACCTACTATATTTCATGTGATAAAATGTTTCCCAACTTTCGCAATTTTACGTACCCAAAAAGGTTTGGATGTTGATGAAACTACCCAATATTTAACTAAATATGCAGGAATCTTATCCAGTGATTTTTTGTGTGCCTATGTGTGATTTGTTACTATCTCTATTTTATGTTTTCATTTATTATAAATCTTCATTAAAATATAAATATAAATATAAATATAAATCAGAATCTTGGTTCGACGCGATAACCGTGCAGACGGCTCCGTTAACCCGCGTTAAAGTTTAGTTTTTCCGTACTAAAACGAGCGTTTCTGAGTGGAGAAATATAAACAGTAGTGAATGTGAGTGGCGGTTTTTATTTGCGTTAAATAACTGACGGGATTTGAGTGCCTAAGACATAGTTAAACAAGTTGATAATAAATTTCGATTTTGTATACAATAAACAGCTGGAGGACAAGTGCGCGCGCAAACGTCGGGAATTTTATTTTTCGCATGAGAGTTGGGCGCGGGCAGACCCAGTAGAGATACGAATGAGTGCAAACGACGTTTCGACGGACGGCTACTCGACCGACGAAAGCAAACGTAAAAGAGAAGGCGGGGAAGAGGAAGTGACTTTTAGGAGGAGCAAGAAGATAAACCGAACACCAACTAAAACAAAGACAAAAGAGAGTGAAGAGATGGAAGAGATGAAAGCTATGATGACACAAATGATGAACGTGACACAAGTAATGAATGAAATCAAGAATGAAGTCAGGGAAGTGAGAAAAGAAAATGAGGAATACAGAAATGAGATACGGACACTGAGAAAAGAGAATGAAGAACTGAGAATGGAAGTACAATTGTTGAATGAAAAGATGAAGGGTCTGGAGAAGATGGAATGGAGACTTGAAAGAGACGAAAGACAAACAAAGAAGAACAATTTTATTGTATCTGGATTGAGATTGGAAGGCAAGGAAGGTCTGGCGATGAAAGAGAGTGTTGAAGATTTCCTTAGCACTCATCTAGAGATTGAACCAAAATTGATACATGTTAAGAAAATTTCTGAGAGTATGTTGCTGGGAGTGGCCGAGGGATATGATAGAAAGTTAGAAATCATGAAGAATAAACATAAGTTGAACAAGCTAAAGGAAATGAGGGTGTTTATTGATGATGATCTTACGTACAAGGAAAGGGAGATTCAGAGGAAGATTAGAAAAATAGCGGCGGAAGAGAAGAAGAAGGGTTTGAAAACGAAGGTTGGGTACCAATATCTGATCATTGAGGGTGAGAAATGGAAATGGTCTTATGAGTCGCAAAAACTGAAGAAAATGGAAAATGAAAAGATCCTGGAGATGGCAAAAAACTAATAGATGGGGAGGATACGGACGGATTGAAAATGACGGAAAGGCTGGAAAATGGACAACCGGATGATTGGAATATAACATTGACGAAAGGATCTACTGAGAGGGAGAGAGGGATGACGTGTGGGAAAAAGAAAAAGAAACGAGAATTCGAAGCCAATAAAGATAAAAATGTATGGCTTCTGGGAACCTAGAACATACGATCAATAAATGGGAAGGAACAGGAACTCAGTGGTGAATTTACCAAAGCGAATTTAGACATAATGACTATCACAGAGACTAAAAAGAAAGGGCAGGGGGAGGTTATATTGGAGGATGGGCATTTATTAGTATATGGTGGAGTCTCACAGGAAAAGAGAGCAGCGGAAGGTGTTGGTTGTATTATTAATAAAAGGATTGTCAACCAGATAAGAGGATGGAAAAGCCATTCGAACAGGTTGTTGTCAGTGGATATACAGGTTGGAAAGAGTAGTAGGATGACAGTAATAGCTGCATATGGACCAAATGAAAATGAAAGGTCAGAAGAAAAGGATAAATTCTGGGAGGATCTGAATAGAATAACTGAAGGTTGTAAGGGAAGAATATATATAGCTGGAGATCTCAATGGCAGAGTGGGAAATGATGTACGAAAAACGAATGTAATAGGTAGATATGGCGAAGAAACAATCAATAATAATGGACACAGAATAATAGATTACTGCATACTAAATGATATGGTTGTCACGAATACCTTTTTCCAGCATAGGGAGATTCATAAATATACACGGCAGGTCAAACGAAACGAAAGGTCAATAATTGACTATATTGTGACGGAAAGAAGTAACAAAAAATATATAATGGATGTGAAAGTCAGAAGAGGGCCCGAAATTTATAGTGATCATTTTATGCTGGTGGCAAAAATAAGAAATAATGATGTTAATAAACCAAGAAGTGAACTGAATGGAGGAAGAAAGAAGGCAAAAGAATATAGAAGAATCAAGACTTATAAATTGAGGGAATTGGACGTTGCTAATAAATATAAAGAATTGGTTAGCATTAGGGTGAAAGCAGAGAGAATTTATGGCTTAAGAGAAAATGTCGAAAGCTTGTGGCAGAGGTTTAGGAAAATTATAACTGAAGTAGCAGAAGTTACTTGTGGAGTAGTGAGACCTAATAGCGGTAAAAGGCAGACAGTTTGGTGGAATCAAGAAATAAAGAATGAAGTGAAAATAAAGAAACAGAAATGGAAGGAATATTTGATAAAAAAAAACAGATGAGAGCTACGAGATATATAAAATCCAAAGACTTAAAGTTAAGAATATGGTCAGAGATGCAAAAGAAATTAGTTGGCAGAAGTTTGGTGAGAAAATGGAGACAAACAGCAAGGAAAATCAGAAACTATTTTATAGAGTTCTTAAAACCATGAGAAAGACTAATGCGTCACAAAGTGTGACGATCAAAAGTAAAAGAGGGAAATTACTGACGGAGGAAGATGAAATAATGAACCGATGGAGACAGCATTTTGAGAAAATACTGGGAACTAACAGAGATAATATAACAACAAGAGGAGAGCAAGGGGAAAGCCTAACAACGGGGTCGGTTGGTAATTATGGAAACAACGTAGAAGACATGGAGATAACTGAAGCAATAAGAGGGACAAAGAACGGTAAAGCGCCAGGCCATGACGGTGTGACAACTGAAATGATGAAAAATCTTGGTGAGGAAGGAACTCAGATGTTTTTGGAGATATGCAATAAAGCATTGAAGTAGAGAGTGACACCAAAAGACTGGAAGACAGGAGTGATTTTGCCGATATTTAAAAAAGGCGATGCAAAAAACTGTGATAACTACAGAGGAATAACGCTCTTAAGTACAGCAGTCAAAATTTATGAACGAATTCTAGAGAGAAAGCTAGTGAGAATTATCGAACCAACACTAAAGGAGACACAGAGTGGTTTTAGAAGGGGAAGGAGCATCCAAGATCATATATTTACAATGAAGGATATAATACAAAAAACAGTATTGAGTAAGAACAAAGCTTTCTTCGCTTTTATTGATTTGGAAAAGGCTTTCGACAAAGTAGAGAGACAGAGAGTTTGGGACACCCTACTTAAACGGAATGTAGATGGACAGCTGATAGAAGCAATAAAGAGCATATACACAGAAAGTACAAATTATATTGCATATAGAAGTATGAAATCAGAAACTTTTGAGACTTTGGAAGGACTTAGACAAGGTGGGGTGTTGAGCCCCGTATTGTTCTGTGTCTTTATGGACGAAATTATGCGAGAATGTGAACCAAAAGTAAGAGGAATACGAATAGACTATAATCGACTTGCCCCAGTAGTAATAAAAGAATGTGCATTTGCGGATGATGTGGTCATTATGGCTGACTCCGAGAAGAATCTACAAAAGAATTTAGAAATATGGAATGAAGTGCTGATAGGTAATGGAATGAGAATCAACACACGGAAGACTAAAGTAATGATGGCTTCCAAGGAACAAGAAGTATTGAACATAAAATTGGGAGTGGAGAGAATAGAACAGGTGAAACAATTTAAATATTTAGGAGTGACAATAGAAAATAGTGGTAATCAGGAAATGGATATAACTGAAAGAATTGAGAAGACTATGAGAACATACTATAGCATGAGAGGTAATTTTATTAGGAAAAGGGAAATATCAAGAGATACGAAGATGACTATATTTAAAACGATCTTTAGACCAATCCTGACATTCGGAAGCGAAACATGGACCCTAACAAGAAAATTAAAAAGCAAGATTCAGGCGACAGAAATGAGGTACTTGAGAGATGTTAAAGGAGTCACAAGATTGGATAGAAGGAGAAACTCACAAATAAGGGAGGAATTAGAAATAATACCGATATTGGAATTTGTTGAGAGACGACAGTTAAGCTGGTGGGGACACTTAAGGAGGATGGGACCTGATCGACAAGTGAAGAGAGTTTGGGAAGCTAAAATAAAAGTGAGAAGAGGTAGGGGGAGGCCAGCTGAAAGTTGGAGTAGTGTGGTGAATAAAATATTGCAGAATAAAGGAAAAACAATAAGTGAGGCAAGAAATTTAGCGAACGATAGAAAAAAATGGGTTGACTTTATAAATAATTAGTGAATGGTATGCCCCGACACCGAAAGGTACAGGGGGTTAACGGACTATATATATATATTTATTATAAAATTTGTATATGCTGTGAATTTTTGCTATCTATCTTGTGCTACTAAATGAAAAAACATGAAGCATTTAAGACTAGCACTGTTTTTATTTAATAATTCTACAAGAATTGTTAATGTACCTAAAAAAATTAATAAAAATGAGGCAAACCAGTAAAATAATAATACTAAAAATATCAATAAAAAATGACCTGGAATAAGAAAAATATTAAAAAGGCGATCATTCTTAAGGCATCCAAAAATGTTCCAGTTTAAAAATGGATACTATGCGGCGCTAACAGTGTTGCTTCTCGATTCTTTTTAGTTAATTTTCAATTCATAAATAAAAAATTAAAAGTTGCATTCCTTTCTGCCCTAAAACAGAAAATATTTACATCCGACGTCAAAAAGGAAGTAAGCAATAGGTGTCTTCCAAGCCCGTCTGCCACTGATTGATTAGCCGAAGCAGCTTAGATCGAATTAAATGACTTCGTGCGAACTAGGGATGCAACATTTAAACGTTTAACCGCCCGTGTGGACACTACCCTTTTAGGGGAACGTTTAAACGCAAAGCAGAAAAAAATTAGATATCATTAAATTAAATTAAACGTCGTTTAAACGCCGTTTAAACGTTTAATATATGCGTTTAAACGCTGAAGAAAAATCGCTAAACGTTAAACGTTGCATCCCTAGAACGAACCCAACCGAATTAACCAAGTGTTGGCAACCGTGTTTGAAAGCAACCCAGAATTCACTCTTCGTTGGTCTGCTCGGTTTGTCCAGAATTTCTCTGACAAATCGAACAGTCCAGCAAGAACCGCGAGGAGGTCAAGAGTGTTGTCTTGCTGGAGAGGGGATGGGGAAGGTTTCCAATAACTATGGGAAGGGAAATAATTATTACAAACTTAAGAACTATGCAGGTACCTGCATGCCACTAAAATTAATTAGTCTAAGATACTTAAGCGATAACTAAAGATAAGAAACTATAGTTAAAAATAATATTAGCCTTGTTTATAGATCTATAAACAAAACACTTAAATAAAAATGGACAGCTGCGTTCTTCTCCTGAAATTTCAAACACAAAACATGAAATAAAAGTGAACTGTAATTCTGAAATAAAAAAGAAATTAATTAAACAAACAAATAAAAAAACGATAAACTGAAAGAAAATGCATATAATGCTGAAACAAATAAAAGGTTATTGGATAAAACAATTAAAAGCAATAAAAACGAAAGCAAAACCTCCCTTTTCATAAAGCAGAAGAAAAATATACTAAATAAACCTCTGGAATGAAAGTAAACATTAAAGCTGAAACAAATTAAAGTTAAATGAAATGTATCAGACCCTAGAAGCAAAAACGTATATCTGTATTTTCCTGAAATGAGAAGCGGATTAATTGTTAGTTGTCACAAATTAGGTGGACAAAGATAGCTGAAAGAAAAGCACAACGTTAATATCAAAACAAACATATTGATTCCGAAACAAAAACTGAAAGAAAATATATACATATGTTAGCATCATAGAAATGTCTAAGGAACCGGTGACGTCAACGTCTGCACTGGCATCGCTGTATATTTATGTTTCTGATTTATTGTATTGCTTTTAAGTATAAGCTCTAAGCTAGAACGCGGGGTAATAGGGACAGAGCAGACATTCTTACTTAGCCTATGTTAAAGTGATGACGTATTCTTTGTATTTGGCTTCATTAATACAGTTTATTCAAATCTAGTGCTTTGTTCTTTTTAATCGTTTACACATACAATTATTGCTGAAATAAAATGACGGGTTACATTGAACAAAATAAAAAATAAAGCAAAACAAAAATATATATGCATATCGAAAAATATGATTCCCGCTAAGTAAACCTGGAATAAAAGTATACATTAATGCTGAAACAAATTAAATATTATAGGTATGTACCTATAATATAGCAAATTGTATGTCAATTGAATCGAAATAAATGCTCTATTTAACAAAATATAAACTTAAAATGACGTGCATAAGAAAAGTAAAGTTGATGACCTTACCTAAATCCCAAAAACAAAAAGTTTTTTTGTAAATCCATGAAGGTGTTTTTTGGCCATAACTCGTATAAAATTTGAGTGCTGTTAACTTTTCTAATAAGTGTGATATCCTTCCCACGATGGCCCTCGAAAAAGAATCGACCCTGTACTTTTATATATCCTCTTAAAACAAAGAAAAACATCAATACTTTTGTAAATGTTACACAATAATCCTGAAATGAATAAAATACAAAATTAATGCTGAAAACTTCATTACACGAGAAAAAATAAAAAACAAGAAAATTGCAAGCAACATACTCGTTATTTTCCTGAAACAGAAAAAAATAGGTACATACCTTTGAAATAAAAGTAACCTTTAATGCTGATATATAAACAACATAAATACCAAACTTGAGAAATGAAAATAATTTTCCTGAGACAGTAAAATATGTTGATTGATAATGTAACGACTTACTTTTGAAATAAAAATAATTCTTATGTTGAAAAATAATCAAAATAATTAACAAACTCTAAAAGGGAAAATAAGTACCTATTTGCATCCCCCTGAAACAAAAGGCAGAATTGAGTACCTACTATAGTTTTTGCATGTCATAAACAAACATTGAAAAAAAGGATAATATTAATTCTGAAACAAACAAAAGTTAATCCAGTGAAATTAATTAATAGACAAAAGAAAAATATACGGAAAAACTATCCTGTTTTCTGAAACAAAAAATAGATTAATAAAACAAATCCATGCCAAAAATTACTACATGCGTACCTTGAATTTATCCTGAAAGGGTGACACACACTCTAATAACATAACACACATTTAGAATAATTTGGTACCCGATTCACTGAAAAACCGATATTTTTGGAGAGAACATACTGCATAACATTTTCCCACAATTATTAATAAATGCGCAATAATAGAAATAAAGAAAAATATTAGCGATACAAAAGAATAAAGACTGACCTTGCCAGCTACGATCCGACGCTCCGATGTAACAAGAAAAAACAAAATATAATAGGTAAAATATAAATATGGCAGTTTTTTAAAAAATCAATACAAAAAGTGTTGTAAATATAATACAAAATTTAAGAAGACACTTACATTGTAACCAGCTTACGTTACGATCCAAAATCCAGTTCCAGGAGGGGGCACTTAATTTTAAATTAAATCGCGATTTCTCTAATCTCTACGCGAAACCGAGCCGTTTGCTTTCCCGAATACCGGATTCACGCACCCACTTTTGATTTTTAAAATATTTGCATTCATTTCATTTAATATTTACCTGTTTTCTCAGCACTAACTGGTAACACACACTGTATATTTGATATGCCGCAAAAAATGTGATTTTTATATTTTTCATAATAACCCTTTGAGATGGATTGGTTTTTGCACTGGTACATTAATTAGCATCGATTTTTCAAAATTAAGCAAGATTTTAAAGGTGGTCCTCGAATTTGTACCGTGACAAAATTAAATTACAATATTGTAATATTTATGTTAATAAAAAAAGAAAAAAATATCCCTGACCTTGCCAGATATGATCTCATTCCCTCCACGAGATACAGCTGTAACAAAAGAAAAAAAAATTAAACATTCGATTAGGGCACTGATGGTGTTTATTCTTAAAGTGCAGTGAATTATAAACAGACTCATTAAAAAGCCAATAAAATACAAATTTGCCCAATATCTAATATCTATCAATAAGGTAAAATTATTTACATGCAGGTAATTTTCTGTAAAAACAAAGTTTGGACATTTTTTTAAGTTCTGGATGGCAAAATAAGAGAAATTCTCTAAAAATGGTATGAAATTACAGCAAAAATCCGAATTTTGAAGGTGGAATATGTAAACAAATGTGGTTTGTGAACGTGAACATCCTGTATAGGTCATCATCATAAGGTTCTCAGTCCGAAGACTGGTTGGACGCGTACCTCCACTCTTTTCTATCCTGAGCTAACCTACGCATTTCCCTAAAAGTAGAACATCCTACATCCCTAACTATTTGAGAGCAGTAGTCTAATCTAGGCCTACCCCTACCTCTTTTTATTCCTATCTCTGACTCTACTATGTCGCGAACTATTCCTTCGTGTCTTAGAAGGTGTCCTACCATCCTACCATCCTATCTCTCCTACTCTTTATTGTCTTCCATACCTTTCGCTTTTCCCCAACTCTTTCTAATACTTCCCTATTGCTAACCTTATCTATCCACGGTATCTTCATCATGCGTCTGAAGCACCACATTTCAAACGCTTCTACTCTTTTTCGATCCGCTTCTCCTATTGTCCAAGTTTCGCACCCGTATAATGCCGTACTCCATACATACGACTTTAAGAGTCTCTTCCTGGTCTCTATATTAACCGTTCTCGAACATAACAGTTGTTTCTTTTTGTTAAACGCAACTCGGCCCTGCGCTATTCTTTGTTTTATATCTTTAGTGCTCCTACCGTCTTGAGTTATTTTACTTCCTAAATAGCAAAAATCCGCGACCTCCTCTATCTTCTCATTTCCTATTTGTATGTCAACTTTAGTTCTATTTTCACATCCCCTACATACCAAAATTTTAGTTTTCTTTTTATTGATTTTCATGCCGTAGCCCTGTGTCAAAACTGCTTCCATTTCATTCAAAGCCGCTCCTAATTCTTCTTTGCTAGATGCTAACACTGCTATATCATCCGCAAATCTGAGCATGTTAATAGTTTGACCCTGTACATTAATCCCTGAGGCTGTTCTGTCCTTAACAATATTAATCGCATCTTCGATGTATAAGTTGAAAACTAGAGGTGACAGTGCACATCCCTGTCTCACTCCCTTCCGGATATCTACTTCCCTTCGTTCCTGCTCACATTCTATAACTGCTTTTTGCTCTTTGTAGAGATTATGTATTATTCTTCTGTCCCTATATTTCATCCCTACCTTTCTCAGCACTTCGAACATCTTCCCCCATTTTACGTTGTCGAAGGCCTTTTCTAAATCTACAAATCCTATATAGACGATCTTTCTCTTTTCTATCGTTTTTTCTATAATTACTCGTAAAGCTAGAATGGCCTCGCGCGTTCCTCTATTTCGTCTAAATCCGAACTGATCTTCTCCTAATATTTCTTCCGCCTTTTTCTCCATCCTTCTTTGCACAATTCTAGTTAAAATTTTTGACGCATGGGAAGTTAAACTGATAGTTCTGAAATTGTTGCACCTATCCGCGCCTTTCCTTTTTGGCAAAGCTACCATGATGTTCCGTTTGTAATCCTCTGGAATCTCGCCTGTCAGGTATATGCGACTAACTAATTTAAATAAACGATCTATTACCTCTTGACCTGCGCACTTTAAGATTTCTGCCTGCAAGCCATCTATACCTGGTGCTTTATTATTCCTTAAACTTTTTAGTGCTAGCTCAAACTCTTCTCTCATTATAGGATTCCCTAGGTTATCCCCCTCTACACTGCTTTCGCTTTCTAATATATCTTGCACTTCCTGTCCCGCATATAAGTTTCCTAAATATTCTTTCCACCTATCTGCCTTCTCCCCGCTTTCGATTAGGATATCTCCTGCCTCATTCCTAATGCTTTTGGTACTAGATCCAATTTCTCTAAAATTTCTCCTAATTATTTTATATGCTTCATCAGTCTTTCCTACTTCGAACTTATTTTCCACTTCTTTGCACTTATTATCGATCCATTGCTCTTTCGCTTTCCTACATTTCCGAATAATTTCCCACTTGATCGCCTTATATCTTTGTTTCCCTATTTCATCTAACCTATTTTTATATTTTCGCCTTTCCTCTATTAGACTCACAATATGTTTTGTTATCCAGGGTTTCCTACTTTCATTCTGTTTATGGCCCAAAATATCCCTAGCTGAGGAAACTAAACTATTTTTAATGCAATTCCATTCTGCCTCTATGTCCCTAACAATATTTTCACCCACGCCCTTTAGTACTTCGTTTGTCTTTTTCTTGAACTTATCGCGCGTATCCTCATCTTTTAGTTTCTCTGGGTCAAGATGCCTTCTTCCGCTTCGTTTTTTCAAAATCTTAAATTTAAGATTGGCTTTCATAACGACTATGTTGTGATCACTATCTATATCTGCTCCTGGATAACTTCTACAATCCCGAACTTGATTTCTAAATCTTTGCCTAACAAGAATGTAATCTATTTGATATCTCCCTAGGTCTCCTGGCATCTTCCACGTGTAGCGTCTCCTAACATGATGGTGAAATAGAGTGTTCGCGACCGTTAAGTTATGTTTATCGCAGAACTCTATCAGTCTAACTCCCCTATCGTTCCTATTGCCTAATCCAAAGGGACCAACTATTCCACCATCTCGCCCTGTGCCTACGACTGCATTGAAATCTCCTGTATAGGTACATCAAAATAATTTTATCAGAAGCTTCGCGGGGTTCTCCATAATATACATGTAAAATTTCATGTTTGTATCTTGAATAGAATCAGAGATATGAACCGACTAAGCATTATATTGGCTCACCCTGTACAGGTCAAAATATAACTTTTATCTAAATTTATTTAGAACTGAAAAAAACGCAATCCTTTCCAGACAAACACAAAAAATTCAAACAATGTGATTTGATGGAAAAAACACTGAAAATATTTGCTTGAAAAGAATGCGTCATTTTCAAAACAAAAAGTGGCTGATGATTTTTAGTAGATAAAAATTCTTACATCACACCAAGCCGTATCCTAACTCCATATCCAAATTCCACTCCATTTCGGTCACTAAGCACACTGTCCACACTTAAATAATAAATTATTTCGATTTTCGATACGTAATTTCGTTAGAATCTGGTACCATTATTCACTTTTCGGCAGAAAACTTCGTTTGTAATTTCCGAGCAAACGGCAGTTGATTCGAAAACTAATTAATGCACGCAGACGCAAGAACATGCGATCGTTGAAATTGGGCTAAAGTTATTATTTACAACACACAATAATTATTAATAATTATTTGTTATAATATTATATACAAACCGCATAATGCAGACGTCCGCACACAATCACAGTAGATGATAAACTGAAGGTGCATTATGTTTAAAATAAATGAGAACGTTTTTGTATAAAAACAATTGAATTGAACAAGAATTGGTTGGCTCACTCATGCAGTTTTTGTACATTTTATGCTAAAAGAAAAGGAAATATTTCTGCCAGTAGTCAAGGAAAAAAATTTACCAACTTGAATACTAATTTAAATTGATAGGCTTTTTATGCCGATTATACCAGGTGCAAGAACACTTCTGGGAGGAAGATTCAGATTTATTCCTAGAACTGGGTGTATAAAACATGAAATTATTAGGTTATTAAGTGGTTAAAAATGTCCTCTTTTTGGAAATTATATTGTTTATGCAAGTAGTCTAAAAAATAGGTACCTGCCTATCCTATACAGGGTGCACCACCTAAACGTATGTATTTCTTCTGTTGCACCTTTTTTCCTTTATTATACACTTTACAGAAAAATATTGAATGAGAAACTTCTTGACTTTTGATTCTCTGTTATACGCTTCTCGGATTCAATGAGCTGGAATACATATGTGAGAACAAACATATTTGTTGAAATCTGGAGCCTTGGATAACAACAATATTCACTCGTACCTCGTACAGATACCTAACATAAAATAATTGTTTCAGCAGCATTAAAAATAGTTCAGATTCCGCAGCTAGACATATTTTGGGTCATAAACAGAATGAAAGTAGAAGACCCTGGATAACAAAACATATTGTGAGTCTAATAGAGGAAAGGCTAAAATAAAAAATAGGTTAAATGAAAGAGGGAAACAATTTATTCGGAAATGTAGGAAAGCAAAAGAGCAATGGATCGATAATAAATGCAAAGAAGTGGAAGATATCTTCTAAGTAGGAAAGTCTGATGAAGCATATAAAATATATAATGTAATATAAAATAGATGACTTGCACGCAGAAATCTTAAAGTACGCAGGTCAAGAGGTAGTAGATCGTTTATTTAAATTAGTTAGACGCATATACCTGACAGGCGAGATTCCAGAAGATTACAAACGGAACATCATACTAGCTTTGCCAAAAAGGAAAGGCGCGGATGTGAAAATTTTAGAACGATCAGTTTAACTAGAATTGTGCAAAGAAGGATGGAGAAAAGGGCGGAATAAATATTCGGATTTAGACGAAATAGAGGAACGCGCGAAGCCATTCTAGCTTTACGAGTAATTATAGAAAAAACAATAGAAAAGGGAAAGATCGTGTATTCAGGATGTCCCAGAACAACGGGGCAATATTTCTGAAGCATATTATACAGGGTGATTCAGGTTTAACTAGAATAACTTCAGGAATCGATAGAACTAACCGAAATAATGAGGGTTTTTATAATAAAGTATAATCGAAAAACGCTTCTCTTCCAAGAAAGATGGCGCCAAAGTTTGAGTTAAAAATCAATTTTTTATGAATATTTCGGAACCGGTTATAGCCACAATCCTCATTGTTTGTGTGCTTTTGTGGTTGATCAAAGGCATTATTTAGGGGTGTAAATGCAACGATCTTGATAATTGGTTAATAGGTTTTTGGGGGATGTCTGCTCTAAAACCCACCCGAATTTTTGTATACTGCGCGACTGGTTAATTTGTTTCCAAAAACATTAATTTCCCGTTCATTTGCATCTGATTTTTATTCTTATGCTTTTTCGATATTTTGTTTTGTTTTTAAGATATTTAACAAAATTCCAGACATTGCACAGTATCCTCGGGCAAATTTTACTTAAGTCGCAGCATGCCGTGGAAAACAAAATTCAGTAATCGCGTAAACTGACTTTTGTCAAGATAACTTTCACTGTTAATGTTCATAAAAAATTGATTTTTAACTCAAACTATGGCACCATCTTTCTTGGAAGAGAAGCGTTTTTCGATTATACTTTATTATAGAAACCCTCATTATTTCGGTTAGTTCTATCGATTCCTGAAGTTATTCTACTTAAACCTGAATCACCCTGTATAGTTTGGTTCAAAATAACAATTAAAGCATGTATAACTTATTTTCTAGGACGCAGCCCTTCGAAGCTAATCACCCTTGAAGGTCAAGTCGAAGAAGGTTTTTTGCATAAGCGGCTAGCCATACCAATTGCACTTTGCTTCCCTGACTTCCGCATGCGTCACAGCATTACATTATAGTTATACGTCATACTTAGGTTTAAGGACTTCGTTAGTCAAAACTTGAAGCAGATCGGCGCCCCAAACACACTGGTGAAAACAAAATTAGATTATCCCTTTCCGATCTCCGGTTATGCCGTTTTTTTCTGAAAATGCGATTTTGTCCTCCGGTCCCCCCTTCTGTCACTTTTTCTAGGGACGAAATTTCTTTTTCACTTTAAACGGCCTTAAATGGTTTCAGATGTGATGGATATGATGGGGACAGTGACGCACAAGCGTCAATTTCCCCATTATCGGCTTTTCATTTTTTTCGAAATGTCTTATTTCTTGAACTTTCGGGACTACTTTTGCACTATCTCGGCTCCAGCTGGAGCTAGCGCGATGAACCAAGTGGCACTGGTTTAGGAATTTCGCGTTGATCTCAAATTTATACATTAAAACACCGTAAACCGCTCTGTGAGAGAACTACAGAGCATTTTATCCGTCCTTGAACGTTTTTTCTCGAAGGTCCCGTATGTCCCAGGCGAGAATTATTTGAGTGGAAAGTAGTCTATCTGAAGCAGCGCGGCGCCCCAAACACACTGGAGAAAATAAAATTAGATTATCTCTTTCCGATCTCCGGTTATGCCGTTTTTTCCGAAAATGCGATTTCATCCTCCGGTCCCCCCTTTTGACACTTTTTCTAGAGACGAAATTTCTTTTTCACTTTAAACGGCCTTAAGTGGTTTCAGATGTGATGGATATGATGGGGACAGTGACGCACAAGGGTCAATTTCCCCAATATCCGCTTTTCACTTTTTTCGAAATTACGGTTTTCTTGAACTTTTGGGCCTACTTTTGCACTATCTCGGCTCCAGATGGAGCTAGCGAGATGAACCAAGTGGCATTGGTTTAGAAATTTCGCGTTGATCTCAAATTTCTACATTAAAATACCGTAAACCGCTCTGTGAGAGAACTACAGAGCATTTTATACATCTTTGAACGTTTCTCCTCGAAGGTCCCGTATGTCCCAGGCGAGAATTATTTGGGTGGAAAGTAGTCTATCTGAAGCAGCTTGGCGCCCCAAACACACCGGTGAAAACAAAATTAGATTATCTCTTTCCGATCTCCGGTTATGCCGTTTTTTCTGAAAATGCGATTTTGTCCTCCGGTCCCCCCTTCTGCCCCTTTTCTAGTTACAAAATTTCTTTTTCACTTTAAACGGCCTTAAATGGTTTCAGATGTGATGGATATGATGGGGACAGTGACGCACAAGCGTCAATTTCCCCATTATCGGCTTTTCATTTTTTTCGAAATGTCTTATTTCTTGAACTTTCGGGACTACTTTTGCACTATCTCGGCTCCAGCTGGAGCTAGCGCGATGAACCAAGTGGCACTGGTTTAGGAATTTCGCGTTGATCTCAAATTTATACATTAAAACACCGTAAACCGCTCGGTGAGAGAACTACAGAGCATTTTATCCATCTTTGAACGTTTCTCCTCGAAGGTCCCGTATGTCCCAGGCGAGAATTATTTGAGTGGAAAGTAGTCTATCTGAAGCAGCGCGGCGCCCCAAACACACTGGTGACAACAAAATTAGATTATCTCTTTCCGATATCCGGTTATGCCGTTTTTTCTGAAAATGCTATTTCATCCTCCGGTCCCCCCTTCTGTCACTTTTTTCAGGGACGAAATTTATTTTTCCCTTTAAACGGCCTTAAATGGTTTCAGACGTGATGGATATGATGGGGACAGTGACGCACAAGCGTCAGTTTCCCAAACATCTGCTTTTCATTTTTTTTCGAAATGACGGTTCTCTTGAACTTTCGGGCCTACTTTTGCACTATCTCGGCTCCAGCTGGAGCTAGGGAGATGAACCAAGTGACATTGGTTTAGGAATTTCGCGTTGATCTCAAATTTCTACAATAAAATACCGTAAACCGCTCTGTGAGGGAACTACAGAGCATTTCATCCATCTTTGAACGTTTCTTCTCGAAGGTCCCGTATGTCCCAGGCGAGAAATATTTCAGTGGAAAGTAGTCTATCTGAAGCAGCTCGGCGCCCCAAACACACTGGTGAAAACAAAATTAGATTATCTCTTTCCGATCTCCGGTTACGCCGTTTTTTCTGAAAATGCTATTTCATCCTCCGGTCCCCCCTTCTGTCAATTTTTCCAGGGACGAAATTTCTTTTTCCCTTTAAACGGCCTTAAATGGTTTCAGATGTGATGGATATGATGGGGACAGTGACGCACAGGAGTCACTTTCCCCAATATCGGCTTTTCATTTTTTTCGAAATGTCTTATTTCTTGAACTTTCGGGCCTACTTTTGCACTATCTCGGCTCCAGTTGGAGCTAGCGAGATGAACCAAGTGGCACTGGTTTAGGAATTTCGCGTTGATCTCAAATTTCTACAATAAAATAAAGTAAACCGCTCTGTGAGAGAACTACAGAGCATTTTATCCGTCCTTGAACATTTCTTATCGAAGGTCCCGTATGTCCCAGGCGAGAATTATTTGAGTGGAAAGTACTCTATCTGAAGCAGGTCGGCGTCCCAAACACACTGGTGAAAATAAAATTAGATTATCTCTTTCCGATCTCCGGTTATGCCGTTTTTTCTGAAAATGCGATTTCATCCTCCGGCCCCCCCTTCTGTCACTTTTTCTGTAGACGAAATTTCTTTTTCACTTTAAACGGCCTTAAGTGGTTTCAGATGTGATGGATATGATGGGGACAGTGACGCACAAGGGTCAATTTCCCCAATATCGGCTTTTCATTTTTTTAGAAATGACGGATTTCTTGAACTTTCGGGCCCACTTTTGCGCCATCTCGGCTCCAGCTGGAGCTAGCGAGATGATCCAAGTGGCATTTGTTTAGAAATTTCGCGTTTATCTCAAATTTCTACATTAAAATACCATAAACCACTCTGTGAGAGAACTACAGAGCATTTTATCCATCTTTGAACGTTTCTCCTCGAAGGTCCCGTATGTCCCAGGCGAGAATTATTTGAGTGGAAAGTAGTCTATCTGAAGCAGCGCGGCGCCCCAAACACACTGGTGAAAACAAAATTAGATTATCTCTTTCCGATCTCCGGTTATGCCGTTTTTTCTGAAAATGCGATTTCGTCCTCCGGTCCCCTCTTCTGTCACTTTTTCTAGGGACAAAATTCCTTTTTCCCTTTAAACGGCCTTAAATGATTTCAGATGTGATGGATATGATGGGGACAGTGACGCACAAGCTTCAGTTTCCCCAACATCTGCTTTTAATTTTTTTCGAAATGACGGTTCTCTTGAACTTTCGGGCCTACTTTTTCACTATCTCGGCTCAAGCTGGAGCTAGGGAGATGAACCAAGTGGCATTGGTTTAGGAATTTCGCGTTGATCTCAAATTTCTACATTAAAATACCGTAAACCGCTCTATGAGAGAACTACAAAGCATTTTATCCATCTATGAACGTTTCTTCTCGAAGGTCCCGTATGTCCCAGGCGAGAAATATTTGAGTGGAAAGTAGTATATCTGAAGCAGCTCGGCGCCCCAAACACACTGGTGAAAACAAAATTAGATTACCTCTTCCCGATCTCCGGTTATGCCGTTTTTTCTGAAAATGCGTTTTCATCCTCCGGTCCCCCCTTCTGTCACTTTTTCTAGGGACGAAATTTCTTTTTCCCTTTAAACGGCCTTAAATGGTTTCAGATGTGATGGATATGATGGGGACAGGGACGCACAAGCGTCAATTTCCCCAATACCGGCTTTTCATTTTTTTCGAAATGGCTTATTTCTGGAACTTTCGGGCCTACTTTTGAACTATCTCGGCTCCAGTTGGAGCTAGCGAGATGAACCAAGTGGCACTGGTTTAGGAATTTCGCGTTGATCTCAAATTTATATATTAAAACACCGTAAACCGCTCTGTGAGAGAACTACAGATCATTTTATCCGTCTTTGAACGTTTCTCCTCGAAGGTCACATATGTCCCAGGCGAGAATTATTTGAATGGAAAGTAGTCTATCTGAAGCAGCTCGGCGCCCCAAACACACTGGTGAAAACCAAATTAGATTATCTCTTTCCGATCTCCGGTTATGCCGTGTTTTCTGAAAATGCGATTTCGTCCTCCGGTCCCCCTTTCTGTCACTTTTTCTAGCTACAAAATTTATTTTTCCCTTTAAACGGCCTTAAATGGTTTCAGATGTGATGGATATGATGGGGACAACGACGCACAAGCGTCAATTTCCCCAATATCGGCTTTTCATTTTTTTCGAAATGACGGATTTCTTGAACTTTCGGGCCTACTTTTGCGCTATCTCGGCTCCAGTTGGAGCTAGCGAGATGAACCAAGTGGCACTGGTTTAGGAATTTCGCGTTGATCTCAAATTTATACATTAAAACACCGTAAACCGCTCTGTGAGAGAACTACAGAGCATTTTATCCATCTTTGAACGCTTCTCCTCGAAGTTCCCGTATGTCCCAGGCGAGAATTATTTGAGTGGAAAGTAGTCTATCTGAAGCAGCTCGGCGTCCCAAACACACTGGTGAAAACAAAATTAGATTATCTCTTTCCGATCTCCGGTTATGCCGCTTTTCTGAAAATGCGATTTCATCCTCCGGTCCCCCTTCCGTCACTTTTTCTAGGGACGAAATTTCTTTTTCACTTTAAACGGCCTTAAGTGGTTTCAGATGTGATGGATATGATGGGGACAGTGACGCACAAGCGTCAATTTCCCCAATATCGGCTTTTCATTTTTTTCGAAATGGCTTATTTCTGGAACTTTCGGGCCTACAGTTGAACTATCTCGGCTCCAGTTGGAGCTAGCGAGATGAATCAAGTGGCATTGGTTTAGGAATTTCGCGTTGATCTCAAATTTCTATATTAAAATACCGTAAATCGCTCTGTGAGAGAACTACAGAACATTTTATCCATCTTTGAACGTTTCTCCTCGAAGGTCCCGTATGTCCCAGGCGAGAATTATTTGAATGGAAAGTAGTCTATCTGAAGCAGCTCGGCGCCCCAAACACACTGGTGAAAACCAAATTAGATTATCTCTTTCCGATCTCCGGTTATGCCGTTTTTTCTGAAAATGCGATTTCGTCCTCCGGTCCCCCCTTCTGTCACTTTTTCTAGCTACAAAATTTATTTATCCCTTTAAACGGCCTTAAATGGTTTCAGATGTGATGGATATGATGGGGACAATGACGCACAAGCGTCAATTTCCCCAATATCGGCTTTTCATTTTTTTCGAAATGACGGATTTCTTGAACTTTCGGGACTACTTTTGCGCTATCTCGGCTCCAGTTGGAGCTAGCGAGATGAACCAAGTGGCAATGGTTTAGGAATTTCGCGTTGATCTCAAATTTCTATATTAAAATACAGTAAACCGCTCTGTGAGAGAACTACAGAGCATTTTATCCATCTTTGAACGTTTCTTCTCGAAGGTCCCGTATGTCCCAGGCGAGAATTATTTGAGTGGAAAGTAGTCTATCTGAAGCAGCTCGGCGCCCCAAACACACTGGTGAAAACAAAATTAGATTATCTCTTTCCGATCTCCGGTTATGCCGTTTTTTCTGAAAATGCGATTTCATCCTCCGGTCCCCCCTTCCGTCACTTTTTCTAGGGACGAAATTTCTTTTTCACTTTAAACGGCCTTAAGTGGTTTCAGATGTGATGGATATGATGGGGGCAGTGACGCACAAGCGTCAATTTCCCCAATATCGGCTTTTCATTATTTCGAAATGTCTTATTTCTTGAACTTTCGGGCCTACTTTTGCACTATCTCGGCTCCAGTTGGAGCTAGCGAGATGAACCAAGTGGCATTGGTTTAGGAATTTCGCGTTGATCTCAAATTTCTATATTAAAATACCGTAAACCGCTCTGTAAGAGAACTACAGAGCATTTTATCCATCTTTGAACGTTTCTTCTCGAAGGTCCCGTATGTCCCAGGCGAGAATTATTTGAGTGGAAAGTAGTCTATCTGAAGCAGCTCGGTGCCCCAAACACACTGGTGAAAACAAAATTAGATTATCTCTTTCCGATCTCCGGTTATGCTGTTTTTTCTGAAAATGCGATTTCGTCCTCCGGTCCCCTCTTCTGTCACTTTTTCTAGGGACAAAATTCCTTTTTCCCTTTAAACGGCCTTAAATGATTTCAGATGTGATGGATATGATGGGGACAGTGACGCACAAGCGTCAGTTTCCCCAACATCTGCTTTTCATTTTTTTCGAAATGACGGTTCTCTTGAACTTTCGGGCCTACTTTTGCACTATTTCGGCTCTAGCTGTAGCTAGTGAGATGAAGCAAGTGGCATTGGTTTAGAAATTTTGCGTTGATCTCAAATTTCTACATTAAAATACCGGAAACCGCTTTGTGAGAGAACTACAGAGCATTTTATCCATCTTTGAACGTTTCTCCTCGAAGTTCCCGTATGTCCCAGGCGAGAATTATTTTAGTGGAAAGTAGTCTATCTGAAGCAGCTCGGCTTCCCAAACACACTGCTGAAAACAAAATTAGATTATCCCTTTCCGATCTCCGGTTATGCCGTTTTTTCTGAAAATGCGATTTCATCCTCCGGTCCCACCTTCTGTCACTTTTTCTTGTTACAAAATTTCTTTTTCCCTTTAAACGGCCTTAAATGGTTTCAGATGTGATGGATATGATGGGGACAGTGACGCACAAGCGTCAATTTCCCCAATATCGGCTTTTCATTTTTTTCGAAATGACGGATTTCTGGAACTTTCGGGCCTACTTTTGCACTATCTCGGCTCCAGTTGGAGCTAGCGAGATGAACCAAGTGGCACTGGTTTAGGAATTTCGCGTTGATCTCAAATTTCTACATTAAAATACCGTAAACTGCTCTGTGAGAGAACTACAGATCATTTTATCCGTCTTTGAACGTTTCCCTCGAAGGTCCCGTATGTCCCAGGCGAGAATTATTTGAATGGAAAGTAGTCTATCTGAAGCAGCTCGGCGCCCCAAACACACTGCTGAAAACCAAATTAGATTATCTCTTTCCGATCTCCGGTTATGCCGTTTTTTCTGAAAATCCGATTTCGTCCTCCGGTCCCCCCTTCTGTCACTTTTTCTAGCTACAAAATTTCTTTTTCCCTTTAAACGGCCTTAAATGGTTTCAGATGTGATGAATATTATGGGGACAGTGACGCACAAGCGTCAATTTCCCCAATATCGGCTTTTCATTTTTTTCGAAATGACGGATTTCTTGAACTTTCGGGCCTATTTTTGCACTATCTCGGCTCCAGCTGTAGCTAGCGAGATGACCCAAGTGGCATTGGTTTAGAAATTTCTCGTTGATCTCAAATTTCTACATTAAAATACCGTAAACCGCTCTGTGAGAGAACTACAGAGCATTTTATCCATCTTTGAACGTTTCTCCTCGAAGGTCCCGTATGTCCCAGGCGAGAATTATTTGAGTGGAAAGTAGTCTATCTGAAGCAGCTCGGCGCCCCAAATACACTGGTGAAAACAAAATTAGATTATCTCTTTCCGATCTCCGGTTATGCCGTTTTTTCTGAAAATCCGATTTCGTCCTCCGGCCCCCCCTTCTGTCACTTTTTCTAGCTACAAAATTTCTTTTTCCCTTTAAACGGCCTTAAATGGTTTCAGATGTGATGGATATGATGGGGACAGTGACGCACAAGCGTCAATTTCACCAATATCGGCTTTTCATTTTTTTCGAAATGACTGATTTCTTGAACTTTCGGGCCTACTTTTGCACTATTTCGGCTCCAGCTGTAGCTAGCGAGATGACCCAAGTGGCATTGGTTTAGAAATTTCTCGCTGATCTCAAATTTCTACATTAAAATACCGTAAACCGCTCTGTGAGAGAACTACAGAGCATTTTATCCATCTTTGAACGTTTCTCCTCGAAGGTCCCGTATGTCCCAGGCGAGAATTATTTGAGTGGAAAGTAGTCTATCTGAAGCAGCTCAGCGCCCCAAATACACTGGTGAAAACAAAATTAGATTATCTCTTTCCGATCTCCGGTTATGCAGTTTTCTCTGAAAATGCGGTTTCGTCCTCTGGTCCCCCCTTCTGTCCTTTATCTAGTTACGAAATTTCTTTTTCCCTTTAAACGGCCTTAAATGGTTTCAGATGTGACGAATATTATGGGGACAGTGACGCACAAGCGTCAATTTCCCCAATATCGGCTTTTCATTTTTTTCGAAATGACGGATTTCTTGAACTTTCGGGCCTATTTTTGCACTATCTCGGCTCCAGCTGTAGCTAGCGAGATGAACCAAGTGGCATTGGTTTAGAAATTTCGTGTTGATTTCAAATTTCTACATTAAAATACCGTAAACCGCTCTGTGAGAGAACTACAGAGCATTTTATCCATCTTTGAACGTTTCTCCTCGAAGGTCCCGTATGTCCCAGGCGAGAATTATTTGAGTGGAAAGTAGTCTATCTGAAGCAACTCGGCGCCCCAAACACACTGGTGAATACAAAATTAGATTATCTCTTTCCGATCTCCGGTTATGCCGCTTTTTCTGAAAATGAGGTTTCGTCCTCCGGTCCCCCCTTCTGTCACTTTGTCTAGTTACGAAATTTATTTTTCCCTTTAAACGGCCTTAAATGGTTTCAGATGTGATGGATATGATGGGTACAGTGACGCACAAGCGTCAATTTCCCCAATATCGGCTTTTCATTTTTTTCGAAATGACGGATTTCTTGAACTTTCGGGCCTACTTTTGCACTATCTCGGCTCCAGTTGGAGCTAGCGAGATGAACCAAGTGGCATTGGTTTAGGAATTTCGCGTTGATCTCAAATTTCTATATTAAAATACCGTAAACCGCTCTGTAAGAGAACTACAGAGCATTTTATCCATCTTTGAACGATTCTTCTCGAAGGTCCCGTATGTCCCAGGCGAGAATTATTTGAGTGGAAAGTAGTCTATCTGAAGCAGCTCGGTGCCCCAAACACACTGGTGAAAACAAAATTAGATTATCTCTTTCCGATCTCCGGTTATGCCGTTTTTTCTGAAAATGCGATTTCGTCCTCCGGTCCCCCCTTCTGTCACTTTTTCTAGGGACAAAATTCCTTTTTCCCTTTAAACGGCCTTAAATGATTTCAGATGTGATGGATATGATGGGGACAGTGACGCACAAGCGTCAGTTTCCCCAACATCTGCTTTTCATTTTTTTCGAAATGACGGTTCTCTTGAACTTTCGGGCCTACTTTTGCACTATTTCGGCTCTAGCTGTAGCTAGTGAGATGAACCAAGTGGCATTGGTTTAGAAATTTTGCGTTGATCTCAAATTTCTACATTAAAATACCGGAAACCGCTCTGTGAGAGAACTACAGAGCATTTTATCCATCTTTGAACGTTTCTCCTCGAAGTTCCCGTATGTCCCAGGCGAGAATTATTTGAGTGGAAAGTAGTCTATCTGAAGCAGCTCGGCGTCCCAAACACACTGCTGAAAACAAAATTAGATTATCTCTTTCCGATCTCCGGTTATGCCGTTTTTTCTGAAAATGCGATTTCATCCTCCGGTCCCCCCTTCTGTCACTTTTTCTTGTTACAAAATTTCTTTTTCCCTTTAAACGGCCTTAAATGGTTTCAGATGTGATGGATATGATGGGTACAGTGACGCACAAGCGTCAATTTCCCCAATATCGGCTTTTCATTTTTTTCGAAATGACGGATTTCTTGAACTTTCGGGCCTACTTTTGCACTATCTCGGCTCCAGTTGGAGCTAGCGAGATGAACCAAGTGGCAATGGTTTAGGAATTTCGCGTTGATCTCAAATTTCTATATTAAAATACAGTAAACCGCTCTGTGAGAGAACTACAGAGCATTTTATCCATCTTTGAACGTTTCTTCTCGAAGGTCCCGTATGTCCCAGGCGAGAATTATTTGAGTGGAAAGTAGTCTATCTGAAGCAGCTCGGCGCCCCAAACACACTGGTGAAAACAAAATTAGATTATCTCTTTCCGATCTCCGGTTATGCCGTTTTTTCTGAAAATGCGATTTCATCCTCCGGTCCCCCCTTCCGTCACTTTTTCTAGGGACGAAATTTCTTTTTCACTTTAAACGGCCTTAAGTGGTTTCAGATGTGATGGATATGATGGGGGCAGTGACGCACAAGCGTCAATTTCCCCAATATCGGCTTTTCATTTTTTTCGAAATGTCTTATTTCTTGAACTTTCGGGCCTACTTTTGCACTATCTCGGCTCCAGTTGGAGCTAGCGAGATGAACCAAGTGGCATTGGTTTAGGAATTTCGCGTTGATCTCAAATTTCTATATTAAAATACCGTAAACCGCTCTGTAAGAGAACTACAGAGCATTTTATCCATCTTTGAACGTTTCTTCTCGAAGGTCCCGTATGTCCCAGGCGAGAATTATTTGAGTGGAAAGTAGTCTATCTGAAGCAGCTCGGTGCCCCAAACACACTGGTGAAAACAAAATTAGATTATCTCTTTCCGATCTCCGGTTATGCCGTTTTTTCTGAAAATGCGATTTCGTCCTCCGGTCCCCTCTTCTGTCACTTTTTCTAGGGACAAAATTCCTTTTTCCCTTTAAACGGCCTTAAATGATTTCAGATGTGATGGATATGATGGGGACAGTGACGCACAAGCGTCAGTTTCCCCAACATCTGCTTTTCATTTTTTTCGAAATGACGGTTCTCTTGAACTTTCGGGCCTACTTTTGCACTATTTCGGCTCTAGCTGTAGCTAGTGAGATGAACCAAGTGGCATTGGTTTAGAAATTTTGCGTTGATCTCAAATTTCTACATTAAAATACCGGAAACCGCTTTGTGAGAGAACTACAGAGCATTTTATCCATCTTTGAACGTTTCTCCTCGAAGTTCCCGTATGTCCCAGGCGAGAATTATTTGAGTGGAAAGTAGTCTATCTGAAGCAGCTCGGCGTCCCAAACACACTGCTGAAAACAAAATTAGATTATCTCTTTCCGATCTCCGGTTATGCCGTTTTTTCTGAAAATGCGATTTCATCCTCCGGTCCCCCCTTCTGTCACTTTTTCTTGTTACAAAATTTCTTTTTCCCTTTAAACGGCCTTAAATGGTTTCAGATGTGATGGATATGATGGGTACAGTGACGCACAAGCGTCAATTTCCCCAATATCGGCTTTTCATTTTTTTCGAAATGACGGATTTCTTGAACTTTCGGGCCTACTTTTGCACTATCTCGGCTCCAGTTGGAGCTAGCGAGATGAACCAAGTGGCAATGGTTTAGGAATTTCGCGTTGATCTCAAATTTCTATATTAAAATACAGTAAACCGCTCTGTGAGAGAACTACAGAGCATTTTATCCATCTTTGAACGTTTCTTCTCGAAGGTCCCGTATGTCCCAGGCGAGAATTATTTGAGTGGAAAGTAGTCTATCTGAAGCAGCTCGGCGCCCCAAACACACTGGTGAAAACAAAATTAGATTATCTCTTTCCGATCTCCGGTTATGCCGTTTTTTCTGAAAATGCGATTTCATCCTCCGGTCCCCCCTTCCGTCACTTTTTCTAGGGACGAAATTTCTTTTTCACTTTAAACGGCCTTAAGTGGTTTCAGATGTGATGGATATGATGGGGGCAGTGACGCACAAGCGTCAATTTCCCCAATATCGGCTTTTCATTTTTTTCGAAATGTCTTATTTCTTGAACTTTCGGGCCTACTTTTGCACTATCTCGGCTCCAGTTGGAGCTAGCGAGATGAACCAAGTGGCATTGGTTTAGGAATTTCGCGTTGATCTCAAATTTCTATATTAAAATACCGTAAACCGCTCTGTAAGAGAACTACAGAGCATTTTATCCATCTTTGAACGTTTCTTCTCGAAGGTCCCGTATGTCCCAGGCGAGAATTATTTGAGTGGAAAGTAGTCTATCTGAAGCAGCTCGGCGCCCCAAACACACTGGTGAAAACAAAATTAGATTATCTCTTTCCGATCTCCGGTTATGCCGTTTTTTCTGAAAATGCGATTTCATCCTCCGGTCCCCCCTTCCGTCACTTTTTCTAGGGACGAAATTTCTTTTTCACTTTAAACGGCCTTAAGTGGTTTCAGATGTGATGGATATGATGGGGGCAGTGACGCACAAGCGTCAATTTCCCCAATATCGGCTTTTCATTTTTTTCGAAATGTCTTATTTCTTGAACTTTCGGGCCTACTTTTGCACTATCTCGGCTCCAGTTGGAGCTAGCGAGATGAACCAAGTGGCAATGGTTTAGGAATTTCGCGTTGATCTCAAATTTCTATATTAAAATACAGTAAACCGCTCTGTGAGAGAACTACAGAGCATTTTATCCATCTTTGAACGTTTCTTCTCGAAGGTCCCGTATGTCCCAGGCGAGAATTATTTGAGTGGAAAGTAGTCTATCTGAAGCAGCTCGGCGCCCCAAACACACTGGTGAAAACAAAATTAGATTATCTCTTTCCGATCTCCGGTTATGCCGTTTTTTCTGAAAATGCGATTTCATCCTCCGGTCCCCCCTTCCGTCACTTTTTCTAGGGACGAAATTTCTTTTTCACTTTAAACGGCCTTAAGTGGTTTCAGATGTGATGGATATGATGGGGGCAGTGACGCACAAGCGTCAATTTCCCCAATATCGGCTTTTCATTTTTTTCGAAATGTCTTATTTCTTGAACTTTCGGGCCTACTTTTGCACTATCTCGGCTCCAGTTGGAGCTAGCGAGATGAACCAAGTGGCATTGGTTTAGGAATTTCGCGTTGATCTCAAATTTCTATATTAAAATACCGTAAACCGCTCTGTAAGAGAACTACAGAGCATTTTATCCATCTTTGAACGTTTCTTCTCGAAGGTCCCGTATGTCCCAGGCGAGAATTATTTGAGTGGAAAGTAGTCTATCTGAAGCAGCTCGGTGCCCCAAACACACTGGTGAAAACAAAATTAGATTATCTCTTTCCGATCTCCGGTTATGCCGTTTTTTCTGAAAATGCGATTTCGTCCTCCGGTCCCCTCTTCTGTCACTTTTTCTAGGGACAAAATTCCTTTTTCCCTTTAAACGGCCTTAAATGATTTCAGATGTGATGGATATGATGGGGACAGTGACGCACAAGCGTCAGTTTCCCCAACATCTGCTTTTCATTTTTTTCGAAATGACGGTTCTCTTGAACTTTCGGGCCTACTTTTGCACTATTTCGGCTCTAGCTGTAGCTAGTGAGATGAACCAAGTGGCATTGGTTTAGAAATTTTGCGTTGATCTCAAATTTCTACATTAAAATACCGGAAACCGCTTTGTGAGAGAACTACAGAGCATTTTATCCATCTTTGAACGTTTCTCCTCGAAGTTCCCGTATGTCCCAGGCGAGAATTATTTGAGTGGAAAGTAGTCTATCTGAAGCAGCTCGGCGTCCCAAACACACTGCTGAAAACAAAATTAGATTATCTCTTTCCGATCTCCGGTTATGCCGTTTTTTCTGAAAATGCGATTTCATCCTCCGGTCCCCCCTTCTGTCACTTTTTCTTGTTACAAAATTTCTTTTTCCCTTTAAACGGCCTTAAATGGTTTCAGATGTGATGGATATGATGGGTACAGTGACGCACAAGCGTCAATTTCCCCAATATCGGCTTTTCATTTTTTTCGAAATGACGGATTTCTTGAACTTTCGGGCCTACTTTTGCACTATCTCGGCTCCAGTTGGAGCTAGCGAGATGAACCAAGTGGCAATGGTTTAGGAATTTCGCGTTGATCTCAAATTTCTATATTAAAATACAGTAAACCGCTCTGTGAGAGAACTACAGAGCATTTTATCCATCTTTGAACGTTTCTTCTCGAAGGTCCCGTATGTCCCAGGCGAGAATTATTTGAGTGGAAAGTAGTCTATCTGAAGCAGCTCGGCGCCCCAAACACACTGGTGAAAACAAAATTAGATTATCTCTTTCCGATCTCCGGTTATGCCGTTTTTTCTGAAAATGCGATTTCATCCTCCGGTCCCCCCTTCCGTCACTTTTTCTAGGGACGAAATTTCTTTTTCACTTTAAACGGCCTTAAGTGGTTTCAGATGTGATGGATATGATGGGGGCAGTGACGCACAAGCGTCAATTTCCCCAATATCGGCTTTTCATTTTTTTCGAAATGTCTTATTTCTTGAACTTTCGGGCCTACTTTTGCACTATCTCGGCTCCAGTTGGAGCTAGCGAGATGAACCAAGTGGCATTGGTTTAGGAATTTCGCGTTGATCTCAAATTTCTATATTAAAATACCGTAAACCGCTCTGTAAGAGAACTACAGAGCATTTTATCCATCTTTGAACGTTTCTTCTCGAAGGTCCCGTATGTCCCAGGCGAGAATTATTTGAGTGGAAAGTAGTCTATCTGAAGCAGCTCGGTGCCCCAAACACACTGGTGAAAACAAAATTAGATTATCTCTTTCCGATCTCCGGTTATGCCGTTTTTTCTGAAAATGCGATTTCGTCCTCCGGTCCCCTCTTCTGTCACTTTTTCTAGGGACAAAATTCCTTTTTCCCTTTAAACGGCCTTAAATGATTTCAGATGTGATGGATATGATGGGGACAGTGACGCACAAGCGTCAGTTTCCCCAACATCTGCTTTTCATTTTTTTCGAAATGACGGTTCTCTTGAACTTTCGGGCCTACTTTTGCACTATTTCGGCTCTAGCTGTAGCTAGTGAGATGAACCAAGTGGCATTGGTTTAGAAATTTTGCGTTGATCTCAAATTTCTACATTAAAATACCGGAAACCGCTTTGTGAGAGAACTACAGAGCATTTTATCCATCTTTGAACGTTTCTCCTCGAAGTTCCCGTATGTCCCAGGCGAGAATTATTTGAGTGGAAAGTAGTCTATCTGAAGCAGCTCGGCTTCCCAAACACACTGCTGAAAACAAAATTAGATTATCCCTTTCCGATCTCCGGTTATGCCGTTTTTTCTGAAAATGCGATTTCATCCTCCGGTCCCACCTTCTGTCACTTTTTCTTGTTACAAAATTTCTTTTTCCCTTTAAACGGCCTTAAATGGTTTCAGATGTGATGGATATGATGGGGACAGTGACGCACAAGCGTCAATTTCCCCAATATCGGCTTTTCATTTTTTTCGAAATGACGGATTTCTGGAACTTTCGGGCCTACTTTTGCACTATCTCGGCTCCAGTTGGAGCTAGCGAGATGAACCAAGTGGCACTGGTTTAGGAATTTCGCGTTGATCTCAAATTTCTACATTAAAATACCGTAAACTGCTCTGTGAGAGAACTACAGATCATTTTATCCGTCTTTGAACGTTTCCCTCGAAGGTCCCGTATGTCCCAGGCGAGAATTATTTGAATGGAAAGTAGTCTATCTGAAGCAGCTCGGCGCCCCAAACACACTGCTGAAAACCAAATTAGATTATCTCTTTCCGATCTCCGGTTATGCCGTTTTTTCTGAAAATCCGATTTCGTCCTCCGGTCCCCCCTTCTGTCACTTTTTCTAGCTACAAAATTTCTTTTTCCCTTTAAACGGCCTTAAATGGTTTCAGATGTGATGAATATTATGGGGACAGTGACGCACAAGCGTCAATTTCCCCAATATCGGCTTTTCATTTTTTTCGAAATGACGGATTTCTTGAACTTTCGGGCCTATTTTTGCACTATCTCGGCTCCAGCTGTAGCTAGCGAGATGACCCAAGTGGCATTGGTTTAGAAATTTCTCGTTGATCTCAAATTTCTACATTAAAATACCGTAAACCGCTCTGTGAGAGAACTACAGAGCATTTTATCCATCTTTGAACGTTTCTCCTCGAAGGTCCCGTATGTCCCAGGCGAGAATTATTTGAGTGGAAAGTAGTCTATCTGAAGCAACTCGGCGCCCCAAACACACTGGTGAATACAAAATTAGATTATCTCTTTCCGATCTCCGGTTATGCCGCTTTTTCTGAAAATGAGGTTTCGTCCTCCGGTCCCCCCTTCTGTCACTTTGTCTAGTTACGAAATTTATTTTTCCCTTTAAACGGCCTTAAATGGTTTCAGATGTGATGGATATGATGGGTACAGTGACGCACAAGCGTCAATTTCCCCAATATCGGCTTTTCATTTTTTTCGAAATGACGGATTTCTTGAACTTTCGGGCCTACTTTTGCACTATCTCGGCTCCAGTTGGAGCTAGCGAGATGAACTAAGTGGCATTGGTTTAGGAATTTCGCGTTGATCTCAAATTTCTATATTAAAATACCGTAAACCGCTCTGTAAGAGAACTACAGAGCATTTTATCCATCTTTGAACGTTTCTTCTCGAAGGTCCCGTATGTCCCAGGCGAGAATTATTTGAGTGGAAAGTAGTCTATCTGAAGCAGCTCGGTGCCCCAAACACACTGGTGAAAACAAAATTAGATTATCTCTTTCCGATCTCCGGTTATGCCGTTTTTTCTGAAAATGCGATTTCGTCCTCCGGTCCCCCCTTCTGTCACTTTTTCTAGGGACAAAATTCCTTTTTCCCTTTATACGGCCTTAAATGATTTCAGATGTGATGGATATGATGGGGACAGTGACGCACAAGCGTCAGTTTCCCCAACATCTGCTTTTCATTTTTTTCGAAATGACGGTTCTCTTGAACTTTCGGGCCTACTTTTGCACTATTTCGGCTCTAGCTGTAGCTAGTGAGATGAACCAAGTGGCATTGGTTTAGAAATTTTGCGTTGATCTCAAATTTCTACATTAAAATACCGGAAACCGCTCTGTGAGAGAACTACAGAGCATTTTATCCATCTTTGAACGTTTCTCCTCGAAGTTCCCGTATGTCCCAGGCGAGAATTATTTGAGTGGAAAGTAGTCTATCTGAAGCAGCTCGGCGTCCCAAACACACTGCTGAAAACAAAATTAGATTATCTCTTTCCGATCTCCGGTTATGCCGTTTTTTCTGAAAATGCGATTTCATCCTCCGGTCCCCCCTTCTGTCACTTTTTCTTGTTACAAAATTTCTTTTTCCCTTTAAACGGCCTTAAATGGTTTCAGATGTGATGGATATGATGGGGACAGTGACGCACAAGCGTCAATTTCCCCAATATCGGCTTTTCATTTTTTTCGAAATGACGGATTTCTTGAACTTTCGGGCCTACTTTTGCACTATCTCGGCTCCAGTTGGAGCTAGCGAGATGAACCAAGTGGCATTGGTTTAGGAATTTCGCGTTGATCTCAAATTTCTATATTAAAATACCGTAAACAGCTCTGTAAGAGAACTACAGAGCATTTTATCCATCTTTGAACGTTTCTTCTCGAAGGTCCCGTATGTCCCAGGCGAGAATTATTTGAGTGGAAAGTAGTCTATCTGAAGCAGCTCGGTGCCCCAAACACACTGGTGAAAACAAAATTAGATTATCTCTTTCCGATCTCCGGTTATGCCGTTTTTTCTGAAAATGCGATTTCGTCCTCCGGTCCCCCCTTCTGTCACTTTTTCTAGGGACAAAATTCCTTTTTCCCTTTAAACGGCCTTAAATGATTTCAGATGTGATGGATATGATGGGGACAGTGACGCACAAGCGTCAGTTTCCCCAACATCTGCTTTTCATTTTTTTCGAAATGACGGTTCTCTTGAACTTTCGGGCCTACTTTTGCACTATTTCGGCTCTAGCTGTAGCTAGTGAGATGAACCAAGTGGCATTGGTTTAGAAATTTTGCGTTGATCTCAAATTTCTACATTAAAATACCGGAAACCGCTCTGTGAGAGAACTACAGAGCATTTTATCCATCTTTGAACGTTTCTCCTCGAAGGTCCCGTATGTCCCAGGTGAGAATTATATGAGTGGAAAGTAGTCTATCTGAAGCAGCTCGGCGTCCCAAACACACTGCTGAAAACAAAATTAGATTATCTCTTTCCGATCTCCGGTTATGCCGTTTTTTCTGAAAATGCAATTTCTTCCTCCGGTCCCCCCTTCTGTCACTTTTTCTTGTTACAAAATTTCTTTTTCCCTTTAAACGGCCTTAAATGGTTTCAGATGTGATGGATATGATGGGGACAGTGACGCACAAGCGTCAATTTCCCCAATATCGGCTTTTCATTTTTTTCGAAATGACGGATTTCTTGAACTTTCGGGCCTACTTTTGCACTATCTCGGTTCCAGCTGTAGCTAGCGAGATGAACCAAGTGGCATTGGTTTAGAAATTTCGCGTTGATCTCAAATTTCTACATTAAAATACCGTAAACCGCTCTGTGAGAGAACTACAGAGCATTTTATCCATCTTTGAACATTTCTCCTCGAAGGTCCCGTATGTCCCAGGTGAGAATTATTTGAGTGGAAAGTAGTCTCTCTGAAGCAGCTCGGCGCCCCAAACACACCGGTGAAAACAAAATTAGATTATCTCTTTCCGATCTCCGGTTATGCCTTTTTTTTGAAAATGCGATTTCGTCCTCCGGTCCCCCCTTCTGTCACTTTTTTACCCCTTAACTTTTACGTAGATGCTTTTAGCGAATTTGAAATTTGAAGATGTTTATAGAAGGTTGCAAGATATTTGGCCCTAACTCCAGATTAAGTACTTTACAATGCATTTGTCATACGTAATCACTACCCCCTTTTAATGGTAATGTAAACATGCAAGAAAACAGGTCCGGATTACAGATATTTCTGCTTTAAAAAATCACAGTGTAACAAAATATAATTAAATTTATTGGTATTATACACATATATTTACACTGTTTGAGAATTTCCAATAATTTTATGGCTATGTTATGGCACCCTAAATTTATTTATTATGGTATACTGGTATAACAGTAGAAAGGCAGGTCCAATTATCTTGCAACCTACTATACAGACGTATATATTTTTAGTATTAATTGTAAGTTCCAAAATCAAAACGACCTCCCTGGTTACTGACCCACGAGCCGCCACTGGTACCAGATACCAGTCATCACACCACTCTCCTCATCAATCTAGAGCATTGATCAGACTAAAATAAAATCGTGGGGCGAGTCGAATTTCTATTATCTACAGTCAACCGCTCATATCATTATAGGTATGCTTTGGATGCATCTTCTCAATAGACAACATCGCAGAACGATCATTTACATATTTACTCAGATTATTTAAATTGTTGGTATAAATATAAATAATATCTGACAGTAAAATAATGATACGAACTTTTGCCCCGCAAGCGACGCTCCTGGTTATGAGTCACGCTGTCTGCCTGCAAGCCGCAGCTGATTTATGGCGTTGACCTTGTCGTCTGATTATGAAACTAGAAAGACCTATCTCTGGAACAATCGATTTCTAAGAATGTTTTAAGAAGCAAGAAGCTGGGAGGACAGTTTGAAGTTAGTTTTTGAAGTTTTGAAGTTAGTTTTCGAAGTTAGAAGTTTTGGCTTTCAGATGCGAAGATAGAGCGAGAGCGAGAGAGCGGTGGTTGTAAGTGTTTTAAAGAAGTTCGAACTGTTGATTTGTGTAGTGTAGATTGTTTAGGTTAGGAAATTAATTGTTTAATTGTTTGCTGACAGTTATTTAATTGTTATTGCTTGTTTGCTGCTTGTATATTTCCCTGTTATTGGTCATTTTAAAATTGCATGTTCTAGAATCACTGTTAATTTCTAAATATTTATACATAAGTCACTGTAAATAAATTGTGTAAATACGAAATACGTTACAATAATAATAATTTCTGAGTACCTTATAACCACTCTGTATTGTACTACTCGAATGCTCGTTTTCCTTTTGTTGTTTGTAGGAATTTCGAATTATAATATTTAAATGCGTGTGTGCTTGTATATATGTATGTATATTCGGCAGAACATAAAAGATAAAAGTGCCATTATCTGGAAACGTTAAAGCACTTTCCTTGGCAATTTAAGCTGCGACTGCTCCCTTGTCAGTAACCCAAGAGCACGTCGGATTTAGACGTTTAACAAAGTAGAAATTTAGAAAACTAAATCATAACGATTGAACGTTTATATGCTCACCGGGAGTAAAACATAGATATTCATCTGGACTCGGGCAGATGTTAGCAGCCATTCCAACTGGAAGCTGGCACTCTACATGCGAAAATGACATTTATAGCCTTCCAAATATACGAGCTACTCGAGTCGAGCCGGGAACCAATCCTCTATCCGGATTTTCCTATCTTGCCGAGCGTTATATATGTGTTCTGGATTAGTATAACTGCTACTGACCGAACTATTAAATGAGAATTATAACAGTCTTTATATTTATGCCCCAAAACTTTAGATGCACTTTCCACGGGAAGTTGTATTTCAGCCGCCATTTCCGGAATAACAAACAGTTTTATCTTGAACCGATAAAACGGAAGAGGAGCTGGTTCGATGCGTTGTTTACTGCTTATAGGCTGTTCAAAGATTTACTGCACTCTCGTAAATTGTTCCATCACTTAATTATTTATTACTTTGAATCAGCAAATTAAAGCGTACTGTTTTTGCAGGGAAAATTTAGATTCAGACAAAAATAAAAGTTTCACGCTCTCATGTTTTCAGTTTGTTCTCAGCTTGTTAATGTTTCATTTTCTCTTCGGGTAGGGTATTCAGAAGGCCCTCTAAAACAACAATACCCAACACTTTACCTTCTTTGAGGGAAAGGAGCTTTTCTTGTAAAAACGTTTGGACTTGTTCTTAAATCAAGCGCTATACATTAACGAAACAGTGTTATTCGAAATACAGAGAGACTGCATAAAAGCTCCGGTTGCACAAACTAAATCCACGGCACCTCCGCCAAAAAATATCAAAAAAGGCAAATATAGGCCATATAAAATTCAAATTATTCACCATCTCTTCCCGGGAGATCAAGAAAGAAGGCTTAATTTTTGTAGGTGGTACTTAAATAAAATTCAAGAAAATCCAGAATTTGGGCGGTCTGTCATTTGGGCAGATGAAACTCGCATAAGCAGCGTAGGATTATTTAACAGGCATAATGTGCGTCACTGGTCTGATACAAATCAGCACCAAACTTTTGAACGTCAGAGGCAAGGATGTTTTGGATTTAACGTTTCGTGTTTTATTTTGGGTGGTCAACTAGCATACCAAATTTTTGATGGAAACTTAACGGGATTGAGATACATTAATTTATTGAATATCAATGCAGAGGCGATAACGGAAAATGTTCCGTTAATAAACATAAACAGGGTATATTTCCAACAAGATGGTGCCCCTGCACAAAATTCTGCAATAGTTAGGAATTATTTCCGGGTGGATGGTTGGGTACAAATGGACCTATATTGTGGCCTGCAAGATCACCGGATCTGAGTATATTAGACGTTTTTGTTTGGGCATTTTTAAAAGAAAAAATATATGTACATACGAAGATACAACAATCAAGCCGAGCTAGCAGAGGCAACACATGCAACTTTCCGATATTTGCAAGCCCATCCTATTTTTTTAATTAATTCCATCAATCTATTAACTAAAAGATGTAGATTATGTGTTGAAAAACATGGCAATCAATTTGAGCAGTTCCTATAATTTTGTTGTTTAATATTTTTCTTGTTTTTGTTTGTTTTGTTTGTTTTGCTGTTTTTTCTGTTTTAGTTGCTTTTATTTCAGTTGTTATTAAAAGTTGCTAACATAAAATCATAGGTATCTTGGATGTACCTACCTAACTTATATTTTCTAAAGGTAAAAAGTACCAAAATCGTTGCCGTTTTTTGGAATAACAATATATATTTTGATAGCTTAAAAAAAGACCTTTCGAACTAGACCAAAGCCTGTTGCGGTTTCCATTTAAAAAATTCTAGAACTGGAGAGAGTTTTTGAAAATCGATAAAAATCAGTATATGAATCAGGGCTCAGAATAATTTTGGTCTAAAATATATTTCGAAAGTAAAAAGACTTCAAAAGAAAATATGTAAAATTCATTTTTGCATAAGTCTGCAGCAACCTCAATCTCATTAAATCAATATTCCCGGCAACGTATTCAGTACCGCGATATAAATCCCGGAATTTTTATATTCAGTGCAGGTAGCAGCTTAACATTGAATTCGAAGTACGGACAGTCGTTTTCATCTCTCTGGAAATACCTATTGTACTGAAACATCTTTTAAAACTTTTATTATCTTCGGAGGGCATTTTTATAATGAAAAAGGAGAACTTTTGTCTGCTTTAGTTTCTTAAAAAGTGCAATTTACAAAAGCCAGGTACGTTAGAAAGAACATTTTGCAAGTTTTCAGGATCCATAAGATCCTATTCAATTCCTAATAGCGATGTAAAAGTTATCGTGAATAAAAAGTTGTCCGAAAAAGTCGCATTGCTCCGTAACTTCTTTTTCGTGGAATACGTGGATTTAGGAAAGGAGCGTCGACCAGAGGCGTATCTAATATGGCAAATAACTCCTGTATCTGTTTTTTTTTATTGATCTTCATACCATCCCTCCGTCAAAACCGCTTCCATCTCGTTCAGGGCCGTTCCTAATTCTTCTTTGCTGAATGCTGGCCATCGCACCTTACTGAATCCTACTATATCTAATGCTAACATTGGTAAAAAATGTGACTGAATGGCACAGCGCGTGTAACTTATAGGTAAATATGTATAGAATGAATGAAAATGTAATTCACAGAATGATGTTTTTAATCTAGTAATTTGGCATTGTTGGTATTGTTTCAGGATATCATAGATTTGAAATTTAGTAAACTATACTTGGGCCGCCCAACAGACGGAGTGATCACCCTGCAAGAAGGTGCTCTAGGCGGGACCACTATCAATTTAGGACAACCGAACCGAACCCAACGAAGTCGCATCACTCCAACTTGGTCGTCATAAATTAATATTGACCCCGCTAGAGCACGTTCTTGCAGGGTGATCACTACGTCTGTTGGGCGGCCCAAGTATAGGAATAGTTTTCGATTCACCTGCACATATTGTGCGGTCTTGTGAAGCGAAACAAAATAAATTTTGCCGCCAGGGATGGCTTCTGCTTCTCGCAATTATTGCACCAACAATAATTCACTTAGCTAATAGCGACCGAAACTGCTAAAGTTTCACTATAATTTTCATAATTTAATAATACTAAATCATGCAGATATTATTATGCCGGTGCATTAGCGTTATCATCACTAAGAGGAGTGATTACTTATAAAACTTTTAGATTTATTCCTTTTATTTTACTTAGAGGTTCTGTACTTTGTTGGGTTTTGTCTGAAAATATTCACATTTGGAAAAAATTAATACACTGCCGGACAAAAAAAACCGGGCACTCTCAGAATTACTATTTTAGTGAATAAAAAACAACGGACGGTTTGAAACGATATTTAACTATATTCTTTTCATCTTAACAATAAATAAAAAACAAGAAACAAAATGATTCGTCAACAAAAACCTAACAAAAGTATTTTTTAGAGATCAACTGTTACTTAAGAACTTGAAGACAAACAAAAAAAATGTTAAAAGGAAAAGCACACTAGTAGAACCAAATTAATAATGGGTGTTACCACCACGAACTCTTATTACTTCCCTTAAACGTTGTGGCATGCCCTAAATGTGGCTATCAATAGATTCTTGGGGTATTTGTTCACATTCTTCTTGAAGCGCCATTTAATGTTTCTGGTAGGGGTTGGCGACGTCTAATCCTTTTTCCAAGCTGATCCCACAGATGCTCAATGGGATTCAGATCTGGACTATTGGCTGACCATGGGAGACATCCAATACCAACCTCTTCACGGTACTCGGTAACAATTCTTGCTGTGTGTGGGTGGGCGTTGTCATCCATAAATACAAAATTGTCTGCTATAAATGGCATATATGGTGTGACATGGGGTTCCAGGCACTCAACAATGTATCGGTGTGTATTGTTCTATTCTAAATGAAAATCAATTCTGTGTGAGCCCTCAGAGATATTCCCGCCCACACCGAAATGCTACCATCATTGAAACTGACCGTGGGAGATATACAACATTGACTGTACCGCTCCTCTGGTTTTCGCCACACCTTTTCACGTCCAGCTGGTGACCTGAAACTAAATCTTGACTCGTCCGAGAAGAGCACGTTCCTCCATTGATGTTCGTCCCAATTTACGTATTGCCGCGCAAATGCAAGTCATGCTCTGCGATGTTTTACGGTCTACAGGGGACCCGTAGCTGACTTTCTTGAAGTCAAAACATATTCGTTTAGCCTTTTCCGAACTGTTCTGGCTGAAACTGCCACTCCTCGAACTTCGGCTAACCGTCCAGCAAGAATAGGTGATGGCAATGCTCGATCGGGCAGCGCAGCAACATGGAGAAAACGGACAACTTGATGGTTCGCAGTCCGTGGACGACCAGATCCGACCTTCTTTACAAACCCATGAGTTTCACGAAATCGCAAGAGTAGATTTTGCACTGTGTTACGGGGTATATTCAGCATTTGAGCAATATACCGCACTCTTCGGCCATCGTGGCTTAAAGTAACAATTTGTGAACAAATTTCGGGGTGTATTGTATGGAAAATGTTAAAAGCTGACATTTACAAATGAAATTTCACCAAAAAACCAATAGAAAATAGAGAGCAGCCCAATAAGGTAAAAGATTTTGATGTTTCAATAAAGATGCATGAAGAGTCAAAATGCTGATTTGGCTGTTTAGACTTACGAAAGGTGCAATATTCAGCTAAAACTTTCTTTTTCCTCACTAGTAGGGCAATCGTTAATTATTTGCGTAAGTTAAGTAACATAAAAATATTATAGGGCCTCAAAATAAAAATAAAAACATGTCTCCGGTTTTTTTGTCCGGCAGTGTAGTTACTCAAAATAACCATCCTATTCTTGCATATTCAACTAAAGGTGCGTATACACGTGGTGCAATTAATCATCGTAACGTGTTACATTGTCTATTATCAATATGTGTTTAGATTTTGATAATTTGCCGCCTCAGACATTTTGAAAATGGCATTAAATTTTAAGTTTCTCTATGTAGATTGAAGTCTCTAGTAGCAATTCCCATCTTGGAGCGTTTAATATGTAAAGTTTGTTCAATTTGTGAAGAGACCAGGGGCGTGACTATGACGTAGTGCGCCAAAAACCGGTTTTCATATTTTTCTTGACCTTGGGACAGCTGTTTGGTTGCCAGCGTCATGGGGAGTTTTTGCATTTCTGGTTACTTCGAGCGTGAATTGTGATTTGGTGTGGTTGATATTAAAGACCAAAAGTGTGTAAACATGTCGCCAAAAAATTGGGCAAAAAGGACGCTATGTTCTGCTGCATGTCTTACGTTAACGGTTCGATTAATTGACGTATTTTCTGCTTCTACTCAATAATTAAGTCACACAGTAAGACTAATTCAGACATGAACGTTTGTTTTCGTCATTAAAAGGTAAGTCTAAGCTTGCACCGTCACCAAGAACTCCTCAGAGTGTTTCAATATTAGGGTGATTGACAGAAACTACTAAACTCACTTTAACGTAATCCTACTTGTACAAATCGAACAATGCACATGCTTCTAATATCCTTCCCCAGATGTCAGTGGGTATAGTATTATGGGATTATTCAAATTACAGTAATTATTAATCCCCATTGAAATACAACTCTGAATAACTGTATTTTAATTTGTTGCTATTCTACATTTCTTGTGTAGAATGACGCAGACGGTAAATTAGCATTACTTGATGAATTAATAAAGCTGTGGATTCCTTTCAGGGGCATATCCTATGGCTCAAAATAAGAAAGAAAGTGCATGTAAGTGTTTGTCCAGGACGTGAATGTGAATAACCAAAACCAAAATCGTTGCCGTTTTTTGAAATAACAATATAAAAGTATATATACCGTGTGACAAACTTCCATGTGTACATGGGGAAATAACATGGGCAATTACATTTTTGGGGATTCCTGCTCCCCATGTGTAGTTACAGTGGTGGTAAAGGTAGCAATCGAAAGATGATTTTTTTCTGCGTATGAGGATATCAAAAACTCTACAACTTTATAATTTATTAAAGCAAAAATTACATTAATAATTTTCTAACTAAAACACAGAAATTTATCAGATTATCCATGACAACTTAATTTATTCTAATCACGGACGCCTTTGATTTTTATGGATTTTCTGAACTGTCAACATTTAAAAATGAACAAAAATATTTATTCAGTTCAAGAAAATGTTTTCATTGTGAAAATATGTTACGGCGGCAATAGTTTGCGCGTAGTTCGTGCCTTATTTTCTGTAAAATTCAATAACGGTCCTATTCCTTCGGTATAACAACAAATAATTTAGTAAGAAATTTGAAGGCTGGGAATCTTTCATCGAAAGAAGTTAATTTTTACTAATACATAAACTTGTTTTTTTTATTTAGATAATTCTCATTCACATTATTATTGTCATTACCTATAGTTGACAATTAATTGATTACTGGTGTGGATGTTTCGTTGGTGAATGCTGGTCCATAGTTTAGGGTAAATTGTAGGTGTCGTCTAACCTATTAAAAAGTTTTTGGGAAAATGTTAAAGCAGTAAAATGAAATAATAAAAATTAAATTACTTTAATTTTACTGCAATTATGAAAAATTTAACAAGCGGCAACATTTGTTTATTTTGCTCTAATGAATTTTGTAATCTGGCAATTTAATACTTATTTATTTCATATCTAGGTAAGGACAAAAACTTATTAATATATAATGAAATTAAAGTAACATAAAAAAAGAAAAATAACTATAACAAATATTCAAATAAACCCCCATTCTGTATCAGACAGTATCCCAGCCTATTATAGAAAAAATTTCTCACATTCGCAAGTTGCCGATCGTTTATTAAGTTGCATTCCGCAAAAATAGCATTCTTTAAAGAATCAATATTTGGGTGACGAGTTTTATAAATCTTATTTTTTAAATGACCCCACAAGAAAAAGTCACACGGTGCCAAATCGGGAGATCTAGCTGGCCAGTTTATATCACCACCTCGACCAATCCAGCTCTCTGGAAATATTTCATTTAATAATTCCCTCACTTGTGCTCCAAAATGTGCTGGGCATCCGTCATGTTGAAACCAGACCTCCCGATTCGCATGTGCAACTTCTTCTAATGCAGGGCAAATATGGTTAATTAAGCTTCTGAATTTAAATTTCACTGTATTTCAAATGGTCCTAGAATGCGATTATTAAAAATGCCTGCCCAAATATTGATTTTTTGAGGGTATTGCGTTGTAGTGGCTAGATTTATTCTGGGATTTTCCTGGGCCCAATGCCTAACGTTTTGTGAATTTGACTCTTGATTTAAAGTGAAGGTACACTCATCGGTAAAACAAATTGATGAGAGGAAGCTTCGATCCCGATTAGCCCGTTCTTGCATTTCTTCACAGAAAGTTTGCCTTGATTCTTCGTCAAAAGGAAGTAACTCTTGGTGACATTGGAATTTAAAGGGATGATATTTGTTTTTTTTAATATGTTACGGACAGTTTCTCTTGAAACATTACATTCTAGGGCAATAGACCTTAAACTAGATGGTTGATTAGCAGTTATCAGGCCTATTACCATTTCCTCTACCTCAACATTTAGATTTCTTGGAACGACTAAAAAAATAAATGGTAAGATTAATTTTAGTTTTGTTTCACTCCACGTTATCACTTGTTAAATTTCTCATAATCCCAGTAAAATTTAAGTTAGCGAACAATAAGGAATTAGCAACTAGGTAATAATAATAAGCGAATCAGAATTATCTAAATAAAAACCAAGTAAATTTATTAGATAAATGACCTTCTTTCAATGAAAGATTCCCAGTATCTTCAAATTTCTTAACTAAATTTTTTATTGTTGTTACCCAAGGAATAGGACGGTTATTGAATTTTACAGAAAATAAGTCACCGACTACCCGCAGACTATTGCCGCCGTAAAATGTTTTCACAATGAAAACCTTTTCTTCAACTGAATAAATATTTTTGTTCATTTTGAAATCCAAATTTTAAAATGTCGATAAATAATGTTGACAGTTCAGACGAATTAGAAATTAGAATCAAGGGAGTCTTTGATTAGAATAAATTAAATTGTCATAGGTAATCTGATGAATATCCGTGTTTTAATTTGAAAATTATTAGTGTAATTTTTGCTTTTAATGCTTTAATAAATTGGAAAATTGCAGAGTTTTTGATATCCTCATACGCAGAAAAAAATAGGTTTTCGATTGCTACCTTTACCACCACTGTAACTACACATGGGGAGCAGGAATCCCCAAAAATGTAATTACCCATGTTATTTCCCCATGTACACATGGAAGTTTGTCACACGGTATAGTGTGCGCGAGTGTTCCCATTTAGAGGGATTAAAGCAGAGATATTAAGTATACGAGATGAAATTTTTCCATCAATATCTGAATTAACGCAAAATGGAAAATAAACAACTTCCCAGAATTTTTCTACAATATATAAGGGAAGCAATTATTTTTAAATCACCAGCAGGGGCTGTATGTAAATAAATACCCCGTATTCAAAAACAGATTTTGTGGATTAGGTAATGAATTGTAAACGCCAGAATTTTATAAAAATAAATTGCCCGGTATTTCTGGTGTAAGTTCATAATCTGAAATAACGTACGAATGCAAAATAAAAATTATTACAGCTTCAATGAGACCTCGACCACTTCGATGAAAGATTCAAGAAATGAAGCTTCTATTTTGTTGGAATGCCGTTCGATACCTGTATAGAAATCTATAACGTAACTATAGTGCATGTAAAGATGACAATGCTTTGACAGGTGACACATCAGCTTGTAGAGCAACTTCATGATTACTTTGGAAATTTTCGTGGTCATTCTCTTAAATTTCAATTATTATTGCTAAGTAATATTTCGCGTTCTTTCTATAGTCTTTGCGGAAAATTCAAAAATTTAATCTCATCCTGAAGCAGTTTCGGCACGGTCGTATTTGGGAAAAGGGATTTACGAAGTTGCGAAAGAAAAATAAAACGCATCGGGAAAGTTTTTAAAAGGGAGTGACAAAAACCGTCAGAGAAATCCGCGTACGCGACTAAATTTTTAATAAGAAGGCAGTCAAGGAAAGGAGATGGCACTAGTTCATTCCGCCTTTTAAATGCTTTTGAGATTCTACGCGAGTTCCCGCCTTCTGACGATTTCTCTTTTTACCGATTTGAATAATATATGATTGACGAAGGTATACTCAAATTTTATGACGTCTCTCTCGATTGCACTGCGCTCTGGAATTGTTCAGGTTTTTTACTGTTTCCTCGAGAATTAAGTTCCTCAACACCATGTGACCTCAGAGGCACGAAACTTTCCCCAGTTTTATTTCATGCTCGCATTTAATGTTCTTGTAAAATTGTAAATTAGAAATATCTCTAGAGTTCTACACGGTGAGTTTATTAGAGCGGATTCCCTCGATAGGAATAGTTCGTGACATACTAGAGACAGAGATAGAAATAAAAAGAAGTAGGGATAAGCCCAGATTAGACTACTGCTCTCAAATAGTTTGGGACGTAGGATGTTCTACTTTTAGGGAAAGCTTAGGCTAGGAAAGGATTTAGGTACGTGTCCAACCAGTCTTCGAACTGAGAACTTCATGATGATTCAAAAAATCTCTTTTTCCCTTATCCCCCAAAAATTCCATAAAAAGGGAAAATTCACTCGAGTTGGCAACATTCTGGCTTGTTATGTTATCGATGATCTCGATCTGTATCTTTCATGTAGCATATTTTATACGTATCTTACTATACAAACCGAAAGCAGAACAATTCTGAAACTCCGGAACCTACTTCGGAAATGTAGTCCACTCACGTACCTAAATAATCCTACATAAAATAAATAATAAACTAAAATGTTGTAGCTACAAATGCAACCCTTCTGTGTTTAAAGCGCGTTTAACAAAGGGACATCACAAGAGATAGAGTTTAATGAGTTTTAGGTATGAAAAGGGTAATAATTCCACTCCATTTGCAACTTTTTTGGGACCTACAGTTTAAAACCTTTAAAACCCTCCAACGTCGCATTATTTCAGTTCTGAATAACTGCGACATAGGGTGAAAGTAGAGCCCCAGGGTTACTCGACTCGTTAGTTCGCTACATGAAACGATAAAGAAGCGCACACGAACATGCGTTGGAGATAGATACACAATGACTATCCTAACCTCATTTTAAGTTTTTCTCTCGCCATTTTTATCAACTGGAGAATAATCCCTTGGATACTGTTAATTGATAGAAATAACAGAAGTGGCGAATTTCTTTACTGGGTTATTATGAATATCATGCTTTTTTTTGAATTATCACTCAGAAAATTCTTCTTGACATAAAGATTGACAAGAAATTACTTTTACACTAAAACTAATGTAAAATTTCACGCTGTAGAGTATCTAGATCGAGATCTAGCTATAAAAGTTGTCTGGTGGGCTTTAACGAGTGGCTTTTTCAAGCAGCTATAAAATAAAAGCAAGAACAAACCATTTTGTCTTTATTTCAGACTCATCAACTATATTAATGGTCGGCGGAGCGGCGAGCACGAATGAGGTGCAGCAGAAATCATTTTATCACACTTTAAACTTTTCTCGAAAGGGGCAATGTAGAAATGAGTAGTAGAGCAGGAAAGACAAATAAATCGTTGAACTTTGGTTCAAGTATTTGCAGACAAATAAATTTAATAACGCTAGAAATAAATGGAGCTAATAATCAAGTTTTTCCATCTAACATTTAGACGTGATAATGGCCTTTCCTCGACTTGATCAACGCCTTGAATTATTTGCATGGCTGAGTTCAGCAAACAAACTCGAGAGTAATTATATATCTCTCGAAAACGTCGCCTCGTCCTCTTGTTACGTCTTAATTTAGCCCACTTGATCTGAAAGAGAAATGTCTCACATTTTTATCCTTGCTACAATAATTCTTTCTCTTCGAAATTAGAACGCGTTAAACATCTTGCAACTTGTTGGTCATAATTCGCTATTTCGGTGTCTTTTTTGAGCCTCTTACCGTTGGTTTCAGTGTTTTTGGGAATTTTCATTTGGTGGAGTTAGTATATTTGCCAATTGACAATGTACTATGCCTTGTAACGATGCAAAGGAAAATACACTAGTTATTCCAATAAATGAATAAGTATTTTCTTCCTTCCGGTTGTAGGATTTTCGATTTTCTTGACTGATAGTCTTCCGAGAGTTTTGACAATGCATAATTGGAATGCTGGTTACATCCAACAGACTTGGATGAGCATTCATATTGTTCTCTCTATTGCAACCGCGTCACGGAGCGAGAGCCGCTACGTCACGATCGTAAATAAACAAGAGCATGAGAAGAGTGGTGGTGGCACGTCACGCGTTTCGATGGTAGGAAAGCGAGCCTGACCGCCGACCGCCGAACCTATCCGAGTGGCTATAAAAGGAGCACATATCTAAGGTCCAGGAAGAATCTTCTTCACCGGCTTCGAAGAAGAATTCTCTCCACCCGCGTCCGATACATTTTAACCGACAGCCCGCTTGAATGAGTTTAATTCACGGCGTGTGATTTTCTGTTCATTCCCGTATCCGATTTATCCTTAAAAGAATAAATACCCAAGAGTCTTCATCGCTAGTACTTAATTATCGAAGCCGAAGGGCTACCAATAATTAAGTTAACCGGACCGGAGTTAGTTGACTTGTAGCAGAAGAGTAGCTGACTTAATTAGGTAGGTCCATTTACCAGTACAGGTGCATGAAAGTAGAAACCTACATAGTTTGCATTCATTGCGGCGGATTATACAGCCTTGTCGATGTGCAGCGGAGGGTTTCTACAACAATCTGCATATGTCCTGGGGTGGCCCCGTCAGTTATAAAGCTTTTGCACGTCAACTAATAAACCTATCTCGCACGGGATTACACCCTAGGTGTTCTAACGTACATCCCAGACTTGAAACCCCGACCGGTCGCACTAGAGGTGCTATTACGAAATCGCAAGTATCCGGAACAGTTAATCATACGACGAAGCTACCCGTATTCAAGTGATAGCTGATCCCGAGGGAATAGTCCACGAGCTAGGCATCTAGCCCAGATCTCGTGCGCTACTCACTCGAGAAAACGGTTACAGTATCGTCCAGATTTTAATTCCAGAATTTCTTATTTATTTTTCATGTATATATTCTTGTAAATATCTGTTTACTATTCCATTTAAAATGTAAATCGTTATAGTAATAGAAACCCTTTGAATTCGTTTATGTTTTATAATTCACCGTTTAGTAAGCAATAACGAACCCTCCCTTCTTCGACTATTGAGCAAAGGGTATTATCGACGATCCTGACCTGATCAGATGCAACCCCGTACTATCGTTAGTAAGATAACGATCCGATTAGCCTAGCTATACAGAGCGTACCAGATATCGATACCGAAACCGAAAGAGCGCCCTGTATATCTGGCTCCAGAGTCCAGAGCGTCACTAGGAAGTGTCGTTGTATACTTTCACCAAAACCGATCCGATATCGTTGCATAATTGACGTCCGACCAGGAAACATCGTTGCACAATGCACATCGTTACAAATTTTCAGATATCAATGTTCTGCCGAGTACTTAACTTTATCAAAGTGTTTTTTTTTTAGTTTTACCCATTGTTTCAAAGAACTCTAGCAAAAGATTTTCTTTCACAGTTTGAGCGTGATTTTGGGACCAGCAGTTTAAAAATTTCTTGTATTCTTTTTCGTACATATCTTTGGATTGATTTGGAAGGCTCCTTGCAAATCGGGTGGTTATACTTTTGGAAATCTTGAACTGAACAATTAAATAATGACTGATATATAATTATCATGGTGGAATAAGAATGGTGTGCTTTTCGCCTGTCTTTGCGCAAAACGTTTTATGGTTTACTAAGTGTCAAAATATTCTGATTTATTTCATTTTTTTCTGTCAATTATGGAGGTGGGAAACTACTGATATTTCCACCTCTGACTGTCATTATGACTTGACAGTTTTGTACACCCACAGATAATTATTATTCACTCCTGTTAGTAAACTATAATACTTTAAATGTTGGAGATATTTATCGATTTATTGACTAACAAAATTAAAGTGCTAATATTAAATCAGTCTTCGGGCTGAGAACTTTATGATGATGATGTGGAAAAATTAGACTGCGACGTTACAAAATGTCAAAACGAAGACCGCGACATGCGCATAGGCACACCATATTTTTATTCCATTACGATACTTATAATTTAAATTTTAAGTTCCAACTCGAACGACTTGAAAAGAAATAATGAACAACTGTTGAGTAATTTAAATTCATAAATGTCAAAGGTCCGTATCACACAGTGACCACATCTCTACTACAAAATTCTATCGAAACATTATTTTTGACCGATTTTTCCAAAATAGTAGTAAAAAGCCCATCGAAATAGAAAATAAGTATAAAAACAAATGTTTCAACTGAATTTATATTTCATTTCTGGTTTTAAAGTATTTTTAGAGTAATTCTGTTAATTTTCAAAGACCAGGTTCAGGTTCAGGTCCAGGTCCTGGAACTCATGGTCTTTGAGCTATTTCGATTTTTCCGATGGTGTACGGTGAGAAGTACCTTGACTATTTTGACTGTACTTTCTCGTCCGTTGTAGCAAAAACGTCTAAAATTTTATAGTTTCCTATAAAAAATATGAAATATCGGTGAAATATCACTCCATCAGCAGCCTCTTAAAAAGTTTTGGTTTTTATCTTTAAATTCTTTTACGTCCACACAGGAAATAATAATTTACCAAATTTGGTAATTTCGTCGGTAACAGTCTGTGAAATTTTGGGAAAAAACCCGTAACAACGGCAACTCTTAGGGGTTGCAGCTCCCTTGCGAAGTATTTTTCGATACATGTTTATAGATTATAGCAAATTATAAATACATATTCTGCCACCTGTTTCAATTTGAAATAATAAGAGCGGGACACCTGTATACAACAAGGGGTACAAAAATATTTTGTATATTGAATTTTTCATATGTGATTTACAGGGTGATTCATAACGAGTGTAAAAAAATTCGAGAGGTGAGAGACGAAGCTGGAGAGCCCCTTCCTTTGGCTTACACGATGTTACGCCACTGGTTCCTAAAGAAATGATTGAAGTTTTGGATTCTGCGTTCAATTTCAAAGAAAAAAGGTATTCTCGATTTTTTCCGTACAACTGTAAAATTCCGAGTAAAACAGCATTTTGTAAAAATCTGAATTTTCGGTTAAAAAATTGTTCATAAAAAATAAATTATTCTCGGATATAAAAGTATTTTTTTTTTTGATAATAGAGGTCTGCAAGCGACAAAATGTCCCTAAAACTTTAACATGTTTCGATTTCAGCAGTCCAGTTTTCGAACTAAGTTGGTCCAGGTCTTAATATACTAATTTTTGGAGGTGATAGAGAATCAAAAATAAGGGGACTTTTCTTAATAAACATATACCTGGAAATAATAACGGAGATATAGCCCTCCGAACATGGATTGATGGCAAGCTTGATGAATTCGTTCAATCAGTTCTTCCCTTGTTGCAACTTTTGTTTCGTAGACACAAGAAAGTCCAAGGGAGTTATGTCGTGCGACCTTGGAGGCCACGCTACTTGTCCTCTAGCAGCTTCGGGTTGCTCATTGTTCGTCATACGCTCTATTCATCTCTTTGGATAATGTTCATTAGCCGAGGATTGTTGTCGAATGTTCTCAGTATTGCATTTTCTACATTATTTCTTTTCCTAGGCTCACCTCAAACCAAACTTCCGAAAGCGGCGATTGATTTTCACAAAAACACGGACAACCCTGTATATTGAAGTTTCAGCGTCAGACTTATCCACATGCTACTTTATGCGGAAGTGACCGTATAAATAAAGGTACAAAATATAATTCGTAATTTATAAGCTTGCATTTTGCGTTTATAATGATCCCTAGATATCCAGTGAGGCAGAATTATTCGGCGCGAACAGGTGATAATTAAAATTGGTAAAGCTCGTGCCAATAATACTAATGACGTTTCAGCAGCATCCGATATCTCAATACACGGGTCCGTTAATTTATAACACCGCATGTGCACTGCAGATAATTGGTATTACCGATATGTACCTACATGGGAGAATAGTGTTTCATTTCCATTCGCACCAGTATTGTATCGATGCATAAACATATTTCGTACCCGGGAGGAAAATGAATCTGCAAGGAGTAATGGGGTTTGCGACCAATAACTTCAATATCTGCTGCATTGGCGGAAGCAAAGCCTTTGCCTGCTCTATACGTATATGTGTATATTGTTCTCTGCGGAGGACTGAATTGTGCTGCCTTTCCTGTATAACGTGCAGCGTTATCGCCATGGTTCCGAATATAAATGTGAATATATAACCTCATGTACAGCAAACATTTCAATAAATGTTGAACTAGTACTCTGGAATCGGTGAAGGACACTGTGCACTTTGGAGTTAATATTTTATAAAGAATTGAGCTCAAGCTAATTTATTATCGTGGCTAAGCGTCCACTCGGTGATCTAATGGATAGTGCAGAGGGTTAGAAATTCGCTGAACACGATGCAGAAGCTTGTTTTGAGATATGATCGTTAGGCGAGAACATAAGGTTGGAGTATATCGGAGAAACTATTATGTACTACATTTTCTGTAGGAAATTACGAAGAAACTTTATTTTAGTCTAGAAACTTTTCTCTTGTATCAAGTTTTCCGTTCGTCGACATATTAGTCTTTTAAAGTTACTTTGTCACAGAAATTATGCTGCCTCGTTGCATGAAACAGATTAAACTTCTATTTGCCCGCGTCCCATCACACTTAATTTGTTGTTGGACGTTATGCAGTACGTGAGTTCCTTGGTATCCCTAACGTTGCTCTCTCGGCATGCAGAGTTTAAACAGGCAAAGGTGTTAGAATGGTTTCTGTTTACTATCTGAACTGAACTAAATTAACATTTACCACAACGGTCAAACATGAAAATTGAAATGGAATATCTGGGGTTATACATATTCTAGTCTGAACTGGAATTGGCCCGGAACTCATAGTGAAGGGACGTTCTGGTAATACGTAAAAACCGGCAATTTAAGCATTACCTACGCTGACAGCAGCGAATACCTGCCTCGTTTAGGGTTAAATCAGATGCAGAGGTCTTTCGCATATGATTTAACGGCCTGCTCACGAACAAACAACACCATCAGCACAGAAAAGAAGCGAGAAAATCGAAAGACTGCGCTTTCCTTTCTCCGCACGCTCATTTCTTAAATACTTACTTGAATAATTTCAAATTTTCAAACATTCTCTTTAAATTGTGCAACTACGGAACTCATTTGTGCAGAACATGCCCAGTCAGAACGAAAAGGTAATACCGAAGAGAATTTTTCTTGCACATATACCTGTCTTGCCTCTTAAAGTATTAAACTTGTTCATCTCATTATAACAGCATTATAAAAGAAAACACAACGTTATCCTCTTAGTCTCCTTTGTTCCCCTTGTAGAATTGAGACTCGCGCTCAGTTTATATTTCTCTGCCACTTAACTGAGACGTGATGTAACAGTGAACATCCATCTTCCTGAGTGACTAACAAAAAATGAAATATATGATCTACTTGTACATTATTGTTATGGTACTGTGTTCACCTTGTCCGGGGAGTAGTTGTTACAAAGATCGCCCGGGCCGACAAATTTCCTTTCTTAATACTAATTTCCTCAACCCTGCAAGCATATATCTTTCAAGTATCGTTCATGGCACTACAATATACGCACAAAGTCTTGTGTACGCTAGACTTCTCCGAAACGTATTAGAACTTGAAATCAATTTTCTCGAAAACACGCTTCCTTTCATCTTTCTAATTATCTGAGCGCTGTAAAATAGAATTACGCCAACATACCCTCTTCGACCCTTATGAAATTACGAAATAAGAAAATAAGGGAAAGCAAACTAAGGAGATTTATATTATCAATTATCAGTCTCGCAATATCTGTTAAAATTGACATCAAGATTACATTGTGATTTAAGTGACACTCTAAAGTATTGTTGTAGTTTGTTTATTTTCATACGACTCCCTAAGAAAGCGATATTTCTTACATAATTAAGTAGATGCGAAAGTTGACAATTTCGTCCACCCGTGTGTTAAGGCTGTGCGCTATAATAACGCATGGACAGCACTGGAGCTGCAAATCGGGTATATTCGTATGTCACAAGGTGATACAGCTGATAACAATACAGGTTTGAATTCAACCTTCATTGAACATCACAATCAATAATATTTGTTAGATTCCCCATTATTGAAGCAGGGTAGAGAGGACGTCAAAAATTAATTTAACCTAATTTCTTTCTTAATTACTTCATATCTGGAACACACAAACTTCTTCAAAGAAGTCGGGTCATAAACTTGGAAAGTCTCTAATTGAGCAGTAGGGGTTATAAAATAATTCTCAGACAGGTGCAGCCCAAGTAATTCTCAAAAGTTTCTTAATTTTTCTTTTGACAGCTTTTCCAAGTTTATTAATTTCGTACGAGCCATCCATAACCCGTTCGTTCTCACAGACTTTTCCCTTAGTTCGGAAAGTGTCGCCTAGGAAACTTCAGCACGTCATAAACAATCGGCCCAATAAGTCTGCAGAGAGCATTCTGCATGAATGTGAGATTTGATGACAAAGTAGGACTGGGAAGCTCTGCCTCATGCTGCATATAGTCCAGATTTAGGACCCTCAGATAATGACTTGTTTCCCAGTTCCTCGAAGCACTCGCAGTCGTACCGAAGATGGTGTACTCACATGTTGCACATGGGCGGCCATGATATATATCATATATCATATGTCATATGTCATATGTCATATGTCATATGTCATATATCATATATCATATATCATACATCATACATCATACATCATACATCATACATCATACATCATACATCATACCTCATACATCATACATCATACATCATATATCATATATCATATGTCATATATCATATATGTAATATATCATATGTCATATGTCATATATCATATATCATATATCATATATCATATATCATATATCATATATCATATATCAGATATCAGATATCACATATCACATATCACATATCATATATCATATATATCATTTATAATTTATAATTTATCATATTTCATATATCATATATCATATATCATATATCATATATATCATATATCATTTATCATATATCATATATCATATTTCATATGTCATATATCATATATCATATATCATATATCATATATTTATTTCTTTTAATGCGGCAGATCGACTTCCAAAATTGAATATGCTCTCGTATGTGTAAGTGTATAGTGTTACGGGTCAGTACAGAGAAAACAGGCAAATATTAAATGAAATACTTGCAAATACACGTAGAAGCAAAGGTAGTGGAGCATATCAGTTGTGATTCCGGGCGTAATTGGAAATTCATGGGTTGGAAAAAATAATCATTCACTTATTCAAATCACAGATGTTAATTAAAAACGCAACGTATCCTCCTGTTTCATTAATTCCATATCGTTTAATTCAGTATCAGCTATCGATGGCCATTATATAAAAATGCGGAGCGTAAATAAAATCCAATTCCGATTACAACGAACGTAATGATCGGGATAAGGATTACGGGAATATACTACCCACTATGCAGTAATGATGACAATATTATCTAACGTTTGAGTAATTTTTAAAGTGCATCACTAAATTCCAGCCTGCAAGGGATGGACTGATGATTTTGTAGAGTACTTTTATAGAATGCCAATCGTTCTTCGAATAATCATCTCTGTACCATATTAAATTGCCCAGAACTGACTTTTATGGTCAGAGCCGGATCAAGGCCGATCCAATTTCAGCACACATTATTACCAAGTACCACCAAAGGCAAGCCTTTTCCCATTTAACCAAATCTCTACCTCTGATAACAACAAAGTAACCCATGTTATTCTACAGTTCGTTAATCTAATAAATAATTATAACATTTTGGACGCGTGACAAGCTGTGAAGCGAAAGCAATTGCTATAATTGCTCGATCGAGTTAAAACAGGAGAAGAGTATAGCGAAACATTAATGGGAAATATTGATCAAAAGGGTGGACTGTCATTAAAGGGAATTGTAGTTTTATGAGGTAATTCTGGAAGCAATAACTTCTCAATTGGCGCCACAGCATCTCCGCAAATTAACGATAATGAAAAAAGCGATGGACACGTTTTATTTCATGATTTAGGACAACGTTATTTTTGAGTCTAGCGGTCAGACCGAACAATTCTGCTTAATGCAGAACAGTGGGTATCCGAAAATTTGTTTTATAAAAAAAGGGCAAAATACATATCCAGTCAGCACTTCGACAAGTGTCCCATTTAAATTAAATTTATTGGCCAAGATCTAAGAACTGATTGGAAGCCAGAAACGGTAATTGGGGTTTTGTGTGATCTTTATCAGATTGGTTCGTTAATGTTAATCCCTGCGTTTCTATCGAAGCCTCTTTGAAAATGACACGTCTTAATCTTGTAACTCGTCTTGTAATCTTATAAGTGAAGCAGACTACCGAACTTTGGTTTAGATTTTAGAATATGGCGTTCCCATTTGCCCCAAACTATGGGGCTTTTGTGAGCGACAACGTATTTTCCTTAAAACGCTGCGTTTCTCATTGTGGGACAAATGAAGACAAATATTGGAAAGGAATACACCATTTGCACTAATGCAGTCTTAGGAACATAACCAAACCGTTGGGAAACAGATGGCGTAAGTCGAAAAACACATTTAAAACTTTCAGTATCATTGGCATTACTATTAACAAATTTACAAGGCCGTTCTCATTTATCCCATGTTCACATTTGCCTCGATTGACCTCAGAACAATATGAAATGGGAAAATGACATGGGGTAGAGTGACAATAGCGGTGTTATAGCCGAAGGGTTCGTTAGTTATAGGTCAGCTAATCGAAACTATGAGTCATCACAAGTGGGCAGACGAGATAGTGTAGTAGGATATGAATCCTGTAGTTTTCAGTGTACTTATTCGATATACCTATTTAAAATTCATTATTATCAAAATTTAACCACGTCGGTTCGTTAAAAACACAAAAGAACACTTCTGTGTTAACCACTGGAGATAACAGTTACTTTGTGTGTTGACATTTAAAAATTAAAATCGTAATTCAATTCCATTATTAACTGTCTCATAAAAGTGAAAAACGCGCCCATAGGACAACACGCAAAACAGCAATAAAGATAATTAAAAGGACATATATGCATTTTAATTCATAGGAAACTCTGGGCAAAAGTGTACGAATGCCTTTTCCAGTATTTGCATGCAGAAATAAATTAATGCAGTGCAAATGTTTGCTCTATGGAGATGGAATTTGGTACAATTCTGAACGCAGCCTGAAGCGTTAGTATAGAGGTGGGAGAGTGGATAAAGGCAGACATTAAGCTGCATATGAATCAGGCAATGAAGGGATTAAGCATAATCATGAAAATTGGAAACTTAAAGAAAATCTTGAGTAACATTTACTCGATATGGGGATTCTGTGGTCCTTCTACCAATAAATTACAAACTAAATATATGGGAGAGGGTCAAAGTTGCAGAGGAAATTTGTAAATAATAATAGAACAGATTCAAGTTGAAATAATAGAATACTAACTGTAAACGTTTATTGAAATAGGGAGGCTCGGAGAAAAATAAGATATCTATTTTTGGCATGAAAATGACAGAAAATTGTTATTGTAATTGATTTACGGCGAAATTTTTTTTCTACAATTTTTTTTTGCGGCGTAATAAGCGAAAGAAATTAGCTTATCACGCCCACATCAAACGACGTCAGAGATTCGTAAGGCGCTCCTCCCACTTCTCTTGAAGTGCCCGTGAAGCGGTACCTATCTCATAACATACTTATTGGGACTATTTCGAGCGTGAATTTTTAAAGTAAGGTGTCAAGGAAACATAAAACAAAGACAACATAATCGATATAATGATGCAACAAGGGTATCAAAAGTCCGTTTCACATAATTTGCCATATTTATGTAGTAGGTAGGTAAATGTCCCGGTAAATGTGGAAATGGTGTGTGATTCTTGCTTTTAACCCCAATTTCATTCAACCTCAAAACAGTAGTGTAAAGGCAGACCGGTATAAGTAAAACAAAGTCAACAATTTATTAACTGTACATGCCTTTTGTAATTCAGTATAAGTAGGTATGTAGATTGTAGAAACCTGCTTACTTCTGTTTGTAAAATAGGTACCTACCTATATTCTCTAATACAGTATACAATACATATCTACTCATTTATGTAAGTATGTATACCTAAGTGATTGACAAGTTATCAAGTTAACAGTTGTATAACGGATTGGAAATTTTTTAAAAAAACGGAAACAAATACAACTCACGCGAATCAAAAAACTACGCTACGTAGGTACTAGGTACTTGTTTAACAAAAAGAAACAACTGCTATATTCTGGAACGGTTAATGTAGAAACTCGGAAGAGACTCTTAAAGACGCATGTATGGAGTACGAAATTATACCTATGGGTGCGAAACTTGGACAATGGGAGAAGCGGATTGAAAAAGAGTAGAAGCGTTTGAAATGTGATGCTACAGACGGGTGTTAAAGATACCGTGGATAGACAAGTTAGCAATAAGAAGGAATTAGAAAGAGTTGGGGAAAAGAGAAAAGTATGGAAGACAATAAAGAATAGGGGATAGGATCGTAGGACACCTTCTGAGACACAAAGGAATAGTTCGCGGCATACTAGAGTCAGAGATAGGAATAAAGAGGTAGAGGTTGGAGCAGATTAGACTACTGCTCTCAAATAGTTGGGGATGTAGAAGGTTCTACTTTTACGGAAATGCGTAGGCTAGCTCAGGGAAAGGATGGAGGTACGCGTCTTACCAGTCTTCAAAAGAGAACTTTATGATGACGTACTATTTAATTATTATTGTAAAATAAAATTTCCTTTTTTAGTTCAGGGAGGGAACGCTACGGCGATTCAGTATTTGGCTCCGTCATGCTCCTAGCATCCTGTTTCAAATTATGCTAACCGTAACACGTTACCAAGTAAAAAGGGGTCCCAGAAAACTGTCGATAAATTACATTATGTTCGATTTTATTTAGAGTGGCTGCAATGGGGCAGCCGATAATTTTATAAACTTTTGCAATGATAAACTAACTCGCGAAAATATGGATAATGCTGACCGATTTTCTTTCTGGCTCCAACGAACCACTTTTTCCGTTTTATTGGTGTGCGTGTACGATGTATTAGTCTGGGTACAAAATAGAAAACACCAGTTAGAACCAGTTAATAATATTTAACAATTTAACTACACATGCATACGCATAATACTTATGGGACTGCTGCGCGCTGAAGCTGGGACTTGTATGTTATACTAAGTTCTGACGTCACGCGGCCTACTCTCGCTGGAAGGTACGATTTCTAGCCTCGCACCGACGGAAAACTTTGCAACGGCTTCACAGGCGAAGGAATTTTTTTTAACAAAAATTAACAACATAACTGCCTTCAGTATAATAAACTCTATCAATTTTAATGAAATTTGAAAACTACCGAACCTGCCTATTCTCGCCACGCACACATCTCAAAGGAATTCTCATTTTGCTGATGGGACTTTATGAAATACGTTAAATAATGAGGCCTGATTTCACGTAGTGTAATAATTATAAAACAAATATTGTCTTTAGATATTGTTTTCTGTTTATGTTACCTATGTGAACAACTTGCAGCAGGAAATTGAAAAAATTTGCAGAATCTGGATCAAGTCACTTACAGGTTCCTGTTGAAGACAGATAGAGTAGCAAGTTATATAATCGGGGTTCGGAGATAACAGTATTTTTAGTGAAATCTGCAACATCGGTAACTTTGTACGTGTAAAGTATTACTTTTCCCCTACTATGTAGCCTTCTTCACAGTAAATGTAGGGCAAATAAAATATTTTAGCGAAGTAGATTTTATTTCTTTATCCCTTGTAAACAAAATGTAAATTTTGAATTTACATCTTTACTGCGATTTGCATGGGTTAGGTTTTTATTTGGTATTTTTACGATATCGGTATATAGAATTCTTATCTTTTAGGAAGTCGTAAATTTTTCAACTTTACAGCAGCTGTAGCTTTTTTCGTTCGGCAATGTTCACCTCAGATTATTTCCTGTTTTACAATATTTGAAATCTACTCAAGATCACTTATATAAATGCAGACGCTTTTTTACTTCATAGTAATTGACATATTTTACAACGTTACTGTCTCTTTGTTTTTATTCTCGGACGTCACTGGTAGAATGACGTAACTTAATCCTTCTCGGTGCTTCTGGATTCGGGCCCTTAGATATACAGCTGTATCCCTCGGTATCACGTATTGGGACACAGTGTACATCTACGGGGATCTGGTCGTTCGGTTCGGCCAGGTGTGATCGATCCCCGCCTGTATATCGTCTCATTTGTTGACTTATGTCACCACGAGATTGCCGCATCGATCCAACCCACACCAGCACACACCCTTAGCTCCTGTTGTATCTGTTCCCTCGCTACGCAAAGCTGGATCTAGTCCACTCGCAACTAGGTTGTGTTTGATAGTTAATATTACTGCAATACCAACTATCATTCACCGGGCACTTACTCAAATTTATTTATTGCGTATCAGTTAATCACACGGCGAACTTAGGCAGGTTCAATCAGTTATTTCTGTTTCGGATCGGAGCGGCCAGCATCATCTCAGATGCTGGGAGTACTGGTCCTGACTGAGGGCCGGACGACCAGGTACTGAATTTCTTCTCGAGATCCTCCACTTTTATAAGCGGAGAGTGGGGGGATAGCTTCGGCAGTTCACTTCCAAATTTCCGGGGGGAGGAGTAGTGCCGGTTGAAAATACATGACGTACTTATCTTCCACATCACGGCGTGACGTCAGAACGTCCAAAGTAAACACTAATCAATTTTGATTATCCACTGGGTTTACTTTTGCAACGTTACAATTTCATAGATGGCGCATACGCACAATATTCGTATTTCCTAGCTTCGGCTGCAAGAATAAATATTATTTTTTGCGTGTGGCAACTGAAACAGCAAGCGCCAGGGTCGGCCTTGGTACGTTTGAGTATAAGAATTTGCCAGTAATTACAAAATAAGCCCAAGTTTGATGCTAATCAATGTACGAAAATATGAAAATATGCAAAATCTATCCATTAAAAAAAATTAAAAAATTAAAATCACGAGCCGCTGCTGTAAATTAGTTGACAAGCCTATGATTCAGGGGAATTTCTTATCAGAACCAGAGCCTTGATGTATTTAATATAAAATTATCGCATTGTTATCTGCAGTTTGAGGCAGACGAAAGTTCAGTATGGAAGAAGAGCTGTAGCAAATTGAACGGTGCAAAATGGTACAACCAATTATAGAAAATGCCATCGGGATTGATTTGGGAACAACAAATTGCTGCGTTGGTCATGTGCGTGACGACAATGTCGTTATTATACCAAGCGTTTCCGACGAACGGACGACGCCATCTTACATATTTTTCGGGGAAACCAGCCTTGTAGGAAAAATTGCCGAAAGTAATGTTGTTTTGTATCCGGAAAATGTTGTATATGGTAAGTTTGAATTCAGTACACAAACAATAAGTTAATGAACCTGCATGTAACCAGTAGGAAATGTAATCAGTGGCGTAACGTAAAATTATTCCTTTCGGTATAGGAAATAAGTTGATATGTCGGTTTCCTAAAAATATCGAAATTTATTTTATCATATTCATTTATTAAATTTTTAGCATAATATTTATTATTGAACTGGAGATAATTTTGTTCAATACAAAGTTGGAAAGCAGTATAATAATATCATTTTTTATAACAATATTAGTACGTGTTATATCTAAAATATTTTCAATTGATTTTAAGCATTCATTGGGAGGAATATTAGGGAACATATTTGTAACATCGAAAGAAACCAAAAAGGACCCTGTTAGAATATTTTAATTTTTGATATTGCTAATTAATTCTAAAGAATTTTTTAACTAAATTTGGATTTAAAATTTATTGTATTTTTGAATATATTATTAATGTTTTTAGCAAAGTTTCTTGTGGGAGCATTAATATATGATACTACTGATATTTATTTATATCGAACATTTCGTTTCCCCTTAAATGCGGGATCGGTTTTCAAAATAGCCTGTTATCATGATTTCCGATAAGGAAATATCTAAGCTTGAAGATAATGAACTGGTATATTATGCGGGGGTTCCCCCCAGTTATCTTGTTACTTTACTCTTGAAAAGTATCGATAAAAATTTTATCTGTCTTTATTTGAAATTCGTGGGATACTATAAATGATACGAATAGCTTCCTATGTTATCTTTAATAAGAATTTATAAAATTATTCAGGTTGTGCCATTATAAGATTTTATTGCAAGTTATACATAACAGCGGAATTGATAATGCGTCGATTAGAAAACCAACAATAGGGAGGTTCGTTGAAAAATAAGATATCTATTTTTGGCATGAAAATGACAGAAAATTGTTATTGTGATTGATTTACGGCGAAATTTTTTTTCTAAAAAAATTTTTTGCGGCGTAATAAGCGAAAGAAATTAGCTTATCACGCCCACATGCTACTTCGCTTTGTTATTGGTTTGACGTCAGAGATTCGTAAGGCGCTCCTCCCACTTCTCTTGAAGTGCCCGTGAAGCGGTACCTATCTCATAACATACTTATTGGGACTATTTCGAGCGTGAATTTTTAAAGTAAGGTGTCAAGGAAACAAAACAAAAACAACATAATCGATATAATGATGCAACAAGGGTATCAAAAGTCCGATTCACATAATTTGCCGTATTTATGTAGTAGGTAAATGTCCCGGTAAATGTGGAAATGGTGTGTGATTCTTGCATCCAACCCCAATTCCATTCAACCTCAAAACAGTAGTGTAAAGGCAGACCGGTAGAAGTAAAACAAAGTCAACAATTTATTAACTGTACATGCCTTTTGTAATTCAGTATAAGTAGGTATGTAGATTGTAGAAACCTGCTTACTTCTGTTTGTAAAATAGGTACCTACCAATATTCTCTAATACAATACAATACATACCTACTCATTTATGTAGGTATATATACCTAAGTGATTGACAAGTTATCAAGTTAACAGTTTTATAACGGATTGGAATTTTTTTAAAAAAACGGAAACAAATACAACTCACGCGAATCAAAAAACTACGCCACGTAGGTACTAGGTACTTGGTTAACAAAAAGAAACAACTGCTATATTCTGGAACGGTTAATGTAGAAACTCGGAAGAGACTCTTAAAGACGCATGTATGGAGTACGAAATTATACCTATGGGTGCGAAACTTGGACAATGGGAGGAGCGCATTGAAAAAGAGTAGAAGCGTTTGAAATGTGATGCTACAGACGGGTGTTGAAGATACCGTGGATAGACAAGTTAGCAATAAGGAGGAATTAGAAAGAGTTGGGGAAAAGAGACAAGTATGGAAGACAATAAAGAATAGGGGATAGGATCGTAGGATGGTAGGACACCTTCTGAGACACAAAGGAATACTTCGCGACATACTAGAGTCAGAGATAGGAATAAACAGGTAGAGGTTGGAGCAGATTAGACTACTGTTCTCAAATAGTTGGGGATGTAGAATGTTCTACTTTTACGGAAATGCGTAGGCTAGCTCAGGGAAAGGATGGAGGTACGCGTCCTACCAGTCTTCAAAAGAGAACTTTATGATGACGTACTATTTAATTATTATTGTAAAATAGTTAATAAAATTTCCTTTTTTAGTTCAGGGAGGGAACGCTACGGCGATTCAGTATTTAGCTTCGTCATGCTCCTAGCATCCTGTTTCAAATTATGCTAACCGTAACACGTTACCAAGTACCAAGGGGTCCCAGAAAACTGTCGATAAATTACATTATGTTCGATTTTATTTAGAGTGGCTGCAATGGGGCAGCCGATAATTTTCTAAACTTTTGCAATGATAAACTAACTCACGAAAATATCGATAATGCTGACCGATTTTCCTTCTGGCTCCAACGAACCACTTTTTCCGTTTTATTGGTGTGCTGTACGATGTATTAGTCTGGGTACAAAACAGAAAACACCAGTTAGAACCAGTTAATAATATTTAACTATTTAACTACACATGCATATGCATAATACTTATGGGATTACTGCGCGCTGAAGCTGGGACTTGTACGTTATACTAAGTTCTGACGTCACGCGGCCTACTCTCGCTGCAAGGTACGATTTCTAGCCTCGCACCGACGGAAAACTTTGCAACTGCTTCACAGGCGAAGGATTTTTTTTTAACAAAAATTAACAACATAACTGTCTTCAGTATAATAAACTCTATCAATTTTAAAGAAAATTTGAAAATTACCGAACCTGCCTATTCGAAATTCCCTTTCACTCGCTGGATTCTTATAAGTTATAACTCAATTTATTAATTCTAACATTAGTATTTTACTCAATTTTAATGAGTTGGAGATTCTTCATCTTCATATTCTTAGGAGCAGCATAAAAATATATCTATTAGGTTCTAATCTTGTGTTGTCCTTAATCAATTTCTGTATTTCTTCTTCAACTTTTCCTTGGGGTTCCTTAGGGTTGAGGTACAGATATTCATAATTGAAATACCTGGTTTCGGGGTTCTCTTAGCTCTGTGTCAGAATTCACATCGTGATCTCAACTCGTGGTAAATTCTGCACATGATTGCTTTGTCATTTTTACGAGCACCATGTACCTACGTATATTATTAATTAGAACATTTGGATAGTCATCAGATCACTAGCTTGTCGTTGTTGATATTGCCAGGTTTGAGGATGTTGGTTTCGATAGATATAAAAAATCATCAATACAGAGAGTTCATATTTCCTAGGTATACTTAGATACTTACCTACCTAAAATACCTTTACCTCAGGACTAAGCATATTTTCGTAAGAAGTAAGTTTCTTGCAAAAAATCGAGGATTAGAGGATTAGAACGGGTTCTAAAATTATCTCTGCCCAAGGAATACGTTTTGAAAATAAGAACTTCATCACAAAGCTTTGCGTAAAATATTGCAATTTTAATAATAACTGAAATAACTGCTTTGTTATTCGATCTATTACAAACTGTCCGCCTTTAAAATCGACCAATCACAACACATATTTGAAAAACCTCAATGGCTTAGAAGTTTATATAATGTAACTTAGATGGCAGCACCACCGACAACGCGGCGGCAATTTTGATTTTAATTTCTGCCTATCAGAGGACAGGACAAAATAATTTTAGGTTTTAAAGATTGAAAACATTAGGAGATTTGTTTAAATTTTTTTGCCCTTAAATAATTATTGTAGTGTGGTCGTTTTTAGTTTGGAAACCTGGAAATAAAAATTTTCCTGAAAGTTTTCGGGAAAATGTCTCGCACGCATCATTAACATTTTGACATACGTATTGTATTTTGAATGCGAAGTATGCTTTTAAAGTTTTATTTATATTTTATTTTTAATAAATTTCATTTTATTTAAATTTTGTTAACTGGTAGTGCATCGAAACTTTTCGCTCACTTCTGTTGAGTATTATTTCCCATTTTCGCAATATTTAATTCCATTTTCAACGCATTGTTTTCCGTATGGGAGTGACTACTGAACAGTCCGACGGTTACTTTTAAATTTTGTTCCAGGACAGTCGACAGTCCGACCGCATGCGCGTTACAGAATGTAACCTATATTTGGCATTTTGGAAGTGTAAAAAAACTAAAGCTGAGAGAACGTTTTTTAAAATCGACCCTTCACTTGCCCTTTCGCACCAGACACACGCATTTTTTGGCAAAAAGATGATGTGCGGGCACAGAACTCGTGTAGCCGTAGGAGAACAATATGGCAGCTCTGTACTATACCCGAACACCCACCGAGATTGTCTTTCAATAACAAATTACTTAAACGTCATTTTACTGATATTGTGTAATGCGTTAATCGACTGTCCTGGAACAAAATTTAAAAGTAACCGTCGGACTGTTCAGGAGTCATTCCCTCTCCGTATCCGCCACTTCGAACGTTCTAACCTAAAATTTTGACAGTTGACGCAGAAGTGTCTTTGAACTATTTTAGCTGCATTTGGTGACCTCCAACTGTAAGTGATTTACTACCGCGGCGTTTTATCAATCGGTTTGACACTGGTATTAACTCGACGACGTGCGTAGCCTAAGAAGTTGCGCGGGCTACGCTGCGCGAGAGCTGTTCTGCTGTATTATGCTGTGCCTATACCATCGGTTTTCTCTTGCCTTTTTCCTAAATGCAACCGACAGTATGACTATGAACTGACTTTTGTTTAATACCCGATTTACTTGCAGATGCCAAACGGATGATTGGTCGTTCCTTCTTGGACGAAAATGTGCAAAAAAACTTGCCGTACTGGGGATTTCGTGTTGACAAAGGGTTTCTCTCCAAACCAGAGATAATTGTGCCGGTAAGAAACACCAAAACAATAAATACTTACGCTCCAGAAGATATTAGCGCGATGATTTTGCAACACCTGAAGCACCTGGCTGAAAAATTTATTGGGCAACCTGTCACTCAAGCTGTCATAACTGTACCTGCTTACTTTAATTACAATCAACGAACAATGACGCAGAAAGCTGCAGAGACAGCGGGATTGAAAGTTTTGCAGATCATAAACGAACCTACCGCTGCCGCTCTAGCCTACGTCGATTCGAACTACAGAAACAAGAACGTTGACAAGACTGTGCTCATCTATGATCTGGGGGGAGGGACATTCGACGTATCAATAATACGCATATCTAAGAGAGGGAAGGAAGAGAAATTTGATGTACTAGCTACTTCTGGGAATACGTATTTAGGCGGAAGAGACTTCGACAACAATCTGTACGACTTGATTATTCAGAAGATTCGGGAAAAGGACATACAAATAGATAAGATAGTGAGACGGAGAGTTGCCGCCCAGGTTACCAGAATAAAAGTTGAGCTGTCTGAAGCTGAATCCACGGAAGTATTATTTGACTTCCTTTGCAGTGAGGAAGAAGACTGCCCCATTAAGATATTTAGAAAAGAATTTGAGAGTGTCAATGACCATTTATTCCAGAGTACGATTGAAATAGTCGAGACAACTTTAACAGACGGAAACATTTCCAAAGAGAAAATAGATGAAGTTGTTTTAGTGGGTGGTTCCAGTAAGATCCCGAGAATAAAGGAAATTATCACGAAATTTTTCGATGGAAAAACTCCAAGTGAAGCTATAAGTTGTTCAGAAGCTGTCGCCTATGGTGCAGCTATTAAAGCAGCGGCTTTCGATAAAAATTCCAATAAGGTGTTGGTAATTGCAGATGTCACTCCCTTGTCCTTAGGAACCGATATTATAGGTGACAGAATGAGTTTTGTCATCAAAAGAAATACTAGGATACCAACCCAAACAAGAACAACGCGTTATGCAGTCAAAACCAACCAAACAAGCATGAGCTTTTGCATATATGAAGGCGAGAGGCCCCTAGTTCAGCATAACACCAAACTAGGATCTTTTGATATCGAATTCCCTCCAAAACCGCTAGGGAGACCGGTAGATGTAATTTTTGATATAGACGAAAACGGTGTTCTACACGTTGGCGCTGAAGTAGACTCTAAAATTTACAAAAACATAAAAATTACCTATTCCCCAACAGATGTGGCGAAGGCTGCTAGTGTTATTGAAGAAGCCGTGTTTCATAAAACGAAAGACGAAACAGAATTGAGAAAAGTCAATAGATTTGTCGCTTTCCGGCTGTACCTGAGGAGGGTCGAGGCATTGTGCAAATACAAGTCTCGTTTAACAGCCACGGAGAAAGAGAAACTCAGACATCTCGCAGACGAGAATCTGATTTGGCTGGACAAATTCGACGAGAACAATTTAAGTGATGAAGATGACAGACAGATTATTAAAAAAACTGCAGATGTTGAAAATGTTTGCGAACCAATATTCAAGAAATACAAGTATAAAGTGAAGGAAGTTGGAGTGGGAGACTTTTATGTATTCCTGCTCACCTTGGAAGAAGAATAAGTTTTGTTTATTTAGGAAGACTTAAAATGTGTAATCACTAATATTAATATTTTATATGTTCACATATTTTTTACATTAAAAATGATAATAATCAGGCAGTTTTTATTTCAATTAGAATTAGACTGTTATCGGACGACATTTAAATATCGACAATTATTGTTTGTTTATGCTTGTTAGCGCAAATGTCATCTTGTAGGTATCAAGTCAAACGCAAACTGAATCAATAATAAACAATCATGGCAGTCTAGTCGTTTGACAGATATAGTGTCCAGTGTTGTTTTTCAGTTTGTCTAGTTCCCAGATAAACGAAGCATTCACCGTTTCGTTTTAATATTGTTTATTTCAGCACTGGATAAATAATAATTGTCAATCATTAACTATCGGTAAATTGTCGGCTTTAAGGAAACCTTGCTCTATTTTCCGTACACAAATATGTACTATGTACCTAGCTTGCTGGCCAGAAAACAATGTCTGTCTTTCTTATTCCAAAAAGATAAGATTTTTCTTTTTTGCCAACAAAAAAAATGTGCAAAAGAAAAATTCGAAATATTCATAGGAACGTAAAAATTCCCACGAAGACACTTGAGAAAAGGATTTGTATGGCAAGCCGTTTTACTATTTAATCCATTGTTTATTATACATCAAACGATATATTTTATTTCCTTATTTTAAAATATCGTTCAGATAATTTTAAATCGCTTGAATTAAAATTATCTGTGGGATAATTGAAAATAAAGGAATAGAAATATCGTTTAGATAATTTTAATTCAGACCATTTAAAATTATCTCGACGATATTTTAAAACGGAACAATTTCCCATTATATTACACGGAATAGGTAGCAAGAAACTCCAACCGATATTTGAAATTCATAATCTAAAAATGTTTTTCGGATAATTTTAATGTGGGTGTATTACAATTACCTCAAAGAAATTTTTAGTTCCTAATTTAAAAATATGATTCAAATAATACTAATTCGATTGATATAAAATTATCTAAACGACATTTTTCATTAAAATTGAGGCAATTTATAATAACTTGCACAAAAAATTTCAATTCTTGAACTTAAAATATGGTTTAGACAATTTTAAAACCAACGAAGAAAAACTATCTAAACGACATTTCAATTTTAACGAAAGTATTAAATCCATATTTTAAATTTAATAAACGATATCATCATCATCATAAGGTTCTCAGTCCGAAGACTGGTTGGACGCGTACCTCCATTCTTTTCTATCCTGAGCTAACCTACGCATTTCCCTAAAAGTAGAACATCCTACATCCCTAACTATTTGAGAGCAGTAGTCTAATCTAGGCCTACCCCTACCTCTTTTTATTCCTATCTCTGACTCTACTATGTCACGAACTATTCCTTCGTGTCTTAGAAGGTGTCCTACCATCCTATCTCTCCTACTCTTTATTATTTTCCATACCATTCGCTTTTCTCCAACTCTTTCTAATACTTCCCTATTGCTAACCTTATCTATCCACGGTATCTTCATCATGCGTCTGTAGCACCACATTTCAAACGCTTCTACTCTTTTTCTATCCGCTTCTCCTATTGTCCAAGTTTCGCACCCGTATAATGCCGTACTCCATACATACGACGTTAAGAGTCTCTTCCTAGTCTCTATATTAACCGTTCTCGAGCATAACAGTTGTTTCTTTTTGTTAAACGCAACTCGGCCCTGCGCCATTCTTTGTTTTATATCTTTACTGCTCCTACCGTCTGGAGTTATTTTACTTCCTAAGTAGCAGAAATCCGCGACCTCCTCTATCTTCTCATTTCCAATTTGTATTTCCATTTTAGTTCTATTTTCACATCCCCTACATACCAAAATTTTAGTTTTCTTTTTATTGATTTTCATGCCGAAGCCCAGTGTCAAAACTGCTTCCATTTCATTCAAAGCCGCTCCTAATTCTTCTTTGCTAGATGCTAACACTGCTATATCATCCGCAAATCTGAGCATGTTAATAGTTTGGCCCTGTACATTGATCCCTGAGGCTGTTCTTTCCTTAACAATATTAATCGCATCTTCGATATGTAAGTTGAAAACTTATAAACTTATATACTTATAAACTTATAAACGATATAGTGAATGTTTTTTTTACAAATATGGAATAAATAGTGTGAATTAGAATTATCTAAAAGATATTTTTAATTCTGGATTTAAAATTATCTGTCAGAAAATTTTATTTTAGACGATTTAAAATTATCTGTTTGATATTTATAATTCTTGATTTTAAAATATCGTTTAGATAATTTTAAATCTTCTGAAATAAAATTATCTGGGAGATATTTTTAATTTTTGAATTAGAATTATCTAGATATTGGAAATTACCGCCCTCTAACGCAAGACAATCACGTTAAATTCCGTGTTTGCCTGTGTACGTCGGTCTGCAGTACTGTAGTTTCGCGTTCTCCCGCTGGAGCATTCATATGGAGATGTTAAATCATGTAAGGTTAAGGTTATGTCACAATAGTCTGTGGTTATGTTCAAAGCAAACAGTTGTCAATGGAAGAACGTTCCACACAGTAACAAACTTTTTAAGAACGTTTGCTAATTGTAGAGGGCGGCAATTTCTATTATCTGGAATTAAAAATATCTCTGAGATATTTTTAATTCAGGGGATTTAAAATTTTCTGAACGATATTTTTAATTATAGATTTAAAATTATCTCACAGATAATTTTAATACAGGTTATTTAAAATTATCTAAATGATATTTTAAAATAAATAATTACAATTATGTGTCAGATAATTTTAAATCGTCTAAATTAAAATTATCTGGGAGATAATTTTAAATCCGTATTTAAAATTATCTCTTAGATAATTTTAATTAATTTTTGTCAATTTCGACATAAATTTAAATAAGTTTTGTAAACTCATATTTTTAATAAAATTCAGTTTGTTAAACCATAATTTTAATTCAATGTCTGTTTTAAAGTGATAATAAAAATTCTACATATAACAAATATCCTTTGATGTATAATAAACAATGGATTAAATAGTAAACCGGCTTGCCATAGATTTGCGATTTTCCCCTTGAACAATAGGTGGTGCAAGAAGATATTTTCAAAATATTTACACAAAATATTGTAAAATAATAAGATTACCTGTAACACAACTAAAGAAATAAAACTTGTATTATGTATTTTTTAATGTTATCATTTTAAACAAAATCTGAAACGTAACAAGACATTAATTAAGCCTACCGTTAACCATAATACTGGGGTTCCTCAAGGGTTTGATCTGGGACCGCCATTTTTTCCATATAATATACAACAACCTTTATTTCCACATAAAATAATGTAATATTCATGTGTATGCTGACGACCCCCAGTTCTATTTCTCCTTCAGTCAAATAAAATAAGCCGTGTCTTTTATTAAACATAAAAATGTAAGATATCTACTCGTTATAACAGGGCTATCACTCTTCCTTCTCATAGAACTGCACGTTATGAAAAGTTTATGAGGCGCCGTTTGTGCCATTAATAAAGTGCTTTACATTTAAATAATTTTCCTGAATTTATTTTGGTAGACAAATATTTGTAATGTATGATGAATATACAGGGTGATCTACAAATAGTGTAACAAACTTCAAGATTAGATAGAATACTCAAAAATATTGTGAAAATCCTTAATGAACATATGTCCAAAAATGGCAAAAGGATGAAGATACCGTCGTGGATAGATAAGGTTAGTAACAGAGAGAGGTATTAGAAAGAGTTGTAAAAAAAACAAATTTATGGAAGACGGTAAAGAATAGGGGAGATAGGACGGTAGGACACCTTCTGAGGCACGAAGGCTTAGTTCGCGTCATACTAGAGCCAGAGATAGGAATAAAAAGAGGTAGGGGTAGGCCCAGATTAGACTACTGCTCTCAAATAGTTAGGGATGTAGGATGTTCAACTTTTGGGGAAATGCGTAGGATAGGAAAACTTTATGAGTAGATGTGACCAGGTGAGCTGGGTAGTCTAAACTAGAGCGAGTATTATTACGTTGAAGTCGTGTTAATTCCAGAGATAGAGTCTCGGGGTTTTCGCGAACCTGAGCGACTTTTTTGAGTATAATAGAAAGCCGAAATCAGAATTTGGATATCGTTTTTAGTTTTCGAGAAAAAAATTATGTTGAGTTTTATCGATTTTCAAAAATTATCTCCAATTCTTTTTGTACTAAGCAGACTAAAACTGTTGTGATTCACTCCTATAGAACTTTTTCCAAGGAAATCAGTGGCGTACGTAGTTTTTCTATGGGGCATATTTTTTGAGTTATGATATAAAGTTGAATTTTTTAAATAGAAATAAAAATAAAACACGAAACGTTAAATCCAAAACGTCCTTGCCTCTGACGTTCAAAAGTATGGTGCTGATTTGTATCGGACCAGTGACGCACATTATGCCTGTTAAATAATCCTACGCTGCTTATGTGAGTTTCGTCTGTCCAAATGATAGACCGCCCAAATTCTGGATTTTCTTGAATTTTATTCAAGTACCACCTACAAAAATTAAGCCTTCTTTCTTGATCTCCCGGGAAGAGATGATGAATAATTTGAATTTTATATGGCCTATATTTGCTTTTTTAAAAATATTTTTTGAACTTTTGTTTTGGAAACACCAACTTGTGATTCGATTTCGCGACAAGAAGTTTTTGGTGTCGCCTCAACCAGCGATAAAACATTTATTTCTTCCTCTTCCCTATTTTCTTTATTATAAATTTTGTTTCTACGTTTATTGAATGACCCATAGTGAATTAAATTTGATTTTAATCTCGAAAACTAGTCAATAGAAACGTTCGGTGAAATTATTATAAATTGGCAACTCTCTTTGCGTAGGCATTTTAATGATCAGTGTATATTGCCAAACAAACCGAACATTGCTATCTAGTCTAAATGTGATTGTGACAGTCTGATCCTATGTTATTTTTACTGGCTGGGCGTGAAATTAGCACGTACATTAAATGTCAGTTACAAATTCTGCTATTCAGTTCTGGCTTCATTAAATAAATAGAATTGGATTGCCAGTAATTAACAGACACATTTACAAGTAAAGAAGTAGAGTAATACATAATTTGTGCAATAAGTAAATGACAATTATAGAATTTGAGCAAGAACGTAGAGAAGTGGATATTCTAAGATATCGTGGATACATATGTATATGGCCAGCAATAGGGTAGTAACTTTTATGACACTTTATTTTTAGTCGTTCGGTAAATTTTTTGGAAAGGCTCCACTAACTGAATTATACAACCTTGAGATCTAATTTGAAGTAATTTGTTATCTGCAAAGCTGCTAACGCAGCGTGCGTGTAACCAGGCCTTTAGCAGCCCACATGAAAAGTGCTTCCAAAATATTTCAGCAATTCAATCGGGGGAAGCAAGAATTTTTAATATTCGCAATAAATTCCTGGCATATTTCATATTAAAATTATTATTCCCTTCAGTTCAAAGCTTTGCTACAATTTAAGTTTATAACAACGCCCGCGAGCACGAAATTCTGATCATTAATTTCTGCACAAAGTTGGTCGCCCTTCATTAAATGCTGAAGTGGAACGCAGCGCTTGATTATCTTGGTGACAGGACTCTCGTGAGCCGCGGGCAAGGATAACTAGATGCTATCTCGCATATGTGACAAACGCTGACACATCTAAAATTCCCCTACTTGATCATCATTTCAGTATTCCCTTTTACCAGCATTTATCAAAAACTCTGGCAACTCAAATCGGATCTTTATCAGTTATAATATTCCAAGGATATTGATAATTACGAATAGTTACTGAATAGTTGACTCTCCAATGTTTACTAGTGAAAAATACACATTTTTTAACTCGACAGAGACATCTTCAAAAATAATGTTAGTCTCATCCGCAATGACTTGTAAGAAAAGAAAACTTATTCAGTTTAATTCCGATTCAGATCGTTCAACGAAAGTTTCATGTTATACACCAGTCTAATTCCAGTTTGTTAGGAACTGTTTTCGTTCCTGAAAACTTCGATTGACTCCGATAATGTCTAGCCAAGTGAACTGCTAACTTCTTTCACTCCTAACTGCACTTTTACGACAGGCGAAACTGCTCTTTCTAATAGGTGGTTTTATCAGTGAAACTTCTTTCAGACGGGCGAGTCGTGTCAGTTATTTCTAGATATATTCTGGGCGTTGGCGATTTTAGGCCCATACAATTATTATTAACTTCAAATAAAAAATCGGCACAACTCCTTTTTGTCAAATGGAATGCTTTGCTTGTGGAGCTTTCACTCGATTTCCAAAATTTCTCCACATCTGTCAAAATCATAAAAAATACTGATTACGCCAACAATGGAAGAGTCCCACACTATTTATTCGCCCTGTATAAAAAAATGAATGATAGATAATCCTGAATTCTGAGCAATAGTTGAGTTATAGATATGGATAAGCATCGATTAAATGAAATGAAAGAAGTCATCATGGGAATGAAAGGAAATTTTCTGAAATCCGAATGTCTAGGTGTTTGTAAACTCATCTGAAAAACAGTTTACACAAAACGTTACTTATCAGAGTCAAAGTGGCTTTTTGGGACACAGCTAAGGATGTAATACCTTATAGCCGCCCTGTGTAAACGAGCAAGATGGCTCTTAAAGCAGAGGGATACAACGCCCCGGGGAGCTTTCCACCCTTATAGAAAGTTTCTAAAAGTCTCCAGATGTGATGGGACCTCCTGGACGTCCTCTTCCCTTCAAGATGTTACCCCTGTTTAAGGTCAATATGTTTTTAGCTTTCATGCAATTTATAGAAAATTTCCCGTTGCGTCACTTTTTGTGACCATACAGGTGGACTTCTGGTCGTCGATAAATATACCCTGAACTCTAGTCAGAGACAGGGTTCTCTGGAACTATTGCAAAAACAAAATAATACTCACGATGAAACTTAAACACACTCTATTAATTTAACTATATACAGAAAATTCTAATAAAAGCAGAACGAATGTACAATAAAAAGTTATTTAAAAATTTAATCAAAATAATGACAACCGGCGGTATCTGGCGGTCAAAGTCGGTATCGCTGTATACACGAAGCGTGCGACGGATAAATAACTTATTTCGCTCTTGGCGGGTAGGTTACCGATCGGGCACCCACATTCGGAAAATCACAAACCAAAATCAACGAAGGTATGTAAATCGAACTACCTTGTGGTTATTCTCGGGGAGTCTCGCTGTCTCGCAGCCTTTCGACGTAAGCTTTCCCTAATGAATGTGCGGAGAAGAGAATTATTCCGTCTTTCGATTGGAACAATTCCCTTCAGTGTAAATGATGGCTGTGTTGCGTTATGTAATAGCAAGGTATATACTGTGCCAAAGAACTCTGCACTGTATTTACCCCCTAAGAGCGGCTGGTATTTCACCGCCTGCAACTTAGGTCTGTAATAAATTAGGCAAGCCTTTCGACTAGCTCTAATCGATTACCTGCGTTTACGGATTATTGGAAAATGTGCCTTCACGTATGTTCGGGCCCACCTCCAACTTAGTAATCGGGTTTGTAAGACTCTAGGTATTACGACGACACGCTATCGAGGGTTTCGGTTAGCAAGCAACTATCAAGTATTTACGACAATAAACATTTAATCTCATAAACGTTTACGTCCTCGGAGTGTACCTTGAACAATTTCTACTACGTGCCAACACTCGAAGAGAAGTGCTGTCGAGGCCTCGGCGCGGTCGAACCGTCGGACTATATCGACGCCAGCGCCAGCGGCCGGAGATTTTGGAAGGAGGCTTCGGCGCGCGGCGCGACCATATTTTCCCAAAATGTAGAAGGGGGCATCTCGCTTCATACGACCGGAGAAAATGATTATTCATTTGTTTGAATAATTGTTGCATTTTCTTTTGCATCGTTACAAGGGATAATCTCTAAGCTAAATGAAATTTCAAATACTTACCATATTCAGCCCCAAACAGTATTCATTTTATCATTAAACTGGCAAAGAAGAGAAGCTTCTTATAATCATAAGTAGAAGACCAATCTGGTATACCAAGCGCAGTCAAATGTTACTTGAAAAAAAAACAATAGCGAGGTTCGGAGAAAAATAAGATATCTATTTTTGGCATGAAAATGACAGAAAATTGTTATTGTAATTGATTTACAACGAAATTTGTTTTCTAAAAAAATTTTTTGCGGCGTAATAAGCGAAAGAAATTAGCTTATCACGCCCACATGCTAGTTCGCTTTGTTATTGGTTTGACGTCAGAGATTCGTAAGGCGCTTCTCCCACTTCTCTTGAAGTGCCCGTGAAGCGGTACCTATCTCATAACATACTTATTGGGACTACTTCGAGCGTGAATTTTTAAAGTAAGGTGTCAAGGAAACATAAAACAAAGACAACATAATCGATATAATGATGCAACAAGGGTATCAAAAGTCCGATTCATATAATTTGCCATATTTATGTAGTAGGTAGGTAAATGTCTCGGTAAATGTGGAAATGGTGTGTGATTCTTGCATCTAACCCCAATTTCATTCAACCTCAAAACAATAGTGTAAAGGCAGACCGGTATAAGTAAAACAAAGTCAACAATTTATTAACTGTACATGCCTTTTATAATTCAGTAAAGTAGGTATGTAGATTGTAGATACCTGCTTACTTCTGTTTGTACAATACGTACCTACCTATATTCTCTAATACAATACAATACATACCTACTCATTTATGTAGGTATGTATACCTAAGTGATTGACAAGTTATCAAGTTAACAGTTTTATAACGGATTGGAATTTTTTTAAAAAAACGGAAACAAATACAACTCACGCGAATCAAAAAACTACGCTACGTAGGTACTAGGTACTTGTTTAACAAAAAGAAGCAACTGCTATATTCTGGAACGGTTAATGTAGAAAATCGGAAGAGACTCTTAAAGACGCATGTATGGAGCACGAAATTATACCTATGGGTGCGAAACTTGGACAATGGGAGAAGCGGATTGAAAAAGAGTAGAAGCGTTTGAAATGTGATGCTACAGACGGGTGTTGAAGATACCGTGGATAGACAAGTTAGCAATAAGGAGGAATTAGAAAGAGTTGGGGAAAAGAGAAAAGTATGGAAGACAATAAAGAATAGGGGATAGGATCGCAGGACACCTTCTGAGACACAAAGGAATAGTTCGCGACATACTAGAGTCAGAGATAGGAATAAAGAGGTAGAGGTTGGAGCAGATTAGACTACTGCTCTCAAATAGTTGGGGATGTAGAATGTTCTACTTTTACGGAAATGCGTAGGCTAGCTCAGGGAAAGGATGGAGGTACGCGTCCTACCAGTCTTCAAAATAGAACTTTATGATGACGTACTATTTAATTATTATTGTAAAATAGTTAATAAAATTTCCTTTTTTAGTTCAGGGAGGGAACGCTACGGCGATTCAGTATTTGGCTCCGTCATGCTCCTAGCATCCTGTTTCAAATTATGCTAACCGTAACACGTTACCAAGTACCAAGGGGTCCCAGAAAACTGTCGATAAATTACATTATGTTCGATTTTATTTAGAGTGGCTGCAATGGGGCAGCCGATAATTTTATAAACTTTTGCAATGATAAACTAACTCGCGAAAATATCGATAATGCTGACCGATTTTTCTTCTGGCTCCAACGAACCACTTTTTCCGTTTTATTGGTGTGCTGTACGATGTATTAGTCTGGGTGCAAAACAGAAAACACCAGTTAGAACCAGTTAATAATATTTAACAATTTAACTACACATGCATATGCATAATACTTATGGGAGTGCTGCGCGCTGAAGCTGGGACTTGTACGTTATACTAAGTTCTGACGTCACGCGGCCTACTCTCGCTGCAAGGTACGATTTCTAGCCTCGCACCGACGGAAAACTTTGCAACGCTTCACAGGCGAAGGAATTTTTTTTTAACAAAAATTAACAACATTGCCTTCAGTATAATAAACTCTATCAATTTTAATGAAATTTGAAAATTACCGAACCTGCCTATTACATTTTCTTTCGTCCTTCGCAGTTCCCTCGTTTCGATATTGAATTAAAATGTTTCAAATAGCTTTTATATTTGCCTGAGCAGTTTTGACATAGTTTTTTGGTAGGTATTTAACTTTATCATTTTCGATTACTGGATTTAGTTATTTTTTTAGTTGAATGTGAGGGAAATAAGAATCATCATCATCATCATCATAAGGTTCTCAGTCCGAAGACTGGTTGGACGCGTACCTCCATTCTTTTCTATCCTGAGCTAACCTACGCATTTCCCTAAAAGTAGAACATCCTACATCCCTAACTATTTGAGAGCAGTAGTCTAATCTAGGCCTACCCCTACCTCTTTTTATTCCTATCTCTGACTCTAGTATGTCACGAACTATTCCTTCGTGTCTTAGAAGGTGTCCTACCATCCTATCTCTCCTACTCTTTATTGTTTTCCATACCTTTCGCTTTTCCCCAACTCTTTCTAATACTTCCCTATTGCTAACCTTATCTATCCACGGTATCTTCATCATGCGTCTGTAGCACCACATTTCAAACGCTTCTACTCTTTTTCTATCCGCTTCTCCTATTGTCCAAGTTTCGCACCCGTATAATGCCGTACTCCATACATACGACGTTAAGAGTCTCTTCCTAGTCTCTATATTAACCGTTCTCGAGCATAACAGTTGTTTCTTTTTGTTAAACGCAACTCGGCCCTGCGCCATTCTTTGTTTTATATCTTTAGTGCTCCTACCGTCTTGAGTTATTTTACTTCCTAAGTAGCAGAAATCCGCGACCTCCTCTATCTTCTCATTTCCAATTTGTATTTCCATTTTAGTTCTATTTTCACATCCCCTACATACCAAAATTTTAGTTTTCTTTTTATTGATTTTCATGCCGAAGCCCTGTGTCAAAACTGCTTCCATTTCATTCAGAGCCGCTCCTAATTCTTCTTTGCTAGATGCTAACACTGCTATATCATCCGCAAATCTGAGCATGTTAATAGTTTGGCCCTGTACATTGATCCCTGAGGCTGTTCTTTCCTTAACAATATTAATCGCATCTTCGATATATAAGTTGAAAACTAGAGGTGACAATGCACATCCCTGTCTCACTCCCTTCCGGATATCTACTTCCCTTTGTTCCTGCTCACATTCTATAACTGCCTTTTGCTCTTTGTAGAGATTATGTATTATTCTTCTGTCCCTGTATTTCATCCCTACCTTTCTCAGCACTTCGAACATCTTCCCCCATTTTACGTTGTCGAAGGCTTTTTCTAAATCTACAAATCCTATATAGACGCTCTTTCTCTTTTCTATCGTTTTTTCTATAATTACTCGTAAAGCTAGAATGGCCTCGCGCGTTCCTCTATTTCGTCTAAATCCGAACTGATCTTCTCCTAATATTTCTTCCGCCTTTTTCTCCATCCTTCTTTGCACAATTCTAGTTAAAATTTTTGACGCATGGGAAGTTAAACTGATAGTTCTAAAATTTTCGCATCTATCCGCGCCTTTTCTTTTTGGCAAAGCTACTATGATGTTCCGTTTGTAATCTTCTGGAATCTCGCCTGTCAGGTATATGCGACTAATTAGTTTAAATAAACGATCTATTACCTCTTGACCTGCGCACTTTAAGATTTCTGCCTGCAAGCCATCTATACCTGGTGCTTTATTATTCCTTAAACTTTTTAGTGCTATCTCAAACTCTTCTCTCATTATAGGACTCCCTAGGTTATCCCCCTCTACACTGCTTTCGCTTTCTAATATATCTTGCACTTCCTGTCCCGCATATAAGTTTCCTAAATATTCTTTCCACCTATCTGCCTTCTCCCCACTTCCGATTAGGATATCTCCTGCCTCATTTCTAATGTTTTTGGTACTAGATCCAATTTCTCTAAAATTTCTCCTAATTATTTTATATGCTTCATCAGTCTTTCCTACTTCGAATTTATCTTCCACTTCTTTGCATTTATTATCGATCCATTGCTCTTTCGCTTTCCTACATTCCCGAATAATTTCCCACTTGATCGCCTTATATCTTTGTTTCCCTGTTTCATCTAACCTATTTTTATATTTTCGCCTTTCCTCTATTAGACTCACAATATGTTTTGTTATCCAGGGTTTCCTACTTTCATTCTGTTTATGACCCAAAATATCCCTAGCTGAGGAAACTAAACTATTTTTAATGCAATTCCATTCTGCCTCTATGTCCCTAACAATAAGAATAATAAAGTATTTTAAAATAGAAAATTTGATTATTTTTCTATATTTGACAATCACCAAAAATGATTTTCTTGTATTCGGTTTTTACAAAAATATCTATGGGAAAAAATAAGTTACTCTAAAGATTATAAGAGTAACAATATAAAAATGTAAACAAAAATATAATAGATATAGGCATAATAGGGATTTATAAAATTCATATTCCAAGTGGCATCACCATCAGTGTCAAAATATTCCATTAAGGGTAGTCGAATTTGGATTCGCAGGCGACTTTGTCTTTTGTGATGTCTAATCTGAAATAATGAAAAAACAGTTTAAATATTAAAACCAGAAATAAACCAAACAGAACAGAAGTAGGTATACTTAAAACTTCGTTCAGATCAAGAGATTACAATAAAATCTAAATCTAAATCTAAAGTAGGCAGTTAGGCAATGCATGCACGCTTACTTTCGTCTTGCCATCGCAGCAACAGCTTATGGAAATCGCCATCGGGAAGTTCCAAATTTAAGTTGAACTTCTTAAGAAAAGGGTCGCAATTTTTTTTGAGTTTTTCCAGTTTGTTGTGAATATCCAAATAACTGTTTGATGACAGTGTAGCACTAGAAAACATGGTAGTTTGGTCACAATAATTTTCTCTGTCGACTAGGTCTTTCATGATTTTCTTTTGCTTTCCAGATAAAAGTGGGCAGTTATTACAAAGAGTTAAGATTCTCTCGCTGTATCTAAAGAGTCTAATAGTTGCGTTAATGACACGTAGTTCCTTTTCTTCCAGCTCTCTGATATTTCTGGACTGCTCTATTACATTGTTTGCTTTAGCGGGTTCTACATTTTCATACTGAATTTTCAAATTCTTGTAAAGTTTAGAGTCAATTTCTGCACTCATTTGGAGAATACCGTTCTGGTCTATTTCCAGTTTAATATTTATAGGAGTATATAGTGGTTTACCTGAAGCATCAATTACTATATCTCCGAGTTTTCTGTTGTTTTTAACCAATAGGCATTCTCCTTCATACAATGAGAGTATTGCATCTCTAGGAACAAATCTGGCGTCCGAAGTTGTACAAATACACATTTCCTTGCAAACGGGTACACGAGTATTTCGTTTAATGCAAACAATCATCTTGCCACCCAATAATTTCAAACCTATACTCAGAGTAGTTACTTCTGCAATCATTATTGCTTTATTATAGGTGCTGTCAAAAACAAAAGCCCTTCTAGCTGCTCCGTAAGCGACAGCTTCTGATGCACACACAGTTTCGCTTAAAATTATGTTTTTAAACACATTTTTTAACATTTGTCTTATTTTGGGAATTTTACTTGACCCTCCTACTAAAACGATTTCATCAATTTCACTAGCTTTTAATTTAGCGTCAGCTAAGCAAGATTCTACAATGTCTATCGTTCTTTCAAATAAATTTATGTTTACTCTTTCAAATTCTTCTCTGCTTATATTAATGACGCATTTGTGGAAAGAGCGATTGAGTATAAATTCCATCTCGTCCATCTCACTCAGAGTAGTCTTTATGCCATTCACTTGAGCAGCTACTCGCCGTTTGATAGCTTTTCTAATTCTAACGCCCTTTTTCTTCAGTTTTTGTTGAATCAGGTCAGAAAGGTTGTTATCGAAATCTCTTCCACCTAAATAGGTATCTCCCGAAGAAGCTAGTATCTCATAATTCTCGCCAGATTCATCCTTTTTAATTCGAACGATTGAAGTGTCGAAAGTTCCACCACCGAGATCGTAGACTAAAACTGTTTTGTCGAAAAAATCATTTTTGTAATTTAGGTCAACAAATGCGAGAGCAGCTGAAGTAGGTTCGTTCAAAATTTGCAACACTTTCAAACCGCTTTTTTCTGCAGCTTTTTGAGTGGCACTGCGTTGATTATAATTGAAATAAGCTGGAACGGTAATAACAGCTCCTCTTACTTTCTTGCCTGTATACCTTTCTGTATTTTCCTTCAAGGAGCGCAAGATAGTAAGATATACATCTTCTGGGGTATAATACAGAGAACTCCCTTTGACATTCCGCTTGATTTTGATTATTGGGCCGCAGTTCAAGCTTTCTTCTACCACAAATTTCCAATGCTTAAGGTTCTTTTGTATATTCTTATCTAAGTAACTCCGTCCGATCATTCGTTTGACATCTACAAACAGAATAAAGTGTAAAATTTTGGAAAAATAATCTAATGCTATAGTGTAAAGAAAATTAAGGAATGAGGTGTTTAACTTCGACAGATTTCTATATTATTGCCAATACACCATGTGGCGACTCGCAGTTATAGAATTTGAGCAGGAACGAAGAGAAGTAGATATCCGGAAGGGAGCGAGACAGGGATGTGCGTTGTCACCTCTAGTTTTCAACAGGTTTGTGCCATTTTTGGGGAATTACGCCCATTTTGCTATCCAAAACTCAGAAAAATGCTTACACTTTTTTTAGAGAAAATTTAGCCAACAACAGGCAGATTTTAGAAAACATATTTTTTCATCCAATGATAGAACAGCAGGACAACAAATAATTTACACAGTTTATATACAAAAACTATACGCAATAACGAAAAAAATTAAGAAACGCAATGAATTCTCTACTAAAAAACTGAAAAGAGCCGATTTTAATCAAACGGGGTAAAATATTGACGTAACACTGTGTAGGAAAACCTTCTACCCCCCTCCTTTAAAGACACTGTATTAAGGTCGTCTTCGATAGGGTACGAGGTATACGATTATATAGGCATTTTTTTCAAATTTTTAATAAAGGAATCTCTCCTTAAATTTCCATGATCGAATTTTGAGGCACCTGTATATTAACACTTATAAACATTTTGCTTTCTTAGCTTACCATATACTACAGCTTCAGGATGGAGGATTGCGTTGACTTCCGCAGTTTTTCCAACTATTTTTTGCCCATTCCGAAAGTAAACATAAGAAGGCGTGGTCGTCTCATCGTCTCTTTGACTTTGTACAAATTTCACCCTATTGTCTTCAACAAAACCTACGCAACATTTCGTAGTCACAAAATCAATGCCGATAACCAGGCCAGTATTGTTTTTTTCCATGTTTCTCTTGCTGAAATACTTACAGTAGGTACCTATGCGCACTAGACACAACTCATATTCTTTTGCAATGGGATTCGGAGACTGCTAAGTAGTAATCACACTCTCTGCTAATATAACATTGAATTCTATCACGTGAACGTGTTTGTTTAATTAAACTGAAGAATATACAAATACAATTCGTCACTATAACTTTATCGTCTTGCGGTATATTAAAGCTGCGATGATCAGAGCAGTTCAGGTTACATATTGAATGTAACAGAAAACGTGCCCCAATCAATATAATAAAAATAAAATTCTTAACTTACATTTCAAATCTCTCCATAACAAATCTATTAATAAATTAATAGAACATCTGAGCAAAGCAAACCAAAGCTAGATGTAGGGGATTTACCTGCTGCCATACCTTTAGACTATAGACACCTTGCTTCAAGTGACACAACTCTCCGCTTTGTTTTGGCTATTCGCCATCAGATGGACATTTTACGATAAATGACAGGTATTGTCTGGGAAAGGAAACTATTTTGTTTATTAATACTGGTTTTGCTCTAGTTTGTCATTTCTTCTAAGCCAATATATCTGGAAAAATAATCATCTACCACTAAATCTTCCCCTTTGCTCTGCAAAATCTACTCCTAGTACCAATCACGGTGTTTCGGATAGTTCTGTTAATATGGGTGGTTCGGGTCGATTTTTTCTGTCTTCTATACCCTTGCTGCAACTTTCCACAGGAGACTGAATCTCTTGGCTGATTTCTGGTCACCAAACAGAATCCCTTGCTCTTCAGCTGCATTTTTAAATTCCAAAATTGACTTGGTGTATGGTTTGCAGAATTTCCTTTCGGAGCAACTTTGGCATATGAATTCTGTTCTTCCTTAAGATCTTTGACTTTATAAAATGTTGAGTTTGTCTTGCTCCTTGGTCGACCTTCAACCAAATATTCTGCAGCTTTTCTTTGCCCAATCAAAATTTCCTGTAATTTCTTCTTCTTCTTCTTCTTTACTCCTTCTATACTGGTTTTTTAATGCGAGGTTTCTTTTTTCAAGCTTCCGCGACACTGCTTCTGATAGGTTATCGTGCTCTTCTCCCCTATTAATGTCGTTACTGAATGAGTTCGTTATACCATCCGTAGAAGAATGCGATCTGATTTACGACGGAAGAAATAATATATCGAAGATTAGAAAAGTAAATGTATTAAAATAGGTAACAACACAAAATAAATAAAAATATACAGCCTCATTTTTTAAAGTCATTTTTTCAAGTCGCATCACCAGCAATGTCGAAATACAGATTTTTGAGTAATGAAGTCAGTCGAAGACATTGTCTAACCTAAAACAAATGAAACTCATTTAAATATGTAAAACTGGGTGATGTGACACATATATTTTGCATAATCCTAATCACAGTTTTGGACTATAGGTGGCAGCACTTTAGATAGACGTTTGCCCAGAATTACTATAGGGGCATATTATTATTGAGTGTTGCATTCAGAGTGCTATCGGATTTGATTCAGAAATGATTGGTAAAGCATGTGGGGCAGGGAAGTAGGATTATCAGTGTGATTTTATAGAAGGAATGTCTACCACTAAAGGGCTACCTATATCTTATGAAATAAGTATTAGAGGAGAGGATGAATATAATATAGATCTGGAGTCTCTGTTTATAGATTTCCAGCAGGCTTTTGAGAATTGCAAAGACATGGTAATGCACTGTCAGCTGAACAATGAAAATTAAGAACCGGAGAGCAAATATTAGTGATAGAGGGGAGAGAAAGAGAATTGTGTGGGAAGCCAAGAAGTGGGACCAATCATTTTCAGATACTACTTACTTTTGTCTTTCCATTGAAGTAACAACTTATGGAATTCGCTCTGGGGAAGCCCTAAATCTAAATTGTACTTTTTCAGAAAAAGGCCGCACATTGTTTTTAGTTTTTCGAGTTTGCCGTCAATTTCCGAACAACTATTTGCTGACAAAATGGCACTTGAAAACATAGTATTATGATCACAATAGTTTCCTTTGGTGACCAGGTCTTTCATGATTTTCTTTTCAGTATCGGAGAGAAGTGGGCAGTTATTACAAAGAGATACGACTCTTTGGCTATATGTAAATAGTTTAATCGCCTTGTTTATTTTAACCAGTTCGGCTTCTTCTAGTACTCGAATTGTTTCAGACTGTTCTATAACATTATTCGCTTTAGCGGGATCTACGTTTTCGTACAGAATTTTCAAATTCTTGTAAATTTTGGAAGCTACTTCAGCACCTAGTTGGAGAATTCCGTTTTTGTCTACTTCCATTTTAATGGTTACTGGAGTATAAAGTGGCTGTTTGGAAACGTCAACGACTATGCCTCCTAATTTAGCGTTGTTTTTAGCTAACAGGCATTCTCCTTCGTATATGTCAATTTGTATATTATTTGTAGGGTGTGCTGTACGTTCCGTAGCTTCTGCAGCTGTAAAATGTGTCATTTCTAGTGAAACTGGTATTCGCGTATTCCGTTTAATAAAAACGTCCACCTTACCACCCAGCGTTAGAATACTTAAACTCAGAGGAGTTACATCTGCAATCTGCATCGTTTTGTTAGAATCGCAGTCGAAAGAAGCAGCTCTCCGAGCAGCTCCATACGCAACAGCTTCTGATGCACTTACAGTTTCACTCAAAATTATATTTTTAAACAACTTTTTCAACATTTGTCTTATTTTTGGAATTTTGCTTGACCCTCCTACCAAAACGACTTGATCAATATCACTAGCTTTCAATTTAGCATCAGCTAAGCAAGCCTTTAAAATATCTATCGTTCGTTGAAATAAATTTATGTTAGCTTCTTCAAATTCCTCTCTGCTTATGTTAATGACGCATTCGTCATCATTATCAAGAGCGCCGTCTAATAGAAATTCCATCTCGTCTATTTCGCTAAGGTTCGTTTTTATTTCATTCACCTGGGCAGCTACTCGTCGCTTGATAGCATTTCCAATTCTAACACCCTTATTTTTCAATTTTTCTTGGATCAGATCAGACAAGTTATTATCGAAATCCCTTCCACCCAGATAGGTGTCCCCGGATGAAGCTAGTGTCTCATAATTCTCACCGAATTCGTCCTTCTTAATCCGAAGGATTGAGGTGTCGAAAGTTCCACCACCGAGATCGTACACCAAAACTGTCTTGGCATAAACATCGTTCTTGTAATTAAGGTCAACAAATGCGAGGGCAGCAGAAGTAGGTTCGTTTAAAATTTGCAACACTTTCAGACCGACTTTCTCCGCAGCTTTCTGGGTGGCACTGCGTTGGTGGTAATTGAAATAAGCTGGAACTGTAATGACAGCTTCGCTCACTTTCTTCCCTGTATATTTTTAGGTTCTTTCCTTTCCTTTCCTCGTGTCTAATTCTGATTTTGTGACTGATAATCCGGTCAATCTAGACATTCGAAGGTACATAAATTCGCATCAAGCTGAAAATTGGTAGAATTGTTAAAAATGTGATTATAAATAAAACTTAAAAGTTCCCCATCATTCCCGTGTATGGAAAAAATTTTACTCGAGGTCAAAGGTCAAAAAAATGAGTTTTTCGCGATTTTCAGCGAAACGGTAAGTCTTATCATAAAAATTGTAGGTCATCATATTATCTATCAAAAATGTATCAGTGCTTTTTTTTCTACGAGCCACCCTTTCTGGGATATAACGATTCAAAAAGTTGTTCAAGTTGTTATGGGCATAATATGCACACGTTTCCACGCCACCTATGAGGTAGTGTACTTAGCGCGTTTTTTTTTAACGTGGTTTCCCCAGTAGGCCTACTCCACGGGTCAGTTGTGATCCTGTTTAATTTAAAACTATTGCAAAATTACGGAAATTTGTAAATATTGTAAAAGATAAAAAGCGATGTAAATTAAAAAAGCGGTGAATTTTATTCGTCTGAATTGTAACCGTCAAACTCTTCTCGTTCTTCTTGTTCTTGTTCTTGTTCTCGTTCTTCTCTTCTTCTTCTTCTTGTTCTTGTTCTTCTTCATCTTCATTCTGCGTGCAAGTAAATTGCGTCAATAGTGATGTATCCTCGTTGGAATCAAACGAATCCTCTTCTGTTGTGATTCAACATTGGAGCACGACCGGCCTTGACAGTTTGTACATGCCAAAGAGCAGAACAGTCCGACTTTTTTGCAACCACATTTAGCACTGCATCCCTTTTTGCAGTTGCAAAAAATGGTGTTTAGCAGTTTTTCCGGTGCAGGTGGGAGTAAAGTTTGAACTGGCTCCAATGTATTGTCGACCAACTTCCAACCCCAGTCTGTAGGGTCTAGCTGATAACCAAGCCACACTTGAACTTGGTAATATACCCGAAGAAGATGTTGATGAGCAGCAACTGAGGTTGGAGGAAGAGAAGCTAATTGAACTTGTTTCTTATTCTTAGTGTTTTTAACGAAACATACATATCGATACTTATCTAAGCAGGTAGTTTTTTTAGGAGCTCCGTACATAGAAAGAAGAAAGCGGATGCCGTTGGTGATAACTTCTTCTTGAGTTGAATTACTGTTTTTAAAAACTTCAGCACATTGAACAAAATCTAGTTTTTCAAACATTTTGAAAACTGTTGTTTTACCCCTCCTGTAAAATGCAGATGTCGTATCACAGCCAGTTATTGCGTGTAAAAATAGTACGTGATTTTGACACTTTGCAAAAGTAAGACCCTAGCCACGCACACAATAGAACAAGAGACAGATGTTGTCCTCGAAGTTACACTGGCTTATGAAGTAAGGGACTGGGTTTCATTTGACCTGATATTCTTATAGTTATGTATATTTTATATTTTAAGTATAAGTTACAATCACCGATAGAAAAATATTTCAACATATATAACAACTCTAGATAAGAGATGTATATACGTGGCGCACTCATGCATATTATGCCCATAACAACTTGAACAACTTTTTGAATCGTTATATCCCAGAAAGGGTGGCTCGTAGAAAAAAAAGCACTGATACATTTTTGATAGATAATATGATGACCTACAATTTTTATGATAAGACTTACCGTTTCGCTGAAAATCGCGAAACTCATTTTTTGACCTTTGACCTCGAGTAAAATTTTTTCCATACACGGGAATGATGGGGAACTTTTAAGTTTTATTTATAATCACATTTTTAACAATTCTACCAATTTTCAGCTTGATGCGAATTTATGTACCTTCGCTCTCATTTTTATGTCTAGATTGACCGGATTATGACTCTGGTACCATTAACGCAGACGCGCTGTCTGACCACAGACTTATCTACTGCAAGCTAAATGTTCAGAAGCCTAGAATTAATCAAAAATTCCCGACATACCGTAACTTTTCTAAATTTAACTACTCTTTTTTTCTAAATGATTTGCAAACTTTGGACTTCCATAGTTTCTTGATCGAATCTGAAATAAATAATAAACTACTAATATTTAATAATCTTATTCTGTCACTTTTTAATAAACACGCGCCCCTTTGTACTGTGAGAGTCTCAAAACCAAAAGCTCCGTGGCTGACGGATAATTTGAAGTTGCTGATGAAGCAGAGGGACATGGCATATCAGAAATTTAAAAGATCGGGTTGTGCGGCTGATTGGGAGTATTACAAGTCAGTACGCAATTTTACATTGTCTGTGGTCAGGCGGGAGAAAAAGGCATATTTGGATCGTCTGTACGCGTCTGGTGATAAGCAGAAAGTGTGGAGCGCTTTGAGACAGTTTAAGATCGGTAGTAAATCGAAGACCGATTTGCCTCAGGATCTCGGTGATTGTGAGAACCTTCGATTACACCTGTGTAGTGGTATGTCGGTCGCACCTAATCAATGCAATGAAAAAATCAATTTTTATAAGAATAATTTATTGAGTACAACTAATCAGTTCAGGTTTGGTTTGGCTTCTGTGGATGCCGTACATAAAATAATAATGAATTTAAAATCCACCTCATCTGGAGTGGACGGTATATCTGCTGATATGTTGAGGTACTGCAGCCCTTTCTTGGATCAATATGTAACTCATATTATTATTTTTTGCATAGAAAACTCATGTTATCCGGATGTCTGGAGGGTTGCCGTTGGTTGTGCTATACCAAAGATTCAGAACCCTACTAGTTTTTCGGACATCAGAATAATAAGTATATTACCTTGCCTTTCCAAAGTTATGGAGAAAGTTATGTTTTATCAGTTGCACGAGTACTGCAATTCGGCTAATATTCTGCCAGCAAATCAATTTGGTTTCAGGTTGGGCTGCAGTACTGCGATGCCGTTGGTTCAGGTCGCGGACGACATTATTACAGCTGCCGATGAGAGGTTGGTGAGCGTGCTAGTGCTACTCGACTACTTTCGGGCTTTTGACACTATTAACTTTGAACTTCTCTGTGCTAAGCTTCACTATTATGGGCTGGATAACCCTTCCCTGAATCTTATCATGTCTTATCTCTATAATCGTAAACTTACTATAAAAAGCAGAGGTAAATATTCAGAATTTCAAAATATTACACAGGGTGTCCCTCAAGGGTCCATTCTGGGGCCCTTGCTTTTCATTATTTACACTTCAGAACTGCTAGCATCTATACGAACATGTAATGCCCTAGCTTATGCTGATGATACGCAACTATACTACAGTTTTCTCGTTCAAGACCTTCAACTTGCGGAGAATATTATCAATTCTGAATTAAATGTATTACATAACCTTTCTTCTGAGCACAATCTACTTTTGAATCCGAAAAAATCGACAGTAATGGTGTTTGGTCCCAAACATCATACTGGTTTTGTCAAGGAGCATATCAACATCATCATAAGGTTCTCAGTCCGAAGACTGGTTGGACGCGTACCTCCATTCTTTTCTATCCTGAGCTAACCTACGCATTTCCCTAAAAGTAGAACATCCTACATCCCTAACTATTTGAGAGCAGTAGTCTAATCTAGGCCTACCCCTACCTCTTTTTATTCCTATCTCTGACTCTAGTATGTCGCGAACTATTCCTTCGTGTCTTAGAAGGTGTCCTACCATCCTATCTCTCCTACTCTTTATTGTTTTCCATACCTTTCGCCTTTCCCCAACTCTTTCTAATACTTCCCTATTGCTAACCTTATCTATCCACGGTATCTTCATCATGCGTCTGTAACACCACAGTTCAAACGCTTCTACTCTTTTTCTATCCGCTTCTCCTATTGTCCAAGTTTCGCACCCGTATAATGCCGTACTCCATACATACGACTTTAAGAGTCTCTTCCTAGTCTCTATATTAACCGTTCTCGAACATAACAGTTGTTTCTTTTTGTTAAACGCAACTCGTCCCTGCGCCATTCTTTGTGTTATATCTTTAGTGCTCCTACCGTCTTGGGTTATTTTACTTCCTAAGTAGCAGAAATCCGCGACCTCCTCTATCTTCTCATTTCCTATTCGTATTTCAATTTTAGTTCTATTTTCACTCCATCTACATACCAAAATTTTAGTTTTCTTTTTATTGATTTTCATGCCGTAGCCCTGTGTCAAAACTGCTTCCATTTCATTCAAAGCCGCTCCTAATTCTTCTTTGCTAGATGCTAACACTGCTATATCATCCGCAAATCTGAGCATGTTAATAGTTTGGCCCTGTACATTGATCCCTGAGGCTGTTCTTTCCTTAACAATATTAATCGCATCTTCGATATATAAGTTGAAAACTAGAGGTGACAATGCACATCCCTGTCTCACTCCTTTCCGGATATCTACTTCCCTTCGTTCCTGCTCACATTCTATAACTGCCTTTTGCTCTTTGTAGAGATTATGCATTATTCTTCTGTCCCTGTATTTCATCCCTACCTTTCTCAGCACTTCGAACATCTTCCCCCATTTTACGTTGTCGAAGGCTTTTTCTAAATCTACAAATCCTATATATACGCTCTTTCTCTTTTCTATCGTTTTTTCTATAATTACTCGTAAAGCTAGAATGGCCTCACGCGTTCCTCTATTTCGTCTAAATCCGAACTGATCTTCTCCTAATATTTCTTCCGCCTTTTTCTCCATCCTTCTTTGCACAATTCTAGTTAAAATTTTTGACGCATGGGAAGTTAAACTGATAGTTCTAAAATTTTCGCATCTATCCGCGCCTTTCCTTTTTGGCAAAGCTACCATGATGTTCAGTTTGTAATCCTCTGGAATCTCGCCTGTCAGGTATATGCGACTAACCAATTTAAATAAACGATCTATTACCTCTTGACCTGCGCACTTTAAGATTTCTGCCTGCAAGCCATCTATACCTGGTGCTTTATTATTCCTTAAACTTTTTAGTGCTAGCTCAAACTCTTCTCTCATTATAGGACTCCCTAGGTTATCCCCTTCTACACTGCTTTCACTTTCTAATATATCTTGCACTTCCTGTCCCGCATATAAGTTTCCTAAATATTCTTTCCACCTATCTGCCTTCTCCCCGCTTTCGATTAGGATATCTCCTGCCTCATTCCTAATGCTTTTTGTACTAGATCCAATTTCTCTAAAATTTCTCCTAATTGTTTTATATGCTTCATCAGTCTTTCCTATTTCGAACTTATTTTCCACTTCTTTGCACTTATCGTCGATCCATTGCTCTTTCGCTTTCCTACATTTCCGAATAATTTCCCACTTGATCGCCTTATATCTTTGTTTCCCTATTTCATCTAACCTATTTTTATATTTGCGCCTTTCCTCTATTAGACTCACAATATGTTTTGTTATCCAGGGTTTCCTACTTTCATTCTGTTTATGACTCAAAATATCCCTAGCTGAGGAAACTAAACTATTTTTAATGCAATTCCATTCTTCCTCTATGTCCCTAACAATATTTTCGCCCGCGCCCTTTAGTACTTCGTTTGTCTTTTTCTCGAACTTATCGCGCGTATCATCATCTTTTAGTTTCTCTGGGTCAAGATACCTTCTTCCGCTTCGTTTTTTCAAAATCTTAAATTTAAGATTGGCCTTCATAACGACTATATTGTGATCACTATCTATATCTGCTCCTGGATAACTTCTACAATCCCTAACTTGATTTCTAAATCTTTGCCTAACAAGAATGTAATCTATTTGATATCTCCCTAGGTCTCCTGGCATCTTCCACGTGTAGCGTCTCCTAACATGATGGTGAAATAGAGTGTTCGCGACCGTTAAGTTATGTTTATCGCAGAACTCTATCAGTCTCACTCCCCTATCGTTCCTATTGCCTAATCCAAAGGGACCAACTATTCCGCCCTCTCGCCCTGTGCCTACGACTGCATTGAAATCTCCTATAATTATTAAATTTTCGTGTCCTCTCACAAAATCTAGCACATGTTCAATATCACTATAAACTGCCTCTACGACCTCATCACTGTAGTTAGAAGTGGGCATATATACCTGTATTATTACTGTTTTTACAGGTTTCGAATCTAACCTAACCATAACTACCCTGTCACTTTGCTGTAAGAAATTTTCTACACTCTGCCCTACTTTTTTCCGCATAACAATTCCTACTCCCGAATTTCCTCCTACAGATCCTGTGTGTATTACTCTAAAATCTCCGCTCCAGAAGTCTCCGGCTTCTGGCCATCGCACTTCACTAATACCTACTACGTCTAATGCTAACCTATCCATCTCAATTTTCAAATTCTCTAACTTTCCTACCTGTTTCATGCTTCTAACATTCCACGCTCCGACTCGTGAGATGTTACACTTATCATTTCTGATGACTCCCCCCGAAGCAGTCCCCGCCCGGAGATCCGAATGTGGGACTATTTTACCTCCGGAATATTTTACTCCAGAAAGTGCCATCATCATAAATTCGAAGTACGCTGTACCAGGGATATAATAATGTGGTGGTTTCCCGTTGCCTTCCACATCGCAGTAGTGTGTATCACAGTGCCATACCGACCCTCACGATCTCTGCCACTATAATTACTGAAAGAGCTGCTGCCCCCTTTCAGGGACTTGATTTAGTCTGGCTTCTCAAATAAAAACCCCTCCAATATGGTTAAACCTATGGTTCGGCTCTTTAGATCATTGAAGCGCGCAAGCCATCCCACCCGTCCCAGTATTACTAGAACTGCGTCAAGGTACAAGTCCTTTGGGTAGCATATCAACATACACATAAACAATTCTAAGCTGCCTATTGTCTCTTCGGCAAAGAATTTGGGCTTGGTTTTTGATGCGGATTTGAGATTCAGGCTTCATATAGAACGAATTATTAATAAGTCATATATATCACTGAAAACTCTGTACTCCAGTAGGCACTTCTTAAATTTTTCCTTGAAAAAAAATCTTTCTGAACTGCTTGTCCTTTCACTGTTTAACTATTGCGATTTCCTGTATGGTCTCTGCTTGGATTCGATCTCTATAAATCGAATTCAAAAAATGCAGAATTCCTGATGCAGACTTGTTTTCGGTTTGACCATATATCTAACAAAATTAAAGATTTGAATTGGCTAAATATGAAGAATCGTAGAAAGTTGCATCTTCTAACGTTTTCTCACAATATTTTTATGTCTAATAGTGCTCATCAGTCACTAAAAAATAGATTTGTTGTTCGTTCTGCTGTTCACGGAATTAATGTCAGACAACCAAACCTTTTGACGATGCCTCAGCATGCTACCGCATTGTTCCAGCGTTCATTCACGTATAACACCATCTCCCTTTATAATGCTTTGCCGAATCATGTAAAAGAGTTGTCGACGATTTCAAAGTTCAGGTCATCTGTAACAAAAATTCTGTTTGACGGGCAGTGAGTGAGCTCCTCAAATTCAAATTTTAATTATTAAATTTAAATATTGTTTTCATTTTTTTGTAATTCTGTATTAATTAATCTATTTATTTACTCTTTTGATATATCTTACAAAATATAATCTTGGGGAATCTGGGGTTGAGTGTAAGAATAGCCTTTGGCTAAACTCCGCCCTAGCCTCCCCCGCTGAAATATGTCATTTTCATTTTTCAATTGTAACAATGTACTACATTGATATAATAAAGACCTGTTATTATTATTATTATTATGATTATTTCCAATAATATTGGCCGTCTTATACCTTTGTTTCCCCCTCCACCTAGCCTATTTTACATTTTCGCCTCTCATCTATTAGAGTCATAATATCCTTTGTTATCCAGGGTTTTCTACTTTCATTCTGTTTGTGACCCAATATATCTCTAGCTGCAGAATATAAACTATTTTTAATGCCCCAGTCTTGGATAAAAATGCCCATTTTTACCGAATTTCAATTGACAACTTTAAAATGGAAGTCACAATTTTTCGTGTATGGTTGTCTTTAAAACTAAAGAATGAAAGACCAAATTTCTTTTCAGTGTTACAATTTTACTCTCATTGAACCGACCATGTTGAGACTTCAACAACGGGCAGCCTCTAGGTTCCTTTTGCAAAATTAAAAAAATATAAAAAAATAGACAAAATAGTAATAATTATACTTCAGTTGGTAAATTAAATACACATTTTTTTCTGTATTCGGGCACAAAATTGATTACAAACTGGTCTTATTGAATATTTTCTTCTACTTACCGTACACTACAGCTTCAGGATGAAGGATTGCGTTGATTTCTGCCGTTTTTCCTACTATTTTTTGGCCATTACGAAAGTATACATAAGAAGGTGTGGTTGTCTCATCGTCTCTTTGGCTTTGTACAAATCTCACTAAATTGTTTTGGACGAAAGCCACGCAACATTTGGTTGTCCCCAAGTCAATGCCAATAGCGAAATCTTCATTATTGCTTTTTGCCATGTTCTACGTAAAAACACTTCTATTAAACCCGCACTGATCGCTTGTACTGCACTGCCTTAAGTATGTGATAAATGTTCGTATAAAATTTAGGCTTATCTTATCTTACGCGTCGAATATAGGAAGAACCAAGACTCGATCGGTTTTCTGCTGTTAAAGTCGCAGGCACACTGACAAACTATTTATTTTACTCTTTATTCAAGTTCTCCAATAATTTATAATTAGTGGAGTAAATTTACCTGCTTGTCAGTATAGATTGCGCAAAAATTCTTCCCCGTCTCACGCTTTAACTCAAGTATCATATCTCAAATGAAAATTCTTTTGTCTCGGTAGAGTAAGTTCCTGTGTTGGCAAATGCGAGCATCACGAAAAGTGAAACGAAAGGAGGGGAGCAGCTTCGCGCTGTTTCTCTCAGGGAAGCGTCAGTAAGGCGAGGACACAGCGTTTCTGTTCTCGTAACACCACAAAGCGCTTGGTTAGAGAAGCATTAAAATTCGATTTATTCTTTCATAATTATTATTTTGATACGGACAATATTTATTATCGATTTTTTGTATATTCGAAGTGCGATTGGTAGTCTATAAATTAATGAGTATATTCCAGTGTTAGGAAAATTAGAATAAACGTATAAAATAGTCTTTCTTAATTTGTGCCAGTTAAAATTTTAATTTTTTTAATTTTGTGAATTTCTGGCATGTAGTAAATAAACAACTGTATAACTATGCATATAACAATATCGACGTTTCGTCCTCGTTCGGGGGCTTTGTCAAGATTTATTAAAAACGTGTATAAAAAGATATAAAATATTGTACATTTCTTTTTGTTTTTTTTTTGTTTTTCCATGTCTACAAATTGATAGAACTCTTGTAAGACGATTATAAGGCAAGTTATTGTTCAGAAGCTGATTTTTCGTATTTCCAGTGTCGCTTTCGGACGTGGGTTAAAACTGGAGAGGATCATATTTAAATCGAGTTAGATCAATAAAATTCTTATTCTGAATTTCTTGTCGTGCTTCCCATTTATCGCCCTATAGTATGATGGTGATATTAAAACTGTCGACCTAGAGACATACCCAAATTAACATATTTTTGGTAGAATTTGACAAACGCACAACAGTTCCATTAACTTTTCCTTGTGTAGCAACCACATTTTTATGCATGCAATTTATCCACGCCTTTGATTTAAAACAATATCCAACTTATAAAATTATAGTTTATGTTTGCGATTAGATTTGAAAAAATGTGACCCACGAGCTCGGCCGATCTGACTTTTAATCGTCTTCGATAGCGATAACACGATATTTCTTCAAGTTATTGTACGTACGTGTACTGTTAGACACGATTCGCTTAATGTGTGTGTAGTCTTGTGTCGTCTTGTTTTTTTGTTTTGTTTTGTTGTGCCGTCTATTTCTGTGCAAAACTAACATTGTACCTGTTGCTTCTCTAGTCATTACTGCTTAAGATTTCCCTTCCAGTGCAAGGGTAAGTAGAGCATTTGGATTTTTGTATTCTTTTTAATATAACCACGTTCTTATTAAATAATATCAATGCCAGTGGCGTCTCGTGGTTGATGTTTTAACCACGTATTTGCAACAAAAGTATTAGACTTCAACCATAACGTGAATAGAAAATAATAAAGCAAACATGTAGTGCGCCCCTAGAAGTTTGAGAGCTGCCTAGAATAGGACATGTAGTTCCAGCAATTACGCCTTGCTTTAACAGCTTCTAAATTATAACTCCCTGATTTGAAACCTTTCAATTAAATTGCGGCATCTGAATCCTCCTCCAACTTCGCCAACATGAAGAGGCAGTGGTTAAAGGGCTGTTATTACTGTATGGAACCATATTCTGATAATATTTTCGCCACACTCGGGATAATTGGAGCATTCAAGCAGAGTTTCATGCTTAATAATGAACTTACTTCGATTAAATCTGCAGCGGTTTAGCCATAAAAGCTTCCGGCATTGGGTTTCAAAATGGCTACACCAAGGGTATTAACAGAACAGAAGGCCAGGAGGGTCAAATAGTTCTGTTACAATGTATTTGTAACAGGAGGGTTGAAAATCAAATTTAATTTTATACTTTAATAATGGAGGAAAAACTGTATCATTTTGTAATATTTTACCAGTGATGGCAAAGAGCATGACAGAAGTAAAAAATGTGGGTGTCTGTGCAACATTATTAATATTTGTTTACTACTTATTTCTTAAGATAATATGATAGTCGTCGTCACGCTGATTATTGAACCTATGTTCAGAATTTATTGAAGTACTTACCTATGAACAAATCCAAATTGAATTTCCCTGGCAGTCATTTCCTTTTAAATAAACCGCAAAAGTGTTCCGGCCACATGCAATATAAGAAGAGAATACGATTGAGGACATATTGAATTTTTATGAAAAAACGAACAACTGAATCGTTTGCGCCGAGAACAATGGAACAGTGGAGGGTAGGACCGAGAGCATCTTCTGATAGCGAATAGGTAGTCGAGATGTCGATATTCTACAACAAAAAGACCCTCGTTCACAAAAACCACTGATGTTTTTTCCATTTCCGTTTCCGCATTTATGACTCGTGTTTGATGCACACTTTGATCGTTTCTGAATCGGGCCATTTCATTATTGCCAATAAATAACATTGCACCCTGAGATGCAGTAATCACGATCGAGTGGAAGTTTGTAAAATGAACAGGAATATTGGTAGGAGTGTAGAAAAATTTATTTTATATGACCTATAAGAAATAATTGTAGGAGATATAAATATCATCATCATGATGTATTTAATACAAATTTGGAGGTTTCCGCGTATTCTGTATAATTATAATAGCGAAATATTTAATTATAACTTCTGTATTATCAGCTAGCCAATTGGAACATTTTGTTACTTGAAAATAAAACTTTAGAAGAATACGCGGCACTAAAGATTCGAATTATAAAGAAAATTTCATGCTATTTTAATAAGGACGACAAGCAGATATTTGCATAGCAATCTGCGCACCTCAGAGAACTCTCATTGTGTACAAAGAGAGCAAAAAGAAACTTGGATTGTTTGCAGTGAACGTCTCCTTCTCTCTTGCTTAGTTGACACTTAAATACGACATCATTGCTGTTTTCAATGAATGTCGTGAGAATGTAAATGAATCAATGGATCTATATCTCAACAGGTACACAAAAAATTCCTAAATACCCATTTCGAGATTAAAATCAAATTTTAATTCACTATGGGTCATTCAATAAACCTAGAAACAAAATTTATAATAAAGAAAATAGGGAAGAGGAAGAAATAAATGTTTTTTTGTTGGCTGAGGCGACACCAAAAACTTCTTGTCGCGAAATCGAATCAAAAGTTGGTGTTTCCAAAACAAAAGTTCAAAAAATATTTGAATATAATTCAAATTGTTCACCATCTCTTCCCGGGAGATCAAGAAAGAAGGCTTAATTTTTGTAGGTGGTACTTAAATAAAATTCAAGAAAATCCAGAATTTGGGCGGTCTGTCATTTGGACAGATGAAACTCACATAAGCAACGTAGGATTATTTAACAGGCATAATGTGCGTCACTGGTCTGATACAAATCAGCACCAAACTTTTGAACGTCAGAGGCAAGGACGTTTTGGATTTAACGTTTCGTGTTTTATTTTGGGTGGTCAACTAGCATACACTCGAATAGTTCTCGACATACCTACTAGAGTCGGAGATAGGAATAGAAAGAGGAGGGGTAGGCCCAGATTAGACTACGGTTCTCAAATAGTTACGAATGTAGGATGTTCTACTAAAGCTTTTTATTTATGGACAAATTTATTAGGACCATTCTGTAGTCTACAGAGTCACGTTCGTCTTTTATAAAGATATTAATCGATGAGTAAATTCAGTGTGTGAAAGGCTATTATTATAATAAACGACCATTGCATTGCTTAGCGGATCGCATCGGTTTACATCGAGGTAGTTGAGGCAGCAGCTGTTGCTTACTAAACCGTACTACAACAAAAGATCCCGAGGGACTATAAATCAAAACTGATATTGCATAACATCATCTATTCTACAGTGTATAGATGCAATGATGCTTTTCACAGTTTCTCAACACTTTATCGAGTTTTAAAACGTTGATGTTGAGAGTATGTTAGTTTTATACGTAACTTATAGTTGTTATACTTCTAGCCTCGTTCTCGAGATTACATACGTAGTAGTCCTTCTAGTACAATAACAACACGAATTTTTAAAGCCAGTCACGATGATTGTGCAAATAATATAAATAATACAAAGAACTTATTGCATAATTTAGGAGTCCTGATAAACTATAAGAAATCTCAGTTGATACCTAATCAAAGATGTAACTTCCTGGGTTTTATAACAGATTCGCAAAAGTTTTCATTAGAATGGACTGAAAAGAAGAAACTTAACTTAAATTAAGTTGACAAAATAATTTTATAGCAATTAGGCAATCACAATTAGAAGACTAGTTCATTTAATAGGGCTATTAGTATCAAGTTGCCATGCAGTGACCTTATGGGTGGTTATACACAAACTACTTGAACGAGAAAAGTATTTGGCATTACTATTATCGGATAATAATTATGAGCAGAATATAAAAAAAAAATCAGAAACTGCTAAACTAGATTTAGGTTGGTGGGAGAATAAAACTATTCATGTAGTTAATATAAGATGAAAACATTTAGATTCACAAAGGAAATTCTTTCCGATGTTTCTCTATCTTACGTTAAAAAAAAATCAAGGCAGACCGTGCAGAGGGAATTTTAGTAGTGCCACTCTGGCCAACACAACCATGGTACCCCATTCTTAGCCTTATTAGACGGACAGTTCTTAAAATTCCCTCCATCTTAGGATTTATTACTTTCTCTTTGCAGATCAACTCACCACCCGTTATACGAGAAACTGATATTAATTGCAGGGAAATTATAAGGCAAGCTTTATAGCAAAAACACGTGCCAGGAAATACGTTAGATATTGTAATGGCATCGTTATCGCCCGCCATATCTGAAACAATATGACACAGAAATTAAATCTTGGTGTATACTTTGTAAAAAACACAATTATGGCCCTTATTAAGCTGCAGCGTCGGATGTTTTACAACCTGACAGAATGATTTCAAATGGGAGCGTCCTCTTAATTCTGCGCGATCAGCTATTGCTTTCATATCCGCAGAAGAAATCGGAAAAAATCCATTTATATGCAGATTTCTAAAAGGTGTTTTTCGGTTACGACCTAGTAAGGCCAAAAGTATCAACGCACTTGGGATACTAGTACGGTTTTGAAGTATTTATCAAATATACACCCGTTGGAACAGTTGTCTCTCAAACAACTTACTGCGAAAACTGTAGCTCTATTAGTGTTAGCTGCAGCCCACAGAGCTCAAACGTTTGCTCTGATTGATATTGGTAACATTACTAAATTCCACAATAAAATAGATATCAGGATCCCCGATACTATAAAAACCTCCCTCCCTGGACGACCCCAATCTTTGCTATTGTTACCTTTCCTACCAGAGAAACCAGATCTGTGTGTAGCTACGACATTAAACTACTACATGAAGTATACCGAAACTTTAAGAGGAAATGTAACTAAGTTATTCATTTCGCTTCGAAAATCTTACAAACAGGTATCGTCACAAACGATAGGAAGATGGATAAAATCGATTCTGTTCCAAAGTGGTGTCGATGTACTCGTCATGCAGCTACCTCAGCGGCCTTTTTTCACGCCGTAAGTCTAAATACCATAAGAGCTACTGAAGGAAGGATGGAAAATTCGAGGGAATTCGCGAAATTTTATAATCTACCAATTGTAGATCATGGAGTCGATCTTGCGTTAAATGTATTAAACGTCACCTTGCTTATTCTTGTATGTATTAGGGTTGCGTTATGACTTCCATTGGTTAATTCATAACTAGAATAGGCTGTTTATTTTACATGGTTATGTTATTAGGAAACTGCAATAAAAATTACTTATTGTAGCTTTAAACATCTACGTATGTAATCTCGAGAACGAGGCTAGAAGTATAATTTACCGATCAAACGAACTTACCTTGTGAAGTTCGATCGTAATTATACGAATAGCCTCGTTCGAGATGATTACAGTCCAACCCTTTCCTAGCACCCTATGAAATTTTTATTACGCTTTAAACTTTATGATTCAGACAGTGAGTATTGCAGTAGGCATAGTGCGCTGGGCGTTTTTGCTTGGCTTTAAAAATTCGTGTTGTTATTGTACTAGAAGGACTACTACGTATGTAATCATCTCGAACGAGGCTATTCGTATAATTACGATCGAACTTCACAAGGTAAGTTCGTTTGATCGGTAAATAATACTCGTATGTAGTGAACGTAGTGCTTTTGCATTAAAATAAGTTAAGAATCTAATAAGTTTAAAGAGATTTAAAACGTTAGAAACTTGAAATATATCTACCATTGATAGTTACCGTCTGCAATTATTATTCTCGAAATAAGACAAAATGGGATGAAACACTGAACACCAATTGCAAAATAGTTTATTACTATGCCGGAGTAATTGTAATATACTGGTTGAATAAAATAATTATTACCCTCAATGAAGAATTTTATACGTTGTAGTAAAATACGGGTAGAATCGTTATAATCCAGCAGTTTACAGAGGTTGGTTAGTCTCATCTGGCTTGTCCAATGACTTATACGAACCTAATAGTAATAAAACGTTTTATGCTTATGTGCCACCGGGGAACTCTGTCTCACTTTTATGCTTTCAATAGTTCTATATCTCGAGTTAAATATGTGATACATCAATAACATTTATCTGCTCTTGTCGAATTACGTTCATTACACGCGCCTTTTCTAACTCATAAATGCGATTCAACGAGCTGTGGATGTATTATACGTTTCCATGGCAACGATCGTTCAAGGACTACTGTCTGTACACACTTATTCAGAATAAGACTTTGCAAGCCTTAAAAGTGTAACATAATATGAGTTCTTGCAGTAAAAGCAGAAATAATTTCAGTCGTGTGCAGTTTTTATAGTCAATCCTGTAGGCTGAAATTTAATTGGGGCGGAAGTCTATTTCTTATTCATTTAGAATATACGTAAATATTTTCAGGACCTACATAATATATATCTGTATATCAAAGAAAGAGGCACAATTCTATATTTCTCTGAATTTAAAATAGTATCCGATTCTGCAACTTGATGACATTTGTACTGGCAAAGAAAAGTGATGAACCACGTTCTTTGAGAAAATGAGTTTACGTGAGAGCCTTCAGCTGCAAGCGTTGAACATAATACTATTCTAAATTTCCTAAGAGTTGTATTTTTCCCAAGATTCTTCATGGTAATTTACAGGGTAAGTTTCTCGGTTACCCTGTACACACCCACAACTAAAGGTTCACCTTTAGTCGGTAATTATATAGTAAATATCGACTCCTAATTCGAGCCGCCAATTTCAGTTGTTGGAATCGAAATCAGTGTCGCTACGGTAGTCAGTATTTGAGAATGCGAGTTAGTATTTACACAAGCGATTATCGTCAGTATTAGGAAGTGTATGAAACTGAACTTTAACAAATCAGGCGACCGATATAGTTGTTGATTGTGCTGTGGTTCTGCGATTTATAGTATTAATATGATAGCTGGCCCACAAACATTTCGCTTTCCCCTCTGAAACAAAAGCAAATTTTTTTCTTAACTAATTAAGTTGCGAGGTGTTTTCCTTCGTGGAAAATACCGCGAAAATTCCGGTCTCTGGTGAAAAAGACATTCATTTAAATATAAATTAAATTTTTATGCAAAATAATAAGGATTGCAAAATGTAATTTTTAATTAAGTTATATTAAAATAACCTCCAGGTATTACTCTGCGAGAACAATACAAAAGATCTCGGATGTAAATTAAAATATTACTTTAGTATTTCCTGAAATCCTCCAAGTGTTTGCTGTTGAATTCTTACTCTTATTCAGTTGTAGGTTGCAGCGTGCACAGTATCAAAAAGGAACAATGGGGGGATATAATCCAACACAAAATAAGGATTATCCATTTGTTCTAGTTCTTGCGTACTAGCACACAACAGCATGTTCTGAAAGCTCCGTGAAGATTATGTCGACGCCAGCAAACACCGAACTATCGTTCCAATAAAATGTAACAAGCTCCCAAGGACTTAATTCGAACATGTGGATACTGCGGTGATAATCCCGGTTTGTTTTTGTGAAACAAAAGTTTCAGACAGTAGTTTTTTATTAGTGTCACATTGCCAATGATAAAATATTGTATAGTGGAAGTGTAATATTTGAGATTATTTTTTTCATCGTCAAATTTACCAATAGGAACATTTCATGTGGGTCTAGAAGCGTCAATCAACTGTCATTGTAAACGATAAAAACCTACCTAGCTTTCCCAATAACTGATAAATATGCGCCTTGCTTTTAATCAACTATGCTGCGTATGATAGTTTTGAAATTTCTATCTTGGCAACTGTCACTGTCATATTATTTTCGAGTTTTCTTGCAACATCGTCGTTTTGAAATGGCAAGATTTGGCCAAGAATCTTTGGAAGATATTCAAAAAACTGTACAGTGTTACTCCGAGGAGTACAGTTAAAAATCAAAAGTCAATATGGAAACAGTTCGAAATATTTTTAAAAGATAAGCATTATGAACTTCTAGAAATTACTTCAAATCAAGAGCTTGGACTGATAATGAATGATTGGGCTTTTAATATGAAGAGAGCTAATGGTGAAGATTATAAAGAATGCGTTATAAAGACCATGTGGAATGTTACTGCAAAACTCCTTCAAGAAAAATACTACAAAGAGTACGCCCGAAAATTTAATCCATTTACAGATATTGAATTCAAACAAGCAAGGGATGCAAAAAATGCGAAACGAAAGCAGCTTCAGTCTATTCTCGGAAAGAGGAAGCAAAGTTCGACTGCTCTGAGTAAGAAAGTAATATATACAATAATGAATCTGTGGAACGAAGATTGTCCAGAAGGACTTCAAAAAAAACTGTATCATATAATAGCATTCAAACTAGCCTGGAGAGGGGGAGAGACAGCAAAATGCAAAGTGCATTTTTTTTAAAAAGGAAAAGAAATCATATGGTAACGTAACTGGAAGAATTGAATAAAACCCGAGTTTTTCCAAAACATGCCAGGGTGGAGCTCAAAAATTATCAGACAGTAAGGGGTTAGTGCCTAATTACAATAATCTCGATATATGTGCCCGGTAAGGTTATTTAAAAAGCTTATTTCTAAACGCACTAATAGAATTACGTCAGATCGACTATTTCTGACTGTAAATCCTTACTGGAATAAAAGCAATTCTGAATGGTACAAAAATATGCCTTATGGAGTAAATGAGATTGGAAAATGGACCAAACAATCTGCTGAAAGAATAGGGCTTGATCGATACTCTGACAAACAAAATCACGAATCATTCAAATCGATCAAGTGCTCTATCAAATCTTGCTAAATCAGGTGTCCCGGAAGAACAGCTCATCAAAATGACTGGACATGCAAATGCTAAGTCATTAGGCCCTTATTTACAGTTAGACGAGGAACATCATCATCATCATAAGGTTCTCAGTCCCAAGACTGGTTGGACGCGTACCTCCATTCTTTTCTATCCTGAGCTAACCTACGCATTTCCCTAAAAGTAGAACAACCTACATCCCTAACTATTTGAGAGCAGTAGTCTAATCTAGGCCTACCCCTACCTCTTTTTATTCCTATCTCTGACTCTAGTATGTCACGAACTATTCCTTCGTGTCTTAGAAGGTGTCCTACCATCCTATCTCTCCTACTCTTTATTGTTTTCCATACCTTTCGCTTTTCCCCAACTCTTTCTAATACTTCCCTATTGCTAACCTTATCTATCCACGGTATCTTCATCATGCGTCTGTAGCACCACATTTCAAACGCTTCAACTCTTTTTCTATCCGCTTCTCCTATTGTCCAAGTTTCGCACCCGTATAATGCCGTACTCCATACATACGACGTTAAGAGTCTCTTCCTAGTCTCTATATTAACCGTTCTCGAGCATAACAGTTGTTTCTTTTTGTTAAACGCAACTCGGCCCTGCGCCATTCTTTGTTTTATATCTTTAGTGCTCCTACCGTCTTGAGTTATTTTACTTCCTAAGTAGCAGAAATCCGCGACCTCCTCTATCTTCTCATTTCCAATTTGTATTTCCATTTTAGTTCTATTTTCACATCCCCTACATACCAAAATTTTAGTTTTCTTTTTATTGATTTTCATGCCGAAGCCCTGTGTCAAAACTGCTTCCATTTCATTCAGAGCCGCTCCTAATTCTTCTTTGCTAGATGCTAACACTGCTATATCATCCGCAAATCTGAGCATGTTAATAGTTTGGCCCTGTACATTGATTCCTGAGGCTGTTCTTTCCTTAACAATATTAATCGCATCTTCGATATATAAGTTGAAAACTAGAGGTGACAATGCACATCCCTGTCTCACTCCCTTCCGGATATCTACTTCCCTTTGTTCCTGCTCACATTCTATAACTGCCTTTTGCTCTTTGTAGAGATTATGTATTATTCTTCTGTCCCTGTATTTCATCCCTACCTTTCTCAGCACTTCGAACATCTTCCCCCATTTTACGTTGTCGAAGGCTTTTTCTAAATCTACAAATCCTATATAGACGCTCTTTCTCTTTTCTATCGTTTTTTTCTATAATTACTCGTAAAGCTAGAATGGCCTCGCGCGTTCCTCTATTTCGTCTAAATCCGAACTGATCTTCTCCTAATATTTCTTCCGCCTTTTTCTCCATCCTTCTTTGCACAATTCTAGTTAACATTTTTGACGCATGGGAAGTTAAACTGATAGTTCTAAAATTTTCGCATCTATCCGCGCCTTTTCTTTTTGGCAAAGCTACTATGATGTTCCGTTTGTAATCTTCTGGAATCTCGCCTGTCAGGTATATGCGACTAACTAGTTTAAATAAACGATCTATTACCTCTTGACCTGCGCACTTTAAGATTTCTGCCTGCAAGCCATCTATACCTGGTGCTTTATTATTCCTTAAACTTTTTAGTGCTATCTCAAACTCTTCTCTCATTATAGGACTCCCTAGGTTATCCCCCTCTACACTGCTTTCGCTTTCTAATATATCTTGCACTTCCTGTCCCGCATATAAGTTTCCTAAATATTCTTTCCACCTATCTGCCTTCTCCCCACTTCCGATTAGGATATCTCCTGCCTCATTTCTAATGTTTTTGGTACTAGATCCAATTTCTCTAAAATTTCTCCTAATTATTTTATATGCTTCATCAGTCTTTCCTACTTCGAATTTATCTTCCACTTCTTTGCATTTATTATCGATCCATTGCTCTTTCGCTTTCCTACATTCCCGAATAATTTCCCACTTGATCGCCTTATATCTTTGTTTCCCTGTTTCATCTAACCTATTTTTATATTTTCGCCTTTCCTCTATTAGACTCACAATATGTTTTGTTATCCAGGGTTTCCTACTTTCATTCTGTTTATGACCCAAAATATCCCTAGCTGAGGAAACTAAACTATTTTTAATGCAATTCCATTCTGCCTCTATGTCCCTAACAATATTTCCACCCGTGCCCTTTAGTGCTTCGTTTGTCTTTTTCTCGAACTTATTGCGCATATCATCATCTTTTAGTTTCTCTGGGTCAAGATACCTTCTTCCGCTTCTTTTTTTCAAAATCTTAAATTTAAGATTGGCTTTCATAACGACTATGTTGTGATCACTATCTATATCTGCTCCTGGATAACTTCTACAATCCCTAACTTGATTTCTAAATCTTTGCCTAACGAGAATGTAATCTATTTGATATCTCCCTAAGTCTCCTGGCATCTTCCACGTATAGCATCTCCTAACATGATGGTGAAATAGAGTGTTCGCGACCGTTAAGTTATGTTTATCGCAGAACTCTGTCAGTCTAACTCCCCTATCGTTCCTATTGCCTAATCCAAAGGGGCCAACTATTCCGCCCTCTCGCCCTGTGCCTACGACTGCATTGAAATCTCCTGTAATTATTAAATTTTCGTGCCCTCTCACAAAATCTAGCACATATTCAATATCACTATAAACTGCCGCTACGGCCTCATCACTGTAGTTAGAAGTGGGCATATATACCTGTATTATTACTGTTTTTACAGGTTTCGAATCTAACCTAACCATAACTACCCTGTCACTTTGCTGTAAGAAATTTTCTACACTCTGTCCTACATTTTTCCGCATAACAATTCCTACTCCCGAATTTCCTCCTACAGATCCTGTGTGTATTACTCTAAAATCTCCGCTCCAGAAGTCTCCAGCTTCTGGCCATCGCACTTCACTGATACCTACTACGTCTAATGCTAACCTATCCATCTCAATTTTCAAATTCTCTAACTTCCCTACTTGTTTCATGCTTTTAACATTCCACGCTCCGACTCGTGAGATGTTACACTTATCATTTCTGATGACTCCCCCCGAAGCAGTCCCCGCCCGGAGATCCGAATGTGGGACTATTTTACCTCCGGAATATTTTACTCCAGAAGGTGCCATCATCATAAATTAAAGTACGCTGTACTAGGGATAAAATAATGTGGTGGTTTCCCGTTGCCTTCCACATCGCAGTAGTGTGTATCACAGTGCCATACCAACCCTCACGATCTCTGCCACTATGATTACTGAAAGAGCTGCTGCCCCCTTCCAGGGACTTGATTTAGTCTGGCTTCTCAAATAAAAACCCCTCCAATATGGTTAAATCTATGGTTCGGCTCTTTATATCATTGAAGCGCGCAAGCCATCCCACCCGTCCCAGTATTACTAGAACTGCGTCAAGGTACAAGTCCTTTGGGATAGGAGGAACATCATGCTAGTTTAATAAACAACCTGAGACCTGGACCTTCTGGAATCCAAACTACAAGAGATATAAACAACACCTTCCACTGGCGAGGAATATTAATACGCATGCCGGAGGACTTGTCCGTGTTTTGTTCGATACAATCACAGGACCTCCCCAAGCGCTCCGCTTCATTCATAACGTTATCTAATCTTTCCACTGTTTATTGTTATTGAATGTCTGCATTAAACTTTGCTGGAATAAAAATGTTTGCCTCTTTATTTTCTGGATTATTTTTTAGATTTAGATCTTGATGATTTTTAGCCGCTTCCTGTCTGCGGAAATATTAACACAGGTTTAGAAATGTGTAGTCTACAAGGAGGACTCGTAAAATATGCTTCAAGGCAAATATAAATCATTTGGGAGGAGTTATAGTTCCTTGTGACTAAACCCTCACCAATGTGCATTCTATTTGTCTTGGTTGTAGTAGTATGCCTTTATTTAATTATTTTTGAACATGACATTGTGCCAAATTAAAGTATCAGCTGTGTATACCTATGTTTGTGGATGGCATCGCAAGCGAATAGCTCTTTAATGTCGCCATAAGAATTTACCTTTGCATTATTATCTGGCTCTGAGCCAACTAATAAAGGCAACGTCTTAACTGGCAATTTATAGTATGTAGAACAAGTCTATTTACTCCCTACTAAGATACCAGTCCCAGCCAACTTTAGTCGTTAATTATTAACTAGATTTAATTTGTCGCGTTGCCACGTACCTACCTAGAGATTTACATAAAATTAGTTCTTTCTGGGTAGAACAGAAATTGTGTTAAAGAACGAATTAATATTTTATTCCACAGTTAAAAGGTCAGCAACGAATTATCTAGCTGGACCTCAACATTGATAAGTAATTTGTTGTTTATTTGAATGTTATTCAATGAAGAGACATTGTTCTCTAAGTTAAATGACCATATTGCCTGCAACTTCATCGCCCTGTTCAATATCTGCACGTACCAACAAACCCCAAAGTATTTCCCGTAGAATAACTCCAAACCGATATATTTATGTCAACAGCAACTGCGAGTGATTTGTTATTGTGTTCCGATCGATGGGATTCGGAACTGCCTCCGTAAAAGTTGGTCTCGCACGACCCTTCCGTCCTGATTTTACTGGAAGGAGCGCGACCATGACTTGCATTCGTTTCACACTGAGGGATCTCTCCTGCTACAGCCTGCTGAGGGCAAGTTACAACGTCCTTACATGAACGTTATTCAGACGCGATTGACATTCTGACATTTTCTTTGTACCCTTTTTAATGGAATCGATTTGCGACCGAAAGTTTTAAATTTGTGTTTGCGTTTTCGTTTTCGGTTAGAGTAAAGATTTCGTTTTCTTTACTATACCGTGTGACAAACTTCCATGTGTACATGGGGAAATAACATGGGCAACTACATGTTTGGGGATTCCTGCTCACCATGTGTAGTTACAGTGGTGGTAAAGGTAGCAATCGAAAGACTATTTTTTTCTGCGTATGAGGATATCAAAACTCTGCAATTTTCCGATTTATTAAAGCATTAAAAGCAAAAATTACACTAATAATTTTCAAATTAAAACACGGATATTCATCAGATTATCTATGACAATTTAATTTATTCTAATCAAAGACTCCCTTGATTCTAATTTCTAATTCGTCTGAACTGTCAATATTTGTGAAAACATATTACGGTGGCAATAGTCTGCGGGTAGTCCGTGACTTATTTTCTGTAAAATTCAATAACAGTCCTATTCCTTCGGTAACAACAATAAAAAATTTAGTTAAGAAATTTGAAGATACTGGCAATCTTTCATTGAAAGAAGGTAATTTTTACTAATAAATTTACTTGGTTTTTATTTAGATAATTCTGATTCGCTTATTATTATTACCTAGTTGCTAATTCCTTATTGTTCGCTAACTTAAATTTTACTGGGATTATGAGAAATTTAACAAGTGATAACGTGGAGTGAAACAAAACTAAAATTAATCTTATCATTTATTTTTTTAGTCGTTCCAAGAAATCTAAATGTTAATAGGCCTGATAACTGCTAGTCCAACATCTAGTTTAAGGTCTATTGCCCTAGAATGTAATGTTTCAAGAGAAACTGTCCGTAACATATTAAAAAAAACAAATATCATCCCTTTAAATTCCAATGTCACCAAGAGTTACTTCCTTTTGACGAAGAATCAAGGCAAACTTTCTGTGAAGAAATGCAAGAACGGGCTAATCGGGATCGCAGCTTCCTCTCATAAATTTGTTTTACCGATGAGTGTACCTTCACTTTAAATCAAGAGCCAAAGATACAAAACGTTAGGCATTGGGCCTAGGAAAATTCCAGAATAAATCTAGCCACTACAACGCAATACCCTCAAAAAATCAATATTTGGGCAGGCATTTTTAATAATCGCATTATAGGACCATTTGAAATACAGGGAAATTTAAATTCAGAAGCTTATTTAGATCTTTTAATTAACCATATTGGCCCTGCATTAGAAGAAGTTGCACATGCGAATCGGGAGGTCTGGTTTCAACATGACGGATGCCCAGCACATTTTGGAGCACAAGTGAGGGGATTATTAAATGAAATATTTCCAGAGAGCTGGATTGGTCGAGGTGGTGCTATAAACTGGCCAGCTAGATCTCCCGGTTTGGCACCGTGTGACTATTTCTTGTGGGGTCATTTAAAAAATAAGATTTATAAAACTCGTCACCCAAATATTGATTCTCTAAAGAATGCTATTTTTGCGGAATGCAACTTAATAAACGATCGGCAACTTGCGAATGTGAGAAATTCTTTCTATACTTGGGCCGCCGAACAGACGGAGTGATCACCCTGCAAGAACGTGCTCTAGGCGGGACCACTATCAATTTAGGACAACCGAACCGCAGTGATGCGCTTTCTTTAGACCCAACGAAGTCGCATTACTCCAATTCGGTCGTCATAAATTACTATTGGCCCCGCTAGAGCACGTTCTTGCAGGGTGATCACTCCGTCTGTTCGCCGGCCCAAGTATATAATAGGCTGGGATACTGTCTGATACAGAATGGGGGTTTATTTGAATATTTGTTATAGTTATTTTTCTTTTTTTATGTTACTTTAATTTCATTTTATATTAATAAGTTTTTGTCCTTACCTAGATATGAAATAAATAAGTATTAAATTGCCAGATTACAAAATTCATTAGAGCAAAATAAACAAATGTTGCCGCTTGTTAAATTTTTCATAGTTGCGGTAAAATTAAAGTAATTTAATTTTTATTATTTCATTTTACTGCTTTACCACCACTGTAACTACACATGGGGAGCAGGAATCCCCAAAAATGTAATTGCCCATGTTATTTCCCCATGTACACATGGAAGTTTGTCACACGGTATGTAATGTATTAACTGAAGGAATTTTTAGAGAGACTATGACCAAGCTCTAAGAAGCCGTGAATTGAAGTCGGCGATTATAGATTTATTTTAATTAATTTTTATATCGCAGCCCTATGTCAAAACTAATCGTGAGCTGTTTTAATTGTTTCATCCTGTATGTTAATTTCGGAGTAATCGCATTTTTTACATAAAGAATAAAAACTGGCGGTGTTTTGCTCCCTTCTGGAAATCTACTTCTTTACGTTCCTGCTAAAATTCTAAACTACCGTTTGCTTTTTGTTAAATTCTGTCCCTGTATTTTACTGTTACATCTTTGAGCACTCTAAACTTCTGATTAGGATAAAAATGTTAATTTTGCTATTCACCTGAAATAGTCATGCAGCAAAAATGGTTTACATGTTACTTACCAGAAAATTTTGGAGACTTTGAACGAAGGGGGTACAGTAAACCGAAAATTTATGCTTCAGGAATTTACTGTCTTTCATAGGAGAGCAACTCAGACTCCGTATTTTCTGTTATTTATAGTTGCAATTAAGTAAATGGGTGTCCAATAAATAAGACAAACAATTAACGAGCAGCGAACAACTTTAGAGCTGTAACAAAAGGGGTCTCTTGCCGAAATTCATGAGAAACAAACTGACGACAACCTTTGGATTATTCAAATAGAATCGAAGTTCTGTTTGCAGTAGTAAGTGAATGTAAAATTCAAGAGCATGTCAATAAGATACTGGCTGGTAGCCAGGAGAGGATAAGAAAAATTTTGGATGAAGAAGCTTTCTATTTAGTAAGTATGTAGAGACACGTTATGAATGTTTCAATGCTAGCTTAGTTGTCTCAACATCATAAAGTTGTCACTCCAAAGCCTGGTTGGACGCGTAGCTCCATCCTCCCCTATCTTGAAGTAATCTGTACATTTCTCAAAAAGTAGAACATCACACTTCCCCAAGTATTTGCAAACAGTAGCCTCATCTGGGCCTATCTATACTTCTTTTTATTCCTATCTCGGCCTCATAGTGTGTCGTGAACTGTTTCTTCTATTGGGCAGTATTTTACCAATAGTATTCATGATACAGGATGTGCTGGTACACCGTTCCAAATCTTATCATAAAGGTTTAGATTTTGGCTGCAAAATTCATCGATCGAGGAGCAGTTTACCTGTTTTTTATACCATTTCTGTGTTCATTATTATGAGTAACTTTGTTACGTTAGATTATACTTTGTAATTCTATTAAAATACTCAAAACTGGCCGCAGCAGAATAATTTAAAATGAATTAATCTGGGCAAAACTTTTCAACTTGTAACTCCGTTTTTCAGTGACAATATAGCTGGGAGTGAAACAGCAGACTGTCTACAAACAGCCAACTGAAATCGGAAATTCTGTTGAAATCGTCTTACGTGTGCCCTGAAAGAACAAAAGTAGACTTAAACTAGGGGTTTGGAAATCAAACTTTTCCAGTCTGAATACGCGGCACAAGAAAGGGGAAATTTAAACTTTAAACACCTAGAGAAACTTTCGATTCCCCGGAGATTATCAAAATATATTTGACAATATTCGCGCGAGCAGGAATAAAGTGACGGCAGATTTTAAATAAGAAAGTTTCGCAACTTATTCGCTTTTCGGAATGCTACTTCTTCAAAAACTGGAGCGAACAACTTTAGGATTTTCACAGGTTCCCAGCACATTGCATTAATACTTAATAGAAAGCTAGTTATTTTATATCTTACGCCGAAGGTTACACATATAGTATTTACAAATTATCACATGAAAGGAATTTCGCTGCGGTGCCTTCTTGACCAAAGCATTCCAGATAGCTAAAATAGTGTATAGAACTATAGATTTTTCTTCTTTATAAAATACTCTATCATCCTGATACTCGATACTGCAACGTCATACGTCAGCAATTTAAATTATTTCAAACAGTCACGTAAAAGTACTCGAACAATCGGTCAGAGGAGAATGAAATGGATAGGTTATTCCCCTAAATACACCCCAGGTGTTCTCTATTCGTTCTTATTCATCCTGAGCTTAACTACATTCCTGTTTGCATAGATGTGGTTGCTAGGATATAAATTCTACGAGAACAGCCCTCCAGTTTTTCACGGTAATCCTACAGGGTCCACAAGATAGGGTCACAGCATAGGTTCTCATACGATTCAACGTAGTCTATGCTCCAGTTCGTCGCACTATCTACTAAAGCAAGTTTTATACTAGGCATGTTTCGGTGTAATAATATGCTGTTTTTTACTGAGAAGAATGGGTGGTTTACAACAAATAAATATGACTATAGGATAACATTGACTTGTTGAAAACCAAATTTGAAATAGCAGAGTCCTTATTCTTGAATTAAGCCATTTTAGAGGAAGAGCTGAACACTGAAAGAAAGGTTTATTTATATCAATAAAAATTTGATTTCTGTCAAACAAATGGTAGATCTGTTAGGTATTCAGCGATATAGCGTGTCAGTTCATTTAAGCTCATTTGGAAATTGTATTTCACTTAATTTCATTATTTATTTGGGGCAAATAAATGATTTGTTAGCTACAAATATATCATTTATTTGTCACAAATAAGTAATATATTTTAACAATAACAAATTCTATGATTTATTTGTGTCAAATAAATTGTGAAATTAATTGAAATAATACAGCCAGATTTTCAGATCAGTATAACATTTCGTTCACCATAGTATATTTCTAATGACTAATAAAAAAATATTATTATCACAGAAGACAAAATGAAATAAATACCAGGTGTAGTCAGAGCTGTTCCTTCGGCGTGAATTTAGTTCGTCCGTCCTCATCGGGGGCGGTCATTCCGGCAGACTATTCGATTTGTTGGCATTGATTTTACATCTGGCCGACACACATAAAAGCGACCCTTGTGATATACCATTTGTACTCTCGCCTTCTTAATACTTACAGGAACCCGCATTCATCGATTTTCCTTCTCGTCGGTTGTGTTCGGAGACAATGCCTGGCTTTCTGATTTTTCATTACGCTAAGTGGCGGCATAGTGTACACATAAAGAGGTAAATGAACAACAAGGGAAAACAGTAATTATTGTTATATTAGCCAGCAAAAAAATAAACGAAATACTTAACTCCAGACCAACATATATTAATATCTCTTAAGCTGATTGCTCAACTCCCTCGGGCTGCAGCGAAAACTAAAAAAAATATGTTTTAGAGAAATTGAAAAAGAAATACTCAATTTATTTTAAATATTTCACGTATAGTAATATGAGTAATCGAGTAATGTAACTTTTTAGATAACGATAACCCAATACATTATGGTGCAGCAGCGATACCCCACGCGCGCACGACAATGCCATGAAAAGAAGCCCGTCCCTATCAAGCGCAGAGTTTGTTTATTGTGTGCATCCCCTCTCTCTCTCTATCGTATTTGAAGGTTTTAAAATTGGGTCCCGCCGACATTTCTAATTCCGTCACACATGTCGTTTTGTAAACAGCTTAGCAACTTGTTAGTCTAGCTTAGTGGTTAGCACAGATTTAATTACTGTATTTGCAGAAAGCTGACTGTCCTTTTACGAATTGAACATAGCTTTTACTTGCTTCCTTCCTTTATTTGTCCTTGTCCAATTCGCTTCTTAAATCTATTATTCATTTTAAAATCGCAATACGTCCACGAAATGTTAATAAAACAACGGCGAATTAATTATTCAAATGATAAATGGTTAAAAGCGGGAGATATTATCTATTTAACAATCCATTACTTAGACTTTCAACAGGTTAACTTCGTGAATGCATTTAATGTATTACTTTGGAGGGGCCCTTTTAACTTTGAGGTTTTACCTGAAACCATTAAAATTAATCTATTAATTTTAGAACAAATATTCATGACAACTTTTTTGGAAGAGATAATGTTGCAGTTGGCTCTCATTAGGATCTAGGAGGGCTGATCTCTTCAGCGCACGCGTGGTAGCTGCACATGCCTTTTTCTGATTGGTCAGGACGTAACCATAGCCATTAATAATTCGGAACATTTTCCAATAGCGAGATTGATGAATATAGAGCTAAAACTAAACCTACATTTCATTATCGCCGTCGACACATCAGCAGTACGTTGAAAGCTACAATTTGCTTGACTTTAACAGCAGACTAAATTTGTTGGAGTTTATAGGATTTATTTTTAGAAGTCATTTCTTGCTTGAGAGCATCCAGCTTAGCGCGAACCTACTTTTTTATCTACTGACTCCGTTAAAGACGCCTGTTGCTCTTATTTATCCACTACAAATGCATAAATTTCACTCCAGCGGGTTGGCTAACAAATCATTGTGGGATTATAAATTGGCAACACCAGCCTGGGAAATACTGAGCTTGGACGTAAGTTTCTTTCAGTGTACATTATGGATTTTATTCTTGCTTGGAAAATAATACATTCTAGGAAAAACTGGGGGTTTCTCACGTTATAGAACAGTCGCATGTGGGTATACGTGGTGACATACTTTTTCTATTAATATGGATTAGTGAAAGAATAAAACTTGCAATTTAACATTCACAGTTTTTCATTTTGTATCTCTATTTAGCACTTGTACAGTGCGTAGCGGAATAGTGACCCGACGCGCTATGCATTAGACCATCGGAGGTGCTGAATTTCAGGTTTGGTCAGCAGTACTTAAACACATATTTTCTTGATAATACAGAAAACTAAATGTAGAACGAATACGCTTCTGATGTCAGGGGATTGGGGTTTATATCCTCTGTAACTGACGTACATTAGGAAGATGTATCATGTTAGTGAGACGATATGGTGAGGTATGACGGCTGGCTGCATATAATTGCCTGGTTTTCAAATAAAGAATTCACGAAATACAACGCGTAAAAAACTTAATAAGGGTTAAATTCTTAGACACTGATGATTTCACTCGAATGTTTTTCCAAAATATAAGAGAAATTCAAATGAGATATCAGAGTGCCTGTTCTGATAGTTTTATAATATAAATTATTCTCTGCTCTCTCACTAGTAAATGCTGAATCATCATCAGATAATAAGTTAGCTAATTTTAATCTCTGTTGTTGTAATCCCCATTGTTAGGAAATCTTTAGAATCCCTATTTTATTTCACCAAGTTATTTTCGAGACAACCTGTATACAACGATGAGTAACGATGAAGCAGCCCTATAAAAACCTAGAGTTATTATTTTGCTATTGGAAGCGGTGTAGCTTAGAGCGAAGGCCTTATTTGAAACAGGAACTTCCTTTGCCGATAAATTGCGACACTGTCAAGAGCATTTTGATTTAACCACTGTAACTTTCGAAATGATCCAGTAAATTTGAGACGCAACAATGGTATCGCAAACAGAATGAATAATAAAGTGGAGGGGGGCATTATTGTGAAGCGGGGCTCGGCAGAGCACCATGTAATTTAATAGTATATCTGAATGGAATGCTAGAAATGCTTTGATTTATTAAACATAACAAAGAACAACGAAGAGCAATTTGTCAGGAATTTTTGCGTCGGGATAGGGCGGCATCCTCTACCGTAGAATGTGCATTTATAACATATATTGCCTATTGTTCCCAGCAATTTGCTTTCATGCGACTTTATTAAAGTTTTAATGAACTGCATCATTTGATAAAGTCAGAACATTAAGGCATTGGCAATGGCCAAAGTGGTCGTGGATTTAGGACTGATTCAGTTCTTGCCAGCAAGGTGTACATCTGCTCAAAAGTAAAAAAGAATTGGCAGCAACACGTTTAAGGTGATTTTTAACTTGCTTTATATTGCTTTCCCATATGCCTCCCAAGTGGGGAGCACGAGGTGGTATGAAATGCCATGTGATCATTAATTAACAATTTGATAATTTATTCTGTAAGCTAGCGGCGGTGATGTACATCCCATCTTACTGGTATCATTGATTCATCTAGATTTAGAACAATCCAAATGTAAAATAACAATACAGACTGCGTCGCCGAAAACAGATTCACCCTTACCCAAAGTTAAATGGGAAAGCTCAAACAGCCAAAGTTTGTTTCTTAAGTGCAATATCTAATACACTTGTAGAGATCAAATTAAACCTTCTTTTGTACCCTTTTGTCAACAACAATGCATCTGTTGAAGTTTCTTGATCTGAATTCTCGCAGAATCCAGCATTATTCGCAAACTCCTAGCTCTTGAAAGCGCACAAACTCCAGTACGCTTTGTCTTCAATATTTTAGTATCTGCACTCAATCAGGCTCTTATAATTTATTATTCGCATCAAATTTGCAAAGTGAAATTTACTTAGCTTTTCGTGTTCTGTTGGCTGGTAAACAGATCATGCAAAATTCAGGTCTAAAGGCAATATCACTCGCCCGCTGACCGAATAGACAAATAAAAGAGAATTATTCTGGCCTTCTTTGCATTATTGTATCGAATTTTAAAGTAGCTCTACACGATCGTCGAATCAAAGAACTGCACAAGCGGTTTACTTTACTTCGCAGCGGACAGAAGAATGAGGTACCGAAATTATTTGCTTAAAAATGATTTAGTGCTCAAACTCCGCGCTAGCCATGTGATCATCGAGGCTGCTTTAAACCTACTGTATTAATTGAACCACAGACTCTATCAACTAGAGTCTTTAATAATGACTTCTGTCCCATCTCAATTCCTCGTATTTGAATTGAAGAATTAATACGTACATCCACTAATTCGTGACGAGAGTCCCTCACAGACGTATGTACAAATTGTACATATTTCAATATAATACAAAAATTTTTAAAATGTGAAAGGAATAACTGGGGTGGAAAATGTGTTTTCTTGGAAAATTGTACTTAATATCCGAAAAACGAAGAACGGCTTGATAAATGCACGAGCTGTCATCTTTGATATATTGAATTTTTATGATGTGTTCAGCTCAAAGGGAAGGATAGAGAGGAGCTTAAAGGTTAGAATTAAATTTTCAAGAGTAAATGTACGCTCTCGCCAACATAAAATTTGACTGACGGAGCAAGATACAGAGTATGCAGAGTATTGTCTGTAGAACAATTTCAGCTGTACGTCATAGACGCAAGGTGCATTATCAATCTGATGATGATGGGCTGCAATAGTCTGTAGAATGGCAGTGTAGTCTGCAGAACTTTTCTTTACAATAATTTGTCTCTAGACATAAGAGTTCTAATCTGCCTGACATGCCAATATTTAATTACAAAAGACGAGCTGCAGGATCTACCTATGCATTAAGTGTTTTATAAAAGTTCGAAGTTCTTTAAAAATTAATTATGCCCTGCGAGGTTTCCTGCTACAATAAATTTCGTTCCTTAGATAATCCATACTGTCTTACTTTCCCGCTACCTTGCAATTAAGTACCTATTACTTTGGAACTTTTTAGTGCCATAACTTCCAGGTAAATACGGCTGCAACGAAAAATTTTAAGACCCTAAAAATGTTGAATATTTTACACGTCGAATACTAACTTATCGAATGCTTTTGTGATATTAGTAGATAGTCTATCCCTGTTCTGAACCAGAATCCCATGTATTTTCTTACGGAGGTTTATATTGTCTACTAGATGGCTCCTCAAGAAAAGTCTTCGCCAACAGAACATAGTTGCAGTAGGTTATAAGAAGGCTACCATACAATATAGAGGGTCTGATAATTTAAGGATAAAAGAACATTGGGTTCCTACCTACTTGGCATCTATTAGGAACGATTCGTACAAACTTAAACTTGCGAAAACCTGTTCTGAATAATGCAGTTAGTGGGTGAGTAATGTACCTCGTCAAGTACCGCTTCGTAGCTCCGTACGTCCTAAATAATTAATAAATTTTCGTTCCTCATTAAACGGTGCACCGAAATCGATGGCGTTCGTTTATATATAGAAACTACATGCAATTAGAGTAATTACGTTTAATAATATATATGGAAGGAAAATCGATAGGTATAGAGAATACAAGGAATTAGTAGTGTTCATTATGTACAGAGAGCAAATTGAAGTATTATCGTAATCGTTATTGCTGTATTGACCGAACGAAAATAATGAACTTTGCAATGTTGTACAGCTTATAGGTCGGTTCAAAATATACATATTATACAACAATAGTATATACATTTATGTTAATAGAGAATTTCCAAAGGTTGTTTATTAACTCATGCCGTTCGTAGCCCTCCGTTTCTTTCTTTATTTTTTTTTTTGCTGAACGCCAATAAGTACTGCTTTTCATTCCAGACTCTGAGTAAGAATCTGATATAACCAGAATATCGCGAATATATTAATTAGTGCTGTTCTGAAATTCTCAAGTTTTAATTTTAAGTTTCAGTGGTGGTACGAGTATAATTGTATCTAGTAGTTCCTTGAAATTTTCGCACGAGGTTTCATTAAATTAGTCAGAGTTGCAGAGTTAATTAAAAGAGCTTTATCAACCAGAATATGCTTCTGAAGTATTGAAGGTGATGTTTTTAATTACGTGATTGCAAAAAATTTAAAACTTAAAGATATTGATTTAAGCAACTGCTGAAGTACCTACCTAATCCTAATTCCAAAGCTTGGAATTAATCCAACAAAAGTATCGTCATTCCATGCTATGATCTTACACTCAATTATTTAAAAATTTCTTGACTCATACCGCAAAGAATAAGTTCAGGCCCATATACCTCTTCACCAGTTTAGATTTCTAGAAAATCGTTCTGCTATACAGTAAATTCATTCAATAAGCCATGAGTTAAACCGAATATTAGAACGCAGGACACATTGTACATCAATATTCCTAGCCTCTTACAAGTTTTGACACGCTGACCTGTTCTGTCTGTCTGTCTGTCTGTCTGTCTGTCAGTCTAAAAGATTAAGAAATTCCTTTTCGTGTACTTAAAATCATACTTAAGAAATAGAGAATTCTACGAAAGCTCCCTGGTGTCGCCAGATTTTTACTTTTAATCTCAATATTTTGACTTTTTCGCAATATATTGACTTTCTCCTCAATATATTTATACGGACCTGCGAAAATCAGTATATGTATTAAGAAGGAAGCCAATATATCGAGAAGGTCAATATATTGAGGAAAGTCAATATATTGGAAAAAGTCAATTTATTGAGGAAAAGTCAATTTATTGAGAAAAGGTCAATAGGTTGAAAAAGTCAATATGTTGAAAAAAGTCAATATGTTGAGGAAAACCGAATATACTAGGAACTTGTCAATATAGTGAGAAAAGTCAATATGTTGAGAAAAAAGGCAATATATTGTGATTAAAAACTAAAAATCTGGTGACACCAGGGAGCTTTCATAGAATTTAGAACCAGGAAAACGTACGAAAATCAATATATTGAGAAGAAAGCCAATCTATTGAGAAAAGGCCAATATATTGAGAAAAGTCAGTATATTGAGAAAAAGTCAATATGTTGAAAAAAGTCAATATATCGAGAAAAACCGAATATAGTAGGACAATGCCAATATAGTGAGAAAGAAATCAATGTTAAGAAAGAAGGCAATATCTTGAGATTAAAAAATAAAAATCTGGTGACACTAGCGAACTTTCGTAGAATTTAGAACCAGAATAAACGAAAATGTGGCTGACAACTTTTTGAGTCCCCCAAGACAGTATCATGGGACCCTTGTTTTATGTAATATGAAAATACCACTGTTAGGACTATTAGGACTTATCTGAAAAATAAGACGCAAATACATAATATAGCTAAGGACTAATAACGAGCTACAAATATTTAATATATTTCATAGTGTCTTGAGCGCAAAAGATAACAAGACGGCAGGGCGTACTTTTCTGTGTATAAGAATGGAAATGGAAGAAAAGGTGTTTGCAAATTTTAATTATTACTTGATGTATTTCAACTAGAACGTTCTAATGAAGAAAATTTTGTGTGCAGCCAACGGTGAAGGAGATTTTGAAAAAAATGAACACATCAATAAAGAAATGTATTATTTCCGTTATGGCGAGTTTTCCTGTTTTTGTTAGAATAATTGAAAACTGCAGGATTTTATAAACAGGGGCGCTATTCTGCCGCAATTATAATTCTCTCGGTGTCAAATCCACTCATTCTTTAAATGAAAATGAACGCTAAAAAGACACTGTTTCAGTCAAGTTTATTATTGGCTCACTGTAAATGTTTTTAAACCAGCAAACGAGCACTGGGTCTCGAACCAGGTGACGGTAACCTGGGTACTGTGTACGCGGTATCTGGATTTGTCGTCGCAGCACAGGTGTGCACTCCAGACAAGATGTAGATCTGGGATGCACTTTTCTGGCACTATGTGCAATCCCATAATAGGATGGCCCTTCACTGGAATGTACGTAGTTGTATAACCGCCCTTCAACTCAACCGTGCTAGATGTTCAATCACTCACTGCAGTATCTGAATGGAGGCGTGCGAATTTTCACAGCACCGAATACATTCAGCAGTGCTAATTCATGGATTGAACATTCACTGCACCCATCGTGTTTCAGAACAAGTCGTAATTAGCCTGTTACACCTCTACAACGGATTAACTAACGTATGTTTAATTATTGGTAGTCTCACAGAAACAATAATTAAACACCGGCACTTACTTCTGGTAGTCTATCGTAGGTATATTTGTACAACAGTCAATCGCACTACGCAACGAAAGACGCAGCTACCCAGGTACTTTCAATAGTTCAGAAAATCTGGTCATTCGAATCGTGTCTGGCAGATAAGCTCTTCATTATCCGGTCGACGAGCTGTTCTATGAGTTTTTCCGACAGTATTCGTGGCCGACCGGTCAGTACTTGACTCCTTCCCATCAATCGACTCGGAAATTGCAGGGTGCATTTTTCTCTGGTTCATTGACGCGTATGACGTCGTTCCACATATTTCCATTTTTTTCAGGTGTCGTGATCTTTTTTTTTGACGGGGCAGATCAAAATAATTAAGTCAATCTAAGTTTGTTAAATGTATAGGACGTTCTAATTATGCTTTGATACACTATTTCTTAGGTTCAAATCGCCGGCAATCTTTTCATAAATAAATGACTTAGTTATTAGCGAAAATAAACGAAAACTGAGCTTTTCAACGTATTAGCGTCCTAAATCTGCTGGCTAACGCGATAGTCCCGCCGTTTGTGCAAATGAATTCAATTCCGAACGTATAACTTGAGCAACTTGAGTGACTATCATTTAATAACTTATCCATCTGCATCTGCAAAGCTGAATTAATGTCATTTATAGAGCGCATTAAGGAAGATTATACCTCCGCAGGTATAAAATCCGTATAGTAATGGCCGCCCTAGTTCGCGATCGATACCAAATGCATCCCGAAGTGAACCATGAGATGCTGAAAGCGGGCAGAATTAGTAAGTTCCGAAGTAACCACGTAACCACTTAATCTGTGAGGGTCAGGTCATAAACCGGAGCTCCGGAGTCCGGTAAAGTTCCGCCGCTTGGCTTTATGGCTGCCCGGGGCCGCCTCTTGCGTCCTCGCGACCGGCAGCGCTTCCTAAGCTTCCGCCAAGAACAAAGATCTATTGCTTAGTTCTGATCGCGTCGTCTTTGAAATCCTTGTACAATGTACTTAGAGTTGCTGCGGGAGAAACCTGCCGGATACGCTCATTATGTTCGAACAGGGGCCTTAATTCCTGTAGCTGTAGGTTCCGCGCTACAATGTTCTTGATCTAACTACATCCATATTATGTGTCCTTTTGTAAATAGGATTTCGCGTTACGCTAATGCACAAAACCATATGATGCTAAGGTCACAATTTGTCAGCAATACATCACATGTGTGAAAAGTCGTTACAATTATCTACTTTTCATTATTCTTGTGTAGAAACAATTCCAGTTTCTTTTTGTTTAATCAATGTATTTCCCATATAGAATATGCTTAATTTATTTGAGAATCGTATCTAATAAAAGTGATGTTAGTCGTGGAGAATGCGCAATAGACACGTACCGTTTCGATCTAGCGAGGTCAGATTTTTCGTTTCCGTCTCTTTTTAATACGTACGGGAGCCGATCGCCAAAAGTGCGTACGTCTGAACTATCACAGGTAGGTATCATGTTTGTTGTCGATGTAAAAGTATACGCCGTCAGAAACGACAATTGTTACCAGTTAAAATAAATGCTACCCGCTGTGAAACAGTGAATTTAAGTATCAAATTTAGTTCTCTTTGGAGTTATTTCCGTAAATTTTCTTAAATACAAAATATGCGGGCTCTACCACAGGAACAAGAATTGACCAAGTTTTTATTGGATGTTGGAGATGGAGTTTTGAACGATATGAATAGCAATTTAGAATTGCCACAGAGATGTATTTATAATTCGGATATCGTTGAAAGTATATATGGAGGAATCAATTAGAGAAAAGCGATTCATAGATATGACCTAATCAGCTATTCTGATGTTGAAGACATTAACAAAAAAGTGGTAGAACTGTTAGATATAAAAACAGAAAAAATATACTTATACAAACTTGGATAGTGTTGAAAATTGTGATAATGGAGATTTAAACGATGCTATTCTTCCTGAATATTTAAATACTTTAAACCCGTCAAATTTTCCTCCGCATGAATTGAAGTTGAGAGTATATTGTATTGTGATGTTGGTTAGAAATCTTAGCATTAATGAATGCTTATGTAATGATACAAGATTGTTAATTTTACAATTGGGAGACAATACCCTACAGTGCAAAATTTTAACAGGCGATAAACATGGAGATATAGTTTTCGTTAACCGTATAACGTTGTACTGTGAAAATGTTTATCCATTTACTTTTAAAAGACGACAATAATTTCCCATTAAACTAGCGTTTGCAATGACTATTAACAAATTACAAGGCCAAACATTTGATCAAATAGGAATTGATCTCCGAAAAGAAATATTTACTCACGGACAATTATGCGTGGCTATTTCAAGAGTTCGTTCTTTTGAAGGTTTGATAATTTATTTAGGAACTCAAAGAAATAGCCGTATAGTTCAAAACTACGTTTTAAGTTCTTAACACAATCATTCGAAATAATTTTCTTCTGAAAATGGGATGCAATATCCCGAAAATGCATTATAGACATAGACTTTAGTTTAATAAATTGCATTGATATGAAACATAGTACCTAGTGTTAAAGCAAGAATATCAGACGCTCAAGTTTTGAAACTAATGAGAGTGGGACATGCATTAGACATCGGTGTAGCTGATGGAAGTTTCAAGTCATGCGCCCGATTGAACTTTGTCGTTATTGAAAAATAGTTTGTCTAGGAAGCCAATACATAATAAATGATCAAGGAACACGCACAGGGCTATTTCCTTTAATAAGGTTCGATTAGGTACCTTTTTTAAGTGGACCACAAAAAGGAGCGAAAGAATAAATATATATGATACAATTAATAATGCAATGAAAAACATACACTAAGATTCGAAAATAGAACATTGTGGAAATTAATTTTTTATAGAATAAATAGCTTTACGCATTTCCGACTCAGACCACATGAAATTTCATGGGCGCGTTTCATACTACTAACTGTAACATGTTCAATATAAATGTTGCCAATATGACATGAAAATTGAGATGGATAGGTTAGCATTAGACGTAGTAGGTATCAGTGAAGTGCGATGGCCAGAAGCTGGAGACTTCTGGAGCGGAGATTTTAGAGTAATACACACAGGATCTGTAGGAGGAAATTCGGGAGTAGGAATTGTTATGCGGAAAAAAGTAGGACAGAGTGTAGAAAATTTCTTACAGCAAAGTGACAGGGTAGTTATGGTTAGGTTAGTTTCGAAACATGTAAAAACAGTAATAATACAGGTATATATGCCCACTTCTAACTACTGTGATGAGGCCGTAGAGGCAGTTTATAGTGATATTCAATATGTGCTAGATTTTGTGAGAGGGCACGAAAATTTAATAATTACAGGAGATTTCAATGCAGTCGTAGGCACAGGGCGAGAGGGCGGAATAGTTGGCCCCTTTGGATTAGGCAATAGGAACGATAGGGGAGTTAGACTGATAGAGTTCTGCGATAAACATAACTTAACGGTCGCGAACACTCTATTTCACCATCATGTTAGGAGATGCTATACGTGGAAGATGCCAGGAGACTTAGGGAGATATCAAATAGATTACATTCTCGTTAGGCAAAGATTTAGAAATCAAGTTAGGGATTGTAGAAGTTATCCAGGAGCAGATATAGATAGTGATCACAACATAGTCGTTATGAAAGCCAATCTTAAATTTAAGATTTTGAAAAAAGAAGCGGAAGAAGGTATCTTGACCCAGAGAAACTAAATGATGATGATATGCGCAATAAGTTCGAGAAAAAGACAAACGAAGCACTAAAGGGCACGGGTGGAAATATTGTTAGGGACATAGAGGCAGAATGGAATTGCATTAAAAATAGTTTAGTTTCCTCAGCTAGGGATATTTTGGGTCATAAACAGAATGAAAGTAGGAAACCCTGGATAACAAAACATATTGTGAGTCTAATAGAGGAAAGGCGAAAATATAAAAATAGGTTAGATGAAACAGGGAAACAAAGATATAAGGCGATCAAGTGGGAAATTATTCGGGAATGTAGGAAAGCGAAAGAGCAATGGATCGATAATAAATGCAAAGAAGTGGAAGATAAATTCGAAGTAGGAAAGACTGATGAAGCATATAAAATAATTAGGAGAAATTTTAGAGAAATTGGATCTAGTACCAAAAACATTAGAAATGAGGCAGGAGATATCCTAATCGGAAGTGGGGAGAAGGCAGATAGGTGGAAAGAATATTTAGGAAACTTATATGCGGGACAGGAAGTGCAAGATATATTAGAAAGCGAAAGCAGTGTAGAGGGGGATAACCTAGGGAGTCCTATAATGAGAGAAGAGTTTGAGATAGCACTAAAAAGTTTAAGGAATAATAAAGCACCAGGTATAGATGGCTTGCAGGCAGAAATCTTAAAGTGCGCAGGTCAAGAGGTAATAGATCGTTTATTTAAACTAGTTAGTCGCATACACCTGACAGGCGAGATTCCAGAAGATTACAAACGGAACATCATAGTAGCTTTGCCAAAAAGAAAAGGCGCGGATAGATGCAAAAATTTTAGAACTATCAGTTTAACTTCCCATGCGTCAAAAATTTTAACTAGAATTGTGCAAAGAAGGATGGAGAAAAAGGCGGAAGAAATATTAGGAGAAGATCAGTTCGGATTTAGACGAAATAGAGGAACGCGCGAGGCCATTCTAGCTTTACGAGTAATTATAGAAAAAACGATAGAAAAGAGCGTATATATAGGATTTGTAGATTTAGAAAAAGCCTTCGACAACGTAAAATGGGGGAAGATGTTCGAAGTGCTGAGAAAGGTAGGGATGAAATACAGGGACAGAAGAATAATACATAATCTCTACAAAGAGCAAAAGCCAGTTATAGAATGTGAGCAGGAACGAAGGGAAGTAGATATCCGGAAGGGAGTGAGACAGGGATGTGCATTGTCACCTCTAGTTTTCAACTTATATATCGAAGATGCGATTAATATTGTTAAGGAAAGAACAGCCTCAGGGATCAATGTACAGGGCCAAACTATTAACATGCTCAGATTTGCGGATGATATAGCAGTGTTAGCATCTAGCAAAGAAGAATTAGGAGCGGCTTTGAATGAAATGGAAGCAGTTTTGACACAGGGCTTCGGCATGAAAATCAATAAAAAGAAAACTAAAATTTTGGTATGTAGGGGATGTGAAAATAGAACTAAAATGGAAATACAAATTGGAAATGAGAAGATAGAGGAGGTCGCGGATTTCTGCTACTTAGGAAGTAAAATAACTCAAGACGGTAGGAGCACTAAAGATATAAAACAAAGAATGGCGCAGGGCCGAGTTGCGTTTAACAAAAAGAAACAACTGTTATGCTCGAGAACGGTTAATATAGAGACTAGGAAGAGACTCTTAACGTCGTATGTATGGAGTACGGCATTATACGGGTGCGAAACTTGGACAATAGGAGAAGCGGATAGAAAAAGAGTAGAAGCGTTTGAAATGTGGTGCTACAGACGCATGATGAAGATACCGTGGATAGATAAGGTTAGCAATAGGGAAGTATTAGAAAGAGTTGGGGAAAAGCGAAAGGTATGGAAAACAATAAAGAGTAGGAGAGATAGGATGGTAGGACACCTTCTAAGACACGAAGGAATAGTTCGTGACATACTAGAGTCAGAGATAGGAATAAAAAGAGGTAGGGGTAGGCCTAGATTAGACTACTGCTCTCAAATAGTTAGGGATGTAGGATGTTCTAATTTTAGGGAAATGCGTAGGTTAGCTCAGGATAGAAAAGAGTGGAGGTACGCGTCCAACCAGTCTTCGGACTGAGAACCTTATGATGATGGTGATGACATTTTACTAATAAAATCTTCCAAAACCACGATTTTTACATACAAAAATCAAGGAATCTAAAATCCAAATCCAACATTTATATTGGCAATAAAACAATGGTCGTGTAACACAACGTGTGTTAACGTTTTATCATATTAACACATTTTTAACACAAGTTGTGTTATTTTAAAATTAATATTAACTTTCATACATTCAACAAATAATTATACAAATATAGAATATTGTAGTACTTAAAATTGTTGCTACTTCCCGTGATGAGATTTGCCGTACATCGAAAATCACGCGGACGCAGCTTTAGACGGCAACAGGTTATTGGGCCCTCGATGGTTTAGCGGTGGCTTCACGCACAAAGCTAAATCGCATTCAAAGGGAGTTAATAACGCTCATATTATCCCTGACCAAGCTACATAATATACGTCAGGGCACATCCACCACTGCCACCTCTTGCTACTGATGCAACTGCTGTTACTGATGTCTCCCACAATAGCACATTGCAGTGTCAGCTAATCTCCTGGACGCAAATGAACAGTTAATGCCAGCAAAGCAGGAAATGCATAAAAGCGAATGTCAGTACATCTATGTGAATATGTTGACTACTATTTTTTGTTCCTACATGCGAGAAATTCGTCCTTTTTTAGCACGAGTACATTTATTTGCGGAAAGTTTTAAAACCCGTTTGTAAAATGCAGATTGGGTTGGAGGGTTATGGAAAGAAATTTTCACAACTTTTAGGGAAATTTGCAATCGCAAAAAACACTTTTCCTCTTCTGAAAACATCAAAGCAAATTCGTCATCTGTTGGCGTGAGCGCCAGCAAAAGTAGCTTTTACTGCCTTGGCAGTAAAGTTGAACTTTAAGTTCATGTATACAGTCGCGAAATGTCATGTTTTTCTGACGTTTGCCGTTAAAGATTTAATCCTTCCAACCGCATCACAAATTTAGTAGAGCTGGACGATATGCTTCGTCAAAGGAATGAGTAGCACTCGTAAAAACCGGTACACTTCAATCTGATTGAAGGTCTTCGGAGTTAATGGTATTAATTCAAATGTTTTTGACTGAATCTCGTAAAGTGAGCCACTCCAAGTAATTGAAAATGTTATATACGTTGAAATTAGTATCGGAAAGCCGGTTATTTTCGAGTGATTATTTCGTCCGCTTTGTTACACAAGCACTGGGGAAATTGGAGCTTGAAAATTCGATAAAAGCGTTTGCAGAACGTGTAAAATTGTTGAACCACTACTTTCGTGGATCAGAACAAGTTCAATTCAACACTGCTATTTCCGTTTACTTCGGGAAAAAGTGGCTCACTGACCAGTAAAAAGTCAATAACGACAGGAAGTTTGCTTTGCTTCTGTACTTAGAAATATAACGAACATCCATTGATAAATATTTCAGTTACCATTTGACAGTGACAATACCGAAATCCTCGATCCTCGACGTTTTTTTTTACTATTTGTACAATTTTCGATCAAGAACGTCTTGATACGTTACTTTATTAAACCGGGGTGTTGGAATGAAAATTATATTGCAATCTCTCCATTTTGTGCATAGTTGGACGATATGCACAGTAAACTGGACGTTTGACAGTAGTAGTAGTGTGGCCACTGCAATGCAGATGGCGGTGGCGCTTATTCTCATATTTCTAAATAGAAAATACCAATTTAAAGATGGGACCGCCGACTAATTCTCCCAGATTTATTCGGTTGCCGCTAAAACAAAGAAACCTTGAAAATTTCAAGCTGTAGAGGTTCCGTCTGAAGAGTTCTCAGCTGTGATAGAACATAGAAACCAGTCATAATAGATTGTGACTGTATTTTGCATAATCCTAAACACACTTTTAGGCGATAGGTGGCAGCACTTTATAGACTAACAGCTGATATATCCCAGCCTTAATTAATTTTTAGTATTATAAATATTCTGAACTTTAAAATTTAAATCTTGCGTTGTGAAATGTTGGCATTGTCTTATTTATTTAGTTCCCACGCAACATAAACATCCCAAGAACTTATTTTTTTATATTTATCTTTGGAATATATGGACTGGGGCGACTTTCTAAGAGTTTATAAAATACAGGACAACGAATATCTACAATTCAACTAAAATGGTTTCACAAACAGCTAAAATATTTATTTCAATAATGGCGGAGGTGCCCGATTGTGAACGCTGATCGATGGTGTGTTTGCATTTTATTAACTCCTCAGTTTCACAATAATTTAAGAAACGGAATTTACGTTGAACCAAGTTCATTTCTGGCAGAGAGTGAGAAAGGCAAACATAAAACAAAAAAGCGGGCGTCCCTGTTCGACTTTACGAACGTCATCTCGTGAAGGTTCCTTGAATTATTTATAATTTAATTCGAGAAAACGCCGAAACATGTTTCCTGAATCGGATACACTTGGAGTTTGACGGCATTTTCACTGATTGCATTTTTTACGAAATGACGGTGTGGTGATTGCCGTGCGGCAGTTACGGTACGAAAGTTCCCGACTGGAAGCCATGAATTATTGGAGGCCCTGTGTGCGTTATTGCTTTCGGCATCAAAACATGAGCATTTATTTATTGAACGTTCAATTAATTCCGGATACGACCGCGGTTATTGATCGCGGAGCTAGAATGTTACCTATTTGCTTTCCATTTCTCCGCTGTTTCATATTAAAACTTAATTGGAAGACTTACGTATACTGGAGGCACGTTTGTGTGTATACAAATAATAGAAACTGATCGATATTTGCCGAGTGAAAATGGAAATAGCTGCGGAAGTGAAAACTCTTAACACTTTGTGTTTTATGACTAATGCAAACAGCAACCAATCTGATTTTGTAAGTACCTTATTAATGACAGAATGATAATTTACTACTCTTGGGGAGTGCGTTACCTGGGAAGCTTAAATCCTCACTTACGATTCTCTCTAATCAAAGTAATGATGAGTATAATGTTGTAACAATGCACAGACGTAATGCCTAAGAGCTCTAATGAACTTAGAGTGGCATTCCGAAATTGTTCTACGAGGCACTGATGGGACGTAGAAACTCTTGACTCCCACTTTTACGAGATGGCAAGAGTTCGTGCTAAATTTGCACCCGCCATCACAGCTCACGTAGAAGAATCCGACGTCAAACCGCCGCCGAAGCCTCCACTCACCGCTTATAAAAGTGGGTGCTCCGCAGAAGAAAATTCAGTATTTGGCCGTCCGGCCCTCAGCTGGAACAAATACTCCCAGCATCCGGGATGATGCTGGCCCCTGACATCCGACCTAGTAGTACTTGATCGACCGTTCCGACTTTGCCGTGTGATAGACTAATGGCAACCGTCCTTTAACTTTTGAGTAAGTACCCTAGCTTGTTGGTAACATATAAGTAAATACGTTCATACTGGGGAATTTAAAGTGCTGTCTGTGAAGATTAGATCGTTTTGGCAATCCTGTGTGGCACTTGTGTCTGTAATGGGACGAGATACCGGCGGAATTCGATCGCATCTTTGTAATGGGCGGCTTTTGGTGAAATCTTAAGGCAGGACGTTTACTTATTTGCAACGGACAAGCTAGCGGCGTTCGCCCAGATGATTGCACTCGCGTGCTGCGAAACCCGGCTCGGAGTCGGCACCGTTCGGTGCTCCCACGAAAACTCCGAGACACCGTAAGGATTCAAACTTGTTAATAACTTGAGCTGTCTTATCCCTCAACTACGGGTTCCATTATTTCCGTCCTATTCGTTAGCAAAGTCAGGTCAGATAAAGCAATTTTGTAAGAAACCTATTAGGCTGGATTTTTTGGTTCATTGAGGGAACACACGCGTGAGACCGAATTTTCTTGTTAATTCGCGATATATTTGTCTTAATACACCACATGATTTAGATCGCATCTATCAAAATTTAGAATAAATCAAGTTCAAGCATTTATGAATTTTGCCCACTGTGGAGCACTGTATCGAGTAACGCACAATGGCTCCATTATACATTAAACACGGCTAATTAGACTAGTTAACAACTGATGAAATAAAACATATCAAATTACGTACTGAAAGCGTCAGGGCGAGTTAGCCGTAGGCGTATTTTGTACTGGATCCTATAGTTACAACTCCTTTCTAGTTGGCGCTGTTCAGGCTCCCTTTCGACCACGCTAATGCGATGTCGACGGTATGCAGAGAATTTGCATATAACACGACAATTAGTTCCGTATCATTTTCATCACATAGTTTTCAACTTCATCTTGAATGCAGATTGTTTTTCGACGAGCATTAATTGAAACCTGGACGTGACGCTATTTCAATTTTAACGCTGTCACTATTTTGTTGTGTAACTTGTGGTAATCAATGTAAATCTCGTCGAATACAGGGTTTAAAGAATAAACGCCAGCAATAAAAACTTAATTATTATCCACATCTAATTATAGTAATGAGGCTGTAGAGGCTGTAGAGGTAGACCAAGAAAAACTTGGAAAAACATAATGGGTGGATATAAATACGTTAGACCAGAAGAGAAAAGAGTATAAGGAATAACTCGGGTCGACATATTTATATACTGTCACGTGTTCCTTATACCCTTTGTTAATAGCTTCCAACCCTCCATTAAAATTATCGATATTTACTTTATACTTATTGGTTAGGGCACTCAATATGCCCACGTGTGTTTTTGATTACTTTAGTGTGACAGACTGCACCAATCAAGATACGTTCAATTCTCACACTGATCACATACAGTGTGCACCTCAATCAATCTGCCATATCAAGTTTTTATTACAAAGTCCACTAGAAATGTACCACAGCTCAGCTATTACCTTTGTTGTGGATGCTGAAGCTTTTGGGCTTTCTCTCACTCATTGACTCGCAACTCACACCTTGTTTTCGTCGCTCTTTGTCAAAAGTTATCTAAGAAATTGTGGAAATACAACTAAGATCATATAAAACCAACACGATATACCGTCTGGTTTCATGAATAATCATAGTTGTGTGGCGGCTCTCAATTATTATCTAGTTACTTATAAATGATATTCAAACGTTATGCGCAGTTGCGTAGTGGTGTACCTCAGGGTTCCATTCTTGATCCTCTACTGTTCATCGTTCACACTAGTAATTTTACAAATTTTGTGAAATGCTGTGGGAGACACTTCTATGTTGATGACACTGTGATTTACCAATCAACAATAAATATCTACTATTATTCTCAATTTGTCAGTTTATTTATTAATTTACATTTACAGCAGATAAATTAAATATCTTACTCCACTGATGCAAGGAGATTCGAACAGAAATGACGTATTTATTATTATAGGCATATCGGTTCTGTCTGCTGATGACTAAATAAATATTTTACTCGCCTATCGTACGAACCCTTCAGTTCGTGTTTTGGGGGATCTGAAATTATTATGTTTACCGAGTCACTCAAACTTCCACACGCAACATACCTACCCTCTTTGATGGTAAATAAAAAATTGTGTCAATAACGGGGTTCATTCTTAAGTAGATACTTTTGTTCCCCACGCAGAATAATAGGAAAGAATAGGTAATTGGTGGAAACGATATTAAGGCTTTGGAGTTAATTTGTTCGTGTGTTTCATTAATTACACAAAATTTAATTTTGTTGTGGAAGAACTTGCTGATTGCTACAAAATTATTATAACCTGTCAAACCTTCCTGATGAGATAATATCCTAGTGGTCCATGCTGATCACCATGTGCTATTTGACGTTTATATTGCGCTGCCTGCGTTTTGTTTTAACGATCTAGGTTGACAGCGAGTGTCAAAAAAAATGTAGTTGTGTGTGCGTGAATTGTCATTGTGGCCTATCCAAATTCATAGTGGTGTTTCTCCATTTCTTCAAAATTTGTTGTGCTCGTCAAATTTACCGTGAAATTATGTGGGGTTCCTTCACCGTGTCGGACAGCAGCTTTTACGAGGTGGGGCTGTGCTTCGATCCGAACCTGCCTCCGAACCCGCCGGGATGCTTCTACCAGTATCCTCTGGTAACACATACGCCGCCTTCGGGCTTGCTGTCGCCGCCTGTTCTGAGGTTAATTGGATTTTCTCTTTATTCTATAAGAGGATCACGAATAAGTCGGGACATTTCAAAGAATATAGCTCGCTTGAGATGTCAATTGACGTAATCGTGGTCCTATAAACAAAGCTTTAAGCGAACAACCGTCTTGCGGTTTCCTATTTCCGCTTCTTTTAGCTTTCGCAACTGCAGGAATTATTTGCTGCTATCTCATTTCAGTTTAAACTTGTATTTCTTGAAATATGTTCTCTTAGACACAACTTAGACTCTGCTCGATACTGACATCATTTTAGAAAGACTTTCACAAATATAGATAACATCATCAAGTACATTTCAAGTCTCAGTTTACAATATTTCATATGGTGTAGCATGTAGTTTTAAAAATAAGCAAATTTTTCGGTACCTTTTTCTGCAATCTGACGTAATATAAATACCACTTTCATCCACAACGTCTCTTAAATGCCCCTCTTCATTCAGCCATATAGATTTCCGTTAAACTCAGTAACGGTATCCCTCTCTCTACTTTCCGTATTTGCTTCTATTGGTTTCTTGTAAATGGGCGTTGTTGGTTGGGTTGAAGAATAACAACTTGTAAATGCAACTTGAACTTTATTCTTGATAACACACTTTTATTACAAATCGGAAAACTTAAACTTTATTCTAGTTCTGAACGTATGTACAATAATACAACTCTGAAGATTAAAAGATTTAGATATAATGGACAAATTCAGACTCAATTACCACTACCGGTTATACAGTTTCACATCCCGTTCCCTGAAGGGAAAGACTTGGAAATAGTAGTTTGAGGCGAATGACTGAATTGTTACGGCAGCTTCGCTTCTTTTATATTAAACTGAAAAGTCCCCAAGTCCACTTCACCCAATCGGAGATCTTGTCCAAGTCAACGTCGCCTAATCGGAGTTCTTGCATATTACGTCAGGATTTAAGTTTTTGAACCAGTGTTTGCACTTGGAACAGATGAGGCGACCCCGCCTGGCGAATCATGTCCAGTCTCCATTCTGTTGAAGAGGAAAGCTCCGCCCTTCCAGTGGGGATACAGTTGCGCGCGCCTGAAGACTGTAAATGCGACACTGCATGAAATTACTCCAGTATTTTTATGACTGCCGTAGGGAATACATCGCTCTCTTTGTTATTTTCACATTCGCACAAATTATTGTTCATAACAGCCGTGATTGGAACTTTCTTCAAATTCTTTGAATACATTTTAACTAAGTTGAATATACAAATGCTTAAAATTGATTTCTATCTATTTTTGCTACTCCACAGGCATCAGCTGCTGCTTTCTCAGATAGTGCTTTCAATCTTACCCAAACTTGTTCGATGGTGTCTTCTAATAATTCACATTCATAACCTTGTTTATCCTTTCATAGTACAGCTTTGGGAAAAATATGAACAAAAGTGGCTGAAAGAAATTTAAGTTTCTGAGGTTGCTGATAGGAACCGTAATAGTCACGGCCAAATAAAATGACAGGGTCCCAGAAGTAGGTCAAAAATATAGCTAGTTGCAATCTTGAATACATTTTGTATAATTTTGGTTTACCACTTATTGCTCTAGGTCATCAAATAAGAGCTGGAGGGAAGAAGAGGGACCAGGAGTTGACGAAATGCTTGTAACTTAATTAGGTTGGTCTGAATTTGGTAAACTTGGTCTAGTAGGAAAACGAGAGGTGGGCGACAAAATTAGTGTTCTGGAAACAAAGAACAACAAGCAGAAGTGGTGGAAGACCTCAAAAGTGAAGGCTTGGCAGCATTAAGAAAAACAGCGGGTCTGAACTGACACTACAAAACGCAGGATCGTATGAATTGGAATCGTACAGATGCTAACATCTAAGAATGGATGGATACAAACTGAAAAGAGAAAGAAGGACTATGTTCTTTTATATTCGGTAGCACGTTAAGGGTTAGTAATTAACCCATCCTCATTCCTCACGCTCCCAACAGTCCCTATCTTTGATCGGAAAGAAGATATCGACGTGCGGTTTTTACTCTTTCTTTTGCCATTGGGTCTTCCGTTCATCTAGCTCTATTTCATCTGATTAAACGAAGAGAGTTCTTCTCAACGATGCCAAGTTTGCCAAATTAGGTTACACCAAATTGAAGTTACAAGCGTCTCCTCAACCAGATGTTCCATTACCCCCTCAATTTTGATCTACCTATATTTTAATTTGACTTTCTTAAGTTGTCGTAGGAAAAACATGGTACATAACTCGATGGAACGCGTATTTCATATACATTCGTACAAAACGTTCCATTTTCTATACTTCTTATGTAATATACTATTATATTAACGTTTGTAAAGTAACAGAGAGTCAGCAATAGATCGATGAAAACAATCTTGCTTAAAAGTGATTTCAAATTTTTATTTGGAGAGGCATGGCATCATTTCATGCAAGTGCCGATTCGAGCTCGGCATGATTCCAATTAGTATTCCATAAATCCGGCTTTTACGATTGTAATGACGTTACTGTAAACTGTAAGGAAGATTTTATGGCTTACATAACTCTAAGCGAAGATATCTAGCTTTGGCTCTATTTCAGCTTGTTCGCCGGGGCAAATTGCCACTTGTTCCAGATTCTCACACAATACTCGTAATGCTGTTTTATGTCGGCATTAAAAAATAGTAATTCCGATCTGTATATGCCAAGAAGGAATAACCCCACAAGTACGGATCCGTACAGTAAAAGTGACGAGTAGTATTACCAACTAATCAAACAACATTTTTCAATAATTTATTCCTAATTTCAACAGTAGAAAACAAAATCCACAATCTACAAACGACAAAATAATAATAACTAATAACATTTCGCAACACATATAGTAATACGAAGAACCAAAAAGTTACAACAGAATACAAAATTAACAAATAAACACAGTTTTTGAATGACATTTGAATATCTTGCCTTAAAGGTGAGATACATCTTCTCACATTCCATCTATGGGACATTTCTTGTGTCAATATATATGTAATTTTGTGGAATCAGTAAGTAAGATAAAGTTCTTATTAAACTAGTGTCAAAATAACTGCGAACTGAAAATAACAACTCAACATTATGGCGGAGGCGCAGGAATTGAATCAATATTAACACATTCTTAGCGATATTTATCGATCTTTGCGATTAGATATACAATATAACAACAAAGTTAAAAGATCAAAGTTCTAAGAATTATTCGTCGTAGTTGTAAGACAAGTGACAAGCCCTAAAAAGATTTTGCAGAAATATGTAAAAATTATTTAATGATGCACGCCATTAACAGACAATATTTAACGTATAATTTGAAATTTTCATCGCCATAATCCTTAGAGTCCCTAACAGGTGTCAGACGCGATGATAGCGACCCTCCCCCTTTTTTTGTTAACAAGAGGCGAGAGATCTCAATTATAGGGACTCGTCAGCGTCCCGACTTAATTAAAATATTTGGAGCGTCGGGGAGGCCCTGCGACAAGGTCGTTTCGGCGTGTATTAGATCTACCTGATATTGGGCCGACGCCAATAGGCGCCGAACTGCCAATATCAGAGAGCGACGTCTGCCTAATTTCCTTGCCCATCAAATGCTTAATGAGCTGTCGATTAGTGTGCAATTAATCCCCATTATCCTGATTGTGTTTCTTGTTGTTGCAGCTCTGACGTCAGAGAGAACTACTGCGGCCAGTACACGTTGAACAGGTGAGTGGACCTTTTGTGTTAGCTGTTAAGCGAAGCGGCCAATCGCGATTGAATCTTTTGCGCTATTTCTGGAGGGCGTATTACGCATCGACTAGTTCGAACTGGTCTATTTTTATGTGTTTCCCTCAAATGTCAAGTGGTTGATGAAGCTACCGTCGGCGGCGCTGCTACGTATACACCAGTAGGGTCCCTGTATTGAGAGAGTACCGCAATCTCCGCCATGTTTACTCACAATAACAGGCGCCAAATTTGAATTGTGCCGGAACGTCAGATTTTATATTTGACATGTGTTACAAATTGCGGATTCGCCTTCCGATTTTTGTTCCATAAACAAATAAAATTTGGTTGTAATGCGTTGAGGAATAATACTACAGACCAGATTGTGGAAATATGTATCATTGATTCACAAAAGACGATAAAACATAAACAACACCAAACAAACCAACATTTCAGCTGGACTTTGACTGACATATCACATATGACATTTTGCTGCTGACACGGCAGTCCGCCATGTTTACTCACAGTTCTGAAACACAGTGGAGCTATTGATTGCGGTACTCTCTAAATACAGGGACCCTATACACCAGGAACTAAAGTAATATGTCATGAAGTTGTCGGAAAATATAATGCAATACGTCTCAATTTCTGCTCAATAAATAATTTTAATTTATTAATGCAACTAGATAAAATTAATTCACAGCGAGTACACCTGGCGTGCATTTTCGGACTGACATTCGACTCCTGGATCCCGCATCAACAAATACGCTTAGTATGTATTGCTGTTAGCGTTTCCATTGCATGTAAAATCTCCTGAAATGCTACACTTTCGGTACTTCGCTTGACTTAAAGACAAATCGAAAATGTACAGTACATCCGTCACGTTTTACATTTGAAGGAGACGGAGGCAGCAGCGCAAATAAATGCTGTAGATTTAGGGGTGCGAGAGACACTTCCGACACACACTTCAATAGGAGAGTTTTTAAATTCCGTTCAAGAATTCCACGTATTTTTTGTTGGTGCGTTCTGAAGTTTACCTACTGAACTTCAGAAACTTATAGAACATGCTAAAATAATGTTAAAACTTATATCGAAAACTTCATAGTTTCTGACAGTTGAAATTTGATGTTTTTCAGTTTTTTAAAAATAAATCTTTAACTAGCTGATTTCAAAGAAATTTTGTCGGCATGTCTCTATCAACATGCAACGTTCTCGAAAAAATTGTAATTTAGCAACTTTCGTTGTGGCATTGAAAATGAACTTTGTTAAATTTCAAGTATACATAGTAAATCAACACAACAATTTGTAAACAATGAAAGTGTGTAAAAATTTGCAAGAAATCGAAACGACAGACGACAAAACTGGAATGAAACAGGGAAACAGCGAAGACTCCGTGAAACGTAACTAATTGCACGTAGCCAATGGCCGTCTGTCAAAAACTGCCACACGAATCAGCAGATCGGGAGTATCGAACGCGAATTCAGAACCGGAAGTTAATTTGGCTTAGAACGCAACAGAGATGCAAGAAATAAAGACTGAAGGTGTGGAAGAAATGACCAAATACTAGCTGTTAAAACGAGATCACATAAAAGTATACACTATTTTATCTAAATCCAGTACAACAAGTTGACGATAAATTGCACTTGACAAACAGTGATAACGATGACAATTCCTCAGAAGTTGAGAATCATCTTGCAACTTCTGATGAATCTGATGCTGAATAACTTTCTGTAGCAGTAGGACTATTTAAGGCACACTGTTCACTTATGAGACATCTCACCACTATTGAAGTGAAGAATAATGCTGATTACAGCATGTTTGCAGAAGAAGAGGAAACTCCTATAACATGCAATACGGATGTCCGGTTCTTGTAGCACTTAGAGGTACAAGCCTTGGGGTTATGTTTGAAGAAGCAGGAGCAATGACAGATACGTCAATAAGTCTTGTCCCCAAATTCTTTGAATGGGCAGAACTTATGAGAACTTAGATGGAATACTGTAGAAGGTGCTGTGTGTTAACTAGAATAGAGAGAATGGCGAAAGAAGTTACAAGGCAGGACGGGAGTGAGAAAAGATACCAGCGAACGTTGAGAAAGCATGCACTAAAAATATTCTGCGGGCATTTGCCAAACTGGATCAATTGTCCATTACACCGGTCAGCAGAATTCGGACTGCAAAAGTTCAACGCTTCCTCTATAAAATTTCGGCCAGTAACTCAGATTTTACGATCTCACACACCCCCTTTTATTAATAATGCGCCCCGAAAAATCCGCAAACCAGACAGAACAATAAAAACTCCGGAGTCTGCTTAGCAACCTAAAAATAAACTCGTTCCAAGAGAGCGCGTGTATACATCTATACTGCGTGTGCGTCTTTTCAGTTGGAAATATATTTTTAGGGGTCGTCGGTTTCTGTTGGCCGATATAAATGTCAGAGGAACCTTATCACGTGATAAGGCGGAATTCCGGGACCCCGACGCTGGTCTATTCCCGACGACCGGTTGGTATTCCCCGGCGCAAGGATCCCGCAGCAGGCTGGGCACACGCGGATTTTAATTGCTGCTTGCAAATTCCGGGCAGCTTTTCTAAAAACGAACAGATAGAGAAGGTAATTGTATTTAGGTAAAATGTTCAGGTAGGCCAAACATACAATAAAAATTAGCTCACTATAGTCATCAATTTCACTGGGCTATGTCCATACAATATAACGAACCTAGCAACTACGAGTAGCAACAAACACACGAGCAAACCGAAATAAACTATTGATTTCAGAGAGCCAATAATTGCCACTAATTATTATCAAACACATTAATTGGCTGAAACTACTGCTTAATAACTTTTTAATTATTCCCCAGCACGAACTCAATAAATCAATATTAATAAAGCACGCGCCGTTTTTATACACCCTTCTTAATTGATAAATGTAGTCGCAAGTTATTGACGAAGGTGCAAAAGAAATTTTATCGCTATGGCGTTTGCTGATAATTTCATCCAAGCGTGGCAGTATTGAAGAAGATTAGAGTAGTCTGTAGGTGTAAATTTGGTTGCATAACCAAACGTTGCGTTGCATGTATGTTTGGTTGTATAACGGAGGTAGCAGAAAGGGGTATAAAGGGGTATCAAGGTAGGAATTTAACTCTTGTTTCGTTATTTGCAAATTAATCCGAATATCATTCCTTACACAACAGTTCTTGAAAGAAGCGTTCTATGATTTATAAGGATAAATATAATTATCCGAGATGTTATGGACCTTTTATAATCGTCAAGGACGTAATTAACAGAGCGAAATGAAGGCTGTAAAGCTGAATTAACGGCGTTTAAAGGCAGTCGGGATAATACAAACTCGTAAAAATACCCAGGGTCCTGTCGGAAAAACGAACCACCAAGTTCCCCGCATTATTATCTAGACCTGTTTTATGACACTTTCTGTCAAAAGAGCGCGAGGAAATACAAAGTTATTTCGTAATTGCTAGTTAATTGCAATAGCCTTTCCTACGGGGAGACGCTTGCAATGTTGCCTATTGCTGGAGTTCGGAAACAAAGTAAATTAACGAGAGCAAGCATCCTCACTTTTCAAACAGCGAAACATATTTACGTCTGGATTGCCACTCAAACTGAGAACTTGGCGATTTAATACCACTCCTTCGAGTTTGTTTTATCAAAACGAATCCAACGAGCCGAGAATAAACACTGACGTTTCATGTATCTTCCTTACATCTACTTAACAAAGGGAATTAATTATATTGCATTCTGAAGAATTCTCAACAATTATGTGCTGCACCGATCTGGAAACGATTAAACGTTGCGTACACAGAGTTTTGCCGCGGGTGCTCAATAAAACTTGTTGGCTGGTAACTGACAACTCTCACACCTGAAAGTGAAACATAAGGAACGACGCCATACGCGTCAGTGAACCGAAGAAAACTGAGAGATGGCACAAGAATGCGCTTTGCAACTTCCGAGTCGATTGATGGGAAGGAGTCGAGTGCTGACCGACTGGCGAAACTGGCGAAAATACATAAAACAGCCCATCGATCGAATGATCGAGAGCTTCTTTACCAGACACGATTCGAATAACTAGATTGAACTACGTACGTGCTAATTAAGGGCCATCTTGCTACGGGAAGACACCGCGTACCCAGTTTAAATCATCCGCCGAGAGACCGGCGGTTATCCAGGATACCGTCACTGGGAGAATTGCTTGCGAAACCTGGTTCAAGACCCAGTGCTCGTTTGATATTCGCTCAAATGAATAAATGCCAATTAAATTTTATCGCAAGAAGCTCAGTAAATATTTTTTATCAGTCAAATAAATAGTTAAATTAATAGAATTCATTTGTTTCCGTCTTATAATTTTCTACCACATTCACCATACCCGCGTCAGAGATAGTAGATTAATAATTGAATAATCAGTTAAATGTATCATAACAATATACCAATAAAGGGTGAGAAATAACCTCCAGCTATTTTAATTATTCCAGTAACAACTATGTTCACTACAATCGCAATCCTCAAAACTGGTTTCCACTGTGGTTTTTGCATGTCCCAGCACGCTAAATTCCCGCTTACTCCTCTTCCATACATGAGACGAAACGCAAGCTGAAATATTTAAAATCCGTCTCTTTGTGGAAACAATTATTTTTCCACTGAAAAGACGGGAATACAGCGTTCGGCAGAAGGCCGCTTTGTACACCGGCATTTTCCTGGTTCCCCGAACCTTTATTATCCCATCGCAAACAAGCCACACGTTCGGATTTCGTGTGTCGCGTGGAGGAGTGGACGAATCCGACGTGGAACAGCAGGCAGAGACACACTCACACACACTCGGTCGTCGCAGATAAAATGTCACAAAGGTTGAACGTCCTCTCTGTAATTCTCGGCGCTCTGTTTAAGCCCTTTGTTTACCTGAATGACTGGATGCGGAATAATACATCGCTTGTTTATATTTGTTTACTTTGGTGGATGTGGCAGTGAGAGTTTAAAAATTCAAACGGAAAAGTAATCTGAAGCGAATGTATGAGACCGGCAGGATATGGAAACAGCTAAATTTACTGCACATGCCTTTGAATGTTCAGAGAGATCTCAAAGCTGCAATGACCTCTGGACATTAACATTCTGCTAGCTGAAAAGAGCCAATAAATGGATTAGAATTTCAATGTAGTTGATTTGGAATTCTCGGCACTAGAATTAGCAAACATAAATGAATGAAAATGTAAAAATTTCGTTGGTGAGAGTTCGTCCTTCTGTCTTTCTACTTACCATACATCAAGGAGCTTGTGAAGGACATTGAGCATGTTGGCTGATTATAATGGGCGATTCAAAAATGGAGCCCCTGATAGAACGATCAGTTCGCATGCCCGCCCTTCCCTACTCTGGTGGATAATATTATTTAATTATTTATCCTTTTATTGGTTAGACTCTACCTACGGTTTATCCTGGATCGCGACCAGTCCACACTTACGACATAGGCATATCAGGACCAAATCTGCCGCATCAGGTCCTATCAGGTTTCGAACCTGGCACACCAAGACCACTGTTGGTATAAACTAAAATGGCTCTTGTTGGGAGCTTAATTAGACTTTAGGCTGCTATGACCAACTGAGTCCCAATTATTCCTACACCATTCCTTCGGTTTGGTAATACACTGACCGGCCACGCTGAAATGTTAGAAAAAGCACTTAAATTTTCATTAATTCAACTTAACAGTGTTATTGGCTTGAAGAACCATTTATTGGTGATACGGGATGCAAAGATTAGGAGAAGAAGACTAATTAATACAAAATTAGGTAATTTAATGAAAAAAATATAACAGAAACACAACAAATACGTTTTTTTCTAATGTGTAAAAAATTGTTGCAGTTTTTTTAAAAATAACTCCTGCTTACTGTCAGTACCGTGTATGTCCTCCTCGAGCCTGAATTACAGCATTTAACCGTTGTGGCATTGAGTTAGTCAAATCTGCTAAGCACATTTGAGGAATTCCTTCAAATTCTTCTTGAAGGGCCAAGTGTAACTCTTGAAGAGTCTCTGGCATGGTTGGACGCCGACGAATATGCCTCTGAAGCTGATCCCAGAGGTACTCTATAGGATTAAGATCCGTGTTGCATGCTGGCCAATCAAATCTACGAATGCCAACCTCATCCAGATATTCAGTTACTACTCGAGCAGTGTGTGAACTGACGTTGTCATGCATCAAAACAAAGCCATCTCCAATAAAATGCGAAAATGGGGCGACAGCTTCTTTTTTTTGACGGTCAGTGTAGTTTACGAGTGGACTCATTGGGAACGTCTGGAGTCTAAGCGAAAGGATGTTTGTCAGTATAAAGAGTACTTTAAACTTGGGAGCTTTTACCTCCGTTTGGCGTAAACTGAATCCATGCCTATTTGTAAAAAATGCCGGATGGAAACGGCGAGAGAGAGAGAGAGAGAGAGAGACTTGAGCAAAAAAAACTTGAAGACTGTCTAGATCTAAACGTTAACGCAAATAAAGCTTCAAAAAAGTTCAGTGGTTGCCCATGTTTAGCCTGAATTTGCACCTTCATAAAACTATTCCACACATTACAATAATTATTTTGGTGACTAATGAAAATTTCGAAATCGAAATAAATTAAAGCTACTATCCAACGTCGGTAGAATGAACACAAAATTACTGTTGAATATCACTGACGCGAATTGGTGTTGTTCCTGCGACAGAAACAGCTTCGTTATTAAAAAAAGTAACAGTGCCATTGTCACATTGGCAGAAATAATCATGACTTTTGCCGAGTTTATCAGGGCAGTGCATTCGCGCACGTGCTCGCTGGCGGTGATTAATGACAAAGTGGAGAGTTTGTCGCGGGATGGAACAAAACCCCCTCTGGTCATGATTAAATTTCGAACGGGCGCGAATAGAGCAGAGGCCGATCCCGATAAACAAAAAGGAAAAAGAGGTATTTCAATTCGGCCGCGCGCTAAAAAGGGGACTATGTTATTTTACACGGGTTTGCAATCTATGCGCTTGTATATTTATTGGCATTTTTGGTGTTTCACTTCGGCGGGGCTGACTGCGAGGGAGATAGAGAGGAACCATGCTCCTGAATTTTGTGGGCTTCTAGTCAGTAACGTGGAATTTTTAACTCCTATATATTTGACAGTTTATACTCTCGGCTTAATTTGTACCTATATGTTGGTATTATTTTCAATGCTTGAAAATTATGAAAGTGCATAACTATACTACTATATAGTACAGCTATGGGAAAGAAAAAATAATAATAAAAGTGGCCAAGAGAAATGGCTGGAAATTATTTTCAAGTTTCTAAGTTTGCTGCTAGAGGGCGTAATAGTCATAGTCGACAAAAAAACATGGTTTTCTATAAAATATACCCAGATCAAGTAGATCAAAAATACGAATATTTCAATCTTGAATATATTTATATGTACAATTTTGGTTTACCACTTCTTGCTCTAGCTCATCAACTAGCAGCGGAGGAGGAAGGGGAACGATTGATTGTGAAGGTGCTTGTAACTTCGGTTTGGTTCAACATAATTCGGCAAACTTGGTCTCGTTGAAAAGAGCTCTCTTCGGTTAATTATATCCTTTTATGAACTAGGTTCTTTTAGTTCTGTAGTGATCGCTAGGGGGCGCTGTTTGAAAGGCCAGCAAACTTTTCAAAATTTCTTGAAAATTTTTAATGGAATGATGTAATAATTATAACCTTTAAAAATGAATCCAGATGCCCAAAAAGAAGGGAAATAAGAAGTACGAAAATGAATTGTAAGCCTATGGCCATTGGCCATCTCTTCCGGCCTACTCGGGAGAGATGGCAATAGGTACACTTTTGGATATATGTTTTTTTTAGTTAAATTTAAGTTTATGTTGAGTTAAAGTTTGAATATTCTGTAAAAAAAATATAAAGAGACTTGGCTTTAATATGGTTAGTTTTAAGTATCTTTTAGAAACTATGGCCAACTATCCCGGACTTACCCTATTTAGTAAAAAACGCTTCCCGGAGGCATATAAACATGCTTTACAGACCTATGGCAAAGGACGAGGAACTTGTGAACAATGGAGACTTATAAATCAACAATAAAAGTCAAATGGCTGGAACTCTGTCTGAGGTGAAGGCGATACCCTTTCTAACAATAAACCTAACCATTTTTTTTTCATAAGAAAACAGCTAAATCACATTGAGTTACGCATCGGCCACTGAGCCGAGAAGACGTTGGCGTACAAGCAAGCTGTTTGATCCGCGGATATCTCGATCACACATCCAATGCGTTAGCCATCCGAACACGAAGGAAGTTGCCTGGCATCTTCGAATTAACGTAGAAATAGTAAAAAACACATGTTGACTATTTCCCGGCCCTTTATAGAGAGTCATTAACGGCTTTCTAGTCACAGAGTTTCTAAAAACACTTTCAAATTTATACCAACATCCGATTTGTTACTCGTAATTACTAGAGCTAACATTACGGCAATAACTATGTTTAACTCGACGCACATTTCTATTAGAAATGTTGACTGAAGCTCAGGTAGCCGCAACAGCAGAAGAGCGCTCCTGTATCTAGTACAATAGCAGTTTCTGTACGTGCCCGCGCTTTGCCTGCGGGTGCGGAAAGCTTCTGTGTATCATCTATTTATTCAGCAAATACCGCGCCGGCACGGTTAACCATAGATTTACACAAGTAGCTAAGATTTATAGTGAGGTGCACGCTCTGCTTTAATTAAACACTGACGGCTCTATTACGGAGAGTGGCTGCCAGCTCCAAACCTCCGGAGTGCGATCCTCGATGGTCTTAAATTCGCGTCGCCAGGGATTATGATAAGCACATTTAGACCCAGTTTTATAGCAATTTGGTTTTCGTCAATCCAGTGGCATTAGCGAAGAGCTGTACCAGCTTTGAAGGCTGATGAGGAGATGTTAAAGACCCAAATAAAAAGACATTGTTTCTAATGTACGTGGATCGACCTCGATTCCTTCCCGATACGTTGCGAAATGAACTCGCCCACCATTGAGTCATCACTGGAAGGATATATAGCCTACGTGCTGGCAGTTTTGAACGGTTTTTGCGATTTTTCTCAAAAACGCGGCTACTAAGTGACCTCAGTACTAATGGTATTTTCTCTGTCTATATTGAAGCAGAATATATGTAAATTAGAGCCAGTATAGAAATATGGAAAGTTCTCTTTAAGAAAAGCAGATACAAATTGTAAGATAAGAGTTGAATTAAGGCTATCGGAACGCTTGGAATATTTGAGGGATGTAACGTTCCCGCTGCCAATGGATTATTCCAACATGGTTTAAGATATTCGCTTGATTATTTTTTTCTTGTTTCAATTAAACATAGATCTAGGACTGTTCGCTAATAATTTTCATTAAAAACCAGAAATTCAACATTAAAATCTACTTCAAAATCTATGAAAATAGGACATATTGTAGCTAGAATATTTATCACATTTTTCGTTTTTTTTAGAAATTATAATAGTAGAGTCATAGATTAGACTTTTCATTTTGACGGTATCAAAAAAAATATAAGAAATTTTTGATAATGATGAAGTAATCAATTGGCTCCTGCACCTCTGCATTCGCCTTTTCAAGGGCCTAGAGGTGGCGGTGTCTAGCGGCGATATGTTTAAACTTCCCAGATTGAAGAAACAGGCGTGGCTAGTTTTTGTATGTATTCAGGTATTATTCTTGGGGCTTATTTTTCGTATCGACGACCTTCCAAAGTAATTTCCGATTCTTCATAAAATTTATTATTGTTACACATATTATGAGTTGAATATGCAGGTGCACAGGTATCCCATTTATCAGAAAAAGCGATTAATCTGTATTGTGTAATTTAGAGAAAAATGCCAAATAGATACTCTGTTTTTAAATTTATAATTCAAATTACTTTACTTATACATGGCGTCTCATTTATTCTGTACAGCAGATGCTAATCTACATAACTTGGATTTCTTAAATAGAACTCCTGTAATATCATCCCCCTTTTTATTTCCCTGTTCGATTTTATTATAAATGATTGTGTAAGAGTTGCATTCTAGACTGAACTTATTGTGAAACTGGGCATATGTTCATCATTCTCAAAATGTAATTTTTGAAACATCCCTGCGTGTGACAAAGTGCACTGTACCGCAGAATAAAAATATGGCGAAGCTGCTTTTAAGAACCCTCTAAGCTCCGTAGAACTAGCAAAAACTTCGTGCTGTAAGTGGTAACAATCTGCATGCATCCGGCACTAATTTTCTAGATAATCCGCCTAATAATACTTAGTTATAACGAAGGTGGCACTTGAGCTCGTTTTAAAATCATAAAAACCCGTAAGTAACTCGGGTCTCCTTGAGTGTCGGAAAAAGAATTATGCCGGGAACGTGATGTTTTAATGATTCCACCATGCGGTTTTTATTAAACCTAAGGAAAGACAAATGGGCGCTACCTTTAATGCTGCAATAAAATCTAAGTTCAAGTGATTTTTGTAGCTTCCAGAGGCAATAACGATAAATTTTACCTGCTGCAAATGAAAACAACTAAACGACAGTATCGGTTTCCTTCCTGATTCGATTTAGCAGAGTTCATTGCGTGCTTCATCTTGCACGCGGACGTTCGTTACTTCGATGTAAACCTTATTTGAACTGGCTTTTGAAATTAATTGGCCAGTGACAATTAAGTTTCCTTAAATAAAACACAATTCCAGTATTCGCTTATGAGATGAAATTCTTAAAATAGTGGCAAACATGTCATGGAGCATAGAGGAAGCAATTGGAAGGTACATGGCACAGGAATTCGGATTAGAGCCCGGTGGTTAGTTACTGTTATCGTGAAGCTATCAGTAATTAAACACTACCCAGTCACAAGTTGGCTCGGGCTGCCTGGTGCATAACGAATGAGTAGTAGACTTCTACGTCCAAACTGGGGAATTAGAGAAGCCTGCTGGTGAAGGTTAGATCGAAGAATCCCAATTATCCGGTGTGGCTTTGGTCTATAATAATAATCGGGCGTGTTGGCGGTGGTAGATCGAACCCGAGTAATCGGCGATGCTACCAAGTCTCCGTAAAACCAGAAATAAATCAGTTTAGATCATACGCCGGGCCACTAACGAACAATCAGGGTAAACCGCGAAAACAATTTTTTTGGCTTCTTTCTTAAATTTGCAGAATTAATGTTTTGTTTGGTGGAGCCCTCCCTCGTGAACAAGTCACGAGCCGTTACTGCTTTTGTCTTGCGTTGTATTCTCAGACGCCGGTATTCTAGTTGTTAGAGGAGTCGTGCGTTCGCCTACCAACTACAGTGTGTTACTTTTTCCGACTGAGGATATGCTTTCGCTTGCTCAACTAATGATCCTCATCATTTTTATTAATAATAATTTGCCAATTCGTTGTAAAAATTCGATTCTTAAGATGCCAACGAATTAACCCCTGAACCTTCTCCGTTCCCCTCCATGAAATTTTACAAGTTTTTTCGTTAAAATCAAAAAATATGGACTACAACGATAATACGGACAAAGATTTATTTGAAAAATGGTTAACAGAACAGCTAATTCCAAATTTAGATGAACCTTCTGTAATTGTTCTTGACAACGCATCATATCATTCTAGAATATTAAATAAGCAACCAAATTCTTCATGGAAAAAATGAACTATTTGAGTGGTAACAAAAACAAAATCAAAACCCTTCACCGAATTTGTTAAAATCAGAATTATTTATGATTGCAAAGTCAATAAAAAAGATAAAATTGATGCTGTCGACGAAATACATATTAAGGGAACATGGTCATGAGGTATTGCGCCTGCCTCCATATCATTCCCAGTTTCAGGCTGTCGGAACGCCGACGAACATCGAACTGGCTACCTCTGGGGTACTGCCGCAGTACCCCAGAGCTAGCCGCGCGGTGGAAAAAATAATAAACAAAAAATGGTTTGCTGAGTCTAAATTTCCTTGATAATGACTTGTACCGTTATCATCTGCCGCAGTCAGACACGCTCAGTAAAGCCTCTTTTAGCGCTTTACGTATTGTAACTGATTTTTTTCCATAACGTTCTATCATTTGGAATAGACTTCCATGAACCTGTATTCCAAATTCCTAAACGGTAAAAAATGTTTTGTCATGTTGAGTGTGCATCTGACTGCAACAGAGTGGCGTGCCACTCTTAATAATCAGTTCATTAAATGTTAAAATTCCAATCCTTCTGTGACAACACAAATTTTAAACTTTCCCTTTCCCGGCTAATTTCTTGTCCATCGTAATTCCGTGACAGATTTTACCTGATATGACGCAGAGAACAGAAATAACGGACGACTTAGTTGGAAGTTGACGTATATTATTTGTCTAAAAACGTTTTATACGAAATTAGTCCAATCCGGTGCTCATAGGATGTGTTATGTGTTCTCATTTGGCCAATAACATGCTGTATTAATGCAATGGAAATCTCCGGTTGGCGACGGAAATCCAAAGGCAATGTACAAGAAATCCACCAGTGATTCACTCCTCGGGAATCTGTTATACAGGTTGATCCATTTATCCATTTATGCGAAGTTATATGAGAGACCCCTCTTTGTTTTACCATTCTGTCTGTTCGTCCGTCTGTCTCTCAGTCTCTATGTCTGTTTGTCTCTCACAGTGTTCTTTTTCCTGAACTATAAGTGCTATACAACAATAAAATTGACGCATATGTAATGGCCCAAACTCAGACAAATCTAAATGGCTTGTTGTGTGCACATATTTAGGGCGGTTTTCATACATCGAAACATCGAAAAGAGGTCAAAATATATTTTTTGTTTGCGACACTATAGAGCATGTGAAACATTTTTTTTGTTTTTTTCTTTTTACAGTTCAGTACGACCACATGCGGGGAGTGTCAATTGTATCCCCCTGTCGCAATTGGGAACTATTTAAAGTAGAATCGTGAATTTTGGTACTTACGTAGTCTTCACGATTGCAACTAATTATGTAATAAATAAATTTCATCAAAATCGGTTCATGATGCGGTTTCTGATATAAGTGCTTCAGAAACTTTGCTAGCCAGTACGAAACACTTTATGTACAAAGGGAGTTGATACTCGGTGAATTATTTAAATGGGACACTCTATAGATATTGCGTTTTTTAATTCTTCGATCGATTTTACTAAGTATGCATACGAAGTAAGTTGCTTCTAAACTAAACCCCATATTTTTGTGTTTCAGTTTTCTTTTAAAATTTTCGTCACACGTAGGGATGTTTCAAAAATTACATTTTGAGAATGATGAACATATGCCCAGTTTCACAATAAGTTCAGTCTAGAATGCAACTCTTACACAATCATATAGTAAAATCGAACAGGGAAATAAAAAGTGAGATGATACTACAGGAGTTCTATTTAAGAAATCCAAGTTGTGTAGATTAGCATCTGCTGTACAGAAGAAATGAGACGCCATCACGCCATGTAGTAAAGTAATTTGAATTATGGAAATTTAAAAACAAAGGGAGTATCTATTTGGCATTTTTCTCTAAATTACACAATACAGATGAATCGCTTTTTCTGATAAATGGGATACCTGTGCACCTGCATATTCAGCTCATATGTGTAACAATAATAAATTTCAGGAAGAATCGGAAATTACTTTGGAAGGTCGTCGATACGAAAAATAGGCCCCAAGAATAATACCTGAATACATACAAAAACTAGCCACGCCTGTTTCTTGAGTCTGGGAAGTTTAAACATATCGCCGCTAGACACCGCCACCTCTAGGCCCTTGAAAAGGCGAGTGCAGAGGTGCAGGAGCCAATTGATTACTTCATTATTATCAAAAATTTATTATATTTTTTTGATACCGTCAAAATGAAAAGTCTAATCTATGACTCTACGATTATAATTTCTAAAAAAAACGAAAAATGTGGAATTGCATTAAAAATAGTTTAGTTTCCTCAGCTAGGGATATTTTGGGTCATAAACAGAATGAAAGTAGGAAACCCTGGATAACAAAACATATTGTGAGTCTAATAGAGGAAAGGCGCAAATATAAAAATAGGTTAGATGAAATAGGGAAACAAAGATATAAGGCGATCAAGTGGGAAATTATTCGGAAATGTAGGAAAGCGAAAGAGCAATGGATCGACGAAAAGTGCAAAGAAGTGGAAAATAAGTTCGAAATAGGAAAGACTGATGAAGCATATAAAATAATTAGGAGAAATTTTAGAGAAATTGGATCTAGTACCAAAAGCATTAGGAATGAGGCAGGAGATATCCTAATCGAAAGCGGGGAGAAGGCAGATAGGTGGAAAGAATATTTAGGAAACTTATATGCGGGACAGGAAGTGCAAGATATATTGGAAAGTGAAAGCAGTGTAGAAGGGGATAACCTAGGGAGTCCTATAATGAGAGAAGAGTTTGAGCTAGCACTAAAAAGTTTAAGGAATAATAAAGCACCAGGTATAGATGGCTTGCAGGCAGAAATCTTAAAGTGCGCAGGTCAAGAGGTAATAGATCGTTTATTTAAATTAGTTAGTCACATATACCTGACAGGCGAGATTCCAGAAGATTACAAACGGAACATCATAGTAGCTTTGCCAAAAAGGAAAGGCGCGGATAGATGCGAAAATTTTAGAACTATCAGTTTAACTTCCCATGCGTCAAAAATTTTAACTAGAATTGTGCAAAGGAGGATGGAGAAAAAGGCGGAAGAAATATTAGGAGAAGATCAGTTCGGATTTAGACGAAATAGAGGAACGCGCGAGGCCATTCTAGCTTTACGAGTAATTATAGAAAAAACGATAGAAAAGGGAAAGAGCGTATATATAGGATTTGTAGATTCAGAAAAAGCCTTCGACAACGTAAAATGGGGGAAGATGTTCGAAGTGCTGAGAAAGGTAGGGATGAAATACAGGGACAGAAGAATAATACATAATCTCTACAAAGAGCAAAAGGCAGTTATAGAATGTGAGCAGGAACGAAGGGAAGTAGATATCCGGAAGGGAGTGAGACAGGGATGTGCATTGTCACCTCTAGTTTTCAACTTATATATCGAAGATGCGATTAATATTGTTAAGGAAAGAACAGCCTCAGGGATCAATGTACAGGACCAAACTATTAACATGCTCAGATTTGCGGATGATATAGCAGTGTTAGCATCTAGCAAAGAAGAATTAGGAGCGGCTTTGAATGAAATGGAAGCAGTTTTGACACAGGGCTACGGCATGAAAATCAATAAAAAGAAAACTAAAATTTTGGTATGTAGATGGAGTGAAAATAGAACTAAAATTGAAATACAAATAGGAAATGAGAAGATAGAGGAGGTCGCGGATTTCTGCTACTTAGGAAGTAAAATAACCCAAGACGGTAGGAGCACTAAAGATATAAAAGAGAGAATGGCGCAGGGCCGAGTTGCGTTTAACAAAAAGAAACAACTGTTATGTTCGAGAACGGTTAATATAGAGACTAGGAAGAGACTCTTAAAGTCGTATGTATGGAGTACGGCATTATACGGGTGCGAAACTTGGACAATAGGAGAAGCGGATAGAAAAAGAGTAGAAGCGTTTGAACTGTGGTGTTACAGACGCATGATGAAGATACCGTGGATAGATAAGGTTAGCAATAGGGAAGTATTAGAAAGAGTTGGGGAAAGGCGAAAGGTATGGAAAACAATAAAGAGTAGGAGAGATAGGATGGTAGGACACCTTCTAAGACACGAAGGAATAGTTCGCGACATACTAGAGTCAGAGATAGGAATAAAAAGAGGTAGGGGTAGGCCTAGATTAGACTACTGCTCTCAAATAGTTAGGGATGTAGGATGTTCTACTTTTAGGGAAATGCGTAGGTTAGCTCAGGATAGAAAAGAATGGAGGTACGCGTCCAACCAGTCTTCGGACTGAGAACCTTATGATGATGATGTGATAAATATTCTTGCTACAATATGTCCGATTTTCATAGATTGTGAAGTAGTTTTTAAAGTTGAATTTCTGGTTTTTACTGAAAATTATTAGCGAACAGTCCTAAATCTATGTTTAATTGAAACAAAAAAAAAATAATCATGCGAATATCTTAAACCATGTTGGAATAATCCATTGGCAGCGGGAACGTTACATCCCTCAAATATTCCAAGCGTTCCGACAGCCTTAATGCCATTGAATTAATATGGGCAGGCGCAAAAACTTATTGCGAAAAACATATTGGAAATGGTTTACGTTCCGATCAAGTAGAAACAGTTTGGGAATCTTCTTTAAATCACATATCTCAAGAATATTTCCATTTTCAAGTCCGTAACATTTTTGTGAACTCTGGATAAGTTGATTTGATTCATTTATTCAGATCCGCCTCACTAGACTGATGAATTCTTGATAAGTAACCATACACATCATCTGCGGCAGTATTAAACCCTACATACGCGTTTCACTGCCAATGTTAGCATCTTCAGGATTGTGAAGATAAACCAAAATTACACTTACACAAACTACGAATAGTCTTAGACGCCTTGGATGGGGGAGGGTATTCATAATTCAAAGTACAGACTAAATTGTCAGCTACTGACTTATCAGTGACATTTTATGTTTCCTTTTGTGCGTGTTTCGCCATGGAAAGGTACAGAGCACGAAGAACTTCATGAATCTACCGTTAATTAGCGACAGGAACGTACAAATGCCACTTTCTCGTGCCCAAACAGCATTTACACGCATGCTAAGGAGGAAACAACAGTCCCCAATCTAAAATTTTCGCCCACACTCGCTCACGCGAAGCGCGTAGCACCCACTTCGTTTCCTAACATCACAAGTACGCTGTAATACACACACAATATAATTTAATATAGAACGGCCACACGGCGGTCGCCTAATCTCATTAGCTAAAGTCGACTTCATTAGTTTAGCTGCGTGTTAAATAATTTATGCGCTTTGTTGCTTCTCTGCGCCGCCGCTGCCGCCCCTGCGGTCGTAAGTTTGATAGCGGCGGGCGCGAGCGGAACTGACCGCCAGCAACAAGACGACGCCCGGACGGAAGGGCCGCTGTTATAACCCAGGTAGTAAATGAATTCGGAATTGTCTGAGAGCTCTTAAGTGAAATGCATTTTGCAGTTTATGTCCGGCGAGGGTTATTACCCATGGGTCCGTAACTCACGAGAAACGAATGGACGTTACGCTGTTTAATCAGTACGAAATTTGCTTAAACTATGTCAGCTGTCGGCACTTGCAAGTTCTCTGTTTCATTAAGGCGATTCCGTAGGTTTGAGTTGCAAGCATCGTCATTTTGAATTCAGTTGTCAAAACAGCAAGCAAGTAGTAAACAAGGTTATGCAAAAGTCAAAAGCGACGTCAGGGCAGCTGACGTATACATTTTAAACTACGAATAAAATGCGAATTCTCGTCAAAGTCGCTGTGATGTTGTCATTATTATAATTCAGGTGTACGCCGAAAATCTTTTTCAGTACTTCAGTTCCGTTTTCTCGGAAAAATTGCAGGTGGTACAGTTATTGTGTTTTGGAAATGTTTCATTATCACGTATACAATTAAAATAATTCGCTATTTATTAGAAAAGCACATAGAAATAATGAATTAACGTTATAAATGACATTATCGAATGCACGCGTAACGTCGAATTATTAATTTATTATTTTTTTCTGTCTTGAAGTTAAGCGTAGACAAAAACGCAAAAAAATAGAACTCCAATATTTTTACCCAACTTTTCAATATTTGGAATAAAAATGTCGGCCAGTTGCGAATTGAACAAATATACCTAATAGTTAAATAATATGCCAAAGAAGTTCAGTATAAAAAATTGTGAGAATTGAGGACCTTTCTGCACCAATAAGTAGATAAGCTATCGTCGTTCTAGACCAGAATTCCGTGCATTTTCTTATGGGCATTCGTTTGCAATGTCGGCTAACTTAATACAGTTTCAAACGTTCTACAGTCACCATCTATTGGTCAGTTCCTATAGCCATACCGATATAGTAGATTTCTTCAGAGCTAACGTCTACAAACCATTTGTGTATACTCTAAGGTGATACTAGAGGACGTTCACAACGAGTTTTCGACATTATTTGACTGAAACAGTAGATTTTATGACGCAGATTATTTCGGATTGATAGAAATCACAAAATTTTCGTGATAATGCAAATAAACTAATAACAGAATAACAAGTTCAAAAAGTAATTCAAACACTTGCGGTGGGCCGCAAACTGTGCATACACGCCGATCCGAACGCTCTGCTCCTTGCACGTCTATAATTTACTTAATTCTCTCTGTTTGTTGTATTCACGAAGCAGTTTGAGAAATCCCAACTTGGGAAAATTAAAGTTATTGGAATCGTCCAGGGAAATTCAGGACGTTTTCCGACAAGAAAACCGCGACATGATCAGAAGTTTAGAGTTCGAGAGGTTATTGCTCTATTGAAAGTTGCTACACTAAAGTTTATCGATGAATACACTGAGAGAAAGGTTTATTTACATATATCAATGTGAATTTTATTTCTGGGAAATAAATGGTAGACCTGTATACAGCGAAATGAATATGTCAGTTCCATTAACTAAATCATCTACTTCGAGATTTTATTTCAATTAATTTCATAATTTATTTGACAGAAATAAACCACAGAGTTTGTTAAAATATATTACTTATTTGTGACAAGTAAATTATATATTTGTAGCTACCAAATTAATTATTTGCCGCAAATAAATAATGTATTTTAACAAACTCTATCATTTCTTTCTCTCAAGTAAATTATGAAATAAAATCTCCAAGTAACAGATATATTTACTTACTTAATTGAACTGACTTGTTTTTATTTCATCGTATACCTTGCAGGTGGCAGGTCTGCCATTATTTATTCGACAGAAATCACCCATTGTAAGATTGTTGTTATGTTGTTCAAACTTTTATTAATAATTAACAAAAGTACAATAACAATAATATCTGAAATAATATAAAAAACGTATATCTTATAATTTCTTCTTGGTTTTGGCTGAAATCCACGGTCCTTTTGTATGGAATGGCTTTTATTAATAATTAACAAAAGTACAACAACAATAATATCTGAAATAATATAAAAAAAAGTATATTTTATTTCTTCTTGGTTTTGGCTGGCTGAAATCCAGGGTCCTTTTGTATGGAGTGGCTTAACAGATATCAGCGAGAGCTTGGCCCGCGCCATCTAGCGTCGGGTAGCGCTCACTACTTGATGCGCTGGGGCGGCTGGTTAAGTATAGATAATATAAATATACCTTTCTCACAATGTTCAGCTCTTCCTCTAAAAGTCTAAAATGACATTAGACACAGCCAAATATAAGTGTTTATTTGTTACAAATACATCATGGCTTTTGTTTCAAAGGCAATATTTATTTAGGCGAAATCATAGAACTAGCTTGAATTAAATTGCGAATAATCGTGAGAAATAATATATATTTTCCACAAATAAAGATACCAAATCAAGCATTTCATAATGGGAAATATACCAAAAAAGTTACGGTAAATAAGGTTTATCTAGAAGAAGTAATTTTTAGTTTTTAACAAGTCACTGTTATTCTACAGTCATATTTATTTGTTGGGAACTACCCATTTTTCTCAGTGTACAAGCTGTAAGCAGAGAATTGGTTAAATCCTTAAAATCAATTTGCCCTTGTTTGATCAGTTGAAAGGAATTTGAAATGGCAAAATAATTTATCATTTTGACACTTCAATATCGCCCTTGACAAAATATCAGAATGCACGTCTGTTCTCCCCCAATTTCTTGTACCGCGGATAATGGTGCACCCTGTGGTATGTAGTAAATTCCGCCTCGCACGTCCAAGATTTAATAACGCTGATAAATGTGCCGCCCTGGTCTTTAACCTGGTCGTTGAAAACGAGCCGGGATTATGATTATGAAACCCTAAAAAGTTTAAAGCCGACAAAAATAAAAGAAACGCCACGGGACGGCTTAATTTCGCCGAAACTTTTGTCCTTGCCAGCTATTGCCTTTTTTAATAGGCGTAATTATTCAGATCATTTTGGAAGGGTGAGGAATAAACCAGCAGGGGTTGTTAGTTGTGATTTGGAAACGCCAAGTTTCTGTTTTGAACTAATTCGAAGATAGTTCGACACTTACATTCGTTGAAAATCGGCAAAAATCGAGCGCCTCGTATGCGGCCTTCTGGGGTTAAAGCTTGTACCCTTTGAAAGTGATAAGGGTGCTGTAAATCCTCACGAAGGGTGCACCAAACTATCATATTTGACCTAACTAAATACCAATGCTTCTCGTACTCTGTGTTGGATCTTCTTCTATCAGCTATAAAACCTATTCTTCTACATTTAAAATTCTATGCGGTCTATCGGGCCCACCATCTTGACTACTATGGGGATGAAGTTCGCCATAATCGCGTGCGGGTTGCAAAAGACGCAAATCTTCGAAAACACACGGGCTAAAAATAAATATTACTAGTGTTTACGACAGTTGCAAGAAACATTAGCCGCCAGTTTTCATTAACCCCCTTCAAGAAGTATCGATCAGACTTCAAACTCCGGGCGGTATATATCTCGCCGACCTCAGCAATATCCGACAGAAACTCAAACACTTCATTACTATTTAGGTGCGAGGCGCTAAATCGAAATGGTGTCTGCGTTTGTGTAGATAGGCACTTCGGATTTCTGGAGTGGAGGAAGGACGGACGGGAGAAAGACGCGGATGACCGCGACGAGCTTACGAGCACGTCCAAGTGTCACTTCTCTTCTTCGGTTTACCGTAGTCATTTCGCGGTTGGACGACCTGTCCCTCGAGGTCCCGCGCGCACACAACAAACAGACGCGTCAAGATACGCGCTAAGGCCCTTTTACGCCGGCGATTTATTAAAGCGGTCCTAGGCGCCGATTAAGAAAGTTCGGGCGCTCGTCCCTGTTTACCGTTGCGTTGCCGTCTTTATTGTTATGTCTCCTGAAGGATCAACAATCACTCCCAACTTTTGCAGTAAGAAATGCGACGTCGCTCGAAAGCAACTTCTATTTTGGATAAAGCAGGCGTATCATGATACAGTGACAGTGGAAGATCTTACAATTTGTTCACTTTTCAAAAATGATACATACAGTTCAAAAATCGAATTAAAATATGAACACAAAAATTTTTCTGACTTCAAAGCTTGACTCTTCCTTCATCTGAAGTGGTAATATAATATCTGTGCCCATTAAAGTTCGATCTTCATTCAGTTTCCTCAAGTAGAAACGTGCCAAATCAGTTGATTCAAAATATACCGTTTGAGGATCCTACCGACTGCGCCAGTAAACCAAAGGGCAAGCTTTTCCTGAAACGTCAAAATCAAAACGCACAATGTTACCTTTAATTCCAATACAAGTTTGAAAAATAAGCTATTGGAACAAATTTTCTCTGCACAATCAACAGGTTGTGTGAGATACCCCGTTCTTTGATCACGAAAGCGTCGTTTGTTTGATTAAGAGTTGTGCAATTTTTAGTGCGCATTAGAAAGTTGCATAGCAATTCAAGAAACTTTCCGGCTTGTATTCAAAACAGGTGTTTCGAAAGTTAAAGGAATAATAGTCACGAAATTTCAGCAGCCGCAGCGAGCGTGCAGCAACTTACCTAATTTGTTAAATGAAGCCGACCAAAAGTATCTCGCAGCTGATTACGTAAGCCGTGGAGATTCCGTCGACTTGTTAATGCGATATTGTGTGAATATGTATTAGCGCGTCGGGTTTAGCTAATTCGGCTCGGGGGGCGACGCCGTTGCAACTGCGGCAGGTACCCGCGCCGGGGCGCGCGGGGCGTGTTAATTGTCTCAAACCGCTAATCTCGCGCATAGTCTGCCTTCTGCTAAACCCTCGCGAGAAATCACGAAATTCGAGTTTATAGTTTCAAGTGGGACTCCCGCCCCAGCCCTTAAACTTGCGTGGCCCTACTCGGAGAACCGGGAGAGATATCTTTGCAAATGAAGTTGCGGCGGGCCGCAGACTGTGTATAGATGCCGACCCTAAGGCTCTGCATCTTACGCTTCTGTTGGTTATTTCAACTGGCGCTATATTTCCAAAGTTATTGAGAAAGTTCTTAATATTAGTTACTTGAAGCATGTTCAAATATGTAGGAACTTTCCGAGTGGATATAGTGAAGGCAATTTCAGAACACGATCGCCGTTTCATTGTAAGAACAGGAAAATTTGTCACAAACCAAGAGGGTTGACTACTTTCCAAAGCACATTATTGTGGTATTCAAATAATGAATCATACAAGATTCGAGGTTAATGCGAGTTTCCTAGTAGAAAAGTAATACGATGAGTCAGTAAACAAGCATCGATTTCATAAGCAAATAATTTAAATCGTCCGCCGGAGCTTCCCCTTACTAAATAACCAAGCTGTACATAACGATATCGATTATTGGTATATATAGGTATAATATACGACGTCTACACGTAATGAGTATAATGCCGGGTCAGTGCGTTCGAAAAGCTAAGAACCAGACGTGCTGTTGGCGTCTGCTTTCTGAGATGACGTCGGCACAATTAAAGTTAATTATTTGGAACGGGGAAAACTATTCCGGAACTATATAGAGATGCAAAGTGGAAATAATTGTGCTGTTAACTTGAAAGGAGAAATTCGCTACGAACCTTTAACGTTCCCCGGTTTATTCCGTCTCCGTTGCAAAGTGGAATATACCTCACTTTTAGAGTTGATCACACCTCACTTAAAATAATTTACGATGTTACACTTCCAAGTGTTGAAACTACCAATTGCATTTCTATTAATTACCTTTTTATTGTGGAAAACAAATCGAGACAATTAACGCAATTATCCTTCTTAGAAAATGTCGACTTTTATATGAAAAGTTTTGCCGTTTGAAAGTTGAACAACATAAGGTTTAGTTGGCGCGATCATGAGCTTCGTCACATTGTAGCATTTTTCGATTTCTTATAATTAACTTTGAACCAACTGAGTCATCTCAAAGAAATTTGGTTGACAAATATACATCAGTATGTAAAATTTTTTGACAAAAATTTGTGTCTTTACGTCAACCAGTGACAGAGACATTTTTACCAGGTAAAATAAAATGGTATGTTAGCGATCAAATGACTAAATTTTAAATTTCTCTTACTAACTCATTTCTTGAGTTGATTTTCGCAGATTCGATGACTTAATGCTGAAAGAACGTTACTGTGTAAAAGAAAGTGACAGAGCTATGCGAGTACTGCAGTTCTCGGTAATATTTAGAAACTTCCTGTTTTGCAAACTCAATTTTCTTGCCTGCCAGGAATTTGACTTTTGAAAACTGTCATTCCAAAAGCGCTTTTGCTGACTGACAGTTTTTCTCGACAAATTGCTAGGCTACATAATTTCATTCAAAACAGAAATTTATTCGGTAAAATATAAAAACTTCTCGCCTAATTACTGTCGAAAATATAAAACAAAAATCAATGATCTAGCACTACCAATCGATTTGTTTTGCAAGGGTTTACAAAATAATTTTTTCGCGCTTTTGGGATAAGAAGTGCACTTTTTATATCTAATTTTAGGGACAAAAGTGTCACTTTTTATCCCTGAAATTCAAGACGGTGATAAAAAGTCGAAGGAGGGATAAAAGGTAAAAAGAGAGATAAAAAGTAACAGCATTTCATCATCATAAGGTTCTCAGTCCGAAGACTGGTTGGACGCATACCTCCATTCTTTTCTATCCTGAGCACTGAGCTAACCTACGCATTTCCCTAAAAGTAGAACATCCTACATCCCTAACTATTTGAGAGCAGTAGTCTAATCTAGGCCTACCCCTACCTCTTTTTATTCCTATCTCTGACTCTAGTATGTCACGAACTATTCCTTCGTGTCTTAGAAGGTGTCCTACCATCCTATCTCTCCTACTCTTTATTGTTTTCCATACCTTTCGCTTTTCCCCAACTCTTTCTAATACTTCCCTATTGCTAACCTTATCTATCCACGGTACCTTCATCATGCGTCTGTAGCACCACATTTCAAACGCTTCTACTCTTTTTCTATCCGCTTCTCCTATTGTCCAAGTTTCGCACCCGTATAATGCCGTACTCCATACATACGACGTTAAGAGTCTCTTCCTAGTCTCTATATTAACCGTTCTCGAGCATAACAGTTGTTTCTTTTTGTTAAACGCAACTCGGCCCTGCGCTATTCTTTGTTTTATATCTTTAGTACTCTTACCGTCTTGAGTTATTTTACTTCCTAAGTAGCAGAAATCCGCGACCTCCTCTATCTTCTCATTTCCAATTTGTATTTCCATTTTAGTTCTATTTTCACATCCCCTACATACCAAAATTTTAGTTTTCTTTTTATTGATTTTCATGCCGAAGCCCTGTGTCAAAACTGCTTCCATTTCATTCAGAGCCGCTCCTAATTCTTCTTTGCTAGATGCTAACACTGCTATATCATCCGCAAATCTGAGCATGTTAATAGTTTGGCCCTGTACATTGATCCCTGAGGCTGTTCTTTCCTTAACAATATTAATCGCATCTTCGATATATAAGTTGAAAACTAGAGGTGACAATGCACATCCCTATCTCACTCCCTTCCGGATATCTACTTCCCTTTGTTCCTGCTCACATTCTATAACTGCCTTTTGCTCTTTGTAGAGATTATGTATTATTCTTCTGTCCCTGTATTTCATCCCTACCTTTCTCAGCACTTCGAACATCTTCCCCCATTTTACGTTGTCGAAGGCTTTTTCTAAATCTACAAATCCTATATAGACGCTCTTTCTCTTTTCTATCGTTTTTTCTATAATTACTCGTAAAGCTAGAATGGCCTCGCGCGTTCCTCTATTTCGTCTAAATCCGAACTGATCTTCTCCTAATATTTCTTCCGCCTTTTTCTCCATCCTTCTTTGCACAATTCTAGTTAAAATTTTTGACGCATGGGAAGTTAAACTGATAGTTCTAAAATTTTCACATCTATCCGCGCCTTTTCTTTTTGGCAAAGCTACTATGATGTTCCGTTTGTAATCTTCTGGAATCTCGCCTGTCAGGTATATGCGACTAACTAGTTTAAATAAACGATCTATTACCTCTTGACCTGCGCACTTTAAGATTTCTGCCTGCAAGCCATCTATACCTGGTGCTTTATTATTCCTTAAACTTTTTAGTGCTATTTCAAACTCTTCTCTCATTATAGGACTCCCTAGGTTATCCCCCTCTACACTGCTTTCGCTTTCTAATATATCTTGCACTTCCTGTCCCGCATATAAGTTTCCTAAATATTCTTTCCACCTATCTGCCTTCTCCCCACTTCCGATTAGGATATCTCCTGCCTCATTTCTAATGTTTTTGGTACTAGATCCAATTTCTCTAAAATTTCTCCTAATTATTTTATATGCTTCATCAGTCTTTCCTACTTCGAATTTATCTTCCACTTCTTTGCATTTATTATCGATCCATTGCTCTTTCGCTTTCCTACATTCCCGAATAATTTCCCACTTGATCGCCTTATATCTTTGTTTCCCTGTTTCATCTAACCTATTTTTATATTTTCGCCTTTCCTCTATTAGACTCACAATATGTTTTGTTATCCAGGGTTTCCTACTTTCATTCTGTTTATGACCCAAAATATCCCTAGCTGAGGAAACTAAACTATTTTTAATGCAATTCCATTCTGCCTCTATGTCCCTAACAATATTTCCACCCGTGCCCTTTAGTGCTTCGTTTGTCTTTTTCTCGAACTTATTGCGCATATCATCATCTTTTAGTTTCTCTGGGTCAAGATACCTTCTTCCGCTTCTTTTTTTCAAAATCTTAAATTTAAGATTGGCTTTCATAACGACTATGTTGTGATCACTATCTATATCTGCTCCTGGATAACTTCTACAATCCCTAACTTGATTTCTAAATCTTTGCCCAACGAGAATGTAATCTATTTGATATCTCCCTAAGTTTCCTGGCATCTTCCACGTATAGCATCTCCTAACATGATGGTGAAATAGAGTGTTCGCGACCGTTAAGTTATGTTTATCGCAGAACTCTATCAGTCTAACTCCCCTATCGTTCCTATTGCCTAATCCAAAGGGGCCAACTATTCCGCCCTCTCGCCCTGTGCCTACGACTGCATTGAAATCTCCTGTAATTATTAAATTTTCGTGCCCTCTCACAAAATCTAGCACATATTCAATATCACTATAAACTGCCTCTACGGCCTCATCACTGTAGTTAGAAGTGGGCATATATACCTGTATTATTACTGTTTTTACAGGTTTCGAATCTAACCTAACCATAACTACCCTGTCACTTTGCTGTAAGAAATTTTCTACACTCTGTCCTACTTTTTTCCGCATAACAATTCCTACTCCCGAATTTCCTCCTACAGATCCTGTGTGTATTACTCTAAAATCTCCGCTCCAGAAGTCTCCAGCTTCTGGCCATCGCACTTCACTGATACCTACTACGTCTAATGCTAACCTATCCATCTCAATTTTCAAATTCTCTAACTTCCCTACTTGTTTCATGCTTCTAACATTCCACGCTCCGACTCGTGAGATGTTACAATGCTAACAGCATTTATAAAAATTTAAAAAAATTGACAAAACTACAATATATTACCTACGTCAAATCAAAATCAAATCTTAAAAATCTATGAAGAACTCTTAAATCCTAATTCTTATTATAATAAATTGTAAGTAACTTTTATATCTACTCCACTACAATTGGCAAAATTGAATGAAGGAGGCATCTGCTCATTATTTTTTTCTAGAATGAGGGTTCTACACGGTTGTGGATCTAGAATCGTCCGAATCACCAAATAACTTTCGAGAAATAAGGACACAAGTCTCCATATCATTATTGGCTTGATTATTAATGTCAAGTTGTAGCCTTGTGCTCAGTAGTGCTGGAACATGCTTGACCAAAAATCTGGTCAGTGACGCGCTTTTTGTTATTTATAGATTTTTCCACATAACTCTCATCTACAGTGGCACTTTTTCAACCTCCATGCCTCTTGAACTGATCTACATTAGTCCCGGAATCTGCCAGAAGAGAGGCGGAAGTTCTCCCGAAGCAATGGCCGGTATACAATTCGGCATCTGGCAAGTTCAGAAAATTCGCCATTTTTTGTGGAGGATTACCGAAAAAATGTTTTCTAACTGGCTGTGGCCCGCATTTTCCTTTTCTATAATGTACAAAAAATCTGTTGAGTTTTTCTATTTTTGACCTTAAATTTCCTGCACAGGCCAAACCACGTCCGTCACACTGTTGATGGAATTATTCACCACAAATCTGTACGATTTTTTATATTTCTGACGGTGACTAAAAGACTGTTACCCAGCTCCACAATGTCTTCACAAAGAAGCTGCATGGCACAGCTCCACACCTCGGCATGCGCCTGCTACCCCGATAATCAAAGCAACGTAAAAAAACATTAGAAACATTGCTTTCGGTCAAAAACTCGCTTTCTATATGCGTGTAAACACGTCAGGCTCTAGTATAAGAAGTACAAAAAGTATTTCACCTACCTTTGTTAGCAAATGATCTTCATCTGATGCCTCTTGAAGAAATTTCTGAACTTGAGCTGCATCAAAAACTTTTGATTTCTTGGGCTTGTACCCATCGCTCTTTCTTTTCAGAAATGCCAGTATCTTTGGAAATTTGTTGATATCTAGATTATTTTCTATAATTAGCTTTGATTTCGGCTTCGAGTACACCGACCATAATGTTGAAGCCTTCAAAAGCTTCGATTTCTCTAGAAAACATGCCAGTTGGCAGGACGACTATTGACATTGCAAATTAAATTGTTTTATTTGAGTTCTCCATGGTAATTGCAATAAATCATGTTGTGGCCACCAGACAGTTTTCAATTTTTTTAAGTTTTAGATTTAATAAATAAACCGCAAAACAAATTAGGAAACATATTTCAAGTAAAAAGTGATCAGAACATTGTAAGAAACTTATTCTGAATGTGCATCATTTTCCACTACTAAGAAAGTAGAAAAAAGGATCAAGTATCGGCATCAGCTTCCTGAAACTCAACCTTAACTACTTCAAAATGTTAACACGCGGTCGGATTTATAGCAGGACTATCGCTGACTGGATACACTGGCGCACACGACGACTCGTCCTCGGCCCCTTTACGGCTGGCATTTGGGGGACGGTTACGCGATTTTAACGATGTTTACCACAGCCTAAGACCGTGAGTCTGCATTCAACAATATTAATGGTCAGATCGTGTTTTGTGGCACTATCTACTGTATTGATCTGGCTAATTCAATTTTCCAGTACACCATAACAGAGATCATTTGTGCTGAATTCGAACACGAGTTTGAGCCCGTCCTTTGGCCGCTTAACTGCGACTTTAAACTATAACCATGCGATTATTTTTATAAGATACGGTGATAAATTAATTTTTTCTATTGAAGGAGTTCACCATGAGAAAATTGTTAAAGAAATTGGTCGGGTAAAAATATATTTTCATAAAATGCCCATTAAACTTAAAAAGTAGTAAATTTTTGAGTTTTACAAACTTTTTATTCGATTTCTAATAATTTGTAAACCATTGCAAAGTTTAAATTTATAATTTATTAGCATCTGTTCCTGTAGTATTTATAGGGTAGTTTCCCTATTTCTAAACTCGATATAATTCGTGTACATTGCATTAAGCGTTACTGAAGCATCAAGGAAGTTGCATTTGCACATCTTCTGCATTCAGACCACCCCACGCCGCCGCGACTACGACCAGACGCTCATCGAGAGAAATCGCACTCGATTTTTTCACCCTCTATTGTTTGTCCCGTTCGAAACCTCCCGGCGACATTAATTTCAATTTCTCCCTCCGATTCTCCCGAGAACTTTTCAAACGCTTTGAAGTTTCCCCGCGGCCGCCGTCCCCGCCGCCGCGACGAGATGACACAATGAGTTGACTTCTTTTGAATGCTGGGGAATCTTGGAACAATGCCCTGGATCGTTCTGATTGATGGCCCCCCACAATTAATTACCCAGAAAACATACTGTCTCTTGCACCTAATAAATTAAGGGGAACGGTTCGCTTTTTTGCTGCAAATAGCGTCCGGTCGCCTTTTCTTTTGTGACCGTTTGTTCGATAACTTGATGCCAATTAGTTACTAGCTGAATTCCCGCCGATACGACTGTCTGCTTCAAGTATAATTCTCTATACAGAGTGTCCCACGCTAGCGTATTTCCTCCATAACTCAACAGGAGCTGTAGATATCGAAAAAATGATTCGAATGAAATTTGCATCCAATCAAATTCCTCACATTATAAGATTATTTTCTACTACGCAGAACGGCCCATTTCTTCTGCACAGCACCTAACTTTGTTTTCTTTAATGGAACACCCTGTATTTTACGGTGCCTGTATGGAGATGTTGCAGTATCTCACCCTTCACTGAGAGATACCATCCACCACTTTAGAACAAAGCGGTTTTTGAACGGACCAATGGAACGGCTGCTCTGAGATTAGTACCTATTCTTTTCTATAGAGTCTGTCAGTTATGAAACAATGTTATTGTATTTACGTCAATAAAAATTTCCTCTTGCAAAGTAATCAATTCAAAAAAAAATCTTTATCCGAGTCTCGTCTTGCGAGCCGTTCTTGTTCACCGAATTCCCTATAAGTTCAGTAGTAGCGCACCTGATCGCGCACTTTTTGCAATCAACAGTGTTTCGATCGAATTGACGTGCATCCATCAGTGTCGGCGACGAATGGCGTCGACTAAAAAAGGAATAAAATCCCCGGAAGAACTTCTGTCAGCATACTTCTGGTTCATTCAGGATTTAACGAAAAACTGGATATAAGTAGTCAACAAAACAGGCTCGGAGAAATCATGAATCGTTTCTGAGTAAAATCACCCCTTCCAACACGCCTGACGCCAACTTTGTAGAAACCTGAAAAGTCAATATAGATTATTGTTTCATACTGTTAAATATACATCTGTTTGGGTACCCCGCATGTCTATTCGGAATGTTTATTGTTTTATGATCATTTTACGAGCCTTTGGCATCATCATAAATTGTATCTGAATGTTTTAGGGTGAAATTTGAGATAACAATATGATAATATCAAAACCTCCCTTTCACGAGATGTGATAAATTCCCATAAAAAATTCATTCTGGTGGTTGTATCGTGTAGATTGTACTGTACCAATGATTACATCAACATTTGATATTATTCTTGGTCTGTTGTGTTTAATAGCTACTTATCAATAAAAGTCATTATTATTATATGTCGGTAAACAAGGCTCCCACTGACCTGACCAGGTACATACATGTAGCTCGTTGATCCTGCTACACATGCTCACTTTAAATATGTAATTGGAATAATAAGATGTTATTAAATCGTGGCAACAATTGTTGGCCAACTGCTGACACTTTCCTATTCACGTCACGTATTCTCCTTTTATTCTATTTTCCTTCTCGCAGGTATGCCGGAGAAATTAAATCTTTTCCATTGTGCAGAATTCTCGGTTAATAGAATTCACCCGGCAACCCCCAAACACAAATAACTCCCGCGCCCGTTTGTTCAGCAACTTATCGCGAGTCCGGCTCTTTGAGTTGTTCTCGGGCAAGTTCTTTTGTCGGCCCCGAGGAAATTCCGTGCACGGTGCATGCAAATACGTTTTCCGTCGGCGCCCGCGGACCTGCACGTAACTCGCCCCGCTCTCTGTATAATTAGATCCGCCACTAAAACGCAATAACTCTGTTTAATTCGTCCGGGATGCTCAGAGGTACCCGCGACGGACGGGGTAATGGGGGTGGAATGCAAGCGCGCTGACAAGTTCCGGGAAAAGAATTGGATTTCTTTCCCGACGTAAATAAGTTATAAAATAGAAGGAAAACGCGTTCTACAGTCTGAACCACTGTTGCCAAGTAACTAGAGGACCCGGATATGAACCTTGGGGTAACGTAGCAGGAAACCGATGGTATATACCATTTCTGTTGCAGTGACGGGCAGTAGTCGGGGAGCAAGGTGCTTTAATTCGACACCCTTTATACAACTAGAACACACACAACAAATCAAGCGGATTCTCATGTAAAATGACCTGCCGGATTCGAATTTTGAGGTCACGAAAAGATCGGGAATTGCGAAAATGCCAGAAAATCGATTTTTCGTAAAATTTTCCTAAATCAATTTTCGACCATTTTTAATACCTTTCTTGTTGTATTTCAGCAACGAAAAGAGTTAGAGACCTGTTTTTTTCGTGGGCTATACACTGAAGTGTGCTGATCATCGCAGTGTACTCACGTTACCTCTACAATTTTCCAGTTTTATGAAAAAAAATGTTTTCTTGCTAGACGACAAATTTGTGTAGTGTATTTTTCATGTACCGGGGAAGTAATCTTATTTTTCGGAAATAACATATACATATGCGAGACCAAATACGGACAAAGGCTCGAAATTATTTTTGCTGAAGAAACGAAACATTAATATTGTTGCTGAAAAAAGTTACAGCGAACTAAACACAAATAATTTGTGGGCGCTAGCCGCGCTGAGCTGTGTGGGATTGGTTTAGGTGCAGGCGTACAAACGCTGCATTAATATCGAGAACATTTGTATTTTTTAATTAGACAAATTGCATTTTCCCTCACATAACCATGATGTTATGCATTGCACATTAGATTTTTTAGAACATGTCATTTTCAATTTTTCCATAAAAATATGAAACTTCAGAGTTTTTTTGCAAAAAAAATGCGCTCCTGTCTCGCTTTGATAGGAGACACCGTTATCGAGTACAATCGGTTCAAAAATTTCCTACAAGAAGTGGAGAACTTTGTATACTTAAACGAGACAGGAGCACATTATTTTGCAAAAAACTCTAAAATTTTTAGGTAAAAATGAAAATTACATGTTCTACTAAAAAGTTGGGGTAAATCTTATCTCCCCCACCCCCAGATTTGAGACGCCCCTGCTAAATTTTAAAAATAATTTTTACAGCAAACTATTCAGCATTTGGTACTTACACATTCCATTAAATTTAATAATTTTAACTTGACTATCGTTTTCTGAAACAAAAAAAAATAGATTAATAAAACAAACCCGTGCCAAAAATTACGACATACGTACCTTGAATTTATCCCGAAAGGGTTACACACACACTCGGATAACACAACCCATATGGAAAATAATTTAGTGCTCGGTGCTGGTGCCCTAATAGAAATAAAGAAAAATATTAGAGATACAAAAGCAAAAGAATAATGACTGACCTTGCCAGTTACGATCCGACGCTCCGATGAGACAAGCTGTAACAAGAGAAAAACAAAATATAATACGTAAAATATAAATGAGACAAAGTTTTTTAAAAAATCAATACAAAGAGTGTCGTAAAAATATAGTACAAAATTTAAAAAGACACTTACATGGTAACCAGCTTATGTTGAGATTCAAAATCCAGATCCAGGTAAAGGAGGGGGGCACACAATTTTAAATTAAACGCGATTTTTCTTCGCGAAACCGAGCCGCTTGCTTTCCCGAATACCGGTTTGACGCTCACACTTTTGATTTTTAATTTTCATTCATTTCATTTAATATTTACCTGTTTTCTCGGCACTAACTGGTAACACACACTGTATACTTGATAAATTAGTATGAGTGATGATGCCGCAAAAACATAATTTTTATATTTTTCATAACCTTTTGAGATGGATGAGTTTATGCACTGGTACATTAATTAGCATCGATCTTTCAAAATTAAGCAAGATTTTAATGGTGGTCTTCGAAGATTTTAATGGTGGTCTTCGAAATTGTACCGTGACAAAATTAAATTACAATATTGGAATATGTATTTATGTTAATAAAAAAAGAAAAAAATATCCCTGACCTTGCCAGATATGATCTCATTCCCTCCACGAGTGTGACGTAACCTAAAAGACTAACGCCACAATGGAGGATCCTGCCGCAGCTATGCTCGAAGCCGAAGATGGGGTGGGCTAACAACAGGAAAAGGGCGCCAAGGAGTTGTTGGCTGATCCTCTGTAGCCAACACACAACGACTACAACTCCTAAAAGCCGCTGGTACACAAATAGGGCACAACAGTAACAAAAGAAAAAAAATGTAGTCAAATAGTATATCATATAATAAAAAAAAACAAAAATAGGTAGGAAACCCAGACATGGCAACATCTGACAATACACATATATATAATAATACAAAAAACAATTGATATCAACAAAAATAATTATCAAAGAATAAATGCATATATAAATATAAAAAAAAACAATGAACATAAACCTGGGTGAAATTTAGACACCCGGTACTAACGTTGCGCTAAAAAGGAAAATCAAAAATAGGCGCGGATGACGCGGTAAATACACTACACGAATGGAGCTCCGCACGCGCAGCGCACCGACGGGTCAATCGCATGCACGCTAACTACAACAATGAAGTCAGACGCAAACGGGAGTATCGACTGTTACTAAATCTTGACAAAAAAATAGATATTACTATTAATCAAAATGAAATTTACAAACAGCAAAATTATTGAAGTGACTATAAACAAATTGAACCAAAATTATTATTGACTAAATAAATTTTAAACAAGATAAACTACTTAACTACGGAAATTATACTATCGCAAACAAATTAAATTTTTAAAAAAAGTACCTACAGATTTTGTTCAAAAATAAATAAACAGATGACCACAACACGCCGTGGCCAGGCAACTACATTAGCCATAGCCGAACGAGGCGAAAGTTCGAACGGACGGGCGACGCGAAGTCACAAAAAAACGAACACAAAATGGTCACAAAAAGCTGTGACGGGCGCTACATAAAAACCAGCCGTTGGACGCGATGTTCCAGACGGACAGGCGACGTAAAAATCAAACTTTATATCTGACCTTCCAGATGATAACCAGGTCAGCTGCTACAACTAATCAGACTTGCAGCTCAGCACCAGGTGATCGGCACTTGAAACATGGGGAGAGTCGGAGAGTACATCAGAACCAAAGTCTGCACGAAAATCGCTCCCTCGGGAAAAAAAAATCATTCCCCCGGAAAAATCATTCCACTGGAAAAACCATTACCCTGGAAAAAGCATTCCACTGGAACAATCATTCCACTGGAAAAACCCTAAAATGCCGAAAAGACAAATTAGAAGAGAAAATAAGAAAAAGGAAAGGAAACAACACTGATGACTGAAGATTTAAATAAAAGATGAAAAATAGGACACTCACCACGTGGGGTTTCTCCTTGACAAATCCTGCTGAACCTCAAACGTGAATCAAAATCCCAAAAATGGAGCAGATGACGATTTCTACAACGAAACCGACATCTTCAAGAGGTGCACCAAGAAAATCCCATAACTGGCTAGAAAACTTAATTCCACAAAACTTGGAAACACCGCCCACTCACGAGAAGATCAACAGGAAGAGTGAAAAATGTCGAAGCAAATCGGAAAACGGAAATTCCAAAAAAACCGCCGACTAATAAAATACAAGGTAGCCACATCCGAAACTACAAATGTACCCAGAAGTACCCTAGATTTCCAAATCTTCCAGAGGCGTCACCAGCAACGGAGAAGTTAACAGAAGAAAGAAAGCTTAAAACAACTTGCAAACCCAAAGGAAAAGAAGATAGCAATAAGAAAAGTCATAAAGAGGTCTCAAAAGACAGAAGAATAGATAAGACAATAAGAGGACAACGATAGCAGGTAAGTGAGACAAACCCTATATAACAAAGCCCTTTTTCTCTATCTATTTAACATGTTTGCCGAGCGGTTGCAAATATAATAGGGCCGTTACATACTCTACTGATGAAATTCATCCAACAAATATGACTGTTCGAACCCTCCCTGATATATCTCTAACTATACTTACTCAAAACACTCTGTGGCAAGATAAATTAAGTTCATCGAATTTGATCTCATTCCATATCATTTTATAATACAAACCGCAGATAACCGTTGCCTTCTGAACCAACTGGCTAAACCCAATAAATGACTTATTACAAAAAAAAAAGAAAACAGAAGATTCAAACACGTCCGAGAGATTTAAAAGTAAATTTGGAACTGCACTTGAATTTGTCGTGCCTAAACAAGTGATCTCGGAAAGGGAGTTGGCTTTAACTTGTGATTTTTTCTAATATCGGTTAATTTGTGCATAAGACTACGTTTCCAAAATATCCTTATTGACCTCTTAGGGAGGAGCCACTTCTTATGGCCCTTTTGGCAACAGCCCCTAATTGGCTTGCCTGCGGCAGTCTGCCGAAAGCTGGTTCTTACTGGTTTTTTGGCATTCGAATATTTGCCCTACGATCACGCCTTCACAAAATGTTCATAATAGTACTTAAAACTCCTATCTAAATAACTAACAAATAAAACTATCAATGAATATTACCCAAAGTAATTGCAATCTAAATTTACCTTTCGGAGGGGAAAACCTAGAATTGTTCACCTAGGGAAAAACCCGTGTTACTTGCTAGTGAAAACGCAACAATTTATATCACCAAAATTACTCAGTCCTACATAACTTAAACTAGTGTACAAAACTATTATATTTAGTTTCTCGTGTCAATTTGCCAGCTTTTTGCTACTCTAAGTCCTACAAAAAAAATATTAATTGCGTCCGTCCAAAACTGGGGATAACTGCTTTTTAGGGTGGTCTGAAACTTAACACGTGCGCTTCTGAGAAGCTGAGAAGAAAAGGACGATTCTTTTACGAGCGCCGCAAGACTTTTACAAGGGGTTTTAAAGAAATTTGAACGTTACATTCTTGCAGAGCAATTGATACTTTAGAAAAAGGAAGCTGCCATTGAAAATAAGTTATCACTTCAGATGCATTGTTTGTGAGTTGACTTTATAATTTAAGGGTCTCTCTGTGGATTTCCTAAACAGGACACCGTAAGAAACATGAAATGTTAGCCGTCCAGTATATTGCCACTTTATGGTTATATTGAAGGAAGCTCTTTGTCAAACACTGACCATTCTCGGAACGAAAGTTTAACGGAAAAAAATAAGGAAACATGTGAGGCGGGCTATTTAGCTACACCTATTAGAATAGAAAAGCTAACTAGAATTAATAATTTTAAGACAGTTCTACCCTCAACCAAATTGATAGAAACTCAAACAGACTATAGACGGAGGCATAATCGGAGAGCGAGGCAAGAAATAGGAACAGTGACAATCAAAGCAAATAAGAAACTAAATATAAGTGAAAGACCTAAAATAGGAATGCAAGTATGTTAATATGAGCATGATGTAAGTACTAGTCTATAATAAAACGTTAAAAATAGAGAGAATGTTCTAATAGCGAAAATTAACGTTACACGAGATACAGCTGTAACAAAACAAAAAAAAAATTAAACATTCGATTAGGGCACTGATGGTGTAAAATGTAAATTATAATCAGACGCATAAAAAAGCCAAGAAAATAAAAATATGCCCAATACCTAATTTTGAGAATACCTTGCACCCTATGTCTTATTGGTTATCAATAAGGCAAAATTATTTACCTAGGTACAGGTAATTTTCTGTAAAAACGAAGTTTAGGCATTTTTCTGAGTTTTCGATGGCAAAATAGGGAAAATTCCCTAAAACTGGTATAAAATTACAGCAAAAATCCTAATTTTTAAGGTGAAATCCATCAAAATAATTTTATCATAAGTTTCGCGGGGTTCTCCATAATATACAAGTAAAATGTTTGTATCTGGAATAGAACCAGAGATAGGTATGGACAGACTAAGCACTATTGACCCACCCTGTATAGGTTAAAATTTCTTTTCAGATTATCGAGCAGCAACTTTTCTCTAAATTTATTTAGAACAATGCGATTTGATGCAAAAAACATTGACAATATTTTCTTCGAACAAAACAAAAAATAGCTGATGATTTTAGTAGATAAAAAAAACTTACATCACACCAAGCAGACTCCTTAACTTCATATCCAAATTCCACTCCATTTCAGTCACTAAGCACACTGCCCACACTTAAATAATAAATTATTTCGATTTTCGATACGTAATTTTGTTAAATTCTCGCGTCATTATTCACTTTTCGGAAGAAAACTTCTGTGTATAATTCCCGAAGCAAACGGCCGTTAATTTGAAAACTTAAATTATTAATGCACGCAGACGCAAGAACAAGAACAAAGATTTTAGATTGTTGAATTGGGTAAAAGTTATTATTTGCAACATACAATACTTAATTGTTAATTATTATTTGTTATAATTTTATAAACCGCATAATACAGACGTCTGCACTAGACCACACTACACGATAAACTAAAATCTGATCAAGGAACAGATATGTTTAAAATAAATGACAACGTTTTCGTAAAAGAAACAATTGAAAGAATTGGTTAGCTCACTCACTACTTGTATGCAGTTTTTGTACATTTTATGCTAAAAGAAATATTTCTGCGAGTATTCGAGGAATAAAATTTTGATATAAACGGAAAAAATTTAACAACTTGAATACTAATTTTGATTGATAGACTTTTTATGCCGATTATGTCTAGGTACCTACAAGAACTACACTTCTGGGAAAAAGATTCAGATTTATTCCAAGAAATTATTAGGTTAATTAGTGGTTAAAAATTATATTGTTTACGCCCAAAACATTATCCAAGGAAAATGGAGAGAATTTCGTTTTTGTGGACGTTAACGTCGCGCCCCACCGCACAAGAAGGGTTGCCAATTTTTTGAGAGTTTTGGCTATGTGTGTATTATCAAGGATAAATTATTTGTGTTTAACTCGCTGTAACTTTTTTCCGCAACAATATTCATGTTTCGTTTCTTCACCAAAAATAATTTCGAGCCTTTGTTCGTATTTGGTGGACGACGTCCAACGATGGGCTCTGACGAACTAAATGTTGACCTCACAAATAACCAAACGAAGGTGGAAGAGCTGAAGAAGGCGTTGGAGGAAAACAGTAATAATACTTCCCACAACCACTAAAGATGATTTTTAAAAAGGAATCAGCCATAGCTTCATTTTTCTCTGTCCTTTGAGAATTGAACGGATCTCATTTTTTTGCAATTTGTTTGGCTGACTTGAAATCAATGTTTCGAGCGTGTGTAAAATAATAAAACTCAAATGTAGGTACGATTACATGGACGTTTTCCGGAATCGATTGTGAACGAATAAAATTTTTATTCTCTCAGTGCTGGAGACTGGATGTAATATAATACAAATTGCATTGTTTCTTGGGAGTGTCGGCGTGTTTTTATAACAAACAATATTGCGTTTGGCAGAATCAATTGAGTTTGTGCCGCTTTTCTTTTATGTATTTGCATCCTTAGGTTAAGACCGGTGTAATTGAAAAATATGTACGATTCTTTGGGCTTGGCTTTTTTGATGTTTCTTATTGTTGTTTTAGTCGTTACGGAGTATAGGCACAGAAAGGCACACCTATAGAAAGGTACACCCAAAGACTTTTAAAAAAGATGGACTTTTTGACCTACCAGCAACGCGGTAATGCATTGAATGTAGTTTTTCATGAGCTTGGGCATGGCTAATCTAATTTCTCTCGGAAGTAAACATTTTGATGTACCTAATGCCTTTTTCGCGCTCACAAACATCGGACCTTTATTAGATTATTGTTTTGAACAGAATTTTACTCTCGATTCTCATGCTCTGGAAGCGCAAACGAATATTTCAATTAAGCGGGCCCGTACTTTCCGGGAATGCGGGCGAATTTTTAAATTGCTTCCTGGCCTACTATCTTGGGGTTCTGTTGTTATACCTAATTTTAATCTGCCTTTCTGCCAGAGTTATGGAACACATTATTAAGCGCGTAAACAACCAACAGAGGCGACTACACTGTTCCACACGGGAACGAGACGGGAACGAATAAGGTACGATTACGCAAAGTTAATTCCGGGAGAATCTTCTGTTTAGGAGCGCTGTGGGAATTATGAAATGCAGTGTTCTTGTGTTTGCTAAAGTATTTTAATAGACAGGAAGATCGTTTGGTACATCATCTTCTACTTATGGAATATTTCTGATGGCATGCTAGATCTACAGGTTCTGATTGTTTCATCTTTGGAGAAATGACAGGTTAGATGGACGGTGAAGATAGGGAGATTCTGATGAATCGAATATAATAGATTTACATTGCAGTGGATTTGTGGTCTAAAAGGAACTTTAAGATAGGAACGTCAGCGTCTCGTGTTCGTCCTGCCTCGAACCGATCGTCAAACAACCCCAGGTTGCCCGCTACGCGTTCGGAGCACCATCCAAATCTGAGCATTCCGTCGGCTTCGGTGTGCCTCGTTCTCGTTCGTTCTCAGATGTGTCAAAAGTAGAAATTGTTTTGATATTGGTCCTTCGAGTTTGTAAATTTTTCAGTTAAATCTTATTTCTCAGTTTTAGAACAGAAAGGTCCCCATGCCCGAACGGACGCATTACTTCCACGGCTTGCAAGTTCTGAAACTGATAAAATTACAGGCGGTCCGGCAGGAAAGCCATAATTTCAGGGAATTCTTTACGAGTCGTGCGTCCGGACTGCCGCTGTTTTATGAAGTGAAAAAAAGCGATCTAAATTTCGATTTCGTCCCCTTTAAAGCACGGCCAGATTACAGCAGGGGATAAGAATAACAGCGCGGGGGATATTATCGCAAAGCCCAGGAACAGAATTTAAATTGAAACAACGGCAGTGGGTGCATTTATTATTTCGCTCCGATGTCGGAACTTCGGGCAGAATTTTTTTTAGTACATTTGATTAGGCATTAAGCTGTCTTTTGCTGTTCTTAAGTATAAGAGTGTACACTACCTGAAAGAACACCTTTGCCAAAAAAAAGGAAAAAAGAAAATATAAAAACGCAGCAAGAAATATAACGCTGCAAGGTACCCAAAGGACTTGTACCTTGACGCAGTTCTAGTAATACTGGGACGGGTGGGATGGCTTGCGCGCTTCAATGATCTAAAGAGCCGAACCATAGGTTTAACCATTTGGAGGGGTTTTTATTTGAGAAGCCAGACTAAATTAAGTCCCTGAAAGGGGGCAGCAGCTCTTTCAGTAATCATAGTGGCAGAGATCGTGAGGGTCGGTATGGCACTGTGATACACACTACTGCGATGTGGAAGGCAACGGGAAACCACCACATTATTCTATCCCTGGTACAGCGTACTTCGAATTTATGATGATGGCACCTTCTGGAGTAAAATATTCCGGAGGTAAAATAGTCCCACATTCGGATCTCCGGGCGGGGACTGCTTCGGGGGGAGTCATCAGAAATGATAAGTGTAACATCACACGAGTCGGAGCGTGGAATGTTAGAAGCATGAAACAAGTAGGGAAGTTAGAGAATTTGAAAATTGAGATGGATAGGTTATCATTAGACGTAGTAGGTATTAGTGAAGTGCGATGGCCAGAAGCCGGAGACTTCTGGAGCGGAGATTTTAGAGTAATACACACAGGATCTGTAGGAGGAAATTCGGGAGTAGGAATTGTTATGCGGAAAAAAGTAGGGCAGAGTGTAGAAAATTTCTTACAGCAAAGTGACAGTGTAGTTATGGTTAGGTTAGATTCGAAACCTGTAAAAACAGTAATAATACAGGTATATATGCCCACTTCTAACTACAGTGATGAGGTCGTAGAGGCAGGTTATAGTGATATTGAACATGTGCTAGATTTTGTGAGAGGACACGAAAATTTAATAATTATAGGAGATTTCAACGCAGTCGTAGGCACAGTGCGAGAGGGCGAATAGTTGGTCCCCTTGGATTAGGCAATAGGAACGATAGGGGAGTAAGACTGATAGAGTTCTGCGATAAACATAACTTAACGGTCGCGAACACTCTATTTCACCATCATGTTAGGAGACGCTACACGTGGAAGATGCCAGGAGACCTAGGGAGATATCAAATAGATTACATTCTTGTTAGGCAAAGATTTAGAAATCAAGTTAGGGATTGTAGAAGTTATCCAGGAGCAGATATAGATAGTGATCACAATATAGTCATTATGAAGGCCAATCTTAAATTTAAGATTTTGAAAAAACGAAGCGGAAGAAGGTATCTTGACCCAGAGAAACTAAAAGATGATGATACGCGCGATAAGTTCGAGAAAAAGACAAACGAGGTACTAAAGGGCGCGGGCGAAAATATTGTTAGGGACATAGAGGAAGAATGGAATTGCATTAAAAATAGTTTAGTTTCCTCAGCTAGGGATATTTTGGGTCATAAACAGAATGAAAGTAGGAAACCCTGGATAACAAAACATATTGTGAGTCTAATAGAGGAAAGGCGCAAATATAAAAATAGGTTAGATGAAATAGGGAAACAAAGATATAAGGCGATCAAGTGGGAAATTATTCGGAAATGTAGGAAAGCGAAAGAGCAATGGATCGACGATAAGTGCAAAGAAGTGGAAAATAAGTTCGAAATAGGAAAGACTGATGAAGCATATAAAATAATTAGGAGAAATTTTAGAGAAATTGGATCTAGTACCAAAAGCATTAGGAATGAGGCAGGAGATATCCTAATCGAAAGCGGGGAGAAGGCAGATAGGTGGAAAGAATATTTAGGAAACTTATATGCGGGACAGGAAGTGCAAGATATATTAGAAAGTGAAAGCAGTGTAGAAGGGGATAACCTAGGGAGTCCTATAATGAGAGAAGAGTTTGAGCTAGCACTAAAAAGTTTAAGGAATAATAAAGCACCAGGTATAGATGGCTTGCAGGCAGAAATCTTAAAGTGCGCAGGTCAAGAGGTAATGGATCGTTTATTTAAATTAGTTAGTCACATATACCTGACAGGCGAGATTCCAGAAGATTACAAACGGAACATCATAGTAGCTTTGCCAAAAAGGAAAGGCGCGGATAGATGCGAAAATTTTAGAACTATCAGTTTAACTTCCCATGCGTCAAAAATTTTAACTAGAATTGTGCAAAGAAGGATGGAGAAAAAGGCGGAAGAAATATTAGGAGAAGATCAGTTCGGATTTAGACGAAATAGAGGAACGCGCGAGGCCATTCTAGCTTTACGAGTAATTATAGAAAAAACGATAGAAAAGAGAAAGAGCGTATATATAGGATTTGTAGATTTAGAAAAAGCCTTCGACAACGTAAAATGGGGGAAGATGTTCGAAGTGCTGAGAAAGGTAGGGATGAAATACAGGGACAGAAGAATAATACATAATCTCTACAAAGAGCAAAAGGCAATTATAGAATGTGAGCAGGAACGAAGGGAAGTAGATATCCGGAAGGGAGTGAGACAGGGATGTGCATTGTCACCTCTAGTTTTCAACTTATATATCGAAGATGCGATTAATATTAAGGAAAGAACAGCCTCAGGGATCAATGTACAGGCCAAACTATTAATATGCTCAGATTTGCGGATGATATAGCAGTGTTAGCATCTAGCAAAGAAGAATTAGGAGCGGCTTTGAATGAAATGGAAGCAGTTTTGACACAGGGCTACGGCATGAAAATCAATAAAAAGAAACCTAAAATTTTGGTATGTAGATGGAGGGAAAATAGAACTAAAATTGAAATACAAATAGGAAATGAGAAGATAGAGGAGGTCGCGGATTTCTGCTACTTAGGAAGTAAAATAACCCAAGACGGTAGGAGCACTAAAGATATAAAACAAAGAATGGCGCAGGGCCGAGTTGCGTTTAACAAAAAGAAACAACTGTTATGTTCGAGAACGGTTAATATAGAGACTAGGAAGAGACTCTTAAAGTCGTATATATGGAGTACGGCATTATACGGGTGCGAAACTTGGACAATAGGAGAAGCGGATAGGAAAAGAGGAGAAGCGTTTGAACTGTGGTGTTACAGACGCATGATGAAGATACCGTGGATAGATAAGGTTAGCAATAGGGAAGTATTAGAAAGAGTTGGGGAAAGGCGAAAGGTATGGAAAACAATAAAGAGTAGGAGAGATAGGATGGTAGGACACCTTCTAAGACACGAAGGAATAGTTCGCGACATACTAGAGTCAGAGATAGGAATAAAAAGAGGTAGGGGTAGGCCTAGATTAGACTACTGCTCTCAAATAGTTAGGGATGTAGGATGTTCTACTTTTAGGGAAATGCGTAGGTTAGCTCAGGATAGAAAAGAATGGAGGTACGCGTCCAACCAGTCTTCGGACTGAGAACCTTATGATGATGATGAAGGTACACCCACAACGAGCCATTTTTCTTAGGGTGAACAGCCTTGAATAGGTAAGGGTGAAAGGGTGTTAAGTATAGGATAATGTTAATTCAACTACTTCTTATTGGGACACCCTTTATGTATTTAAAAATGAAGTAACGTCACTGAATTTTTTAAGTTCAATTTTATTAATATTAGACACTATATTTCAACATCACGTTAGGAGACACAATATTTATGGAAGATGCCAGGGGACCTAGGGAAATATCAAATAGATTAGGCAAAGATTTTTAGAAATCAAGTTAGGGACTGGAAAAGTTATCTACGTGCAGATATAGATGGTGATCACAAACAGAATGAAAGTAGAAAACCCTTCGTCGTACTTGTATAGTTCAAACACCTAACTTTCATAGAAACTTATGCGGTTTACGAAGCAGACCTTATTTCTCCAAAACTGGGGGTTACTATCTAGGTATTATTACTTGGAAGTTTACTATATTAAGCAACCACAGTCTTAGTGTTCTGGAACTTTGCATGGCCGTCTAGGTACAGACTAGGCGAAATTTTGGAGCTGCCGTGAATAAACTTAATACACCAACACTTGTTAGACCACTGGAAGAAAGAAAGTTTAAATTTGAATTAATGCGTAATATGCTGCAATTAAAAATTACTTGTAATACCTAAATGCTCCTTGAAGTGGAGGGATAAAAAAGCGAGTGCCTTATGGCATTTGCATTTGCATTAGTACTCGAACCGCAGTCGATTGTCAGGTCGTATATCGCTGAGAATTTCACGGTCGAACTTCCACACGAGCTCCCTATATTCCCAAACTAAGAGAGAGGCGGCGCGCCATAAAGCAACGGGCAGCCGTTTTCCATTTATGTTTTCAATACACCTCCCACGCCCGTAAAACACGGATATACAATAAAAAACCCAATCCGACCGAGGGAAAAATGGAACGGCTCGCATAGAGCTAGCTATTTTCAACAGTGACGGACTCCGTCCTTTCACAATTTTTAGGAATGATGGCTCGAACTGCCTATGCCTGGTCACATTTCATGCAATTTCGTTCAGATACTCTGCCCACCGGTTTCTGTACATAATCTATATCTGAAATCTTCAAATGAATGCCACAATATTACCTTTCTCCTCTGATAGGGTTCAGATTGCTTTTCTACTTTGCTAGTTCTCTTGCTTCTTGCTTTATAGTATTCGCAACAGTGTTCATAACGTGAACAGTAGATTATTTGAACACGCATTTTCAAAGATACCACTTTTTACCCAAAGTTCCCCACTAACCGTCGGAACCACGCTCTGATCCCATAGGACACATCCCAAACAACAACTCAGTTCATGCATCCATCATCGATATATGCGAGTTTGTGTACGTTCTCCACTGCCTATCCCGCGCTCGTTCCAATTACAAAACTTTCCGCAGGCAGAGTAGAAGGGCACCTAGGTGCCGGGCATCAACCGCCAAACTAATCGAACTTCCGAATAAATCTACGGCCATCAAAAGCGGGGTAGATCATCTATCAACCGCACCTGGCGGCTAAGACACCATCCACGTCGCCGCTGCAACAGGCTGCACGCCCGCCTACCGATCCATCAAAATGAACTCTCGGGCAGTTACGCGGGTCTGTTAGACGCTATATAGGAGTATTTTCCAGTAAAGTCTCCTGAGCCTTCGGTAATATTTCAAAAAGAGTCACGCCTGGATTGTAGAAAATGTTTACTCTCTGTGTAATTATTTGCATCAAAAAGTTTACAGTACGTTTATCTGGATTTACGTGGCCGCACGATTGTGCAATCCAGAATGAATGCAGATCGGGGACCCCTTAATAGGATGACTTTTAATTAGCACGTACGCAGTTGTACAATCGCTCTGCAACTCAACTGGACGGGATGTTCAATAGCTCACTGCATCAGTTGAATGGAGGCCTGCTATTTTCACGGCACCGAATACATTCAGCCTGTGCGAATTCTTGGTATGAACATCCACGGCACCCATTGAAATTTGTGTATTTTATTAATACTTTTCTGGAGCACAAAGTTACAATTCTGCACTCTAAGAATTGCCCGAAGTTTATCGTGTTTTCCTAAAACTGTATCAGGACTGTAAGGATGAAAAATATCCGGGCCACAACAAACCGTAAATTTTCAGCGACAAAGAAAAAACTCCGAAGAGACTCTCGTAATAAACTTGAATGGGAGCGGGCATCATAAGGACGCGATGTTCGAGATTATGCCTCGTTATTATTCCCGTTGATGGATGCTGTTATGCGCCGTTATACCGCCGCGGACTAATGGCCATGTTTACTGTGCCAGTCGATTCGACGAGCGGAAGCTCCGGCGGAACTTAGAAGAGCAATAACGATAGACAAATAGTCGCGCCCCCCACGACTGAGAAGGAATCGTATTCAACACCGCGAGTGGATATGAGAACGATTATGGGCGTTACGTAAATCTGATTGTCTGAAGAACGGACTATTCGCAGTTAATTTTTAATTTCTGAGAATGTCACTAATCTTCGACGTACTTTAAATAAGTTGTTGCTCGGAGCAACAGGAATATGGGTAAAACGGTATTACACATTACAGGAAATTACAATTCAGCTTTTTGCGGTGTTATCTAGTCGGAAATTATTCACGCGAGCGAATAGCAAACGAGCACTAGGTCTTGTACCAGATTTCGCTAGCAATTCTCTCCGTGACAGTATTCTGGAAACCGCCGGTCATCCCGTAGTATGATTTAAACAGTATACTCGGTGTCTGGATTTACGTGGCCGCACGATTGTGCAATCCAGACGGAATGGAGATCGGGATGTAGGTTACAGCCACTCACGACGATCCCTTAATAGGATGGCCTTTAATTAGCACGTACACAGTTGTATAATCGCTCTGAAACTCAAACGGATGGAATATTCAGTCGCTCACTACATTAGTTAAATGGAGGAGTGCTATTTTCACGGCACCGAATACGTTCACCCTGTGCGAATCCTTGGTTTGAACATCCACGGCACCCGTAGAATCTCAGAACAAGCCTTAATCAGCCTATTATACCGCTACAACGGATTCATTAACGTATGCTTAATTACTGGTAGCCTCATAGCAACAATAATTAAATACCGGCACTTACTTAGTGTACAACAGTAAATCACACCAAGTAACGAAAGAAGCTTTTTGATCTCTGGTCGACACGCGGTTTTATTACTTTTTCCATCATTCTCGGCTCCTCCTATTAATCAACTCAGATAAAGCATTGCGAATCCTGTGTGTCCTCTCTTAGCTTTCCTTCGGTTCATTGACGCGTATGACGTATTTCCATAAGTTTCTTTTTTCTCAGGCGTCGCGATCTTTTATTTGACGCACAGAACAAAATAATTAACGACAATCTAAGTTGCACTTTGCACCTCAATAGAGAGTACCAAACACTTTGTGTTTATGATCAATGCAGATGGTGACCAATCTGATTTTATACCAAAATGGTCAACGAGAATTTAATAATGCGTTACAGTAATATGGTTCATCAATTACAAATCTTCAGTTCAGAATATCTTCCGTCGCTTTAACGTTTGAAATGAATGCAAGCACTCTGTTATTTTATGTCTGCATATCCTATTGATCCACAATAAGTAATAAAAATTTTCAATATTTTGCGTTATTCTCTATGTTTACGTTTTGCTCGACGATAAATTTTGCGATACAAACATTATACAAACGCAACTATGCGGACTATGCATCATTGAAAATATGCAAACATTGTTGTCCATACAAGCATTTCGATTAGGTACCTACTTATATTAAAATACGAAGCTTCGTAACGCAGCCCATGCCGAACATACTGCTACAGACATTTTTCTTGTTTTACGTATATACATTGCTGTTGTGCAGAATATTCAGTCGAGCAATAAAACTTAAAGCTCTGTACACATGTTATAGACAATCAATTTTTCTCGTGGCGTTCTTTAATGCGTCGCAATGTGAGTCGTTGACCTGCTGTTTCAATTACAGGATGACGAACGAGTTACAATTTGCAGTGCTCTTTTGGCCAGTGTAGCTGACAGCTGCATTGGCAGATTTGCACGAGTGGCCATTCCATTTAACACGATAGCCCTTGATGTCTCTGAAGTTCACCAGCTCCACGAGGGAAAAACGCTGAAGTGGGATAGGTGGGACAGACTGCTGAACGTAATAATCAAATAAAATCAAACGCAGGAACGGTTTGACCACAGGCTTAGAGAGATGTGCAAAGAAGTTGCGCCGATTATGTTGGGGAACACTACCTGGACTATTCCAATTTGATGCCAAGAGCGTGATGTAGAGATACAAGTTGAAATGTTGATTATGTGTGAGCAACAAAGTGATTCAGCTGTATAGGTTATTGTTCATGTGAGATCTGCATTGGGCATATGAATAATAATAATAATAATAGTAATAATAATAATTTCACATTGCTGTTTGATATTTGACAAGTAATTTATGATTCAGTGCACTTGCACCCCAAGACGTGATAGCTGCAGAAATGCATGTGTTAATGAGCCCGGCTTCTCCGGAGACGTTTAATTTCAAATCCTCAAGATAAGTCCTATATGTGAAACAAATTAATAAGACAATTGTCGGTCGGGGCAATACTCTGAATAAATCACCGATGTAATTCGGCAATCTGGCAGTCGAAATGGAAATCCTTCAATTCGGGGCGATGCCGAAATTAGCGGTCGAACTGACCCCTTCTGTCTGCTTGAAACCCCCTCGCGTATTAGGAGCTGTAAAGTGGATTCGATTAACCGAGGATATGTTTCGTAAATCTACAATTTGCGTTGGCGTGGAGAGGAACGCACAAAAGACGAACGCTCCGCTAATTTTATGTGCTCCACGAAAGTCGATATTGAAGCGCAGCCAGGTAACAACGAACGGCGGCGGAGGACCGGGGGATCGGGGGACGAGTCACGCCATCCCGCTCGAACCCTCTCTCTATATACGTGTCACTCGGGAAAGGGCATACATAAGGGTTACCACTGCACGCACCAGCTGAAATGAACTCCTGATGAATGTCTGCTCTCTCCACTTTTCCCTTTGAAACCGTGATTTTAAAATTGCGCCCGGTTTTTGCCGCCGAGGGCCCGCTCTGAATACACACAGGTACCAACTTGATTAGTGGATTTTAAATTGCTGGGGAAAAGTTCGGCGGACGCAAAAGTTTAAAATATGACGGAGGGTCGACAAATACGAAGCGGCCCACATCGCCTTACCGGGGACCTGGGACCTGTATAAATTGCAATTTCAGTGGTCAAACACTGGCGTCCTCACAGCTGAATACGGAAGATTTATATGCACCAAAAAACTGCAGCTGGGTGTAACATGTTTAGAGTCCGAGTATTATGCCAAATTTTGCCATCTAATATTAATGTCAACGTCGCAAATTTTATTAAAGTTAAAGTTTTTACTTCTTTCTGATAAATATGGCTCATTTTTATGGAAATAATGAATTAATGGATATGTTGCTGGTTTATGATGGAGAAGCCTATCAAAGTGCAGAATTGGCTTCAAGAATTTATGCCGAACGTTTTTCCAACTGGTTTCTTTCTGCTGCTGCCAGATTTTTAGCTCTTGTTCATAGAGGACGTGAGACCGGCAATCTACAACCCCAAAGAGGAGAAGATGGTGGAAGAAATAGGCCACTTAGGATAATAAACCTCGAAGCGCAAATTTTAGAAATGGTAAATGATAATCCAAATTTTAGCACGGGGGCACGAAAACATTCTTTTTTGCTCTAATGCTTTTCTAACATTCTGTGAAATATCTCATGGCATTTTCCACTCCAAGTTCAGAAACATCCTGTACAGTTATCAGAATGTACCGAGAAATAATATAAGGTATGTCTTTCTTGCATTTTCCCCTGAACATCATTATAACTTACAACCTTACAAGTTCTCCTTTTCCTGTTATTCATTGGTGGGTGTTAACACTATGATCACCTTATTAATTTTAATAGTGCTACTGGATCTACAGCTGATTGGCAGTGTGCTTCTGCGCATGCGCACTAATGAAATGGAACGGTCCATTAAAGTCAGCATGCCTCCTTGATTCCATCATGGAGTCCTTGAAAGATTTTTGCAGCTACAATTTATAATCTCAACCGCGCGGTACTTGTTGGTAGACGGCTATTGGCGACGTGCAGTCACTTACGTTTCACGAAGTCCTCGCTGTTTCATTCCCGTTTTCTTTGTCGCAGTGTGCGGACGTGTCATTGTTTCGATTTCGTGAAAATTTTCTTTCTAGTGAACATTTTTGCACGTCCGCGTTCGCAACAGAAATAGCACAAGAATACATAACTTTTTATTGTAACGTCCCAAGCGTCTCTCTGGGATGAGATTTGCATTTTCTCATCTTCAGCCTGTCGGACTTAACCAATTAAAATGAATAGAAAATACAATTCTCGTTTGATACACGTTGTGCTTACGCAAAATCTTAATTAAGATCGTCTTGTCTGCACGAGTGGAAATGATGAAAAGCATGTCTTTCCACACGGATAATATCGCATGTCGCTGGCAGAATTCTAAGGCTCCCTTCTGCATGGGTCCTGCGGTAACGGAGAGAGGAAAATCTTTCAATTGAGGAACTATTAATATTTTTCAATTAGTGCTGCCTACGCATAATCTACTTGAATTTGAAATGCGTATTGTAGGTGGAAGTAATAAATCCATTCAGTTAAAGCGTCTTTTATATTTCTCGAAAATTGATTTCTTTTTCTTTTGAAATGTTTCGGGGCTTCATGAAATGTACGTTTTATTTTGAATTACACCAATTTTTGATTAAAAAAAGGATTTCATTTCGACGTTTCTATAAGTCTTGTAATCTCAAAATTAATTGTTTATGGTATTTCAAGGGGTAAAAATGTACGCATGCTGTAATACCTCATGACTATGTTCCCTTACAATTTCGTCAACCGCGTAAATTCTTGGCGTTTTAAGCGATTTTGCCATTGAAAGCCATTCTACTTTTTAATAAATTTGAATCGGAATTTTGGTTTTGCTTTATTAGCCATTGGAAAATGTAACACAGTGGTTGAATCGAGAACTTTGACTTAAATTTACTATGAATTCTTAATAAGTTAACCCCCCCACGCCAAAAGACAGTGACACAGTAATTAAACTCTACACGCGTTTCACTGACAACGTCAGCATCCTCAGGAGTTGAAGATTAGTCGAAATCTAAACTTACACCCCCCATTTTTCTGTATTTTTGAAGACAAATTTTTGAAACTTTGCCCATCGTATGTACTGAGTAAACGTCAAGTTTTGACACAAACCAGGAAATTTTCACACTTCCGGTTTCAGCGGAAGTGGTGCCAATTTTTGATTTTCACAAATGAGGCAACCTGTATGTTTTTGGACTCTACATAACTTTCTGAATGCAATGGTACCACATAAGAGACAATTTATTCAAGTCTGAGACTTTTTAAAAACTAATTTTAAATTTGTCATTTAAGGGTGCCATGACTGCTCCAATTTATTCTAATGGACCCAGGTAATGCCATAAAAAACGGAATTGTGTCGGAAATGCTAAATAATATGATTTGTGCTTAAACAAAGTTCTCCAAATAAAAGCCTAACTTTAGCCTATATTTTTGGAGGGGGGCAACTCTTCAATGAAGTGTTTCCGGACATACCCTCATAGGAACTTTTTCTCTCGTTTTGAGGTTATGAATGTCAGTCTAATACATAAATTATAACGTACCCATCTTGTTTTAAACTTCCAACTTAATCAGTTATTTTAATTCATTATGACGTTAACTGTTCTTTACTCTACAGGTTAAATTTTCTATCCAGCACATATTATTATGTATTTCTGACTTGTCAGATGCCAGCTGACCATCTAGAACACGAAAGCCATTAATCTCTTCTGCTCGAGCTGCCGTGTTTGCGCTTGTAAATTGTAACTTGCGATATGTGTTTATTGTGAAACGAGAACGTGAATGCACCTTTAACAGAAGCCCCACAGGAGTTCATTTCCTAATCGGTATCGTATCGGAAGAACGCGTCATTTACGTATCAACAGCTCTCTCGCCGATGAACAATAACAATGCATGTCTCTGCTTTGTCTCCGGGCACCAGTCTTCCTAATTAACCGAAGTCGCGAAGTTAATCTTCATTAGAGGTCTAGCGGAGTATCTTCGGAGATGTGAAACGCGGCAGAGGCGCTAATTGCAGCCAGGATTCTTCTTCGGAAACGGAGAGAGCCGGCGACTAATTGCGCGGTCCGCCCCGTATCGGTTTCGCCGGCCCCGGGGACGCGTGCTCTCGCTCCAGACGCTCACGTCGATGCATTACATATCGCACGTCGCGTTGCGGAAGGGGCGCGTGCGCTGGCGACGCGGCGCTTCTCCTGGCCCGACTCCGACAGTGCAGTGCGATCCGCGAAGACGCATAGTCCTGCCGGTATGTCGAACTCCCAAGCAGGCCGCGACGGGCGCGGGACTCGGCCACGGGACCCGCAGGTACCAGTCTTTGTCGCTTCTCTTTTGTCACATGAATACGCAATGTCCAGTGTGCTGTCTCTGTCCCGTCTCGTTCTGCTTGGCCCCCCGCTTTTGCGACGAGCCGTCATGGGGATGACGGTCCCGTCGCATCGCCTGTGTCCTCCCTCTGTCATTTTTTCGTTGCGACTAATGTCTGTGATGCTTTCCAGGCCCACGTTCTGCTCTTTTGTAGTCTAGTGTCCTCTATCTGCTCGCTCTGCTATCCTTCCTCTAACGTCTTTTCGGGCCATCTAGATCGCCGACGAATCGCCATATTTATGGACAAATCATTTGCCGAAAGCCGTTTCGAACTTTCCCACATGTCCGATGACTGATCGGCAAGCCAGTGCGGAAAAGAGCGGTGCCTCGGAAGTGTCGCGGTACACCCCGATAACAGGTGTTTGCAGCCATCCTCGCAAGCACGATACTTCGTCCCTGATTGCCGGTGCCATATCATCCGCGTTATCTTATCGCATCTGCCGGCGCGACAACACGTCGCACAGGTGAGCCAGTCGAGTGCAAGACCTTTTTATGCCCACACCTGTAGTATCAGTGCGCGATATCAGTCGTTCTGAAATGCTCAATTCCCTGGACACGTTGGCAGGCAAATTGTCTCCAGGCACCGCGAACCAGCAGACCAACAACAGCCAGCAATCGTCGCTGCTGGACAGCAACGCCAACAGGGTGCATCCGTATCTCAAGCAGACGGCGGCCACAAACACGTAAGTCAGAAAGCATGCACCGTCATATCGAAGCCTTACATGCCGAGATATCTGCGGAAAAAACCATGTAAACTATCTATCACGCTGCTGCGATAATGAGAATGATGTATTACTTGCTGTAGCGATGCAGCAAAAACGACTACAATCTCAACAAGTATCGTGCTCTCTAGTTCGCTGTCGGAACTTGTTGATACGTCGCTTTCGTTGTGTCATTTCTGCATGGTTAAAACACGAAACGACTAATGTTGTGATACAAACCATGACAGTTGACATATCTTGATAATTTCCTTCTATTCCTTTTTTCGAAATAAAACGGGATAATCCGTCCTTTGTACTGTTTATAGCTGTGAGCGTGCTCAAGAGTTTAAGTTGCGGAAGTTGCATAATGGAAATCTCTGTGTGCTTATTATGCAGTCGTAAAGTACGGTACTACGCTATCATTAACAAAACAGAAATTGTAAAGGGTGCAGTAACATTCGCATAAATACACATTTGCTCTGGCTGTCGATCTGGAATGTTTGATTCACGTTGCTGCGATAGAATCCGAAGAAGAACGTTTTAGAACATGGATAAATAAAGAGCTTCTTTCTGTCCCTTTAAGTCAAACAAAATAATTGCAAAATTTAGTGAATCTTCGGTGTAAATGTAGGAGAATAGTAAAAGTAATAAAAGAATGAAGTAAAGAAAGCAAAAGTAGATTTAGATTTTTCAAATAGTGACTGGAATTTCTTAGACTGCTTCGTATTAACTTTATGTTTCTTAGTTATGGTTTATATCATCTTTATTCTGAGCTGCATCCCTACATCTTAGCCTCACCGAAAAGTCATCATTCGATGGATATGCTCTTTTGGCGGGTAGGTATCTAAATGTCTAGAGGTAATGGCAGATCCTGATACCTCTATCAGGAAGTTTAAATGAAACATACCCATAAGTACCGCTTTCACGAGTGCATTCATTTTTGAAATACCTACTCCATTAAAAACGTGCATATTTCGCCTATTCAAGGTATTTCTCTAGCTTTATGATAAAACTTGGCAGATGAAAATACCTCAGTTGTAAGACACCCACCTATACAAGCATAGATCTGATTAATTTTGTTTTTACAATTTAAATCTGTTCGTTCTTGACCGAAGAATCTGCATAGTGGTCTGTTAGGACCTAAGTAATTACATATTTCAAAAAACTTTTCTGCAGCAGGAGTATACAGGGTGACAGTTGCTCTTATTTAAAATTATTTTTAAAATAAAACCCTCTAAATTGTTTGCATGACGGAATTCCTTGTTAAATTTTGGTACATTTAGTATCTACAGGGTGGTCCAGGTCTTAATACATTAATTTTGGGAGGTGATAGAGAATCAAAAATAAGGGAACTTTTCTTAATAAATATATACCAGGAAACGCATAATAACGGAGATACAGCCCAAGTCATTAATACTAAGTCATCTTGATGTTGAGCGCACAAATTGAAATTATCAAGTAGGCTTCAATCATTTTAGAAGCTTTGACATTTGTGCAGCATAGTTTTTGCATTAAGTCGATTTCCACCTGCTGAATTTGAATTTGTGCGATGAAATCATGCCAAATTTCTTCAATAATGCTGAATGTATTGTATTTTATTTACTGCAACTGTAACACTGCAGCAGCCGTTAGAGAATATCGAAGAAGACAACCAAATGCCCGTGTTTTTGTGAATGTCCATCGCCTTTTTCGGGAATTTGGTTTGAAGCGAGCCGAAGAACAGTCTAGGAGAAAAAATAATGTAGCCAATGCAATACTGAGAACATTCGACAACAATCCTCGGCTTAGTTCCCGAAGAGCGGCCCTACATCAAAATCAACAGTATTGCGCACTCTTCATAGGGACCATCAGAACCCATATCATTTGCAACTGGTGCAACATTTACTCCCCGGTGATGCAAACCATCGTTCGGTATTTTGTAACTGGATATTAAATTCCCTTCAAGAAAATCCAGAGTTCTTACAAAACATATTAAAGATAGATGAGGCAAGTTTCTCAAGAACTGGAATATTTAATCATCATAACTGGCACAATTGGAGTCGACAAAATCCAAGAGAAATTCGTGTCCGGTCTTTCCAACACGAGTTTAGCGTAAATGTATGGCTGGGCCTTATTGGCGGCTATGTTTGTGGTCCATTTTTTTACCACCTCGGCTGAACTCGGAACTATTTCTGGATTTTTTAACAAACAATTTATTTGAATTGTTTGATGACAACATACCGTACGGAGTACGTATTAATAGTTGGTTTCAAATGGATGGTGCTCCTGCCCCTTTTTGGAAGGCAGGTGAGGAATTGAATGAATGAACATTCTCCAGAGAGATGGATAGGGCGTATGATGATCAGTGAGCAACCCGAAGCCGCTAGAGGACCAGTAGCGTGGCCTCCAAGGTCGCCCGACATAACTCCCTTGGAATTTTTTGTGTGGGGCTATTTAAAAGACCGTGTCTACGAAACAACAGTTGCAACAAGGGAACAACTGATTGAACGAATACACCAAGCTTGCTATCAATTAAGTGAAAATTGGGATCGATTATTAACGGTGATCAACTCCATTTCTAGACAATGTCAAATATGTATTGAAGCCGGAGGATTGCACTTTGAAAATTTATTGTAAATCATGTCAATTTCTTTCGTTCACTCTTTTGTTAATTTTGTGTAAATATCAATAAAATGCCATCATTTGAGCCAAATCGGTTGAACGGGGTAGACTGTGTAAAAAAAATTGGAATCCATGTTTGGAGGGCTATATCTCCGTTATTATGCATTTCCGGGTATATGTTTATTAAGAAAAGTCCCCTTATTTTTGATTCTCTATCACCTCTCAAAATTAATGTATTAACACATGGACCACCCTGTATATGCCATCGTTTTTGAGATATTCGCAACTTTTATATTAGGAACTATTTACTATACTATGTAGAACTAAAAAGTAATGCCACAAAGCTTTGAAAATTGAACTGCTAATTCCAGCAAATTTAAGTCCATAAAACTCAAGTTTCTCAAATATAACTCGTACCATATTATGAAAAATATAAGTACTTACTTGAATATTTGAAGTCGATTATCCAATCCTTATTAATTTTGGAAGCAGGGAAGGTTATATCTAGGTACATAATCAAAAGGAATTAACAAAATGAATTAAATGGTTCCATTTGATAACAGAGTGTGATGAGGTTTGGAAGTCTTTCAATTCGGCAGTGTACCTAATCGCTGATACACTGCATAATATTTTCTGTTTTTCAGTGCAGCCGCACTTTCTTTTGAATATTCTTTACGTCTCACAAAAACTATTATTTCAAAAGTATTTTCGCCAACAATTCGTAGCATATATGGCCAGAAATCGTATCCCTGAAGCTGGTCTTGTCGACCAATTAGAGTACCTGCACTTCGCCACGGCAACCGCGAAGCTCATCTTGAATGGGCTGAAGAACATGCTCAATGGGGTGAAGCAGAATGGTCCAATGTTCTACTTACCTGACCTGATAGCAGAAGAACGAGAGTATGACGAAGAAGCGGAGCCTTGGAGGGGACCAGCCACTTCCAGGAAGTTCACAATTACCCTTTCGCCATTTGCCATTTTGTCATGGCCACCTCAGTCTCCCGACCGCATGTTTGTGTGGGACATGCTGCAGAGGCAACTTCTTCCAGTTATGGCGAACATTCAAGGCCGTTTTGCATTTGAAACTGTACTGAGAGAGCAGTGGGCCCTTTTTACACAAGATGGAATAGGATGGATAGGCTGATTTTAAGTATGCCTAGGCGCTGTCGGGGAGTCATTAATGCTCGAGGAGGCAATACATCGTATTAAGTACAAATTTCAAAAAATTAACGTTATCAGAAAAATATACACTTTTATTTTAATACACAATGCGTTGTTTTCCAATTAAATGTTTATTTTCATTATTAAACAAATAATGCAAAACATTACAAGTTTATTTTTAGCCAATTTTGTACTAGACAAGCTAATCAAATAAATAGTGTAACCTACTCACTTTGACTTATAGGATAAAAATCTTGCAATGAAAATTATTTGTGTTCCTCGTAGAACAGCTCTACAAACAGTTGAACGATTGAATAGAAACAAATTATTGCCACGTCAATAATTAGTTGCATATCCTCTATATGAAATGGCACCAAAAACAAAAATGCAAGAAAAGAACAAGTTCATGGACTTCGAGTCAAAATAAATACGATTTCAATTTTGAATAAAAAATAAAACAGTAGTATCCTTTTTGGTTTGCTGTTGGTAATGCTGCCAACCGAAACATTTTCTTTATACTCGTCTTTGTATTATTCATTTGGGGATATTAAAATTACACACTTGGTATGTCCACACAAAACATCTTGAAATATGTTTTGGTTCATAATACGTAATGTGAAGTCGAGCTGGTTTCATTTTTGTTTGTGTAAAATACTACGAAGAGTGCCAATTCATCTCGGTGCTACATATCTCTGTTCCAATTTAAAACAAATTTATCAAAGTCTGGTGCAATATGTTCTATGATATGTCCTGTAATAAACAGTGGGTATCTCAATGCCAGAAATTATCATCAAAATAACGTTTTAAATAGGTTTATCTTCTGTTCTATTCATACATTGTTGATGAGATAAGGATTTTTGGAGGTAAAGCGGCTTATTTATGCTCTGAACGCGTTGAGGAAAAGTGTGATTACCTATAAAGTTGTGTTTTATTAGTCAGGGATCCAAACACATTTTTCGTTCAGTCGTATGCAACTTTTGGACATACTTTTAAAATGAGGTCTATATTATGTAAAATGTCCTGCTGAATCCATATCCGAAGGACCCAAAGCGATTCGGGCTTGCATTCATCCCCTATTTTAATTTTTCGCCCCTTTTCGGTTGTACACGACATTTGTACTTTTTCAAGTCTATCTCGTGATATCTCTGAAACTACAAGTGATAAAAATGTGAAATTTTAGACACAAGTCAAGCAAAGTACAGCGCTTTCGATGACCAATTTGGAAATTTGTTGGATTAATTACTTTCCAAGAAAAAAAATACGGAACTCAGGTGTTCTGAAATGTGGCAGAGAAAAATGTAGCATCGAGGTACTTTTTTATTTTTAGCCATATTGGCCGATTTATTTCGGCCATATTGAAGCAAATACTCTGAATTAAATTTTAGTGAAAGAATTTTTACAATCCGATTATTGTTACTGTTAATAATTTAATTAGCAATACCGCGCGCGGGTCGGTTGCACTGGCGCGTCTAGGTGTGCTCTCGGAATCGCGGGCACGGGGTGAACAGTGCAGTGTTTGTGAGGTAGCATAAAATGTAGGAGGTTTTCCAAAAACATGAAGAAGCTGATATCAGAATATTTGCAATAATGAAATACACTGCTCAAAAAAATTAGCGGACCACTATTAAAAATATAAGTATTATCAAATAATATGTAGATGTAGAGTTTGTTTTATATATATTTATAAAGTTAGAGCTATTCTAGTTCAAAATGACTCCTTAAGAAGCATCCCTGCCTTAATATTCTTAATTTTTGAATCTTTTTAGTCAAGAGATCTAAATAAAGTCAGCTAAGTTTAAATCATATCGATTTAGTAAGTCATGTAAAATTGGTGACAATTGAATGTAGACGTCATAATTAGTTGCATTAGTAAAAATTTACACTTTGCGGTACAAAATGAGACATCTTTCAGAAAACGAAGTTGCAAAAGTAGTTGCTTTGATAGAAGATGTTAGAAGCTCCCTTATGCAGCAAGGGTTGTCGGTGTAAGTCATTCCGTTATTTTAAGGCTGTGGAATCGGTATCGGGAAACGGAAAGTCTAAGTAGAAGACCTGGACAGGGCCGGAAACGCAAAACAACTCCTCGGCAAGATCGTTTTATCGTTAATTGTGCTTTGCGTAGATGCACTTCTACAGCAAGAGACATCAAAAACGACTTGCAGAGGGCCACTGGAATCCAAATTTCTGAGCAAACTGCGAGGAATAGGTTAAAGGAAAATCATCTGAGGTCCCGCAGACCAGCCCGCAAACCGCGTTTAACTCGGGAGCATAGAAGAGCGAGATTAACGTTCGCTTTAGATCATGCAAACTGGGATGTGGACCGGTGGTTGTCTGTTCTCTTTTCGGACGAGTCTAGGTTTCACCTTACATGTAGTGATGGCCGAGTTAAGGTGTGGGCTCGTCGTGGAGAGCGTTATGCTAAAGGGTTGGTCATGGAAACCGACAAATTTGGAGTTGGATCCGACATGGTCTGGGCAGGCATAAGTTTGCATAACAGAACGGACCTCGTAGCAGTTCCAGGAAGGCTAAATGCTGCGAGGTATGTAGAAGAAATTCTTGCAGATCACGTGGTACCTGCAGCCATCGTTATGGGTCCTGGATTCATCTTCCAACAGGATAATGCGACACCCCACATAGCGGCCCTAATCAGAAACTTCCTGGAAGAACCGCGAATTCCAGTCATGGAGTGGCCTGCTTTAAGCCCCGACTTGAATCCTATTGAAAACCTTTGGGATGAGCTTGATCGGAGGTTCAGGGCCCGTTTGGCGGCACCAGAAACTCATGAAGATTTAACAGCTGCACTGGTACAAGAATGGGAGGATATTCCGCAGGACAACATCCGGCGGCTTATTCAGAGTTTGCCCAGAAGATGCCAGGCAGTTATTTTAGCCCGAGGAGGCCACACACGGTATTAGGTGTTATCGAGAATGTAAAAAGAACACTTAGGTAATTTAATTATTGTTATGTCACTTTCAGGAATTAACAGCATCTTGTATTTTGTCAATTATAAATCTGGTTGTTTTATTGCTTTTCTTGTTGTTCGTTGTAAAATACTTTACAGTTACTATATTAACCCATTTTGTGCCCTTATATTAATAAATTTTAAGATCACTATGATTTTTAATACTGGTCCGCTAATTTTTTTGAGCAGTGTATGTCGTGGATAAATTTGCCTATGATACGGCAGTCATTGACTTGACCTTGAACATGATACCTACTATCATATTACATCAAGTCATTGACCCCTTGAATATTATAATGCTGCAATATTTGTGTAGTAATTTAACCCATCTAAAGCCATGTTATTTTTTGAAATACAGCGATTTGGTCCAGAAACGACCGTATATGTCTACTTTTGGTTAATTTGAAAACACTTTTCTTTTATATGGATAAAAGTAAGAAAGTACCTACTGTTCGACTTTGTGCCCATCCATGTTTTGATTTGTCATTTTTCGAACATTTTTCGATACTTATCGAAAATTTTAAGCATACATCTGCTATATTTGGAGATTGTACAATTTCAATAATTGTTTTGGATCATAGGAGGTTTTTAATACTAGTCGCAAAAGACATCCCATATTAAGCCACGTTCTACTCCACGCGTGATTGTACAGATTTTCTGTGCAACCGACCCGTGCGCGGTACTGCTAATTGAATTATTAACAGTAACAATAATCGGATTGTAAAAATTCTTTCACTAAAATTTAATTCAGAGTTTTTGCTTCAATATGGCTAAAAAGAATCAACCAATATGCGCAAAAATAGAAAAGTACCTCGATGCTACATTTTTCTCTGCCATATTTCAGAACACCTGAGTTCCGTATTTTTTTTCTTGGAACGTAATTAATCCAACAAATTTCCAAAGTGGTCATCGAAAACGCTATACTTTGCTTGACTTGTGTCTAAAATTTCATATTTTTATCACTGGTAGTTTCAGAGATATCACGAGATAGACTTGAAAAAGTACAAATGTTGCGTACCACCGAAAAGGGGTGAAAAATTAAAATAGGGGATGAATGCAAGCCCGAATCGCTTTGGGCCCTTCAGATATGGATCCAGCAGGACATTTTACATAATATAGATCTAATTTTAAAAGTATGTCCAAAAGAGGCATAGACATAAAAAAATAAGCGGAATTTAAGGCTCTGGATCCCTGAGTATATGGACAATCCAACTCATGTTTGATCAGCCAATCAAAAGTCCTCATTTGCCCGCCAATTCATAAATTCCATGGAGTAGCCATTAAAATGTTCAACTGCCGAACCTTTTAAGAGATTTTTCTGATAAAAAATTATTAGATTTAAAAAGAGACGCGACAAAATATTTATTCAGTAAACGTCAAGATCTCAAAGCTGCCTACAAGATTTTAATGAACCTGTCCGATTTTCAAATATTACAGCACAGTTGCGAGTTTAGCGCACGGGCAACGCAATTTTCAATTTTCCGGCCTAATATACTGTATGCAACGTGCCGCTTTCCTAGGGGGTCGTGTGAAAACATTATTTTCTATTCATAAACTGCCTATACCGTAAAAGATATCAAAAATTTATATTCGAAAAACTATATTGGCGTAAGTCGCACATTCCTTGTGGTACATCCATTTTCCCTCGTTTTTTTTCTGAACAGAAAATTATGAACAAGACTCATTCGTCTTCATCGGGATGTCAGAAGTAAGCAACTTATCTAATCCGTCACTACGCCGCCCCGTCTGTATCATCCACATCCACCTGTCTAGGCCGAACAAGGCGGTGGAATCGCACAGAATAGCTCGCAAAACACAACTTCGCAATTTGCAAAGCGCCCATAACGCCGAGCGGAATAATGGATCCGCTGAAGCCCCACGGATTTCGGCGAATAACGACGGAGAGATCACCCACCCGAGACCGCTGACCATGTTAAAACGTATGGAAACTCGCTGGCGGAGATCGCCGTGGAAAAATAATTGCGGAGGTGCGAGGCCGATTCCGCAGTCTCGGTGCTGCCCCGTCACGCACTAATTGGAACGTGAAAATTTCTACTCCGACACTTCACCCCTTTGAAAATGCCTAGCTTGCACCACGGGCAGTGCAGCAAGTGTAAAGTGCGAATCAGCATTTCTGTTGCCAGTGCTAGATGCGTTTCCTTGGCAACGTGAACATTACGGTGTGCATTCATCCAATTAACATTCAATCATCTTGGTACGAAATCAGATATTTATACTGTTTGCATTAATCGTAAAGCACAAGGTGTGAGGATTCTCCGGTGAGATCAAAAATTGCTATATTTTCTTACTGACTACAATTGTTTAACAAAAATTGTGCCGAGTAGGAACCAATAGAGCCCCAAATAATATTGCCTTATATTTTCCGGAGAGATTTAACTTAAATTGAATTTCAGAGTTGAGAACGTCGCGCTGAAAACTTTCTGAAAGTTAATGTCCTAATTTAGGACGGTTCTAACTTATTTTTGAATAAGCATGAGTTGAGAAACTTTTAATTCATCATAAGGTTCTCAGTCCGAAGACTGGTTGGACGCGTACCTCCATTCTTTTCTATCCTGAGCTAACCTACGCATTTCCCTAAAAGTAGAACATCCTACATCCCTAACTATTTGAGAGCAGTAGTCTAATCTAGGCCTACCCCTACCTCTTTTTATTCCTATCTCTGACTCTAGTATGTCACGAACTATTCCTTCGTGTCTTAGAAGGTGTCCTACCATCCTATCTCTCCTACTCTTTATTGTTTTCCATACCTTTCGCTTTTCCCCAACTCTTTCTAATACTTCCCTATTGCTAACCTTATCTATCCACGGTATCTTCATCATGCGTCTGTAGCACCACATTTCAAACGCTTCTACTCTTTTTCTATCCGCTTCTCCTATTGTCCAAGTTTCGCACCCGTATAATGCCGTACTCCATACATACGACGTTAAGAGTCTCTTTCTAGTCTCTATATTAACCGTTCTCGAGCATAACAGTTGTTTCTTTTTGTTAAACGCAACTCGGCCCTGCGCCATTCTTTGTTTTATATCTTTAGTGCTCCTACCGTCTTGAGTTATTTTACTTCCTAAGTAGCAGAAATCCGCGACCTCCTCTATCTTCTCATTTCCAATTTGTATTTCCATTTTAGTTCTATTTTCGCATCCCCTACATACCAAAATTTTAGTTTTCTTTTTATTGATTTTCATGCCGAAGCCCTGTGTCAAAACTGCTTCCATTTCATTCAAAGCCGCTCCTAATTCTTCTTTGCTAGATGCTAACACTGCTATATCATCCGCGAATCTGAGCATGTTAATAGTTTGGCCCTGTACATTGATCCCTGAGGCTGTTCTTTCCTTAACAATATTAATCGCATCTTCGATATATAAGTTGAAAACTAGAGGTGACAATGCACATCCCTGTCTCACTCCCTTCCGGATATCTACTTCCCTTTGTTCCTGCTCACATTCTATAACTGCCTTTTGCTCTTTGTAGAGATTATGTATTATTCTTCTGTCCCTGTATTTCATCCCTACCTTTCTCGGCACTTCGAACATCTTCCCCCATTTTACGTTGTCGAAGGCTTTTTCTAAATCTACAAATCCTATATAGACGCTCTTTCTCTTTTCTATCGTTTTTTCTATAATTACTCGTAAAGCTAGAATGGCCTCGCGCGTTCCTCTATTTCGTCTAAATCCGAACTGATCTTCTCCTAATATTTCTTCCGCCTTTTTCTCCATCCTTCTTTGCACAATTCTAGTTAAAATTTTTGACGCATGGGAAGTTAAACTGATAGTTCTAAAATTTTCGCATCTATCCGCGCCTTTTCTTTTTGGCAAAGCTACTATGATGTTCCGTTTGTAATCTTCTGGAATCTCGCCTGTCAGGTATATGCGACTAACTAGTTTAAATAAACGATCTATTACCTCTTGACCTGCGCACTTTAAGATTTCTGCCTGCAAGCCATCTATACCTGGCGCTTTATTATTCCTTAAACTTTTTAGTGCTAGCTCAAACTCTTCTCTCATTATAGGACGCCCTAGGTTATCCCCCTCTACACTGCTTTCGCTTTCTAATATATCTTGCACTTCCTGTCCCGCATATAAGTTTCCTAAATATTCTTTCCACCTATCTGCCTTCTCCCCACTTCCGATTAGGATATCTCCTGCCTCATTTCTAATGTTTTTGGTACTAGATCCAATTTCTCTAAAATTTCTCCTAATTATTTTATATGCTTCATCAGTCTTTCCTACTTCGAATTTATCTTCCACTTCTTTGCATTTATTATCGATCCATTGCTCTTTCGCTTTCCTACATTCCCGAATAATTTCCCACTTGATCGCCTTATATCTTTGTTTCCCTGTTTCACTTTTAATTATGGGCTGTTAATTAATTAGGTGTAAGTATAAGAGGCAAGATAGAAAGCTGACACCACCTACACAGCAAACTTTCTGTGGTCATTTAGAATAGGTAAATATTGGAATAAATTTCAAGGTGAGAAAGGCGGTTTTGGGTTTTATAACCACACTCTTTAGTGCACAATCGCGATAAAAGAATAATACGATATAATGGCGCATGTCAGTGGCGAATCAATTAATAGACAAAATTAAACATTTTTATATACATACTAATGCAAGATTTGACGTTAAAAATTTGTTTCCAAGCATTCCTCCTGAAGACACCATTCAGTTAGTCAAAAAATTATTAAAAAATAACAACCAAAACTTAGTACAAAATTTAGAAATTTTGAATCTGTTATCCACTTACTTAGAACAAAATTATTTTCAATTTGATAACAATTTCTCCAGCTGCAAAGCAGGTCTTATTATGGGAAACCCTCCGAGTCCCTTATTAGCCGAAATATTTATGGACCAGATAGAAACCCATATTCATAGCAATAAACTTAGTAAACGATTCTTGTATTGGTTTAGGTATATGGACGATATAATAGCTTGTTTTACAGGAACGGACAGACAATTAAATTCATTCTTAGATTTCATGAATAACATAAATCCGAATATAAATTTCACAATGGAATTAGAAAAAGATAATGCGATTAATTTCCTAGATCTAACAATTAACAAAGTAAACAATAGACATGAGTTTTCAATTTTTCACAAACCTTCACACACAGATGTAACAATTCATTAATCATTATAACTCAAACCACCCTGACCAACACAAATTAGCTGCTTACAAAAGTATCATACATATCATCATCATAAGGTTCTCAGTCCGAAGACTGGTTGGACGCGTACCTCCATTCTTTTCTATCCTGAGCTAACCTACGCATTTCCCTAAAAGTAGAACATCCTACATCCCTAACTATTTGAGAGCAGTAGTCTAATCTAGGCCTACCCCTACCTCTTTTTATTCCTATCTCTGACTCTAGTATGTCACGAACTATTCCTTCGTGTCTTAGAAGGTGTCCTACCATCCTATCTCTCCTACTCTTTATTGTTTTCCATACCTTTCGCTTTTCCCCAACTCTTACATAGATTAACAAATATCCCACTTAAACCTGATAAATTTGAAAAAGAATGGAATGTGATTAAGCAAATTGCAGTCAACAACGGCTATAATTTGGAGATGGTCAATGGCATTTTATCAAAGACAAGAAAATAATATGCAATAAAATTAGTTTACTCAATTTTCGATAACTCGACCAATCTCTGACATATTCCGGACTAAAAATTAATAAACTAAACCCAGTTTTCAAAAAATTCAACTACAAACTAGCTTTGAAAATAAATAATTCCTTAGAAAAAATCATTAAAAACAAAAAAGACGTACAAAAAAGACGTACGTACGTACGTTTCATGGTGCACACCCCCTTTTTCTCTGAAATCCGTCACTGGAATTTTGACAGTTGGGGATACGGCCGATTATGCGGTTCAAGAAATTTTTAGTATTAATAGGCAGGTTCGGTAATTTTCAAATTTCATTAAAATTGATAGAGTTTATTATACTGAAGGCAGTTATGTTGTTAATTTTTGTTAAAAAAAAATCCTTCGCCTGTGAAGCCGTTGCAAAGTTTTCCGTCGGTGCGAGGCTAGAAATCGTACCTTGCAGCGAGAGTAGGCCGCGTGACGTCAGAACTTAGTATAACGTACAAGTCCCAGCTTCAGCGTGCAGCAGTCCCATAAGTATTATGCATGTGTAGTTAAATTGTTAAATATTATTAACTGTTTCTAACTGGTGTTTTCTATTTTGTACCCATTGCAGCCACTCTAAATAAAATCGAACATAATGTAATTTATCGACAGTTTTCTGGGACCCCTTGGTACTTGGTAACGTGTTACGGTTAGCATAATTTTATGTGGTTAGGGGTACAATTGATTCTTGAATTGATAATTTGAAACAGGATGCTAGGAGCATGACGGAGCCAAATACTGAATCGCCGTAGCGTTCCCTCCCTGAACTAAAAAAGGAAATTTTATTAACTATTTTACAATAATAATCAAATAGTACGTCATCATAAAGTTCTCTTTTGAAGACTGGTAGGACGCGTACCTCCATCCTTTCCCTGAGCTAGCCTACGCATTTCCGTAAAAGTAGAACATTCTACATCCCAACTATTTGAGAGCAGTAGTCTAATCTGCTCCAACCTCTATCTCTTTATTCCTATCTCTGACTCTAGTATGTCGCGAACTATTCCTTTGTGTCTCAGAAGGTGTCCTACCATCCTACGATCCTATCCCCTATTCTTTATTGTCTTCCATACTTTTCTCTTTTCTGTTTTCCCCAACTCTTTCTAAATCCTCCTTATTGTTAACTTGTCTATCCACGGTATCTTCAACACCCGTCTGTAGCATCACATTTCAAACGCTTCTACTCTTTTTCAATCCGCTTCTCCCATTGTCCAAGATTCGCACCCATAGGTATAATTTCGTACTCCATGCATGCGTCTTTAAGAGTCTCTTCCGAGTTTCGACATTAACCGTCCTTTATTGTCTTCCATGTCTACAATCTACATACCTACTTATACTGAATTATAAAAGGCATGTACAGTTAATAAATTGTTGACTTTGTTTTACTTATACCGGTCTGCTTTACACTACTGTTTTGAGGTTGAATGAAATTGGGGTTAGATGCAAGAATTACACACCATTTCCACATTTACCGGGACATTTACCTACCTACTACATAAATATGTTGTCTTTGTTTTATGTTTCCTTGACACCTTACTTTAAAAATTCACGCTCGAAATAGTCCCAATAAGTATGTTATGAGATAGGTACCGCTTTACGGGCACTTCAAGAGAAGTGGGAGGAGCGCCTTACGAATCTCTGACGTCAAACCAATTACAAAGCGAACTAGCATGTGGGCGTGATAAGCTAATTTCTTTCGCTTATTACGCCGCAAAAAAATTTGTAGAAAAAAAATTTCGCCGTAAATCAATTACAATAACAAATTTCTGTCATTTTCATGAAAAAAATAGATATCTTATTTTTCGCCGAACCTCCCTATTATCATAAACTAAATGCTACCCTTAAAAGTTGACAGTTTCAAATTTAATACCCAAAGGGGGAGGAAAAAATTAGTTTTTTGTTTGTCTCAAATTTTTCAAGTTTACAAAAATGAAATTTTTCACTTCTGAGTACAGTAAAAATCCTAGAAGCGACCACCTCTATAAAACGACCACTTTAGCAAGAGACCAAATTTTTTAGGGATAAGGACATTTTTATGCACTTTAGCCTTAATCGCATTCCTGTAAAGCGACCATACTGTAACGCGACCGGGTCCATATCAAAGCAACCGTCCGGCCATCGCTCGCGCCTCCCGTTGACCGCGATTATTTTGAATACTTGTATTGGAGTAATAGTTTATATTTTATTCTTGATTTTATTGGTGGGGGTTCTTACTCCATCATCATAAGGTTCTCAGTCCGAAGACTGGTTGGACGCGTACCTCCATTCTTTTCTATCCTGAGCTAACCTACGCATTTCCCTAAAAGTAGAACATCCTACATCCCTAACTATTTGAGAGCAGTAGTCTAATCTAGGCCTACCCCTACCTCTTTTTATTCCTATCTCTGACTCTCCAAATATCCGATATTGATGAATCTGCATACCTACTTGTTGATTAAATTCCTTTGTAAATTGCATGTCCTTTTGGGTTCTTCCAGAGTCGGTCTGAGACCTGGAGAAATGTCGAATTTCTTAAAATTCAATTTATTTTAACCTTCTATTTGTTCTCAAATTTCATATTGTACAAATTAATTTTAAGCGATTTAGAACGAATTTGATTGTGAGGCGAGGTTACAAACAAGAAGTTTTAACCCTTAAAGACAGTAAACTAAAAAGTCTAAATGCGACTACAACTTTAATTAATGTATTTTTTTATTAAATCAGGCTTCCTAATGCATATTCTCAGATAATCACATTCCGGCACATTAAAAAATTCCAATAAATACTCAATAGGCGATGCCCTATAACGCTCCTATAATGCCCCTTATAATGATACCGGAGGGTAGAAAAATATTTGCAAGTAGCCTTTTTATTAGTGGAAAACGTCCTCCAAATTTAATTTCTGTACCTTCTCCAAAATTCGAAGAAAAAGTAAAAACCTAATTTTCGCCTTCGTCTTTGGAGGAACATAACACCCAGTATATTCGGCTTCTTAGGGTACGTCGAGTTGGGGATTGGGTGTTTTATTTGAAGCAGCAAAATTGAATTGGTGTATATGAACAGTTAATGAATGCTTAATCGATTTTAAAAGTTTTTTTCAAAAATGACTCTCTGCAATCGTGTTTATCTTTTTCAAATTCGATGAACCGTAACTCTTCCGGGGAGAATGGTGCTTGGTTCAGTTTTCACCCCGATTTTCACCGAATTAATTCGCGTTTTGACTAGTGGTTGTTAGAATAATTGAATAAATGTGTCCAGTTCAGATTTCTCTGGCACTGGTTAAAAGAGATAACTTCGAAATTTGATTTGTTTCCTAATCTGATGGTCTAAGATTTGAAGAATTTCTGGCGTTTTTCCTGATGGTTCATTGCAAGTAAATTACACTTAAATCGTCATTTATGTGTAAATATTTAAATATTTATGTGCACAACAATAAATTTCAACCAGCTGTGACATACAATTCTTGATTTTGCTTATCGGCAGAAACTGACAAACTAACCGAATAAACATCAATATAAGCAAAATACATAACTTAGGTACTAAGTATACTTTGCGTATTGCTCATGTACTTGCAAGCGGTCTTCATTTTTTTTTAAAGAAAAAAAAATGGAATGTTCACCCGTTCTTGTTTTGACATCATCAGTGACCGTGATTTCTTCCATCAAGTTTCTCAATTTCCTGTAGAGAGCACATGGAAAATTACTGACATATACTAGCGCGAGCATATTCGTCACCACTCGAGATCGATGGTGAAATTCTATGTCGCGAACTTTTCAAACGCTTCCAGCGAATGAAAACGCTTAGTTTGCACTTGAGACTCGTGCATATTTGAGGTCGAGTAGGTGGCACTTTGGCAATTTCGCCGGTTACAATTGCAGATTGTCGCATTGTACAGAACTAATTTTCTTCCGCCGCTCGGATTTAACTTTCATTTACATCGAGAAAACCCCATTATTGTCCCTCTCCCCTTTGCGCATAATTAATTTTATTTGCAGTCCTCCTGTCGAAAGTAAAACTTGAAACCGAGGGCCTTGATAACCTGATAATGTTGGATAATGCACTGATTGCAAGTGATATTATTATTATTATTATTATAGCTGATACCAACGGAATTGCTGAAGGGAATCAATGGCTCAGTTTAAATTAGTTGGATCGTCTTCCAACAGATAATCCATAAATGCATAAACATCACCCTTCCAGTCTATGGCACAACTCCATCAGGTCTAATACTCTTCTGGTCGTCTTCTATACCGTGTGACAAACTTCCATGTGTACATTGGGAAATAACATGGGCAATTACATTTTTGGGGATTTCTGCTCCCAATGTGTAGTTACAGTGGTGGTAAAGGTAGCAATCGAAAGATAATTTTTTTCTGCGTATGAGGATATGAAAAACTCTGCAATTTTCCAATTTATTAAAGCATTAAAAGCAAAAATTACACTAATAATTTTCAAATTAAAACACGGATATTCATCAGATTACCTATGACAATTTAATTTATTCTAATCAAAGACTCCCTTGATTCTAATTTCTAATTCGTTATTCAGTTGAAGAAAAGGTTTTCATTGTGAAAACATTTTACGGCGGCAATAGTCTGCGGGCAGTCCGTGACTTATTTTCTGTAAAATTCAATAACAATCATATTCCTTCGGTAACAATAAAAAATTTAGTTAAGAAATTTGTAGATACTGGGAATCTTTCATTGAAAGAAGGTAATTTTTACTAATAAATTTACTTGGTTTTTATTTAGATAATTCTGATTCGCTTATTATTATTACCTAGTTGCTAATTCCTTATTGTTCGCTAACTTAAATTTTACTGGGATTATGAGAAATTTAACAAGTGATAACGTGGAGTGAAACAAAACTAAAATTAATCTTATCATTTATTTTTTTAGTCGTTCCAAGAAATCTAAATGCTGAGGTAGAGGAAATGGTAATAGGCCTGATAACTGCTAGTCCAACATCTAGTTTAAGGTCTATTGCCCTAGAATGTAATGTTTCAAGAGAAACTGTCCGTAACATATTTAAAAAAAAACAAATATCATCCCTTTAAATTCCAATGTCACCAAGAGTTACTTCCTTTTGACGAAGAATCAAGGCAAACTTTCTGTGAAGAAATGCAAGAACGGGCTAATCGGGATCGCAGCTTCCTCTCATCAATTTGTTTTACCGATGAGTGTACCTTCACTTTAAATCAAGAGCCAAATTCACAAAACGTTAGGCATTGGGCCCAGGAAAATCCCACAATAAATTTAGCCACTACAACGCAATGCCTTCAAAAAATCAATATTTGGGCAGGCATTTTTAATAATTGCATTATAGGACCATTTGAAATATAGGGAAATTTAAATTCAGAAGCTTATTTAGATCTTTTAATTAACCATATTGGCCCTGCATTAGAAGAAGTTGCACATGCGAATCGGGAGGTCTGGTTACAGCATGACGGATGCCCAGCACTTTTGGAGCACAAGTGAGGGAATTATTAAATGAAATATTTCCAGAGAGCTGGATTGGTCGAGGTGGTGCTATAAACTGGCCAGCTAGATCTCCCGATTTGGCAGCGTGTGACTTTTTCTTGTGGGGTTATTTAAAAAATAAGATTTATAAAACTCGCCACCCAAATATTGATTCTTTAAGGAATGCTATTTTTGCGGAATGCAACTTAAACGATCGGCAACTTGCGAATGTGAGAAATTCTTTCTATAATAGGCTGGGATACTGTCTGATACAGAATGGGGGTTTATTTGAATATTTGTTATAGTTATTTTTCTTTTTTTTATGTTACTTTAATTTCATTGTATATTAATAAGTTTTTGTCCTTACCTAGATATGAAATAAATAAGTATTAAATTGCCAGATTACAAAATTCATTAGAGCAAAATAAACAAATGTTGCCGCTTGTTAAATTTTTCATAATTGCAGTAATTTAATTTTTATTATTTCATTTTACTGCCTTAACATTTTCCCAAAAACTTTTTAATAGGTTAGACGACACCTACAATTTACCCTAAACTATGGACCAGCATTCACCAACGAAACATCCACACCAGTAATCAATTAATTGTCAACTATAGGTAATGACAATAATAATGTGAATGAGAATTATCTAAATAAAAAAACAAGTTTATGTATTAGTAAAAATTAACTTCTTTCGATGAAAGATTCCCAGCCTTCAAATTTGTTACTAAATTATTTGTTGTTATACCGAAGGGATAGAACCGATATTGAATTTTACAGAAAATAAGGCACGGACTACGCGCAAACTATTGCCACCGTAAAATATTTTCCCAATGAAAACCTTTTCTTGAACTGAATAAATATTTTTGTTCATTTTTAAATGTTGACAGTTCAGAAAATCCATAAAAATCAAAGACGTCCGTGATTAGAATAAATTAGGTTGTCATGGATAATCTGATAAATTTCTGTGTTTTAGTTAGAGAATTATTAATGTAATTTTTGCTTTTAATGCTTTAATAAATTGGAAAGTTGTAGAGTTCTTGATATCCTCATACGCAGATAAAAATAATCTTTTGATTGCTACCTTTACTACCACTGTAACTACACATGGGGAGCAGGAATCCCCAAAAATGTAATTGCCCATGTTATTTCCCCATGTACACATGGAAGTTTGTCACACGGTATATTAATCGATTAAATAATGCATCCAAGTTTCAGTAATGCTTCTTATTCGATGCCAAAAATTGTCTTCACAAGTTTCATGTGCACAGGTCCATAATATGCTAGGATGGATGAATCTTCTGAATTCCCATCTGATGACATTATTAGTAATACTTCAAATCAGCTATCGTCTATGAAGGAATGGACTACCACAATCCGGTTGATGTCACCAGTGGACGAGAGAAGTTTAACTTTAGAGGCGTGGATGGCTGACGCTGTCGTAGATTGATCACAAGTCCAGGCGGGGCACTATTTTCATGGTCTGAAGCCTCCTTGTTCTGAAATGAGTTGTTTATTGACAGAAACACGCTTTCTGCAACAGTCTGGTAGGCAAATAGAAGTGTTGAGAACTACGTCTGAATATCCTAGTAAATTGCATTTGGTCCATTAGGTGCATTTGCAACAGTTCATATTACTTTTCCTCCAATGAACGTGTAAAGCTTGATGGCCGTGGGCAAGCAATATAGTATTGCACTGTGTGGTGGGTGGTGTGTGTGTACATTCGTGGTGTGAGTGAGGTGGGAAAATCTGTAAGCGCGGCAAATATACCGCTTTGAGCTATTTTAATTCTGTCCAATGACAAAGACTTACGAAAATACTCTTGGGCTTCATAGAATCACCGGACGTGCAACGGAAAATAAAATTAGATGCAACAGAATTTGCATCAATTAGATATTGATTCATTCCAAAACGTTCAACACTGTTTCATTACTTACTAGAAATGTTTTACATTTTACTAGATGTACTACATGAAAACACTGTGTAAAAGTAGGCAGTTGTTGGTGAATTTAATCCTTGTGTAGCTAGAATCTCTAAGCTGCTACTTGGTCCTTCGAGCCGGATATGTAATCACACCCTTCTGTCAGTGTCTGTTGGACCTTTGGTACTAAGAGAATGAAAACGCTACAAACTACTGAATAAACAAACTTGAAGAAAATATAAAAACGAGACAGTCAGTATTAAAATTTAACACTGTTATGTGAATAATCAGAAAATTTTGATAAGAATACTATTAAGATAAGTAAATTGAAACTATCAATAAACAAAACACTTGAAATTATAAAATTCTGTATAATTACAACTCTTTGTTGTACCTACACACTATACTTCTTGCACAATTCTAAAAGTACAAATTGTCGATGTAATGGTTTCTAAAACAATTAGTCTTAACTTCGGCTTCCCCTCCGTCAGCCTGTTGCTTCCCTAGCGACTAACGACTTTTTTATGGAATCAGCTGCCGTCTCCTCTTCGACTTGCAGGGATCGTGTATCAATATATAAGGCCGCAAAAAGGCTGAGCGTTCGTAAAAAGTGGCTTTCGTTCTTTCTGCCGGTTGTTCAATGTTCGTATCACTGCAGATTTAGCCCGACATGGCGCGTAACAAGGTTTCCTCAGGTTACGCCCGCGATACTCATGAATAAATAGAGAGGGTTGGGGATGGTGAAGTTTGCCGCGTAAACTGCGTCGTGGGGGTTAAGTCGCAGTCTAGACGACAGCTCCTCGGAGTCTCCCAAGTTTATTTTCCATTGAATTGTTAAAGTTACTCTTAATTGTACTTAGCAGCAACGGAGGTGTAAATGCTGAATCAAAAGAATTTGAAATATTTGTCAAAAGGCAAATAACAAGTTTGAAACTGAAAATTTCAAAGCAAATGTTCAAATTGATGTCCATTAGTAGCAACTCATAAATTGCACCTTTGCACCTCTTCAGAACATTTTGAAGGCACTTCATCTACGAATTCCTCAATTACGCGTTGATTTATCATTTGAAAGTATCGATTGCCATTCAGAAGTCTCACTATGGACGTTCCTCAGGGTTCTGTTCTGGGTCCCCTGTTGTTCTCCATATGACAAGAGCTAGGTATAATGTTATTTGGGGCGCTGGACAGGAAGCAGAGCATATGGTCTCATTTTTTTCTCTTGGAGTGTTGTATTACGTTAGACAATTTGAAGTATTTTGCTTTATGTTTCCCAGGGTGTGAGTAGTAGATTGGGAGACTATGATGTCGATGGTCGTCCTGAACCCATTCCTTGGGGTCTCAGGCTAGTTCTGTGAAGTTAGGAATTTATGTTTTTTTGTATACATTTTTCTAAATTGCCTTGAAATAAATTACTATTATTATTATTACTAAATTTTTGGAACTTTCCAAGATTTTCGACGGAGCAATTACATTTTTGGGCATTCCTGCTCCCCATGTGTAGTTACAGTGGTGGTAAAGGTAGCAATCGAAAGATTATTTTTTTCTGCGTATGAGGATATCAAAAACTCTACAACTTTCCAATTTATTAAAGCATTAAAAGCAAAAATTACATTAATAATTTTCTAACTAAAACACATAAATTTACCAGATTATCCATGACAACTTAATGTATTCTAATCACGGACGTCTTTGATTTTTATGGATTTTCTGAACTGTCAACATTTAAAAATGAACAAAAATATTTATTCAGTTCAAGAAAAGGTTTTCATTGTGAAAATATTTTACGGCGGCAATAGTTTGCGCGTAGTCCGTGCCTTATTTTCTGTAAAATTCAATAACGGTCCTATTCCTTCGGTATAACAACAAATAATTTAGTGAGAAATTTGAAGGCTGGGAATCTTTCATCGAAAGAAGTTAATTTTTACTAATACATAAACTTGTTTTTTTATTTAGATAATTCTCATTCACATTATTATTGTCATTACCTATTATAGTTGACAATTAATTGATTACTGGTGTGGATGTTTCGTTGGTGAATGCTGGTCCATAGTTTAGGGTAAATTGTAGGTGTCGTCTAACCTATTAAAAAGTTTTTGGGAAAATGTTAAAGCAGTAAAATGAAATAATAAAAATTAAATAACTTTAATTTTACTGTAATTATGAAAAATTTAACAAGCGACAACATTTGTTTATTTTGCTCTAATGAATTTTGTAATCTGGCAATTTAATACTTATTTATTTCATATCTAGGTAAGGACAAAAACTTATTAATATACAATGAAATTAAAGTAACATAAAAAAGAAAAATAACTATTACAAATATTCAAATAAACCCCCATTCTGTATCAGACAGTATCCTAGCCTATTATAGAAAGAATTTCTCACATTCGCAAGTTGCCGATCGTTTATTAAGTTGCATTCCGCAAAAATAGCATTCCTTAAAGAATCAATATTTGGGTGACGAGTTTTATAAATCTTATTTTTTAAATGACCCCACAAGAAAAAGTCGCACGGTGCCAAATCGGGATATCTAGCTGGCCAGTTTATAGCACCACCTCGACCAATCCAGCTCTCTGGAAATATTTCATTTAATAATTCCCTCACTTGTGCCCCAAAATGTGCTGGGCATCAGTCATGTTGAAACCAGACCTCCCGATTCGCATGTGCAACTTCTTCTAATGCAGGGCCAATATGGTTAATTAAAAGATCTAAATAAGCTTCTGAATTTAAATTTCCCTGTATTTCAAATGGTCTTATAATGCGATTATTAAAAATGCCTGCCCAAATATTGATTTTTTGAGGGTACTGCGTTGTAGTGGCTAGATTTATTCTGGGATTTTCCTGGGCCCAATGCCTAACGTTTTGTGAATTTGGCTCTTGATTTAAAGTGAAGGTACACTCAGCGGTAAAACAAATTGATGAGAGGAAGCTGCGATCCCGATTAGCCCGTTCTTGCATTTCTTCACAGAAAGTTTGCCTTGATTCTTCGTCAAAAGGAAGTAACTCTTGGTGACATTGGAATTTAAAGGGATGATATTTGTTTTTTTTTAATATGTTACGGACAGTTTCTCTTGAAACATTACATTCTAGGGCAATAGACCTTAAACTAGATGTTGGACTAGCAGTTATCAGGCCTATTACCATTTCCTCTACCTTAACATTTAGATTTCTTGGAACGACTAAAAAAATAAATGATAAGATTAATTTTAGTTGTTTCACTCCACGTTATCACTTGTTAAATTTCTCATAATCCCAGTAAAATTTAAGTTAGCGAACAATAAGGAATTAGCAACTAGGTAATAATAATAAGCGAATCAGAATTATCTAAATAAAAACCAAGTAAATTTATTAGTAAAAATTATCTTCTTTCAATGAAAGATTCCCAGTATCTTCAAATTTCTTAACTAAATTTTTTATTGTTGTTACCGAAGGAATAGGACTGTTATTGAATTTTACAGAAAATAAGTCACTGACTACCCGCAGACTATTGCCGCCGTAAAATGTTTTCACAATGAAAACCTTTTCTTCAACTGAATAAATATTTTTGTTCATTTTGAAACCCAAATTTTAAATTGTCGATAAATAATGTTAACAGTTCAGACGAATTAAAAATTAGAATCAAGGGAGTCTTTGATTAGAATAAATTAAATTGTCATAGGTAATCTGATGAATATCAGTGTTTTAATTTGAAAATTATTAGTGTAATTTTTGTTTTTAATGCTTTAATAAATTGGAAAATTGCAGAGTTTTTGATATCCTCATACGCAGAAAAAAATAGTCTTTCGATTGCTACCTTTACCACCACTGTAACTACACATGGAAAGCAGAAATCCCCAAAAATGTAATTGCCCATGTTATTTCCCCATGTACACATGGAAGTTTGTCACACGGTATAAGCAAGTTAGTTGCGTATAAAATGGAGAGCTGTCTGACGAGTCCCGCAAGGATGAAACCAGTGGTCTGCAGTAACTGTTTGTTATTATTATTATTATTATTATTATTATCTGTTTTTTAAAATTGACAGTTCTTCAGATAGGATATTTCCAGTCGTTCATTGTAAAAAAGCAAGGGGCAAGTTGTCCAGCCTATTCATCACAGTTTTTATAAAGCTGGGATTCTGTCGAGTATCAAACACCCAACAGCGAAATGGGCCGGCCATTCAATGGTTTGTTGGCGGACTCTTGTAAATTTTGAAATGGTGATAATCTTGATTTTCTTGAATTCGTACATCATGTTACTGGAACGAGCTGCTTCACAAGATTTCTTCTCCTTGCTGTGTTCAACTTCCTTAAGGTATTAGTGACTTGGACAGAGTTTTCCTTAGCTGAGTTGAGTTGAGCTCGTAGAATGATTTTAATTTTGCAGATTTCTTCATTACTTAAACCTATACATTCGGAAGTCGAGATGCTAGTACATTTTGACTAGATTTTGGTACTGAAATGAGTGTTTGGATTGTCTAATAGACTCATCCTTGCATGGTATCGTCCCACATCCCTCATACAGAAATGTTAAGATGATGTAGAAGTTCGTCAGCAGTTTCTGGGAACTCTCTCAAGTTACTTATAATTCGGTTTCCTTTTTAGGCCAACACGAAGTAGGTTATATTTGTTGATGCCAAACAAAATTGTGAATACCAGCATGGCACACGCTAATATTATTTTCCCGAAGCCCGCAGAGCCTGGATCGGCAAGTTTCCATGCCGCAAGGATTAAGGACAAATTACGCTGCAATTTCCGCAATTCTCCCCGTTTTCTCGCGCACAAAAACCGACATCAAAAGAAACACAAAGAGCCGACCGACTTGTTCCACAATTAAATTTAATATTCCTGGGGCGTAAAACACCCCAACGAGGGCCGCGTCAAAATCTCTTATCGCCTCCGATGGCGCAGATAAGACCGAATTAAATTATCGTTACGAAATGGGGAATGTGTCTGCGGCGGTCGCGCCGCCGACGCCGCCGGTCGACTCCCGCGGCCCGCGGAGAATGTCACGCACGTCCCCTCAATCTAAATATACGTGAGTCTGGCAGCGATGACAAATAACTCGTCGGAGACATTTGAAGTGTCATGGCGTGAGGCCAACAATCAAGGAGGCATCGGTTTAGGCGGGCCTTCCCTCCGAGGAGAGGCGAGTGAGTTATCGCGGTGGAGATGCTGAGCGTCGGGCAGGATTACAAAGCTCTGCGCTTTGCGGTGAAGGTTACGGATATATGGAACAAATAATATGAGTAGGTATAGTCAAATGTACTCTAGTGAGGCAGGTTTGTCAGTTGATCGAAGACAAACTTGTAACCGAGTAAATAATGGATAAAATTGTGTCATTTTTTTTGATGAGCTTAGAACAAGATCAGACCCAGTGGGTATTGTCAACAACAGCACTATACACATAGAAACTCAAAATACGACATTTTTTAGCGGTCACCACACTTTTTATTTTTAAAAAACTATAAAATTTACTTTTTAAAAAGTCATACTTTTTTGCATATCTACTGGCATATCTCAAAAACGAATTGAGCTATCGACGTAATCTTTTTTTTGTTTTAAAGCACACACCTGTGCGCTTCTTTAGATGTATAATAATAATGGTATTGTTTTTTAAATAAATGATAAAAACGCCGATGATCTTGGACGTTTAGAAACTATGCAGGTAAATTTTCACTAATCGAGAAACTTTTTTGTTTTGGAAATTTTTATATAACATGATGCGAAGGAAATGTAGCCGAAAGACAAAAAAAGTTTTTAGAGAAAAATATCTCTGGATATTTTCAATAGTTTTTATAATATGATTTTTTAGTTTGGAGGGTAATATCTAAGTTTGCGAGCACGGTGCAGTAATAGTGGGTAATGGTTCGGCACCTTTAATTTTGCTGTGTTTATTGCCTGGGGCATCTCAGATACAAATTATTAAAGCCTGACCAAGTTAAAAATGGACTAGTGCCTTTAAAATATTGAAAGAGTTTCCATGTCAAGTTTATTTTTGTAAATATTTCATCGTTTTTTAGTTAAACTCAAAGGGTAAAGGCTCTGGTCATTTTGGAGGGGGAAGATACCAATTAATTGGCTATTGTAGTACATATTCTTAAAAGTTTCTATAATTTTTTATTAAATCAAAACCCTTCAACGAATTTGTTAAATTCAGAATTATTGACGATTGCAAAGTCAATAAAAAAATATACAATTCATGCTTTGGACGAAATATTAAGGAAACATGGTCATGAGGTATTGATAAGACAAGAAAGAAGCAATAAGCTTTCCAGCATCATCGGCAATTCCAATATAATGCAAAGTGGAGGGCGTAATGTCGTGGTTTAGAGTATCGAAGGCCTTGAAAACGTCAATTAGCACAAAAACAGTAAGTTTGTTGAGCAAGAGTACAAAATATATAATCCGTTACCACCGATAAAGCTGAAGTTCATCCAGGATCTCGCCTCTTCTCTTATAGTTATGCAATTTGTGAGTTGCTTGTAGTAGGACCAATGGGCAGGCTGCCCAGTCCGCTTGATTTTATTTAGCGCAGTCCCTCAATCTCATCATAAACTTGACATTATCCGTTATCCAGGGCGTATGGCAGTTTGTCTTGCGTCTTTTAAAAACACGAAGGGGGGCATGAAGATTAGCAAGATAGAGAATAAAAGAATTTAAGATGTCAACCTTACCATCAATACTAACCGTCAACACATAGATGCACATCACTATGCGATTTATTTATCTCTAAACTTCTATTTATGATGTCCTCAAGTTCTCTTTTGCCTTAGACAAAAGCAGGTTGCCTGGTCATTTCATTATCTTATTACAATCAACGTTTGGACTCTTTTCCTACATTCGTACCTCGAATGGTCAATAAAGTAATGGAAAGATCATTTAACTGCTCCCCGGAAAGGAACGAGTCGTCGTTAGACGTCTTGATTTCTTTTCATCTCAGCAGAAAATCAATGTGCTCGAGACCCGTGAATAAAAAAAAGATTTGAGCAGTTGTACGACTTCTGAAATTCTAAGGTATTCAATAATACCAATACAGAATACAGTTCATGGAAGTTCCGGAGATCATTAAACTTGGGAACAACGTCCAGATTTAGAATTTCAATTCGTAACTTCCTATTTTATTATACGGTTTCTCTAATATCTGAAATGAAAACGCTTTATTTTCTCTCTCTGAAAAAGGGCGATAATATTATGAGAGAAATGAAGACGAGTGGTTACTCTCTGAGATCGTTTCCATAGAAACAAATAAAAGATGCTCAGAGTCAACATCGGCCAGTAATTAAAGAGCACCATAATGTCAATACCGGCCCGGGCGGCTTCGGCAACAAAACTCATTAAATCCACTTTTAATTTCTGTTTGCGTTTGCAGAGAATTTTCGCGAATAAATCCGTAACACAACATCAATAATCTGAAATGATGGTGCTATTGCAGCGGAAAAGATGTCGAAAACGTCAGCAGAGTGGGTACTTTTTGGAGCATAATTTCTAACTTCCAAGTTACCGTTGAGATGGTAATCTATTATTTTTTTTGTAATAAATATTTACTGCGCATTACTTTTGAAATGACCTGCGTTCATAAAGGAAGTACTAAATTTTCTGCGAACATTTTTTTTTGTAAATTACCGTACATATTTATTTTACATTTTAATTGCTACACCAACTTTCTTAATGCCAGAAAACATAAACTAATATACAAGCAAGTCGCAGTCTGTCAGTGTAGAAGAGCTTAAAAATAAACAGAACCATCATAAAACTGACGATTAAATTTATTTTCGTTTGTCTGATCATAGCAGATGATATTTTTATGGGACGGTGCATGCATGCGCGGAAAAAGAGGCATTTGATACGGCGCAAATGAAGGTTGGAGGTGTACTGGATTTCATTTCACAAAATAACATCAAAGTGACGGTCGCGAAATAACAATAACAGATGGTATTAGTACGGTGTAGGTGTCAGGGTGATGTCCTGTATGCAGGATATGAGTCGAAAAGGAGGTTAGGTAAAATTAGAATGTAACAACTACCTGAACACATAAAATTTTCCGCGAGTATATATCACACTAATCCCAGACATCTGCCGAAGGGATCTGGCCGAAAACGCGTAATTTCGTCCGCCGAGAGGTCATACAGGTCTAAGTCGGGTTTTGTCGCTCCGGGGTCCAGGACGGCCGAGATACGGTTAGCCCCGACGATTGGACTGAAAATATCCGAAAATCAACCCCCTAGCACCACAGTTGCTAAGAGAAATAATTTTTCCCCGAAACCTTGTAAAATTTTAGCACTAAAAATATCGAAAATGAAGGAAGTAACTCGTCTCTGTGGGTGGAAGGGGAAAAATCGCGCGGGGTACGATTTGAAAGAGAAAAGTACACAGAGTGTTGCTTGGGATGGAAATTTGGATAAGTCAACGTTTAAGGGCAGAAAAGTGCATTTGAAAATGAACAACAAAAACTCCGGGCGATCGGGCGAAATTGCACATTTATACAGGGTGATTTTTTGACCGTCTATTAGAAGTATCTGGAGAACTAAAAGAGATATTGATTTGAAATTTTAGCTGTGGCCGAAACCGGGTCGGATCTATTTAATGAAAATATTTTCAAAATGGCATTTTCGGAAATACCGGAAGTTGACACCAACTTTGTTATCTTAAATGGCATGCTACCATTTTCTATTTTTTTTTAGATTCCACGAAAAATTTTAATGTCAATTCAATAAGGGTTCGCTATGTCTAAAATTAATATTTTCGGAGATATAAATTTTTTTCTCAATATTTTGACAGTTGTGGTAGATTATGTAAAAATTAATATCTCGGTAACGTCTAGCAGTAAGATGTTCGATTTTCTATGGTGGCAAGACGAGGTGTTGGAATTACTAATCATCAGGCAAATAAATTTTCAAAATCTATTACATAAAATTTTCTAATCAACGACATATGTTGATCACACATAAGTAGCAAAAAGTCATTTTTCTTAAATAGAATGATACCTATTTAAAGAAACCAATTAAAAAAAGTGAAAAAATGCGCATTTAACAATGTATGGTGTTTTCTTATTTAATCGATCAAAATTGGCGAGCGCCGCCTTCTAGTAAGTAGACCTTGGCTTGTAGACAAAACAAAATATTCACAAATTTCACAAATAATGTCTAATAAAAGCAATTGGTATTTTTTAGTAATTTAGTACGGTTGGTGTTTAACGAATAGGATATGGCAAATGATAATTATTCTTACTCGGATGTTATGAATTTATTCATGGAAAATGTATGAGGCGCCGTTTGTGTCAAAATTAAATGTTGGTGTAAGAATATTTTTAAAGCAAAATAAGAATTTTTGAAATCAAGTTATTTATTTTTTATCAAATAATTTTTTCATCAAATAATTTTTTATCAAATAATTTTTAATCAAATTATTTTTTATCAAATAATTTTTTATCAAATAATTTTTTATCGAATAATTTTTTATCAAATAATCTTGTATCAAATAATCTTTTTATCAAATAATTTTTTTATCAAATAATTTTTTTATCAAATAATTTTTTTATCAATAATTTTTTATGGAATAATTTTTACAGGCCTTTCACTCGGAAATCTGAAGTAGGTCCAATGCTGCGTCGTGCGAACTACTACACCGTAGGTCTGCCTTGTTTTCCTGACTTTTCAGGTTATAAGTGTTATTTTCTGAAAATTTTAATGTATATAAAACTTCAATAAAAAATTCACAGACCTCGCATCTTACGCAAGTATCATAGGCGTATTGAAAATACCGACACAACTGCTCGGTTTCTAAGATGTCCAACAAAAGTGATCTGTGCCGTTTCAAGTTGGTATATTATTGATACAATAAAATAAAAGAAATGATTTGTGACAAGCACAAGGCAAATAGTCAAACTGACGCAATACGTAACAAAATATTAACGCATCCGTTTTGTACTGTTTCCAACGCGATATCCCTCGCGCTCGCCGTACCTTAGTTTACATCTGGCTAGCGCTCTGATATTATTATTATTAACGGCCTCGACTGCGCGCGTCGCCGACAGAATCTGTCGCCTCTGTCGATACATTTTTCGTAAGATGAGTCCCATATATGTATACACGCGCCCAGAAGTATTTTCAATACTAAAAAGCTGTAAGTAAATACTTGCCGTTCAAAGTTAACTGCTCCAGCCGCTCAAATAAATGCCAAACAGCATGAAATATAGTAACAAGAGGATACCGTAATTCTACTTCTACATTCAAAATCAAGACACTTAAGTCCGATTTTTCAAAGAAACCAACACCAGATTAAGTGTGACACTGGTTTCGTTGCTATGATACCGGCTTTCTGATGGGTTGTAGCATAGCAACGAAGCCGGTGTCAGACTTAATCCGGTGTTGGATTCTTTGAAAAACTGGGCCTTATTAAAGTGTGAAAATTATTCTCTAAATTATTTGCACATTCCTCGAGAATCCGCAAATCGTTAGAAAATTGTTGGAAATTTGATTCGTCAAAATCGTTTGGGAATGGTACCTACGTTTTTGCTCCACTCGAATAGTGCTTTTTTGATTTTGGTAGAAAGAGGAGGCTTCATGGAGTGTGTTTCAATGAGAAGTTTTATGAATGAACCACCTTTTGAGTATATTTTTGAGAAAGAATGTTGCGGGACCGGGAGCGAATAGGGATGCTAGACGGAATAAAATACTGGGTGTAATTGTGCATTAATGTGTTTTGTTCGTATATGGGTCGATTAGGCATCCCGTATAACCTGAAGCAGCGAAAAGAAAATGTTTTGTTTTGAAAAATTTTGTACGTAACAGTAGAATATCCGTAAGCGCGTAGTTCAGTTGTGACACGTGTAGATAGGTAGAAAACGCAGTAGCAGTGGATGCGACCTCTAGCAACTAGGTTTTGCCAATGTAACGTTTTAGCGCCCTGTTAATGTTGTTTCGTTTGGGGGGGGGGGAGACATGAACGCTCTGCTCGCTCCGCTTGTCGAAAAATTTTCCGATTTTGGTCAAGCGAAGCGAGCCGAGCCAGAGGAGCGTTACCAGTTCCAGTCATTTGCATGGAAAGTCTCAAAGACAAAGTAGAATCGGTGTCGCTAGCTGCCTGTGTCAGCTTCGATTTCGTAGATTTTCGAACGATCTCGCAATACGTGGTGTTGTCACTTTACTATTGTTGTCCTCGAGTTATGCAATTTTTCCATTTCGTGGAACTTCAACCTCATGGAATTCGATCTCCCGAGACTTCGATCTGGTGGGATTTCGATGCTGTGAATGCACCCACTGGGGTGACGGACCACAGTGGTGCAAACTACTACTCCGTAAGCAACATTAGACCTACTTTAGGTTCCCGCGTAAAATACGTAAAAATTGTTCCAAGAAAAAGTTTTATAACAATATTATTTGATAAAAAATAACTTATTTGATAAAAAATTATTCGATAAAATATTATTTGATGACAAAATTATTTGATAAAAAAATTACCTATTTGATAAAATTATTGGATAAAATAATTATTGATGAAAAAATCATTCGATAAAAAAATTAATAATTTGATTTCAGAAATTGTTATTCTGCTTTAAAAATATTTTTACATGTACATTTAATTTTGACACAAACGGCGCCTCATAAAAATGCGATAAAATAATTAACAGGACATACAGAACATTTAATGGAACATATCCTGAATTACCACCACTGAACTTATTTTAACTAAATAAAAAATAAAGTAGGTAGGTACATGATAGTAAAACAATGTTAAAGAAACTGTTCAAAATGTAGTCCATTAACTTCTACACATTTAATAATTCGCTTATTTACGGCGTGTTTAGTAGCGCTACGAATTTCATGTGGATCTATGCCTGCAAATGCTGTAGCAATTCTTTCCACCAATTCATCCCTGTTGTTGAGTGGATATTGATATACTTTATCCTTTATACGGCCCCAAAGATAAAAATCCAACGGTGTAATGTCTGGAGACCTGGCAGGCCAACTCCATGGACCCAAACGTCGTATCCATCTATCTTCAAACATCTGATACAATTCGTTAGTAACTACTGCATAACAATGACCTGGCGCCCCTTCTAGTAGGTATCTAAAATACTATTCATTTTGGGTAGAGAAACATCATACATTGTTAAACGCGCATTTTTTCACGTTTTTTAATTGGTTTCTTTAAATAGGTATCATTCTATTTAAGAAAAATGACTTTTTGCTACTTTTGTGCGATCAACATATGTCGTTGATTAGAAAATTTTATGTAATAGATTTTGAAAATTTGTTTGCCTGATTAGTAATTCCAACACCTCGTCTTGCCACCATAAAAAATCGAACATCTTACTGCTAGACGTTATCGAGATATTAATTTTTACATAATCTACCACAACTGTCAAAATATTGAGAAAAACATTTATATCTCCGAAAATATTAATTTTAGACATAGCGAACCTTTATTGAATTGACATTAAAATTTTCCGTGGAATCTAAAAAAATAGAAAATGGTAGCATTCCATTTAAGATAACAAAGTTGGTGTCAACTTCCGGTATTTTCGGAAATGCCACCATTTTGAAAATATTTTCATTAATAGATCCGACCCGGATTCGGCCACAGCCAAAATTTCAAATCAATATCTCTTTTAGTTCTCCAGATACTTCTAATAGACGGTCAAAAAAAATCACCCTGTATATTGTAACTGGTACAAACTCAGCTAAGATAATATTTTACTAATTTTGTTTTTTTTTCTAGGTAAGTCTTCATTTAATTCATCTGCCCCCCACGTAAGTAAAATCATACTCAATGACAATAACTTCATATCGAGAAAGTGCAATTTCATCAGAATATTCACTAAAATTATATTTCTAATCCCACTAAACCTTTTAGTTGAATAAGCACCGTCAAATTTATGGCGTTAATATTTCCCGGGCGTTTCCTGAAAGCCCCCTTATCCGTCCGTTCGATTTTAATAATAACGTCCCACGTGGATGAACTACATATTACATTACATTTAGAGCGCGCTCTCTGCAGCGTCCAGAAGAGTTTCGCTTTATTATCTTATCGCAGAACAAACAGAAAAGTTATTAAAACGGGGCAGGGTAAAACATGTTTTTCTAGGAAAACATATTAAACAAATATTTGAGGGAACACGCGCGATCGCTCACAAAATCCGTATCTCTATCGTCGTGGCATGGCGCAATTCTGAAGAAATTCCTCGTCCGGCATTATTTGGAGAGCACAAAGTTGTTTAGTTTGAGAATCCATCGCTCGAAACCTGCTTACCCATGACACTTAACATACAATATAATTCCCGTTCAAGAAAAGCAGCATAATATGAGTTTTACAATTATTAAATCGACGAAGATGAGTACAGTAAAAGTCGAGACGTCGATCTTTGTAAAAAATTTGTCGGGAAGTTAGGGAAATCAGAAAGAGAATGTGGTCCCGTCCAACCAAGACTCTGTAGAAGAAGTGAAAGTGTTGAAACTGGTTGGATTTGGAGAAGGTCTGACGATTGAGGAAGCTAATGATGGTAAGAAGACTGTAATTACAATCGACACGGAAGCCAGCCATACAATAGAAGGAAAATATGGCGTACAAGATTGGAGGATTAGGCCGAGTAGTACGAAGATCCAGCTGGCTAGTGCTACTGAAGATAGGGCACCTGTGTATGGGGAGGCAGAGATCGATATGGTGTTTGGAGACGTTGTTATTCGGTAAAGAGTTCTTGTAGTGGCCGATGTTACGAATAAAGTTATACTTGGCCTGGACTGTATGAAGAAGCAAGGGGCTGTGCTTAACATTGGCGTCGGTGTACTTTGGACTGGAGAGGAAGAACTGGTGATGAGTTCTCCTGGGCAAAAGAACAGTGTTTGTCGAGTGAACGTCGTATTGCCTGCTAGGCCCGAGGAAGCTGTGGAAGGGGCTCCAAGTTGTCGAATTACGAGAAGACGAAGAAGAAGAGTTACTCTAATTTCGAATGCCGATGCGTTTTTTTTCAAAACCTTTCCCAGAAAATCGCACGTACTGCGTGAGGCAAGAGAAAGAGCAGGTAACGCCAGTAAGATGCGATGGAACCCAACTACAGGTCAAAGATAAACGCACACGCTTGGAGAGTGACCTGCATGAAGACACGATATGACGTCCGAGTTAATTCGGCAGGTTTCGATTGAAGGCGATTAGTCTTTTAAGGAGGGGGCAGTGTTGCGAGAGTGATCCCGTATGTTTCCTTGCTGTGTTGGTTGGTTCTGGGCCATCTGCAATTTCAACTCATGAATTTTTTTACCCAAGAAGTTTTATTTTCGAAAATGTTCATCACTCCAACATACTCTTAAACAGGCATAAACCAGTTACCTACATTAAGAGTTACATCAAGTGATAAATATAATGAAAATCTTGTGATGCTCACACATATTCGACTTGTATGTGAGGCGGTGCTGGCTGTGGCGGCGTCGGCGGCGAACTCTGATTTATTATCCCCATTTCGCGAAACAAATATCGGGACTTGGAAGAGGGCGCAATATTTGCCGATTTGTGCTCGCTGCCCGGTTCATTTAGGAATGGAATATTTGTTGCGGGATCATTTGTCAGCTCGCCCGAGCCGGTATTGCATTGTGTGCGGCAGCAAGTAATTTCACGAACCGAACGGAGAGTTGTGAGGAATTTTCCGAATCTGCGACGAACACCTTCGCCCGAGTTTTGAAAATGAAAAGCAATTATGTATTTACAGGTCAGTACGGCAAAATACTTTGTGTTGCGAGATGTGGGGAGGTTTACAAGTTTAGTATCTCATCTGTTTCTTCGTATGGAAAAGACAAATTGAACGTATGTTTATGCCAAACGTAGTGATATTCTGGACCTCTTAGGTACAGCTACTCCAATCTAGCCATAAACGACAGAGCATGATCACACATTTCTTTAGTAATAACCACATGTTCTTCAATAATTTATGTTTAGTACAGTAAACCGATCGAGTGATGGCGAGCGGTGGGGGTCTGTGCGCGCAGGCAAATTCTAAGGATAATCGCTCTTAGGACAATTTTCCAGGGTGCAATATCTTCTGGTGTTTCACGAAAATTGAGGTGGAAGTTTTCAATTTTAGAACAGTCAGAGAACTCTTTATAATAAAGTTCCCCAGTCTCAGGAAATGCCTAACAAAGTAACTGCACATTATCCGCATGTACGCCAACGTCAATAAAATCCGTTTTCTTCGGGAAAACAAAAAGCTACCTGCACGCGGAACGGACGTTATACCCTTAATATATAAATAATGAAGTCAGCCACCCTTACGTGACTGACGCGCATCAATCACGGTAGAGGGCGCGCGTGATGCGCCGTGCGAGTAATAGAACATTAAATTCCGATCCCTCCGCGATGTCGAACTTATTGGACGCCGGTGCTCTATGGTCAAAGGCAAGACTTCGCATCGCATGTCCTGGATCCGGGACTCTCTTTCTCGTGCGAAGGAAGTGGGGGACGAAATTACGTCGGAAAGTTCGTTCACTTATGGCTGCACATAAATTACGGAGAAGGATCGGGTTATTGACACTCACGTTTAGAAACATTAATTAAACGTTCTATTTTTTCGATTATGGAACGTGACAGGGTGAAGCATGGGGTCGCGAACAATGTTTATAATGAAAATGATACAACGCAACGGAGGTCGCGGCGTAATGTAATTTATTTTCCTTGGCTTTCGATAAGAGTGTCCGAAAATAAGTTTTCTTATTAACGTTAGAAATAAGAAACGTAAGAGTTTGTTTTCCTTTCACTGCATTTTCAGGCGCTTCGGAAATAATATAAAGACGAGTTGGAATTCAGAATTTAAGTAGTGCAAGCGTTAATCCATTTTTCGAGTATTACCGACTTGGCGAATTTAACGAATATGTACATATACCGTGTGACAAACTTCCATGTGTACATGGGGAAATAACATGGGCAATTACAGTTTTGGGGATTCCTGCTCCCCATGTGTAGTTACAGTGGTCGTAAAGGTAGCAATCGGAAGATTATTTTTTTCTGCGTATGAGGATATCAAAAACTCTACAACTTTCCAATTTATTAAAGCATTAAAAGCAAAAATTGCATTAATAATTTTCTAACTAAAACACAGAAATTTATCAGATTATTCATGACAACTTAACTTATTCTAATCACGGACGTCTTTGATTTTTATTCCTTCGGTATAACAACAAATAATTTAGTAAGAAATTTGAAGGCTGGGAATCTGTCATCGAAAGAAGTTAATTTTTACTAATACAGAAACTTGTTTTTTTATTTAGATAATTCTCATTCACATTATTATTGTCATTACCTACCTATAGTTGACAATTAATTGATTACTGGTGTGGATGTGTCGTTGGTGAATGCTGGTCCATAGTTTAGGGTAAATTGTAGGTGTCGTCTAACCTATTAAAAAGTTTTTGGGAAAATGTTAAAGCAGTAAAATGAAATAATAAAAATTAAATTACTTTAATTTTACTGCAATTATGAAATATTTAACAAACGGCAACATTTGTTTATTTTGCTCTAATGAATTTTATAATCTGGCAATTTAATACTTATTTATTTCATATCTAGGTAAGGACAAAAACTTATTAATATACAATGAAATTAAAGTAACATAAAAAAAGAAAAATAACTATAAGAAATATTCAAATAAACCCCCATTCTGTATCAGACAGTATCCCAGCCTATTATAGAAAGAATTTCTCACATTCGCAAGTTGCCGATCGTTTATTAAGTTGCATTCCGCAAAAAATAGCATTCCTTAAAGAATCAATATTTGGGTGACGAGTTTTATAAATCTTATTTTTTAAATGACCCCACAAGAAAAAGTCACACGGTGCCAAATCGGGAGATCTAGCTGGCTAGTTTATAGCACCACCTCGACCAATCCAGCTCTCTGGAAATATTTCATTTAATAATTCCCTCACTTGTGCTCCAAAATGTGCTGGGCATCCGTCATGCTGAAACCAGACCTCCCGATTCGCATGTTCAACTTCTTCTAATGCAGGGCCAATATGGTTAATTAAAAGATCTAAATAAGCTTCTGAATTTAAATTTTACTGTATTTCAAATGGTCCTAGAATGCGATTATTAAAAATGCCTGCCCAAATATTGATTTTTTGAAGGTATTGCGTTGTAGTGGCTAGATTTATTCTGGGATTTTCCTGGGGCCAATGCCTAACGTTTTGTGAATTTGGCTCTTGATTTAAAGTGAAGGTACACTCATCGGTAAAACAAATTGATGAGAGGAAGCTGCGATCCCGATTAGCCCGTTCTTGCATTTCTTCACAGAAAGTTTGCCTTGATTCTTCGTCAATAGGAAGTAACTCTTGGTGACATTGGAATTTAAAGGGATGATATTTGTTTTTTTTTAATATGTTACGGACAGTTTCTCTTGAAACATTAATTCTAGGGCAATAGACCTTAAACTAGATGTTGGACTAGCAGTTATCAGGCCTATTACCATTTCCTCTACCTCAACATTTAGATTTCTTGGAACGACTAAAAAAATAAATGATAAGATTAATTTTAGTTTTGTTTCACTCCACGTTATCACTTGTTAAATTTCTCATAATACCAGTAAAATTTAAGTTAGCGAACAATAAGGAATTAGCAACTAGGTAATAATAATAAGCGAATCAGAATTATGTAAATAAAAACCAAGTAAATTTATTAGTAAAAATTACCTTCTTTCACTGAAAGATTCCCAGTATCTTCAAATTTCTTAACTAAATTTTTTATTGTTGTTACCGAAGGAATAGGACTGTTATTGAATTTTACAGAAAATAAGTCACGGACTACCCGCAGACTATTGCCGCCGTAAAATGTTTTCACAATGAAAACCTTTTCTTCAACTGAATAAATATTTTTCTTCATTTTGAAACCCAAATTTTAAATTGTCGATAAATAATGTTGACAGTTCAGACGAATTAGAAATTAGAATCAAGGGAGTCTTTGATTAGAATAAATTAAATTGTCATAGGAAATCTGATGAATATCCGTGTTTTAATTTGAATTTTTTGGAGTACTGAATCCGAATTTCAAGTTTGATGTCAACGAAAAACGCACTTTTTTTCAGTTTCTCGCTTATATCTCGAATACTATGCATTTTTCGAAGATGACCATTCTATACAAAATTAAAGTAGACAAAATTTCCTACAAAATGCACTTGTCAACTTTGATTTTCTGACGAGAGGTATCGGCGCTAGAGCGCGCTGAAAAACAGCGATTTTTTGGCCCTTCTGCGAAAACGTCAAAAACCCCCACTCCCACCCCCTACAACTCGAAAAATATACATCAACAAAAACCCTTATACCACGTGAAAGTACATTGAATTTCCTACCAGAGAGGTCTCATCCAATATAATTGCAGTGATTACGTTAATAGTGACACTACGGCACTGCCTAAACCACTTTTCCAATGCACAAAACTATCATATTCTGACGTTATATGTTTATTTTTGTTCCATTATCTGCTGCGATAACAGCACAGAGATAGCGGGATAGGAAAATCTACTGAAATCATTATAATGCTGCCAGACCGCAGATGGGGTCTGTTGCAATCTTAAAATGCCCGACATTGAATTCTAAAATCGATTTCCGAAGCCATTACACGCCCAAATGTTCGGGGACCGAATGCTCGGGGGGTGTATGAGAAATGACTTGCCGCAACTATCACGAGTTTAGTGTTCAGATTGATTGTTTTCGTCTGAAAGTTACTAGGCGATCCTATGTATGATTTAGCAATGTAGAAGCTCCCCGAAACAAAGCAGCACGATGGACAAAGTGGAAGGCACGATTAATCAGGGATATTAATGGTTATTTTTGGAAGGTGGTTATTTCTGTTGTGTGCTTTCTTTATCTGCTCTCACAAATTTAGTAATGTGTTTGCATTGCGCAATATAGCGATGGCGATAAGCATGTTTATCAATACCCTAGCGAGTGATAACGCGAAAATTAGAAAGTTAATTAGGAAAATCTGTTCTTCATGTTTGATAAAATAGTAACAATCCATCTGGAATGGTGCACGAGTTAGGGTATTTATGTGTTGGACGTGTTGGACATTTTCGTTTCTTTCTTGTTTCCAACTCGCCTTATACATCTTTCCGTAACTTAGAACCTCTCTTACCGTTTCTCCCGAGCGAGAAAACTAACTTCTCGAAGAGGAGTTCCCGCGTCGGCCATTGTGCTCCCCAATGTGCAATATACGCCTTTAATTATGTGCCTCATGCACTCGTCCAATAAATAACAAACTCTTGAGTTCGTGAGGCAACGTAACATGATTATAATGCGTCGTTTTCACAACCAGAAAATTAATGAAACATGCCGGGCTTGTTCTACGTTCCCATGCACCGTGCAAATTTCTAATGCCGGAGCTCGAAATTAAATTAAAAACATGTTAACCATCCAATTAACTCAACCGGCTCTTATGGTTCCTGGCTTAGACGTGAGAGGTTTTCGTGAGCACTTAAATGAAGGGCGTGTTTACATTTTATCCAGCAGAATACTGGAGAAAAAGGTTTTGTAATTTCGTACCAATTTGTATGAAGCAATTTATAAGATAAAGGTTCTACAAAATCAGATTTTTGGTTACCTCTAACAAGTAAATGGTGAAGATGGCAGAAAGTATGTACTATCAGCGCCAAAATTCCTGTTCTACTTTACGGTTCAATCCGCTTAAAATGCTATAACCAATTACATTCTGAGGTAAAAAAACCTTAGCAACTGTCCGCTAATTAAAGTTTTGAAGGCGGATCTAAACGACTTTATTTGAATGACAACAAACGTGTTAGCCTTGCACTAGTAAACAAAGGGCAGCAAAATAGATAAATAATCCTGTTCTTTTAACGATTATTTTTTTCATCGTCAAATTGACCAATAGGAACATTTCATTCGGGTCTAGAAGCGTGTATTATTTCGGTTAACACACGCCTATTCTAAGAGCCAATGATATTTCTTCAATTTCTTAAAATCGACCAATCAACTGTCATTGTAAAATTTCAATTTTTTGTGAAATGCTGGCATATCATATAATTAAAACACTGGATAAATCGACGTTTCGCCCCCGTTCGGGGGCTTTATCAAGATTTATTGGTATAAATATAAAATATAAATTTGTCAGTAAAAATTTCTGACAAGAACAGAATTTTTCTCAAACAATAAAAATTATTTATGTAGGTAACTATGATGTAAATATAAAAAAGTTTAGCGCTTTTGATTTTGAATACAATTGAAATTATGAAAGAGAAAAATGTTTATGTATTTAATTTAACAATAATAATAGTAAGTAGCAGAGAGAATGATTTATTTTATTATATTACAGTAAATTTGACTTAAATTTTGTATATCAGTTCTATCGTTAATAGAGTTTTGTTCTTTTTTTATATACCGTGTGTCCCCGGATTGAGTTTACAAGAGGAAAAACTTTTTTATTTTTGATTTCTCAGAAAAAAATATTCTTTATAAAAAGTTTTGCTTGTTTTCAAACCCCTAATACACCCATCAAATTTTATTATGCCCCATTGGTAGTATACTTATTACATCTTTTTCGTAAAAAACAAACTTAATATTTTAATTGTATAAAAAGAAATTTTTCTAGTAGGCTCATTTTATATTGAATGACATTAATAAACTAATAATTAGTTACAATCTGTCATTACCAGTTATTTAAATCATTAACAATATGTTAACACTCCAGCAAAAAATATGTTTAGTTCAGTGTTATGGTATGGGAAACCAAAGTTACCGCCACGTAATTGAGCAATTTAATGAAAAATTTCCCGGTACTTATGTGTCTCGCACGGGTGCTCGAAAGGTTATTCAGAAATTTTTGAGAACCGGATCGGTTTTAAATTTGAAGAAAACACAGGTTTTACGTGATGAAGATGATGCCGCTACTCTGCTTGTTGTGGAATCGGTGAGAAATGATCCAACAATTTCCTTAAGAAGACGATCTTTACAATTAGATATTAGCAAATCTCATATTCAACGAATTTTGAAAGCTCGAAAATTTCACCCCTATAAGCCCGTTTTCAACCACACATTAGAGCCAGGAGATAATGCTAAACGATTAGATTTTTGTTTGATTATGGGGAATGAGATTATGGAAAATAGATTTTTCCATAACTCTATTATGTTCTCAGATGAGGCTACATTCACAACGAATGGAACTGTGTCGTCCCAAAATGTAAGGTATTGGAGTGAAAATAATCCACACTTTAGGATACTGATAAGCCACAATATTCTTCCAAAGTGAATGTTTGGTGTGCTGTTTCATACCACGGTATAATTGGTCCATATTTCTTCGACAACAATGTTAATCAGTATACATATTTAGAAATGCTACAAAATTTTCTTATGGAAGGATTAGACAATTTACCAATTATGTATCGACATTCCATGTATTTTCAACAAGATGAATGTCCTGCGCATTACGCAAACATTGTTGTTAACTGGTTAAATGAACAATTTGGGAACAAATGGATTGGCAGAAATGGTCCAGTTTTGTGGCCTCCAAGAAGCCCCGACTTGACGATTTTGGATTTCTATTTATGGGGACGCTTGAAACAGATTGTTTACAAGCAAGATTTGCCGAACAACGTAGAAGATTTAAACATTAGAATACGGGAAGCTGTAGAATCATTAACAATTCAAGAAATCAGGAACAGTTTTAATGAATTTATTGAGGTTAAGATTAGAATTATATGCAGAAAAGGGTGGAGAGTTAATCGAATAATTTTATTTTTACTTTTTTTGTTGAATTATTATCACTAGATTCTGCCATATTTAATATTATGACAATTAAAGTAAAATAAGCCTACTAGAAAAATTTCTTTTTATTCAATTAAAAATTTTCCAAGTCATTTTTTACGAAAAAGATGTAATAAGTATTCTACCAATGGGGCATATTAAAATTTGATGGCTGTATTAGGGGTTTGAAAACAAGCAAAACTTTTTATAACGAATATTTTTTTCTGAGAAATCAAAAATAAATAAGTTTCTCCTCTTGTAAACTCAATCCGGGGACACACGGTAGATCGTTTCTAAAAATAGTCGAGATTTTAAATTTTTTTCTTGTTCTAAAATTTTGGTGTCGTTAAATTCAAAGGTATGATTGCTGTCTTTCATGTGTTTACTAATTGCTGAATTACTGTTTCTGTATTTGTGTTGTTTTAGTCTGGTTTCTAAATGATTTTTAGATTGGCCAATATATGTTTTTTCACAGTCTTTACATTTAATTTTGTATACAGTATGAGTTTTCATCAATTTAGGAATGGGTGTTTTTAAATGAAAAACATATATTGGCCAATCTAAAAATCATTTAGAAACCAGACTAAAACAACACAAATACAGAAACAGTAATTCAGCAATTAGTAAACACATGAAAGACAGCAATCATACCTTTGAATTTAACGACACCAAAATTTTAGAACAAGAAAAAAAAATTTAAAATCTCGACTATTTTTAGAAATGATCTATATAAAAAAAGAACAAAACTCTATTAATGATAGAACTGATACACAAAATTTAAGTCAAATTTACTGTAATATAATAAAATAAATCATTCTCTCTGCTACTTACTATTATTATTGTTAAATTAAATACATAAACATTTTTCTCTTTCATAATTTCAATTTTATTCAAAATCAAAAGCGCTAAACTTTTTTATATTTACATCATAGTTACCTACATAAATAATTTTTATTGTTTGAGAAAAATTCTGTTCTTGTCAGAAATTTTTACTGACAAATTTATATTTTATATTTATACCAATAAATCTTGATAAAGCCCCCGAACGGGGGCGAAACGTCGATTTATCCAGTGTTTTAATTATATGATATGCCAGCATTTGACAAAAAATTGAAATCTTAAAATATAACTGGCACAAAATATACCAAAATTTGTCATTGCAAACGATAAAAACCTACCTAGCTTTCCCAATAACTGATAAATATGCGCCTTGCTTTTAATCAACTATGCTGTGAATGATAGTTTTAAAATTTCTACCTTGGCAACTGTCACTGTCATATTATTTTCGAGTTTTCTTGCAACATCGTCGTTTTGAAATGGCAAGATTTGGCCAAGAATCTTTGGAAGATATTCAAAAAACTGTACAGAGTGTTACTCCGAGGAGTACAGTTAAAAATCAAAAGTCAATATGGAAACAGTTCGAAATATTTTTAAAAGATAAGCATTTTGAACTTCTAGAAATTACTTCAAATCAAGAGCTTGGACTGATAATGAATGATTGGGCTTTTAATACGAAGAGGGCTGATGGTGAAGATTATAGAGAATGCGTTATAAATGTTACTGCAAAACTCCTTCAAGAAAAATATTTAATCCATTTACAGACATTGAATTCAAACAAGCAAGGGATGCAAAAAATGCGAAACGAGAGCAGCTTCAGTCTATTCTCGGAAAGAGGAAGCAAAGTTCGACTGCTCTGAGTAAGAAAGAAATATATACAATAATGAATCTGTGGAACGAAGATTGTCCAGAAGGACTTCAAAAAAACTGTATCATATAATAGCATTCGAACTAACCTGGAGAGGGGGAGAGGCAGCAAAATGCATTCTTTTTAAGAGGAAAAGAAATCAAATGGTAACGTAACCGGAAGAATTGAATACAACCCGATTTTTTCCAAAACATGCCAGGGTGGAGCTCAAAAATTATCAGACAGTAAGTGGTTAGTGCCTAATTACAATAATCTCGATATGTGCCCGGTAAGGTTATTTAAAAAGCTTATTTCCAAACGCACTAATAGAATTACGTCAGATCGACTATTTCTGACTGTAAATCCTTACTGGATTAAAGGCAATTCTGAATGGTACAAAAATATGCCTTATGGAGTAAATGAGATTGGAAAATGGACCAAACAATCTGCTGAAAGAATAGGGCTTGATACTCTGACAAACAAAATCACGAATCATTCAAATCGATCAAGTGCTGTATCAAATCTTGCTAAATCAGGTGTCCCGGAAGAACAGCTCATCAAAATGACTGGACATGCAAATGCTAAGTCATTAGGACCTTATTTACAGTTAGACGAGGAACATCATGCTAGTTTAATAAACAACCTGAGACCTGGACCTTCTGGAATCCAAACTACAAGAGATATAAACATAAGGCAAGAAAATTTTACCACTCAAAACATTAATAATAATAATATGCAAAAAAATCTGGTCATAATATAACATATAACCGTTGCACTTTCAATGTTCAAAATATGTATGTAACTAAAGATCAGTCAAACTCTACGCAATATATTTAAATATTTTAATAGGTATGTTCTGTTAATTTAAAATGTTTATTGTTTCATTAAATCTTCTATTTCCAATTAAATTGTCCGTATAATGTAGTTGTATATTAACCTCCCTAAAATACATTCGAGATCATTTTTTTATAAGATAAATACATTTCAAATTCGGCAAAAAATCTAGAATCAAGGGAAGTAGAAAAAATTGCTGGAGCAAGCTCTCGCGATTTTTTCACTACCTTGATTCTCGATACTTATTGTATTACTACAGAAAATCACATTGTCTATGGGGGAGGGGAGGCTGACGAAAACATAGCAACGTCCGGCATAAACGATTCGCATCGCAAACTGGAACACCACTTTTGGAATTTATAGTACTGTCGAGAGCAAAAAAAAATAGGACAACTATTTTTTTCTAATGTAAATCTGTCTCTATTTGAATATGAATATGACAACTAACTGACAATGTCACAAAAATTAAAATTAGATGTACACAACTAGATTTTAGCAAAAATACGTTATAAGACTTGTCCTATTTTTTTTTGCTCACGACAGTGCCTACTTTTACAATGTTTGTTTATTACGTATAGCACGTCAAATGACGCATAAAAAATTAAGTAAAAAAGGGGAAACCGAGACATTCTTTATTTTTCGAAACGGATTGTTTAATTTGGCAAGCTTGAAGAGATAACGCTATCAGGTGGCATACTTATTTGTTAGTTTCGAAACAATGAGCCATACGTAATAAGAGCGTTCCCAGCTCGCCGTATTTTGCCGGAGTTAATGGATCCGACCTACCTCCAGGCAGCCATCTGACCCTTTTATTCTTTTATCGGCGCCGGTAATACGATTTTGAGGTTAGAATCAGAACTGCACCGGTGGAAAATCGTTAGCGTATAATGCAGTTACGGCCGGGGTTTCCCCCCGGCACAAGGGATTTAGTGTCTACTCAGGGCCGCCTCTCCGACGACTCATTAATTCCGCCTCTCTGTGTGTGTGTGTGTCTCATCTCTGCGTCTTCTTAATTTCTTTGTGCGGCTTCCGTTTTAACAGAGCAGAGCGAATATTAATTAATCACAAAGCTGCTACAGTTGATGTTGCAACCATTTCTCGGGTGTATACATATTTTAGTTGGTAAACGTGTCAGCATGACCTGAAACTTTTACATATTTTATCAGGAACTATTCAGTAATGAGTGACGCGGAGATGTACGGCGACACATTTCGGATTTAATGGCGTGTTTAATTATTTTGTAGGTTATGTGTGCTCCCAGTAGACACCTGGATGAAAATGATTTAGGTATTATGCAGTTTGTAAGTATATGGGTTACCCTGTTTTGGATTGTGGCACTAGGGTACCAAGGGACTGCAAACCACTTGTTGAAATTTATATTTTATGCGATCTGCGAGGAATGATTCACTAGTTTAAATAAATTATCTAAATGTAAGTCCGACCTTACTGGTTTTGTTGTGCCCGTGAACATGCCTTATCCGAATGTTGATGGAAATACAGCGTGTTGAAATTCCAATAACATTTTTGACGTTGCCCATAGAGGGCGCTGCTTATAACCTATTGCTTTGATAAATTGACCCATAACTATTTACCATGTACATCTAACGTCAAATCGGCTCCAAAATCTGAAAGACCAACCTTTTTTAAACTTTTAAACAATAAATGTATTCTTGTCTCATTTTGATATTCCATCCCATTTTCAAGAAAAAAACGACTTAATGCAGATAGTGTTTAAATCTTAGAAATGAAACGCTTATTAAGTACTGCTAACAAAATAAATTTTAATTCACTACAAACGCTTAGGTACAAGAAAAATAAAATTAGGACACTTTAAATTTTAAAGTAGTTGTTCGAAGTGTCCACCATTCACTTGGATACAATTTTCAATGCGTTTCCTGAGAGACCCCCTAGTTCTAAACAATGTCCCTGGAATGTCTTTGAGTTCATTGGCAGCCGCTTATATTCTTCGCCACAGCTCATCGGGTGAATCAACAGCTTCTTTATAAACCATATCTTTCGTTCTAGACCACATCGAAAAATCCAGAGGATTTAGGCCAAGCAAATTCACTTCCACGGCCAATCCACCGATGTGGAAAGACGTTGTCTAAATACTCCCTTAAATTAAGTGGTACTTCTTCAAGCAGTTCATACAAATTTTGCTGAAGACAATTTAAATAAAACGGACCGTTTAGATTGGGTGGAAGTTGAAAAGGCCCAATAAAGAAATTTGAAATTACACCGCACCAAACATTGATCTTCATGTTGGAAATGTCTTTCTTTAACGGCATGGGGGTTTTCAGAATCCCACAAATAATTGTTTCGCCAGTTGAAAACTCCACGTCGAGTAAACGTTGCCTCATCTGTGAAGAGGATTTGTTCAAAAAATTAGGATCCGCGCCTTGCTGCTCTTGTAAGAAATTAGATGTAGACGAGCAGGAGGATCTTCCGGTGAAGTGCTTCGTAATGTTGGCGTATCATGTCAGTGTATTTACGTAGATAGACAAGATAAGTCATGATTTTCTGTAAATATCGCTATCCCCATTCCAACCTAGTGATTGATATTGACAGCATTAAACATGCATTTTTACAGTTCCTAGCAGTTTTGTTGAGAGTTAAGATTTTAGTGCCAATTACTATTGTAGCAATGGGAATATTGCGAATGGTTGCTTATATTTGCTTAGGTATATGTTACTACAGAGTTAATTCTAATACCTACCCAAGCGCAGAAGAAGCTCTGAACTATACAAAGTCGTCATTTATCGATCAAATCATATAGAGCCCCTATTAACTGTCCGCAGATTACCAATTTAGCGTCCTCGGACTTATATCATATTTTCTCCGTCCACGAGACGTATTCCCTGGACGGTGCCCCGTCCCTTTAATCAGCCGGGGGTGCATTTTTAGATCTTCTATGAGATAAAACGGACCGACGATCCGGGGAGTGCCGCGGGGGCGTTAATTCCGCCCGGAGAGTTGATGACTTTTTCTGCCGCAGCGGTGTTCCACGGTAAAGGACCCCACGTTATATGGAGGACATAAAAGTGTGCGTCGCCCGCAGTATTACATGACCTCTTCCCGTGTTTTACATAGCAAAGAACGGTGCGTGAAAGAGAAAACCGAAACGGGGTGGTTTTTTGTCCCGATCGGCCGGTGGGGTTTCATAGGGGTTCGGGCTAATGGCGGAATTTATGATTAGTGCTTATGTACCCTTTTGTTGATATTGGGCCCATTAGTGGCATCGGTCATTAGGATTTAGCGATAAGGTACCTGATATCTACCGTATTATGCTGGCACAATACCTTTATTATCTCGAAATAATTGTATTATCAGATGCACGTTGCTCATGAACGTTTTTGTTCGGTGAAATATGTCTGCCTCCCACGCACGAATAAAACAAATTTTTGCTGGGGGTGGTTGGCTCTTTTCCGTGCCCTGCAAGAGCTTGTAGTTATATCTGCTATTCGTTGTCACTTGGAATGATCTTACGTTTTTAAGAATTGAGGACGTGAATGTATTGATTCGATCATTGTTTTTCGTCGATGGCCTAACAGACGACCTAGCAGTTGTTCTATTAGGTAGATCTCACCAGATCTGAATTTCATATTGCAAGGACAAATCCTTTTTATGGGCCAACATACTCAATGAAACGTTAGATCATTAATGGCGTAAAATGTTGCATCTTTATGCCGGAACGTGTACAAAGTGGAAGAACCTCTGACAGATATGCGTTCTATCTAATCCACTCCACCCTTGTTAGTTAAAAAATGCGCGCCGCTACAACCGCGTGCGTTTCAGTTACATTTAATTAATGTAGCCTTACGACTGCATCAATCAATTGTCGATAATGTTCTTCTACTGCCTCGTTGATATAGGATGGTACAGTTTCACGTCTTCTCCCTTTTCGGCAGGCAAAGATGTAGCTCATTTTGTATCGGTCCTTTTAAGATCTCCTTTTGTTCTCTGCTCGACTTCATTGGTTGATTGAAAATTGACCCCTTTCAATACAGATTTGAAGTCTGAGAAAAAATAACAAATTGCCAGATCTGGTTATTAGATAGGATGTTCAAGTACCATGAGTCTTTCTGGACTAGGAACTGCAGTGGAAGCGCTGAGCTGGCTGGTGCATTATCATGAAGATGAAGTCATCTTCCTATAAATGTAGAGGAATTGTTCCCTATTCCTCTTGCAAAGAGCGTCGCCAAGTTCTTCCAGAGTTGAAGGAGGATGAACACATGCTACTAATTGCTGACCTAGGCTGTCCCAACGCAGCTATTCCTTACTTTTTAGGTGAAAGTCAGGTTAGTGTCCTTCAACGAATTGCTATATTCTTTATTATCGTTATCTTCGCCTAGATTTCCACGGAATTCGAAAAATACTTCCGCGGCATTGCTTTCATAATAACAGTGCTGCAGTATTGTGAAATATAAAATGCATTACAATAACGGTATACGCGTCCTGCTGTTTCGAGATGTTTACATATTTCGCGTAAATGCAGCGTGCGGTTGAAGAGCCACTTGTAGCGGAATAAAAAAGCCGCTTCATTCTGCTCCGTTGGCTGCACATCGGAATCCAAACTGCAGCTGGGAGATGTCGAGTTATAGCGATTAAATTACAGCTCCATTATTCTGGTTCTCGGTGCAACGCCTTGACGCGCACAAGATTTTCCTTTTAGAAATCCCGGCACTTGATTTTGGAATACGGGGAGCCACGGCGATATGCGCGAGGGGATATGGGGGCGGGAGATGGGGAAGTAATTTAAAGCGTGTTGCGTCAGAAATTACAATACATATATACACCGAAGGTATTTGCTTTATTTCATAATATGTCCACATGTACGAGTTTTTTGTAGAATAAATTGCTTTAAATTGGTGAGGAGCGAAAATCAGATTGGGTCATAGGTATAGCACATTATTTGTTCTGAAGAAAATCGTACAAACTGGCGGTATTCTCTTCGGCAGACGCTGTAACTGGTAGCATTTTTCGAACAGGTGTTTTAAAAAGTATCAAAAAATGACCAAAACCCCAAAACAAGATACCAGCACCAAATTTGGAAGGTAGGTAGAATACGATATGTATACTTCAAATATAAAACGAAAATGGACGCAGACGGTCGCGTCTTGTCGGCAGCCGCCGTCAAAGTTCCAGTGACAGAAACCTCAAAATAGGTATCTACCAATGAAAAGAAAAGTGTGGTAGACGGTCGAATTTTTTCAGCAAACGCTGCCAGAGTTAGGTGAAGCACCAAACACGGTAAAGTCTTTCTTTATCGGGGTCTTATTGTTGAACTTTTACAATTATTTTCATTATTATCAAGGGGAATTTCATCGCAAATAGAAAACGAGAATGCAGCTGTATAAAATACTTTATTATCATGGAGTTCTCAGTCCGAAGACTGGTTGGACGCGTACCTCCATCCTTTTCTATTCTGAGCTAACTTACGCATTTCCCTGAAAGTAGAACATCCTACATCCTCAACTAGTTGAGAGCAGTAGTCTAATCTGGACGTTCCCCTGCCTCTTTTTATTTCTATCTCCTGCAACGTTACTGTCTCTTTGTTTTTATTCTCGGACGTCACTGGTAGAATGACGTATCTTAATCCTTCTCGGTACTTCTGGATTCGGGCCCTTAGATATACAGCTGTATCCCTCGGTATCACGTATTGGGACACAGTGTATATCTACGGCGATCTGGTCGTTCGCTTATGAACATCTTCTTTCGTTGTATCTGGTCGGTTCTCTTACTATTGCTAAACGACGGTTAAAATAACAACACATAAGGCAATTATATCGGTATTCTATTACTGTAGCTATATACAAGATAAAATGATAAGAGTAAAAGAATATTTACAGCAAAATCGTATTTTCTCGGGTTTTCTTTATGAAAATCAAATCGTTTTTCGCGGTGTTTACTGATTGGACACGCCACGGGCTCGTCGTATGATCAAACTGAATTACCATCGGTTTCGTGGAGTTTACGTGATAGCCCCAGAATACAATCTCCTCTGGAATATCACCGGGTCATACGTATCGAGGAAATAGACGGTATTACAGCTGGATTGTACTAAAGGCCGCCGGTTCGGCCAGGTGTGATCGATCCCCGCCTGTATATCGTCTCATTTGTTGACTTATGTCACCACGAGATTGCCGGATCGATCCAACCCACACCAGCAGACACCCTTAGCTCCTGCTGCATATATTCCCTCGCTACGCAAAGCTGGATCTAGTCCACTCGCAACTAGGTTGTGTTTGATAGTCAATATTACTGCAATACCAACTATCATTCACCGGGCACTTACTCAAATTTATGTATTGCATATCAGTTAATCACACGGCGAACTTAGGCAGGTTCAATCAGTTATTTCTGTTTCGGATCGGAGCGGCCAGCATCATCTCAGATGCTGGGAGTACTGGTCCTGACTGAGGGCCGGACGACCAAGTACTGAATTTCTTTTCTTCTCGAGATCCTCCACTTTTATAAGCTGAGAGTGGGGGGCTAGCTTCGGCGGTTCACTTCCAGATTTCCGGCGGGAGGAGTAGTGCCGGTTGAAAATACATGACGTACCTATCTTCCACATCACGGCGTGACGTCAGAACGTCCAAAGTAAACACTAATCAATTTTGATTATCCACTGGGTTTACTTTTGCAACGTTACACTCCGACCCCAATATGTTGCGAACTATTCCTTCGTATCTCAGAAGGTGTCCTACCATCCTATCCCTCCTATTGTTTATTGTCTTCCATATCGTTTCTGCTGGAAAATTAACATCGCGTAGGTGGTGCTATTCGGTACTCTAACAGCCAGCCTTCCCCATAAGAAATAGTTACGCGTTTGCTTGAGTACAAAGGGGCTTATACTCATTTACTCCTACTGACGTGGATGGAAAACTCGAGGTATTAATAAATAAAGCCGCGCCATCTCGCGATTAGCATAACAGACCGCGGGAACTGTACACAAAGGTTTCGAATTACCCGCCCGCTCGTTGCGATTTACATATCGCCCTGCAAAGAACGTGTGCCTCATCGGCGAGTGATTTACAGAAAGCTTCATTAACGTACTAAATTGCTCGTCAGCTGGAAGGTAATGAGGGAAAGAAAACGATGAAGCAGCTTATTCATTCGCTCGTTCATTCTATCTGCCCTCGCCTTGTTTGTACGGGAAGATGATCGCCTCGGCTACACAATGAGAGTAAAATATCGGTCTCATTTTGGTGTATACGACGGGCTGTCTTGCACCTGGAGTGACGTAAATTTAAGTGTATTGCACGTAAGGCGACCATTAAAAATCTTCCTGTTATTACTCGATGTTCATGGAAACGGGACGTTTTAACGGTTTCAAGTAAGAGTACTTTTTCGAGAAAATTGCTTAAGGAATAGAAAGCATCAACGTGAAAGTTAAGGGGTGAAAAGCATTAGGGGTGTTCCACCCCCGGCTTCCTAGACAAGATACGGAAGATGTCATGTCACTAAAACACAGATAAGTACTTACTATGTCTACAGTCCAAATTTTATAACATTCGATACAGTAGTTTGAAAGTTACCAGCAAAAGACCTTCTTTAGGACTTGGCTTTTAAGGGCGAATAGCTTCGAAGGGAGGCGTCCTAGAAAAAAAAATATGGATACTAGCAGTTACTGGAGTAAAATTTTAACGAAAAAACATGTTCGTCTCATTTTACAGCAATAACAACTACTCCTGGAGAGCTGTCACACGTTTTGGAGAGCTGCTATCATAAGTCGTTTAAATTTCTTCGTTTCAATAGGTTCCGTAACTCTCAAACGGCGAAGTTTTTGATTGAAACACTTTAGCTGAATTGGTATTCTGGGTATTAGGAGCAGTTATTTATCGGTTGCGCAACTTACCGGACCCCTTTCGCTTTAATACGTAAAACCGAGAGTGTGTGTATATATTTTAATGAGATAAGGGTTGAGCCGTGCCAGGGGAGAACTTTAGGATACATTTTCAGAGCACGTATAATTTTTATCTCAATTATGTTTCGGCGGCGACGAGGTCTGCACTTGGCCGGAACCACTTCCACATTCGTGCCCACGCACACATACACCACCGCGCTCGCAAGTCTCCATTTCCATTTTACGCTTCGTGCCGCTGACAGTTTTTAAACTGCATGGAAAAATTAACGGACAAGGGTCGGATTTGGGGAGTACGGTTTCCAGCATTAATGTACCGTTAAAAAATTGTTGCTGGAACATTTGCTAATGAACTCCGCTGGTGCGGCTCTCGCGGGAGGATTCGCTCAATCATTTTTTTGACGTGGATACCTGTGTAATAATAAATTTATGTGATTCGGGAACGCTAGTAGTCCGCCTTGTTCGAAATTCCTTCAAGGCGGTGCAAAATACGTTCGTGCTCTACCACAAAAAAAGTATATAAGGGCAAGGCATTACGAGCTGTCGAGTAAAAAGTGGTCTGACTTTTTAGAATTAGGTATACTGTATGGATTGCAAACTGGTGTTTAGAACAAGCCTGGTAGTTTGTAGTGTTCGCTTATGTTCAATTGACAGCTCAAATTGCCTAAACTTTTGTGTAAATAACAATTTTTGGCTCGTTTTTTCTTATGTATCATTTAATCCCGGCGCCTCCATCAATAATGAATTTCAGTGCATTTCTTCTAATGCCTGAAATGAGGGAAATTCGCAGAACTGCTTAGCAGCATGGTAGAAAAAGGCACTGAATACTTATATTTATGAGTGCGAAGTCTCGGTAGGTATGCCCCCCACCCCCGATGGTGCAATTCCCCATCAGCTGTTCATTATTCATAGTATTGATTGTTTGCCACTTATCTAACAACTATATTTTTTGTTTCCAGTACGGTCATGTTAAGCTAGATGTCCTGGAAGAGATGCTTTTTGTTGACAACTGTAATAATGTGAGGTTAGCAATAGAGAGGTATTAAAAAGAGCTGGGGAAAGACGAAAGGTATGGAAGGCAATAAAGAATAGGAAAGTGGTAGCCGAAGGAATAGTTCGCGACATACTAAAATCTGAGATAGGAATAAAAAGAGGTAGGGGTAGGCCCAGATTAAATAAAATAGTTGGGGATGTAGGATGTTCTACTTTTAGGAAAATGCGTAGGTTAACTCAGGATAAGAAAGGATGGAGGTACGCGTCCAAGTATTCTTCGCACTGAGAAATTTATGATTATGTAATAATATATAATGATAATTTGCTTTATTTAGCACTTTGGCTATTACACTAACAAACAATAAAAAAATTATCAATACCTACAATAATTTTATGAACGTTACAACAACTAGAATAATTCAAACGACGCAACTTAAAAAACAAAAAAAAATTAAAACTACTTTAATTTTCAATATCTTCTTTAATCCACAAAACTACTATGCTAAGCCTATAATCACCTCTGAAATATATACTAGCAAGAGCAAGAATCATAGTAACATTTTAATTTTCGTTTGAAAACAGCCAAGCTAGAAATGCTATGCAGTTCTTTACTTGGGCTTGATTACTTGATGGTTTTGACAGCTTTTTAAAATTTTCAAAAATCTCACCCTTTGCCAACTTAAACCCACCTCTCAAGTTCCAGCGCCGCTGTACGACCGTGTTGGATGTGACAAAATTGAAGAGTTTTTGAACGTCCGTAGGTGCAATTAAGCAAATTGGTCCGATTTTCTACGTCAGGCAAACAAGACAGTTCGCATAGGGGCGTGGTGGGACCGACCTGCTTTTAACTCAGTACATTTGACCTATCAGCTTTTCTGACTCGCCGCTAAGCCTACATCAAAAATATTTTCCTCGACGAGTATTTACAACTCGGCGGAATATCCGATGACTAATCTAGTATGCTGGAATCTTCGAGCGCGCTAAGTCATATACTGTACCTGCACTAATAAAGAAACAACTAATTGACTGAATTCGTTATATACTTAGTCATCAATGAAATGTTTTCCGCTTTAATCTTCTTTATTTATACTCGAGAATCAGAAATGTTTGTCTATTCAAAAATTGGCTCTAAAAACCCATTTGAACAATTTTCATAAGATTCTTTGTTTGAAGGCGGTCAACAATAGCTTGCAGCAATTTTCGGTTATCCTTCGAATTCATCAAATATTATACTTTTTCCAATTCACTTTTTCGAACCCCCATTTTCACCCCATTCTAAATATCGGAAAAGTCTATAATTCAAGGAAAACTTTTGCATAATACACATATTTTAGATTATACTCAAAATGCAGAAAATGTCGGGTCTACATATATCTTGTTTACCTATTTCCCCATTGTCATATGAAAAATATGATTGTTCATAAATCTGGATATATTGGAGCATTTTATGTATTCATTTTCGAATCCATTGTTATTCCGTGTCCGAAATAGAACGCTCCTATCTCAGGTTAATGTTCGAAAAATCAAAAAAAATCCCGAAATGCGTCGTCTATTTTAAATTTATCGACGCGTAAATTGTGTGTTATCTGGGGCTTGTTGTCGAACGCTGGTTATTGGCTCTGAGAGTTGGGCGAAATAAATCTGTCCCAAGTTTTTAAATAAAATATGTAGGGCACTGAATCACATCGGGAAACTGGATTCACCGCGGGCACGGTCGAACTCTAATAAAAGGAAATGTCCGGAGATGACGATCGAGAGTAAGCTGCGAGAGGTCGTTAAAGGGGTCACAAGAATAAAAAAAATCCCTTTTAGGTACTACAGTTTATAATTTTACATTAGTCATATCTTAGACAGACAATAATGTCACCAACATTGTGAATTGAGGGAAATATTTTGAATCACCTTAGAATTTCAGTCTTTCTCTTCAGGTACTGCGAGTTCTCATTGTAACTTTCCATCTGTTAAAAACGCCGGCCGTAAAAATGCCGCCGACAGGGAATCGAACCCGGGTCCCCGCAATCCTAACACGCGCTCCAACCCAATGAGCTAATCGGCGCCCTACTCGCTCTCTTCCTATTCGTCGATATACCGTGTGCCAAACTTCCATGTGTAGGTACATGGGGAAATAACATGGGCAATTACATTTTTGGGGATTCCTGCTCCCCATGTGTAGTTACAGTGGTGTTAAAGGTAGCAATCGAAAGACTATTTTTTTCTGCGTATGAGGATATCAAAAACTCTGCAATTTTCCAATTTATTAAAGCATTAAAAGCAAAAACTACACTAATAATTTTCAAATTAAAACACGGATATTCATCAGATTACCTATGACAATTTAATTTATTCTAATCAAAGACTCCCTTGATTCTAATTTCTAATTCGTCTGAACTGTCAACATTATTTATCGACAATTTAAAGTTTGCGTTTCAAAATGAACAAAAATATTTATTCAGTTGAAGAAAAATTTTTTTTCATTGTGAAGACATTTTACGGCGGCAATTGTCTGCGTGTAGTCCGTGTAAAATTCAATAACAGTCTTATTCCTTCGGTAACAACAATAAAAAATTTAGTTGAGAAATTTGAAGATACTGGGAATCTTTCATTGAAAGAAGGTAATTTTGACTAATAGATTTACTTAGTTTTTATTTAGATAATTCTGATTCGCTTATTATTATTACCTAGTTGCTAATTCCTTATTGTTCGCTAACTTAAATTTTACTGGGATGATGAGAAATTTAACAAGTGATAACGTGGAGTGAAACAAAACTAAAATTAATCTTATCATTTATTTTTTTAGTCGTTCCAAGAAATCTAAATGTTGAGGTAGAGGAAATGGTAATAGGCCTGATAACTGCTAGTCCAACATCTAGTTTAAGGTTTATTGCCCTAGAATGTAATGTTTCAAGAGAAACTGTCCGTAACATATTAAAAAAAACAAATATCATCCCTTTAAATTCCAATGTCACCAAGAGTTACTTCCTTTTGACGAAGAATCAAGGCAAACTTTCTGTGAAGAAATGCAAGAACGGGCTAATCGGGATCGCAGCTTCCTCTCATCAATTTGTTTTACCGATGAGTGTACCTTCACTTTAAATCAAGAGCCAAATTCACAAAACGTTAGGTATTGGGCCCAGGAAAATCCCAGAATAAATCTAGTCACTACAACGCAATACCCTCAAAAAATCAATATTTGGGCAGGCATTTTTAATAATCGCGTTATAGGACTATTTGAAATACAGGGAAATTTAAATTCAGAAGCTTATTTAGATCTTTTAATTAACCATATTGGCCCTGCATTAGAAGAAGTTGCACATGCGAATCGGGAGGTCTGGTTTCAGCATGACGGATGCCCAGCACATTTTGGAGCACAAGTGAGGGAATTATTAAATGAAATATTTCCAGAGAGCTGGATTGGTCGAGGTGGTGCTATAAACTGGCCAGCTAGATCTCCCGATTTGGCACCGTGTGACTTTTTCTCGTGGGGTCATTTAAAAAAAAGAATTTATAAAACTCGTCACCCAAATATTTGATTCTTTAAGGAATGCTATTTTTGCGGAATGCAACTTAATAAACGATCGACAACTTGCGAATGTGAGAAATTCTTTCTATAATAGGCTGGGATACTGTCTGATACAGAATGGGGGTTTATTTGAATATTTGTTATAGTTATTTTTCTTTTTTTATGTTACTTTAATTTCATTGTATATTAATAAGTTTTTGTCCTTGCTTAGATATGAAATAAATAAGTATTAAATTGCCAGATTACAAAATTCATTAGAGCAAAATAAACAAATAATACATAATCTCTACAAAGAGCAAAAGGCAGTTATAGAATGTGAGCAGGAACGAAGGGAAGTAGATATCCGGAAGGGAGTGAGACAGGGATGTGCATTGTCACCTCTAGTTTTCAACTTATATATCGAAGATGCGATTAATATTGTTAAGGAAAGAACAGCCTCAGGGATCATTGTATAGGGCCAAACTATTAACATGCTCAGATTTGCGGATGATATAGCAGTGTTAGCATCTAGCAAAGAAGAATTAGGAGCGGCTTTGAATGAAATGGAAGCAGTTTTGACACAGGGCTACGGCATGAAAATCAATAAAAAGAAAACTAAAATTTTGGTATGTAGATGGAGTGAAAATAGAACTAAAATTGAAATACAAATAGGAAATGAGAAGATAGAGGAGGTCGCGGATTTCTGCTACTTAGGAAGTAAAATAACCCAAGACGGTAGGAGCACTAAAGATATAAAACAAAGAATGGCGCAGGGACGAGTTGCGTTTAACAAAAAGAAACAACTGTTATGTTCGAGAACGGTTAATATAGAGACTAGGAAGAGACTCTTAAAGTCGTATGTATGGAGTACGGCATTATACGGGTGCGAAACTTGGACAATAGGAGAAGCGGATAGAAAAAGAGTAGAAGCGTTTGAACTGTGGTGTTACAGACGCATGATGAAGATACCGTGGATAGATAAGGTTAGCAATAGGGAAGTATTAGAAAGAGTTGGGGAAAGGCGAAAGGTATGGAAAACAATAAAGAGTAGGAGAGATAGGATGGTAGGACACCTTCTAAGACACGAAGGAATAGTTCGCGACATACTAGAGTCAGAGATAGGAATAAAAAGAGGTAGGGGTAGGCCTAGATTAGACTACTGCTCTCAAATAGTTAGGGATGTAGGATGTTCTACTTTTAGGGAAATGCGTAGGTTAGCTCAGGATAGAAAAGAATGGAGGTACGCGTCCAACCAGTCTTCAGACTGAGAACCTTATGATGATGCCGCTTGTTAAATTTTTCATACTTGCAGTAAAATTAAAGTAATTTAATTTTTATTATTTCATTTTACTGCTTTAACATTTTCCCAAAAACTTTTTAATAGGTTAGACGACACCTACAATTTACCCTAAACTATGGAGCAGCATTCACCAACGAAACATCCACACCAGTAATCAATTAATTGTCAACTATAGGTAATGACAATAATAATGTGAATGAGAATTATCTAAATTATTAGTAAAAATTAACTTCTTTCGATGAAAGATTCCCAGCCTTCAAATTTCTTACTAAATGATTTGTTGTTATACCGAAGGAATAGGACCGTTATTGAATTTTACAGAAAATAAGGCACGGACTACGCGCAAACTATTGCCGCTTTAATAAATTGGAGAATTGCAGAGTTTTTGATATCCTCATACGCAGAAAAAAATAGTCTTTCGATTGCTACCTTTACCACCACTGTAACTACACATGGGGAGCAGGAATCCCCAAAAATGTAATTGCCCATGTTATTTCCCCATGTGCACATGGAAGTTTGTCACACGGTATATCTATGGTTGTAACAGTTCGGCCCGTCCTGACAAGCTAGCCGTCCTCGGCTACCCCCGCCACTGGCTACTTTCACGCGAGGCGTGCGTGTGTACGAACGCAATATATTTATGCACTTGTGACAATTTAAAGTATAGCACATAAAACCGTTCCCACATGTAGATATCAAAGGACCTCTTTCCCTCACTGAAAATAAGTATGAATCAGAAAATTAAATTATGAACTAACTTCTGGTTCTGTCTTGACAAGGCCTTCGGCATTTTCGAATTGACAGCTGAAAATGTGCTAAAGAATACCACGGCGAAGACGCTGTTTTCTATTTAGTGCTCAGAATGCACTGATTTTGACGATATTTCACTTTTAGTATAATTTTAAGGAACATAAAATATTTCAAAACTTGTAGTAACACTATTAACTAATTGACAAGTCAAATGTCAAAATTAAAATCGAAAAGCCATGACTATTTGACAGTCGTAAATTGCAAACAAATTAGGAACGATGTGAAAATTCGACTGTTGCAAAAAAAACAAAGCAAACAAGGATAGCTAACATTGTAGAAATACAAAGAGTGATCTGGAGCTTTGGCAATGCGAAAAGGAATCTAACAAGTGCACCAACATTCATTTACTGGAACAATAGAAAACATATTTTTTTGATAAACGAATAGTTCCTTTATGTTCTGCATGTTTGGAACTAACATTAATGACCTGTAATGTATAAATATTTCTCGTCCCGGTAGTAAAATTTGGTAAAAATGTTTGTTCTCTCAAATTTTTATGTTTTTTTATTTTCTGTTTTCTATTTTCTATTTAAAACTGAATTTAATTCTCTTTTCCGCTATATATTTTATATTTCCCGTTTTTCATTTCATTTTATTTTAACCTAAATCGAAAATATCCAATATTTCGGATATACAGTTTGTTCAAAAAGTGTGCGACATATGCAAAACTATCAGATATTGATTTCTTAAAAAATCTTATTCTACATCAATTTTAGATGAATTTATCAGAAATTATTAAAAAGTTTCATATGTTTAAACTTTCAGTATTGAAAAATAATTTCGATATAGGTAAACTTGTTATTATTAAAATGTTTTAATGTTTAATGTTTTAATTTTGTTGGGAACTTCACATTTTTAAACGCTTTTATTTAGCTTGCCTTGTTTGTCTGTTTGTTTGTTTGCTTGTGTGGGTCAAATCTAGTAATTGAAATTGTACCCCCTTCCTGTTGACCGATTGATCTAAAATTTGGTACACACCTTTAGTTGGGATAACAATACAATTTTGTATATTCAGTATCATCCAAGATGGCCGCCGCCACAAAATAGCGGATTACTTTTTTCCATCCCTTCAATATGGGTATCAAATGAAAGGGCTTGACAAGTAGAACACAGTATACTTTAGAAAAATAATAACAAAACAAAAACAAACAAAAAAAAACTAAAAACTTGAAAATAACATAAGTAAAAACAATTTTTAAGTTAAACGGTTTTATTGCAAAGAAACATAATAATGATGCAGATAATGTACTAAAAGCTAAAAAATAATTAGGTAGGTACCAGGTACCAGTCATCACACCACTCTCCTCATCAATCTAGAGCATTGATCAGACTAAAATAAAATCGTGGGGCGTAGCGCAACCTGAGTAAATATGTAAATGATCGTTCTGCGATGTAGTCTATTGAGAAGATGCATCCAAAGCATACCTATAATGATATGAGCGGTTGACTGTAGATAATAGAAATTCGACTCGCCCCACGATTTTATTTTAGTCTGATCAATGCTCTAGATTGATGAGGAGAGTTGTGTGATGACTGGTACCTGGTACCTACCTAATTACTTTTTAGGTTTTAGTACATTATCTGCATCATTATTATGTTTCTTTTCAATAAAACCGTTTAACTTAAAAATTGTTTTTTACTTATTTTATTCATAGTTTAGAAAGCTATTTTTATAACGATTTGTACACTTGTATTGTTGTTTATTTTCAGTCAGCCCAAGAGTACACTTTTAATATCGATGAAGATAGGTACTCCTATTTTTATTATAATATCACGATATTTGCCAACCCTGGTAAAATATGTCACAATTTCTAATTATTTTATTCCGAAAGCTCAATTTGCATCAAAACTCCTAATGAACAAAGAAAATATCCTTGAAACCATAAAAAGAAACTTATCAAAAAAATAATTAAACACGTTAGAACAATAAAGTATATTCCGAAATTGCCCCGGTAAAAGTTTTATTTATAAAGTTGGCAACGACCGTGCAGTTATAAATCCTAATATCTCACGGCTGCGCGCGTCTTAAGAACCCAAAGAATACATATTTCATGGACGTCGTTCAGAAATAAATGATAAACCTGTCAAGTGTATAAGTGACTTCGTTTAGCTGTACGAGCGGAGAAAAACGAGGACAAAAAGCCAAGACGAGAGAACCGATAAAAACTCGGTGGGATGGGGGTTGCTCCGGGCCGCGTCCATCCCCTGCCGGAGACAATGGACAGGTGAAACAAAATAAATCGTGACGTCCGGATATTTATTATAAAAATTTCTTAGGGCGCCCCCGGGGTTAAAATTGCTCATCTTCCGACGCGTCGGGCGCTCCTGATAAATCTGATTATTTATAAAATTTTAAGCCGAGACTTTATTTAGAATTCCGTATGAGAAATTGCATTCGGTCCGCTTAAATAATGTCCTTATCATATTCTTCGCGCTCGGCGTGCAGTTCAGATGTCAGGGAAGATAAAAACGTTATTATCCATTACTCTCGCGTCTTTGTGTCTTGTAAAATGCACGTTGTACTTATTCTCCTGGTTTTACGAGCTTTAACAGGAAAAGTTGCCGCTACGAGCGCTTCTGAAGGGATGCGTTCAGAATTTATCATACAAAATTGGGATGTTGCAATTACTGTATGGCAAAGAGATAAGGAGAACCCACGAGAATATTAGAAGCTCAAAATGTTTACTTACCTACCTACCCGTGTACCCGTACAGTTTCGTAAGAAAATCGCACTAAAATTTTATGTGGAATTACGAGGAAAGTAACTATGTCCCTATTTGCGATTTGGGGTCGCCTTAGTTCTTCAGAGTGTTGGACTACGGTGTTCATGGTTTCTGTTTTATTTATTTTAACATTGGAAATGTTATGTATATTTAGTTGCATAACCAAGCTTAGAAATGCACGTTGGGTTGCCTAGTTCGTTTCGGTAAATGATAGCCAAAAGCGAAGAAAGGGTTAGGTTCTGAGACACTGATGACTTCACTCGAAGGTTTCCTCTTAACAAAATTAAATGGGTTTTTCCCCAAGAGGTTTTCCCAAAATATAAAATAAATTCAAAAGGTTTCTCTCGAGGTTTCCCTCAGAGAGTGCCTGTTCTAGTTGTTTTATGAAGCAAATTAGTCCCTGCTATCTCATTAGTGAATACTGACTGTCATTTGGAATAGTCTTTGGTATAGCAATCCCCGTTATTGGAAAATCCAGTAGTCATATGTTAGAATCTCTATTTTATTTCAGTAGGTTACCTTCGGGACAGATTATATATAAACTTTAATAACTTTATTTGTGTCTGTTATTAACATCCTCACTAACTTGTGATTCTTTCTTATCAAAGTTGTGGCATAGGTAATACACAAAATAGGTAATAGACAATCATGTGGCCACGACAAGTATTTAGGTAAACTTAGGTAAACCATTTCAAAGCTCACTTCTCCTAGCCGCTTGATAACTGTTTGATGAGTTCCAGTGTTCATCTCACTTCCTTATAAGCTGTCCTTGTTAATCTTTATATCTTTGTACTCCATCTTAGATAATCCATCTCGACTACACCTGTTGCCTCTTCTTTTATTGCCCATGATACTTTACATCCATACCCAAGATGAATTCCATCGTTGATTTTCCTATTAATCTTTTTAACTGGTCCATATTATTTGCTCATCCCGCCATTCACATACCAATTCGATCATGTTCCTTCCTTACTCTATTCTTGATCTGGTACTCTCATTGCCCCCTAAAAAGTAACCAAGTGGACTAAGATCAGGAGATATAGGAGGCCATTCGATAGTTCCCCTGCTTAGCAAATAATTGATTCAAATATTCGCGAACAATCATCACAATAACACGGTATCATACCGTGTTATTGGGCCAATACCTAACACAAAATGGCAACAAAAACGCGTCGAAGTCGGGCGAACTGAACAACAAGCGCACCGGGAGAAATGTTTATTTTTCATCAATGTGAATTTTATTACGATTAATTTTATAATTTATTTGACAGAAATAAATCATAAAGTTTGTTAAAATATATTACTTACTTGTGACAAGTAAATGATATATTTGTAGCTACCAAATAATTTATTTGCCGCAAAGAACGAATGCATTTTAAGAAACTCTATTATTTCTTTCTCTCAAATAAATTATTAAATTAAGTTAAATAAATAATACAAATAACAACAACTTACTTAATTGAACTGACATGTTTATTTCGCTGTGTACTTACAGGTCTGCCATTTATTCGACGCATATCAAATTCATATTGAACACCAACCATCATCATGAGAGAATATTCTATTCTAATGGTGCATCTCAACCTCTTATAAAGTAAGTAATTGGATGTGGCATCTTACCTTCGAACTTGGGGAATGAGAAAGCCCAAGCCCTATTCCACAGCTTACCTCAAATCCTCATGTCGGTCTATGGACGTTTATGGAGTCCTTAGTCTACTTTATTTCTGACAACAAAACCTTTATTACGTTCAGCTGCTTACGATTTGTTCTAATAAAGCGTTTCAATCTGATGGAAATGAGATTTATTTGTTACAAATATATCGTGGTTCTTGCTTCAAAAGCCATATTTTTTTTATTTAGGCGAAATAATATATATTTGCCACAAATAAAGATACCAAATCAACCAATTCATAATTGGAAATATGCCAAAACAGTTGTGGTAAATAAAGTTTATCTAGAAGAAGTAATTTTTGATTTCTAACAAGTCAGTGTTATTCTGCAGTCATATTTAATTGTTGAGAACCACCCATTTTTCTCAGCACAGTGAGTGCATGGTTTGATGTCCTCCGCTCTCCTACGTTACGTTAAAGGCGTTTTGGCAACTTATATTGAAGAAACAAGGGGAGTATTGGTCGATTTATCTTACTTCTTGTATCCAAAAATAAATTACGAATTATACCATTCAAATAGAGTTCATAATAATCTATCAGCATCAAAAGTTTTTCATATGCTCTTGTTCTTTTCTATATAAAATTGTGAATTCAACTTGTGGCATCGCATTCTCCTTTGACAAGTATCTACTTCTCGTGAGATCGCTCAAGACCAAGTTCTAATTTACAAGGAAAGTTGGGCCAGTAAAATAAGGCCTTTTACAGCGTCGCCCTCGAGAAACCTCGTTACGCATAACTAAGTTAAGGAAACTGCCGAAATAAAAATGTATCTCTACTAAAGTAAAACAAAGCTGTTTCCTCGGCCGCGCTGAGCCCCTGTCCAATTAGGCAGGCGAAATACCTACCCATTTACGTTCATATTTATTTGACAAACTAATTCCGGGTTAAATTTGTGACGGAGACCGAGGGCTCTGTGGGATATTATTTGCTCACACTTTTCAGCTCCGCATGCAAATAACCACCAATTAAACATAAAAGTGTGCGGACGCGCGGGGACGGAAAAGAAACGTGAAAGCTCAATTAGAACGCCCGCAATTCCACCCCCCCGCCACCCAGCTATTAGCGTTTTAAAAGGACGCTCGGCGGGAAGAGTGACGTGAAATGTCATCCAGTAAAGCCGCTCTCCCACTACCATCTTTGTAAATACCAATTTTTTCCTAGACTAAATTGAAGCACCTAGTAGACCTACTTATGTTGTGTTCATATTTTATGGTAATATTTTCTTCTTGTTTCAGGTAAGTTACATATCCAGTAATTTGGAGACCCTTCAGCCGCGGTTACACCGCCTGCTGTTCATTTTAAGCCAAAGGCACGACGTATGGCTCGCGCTGGCTTGTTATCTAGCAAGCCAAAGTTGAACGGTACGTGGTTCGTCCAATTTTACAACGCGTCAGGCCAAGGCGACCGCATACCAGTCCTCCGGCATGATTGGCATGACATCACAGGTAACTGAAAGCATAACGGAAAAGAACTATTGGCTACAAGGACGCGTGTGCCCAGAAAACCTTCTCTTAGAACACATTACAACGTAATGATTGACAACTGTATTTATTATGTTACAAGAATCACAGATATAGGCAGTAGAGCGCCCGTGCAAATCAGTCCTTGGCTGTTGATCGACAGTCCCTATTATCGTCAAAATCCTACATTAAGCCTCCATTGAATTGATAACTTTAGTGTGACAGCTGCCTTAGTTCTGAATATAATGCGGGGCACGCGCTGTCGGAATAATCTAATATGTGTTCAAAATATGCGACCCGATGTGCCGGCAGCTCGTCCTTCGGTCAACGATTAAAACTCAACAGGTTCTCCTCACAGTAAACTCTCTCCCTATGTCGTTCTGCTCTGATGTGTGCGCGCTCTGATCTCTGAAATGCGACCTTTTCTAGGGGCTGTGCAGAATTTATCTTGCAAAATATTTGAAAAAAATGAATATGCCGAGAAAGTTTGGACCTTTAGCTATCACCTGAACGTATTATTTTTCTAAGAAATTTTACCTGCTTTTAAATTCACCAGTACTTTATGTACCCTCCATATTCCACTAATTTTCGCACTAAATGTATTCTACGAAACAGAGGACACAAGAGGACAAAATAATTTTCGGTACACAGTATTAATGGACTTAGGTAAACAAAAACACCTAAATGGTTTGCATCGGTTTGCCCCTCTTACGACAGGGGGTTGCGTTGTCACGTTCACCCGGCATTGTATTTGCGCCTCTTGCTGTCCGCACTTTCGGTGGCTATTACTCTGTTGTTTGATATTGCGTGTTGTGGTGTAGCTTTAGTTTGTGGATATTTTGTGTATTTGTGTATATTTTAACGATGGCTGTTCGTCCAATTACGCGTTTTTCTTTACACGAAAAGTTTCTAGAAAATATCGAATTATCCATTGAAGTTCGAAAAAATTGTGTTATAGACTATTTGAAAGAAGTTTTTCATACAAACGGAAATGATGCTGCTACAAACGCACTTATAGTTTTTACTAGAACTAATTTTTTTGCTCCATATATCAGAAATTGGAAGAGTGTAAATAGAAATAATGAACGGTTTCTACAGAAATTTGATATGTGGCTTCACGAAGAAATAAAATTCCCAGATATTGTACTCCTATAAGTAGGTAGTGAACCTTCAACATCCACAGGAGGTAAGCCGAACTTTTTATCAATTTGTATTACGGATAACAAAATTTAGGTCGCGGTCGCCCATCTAAACAATTTGAGGATTGTTCTGATGTGGTAAAGCGTAGAAAAACTGAAGAACTGCGAACTACAAAATCTTCTGAAGAATTGGCTTATGCCACAGCAATGAAATTAAGAGAAAAAGGCGATGAAGCGGCTGCTAAATTGCTTAAAGAAACAACAACAACTCCATCCCGTGCTAAACGCATTTGAAAAAAATGGAAAACTATAGAAACAAATCAGTCTGCATATACTCCGGAAGAGGCTTTGTCACTTGTAATTTCGTTAAGTTTAACCAAATAACAGTACCTTACTCTAAGACGATCAGCTTCGCTTCATGGGCACACTAATTTATATCCATCATATCATACTGTGCTGGACATAAAAAAACAATTGTATCCAGAAGGTATTATTTTCACGGAAGAAAAATGCGAAGTTCCTCTTCAAACCCTTCTCAACAAAACATGTGAAAGTATTTTGAAAATAATACCGGCAGAAAGCAATCCCGATAGGTTATTGAATTTGATTTGCAAATGGGGCTTTGATGGAAGCTCTGGATATACGACATTTAAACAAAAATCCAACACGTCAGAAGAAATACGTGCTGAAGAGAGTGTATTTGTTACATCTTTAGTGCCATTAAGATTAGTGGATGAAAATAGTTCAAACGTTTTTTGGAAAAATCCAAGCCCTGCCTCGAAGAGATTTTGCCGGCCGATGAGACTTCAGTGGATTCACGAAACCCAAGAAATTTCTAAAGCTGAAGAAGAGTTCATAAACCAACAAATTAACAACTAATTGCCATTTGATTCTGAATTCGGTCGAATTAAATTTACACTGTCACTGACAATGGTTGACGGAAAGGTGTGCAGTGCATTGGCTAACACTTCGAGTATGAGGTGCTACATATTCAATGCTACGATTTCGCAATTAAATGACATTGAACAAATTCGTTCTTATTGCCCCATCCAACCGCAAATGTTAAGATTTGGATTGTCAGTCTTACATGCTTATATTCGTTTTTTCGAATGTCTTCTTCATGTGGCCTATAGACTAGATCTAAAAGTGTGGAAAGTATCTAAAGAAAACAGGGAAGTACTACAAAACAAGAAACGCGAACTTCAAAATAAGTTTCGGCAGAGAATGGGACTAGTCGTTGATGTACCTAAAGCAGGTGTAGGCACCACAAATGATGGGAATACTGCAAGACGATTTTTTGCTGATCCTAAGTTATCGTCTGAAATTACTGGCATCGATGAAGATCTAATTAAAAGATTTTCAATAATTTTGAAGGTAATCAATAGCAACCACGAAATAAACACAGAGAAATTTGAAAATTATTGTGTGGAAACAGCCCAAAAATTTGTGAGCTTGTATGAGTGGTACTACATGCCCACTTCCATCCATAAAATCTTACTACACGGAGCAGCAGTTATAGAAAATGCTGTTTTGCCTATTGGAGAATTATCCGAAGAGGCACAAGAAGCGAAAAATAAAGATTTGCGATGATACAGGGAACACCACACCAGGAAAATTAGTGCCATTAAAATAAATGAAGATCTTTTCCATCGATTAATTTTAAGCTCAGATCCACAATTATGTTCATTTGTACACGGAAAACATAAACAGAAGATCACTGATGTTTATGTCCTCCAATTAATCAATATTTCTGACGAAGACAAGAAAGATTCTCATGACGATTTTGAAGGAGAAGAAGAAGAAGATGATTAGTAAAAGTAAGCCCTTCCAAATATTTCGTAACAAGCAAAATCGCCTGTAATATTATTAGTATTTTATTATTATTATTATTATTGTCAATGTATTTGTGCATTTTTTAAATTTCTACATAACATTGCAACATACATTACATCTAAAGCCCTTAAATAATTTCTGTTGCAAAGTCGTAACAACTACTATTATTATTATTATTGTTACTATTATTATTAGTTATTATTATTACTATAATTAGTATGTCTTTTTAGTGTTACATCACAAACTTTTAATTGAAAATTGTAATTCATTTACCAGATATGAATTTCGATCGGGTATTTTGAAATCTGAACCACTGTGCACCGCGACGCCATACATCAGACGCACATGGCAAAATACATGCATATTTTGATGTTGGGGCAATTTTCAAGCGGTCCCAGATGCGGTGGGTGTCGCATAAGACTGTGTTTTACGATGGCGCATTGATGTATTCCTAGTCTACTACAGAGACAAAGACAATCATCAAATTCAGCTTTAAGATTCATCAACACAAAAGTGCGATTTTCTCGAAACCTGAAATTATCAAATTCTGTACTTCTTCGTTTAACTCGCGGTATCTCTAAGACGGCCGCAGATACCAAAAATTATCTCCCATAATATTCTAAAATTTGATCAGAATTGAAGGAATCTATTATTCACCGGCACTCGCACCGTCTCGCAATTCGATCCCCACCGCGGAGCTCAAATTTGTGGATAAACTGCGCTTGCATGTGATTATGAATTTATTTTTATTAATTTTCGTAGTACATGTGAACATTTATGAAAAAGTACGATGAGCTGCTATCAAATTTCTCTCATGTACAGAACAACCCCCATTCATCATATCGCAAATTGATAATCCCTTAAAAATACCAATTTATATTTACACGTCGTGTCAGGGGAGTGTCCGAAAAGTATGCGCGTCCTCGGGGCCTGAAAACGAGTGTCCCTGTCGTAGGGGTGCAGCTTCCCCGCAGGCTCAGGTTACCTCCATAGATTAGCTTTAACACCGGCTCGTCCCTGGGGGTGGCTGGGTTTAGTGTTGCATAAAGGACGAGGTAGTGACAACGTAATGGGGAAGTTAAGTTATTCCCCGGACTGACAGATTGGCCCGGGGTTAATTAAATAAAATATGTAGAAAGTGAGAGCCGGGGGCGGCGGTAAGCGTTCCAACACCCAACTCAATTGCCTTCAATTTGCCTAAATCCTGCCAGGACAATGCTCGGAACAGATTTCATTTGAAACGCCTGGGATTTCTGAAGCTCGCTAAATTAAATGTATAGTAGGCTAAGCTGCGTGTATGTACTTACGTATACATGGTGGGGCAAACTCCTGGGGATGGACGATAGAGGCCATACGGTTATAGTTAGAAAGAAAAACTAATAACAAACCCTATCTCGTTTCAAAAATTCTATTCCATAAAAATATTTTCAATTATACCAGGTGCGTCCAAATAGTTGGAATTAAGTACAACTTTGTTATTTCTTATGGAATGTGTATAATTTTATATTTTTTCCGGCTTCAAAATGATAATTTAATGTTACTTTGATAACATGATTCTATGTCTATTGTTAATGGTTATTGAGAAATAAATTTTATCCTGAAAATTTTGACAGATAAATAGTAAATTTCAAAAATTTATATCTCGAAATTGGTAGAAGTTAAGAGGATGAAATTGGTATTGGTATTGGTAAATATCATGTAGTTTTTGACAGATTTGTTGAATATTATTTATACTATACAGGATGTTTGCAAAAAAATGTTCTCTGATACTGTCGAAAAAACATCAAAAAGTCGAATTTTTCAAATGGAATTGTATATATTTTCTTGCACTATCTGAAAGAGCTCAAAATTTTGAATGAAAATAGCCAAATAAACTAATGTTACATAATGAAGTTTTTTAGCAAAATCCCGTTTTCTTCAATTTTATGTAAAAATGAGGGATCGTGAAAATATCATTAGCCTTGAACGATTATTGCTTGTCAATCTGAAAATGGGTTTATTGTTATAATCTTGTTCTGTAGTGAATTCATTGTCATTATTATTGGTGTTACAAGTAATTGTTTTTGTTGTTCCCGTTTGTTGTTTTCATTTCTGTCTTTGTGTTTAATCACCAATTTTATTATTTTTTTAAAATGAATTTCCAACAACAAGAACTTGTTGATATGCTGTCCGTATTTATTGAATGCAACAGAAATTCTCTTCTGGCTTCTCGAGTATATGGACAAAGATATGAACAGCGTTGTCATCCACGCGTGGAAGCTTTCCAGAGATTGGTGGATAGATTTGAAAGAACTGGTTTTGTTCTCTACGAAAAACGCAATGAAATAACCAAATCCGTATTAACCGATGTGACAAACGAAAATGTATTGCTGGCAATAGCTGAAAATCCGCAGACAAGTGGCAGAAGAATTGAAACAGAATTGAATATTTCCAGGAGAAGCATACATAGAGTTTTAAAAGAAAACCGTTACCATGATTATAAACCCCGAACATGCCACTTTTTAAATGAACAAGATCATGTCAACAGAACCTTATTTTGTGATTGGGCTCAGGAGAAACTGACAGAAAATGAAGATTTTTCCAAAAATATTTTGTTCACAGACGAATCAACATTTCAAAATTTAAATAAAGTTAATAGAAGAAATGTCCACTGTCATGCACAAGAAAACCCACATTTTCTACAAGTCTTTGATAGACAACATCAGTGGTCAGTGAATGTTTGGGGAGGAATAATTGGAAAAAATGTAATTGGGCCACATTTTTTTGAAGGAAGATTAAATGCAAATGTTTACCACAATTTTTTGCAAAACAACTTACCTGTACTTATTGATGAAGCCAATGAAGAAGTTAATATTGAAAATATATGGTTTCAGCCAAGGGCGTAGCCAGAATTTTGAGTAGGGGGGGCAAAGTAACTTGCAAGCAATCCATTCTTAATAAAAACGATTTTTTTGGGTTTATTTTTTAAATTTTTATAGGCGATTTCCTCTGGCCAGGGGGGGGGGCACGTGCCCCCCCCCCCTGCCCTCCCCTGGCTACGCCCTTGGTTTCAGCATGATGGAGCTCCAGCCTACAGCGCAAGATTAGTTCAAAATTTTTTGAATGAAAATTTTGGAGAACAGTGAATAGGGATTGGGAGTCAAAATCCGTGGCCTGCAAGGAGTCCTTCTTTAAATAAATTAGACTTTTTTCTTTGGGGTTACGTGAAAGACATTGTGTTTAGTATTCTTCCTACCACACCAGAAGACATGCGCCTATACCAATTCAAAATGCATTCTCGGCTATTACTCCCGAAGTTTTGGATAACGTGGATAGGTCCTTTCATCAAATAATTGCTCTTTGTTCCAATGAAAATGGCCAGATCATTGAGCATTTGTTGTAATCTGCTCATTATTTACAGATTAATTATTTTGATTTGTAACAAAGTTTAATAAAAATTCAACCTGCATAATGTTTGCTTTTGTTTTTAATGTTTTCTTAAAAAAATATGTTTTTATTTATTAAAGAAATTTATTAGAGGTACAACCAAATAAAAAAATAAAATTAGTAATAATGATAATCCAAAGGTAGCCATAAATCTAATATTGTTGTGATTTTTAATATGAAAAAAGTTATGAAACTCTCTTCATTTATGTAACTAGTATTTTGTTAACCGTTCTCATGAAGATGAATTATTTTCATAAGCCTTTTGCAGGGTGCAAGAGAATGTAACAATGAATTTAAATTGATGACAAAACTGAAACTAAAACAATAATCATGAACAACACAAATGAAAAAATAACAGCAATAACAATACATGATAGCAATGACATTAAATTCTTAGCAAAATTATAACAATAACCCATTTTCAGATTGACAAGCAATAATCGTCCAAGGCTAGTGATATTTTCACGATCCCTTATTTTTACATAAAATTGAAGAAAACAGGATTTTTCTAAAAAACTTCATTATGTAACATTAGTCTATTATTGGCTACTTTCATTCAAAATTTTGAGTTCTTTCAGATAGTGCAAGAAAAAATATAACATCCCATTTGAAAAATTCGACTTTTTGATGTTTTTTCGACAGTTTCAGAAAACATTTTTTTGCAAACACCCTGTATAGTATAAATAAAATTCAACAAATCTGTCAAAAACTACATGATATTTACCAATACCAATACCAATTTCATCCTCTTAACTTCTAACAATTTCGAGATATAAATTTTTGAAATGTACTATTTATCTGTCAAAATTTTCGGGAAAAAAATTATTTCTCAATAACCATTAACAATAGACATAGAATCATGTTATCAAAGTACCATTAAATTATCATTTTGAAGCCGGAAAAAATATAAAATTCTACACATTCCATAAGAAATAACAAAGTTGTACTTAATTCCAACTATTTGGACGCACCTGGTATAATTGAAAATATTTTTATGGAATAGAATTTTTGAAACGAGATAGAGTTTGTTATTAGTTTTTCTTTCTAACTATAACCGTATGGCCTCTATCGTCCATCCCCAGGAGTAACCCCACCCTGTATACATTATTTTACGGTAATGTATAGCACACAAGAAAATGTGGAATGTTTTCTCAACCCGGTCGGGAAGTAGAACTTTTTAAAAGTTGCCAACTGATTTATTACTAACCGATTGTGAATAAAATTTGGTACCTCTCTTTCTGTTAAACGCTATTCCAAATCGACGTAACTGAATTTGAAACATTACTCATCCAATTACTCCGTCTGAACGCCAAATCAATATGCAGCGCCGCGGCGGAAGTCACGTTCTCCGGCGCGCCGTTTTCGTTTTCCAACTTTCAGACAAAAATTCGAATAACGCACGCACTTGTCTGGCATCCCCCCCATCACGCAGCTGATTGATTCCGCACTGAATTCGACCGGTCGCGGCCTGCCTTCTCGTTTTCTTATCTCGCCGGCACGTGGCCGTCCGTCAGCTGGTTAGGGTATTGTCGCGTGTCGCGTTTCTGTTCCTTGTGCCGCAGGTGCCCTAATTTTTTTTATCGTCATGCTGCAACCCTCTTACTTTACCGAGTCCTTCGAGCTGGATTACTTCCACGAGTAAGTTATCTGGGGTTGCTTTTTTGGTGGTGGAATTTTATTGTTTCCGGTTCCGTGGCGGGGAACCGGAGTTTCTTCAATGGACAGAGACCACGTGGCCGCGGCATAAAGTCTATTTTTGTGCCGGGACTTGCGGATGTAAACATAAACACGTGCGTTCTCGCGCTGAGAATACTGCGTTTAATGTAATTTTTGGTATTTTTGAATAACATTTGTGACGCTTGATGCACATGTGTGTTTTAAAAAGAAGCTAGGTACGCACGTTTTATCAAATCAGTGATCAGTGTTGTAATTTATTGAAATGAAATTGGTTATTTGAACGGAATTTACGGTTTGTATTCCAAATATTTAAAGTTAGTATAGTATTCCTCGGTTATCCTTGAATAAAAATTTTATAAAAAAGGAAACCACTTTTTGTCAGCTCCAGAAACTCTGGGCCATGTTTCAAAAGGCATGCAAAAAACCTTTTTTAACGTGTTATTGCAGAATTATTAGAATTAGTCGGTGTCTCCTTGATTTTGTTATAAAAATTGCGTTTTGATATGTCATTTAAATGAAGTAGATTTCTGAATGTTCGATATTTTTTAATGCAAATAAGAATTAATAAAAATGATTAAACAATATATGTGTGAGATGATATACCGTGTGACAAACTTCCATGTGTACATGGGGAATTACATGGGCAATTTCATTTTTGGGGATTCCTGCTCCCCATGTGTAGTTACAGTGGTGGTAAAGGTAGCAATCGAAAGATTATTTTTTTCTGCGTATGAGGACATCAAAAACTCTACAACTTTCCAATTTATTAAAGCATTAAAAGCAAAAATTACATTAATAATTTTCTAACTAAAACACAGAAATTTATCAGATTATCCATGACAACTTAATTTATTCTAATCACGGACGTCTTTGATTTTTATGGATTCTCTGAACTGTCAACATTTAAAAATGAACAAAAATATTTATTCAGTTCAAGAAAAGGTTTTCATTGGGAAAATATTTTACGGCGGCAATAGTTTGCGCGTAGTCCGTGCCTTATTTTCTGTAAAATTCAATAACGGTCCTATTCCTTCGGTATAACAACAAATCATTTAGTGAGAAATTTGAAGGCTGGGAATCTTTCATCGAAAGAAGTTAATTTTTACTAATACATAAACTTGTTTTTTTATTTAGATAATTCTCAGTCACATTATTATTGTCATTACCTATAGTTGACAATTAATTGATTACTGGTGTGGATGTTTCGTTGGTGAATGCTGGTCCATAGTTTAGGGTAAATTGTAGGTGTCGACTAACCTACTAAAAAGTTTTTGGGAAAATGTTAAAGCAGTAAAATGAAATAATAAAAATTAAATTACTTTAATTTTACTGCAATTATGAAAAATTTAACAAGCGGCAACATTTGTTTATTTTGCTCTAATGAATTTTGTAATCTGGCAATTTAATACTTATTTATTTCATATCTAGGCAAGGACAAAAACTTATTAATATACAATGAAATTAAAGTAACATAAAAAAAGAAAAATAACTATAACAAATATTCAAATAAACCCCCATTCTGTATCAGACAGTATCCCAGCCTATTATAGAAAGAATTTCTCACATTCGCAAGTTGCCGATCGTTTATTAAGTTGCATTCCGCAAAAATAGCATTCCTTAAAGAATCAATATTTGGGTGACGAGTTTTATAAATCTTGTTTTTTAAATGACCCCACAAGAAAAAGTCGCACGGTGCCAAATCGGGAGATCTAGCTGGCCAGTTTATAGCACCACCTCGACCAATCCAGCTCTCTGGAAATATTTCATTGAATAAAAATGTGCTGGGCATCCGTCATGTTGAAACCAGACCTCCCGATTCGCATGTGCAACTTCTTCTAATGCAGGGCCAATATGGTTAATTAAAAGATCTAAATAAGCTTCTGAATTTAAATTTCCCTGTATTTCAAATGGTCCTATAATGCGATTATTAAAAATGCCTGCGCAAATATTGATTTTTTGAGGGTATTGCGTTGTAGTGGCTAGATTTATTCTGGGATTTTCCTGGGCCCAGTGCCTAACGTTTTGTGAATCTGGCTCTTGATTTAAAGTGAAGGTACACTCATCGGTAAAACAAGCTGCGATCCCGATTAGCCCGTTCTTGCATTTCTTCACAGAAAGTTTGCCTTGATTCTTCGTCAAAAGGAAGTAACTCTTGGTGACATTGGAATTTAAAGGGATGATATTTGTTTTTTTTTTAATATGTTACGGACAGTTTCTCTTGAAACATTACATTCTAGGGCATTAGACCTTAAACTAGATGTTGGACTAGCAGTTATCAGGCCTATTACGATTTCCTCCACCTCAACATTTAGATTTCTTGGAACGACTAAAAAATTAAATGATAAGATTAATTTTAGTTTTGTTTCACTCCACGTTATCACTTGTTAAATTTCTCATAATCCCAGTAAAATTTAAGTTAGCGAACAATAAGGAATTAGCAACTAGGTAATAATAATAAACGAATCAGAATTATCTAAATAAAAACCAAGTAAATTTATTAGTAAAAATTACCTTCTTTCAATGAAAGATTCCCAGTATCTTCAAATTTCTTAACTAAATTTTTTATGGTTGTTACCGAAGGAATAGGACTGTTATTGAATTTTACAGAAAATAAATCACGGACTACCCGCAGACTATTGCCGCCGTAAAATGTTTTCACAGTGAAAACCTTTTCTTCAACTGAATAAATATTTTTGTTCATTTTGAAACCCAAATTTTAAATTGTCGATAAATAATGTTGACAGTTCAGACGAATTATAAATTAGAATCAAGGGAGTCTTTGATTAGAATAAATTAAATTGTCATAGGTAATCTGATGAATATCCGTGTTTTAATTTGAAAATTATTAGTGTAATTTTTGCTTTTAATGCTTTAATAAATTGGAAAATTGCAGAGTTTTTGATATCCTCATACGCAGAAAAAAATAGTCTTTCGATTGTTACCTTTACCACCACTGTAACTACACATGGGGAGCAGGAATCCCCAAAAATATAATTGCCCATGTTATTTCCCCATGTACACATGGAAGTTTGGCACACGGTATATCGACGAATAGGAAGTTGATTTCACATTGAGACAAAAATTTCATTGCCAGATTGCTTCTTCATGGTCATATTCTTAAATAAATGGTAACTTATTAAACCTAGGTATAAATTGAAACAAGGAGTGTTATGGAAGAAAACCGTCCTTTCAAGAAGTAATCGCAATGGGATTTCTTGTGCTGGTTTAAACTCTGTTCGCAAAATTTTCTGTAAAAACAAAGTGGCAGCATTTTTCTGAGTTTTGTGTGCCAAAATGGGGGAAATAACAAGCAATAACAATTCAAATGCTGCGTCGGAAGCATATTTTTACCGCTATCCAGAAAGACGAGAGCCTCATAAAAGTATTTTTGAAAGATTAAAAGAAAGACTCGTCAGTTAGAGGCCATAACAAAACAAGAGAAAGGACTCGACGAAAAACAAATCTAAATTGAAGAAACAAGTAACAACTTAAAAATAACTAAAGTAAACTAATAACAATGTTTGAAACTGAAAACTTCAAAGTAAAATGTGCAAATTGATGTCCATTACTACAACATACGTTGTATGAAATTGTGTCTTAGTTCGTTGCTATTATTCATTATTCATCTTGTATAAAGAAGAACGCCAGTGGGATCAAATCGGACGAACGTGGTGGCCACCTTACTGGTCCGTTTGTGCCTATCCAATTGTTCCTAAAATAAGTTATTAACAGTTCTGAAATAATTCTAGTTTTGTGAGGTGGTGCACCATCGTGTTGGAAGATTGTTTCTTCTTTCATTTAATGGCACGTCGTCTACGAATTCCTCAATTACGCGTTAATTTATCATTTGAAAGTAACGTTCGCCATTCAAAAATTGCCTTCATAAACGTGATAAGCCAAAATGTGATTATCGATTAAGGCACACCAAATATTAAAGCCAAACCGTCCCTGATTTAATGGTATCTCAACATTGGCAGTAATCAGCATACCTGTTATCAATCATTGTAACCAATATATTTCTTTTAATATTAACATATAGGCAGCACTTATCAAGAGTGGTACAGATTAGATTGGTAGGTACAATTCAAGTGGTTGATAAAATCATAACTTCAGACTTCAAAATCCTCGATCCTAAATTTTCTGCCAAACGCATTTTCAAAGAGAAATTAACTCGTCTATGGAATAGGTGTCAGTGTCATGAAATTCCTGCTAATTGGTAACAGTGATTTCGAGCGTTCCATGCCAACTAGGCTCGCGAAAAGTTTAAATTTAAATTGCCCTATGACTGTATCCTGTTTATCATGTTGTGCGGAAAGAATTGTATATAAATTTGTGACAGAAGAAAACGTGTAATGTATTTTTTCTTGGGGCGCTTACGCCGGTATAAACAAACTACAATTTATCCTGGGTTTAAAAATAATACTGATGCTTTTTGGCTATCGGTCAAAAATGCGCCGATACGCCTAGGTCTTTTTTTGTGAAATTTAACGCCTTTCTGCAACCGGAATGTAAGTTGATAAATTTATTGTTATAACCGTGTTTCTGGATCTTAAGAAGAACTATAATTGTTTCGGCAGATTGTTATGTCAGTGTTTCTGAATTTAAAAATTCGATCGTTTAGCAAAGATTTTAGGTTGTCTAAAAATAAGGTTGTGTTTTGCTTGTCTCGTTAAAAAGGAAGAGCACAATAAAACGTCAGTTTTAAAGTAACTGCAGACATTAATGAGTTGATAGCTGTTTTCGATTTTATAGTTTCATGGGTTTATTTGAAAATGTAGCCGCTCAAAATGCGATAATCGGTTTATCGGTTGTAGCCGAAACTTGTAAGAAGGCATTTGGTCGATATAATTGCTTAGACTATAACATGACGAATACATATTTCTATTATTATTATTCTATTATTACTAGATATTACTTTCGAATTTGTACTTAGTTTGTAAAATATTTCTTTAAGTATTTACATTTTCTGCTAAAATTAAATTCGTCCTGGGGGCATTTTTAGAGGAGCATGTATTAAATAAACCATAGAAATATTGTTCTTAATGTTTATAAATAAACAATAATACATGCCAAATCGCTAAATAATGATAAGAAACAAATGTGGTAAAAATTGTCGAGTAAACACAATTGCATATAAAAAATAGGCATAGTTGTGGATTAGCTTCATATCCAACGCAAGAAAATAAATTGTATCTAGGTTTATTAATCAAAATGGAAAACGTGGAGCGAGCATGGAATCTGCAATCACAAGAATTTTTCGATTGTGCAATTAACATTTTTTGGTACGTGTATTCATTTACTAATTTCGCTTCGTTATTACTTTATTTTTCCACTCTTCGAAATCGTTATGTATACAGGGTGATTGGGGGAAATAGGGAAACTCAAATAAGAAGAAAAGTTCCTATAAACAAGTGCTTATTTTACTTAAAATGTGTTCATCATCATAAGGTTCTCAGTCTGAAGACTGGTTGGATGCGTACCTCCACTCTTTTCTATCCTGAGCTAACCTACGCATTTCCCTAAAAGTAGAACATCCTACATCCCTAACTATTTGAGAGCAGTAGTCTAATCTAGGCCTACCCCTACCTCTTTTTATTCCTATCTCTGCCTCTAGTATGTCGCGAACTATTCCTTCGTGTCTTAGAAGGTGTCCTACCATCCTATCTCTCCTACTCTTTATTGTCTTCCATACCTTTCGCTTTTCCCCAACTCTTTCTAATACTTCCCTATTGCTAACCTTATCTAATCACGGTATCTTCATCATGCGCCTGTAGCACCACATTTCAAACGCTTCTACTCTTTTTCGATCCGCTTCCCCTATTGTCCATATTTCGCACCCGTATAATGCCGTACTCCATACATACGACTTTAAGAGTCTCTTCCTAGTCTCAATATTAACCGTTCTCGAACATAACAGTTGTTTGTTTCTGTTAAACGCAACTCGGCCCTGCGCTATTCTTTGTTTTATATCTTTAGTGCTCCTACCGTCTTGAGTTATTTTACTTCCTAAATAGCAGAAATCCGTGACCTCCTATATCTTCTCATTTCCTATTTGTATGTCAACTTTAGTTCTATTTTCACATCCCCTACATACCAAAATTTTAGTTTTCTTTTTATTGACTTTCATGCCATAGCTCTGTGTCAAAACTGCTTCCATTTCATTCAAAGCCGCTCCTAATTCTTCTTTGCTAGATGCTAACACTGCTATATCATCCGCAAATCTGAGCATGTTAATAGTTTGACCCTGTACGTTAATCCCTGAGGCTGTTCTGTCCTTAACAATATTAATAGCATCTTCGATATATAAGTTGACAACTAGAGGTGACAATGCACATCCCTGTCTCACTCCCTTCCGGATATCTACTTCCCTTCGTTCCTGCTCACATTCTATAACTGCCTTTTGCTCTTCGTAGAGATTATGTATTATTCTTCTGTCCCTATATTTCATCCCTACCATTCTCAGCACTTCGAACATCTTCCCCCATTTTACGTTGTCGAAGGCCTTTTCTAAATCTACAAATCCTATATAGACGCTCTTTCTCTTTTCTATCGTTTTTTCTATAATTACTCGTAAAGCTAGGATGGCCTCGCGCGTAGGGCTGTGCCTACCCGGAATTTTTGGAACCGGGTACCCGGTTCTATAAAATCCGGGTACCCGGATGCCCCGGGTAGCGGGTATTAAATCGGGTACCCGGGTATCCGGGTACCCGAATCCGGGTACCTACCCGGGAACCGGAATCCGGGTACCTACTCGGGAACCCGTAATCGTCAATTCCCGGGTCCGGGTAATCGAATTCGCAAATACTCAGGCACGGGTACCAGAATCTCCCGAGTAGCGGGTACCAGATATACGCGGGTAACCGAAATCGCGAATACCCGGATCCCCCTGGGTAGCGGGACCACAAAATAGTGAATACCCGGTTCCGAATACATGGTTTAACGGGTATCCAGATTTACCGAGTAGACCAGGCTATAAGTAAGAAAATTTTCCCATAAAAAGCGAATTCTATATCTAGTCTTCATATTCTGTAAGTTGGACCTTATGCATAATTTTATAGCACATATTAAATCACCCTTATTTTAGGATTTCAACATGGTAGGTTTAGGCAAGATGCTATGGTTGGTGTTACCGCGCGGCCGAAAATTTGCCCTTTCGGATTTTGCGCGTGGTTTAAATAATAAGCACTACTTACATCTAAATAATATAAATAAGGGTTATTTCGTAAATAAATAATTACACTGGTGCAATCTTCCTAACAATTTTCTTTACTAACGCGTCGAATGTGAAAAGTTGAAACGCGTAAAAAATCGTCCTAGAAAAACTGAAAAATTCTTTAGTTTAATGCCCCTTCCCCACATAAGCTTTATAGATTCTAACACCAAAAGTATTTTATGAACTGAGACATTGAGCAATGTAGGTACAGACTTAAATTATTTCACTTACAGCAACCAACTTGAGTTTTCCACAGCACGCTTGGAGCATGGTGTTTATTTATACCGTGTGTCCCGGGAATTCTGAAGCATCCTGTTTAACATGGGAAATCTGAAAATTGCGATTTCTATGTCCCCAACGTGTTTTAAGGATATTCCGAGTATCAGGACACATACAATGTGGACCAGAGAACGTTTTTGTGCAATAATTTTCAAAGTTTAACAAAAAATTAATATCAATAATATTTCCGAAAATATATCGCGTTGGAATCAACTTAGTTTAAATACTACTGTAAAGAGAGCTACGGCCATGTCGCAATGGTTGAGTGAGTTTAATCGCGGCACCCCCGACATTGCGTCCAGCGTGCGGAGGTTCAAATCCACCTGCGCGGCGTTTACGTGTTTTTACTTGTATTGTTATTTAGAATGAGCGGCGATTGATTTCAGTAAAGATACCTAATTAAACGTTTCATAATTTGTAATTAAACTGGAAATAGACTTATTAGAAAATTATTCACATTATTAAAAGGCTGTAGCATTGGAACGATAACTAGAAAATTTATTAATTGTGTTTGTGCTTTGTGTTCGATTCTTAAAGGAATAATTATTTGCAAATAATGGAGAATTTACGGAGGGAATTTTTACTTGGGAGTATTTACCGACAGCTAGCGAATGTGCGTCGGGAATATTGCAATAGGTTGGGCTACTGTCTAGTGCAAACCATCCCAATCGGTCCTTTTCAGGACCGCCACAAATATTTATTCGAGGGTTGATTTTAGACACGATGCGTAATAGCTGTTATCAATGCCCGCAGCGCAAATAAACGCAGTTATTGTTGCAAATTAAAATGAACAAAGTTTTAAAACCTTTAAGTAAATAAGTAACTAATTTTCTAGGTAGGTACCTTTCGTTCCAATGTTACAGCCTTTTAATAATGTGAATAATTTTATGCACAACCGGGCGCAGCAGGCCACATTAAATGCTTTATTTTAGGGCTTAAAGTGTCATTTTATTATTGACAGCTATATTGCGGGCTTTTTTGTACTTTAAGTACTGATCTAGTTTTTACTCAGGCAACAAATTCATTGTCGCTTCCACAAATTTCGGTGGAGTGCAAGAATTGAAATCTGCATCACTTTCCATTGTGAAATACATAATTAAAACACTCCAAAAGTGATTTTGTATGTAACAGTACTTAGGTTAGCGTAGGTAAACGATTACATAAATTTACAATATGGCTGTCGTTGTTTACGGCGTCTCTATGGTTATTTGAATGAATTCTTAAGTTGGAAATAAAATCAAGTAGCTATCTGTCAGTGTGACTTTATTTTTATGCAACGCAAAAATTTATCAAAAATAATTCTTATGCAGTACCTACTTCCAAGAAGTAAGATGACCAGTTGTGCATAAAATTTTGTAGGCATCTCGGGCACAACTAGCGTTTATGGCCAGACGCGTGTTAGAGCCTGAGGCCCGGTCCCCGGGCGGGACCGGGTAACTGGGCGGAACCGGGTACCCGAATATCCGGGTACCAGGCCGGGTACCCGGGTAGACTTTCACGGGTATTAAATCCGGGTAGGGGCCGATTTTTGAAACGGGTACCCGTCGATGTCAGAACCGGGTACCCGGGTACCCGGTTCTTAAGCACAGCCCTACTCGCGCGTTCCTCTATTTCGTCTAAATCCGAACTGATCTTCTCCTAATATTTCTTCCGCCTTTTTCTCCATCCTTCTTTGCACAATTCTAGTTAAAATTTTTGACGCATGGGAAGTTACACTGATGGTTCTGAAATTTTCGCACCTATCCGCGCCTTTCCTTTTTGGCAAAGCTACCATGATGTTCCGTTTGTAATCCTCTGGAATCTCGCCTGTCAGGTATATACGACTAACTAATTTAAATAAACGATCTATTACCTCTTGACCTGCGCACTTTAAGATTTCTGCCTGCAAGCCATCTATACCTGGCGCTTTATTATTCCTTAAACTTTTTAGTGCTAGCTCAAACTCTTCTCTCATTATAGGATTCCCTAGGTTATCCCCCTCTACACTGCTTTCGCTTTCTAATATATCTTGCACTTCCTGTCCCGCATATAAGTTTCCTAAATATTCTTTCCACCTATCTGCCTTCTCCCCGCTTTCGATTAGGATATCTCCTGCCTTATTCCTAATGCTTTTGGTACTAGATCCAATTTCTCTAAAATTTCTCCTAATTATTTTATATGCTTCATCAGTCTTTCCTTCTTCGAACTTATTTTCCACTTCTTTGCACTTATTATCGATCCATTGCTCTTTCGCTTTCCTACATTTCCGAATAATCTCCCACTTGATCGCCTTATATCTTTGTTTCCCTATTTCATCTAACCTATTTTTATATTTTCGCCTTTCCTCTATTAGACTTACAATATGTTTTGTTATCCAGGGTTTCCTACTTTCATTCTGTTTATGACCCAAAATATCCCTAGCTGAGGAAACTAAACTATTTTTAATGCAATTCCATTCTTCCTCTATGTCCCTAACAATATTTTCGCCCGCGCCCTTTAGTACTTCGTTTGTCTTTTTCTCGAACTTATCGCGAGTATCATCATCTTTTAGTCTCTCTGGGTCAAGATACCTTCTTCCCCTTCGTTTTTTCAAAATCTTAAATTTAGGATTGGCCTTCATAACGACTATATTGTGATCACTATCTGTATCGGCTCCTAGATAACTTCTACAATCCCTAACTTGATTTCTAAATCTTTACCTAACAAGAATGTAATCTATTTGATATCTCCCTAGGTCTCCTAACAAGAATGTAATCTATTCGATATCTCCCTAGGTCTCCTGGCATCTTCCACGTGTAGGTCTCCTAACATGATGGTGAAATAAAGTGTTCGCGACCGTTAAGTTATGTTTATCGCAGAACTCTATCAGTCTAACTCCCCTATCGTTCCTATTGCCTAATCCAAAGGGACCAACTATTCCGCCCTCTCGCCCTGTACCTACCACTGCATTGAAATCTCCTATAATTATTAAATTTTCGTGTCCTCTCACAAAATCTAGCACATGTTCAATATCACTATAAACTGCCTCTACGACCTCATCACTGTAGTTAGAAGTGGGCATATATACCTGTATTATTACTGTTTTTACAGGTTTCGAATCTAACCTAACCATAACTAACCTAACTAACCTAACCATAAATGTGTTATGCTACTATAATTGTAATAGTAATTGTAGGGTGAGTCAATAGTGTGGGATTCTTCTATAGCACCTCTAGTGTACATTTTAGAGAAAAATGTTATATAAGAGACCCCCTTTAATTTGTGATTCTCTATCATACAAAATTATTTTCACTTATACAGACTATCCCATTTCTTCTGCACGGCACCTAACTTGTTTTTTTTTAAATGGAATAGACTTCCATGAACCTGTGGTCCAAATTCCTAAACGGTGAAAAATGTTTTGTCATGTTGAGTGTGCATCTGACTGCAACAGAAAATCCATGGTACACGCCACTCTTAATAATCAGTTCATTAAATGTTAAAATTCCAATCCTTCTGTGACAACACAAATTTTAAACTTTCCCTTTCCTGGCTAATTTCTTGTCCATCGTAATTCCGTGACAGATTTTACCTGATATGACGCAGAGAACAGAAATAACGGAAACGTAGTTGGAAGTTGACGTATATTATTTGTCTAAAAACGTTTTATACGATATTAGTCCAATTTGGTGCTCATAGGATGTGTTATGTGTTCTCATTTGGCCAATAACATGCTGTATTAATGCAATGGAAATCTTCGGTTGGCGACGGAAATCCAAAGGCAGTGTACAAGAAATCCACCAGTGATTCACTCCTCGGGAATCTGTTATACAGGTTGATCCATTTATCCATTTATGCGAAGTTATATGAGAGACCCCTCTTTGTTTTACCATTCGTCCGTCTGTCTCTCAATCTGTATGTCTGTTTGTCTCTCGCAGTGTTCTTTTTCCTGAACTATAAGTGCTATACAACAATAAAATTGACGCATATGTAATGGCCCAAACTCAGACAAATCTAAATGGTTTGTTGTGTGCATATATTTAGGGCGGTTTTCATACATCGAAACATCGAAAAGGGGTCAAAAGATATTTTTTGTTTGCAACACTAGAGCATGTGAAACATTTTTTTGTTTTTATCTTTTTACAGTTCAGTACGACCACATGCGGGGATTGTCAATTGTGTCCCCCTGTCGCAATTGGGAACTATTTAAAGTAGAATCGTGAATTTTGGTACTTACGTAGTCTTCACGATTGCAACTAATTATGCAATAAATAAATTTCATCAAAAGTAAAGTAATTTGAATTATGGAAATTTAAAAACAAAGAGAGTATCTATTTGGCATTTTTCTCTCAATTACACAATACAGATAAATCGCTTTTTCTGATAAATGGGATACCTGTGCACCTGCATATTCAGCTCATATGTGTAACAATAATAAATTTTAGGAAGAATCGGAAATTACTTTGGAAGGTCGTCGATACGAAAAATAGGCCCCAAGAATAATACCTGAATACATACAAAAACTAGCCACGCCTGTTTCTTGAATCTGGGAAGTTTAAACATATCGCCGCTAGACACCGCCACCTCTAGGCCCTTGAAAAGGCGAATGCAGAGGTGCAGGAGCCAATTGATTACTTCATTATTATCAAAAATTTATTATATTTTTTTGATACCATCAAAATGAAAAGTCTAATCTATGACTCTACGATTATAATTTCTAAAAAAAAAACGAAAAATGTGATAAATATTCTAGCAACAATATGTCCTATTTTCATAGATTGTGAAGTAGATTTTAAAGTTGAATTTCTGGTTTTTAATGAAAATTATTAGCGAACAGTCCTAGATCTATGTTTAATTGGAACAAGAAAAAAATAATCATGCAAATATCTTAAACCATGTTGGAATAATCCACTGGCAGCGGGAACGTTACATCCCTACAGACCATAACTTTGTAATATTGTAATTTCAAGTAGAACCCTATTGTTTTTAGATCATTGTTAGATTCCCCATAATATTGCCTTTCTTATTGCAATACACTTCCCTATCCCAAAATTAACCGTTTTTGAAATATTTGTATTTTCCAGATAATTTTAATGTTGTTAGTAGTAACTTTATAGAACACATCATGTATATTTTCTCTATATTCGCTCGTATAAAAATTCAATACCGCTGTTGTACCTAACCTAAAATATATGGAGAACTTTCTTCAAAATGTCCTTCAAAAAGCAATTTTAATATCAGTGACTAAAAATACCTCCCTTATATCTTTTCATGGCCTCCGTGACATTTAATAAAGGCAATATTCGTTTCGGAAACAAATTATAGTGTTCGAGTTTCGTTATAATTAAACTTCTAACGTGTTATTTTTGTCGTGGAAATTTTTCATCTCAAGCCTCATTTAATCGACGTATTTCTATTTTTGATCCCGGCGAAGGAAAACGCAGTAATTCGAGAAATAACCCGGGAAAATATAAGCTGCGAGCCGCATCGTATTTTTAACGTTTACCTGAAGTGAGTTTCTCGATTTAAAATAATTAACGTAATAAACTACCCACTCAAAAACGAATAGGGATGAAGCAGCTAAATGGACTACGGAATGATAATACTCTGACTGGAAAGATTTTTCTGCAACTTCAGGGCTTTTAAGAAAATAGTAGCTAGAGGGATATCCAGTTTCAAGGAAGCAGGAAACTGTTAGTGAAATATCTCTCGATTGCACTCTCCGCTTGGCAAAAACCACGTTGATGCATAGTAAAGTGAATTATTTTCGGGAACAATCAGCTAAATACGTTCTTTGTACTGTCAAATGACATTAATTTTGCCGACTAATGCGACACACGACCAAACTACAAGGGTAGTGGAGCTCTAGTGCCGAAGCCTAAATCCTCGTGCATGGATCGGCCCTTAACTGTTATTCTATCAGAACCACATCGGCAGCGCCCGCTAAATCTGCTTGAAATCCACGTGGGAAACGTGTGGGGAGATCTAGCACTATGCAGATGAAATTTGGGTGGTGAGAGCGGGTCTACAACAATCCCCGAGTGGAATAATTAATTGCTTATTGCGACGGCCTCAAGGTATCATAAAACGCCGTTGTACAACACAGCTATGGGTGTTAAGAGGATTTTACATTGAACCCCTTTAGCATTATAATAATTGTTACGGTTCAGTTGGATGCTGGGAATCAGCGGAGCACAAGCGATCGCTTTATCAAAATGATGAGATGACGTCCTAATTAGGATGTTATCGTCTTCCGTCGCTATTGTTTAGCTCGAGTTAGAGCGATGGAATATGCGTTTTATGGACTCTTATTGGAAAGCAAGCTAGCGTTATTTTTCAAACGTTTTTCAAAAATGACAAGCATCAGTACCTATCGCTCGATTAGATGCAATCATGTATTGGACTGTACGTCTTTTCCCATTCTTCATATTCCTCCGACGCCCATTTTCGTCTTTTATTACAAATTTTAATCTCGATTTCCTCGTTAGAAGTGCAATTTTCTCCGTTTTTGTGTCCCCGCGAGTTTAGTATTTCGTTACGTCGTTTCCTGCGCGCAAAATTGCCGCCCGAATCCGTGGGTACTTAAATTGACGAGCACGTTTCCTGCCGAAATCCCTGCAACTAGAAATAAAAGTCGCTCCGACTGCCGACGGAATAACCGAACGGCTGCAACGTCATGTGAACGGATCAAATTCGACACGGTTGGATTATGCGTTCCGTGGTTCCAGTAATCGATTACTTGCTTACTGTTATCTAGGGAATGTAAAGCCTCACGATGTGGAACTTGAGGATTCCGTTAAATACGGCAAAAGATTCAAAATAATTTTCATATCAGCAGTTGGTACAGCGGTTTAGAATACAACTACTTGTGATTCGGAGATAACCATTTTCCTATGATTGCAGTCCTTCTAATCTTCTAATCAATTTGTACTGATTGTAATGCGTTAAAGTCTTCTTAATTGTCTCGCTTCACGCACAACTCTTCTTAGATGATGTTTCGCCTCCCAAACTCCCCCGAAATGTGGAGAGTAGGTTGGAACAAACTTCCAGTTAAAAGTAGATTGAACGAGCTTATTTTCTAGTTTTTCTGATTTTGATACATTTTGGACATGATGTTTTGAGCGCAAAATTATCCGATGTTTTGTGTTAAAAGGAAGTAAACATGCCCCAAACGACCACCTACTCGAGACGAAAAAATCTAATTAAATTACTGTATTGAATGAGAAAATATGTATGTAACTTACCTAGTGTCTCTGTTATGACTCGGTTTCCAGTTCTGAAATCTTGATTTGACTTTGTAATGTTTATTGCTCTGCCAAATGCAGTTCTTGATTCTGAATAATGTGACTGGCAAATGTAGTTCTTGTCTGGGTTATTTTATTGCTTCTAATAACCAATGATTTTATATCCGACTCGAAGGACCAATGTTCGATATGTGGACTGTACATAATGATGAATTATTTTTACGCAATGTTTAATATTTTTGTTTATTAACAACTTCATTTGTATGTTTGTTTCTGACCACGAAAGGCCTCCTTGAGGGATGATACGCCCGAAAAGCCACTTTGTTCGCTTATAAAATATGTCCGTGGGTGGCAATGTTCGGGACATGAAACTTGGTTTCGTGCAAGTCTCGCGGCGCTGTTATATTATCCTTGTTGTGTGCTAAGGTCAGCATATCAGGGCTATAGTCGCTGACGTTTTGGAGTATACAGCAAGCTAGAAAGCGGAGACCGGAAGCAGAAAAAGTGACAGAATGATAAATCTGAATCTGATCCTGGAAAACCCCCCGGTTCTTTTCAGTCGCATCCGTCCGAATTTGTTCGGGATTTCGGCGAAAAAACGAATTTGTTTGCTGCTTCGAGTGGCTACTCATCTGACGTTCTTGACAAGTACCTTACCACTAAGAAAGTTTGACATATTTGACTTAGTTGCTGCTTACTTTTTTTAATGGAACTAATAAAATAGTAAAAATTAGGCTTGTTTACATGTTTTATGACTAATAATAATTTTAATTAACAAGAACATAAAACACAAATTGGAAACTATAAAAGCCTACACTTGTGTGTATGAAAAGCAGCCATAAAACAAGGCGATGAAATTTTAAATAAACCTCGGGAATTTATTATGATTCTAAAAATTATTCGTGTGGGGTGTGGTAAAAGTAAATAAAAACACTCTCTGGAGCATTTTTTTGATGTAATTAGTTCAGCCGGAACTCGCGTTGCGCCACGTCATATTTTCACAGGTAGTATGCGTACGATATCTCGTGTGGCTGACCTGGAATCTTCGACGGCGCTGGAGTGCCATACAACAATTTTTTATTAAATTTACAGTTGTAACTGTCCATTTACAGTTGCAACTGTAAATTTACTGTTCAAACTGTCGATTTACAGTTGTAACTGTCATTGCAACTGTAAATTTGTTGTTTCAACTGCTAATTTACTGTTCGAACTGTCATTTTACTGTTTCAACTGTCAATTTTCTGTTCGAACGGTCGACTTACTGTTCGAACTATCAATTTACAGTTGTAACTGTCAATTTACTATTCAAACTGCAATTTACTGTTCGACTTTCAATTTACAGTTGTAACTGTTCGAACTATCAATGTACTGTTCGAAATGTCAATTTTCTGTTCGAACTGTCAATTTACTGTTCGAACTGTCAATATACTGTTCGAACTGTCAATTTACAGCTCAAACTGTCAATTTACAGTTGCAACTGTCAACTTACTGTTCGAACTGTCAATTTTCTGTGACTGCAAATTGAGAGTTCGGACAGTAAATAGACAGTTCGAACAGTAAATTGACAGTTCGAGCAGTAAATTAACAGTCTGAACAGAAAATAGTTTAAGATATTTAGTGCGTTGTTTTTTTGATCTCTTCCACTGCTGTTTGCCAGTGACCTTTAGGAGCTGTGGTCGCTGGAGTCAGCTAACAACTCATGTTCGCCCGTTTTCTAGTGTTTTGGCCCACCCCCATCTCCGACTAGGGTTTGTCGTGGCGGGATCCTCCTTGTGTGGCTTGACGTCATCAGCTACGAGGGAGTGATTGTTCAATTTTGCTTTTCTAACAAAAATTACTACATAAAATAGGTAAAATCGGGTTTTCAAATGTTATTTTTCTGTATTTTTAGTAGCAAACCACTATACCTATAATTTAATCTGTGTCTTCGTTAGTTTCGCCAAATGTAGGTACCTAATAATAATATAACTGTCAACTGCGGCGGTTGTTTTCATTTGCACTCTCTGTACACGGCCTAATAGGCTTTCGCTTGACAGATAAACAGCGAATGTCGGAAAATAATTCGTGAGTACAGCGTCAACAGAGAAAGGGGATATAATAACATTTTCCTAATTCGAGTTCATAATTGCTGTGCAAATAAGACAATACAACTAATCTGTCCAAACACTCGGCGCCATTTAATCCTAAATATAGACCATTTAGCCGGCACCCCGGACGAGACCATGGGCGATTAGAACTTTAATGTTTGCGTAAATCATCGGCGAACTGTGTCATGCACACTATTAATTCGCGAAATGCCGTGAAATTTATTGCGAGTGTATATTTAATCGAGAGGATAACAGAATACTTTGCTCGGTATTTGTCATTTTAATGTAACGAGACGGGTGTTCTGTTTATAAGACTCCGGAGAAAGTCGTCAGCAAGTCTATGTTTATTAGTTTTTGTTTCTGTGTCCACGAAAGTTGGATATGCATCCAAACAATTTGGATCCTACCGACTGCGCCAGATGATTCGGCACAGAATTTTTAAAGAAATACGATTTTTAATTATTTGGGGGTTCAAATGTGCAGTTTTTCATTTATATTCTATGTCAAGACTGAATAATAGAATGCATCAACCACGCGTGGATATAGTAGGCAAGTGATTTTGGAATTCAGATCCTTGTCGCAGGATACAGACAAATTAATTTGCGCCAAAACATGTCTGTTTTTGCCGAATGGTCGACAGCAAACGTAACCTTCCATTCAAACAAATTGCGAATTCATCTGCGACAAGTGACGCTCGAAAATAACGTCACCCACAAAGCCCTCTTGCAAACATCCACTCGCGACCCCCGCGACGTCGTATTTGTCGAACGAAAAATCAACATTCGTCTCGCGTGACCCCAGACACGTTCAGACGATAATGAATGGCTTTTTCCTTTCAGCGCCCTGATAAATCTACATATCTTTCATTCACTGAAGTTTCGGCGAAGTGCCGACGTGACATGGGGGATGATAATAATTCTCGGTCTGATGCTGTTATTCTTGTTTTGATTCTCGGAAAGTATAGGTATTGAAGACTCTTTAACTACATCGTGTTTGAGTTGAAAGAGTTACCTAATGGACGTCAAAGATTCAAAAGTTGAACTGCTTCTACTATAGTTACAATGTGCCGTAGTTCAAGATCACAGCAACCTCGACGACAACTAAACCTTGTATTACTCTCAACTTCTTGCAAGTTTGATTACGCCATCCAAGCTTCCATTCAATCTCTTTATTCTGCCTCACCTCTGCTCTATCCCTATTTGCTCATTTCTTGCGAGGTTAATGCACATTTCTGCTGTACAAATACTTGGCAAATGTGGCAGAAAATAGCTGCCTACAAATCAAAATATGTTCCATGTATTTCGCAGGAATTCCATCCGAGGAGGGTTGCGGGATTCAGACAAATTTAATCGCCATTCTCACCGAGAGCGCCCTCGGAATCCGTCCCACCCGTTCTCGCAGGGAAAACTTAGTTCGCTTTGTTCAAGATGAATGACAGCAATAAGAGTATTCGCGGGTGGTGGTGTCTGTGTGATGCGCTGCTCTCTGGATGAGCCAGATATGACATCAGGCGCCGCTGTCGGGGAGTATATATACGCGCCGTCATCTACATGCACACTATACAGGAGGCGACAGTGACGGATGATTCTAATACACCTGAATGATATTGTCATAAACAATGGGGAATTGCGAGTGAGCCAGGTAAAAAATGTATCCCGCAGGATCTACATTAGTAGATACATCGGTAGCCACGAAAGTGTGATACGCTGCTTCAGCAATGGAGGCTCGTGTTAATTCTTTAAGGATTGGCACGACTTAGCCCTTCATCGCAAGTGCCCGTTGCTTTTGGTACCCAAAACATTTCAACAATAAAGGAATTGGCATTTAAATATGCAAGTATTAGTTGAAACCATGAAGTTAGATTTTCATAAGTTTGTTATGCGTAAACATGCCAGGTGGGGTTGTAAGGCTGGGAGACTCGCGAACATCATACGCAGGGTCTCATCCGCCGATAGAGCATTTGAAACAATTTTTTCCTCGATCGCATTCCGAATAAATTTGACAGTAAATGGCCTCACAAACATATTCATATTTCTGGCGTATGTTCCTGCTTATTTGATATTCCTTGTTTTTCCCCCTCCCAGCGATTTATTCGCCCCAAAGTCAATTTCCCATGAAATGTATTCCTCACGAAGTCTATTTCCCACAAGACCTATTATCGTTCCTTCTGCTCGCTCTAACTTGCAGTTACATTTGCACGTTTTATGCATTCTCAGGTGCCCGCTGCGCTATTGGCAATCGGAAAAAGAACGCGTGCGAAATTCAAACTTTTTTGAGGAGCTTAATGAGACACTTTACAGGCATTGCTATAAATCGACGGATTTGAACACTCGCGCAACAAAGAATATTTGCAACTCAATGAAATAGTGTATTGAAACATGGAATGGTTTCAGTTTTTGTGACATAATTTAATCTAAAACAGCTGCATTTATAGAGTATTCATATTGTTTTATTTACATAATACATCAGCCGGTAAAATTTTTGGTGGAGGCGCCGGTAAAAATGAAATGACTACAACCAAAATGGTACTGAATACATTTTTTAAGAAACAAACAATTTTATTATTAATTGTGTAACCTACATATTTTGATGCAGCCCTTCCTTAGATCTCAGAAATAATGCTCACCCCTGAGATCCTTTTGCCTAAAGGTCGGGGGCGAGGGAGAATTTTTTATAAATTTTTAATAATTTCGACTTTATTAGGCGTATTGCCACTTTTCTTATCTTGGTACAAACTTCCTAAACCCTACAGAACCGAGACCCATCCCTCGGATTCATTTACCTAACTGTCGGGGGGCGAGATATATTTTTTAAAAATTCCGAAAATTTGTAGCTTTTTTGTTAGTGGTAGTGCCACTTACGTATACAGGGTGAGTCAATAGTGTGAGATTCTTCTGAAGCACCTTTTTTACATTTTTTTTTACATTTTAGAGAAAAATGTTATACAAGAGACCTCCTTTTAATTTGCGATTCTCTATCATATAAAATTATTTTCGCTTATACAGACTGTCCCATGTGTACTGCACAGCACCTAACTTCGTTTTTTTAAATGGGACATCCTGTATTTCACTTCATTTTCGAATTCCTTGATCGATTTGACTATCTGATTGTATAAGGTAATTTTTGTCTAAACTTCATATTTTTTAAGTTGCGGGCATTTTTTTGCGAATATTGACAGATGTAGAGCAATTTTTAAATTTCAGTATTTGGGTATTGCATGAAACTGTAGCAGTAATATTTTAGTTGAGTGAAAGCAATATGTAGGAACAACTTCTGCTGTAAGAAAAAATTGAAACTGTTATACAGGGTATTAGCAATTACATAACCAAATTAGAAAATTTAAAAACCCCATAACTTTATAATTTCAAATATATCCCTATTGTTTTTAGGTCATTGTTAGATTCCGCATAATAGTGCCTTTCATTTTGCTATACGCTTCCCTATACTCAAAATCAACCGGTTCTGCCAAATTTGCATTTCCCTGGAAAAAGTGCCAAACCAGACAACTAAATATAAACAAACCATAGCAATATTTAATTAACAATTACGTAAAAGGTCAAAAATTAGCGAATAAACAAAATAATATTCTAAACTAAGCATAGAACAAAGACAATAGAAAGTTAAATAGAAATTATTAAGAATTTAAGAAAAATAAAGGTGCGTGAAGTTGGATTGACCCATCTCTCAAAGCTAAGTTTTCTCATTTGCAGCATTTAGTGCTCAATTTGTGCTAATTTGTGCTGCGGTTCCCGTAATTTGTGCTCGTCAATTTTCCGAGGTATTAATAAAACTCTAAGGGTTAATCCAACTTCACGGTGATTAACCAATCTCTAATATTCCATTTTGGTTAGTGCAGTCATTTAGTGCTCAATTTGTGCTAATTTGTGCTGCAGTTCCCGTAATTTGTGCTCGCCAATTTTCCGACTTATTAATAAAACTCTATGGGTTAATCCAACTTCACGCTGATTAACCCATCTCTAATATTCCATTTTTGTTAGTGCAGTCATTTAGTGCTCAATTTGTGCTAATTTGTGCTGCAGTTCCCGTAATTTGTGCTCGCCAATTTTCCGAGTTATTAATAAAAATCTATGGGTTAATCCAACTTCACGCTGTTTAACCCAACTTTAATATTCCAGTTTGGTTGGTGCATTCATTTAGTGCTCAATTTGTGCTAATTTGTGCTGCACTTCTCGTAGTTTGTGCTCGTCAATTTTCCGAGTTATTAATAAAAATCTATGGGTTAATTCAACTTCACGCTGATTATGGCTGGGATATATCAGCTGTTAATCTATCGCCCAAAAGTGTGATTAGGATTATGCAAAATACAGTCACAATCTATAATGATTGATTTTTATCACAGCTGCAAACTCTTCAGACGGAACCTCTACAGCTTTGAATTTTCAAGGTTTTTTGCTTTAGCGGCAACCGAATAAATCTGGGAGGATTAGTCGGCGGTTCTATCTGTATTGCAGTGGCCACACTACTACTTCTGTCAAACGTTCAGTTTGCTGTGCATATCGGCCAAATATGCACAAAATGAAGAGATTGCAATATAATTTTTATTCGAACATGCACGTTTAACGAAGTAACAAAACGTTCTTGGTCGAAATTAATAAGGAATAATTAACTTAAACAACCCTACTTTCTAATTACGATAAATATGTGTGCAAATAGTAAAAAGGCGTCGAGTTTATGACGGATTTATGAAGGAGTTTTCAATAATTTGAGGGAGATTTATATAAGGCGAACGAAAAATATTAGGGACTATAAAAGTACTGCGAGTCTCTAAGTTGCTCTTTTGTTGATAATTTCTTTTTATTTAACGCCATATCTACTTTAATTTCAGAATGGTGTTGGAATAAAAATGTGTCTACATGTCCCATTTTTAGTTCTCAAATTCCGCACCCTTAACCCTCCTCTAATATTCCAGTTTGATTGATGCAGTCATTTAGTGCTCAATTTGTGCTAATTTGTGCTGCAAGTCCTCTGAAATTTTGTTCCAATACGGCCGGATGTGCGCATTACTTTATCGGTAAAATGACGTTTAAGTACATCGTTATCGGCTAGGGACGCCAACGGTTTCTGTGGGTGTGCGGGTATCGTACAGAACTGCCATTTTGTTCTCCTACGGCTAGACGAGTTCTGCTCCCGTACGGGTTTGGTATATTTTGCTTGTTTTTACATAATCTTTTTTCCAAAAAATGCGTGTGTCTGGTGCGAGGACAACTAAATGGTCTGTTTCAAAAATCCGTTCTCTCAGCTTTAGTTTTTTTTACACCTCCAAAATGCAAATTGTGTTAACATTTTGTAATGCGCATGCCCGAACGTCTTCGAACAGAATTTCAGGGGACCGACGGCCTGAGCAGTAGTCACTCCCTATAAATAATGATTTAATTTGAATGCTATAAACGAACCCTTAAGACAATTTTAAAGTATTATTTCCAAATAAGTAATTAAAGGTTCTCTCACATTTGGCATTCAAATAAATAGAAATATGCATATTAGCTTAAACCTAATGTAAACCACAAACAACTTACTGCTTGTTTATAACTACCTAACCTACGCCGGAGTTATATATGTCGTAGCCACATGGTGTAATCGGACATTTCACGAAATGTCTGAACAGATGATGTAATCTTTGAAAATTTGACATTTGCAATCAGTAAGAAGTCACAGTAAACTGATCGAGTGATGGCGAGCGGTGGGGGTGCGCACTAGACGTAGTTGCACTCTGCATCACCGCCTTCGTTTAGAATTATAATAAGGTACCCATGTAAGTGGCGTAGCGTCTAGTTTACGGTTCTGCTCGTATTTACGGAAGTTTGTAAAATGTCATTCACTATTAACTGTGTTATTCACAGTCAAGCACGAGAATATTTGTTTATCGTGTGTTCAATTACTTTAAGAATTTAAAAAGTGAGACGGACACATTGGCAGATATTAAAATTAAGACATGGGAAGTGATGAGTATTTCGGTAAGGAGCATCGAAAGAAGGGGGGGGGGGTAGTGCACGAAACAAGAGTGAAGCAAAGTTTTCAACTCCAAGGAAGAATCGTCCAAGAAAAAGACCAATTACAGATCTGCCAGAGTACGAAATGTGCAATATTCGACAAATAATTTACGAATTCCACAAAACGGAAGGGTTAAAACCAGAAATTAAAAGAAGGATTAGGTTGGAAGGTATGCAATGATTCGCTCGGGGCAATTTTGGGTAAAATGGGATTCAAATGGCGACGAACCCAAAACAGCAAAAGAGTGTTAACTGAGAAGGATGACGTGAGAGCTCTCCGAATATCATAATTTCACAAAATTCGATATTTTCGGAGTCAGAATTTGCGGGGCAGGGTATTGTATTTTACAACGATAAAAGGAACGAGAATCGTGATTCGTGAACGAATCGAAGGAATCGATTCCGAAAAAAGGATTGATTCCGATGAATCGACTCCTAAGAAGGAACGGTTTAGCCCAGCTCTACACTAAATGACATCACCAACCAAACTGAAATATTAGAGATGGGTTAATCAGCGTGAAGTTGGATTGCGCCACAGATTTATATTAATAACTCGGAAAATTGACGAGCACAAATTACGGGAACTGCAGCACAAATTAGCACAAATTGAGCACTAAATGACTGCGCTAACCAAAATGGAATATTAGAGATTGGTTAATCAGCGTGAAGTTGGATTAACCCATAGATTTTTATTAATAACTCGGAAAATTGGCGAGCACAAATTACGGGAACTGCAGCACAAATTAGCACAAATTGAGCACTAAATGACTGCACTAACCAAAATGGAATATTAGAGATGGGTTAATCAGCGTGAAGTTGGATTAACCCATAGAGTTTTATTAATAAGTCGGAAAATTGGCGAGCACAAATTACGGGAACTGCAGCACATATTAGCACATATTGAGCACTAAATGACTGCACTAACCAAAACGGAATATTAGAGATTGGTTAATCAGCGTGAAGTTGGATTAACCCTTAGAGTTTTATTAATACCTCGGAAAATTGACGAGCACAAATTACGGGAACCGCAGCACAAATTAGCACAAATTGAGCACTAAATGCTGCAAATGAGAAAACTTAGCTTTGAGAGATGGGTCAATCCAACTCCACGCACTTGAAAAATAATAGGTATATAGGTACTTATAAGATTTGCTCAACATGCTGACCGTTTTGTTGTATGCACAGTTGAGTATTATCAAATCATATTTGCTAGATTTATCTGAAAAATACAAATATTTTAAAAACGGTTACTTTTGGGATAGGGAAGTGTATTGCAATAAGAAAGGCAATTTTATGGAGAATTCAACAATGGTATAAAAACATTAGGGTTCTATTTGAAATTAGAAAGTTCGGGTGTTTCGAAATTTTCAACAGTTATTCCTAAATGTTGCTTTTATTCCATCAAAATTTTACTGATACAGCTTTTTTCAATTTTGAGATATTCAAATTTCAAAATTGTTCTGCATCTGCAAATATTCGCTAGAAAGTGCCCATAGCTCAGAAAATATTAAGTTTAGAAAAAAAATATTTCATACAACCTCATAGTAAAATCGATCAAGGAATTCTAAAATGAAGTCAAATACAAGGTGTTCCATTTTAAATAACGAAGTTGAAATAATTTTAGCTGGAGCGTCATGTCACTGGAAACAACTTTTATATGGAAAGTTTATTAGCATTTCTAACTGTAAAGGATATAACGACGAATATCGCATTATTGACTCACCCTGTATATTTGCATGATATATACAAGCTTCTTATACCCTACAGAAGTGGGACTCGTCGCTCGGATTCGATTGTCTAACTGTGGGTTGCAAGAAATTATTTTTTGTTATTTCGAAAATATGCAGCAAGGCGTGGCTCAGTGGCAAAATGCGCTAGGAGTATTGTTCGAATTCAAGCGGGTCCTTTTCTTTTTTTCTTCTAAAGTTTAATGTAATTTTCAGAATTTTGTATTCAATGTGTTGTGTCCGGCGTCCCGTCAGGAAAGGTATTTTTTAAGGAAAATCTGCGATTACTAATGAAAACAAGAAAATAATAGCAAGCTAAACTTTGGATAAGAGTGGCAGTACGTCTAATAAGAAACAAGTAAGCAGTAGCATCGGCGTTATTTTGTTAGCCTGATATAACTAGAAAATAAGCGTCTATTTACAATAATAACAGATAATTTCAATATTTTCCTTCTCTTGCACAAGTTTAACTCTCAAATAACATTGTATTAGTAAACGTTACCCTCCAAAACGAAATTCAGTAACTCAATTAACATACTGTTTTTCCTGTTTGTTGAAATTAAGCAAGGAGACTGTGTTCTTAACCTCCTTCCCAATAAACCTTCTTACGTAGCTGCACAAAAACATTCCAGCTCTGGCTGAGCAAACAAAGAACAGCAGACTAGAAGAGAAACAAGACTGCAGCGCAGAAGATGCAGAAGCTGCGCCTGTAGCAGGTACAAGTGTGTTCCGTTCTCGGGATCAGGCTGGCTGATTTATTTAGGGTACTGGGAAAATTGGAGATTTCGCGCGCGCTCCTCCTGTTTATTATTTATTTATTCATTTTCCGGGGAAAGTTTTCGAGTGAATTTCGCGCCGATTATTAATCGATTTCGATTATTGACTGCTCCGGACCAGCGAGTTTACGCTTCCTCCCGGATGTGGACGTGTATGAATTTAAAGTAATAACCGAGGCCCGCTGCTTCCGTACAATTAATTTCCAAGTATTAATTAAATATAAATAACGCGGGGCCGCTTTGTTTAACAGGGGTTGGGAATGTTCGCACTTGATGAAATAGGAAATTGGGTTTTTTGCGCCTTTGGCTCTAATTTCAGCCGAATGTTGGGATTCTAGACGTCTTATAAAGTCAGGGTGTATTTATGTCTATAGAAACTTGAATTGAAACAGAGAGACGAGATGTAGTAGGATTCAACGTGTTTGTAGATGTAAGGGGTGACTGCTCAGATCCCATCCAAAAGTAGGGTTGATATCGCCTTTGATCAGCGATCAGCTGCCATGACACATGCAACTATGATGGGTGTATCACGTCATTAGCTCGCAAGCAATCTCAAAAGTAATAAAGCGCAAGCCATTTCCAGTTAATTGGGAATTTAATAGATGCGCTTATTACGTTAACTCTGTTTTGCTCTAATATACTCTAATATATGATGTTTATATTGGGAAAGGATTTAACGTCAGTATTGTGACAATCCAATTCATTTTTTGGTCAGCCATCAGCCAATCAAAACGGTCGGAATTTGAACTAGAACATATGGTGAAAATAAAGGTATGGTGCTATTGCAGTTGTCAAAAGTAGCGAAAAGTGTAATATCCTCACTACCAAATTGACAGATGGCATCGTTGGGAACAACAAAAAAATTTTGTATAAAGTTGTATAAATACGGTAACATGTATATAAATATAAAAATAATTAAACAAAAAGAAAACTAGCACCGGGGTATTTGCCGAGGAGTAGTTGTTGAAACAAGTTGGGGTCGAGTTTTATGAAAGTGCCAAATTTTCACCAAAATTTATTATTGGATATACTGGACATCAAAATTTATTGATTCATACCATAAGTGTGTTAACTTGCAAACTTTTGTGCTCACCTCGTACACAACGGAACATTATACGTATTTTTAGCGAAATAATTAACGCGAGTGTTCATCAACTAGCACAGTTAGAGACAGGAGAAAGACAACAAGAGCAAATGTTCTCGGCAATGCCGGGCGAGTGAAACCTTTGAATGGGGATGGTGAACTCAATTGAATGTTTGCACTCAGAGAAACTTAAACACCCACAGGCAATTATTTTAAGGCATGTTAGTAACTAACGTAATATGACAACAAAGGGGCGCGCAAATATATTGTACACATAACAAGGAAACCGCAACCTCTTGCTATCGATTCGTTGGCGCATTGTGGAGAGAGTCTTCGCCCGCTTGGAGACAGAGCTTTGACGCTCCGTGGGAGAGAAATAACCATGGGGGTAATATTAATTCGTTTTGCTAGGTCACTGCTCGAGACAGCTATATACAAAATGCAGTGAATTATTTTTATTCATTTTCAAACAATATTTAAACATTTCCTACAGAAGATGTTGAAAGTGGCTCCCATATGCAACAACACATGAGTGGATACGCTTTTTCATATTATTGAAGATTCTCTGCAGGGTATCCTGGGAGATCTGTTGACTGTGGTTGGTGATTGCTGCCTTCATCTCATCAGTGGTGTGTGGATTCTTTTCGTACCAAAAGAAAAAGTGGTAAAACCAAATTGACATCAATGACGCGGTAAATTCACTACTTGGTTGGAGCTCCGCACGCGCAGCACGCCGACGAGTCAATCGTACGCACTCTACCTACAACACAATTAGGCGCAAACTAGAGTATCGACTAAATCCCAGCAAAAGAAATATACACGGTGTCCCAACGAAAACTTGTACCCCCGTAAAACTCGGCAAAATAAACGTTTTGGCAAAAATCAAAAAACACGTCGATTTTTATATCAAAGGGGACCAATTTTTATGCAATAATCATTTTTGCAACTCTAGCCCTGTGCGAGGGGGTAGCGATCCCATAAAATAAATGGGACGGGGGTCAAATGATACCTACTTTTCAAGGGTTTTTCATTAATTACACAACCGTGTTTGTTTTATTCAATTCGATCAATTTGTTACCGAGAAATTGCTTCTTGAAGTTTCCAAGTTAAAAAATTAATAAAGCACAAAAAGGTTTAAACTATCGAATGTATTAGAATGGAAAAGTAACAAAATCAAGTAAACTAATAAAAATAAAAAGTAAGAACAGAAGATCAGAACAAATGTCAAAATACCTAAACTTATTCGCCACAGTATAAAATCGTGTTTATTTACTAAATCAAAATGGTTTATTCCAAAGAAGAATGCCGGCTAATAACTCCTGAGGTCTTGAGAAATGTAAAATCTGGATTTGAATCCAGAATGTATTATTGTATGACAATTGGTGGAGGTCATTTCGAGCAATACATTCGATAGTTTAAACCTTTTTGGGCTTTTATTAATTTTTTAACTTGAAAACTTCAAGAAGCAATTTCTTAGTAACAAATTGATCGAATTGAATAAAACAAATACGGTTGTGTAAGTAATGAAAAACCCTTCCAAAGTAGGGACCATTTGACCCCCGTCCCATTTAAATATTTTGGGGGGTTGCTACGCCCGCACAGGGCTAGAGTTGCAAGATTGATTATTGCATAAAAATTGGTCCCTTTTGATATAAAAATCGACGTGTTTTTGGATTTTGGTCAAAACGTTTATTTTGCCGAGTTTTACGGGGGTACAAGTTTTCGTTGGGACACTGTGTATATTTCTTTTGCTGGGATTTAGTCGATACTCTAGTTTGCGCCTAACTGTGTTGTAGGTAGAGTGCGTGCGATTGACTCGTCGGCTGCTGCGCGTGCGGAGCTCCAACCATTTAGTGAATTTACCGCGTCATCAACGCCAATTTGGTTTTGCCACTTTTTTTTGGTACGAAAACATTCCACACACCACTGATGAGATGAAGGCAGCAATCACCAACCACTATAAGTGAAAATTCAATTGCAAAAACTAAACAAAAATTGACTGTCCACGAACAATATAATTCTATCCAACTAAATTATGAAGCTATTAATGCTAAAAGGTGAACAAAATTATCGATACGCAAACACGAAAAAAAACGAGCACAAAAGGTGGTAGTGGTCACGTTAAGCCGCGCCGGACTCAGCTTACAAACCAGCCACATGACTGTGGATAAAAATCTATCTGGCCTTAAAGTGACCATTGCTGACCAGCTGGGCCGCCTGGCTGCTTGCTACTCTCATTTCCCTGGTAACTAGGTAGCGAGACAAGAAATAATTCCTTATTGATTTTCTATGGCGACGTTCTGTAAGAGACTTGAACTGTCCAAATTATGAAATATGTGGTTCTGGAAAGTCTGTCAATGCAAAAAAAATAAACAAAGTTGTGAAAAGGAAGAGGCTCTTGCTCACACTGATCAAAATGAAATTTAATTTGGAACTTAAGTTTCGCTCATTGATAGACGTAACTAATAACGTAACCCCTACACGGTTATAATTGTCACGTGCACAGGCACTCAGATTGCCCCCTCTGTCAGGCGCTCCTAATCACGTTAAGAACTTTGACATCTGCTACGTTTAGAGGAGAGATATAGACCAACTTTAAAAGTACTAACATCATGATTTTACTGGCGCCGTAAGCGTCCATTATTGCAGCCGGAGCATCGCTACAATTTATGTCTCGGAAAGCCTATTTTACCCGTTGAGAACGTTGCTGCCGCTTAATCTACATTTTTATACCCCAATACGTAACGGCAACAGCCACCCCGAAGCGCCGCCAAGGTTAAGATAAATTATGATTTCGGGGCGGGATGTGCGTGTTCGACATCTCCTCAACTAACCCATTATCTCGCGTAAAAATGGGGTTATACTGGTTCAGATAAGAAGTGTTTTCACTCAGAGGCGCGCATTCGGCCTGTATTTTTGGATTCTCCTAAACAGTGCGATAACGAACCGGAGGAACTCGAAAAGCGGACGGAACAGACATTTGTCAGCGTCTCCTAGGAAAAAAAATTAATTGATTCAGTGTTGTGTTGTCACGCCGAATGTTGGACGCCCCCGCTTTTCTTTTCCTGTGTTTGTTGCATAAACATTTTATCTCGTTTTTTCCGGGAGGAATAAATTAGGTTTTTAGTGTGTACAACGGTTTTTGCGGTGCCCTGAAAAATCTCTGGTTGTTTTCGCAATTCACCGTTTTTTTAATCGTCCTTTATTACTTCTCTCTGCCTTTTTCAAACAGCCATAAATAGAAAGTTGTTATTTTAAGGCTAGATTAAATCTCTTGAGCTACTGTTTCCTAGAAAAGCGGTGCCGTCATATAGCCACCGATATATTATAACGTCTTAGAGCGGACGGAATAATACTCCCGTCATGTGGGTGGCTTCAGATGTAAAGTTAGAAAATCATATCTTATAGCAATACATTATAAATAACTGCAATAAATTATTTTACTGTGGTAGGTACTCAAACACGACAGCTAAGAAATACCACGCCACCAATGCTACTGCGACCTCCGCCAGAAATTAAGAGTGAAATAAAAATCAACGTTAAGCTGCGGTTTCCTAGAAAAACGGTGCCGTAATATTATAACGTTTCCATATGTAATATCTAATAATCCCAGTGGTTTCCTAGGAAACGACACTGAACTCCGCATCGTAAAAGAAAATGTCGTTATATTTGGGACAGCGACAGTACGGTGGATAAAACAATTCATCAACGATTTGGTGAAACGGTGATTTTTATGTGCTGCAATTTCTCAGGCAGAGCGATTAACTTCGGTATACGAAAAAAGCTACGGATTAAATTATTTATGTTTTTTTATAATATGGTGCAATAAGATGTACTCTGATAATAATAAACGAAACGACTTCCGTATTTTTCGGCCGCTCTACGACATATTGTAGCACCACATTACTGCCGCTGTGTGACGGCACCGCTTTTCTAGGAAACCTCAGCTTTACGTCAAACTAAACTATCAAAAAACGTCGACGAATTGTTTATCCGTCTTATTTCTGTGGGTACCGTATTACGTTGCGGTGTTCAGTACCATGCATGTGAAAACCAGAGGGCTGTGGTCACACCAATGATTTTGTCAATCATGCTACATTATAGTTTACAGAATAAAAACTAAACTGGCCAATTGTCATTGTGAAATGAATGGCAGTATCGTCATGAAATGGCTAGAGGAAAATTTGTTGGTTCATTCTGCTTCAGTAATAGAAAGTTTGGTATTTATACCAACGCAGCGTAAGTTTAGATTTAGATTAATCTTCACCTCTTGAGGGTGCTGACGTTGTCAGCGAAACACTTGTCGAGTGTGAGGTTAACTTATTAAGAATTGGTAGTGAATTTACATCAAAATTCTCGAACCAACCACTGTGTGTATAAGTAAACTTCTGTAACAGAAGCTACAAGAAGTTTATATTCCACGCATATTTCTACAATACTTATTCGCTTTGTGTATGCCCTAGCAGCACTCAAATACCACCTCTAGTCGCTAAACTATTCAGCCGATAACGATTTCCGTAGATTCAACGATTTGGGGATTTTGCCGAACAGAATGACGCCCTGTCATATTCACCGAGCTTCAGCCGACGCGGGCGAGACGTCGAGATCCGACGAGGATCATCAGCATTCATTTTACGTTGCAAGTTCGCGCCAACTTTGATTGACACTAATGCCATCAATTTGAGACTGCCTGACTGCAGCTTCAACAAAATGCGCTTCCGCCGGCGCTGCACATGTTAGCTTGTGTGCGCGGCGGCCGTACATCATGAATTAATTAAATTTTCGACGTGGTTATTGTAACGTAATAGTGGGCGTAAATGGAACAGTAATGAGGAACCAGCAAAAACATGTTTATGATGGCTGGCAGCACCCTTAAACGCATTAAACACTCGCCGGCAAGGGATTTTCATCAATCAACTCTCCACAAGCGGCTGCCAGGGCGATAAAGGCCGTTGCCGCGGAAATTTAGTCGTCCGTGCGCCATAAACAATGACAATTAAGCGGCATTTGCGATGCAAATCAGAAGTCACCAGAAAAATATTACTGATATGTATATTTTTGTGAAAACTCCTGCAGAATGGAAACTAACATCTACGTCTAGAAAGGTTTTAGATGAGACAAAGCACTAAATTAATAATAATGTGTGATTGAAGGCATTGTCTTTGGGGAATTTAATCTTCGAGGTACTCACATCTACCTACTAATAATGTCGGTTTCATGTTGATGGCTTGACAAAGACTACATAAAGGAGTCTCGTGGATGGGCACACCCATACATTTTTGCCCTGGTGGGCAAAAGAACGAGGTGTATGAACACCTTTAGGCATGTCTTCACTATCAAAGCATTTATACTGTAGTTAGGGTTATACAGAAAGTTGGTCATCATCATCATAAAGTTCTTATTCCGAAGACTGGTACCTCCTGCCTTTCCTATCCTGAGCTAACCTACGCATTTCCCTAAAAGTAAAACACCCTACATCCTCAACTATTTGAGAGCAGTAGTCTAACCTGGGGCCTACCTCTACCTCTTTTTATTCCTTTTTCCGACTCTAGTATGTCACGAACTAAGCCTTCGTGTTTCAGAAGGTGTCCTACCATCCTATCTCTCCTATTCCTTATTGTCTTCCATACCTTTCGCTTTTTCCCAACTCTTTCTAATATCTCTCTATTGCTAACCTTATACCGTGTGACAAACTTCCATGTGTACATGGGGAAATAACATGGGCAATTACATTTTTGGGGATTCCTGCTCCCCATGTGTAGTTACAGTGGTGGTAAAGGTAGCAATCGAAAGACTATTTTTTTCTGCGTATGAGGATATCAAAAACTCTACAACTTTCCAATTTATTAAAGCATTAAAAGCAAAAATTACATTAATAATTTTCAAACTAAAACACAGAAATTTATCAGATTATCCATGACAACTTAATTTATTCTAATCACGGATGTCTTTGATTTTTATGGATTTTTTGAACTGTCAACATTTAAAAATGAACAAAAATATTTATTCAGTTCAAGAAAAGGTTTTCATTGAGAAAATATTTCACGGCGGCAATAGTTTGCGGGTAGTCCGCGCCTTATTTTCTGTAAAATTCAATAACGGTCCTATTCCTTCCGTATAACAACAAATAATTTAGTAAGAAATTTGAAGGCTGGGAATCTTTCATCGAAAGAAGTTAATTTTTACTAATACATAAACTTGTTTTTTTATTTAGATAATTCTCATTCACATTATTATTCTCATTACCTATAGTTGACAATTAATTAAGGTGCCAAATCGGGAGATCTAGCTGGCCAGTTTATAGCACCACCTCGACCAATCCAGCTCTCTGGAAATATTTCATTTAATAATTCCCTCACTTGTGCTCCAAAATGTGCTGGTCATCCGTCATGTTGAAACCAGACCTCCCGATTCGCATGTGCAACTTCTTCTAATGCAGGGCCAATATGGTTAATTAAAAGTTCTAAATAAGCTTCTGAATTTAAATTTCCCTGTATTTCAAATGGTCCTACAATGCGATTATTTAAAATGCCTGCCCAAATATTGGTTTTTTGAGGGTATTGCGTTGTAGTGGCTAGATTTATTCTGGGATTTTCCTGGGCCCAATGCCTAACGTTTTGTGAATTTGGCTCTTGATTTAAAGTGAAGGTACACTCATCGGTAAAACAAATTGATGAGAGGAAGCTGCGATCCCGATTAGCCCGTTCTTGCATTTCTTCACAGAACGTTTGCCTTGATTCTTCGTCAAAAGGAAGTAACTCTTCGCGACATTGGAATTTAAAGGGATGATATTTGTTTTTTTTTAATATGTTACGGACAGTTTCTCTTGAAACATTACATTCTAGGGCAATAGACCTTAAACTAGATGTTGGACTAGCAGTTATCAGACCTATTACCATTTCCTCTACCTCAACATTTAGATTTCTTGGAACGACTAAAAAAATAAATGATAAGATTAATTTTAGTTTTGTTTCACTCCACGTTATCACTTGTTAAATTTCTCATAATCCCAATAAAATTTAAGTTAGCGAACAATAAGGAATTAGCAACTAGGTAATAATAATAAGCGAATCAGAATTATCTAAATAAAAACCAAGTAAATTTATTAGTAAAAATTACCTTCTTTCAATGAAAGATTCCCAGTATCTTCAAATTTCTTAACTAAATTTTTTATTGTTGTTACCGAAGGAATAGGACTGTTATTGAATTTTACAGAAAATAAGTCACGGACTACCCGCAGACTATAGCCACCGTAAAATGTTTTCACAATGAAAACCTTTTCTTCAACTGAATAAATATTTTTGTTCATTTTGAAACCCAAATTTTAAATTGTCGATAAATAATGTTGACAGTTCAGACGAATTAGAAATTAGAATCAAGGGAATCTTTGATTAGAATAAATTAAATTGTCGTAGGTAATCTGATGAATATCCGTGTTTTAATTCGAAAATTATTAGTGTAATTTTTACTTTTAATGCTTTAAAAAATTGGAAAATTGCAGAGTTTTTGATATCCTCATACCCAGAAAAAAATAGTATTTCGATTGCTACATTTACCACCACTGTAACTACACATGGGGAGCAGGAATCCCCAAAAATGTAATCGCCCAAGTTATTTCCCCATGTAAACATGGAAGTTTGTCACATGGTATATCCACAGTATATCTTCATCATCCGTCTGTAGCACCACATTTCAAACGCTTCTATTCTTTCTCGATTCGCTTCTCCCATTATTTATTTGAAAACTTATTTTTGTCAATTGGCAGTTGTCAATATTCAGAGTTTGAACATATTTTGCCAAAAAATTTTTTCGGTGATAGGGCAGGTTGCCTAGCAATTTGAATTTTACGAATGACGCATAAAAATTACGAGACGTTAATCGAGTAATTTTTCAGCAATGCCACGAGCAAAATTGGGCATCTCGAGTCTACAGTCGATAAATTTTGCCAGCTAAAATCTGAACTCCAATGATATTCTTCACGACTATTTCACGACTATATTTCACCACAAACCTCAAACATAAACTTATTAAGGAAGACCATGCTCGAAAATGTTGAAGTGTTTGAGTTATTCCAGTTTTTTCGGAATTTTTTAAGTTAGCAGACCTTCAGTTAGAATTTAACATAGCCAAAACCGAAACATGTATCGAACTGATTTTTTGGGAATCTTTAGATAATAGACCAGTGAATCGGTTCTTGCGCAAGAAAACTTAAGTTACTATACGGGGTGTTCAAAATAATCAGCTTCTTTCATATAACATCAATTAAGCATAACTTGCGATTTTTGAATGAAACACTAGGTTGTTTTCTGTTGGAATTATTATATTCGTAGGTAATATAACAAGTGCTATGATGATCATCGATGATGTCTACGAGCTGAAGGAGTTGAATGTGCTGAATATCAGCTTTGGGTGAACTAAACCCTGTATATGAGCACGAAGTGCGCCTTAGGAAAATTAAACAGAAGCACGTGCTGCCCCGGTTACGTCATTAGCTTAGAAGCGCTTGTGATTGGCCATCTGAATTGATGTTTTGATAACCAGAAAGCTAACGTTACGTGAAGCTTGAGCCGGTAAAGTAGGGAGCAATAATGTTAAGAATAAACAGAATTTGACATTTGGAAATTTATTATTTTTATTTGTATTGGGTGTATAAATAGTTCTCTGCCGTTTATTTATGTGTTTTTATTCCTATTTATTGTGTCCATTCTCAATTAGTATATTTGAGTACGGAAAATAGAGCAAGGTTTCGTAAAAGGTAAGACAATTTAAATTTACCTACCGGTAGTTAGTAGTGAAATGATTGACAATTATTATTTATCCAGTTTGGACTATTTCATTGCTGAAATGAAAAATATTAAAACGAAACGGCGAGTGCGTCATTTATTTGGGAACTAGACAAACTGAAAAACAACACTGGACACTATCTGTCAAACGACTAGACTGCCATGATTGTTCAGTTTACGTTTGACGCGTTTGACAAACAACGGTTGTACTTTCCGGCTAATACCGACAATGTTCGGCATTGCCCCCGGATACGTCATAATTTAAGAGGCTTAAAGTGCAAGCGTCTTAACTTTGATGATGGTTTATATGCCTAAAACGTTCGCTGTGAGAAAAATAAAAAAATACGTTTCAAATATTTTACGACAATCTTCGGAAAAATATGATTATGATATTAAAATACATATATCAATAAAATTTCCCAGGCCAGTTCTTGGGAGACAATTTGAAAATGTTCGTGTGTGGCGTAAGATATCATCGAGAACAAACCACCGTAGAGTTTACTGTGAAAATTAAGTTGATTTTTACAACTAATGTGTTAATTTCGGCGCTCCAGTTATCTATTTTATCTCTAAGCAAACGCTTGGATGTATTCTGTTGTTCTAATCCTGCCGAGCCAGCTTTTTCAATGTATCTAAACCAGGCTACAAAGACACTGCATACTTTAGCGCCTTTAGATAAAAAAGAATGAAAAGGAAGCATCGGACCATTCTTTACTTAAAAAAAACACTGGTGCCAAATTTTATAAATGTTTTGCATATTGTGCAGTTTGTAATAGTTAATTTGTAGAAGCATTGCTGACGGTCGTTCCTGGTTTCGATGTCGCTTAAAGAGAAGAAGGATTATTCTTTGAACTAGCAAATTTGCAATTTGGGGAATTATTTATTCCATCACCAATCACCAAAGCTACTGGAAAAACAACTGTTAATTAAAACTTGACAATAAATTAGGTTATGTTTCGTCGGTATTATTACGCAAAATTTGGTAGCACCTAGCTTTCAAACTTTCGGTTTCCTTTGATATTTGTCGTATCGGTTTATATTACATAGAGTCAGTTTATTCAAAGATTTCTAGCAAGTGTTGGTGAGATCAAATGCTACGACAACTCCATACTAAAAACTAAAAACCCATTTGGAAGAAGTTATGTTCCCTCCGATATAAAATCCATATTTTAGAGGGCGTCGCGAACCGCGATTCGGCACAAAAGCAATAGCTGGTACATAAAATATTATTATTTATTCGCCAAGAAACTCTATTGGGCGCATTATTAATAGTCTTTTAATGTTAATGATCGCTTTTATTGGATACGCTCTCCGAGGTATTAATATCTTTTCCCCCTAAAAATATTTTAATGCCACATAAATTATTATGGTCTTTTGTTCCGAACAATAATCAATACGAAATCTCAGTGTGGCTGTGCCCCGATTTCCTTGGTTTATACGCCGTTGTTTCTATAGCAAGTATTAAACGAATTTCAATTATTACGGTGAGGGAGCGAATTCTTAAATTGTTCATGTTTAGTTTTTATTTTATCATAGATTATCCTATTCGCGTTATTTTGGAACATCATTTCTCTTTAGCAAAATGGTTGGAACGTTCTCCAAGAGCAGAAAACCGGTTTTTATAGGTACTGAACAACGTAGGGCCCAAAACACTCCCTAGCGGTAAACTATGTTTTTCCGAATACCCTCGTACATCACGTGCGGTTGAAAATTTGCAGCGATCTTTCAAGGAACATCGGAAATGTTATGATTCTATAAATAAATGTAGCAGTGTTACCGCTGTATTGAAAGTCGCGAGTCGTGTAATGCGATTTCGTGTTTAGGGTTGGTACGGATGAGTTGTCGCGGCTAGTCGTGTTTGAAGTTCCCCAAAACACACACACACACGTTTTTCTCGCTGTCCCAGCTGTGCATGCGATGAGCATATTATGGCGAATTGCCGGTATTATTTTATAAAAATTTTCACGCAGATGTTAACCGTCAAATGGAAATGCTATTGAAGCGTTTTGCAGGGGAAAATGGCACGTAAAAATGTTCTTATTTTCACATGTGGCGGGATAAATTTCATTATTCAGTTAGTGTCAGTTCGTCCATGGCAAACAACATGAATTTGTCTGAACTGATACACAACTATTTCTTGGGAGGGGTGTACCTCAGGGATCTGCATTTAACTCCCGATTATTGCGAAAGTTTCACTGTGTTTTTTTTGTTTGCAGCTCGTTGGCTATGAACAACAACAACAACACGTCCAGCAACAACAACCTACTGAACACGACAACGCAAAACGGGACGAACACGGAACAGGAGCAACCCGATCCCGACAATATCAAAATGTTTGTGGGCCAGGTGCCCCGTTCTATGGACGAGAACGATCTGCGACGAATGTTTGAGGAGTATGGTCGAGTGCACTCCATCAACGTGTTGAGGGACAAGGACACCGGAGCTAGTAAAGGTAAGTTGATGCTAGTTGTCAACAACATTCGCTTAAATTTCACATTTAAAAAGGGTTATTTTTGAACTCGCTTCGGTATGAAAAGTAATGCAGGCAATACAGTCGCAACTGACGGATAACGAAAGTGAATGCACCTGTGCCAAACAAACCAGAATGTTTTCATTCCGAGAGAATTCTGTATTTTTTACATTTATAAATAAATCGTTATTTGGGTCAACATTCCTTGCAATTGAATATCGTGAGTAACACGAGACGTGTACGGAAAAATGGGTAATGTTATTGGCTTGTATACAGTGTCAGTGCTTATTACCTATTTCGTTCATCTTAGATATTGGCACATAATGGAGGCTTTGGTCAAGTTCGAAAGGTCTTTTTTTATATACTTTTATATTATTATGTCAAAAAACGACAAAGATTTTGGTACTTTTTGCTTCTAGAAAATATAAGATAGGTAGGTACATCCAAGAAACCTGTGATTTTATGTTAGCAACTTTTAATAACAACTGAAATAAAAGCAACAAAAACAAAAAAAAACAGCAAAACAAACAAAACAAACAAAAACAAGAAAAACAACAAACAACAAAATTATAGGAACTGCTCAAATTGATTGCCATGTTTTTCAACACATAATTTACATCTTTCAGTTAATAGATTGATGGCATTAATTAAAAAAATAGGATGGGCTTGCAAATATCGGAAAGCTGCATGTGTTGCCTCTGCTACCTCGGCTTGATTGTTGTATCTTCTTATATATATTTTTTCTTTTAAAAATGCCCAAACAAAAAAGTCTAATACATATAGTCAGATCCGGTGATCTTGCAGGCCACAATATAGGTCCATTTGTACCCAACCATCTACCCGAAAAATTATTTTCTAAATAATAATTGGAGAATTGTGTGCAGGGGCACCATCTTGTTGGGAATATACCCTGTTTATGTTTATTAACGGGACATTTTCCATTATCGCCTCTGCGTTAATATTCAATAAATTCATGTATCTCAATGCCGTTAAGTTTCCATCAAAAATTTGGTATGCTAGTTGACCACCCAAAATAAAACACGAAGCGTTAAATCCAAAACGTCCTTGCCTCTGACGTTCAAAAGTTTATTGAATATAAAAGTATATATATATTTCGATAGCTTAAAAAAAGACATTTCGAACTAGACCAAAGGCTACTATGATTTCCATTTAAAAAATTCAACTTTATGTCATAACTCAAACGAAAATAGGACAGCCTGTACAAAAGTATCATCACTTATTATCCCATAAATTGCAAATCAGATATAAACCGCAGCCGGTGTATGCAATTTCTTATGAAACAATTAGTCAATTCTCTGCGTGGCTATAATGACATTTTATTTGCGGAACAATTTATCGCCGAAGTTGCCCTCGCTCTCTCTCTCTCCCCGATGTCAAAACTATCCGGACAAATAAGTCTCCGCTTTTGAAACTAATTTAAAAGTTTTTCAATTTCTATGATAAAGATGATTCGCCGGCAATTATTATTCCGGGATGTGACCCATTCTGCTAATTTCCGCCGCAGCCCGATTTAAATTTGTCTTCTGTTTTGGATTCATGAAGCGACCTCTCGAATCCCGCAGAGAAAAAAAGGGGAAGAACCAGGATGTTCCAATTTTCCGATTTTCATATAAAATATGTATATGAAGAATATTTCGCACGTCACGGATTTGTTATTCTACCGAGTTGTGATAACAAGGAAAAGGTCCATGAAATAATTATTTTCTAAAATGTATGATAAAGACAATATGACGTGTCATGGAAAGCGTGTGAATGCTCGAAGCACAACAACGCCTGATCCGGAAGTGACACCATGAGCTGCCTATTCAATATTTTAAATCCGTCCCAATTTAGTCGCGTTACATTTACGTCCGTCATTTAAGTTCAGACAGTTTCTTCAATAATTCATTTACCTAATACTCCATAAGCTCCGCCCGGCCGCGGAATAGATTTATGGTTTTGCGTGAACGTAAATTTACTGAAACACGAGTATTCTGAAAGTGAAGTGGGCCGAAGCCATGAAGTGGAAGCAGCCTGCTAGAGGGACATTGGGTGTCCATGTTTTATTTTGTTCCAAAGTTGGAGAACCTGTAAGAAGTATTTCGACGTGTGAAACTCGGGAGGGGTGAATGGAAAATAGAATGTGGCAGGCTTCCTTTAGAGTTTGTTGTTGCTTCTGTTGGATTATTGAAGTGAGTGTGTAAATAAAAGTAAAATTGCCTGCTTCCATTACTTGTTTGTTTGTGTCGCCCAACCATGCCCTTAACTACAAGAGCTCAAAAATAACAGACCATTGACTAATATGACAGCCAAACGATATGTTAACAAATTTACAAAACGTAATTAAACTGATCCAGAAAGCAATCTGTGATGAATACAAATTATGGTTCCCATCACCTAACGTTGGGTTCAAATAATGAAGATATTATTATTATTATTTTATTTGGTGGTAAAGAAAATAAATAATAATTCAGAATAGTAGTACGCCTACGTTCCGGCATGTGCTACATACCTGCGCAAAATGTGCTGCCTATACAAACGGTAAATAACACAGCTGGCAGCTAACCGACCGACAAAAATAACCCGGAGATGTTTCTCTATTTGCTTCAAGTCGCACTCTCATTAATTTGATTTTAAACCAACAATACTTATTGAAATGCCGTTTTAGAAAAGGCAATATTTAACGTTTATCCTATTTTAAACAGCAAAAGAACTCAATAAGTATGGTATTTCTGATAATAGGTATCCGAGAAATAGGAATAGGTGATGAAAACGGATATTCCTTACTTTTTGCTTGAAAATATAAGGAATTTATTTAACAAACCTGGCACTTACATCTCGAAAAAAGAGTGTTAATTAGTAGATAAATATACGGACAAATTAAAAGAAATTTTAATGGACGATGCGAAGAGCTCTTTCGATTTCATTTCTTCCTCTGTCCATATTTTTATGTACCTTCTTAATTATAAAATACCTTCGTCTCTGAAATAACGAATTAATCAGCCACATTTTAATTATCTTTTCGCTGCGTTTCTTTTTTATTTTATTTTATTCTAAACAATGCCCCTGGATTGCCTTTGATTTCTTTGGCAGCCGCTTATATTCTCCGCCACAGCTCATCGGGTGAATCAACAGCTTCTTTATAAACCATATCTTTCATTCTAGACCACATCGAAAAATCCAGAGGATTTAAGTCGGGGCTTCTAGACGGCCAATCCACCGATGTGGAAAGACGTTGTCTAAGTACTCCCGCACCGGCCGGGAAAAATGTGCGGGCGCCCCGTCCTGCATGAACCACATATTTTCCCTTAAATTAAGTGGTACTTCTTCAAGCAGTTCATACAAGAAGAAAAATTAAATAAAGTGGACCGTTCAGCTATTGGGTTAACACTGAACACTTTAAAATTAATGTCATATTACTATCGACTGTCTCTTTGTAAAACGTTTCTATCTAGATAATATTTTGTTTAATGCGGAACGGCCTATTAGAACAAGTTTGGAATTTAAACACTATCTGCATCTGCAGATTGGTTTTTGAGATCTGCGAATATCACCCATTTACAGTACACAGGGTGTCCCTAAAAGATCTGTACCTCTATCCAAAAGTGTTTCGTTAAGGCGCTAACGAACGTCAAAGATCTTCAAAAAAAATACGTTTCTTTAAGTAAGGTAAGTTTAGTAAGTTTCGTACAGGCCTTTTAGGGATACCTGTATATCCCGAGTAAGTTTTTATGGACTTTTTAGGAGAGCGTACGCCTTTTGTGCACAAACCGAGAGCACGCCTTTTTTCCGAACAAAGGAGCATTACGTAGATTGAAGGGAGCATCCCGAAAAATAAAAGCCAACTTCATTCCGGGAGCGGGATCAATTTTGCTCGATGTTAAAAACCGCGCGCCATTACGGGACTTATGAATGACGTGAAAGGAAATGTGTTTTATGACGGGAACACTATGCGAAATGACAGACGAGTGAAAGTAAAAAAAAGCGCGCATCGAGTCGATTTTCTTGTTCAAACAAAAGGAACGTAGGTATCGGTTTACCTTTGAAACTGCTGATGATAACTTGAAGTTCAAATTTCATATCTGTTGACACAGTAGCATTGACAGTGCGGTGGCAGTGAACCCGCATTATCGCAAAATAAATATAAACTTTTAGAGATTTCCCGCACGTAAATAAATTTAGATGCACATGCACTCGTAATCGCAATGGTGCTTGCGATTGTTGCGATTGGAATCTTTTTTCCCGTAAGAAAAACCATAGGATTGCAAATTTTCAAGTCGACAACCTAAGAAATTTCGTAGTTATGGCAAAAAATGGAAGTAAAATTGTAACTTTCAACACCCTGTATTTCCTAAACCATCAACATTCGGATAAGACATGTTCCGGTCAATGGTCATTATTTGACCTGTAGAATCTCCAGTTAACGGCTTTCCCATTTTTAGTGAAACACCCTGTATTCTGTCACATTGGTATTTGTGCAGGAGCTTGTGATTTATTGAGATCGTATCACACAAGATCGCAACCTAAAACGGTTAAGTTGGCAAGAATTGTTGCTACACATTGCTTTTATTCCATCAAAATGGACGGCAGGAAAATTCACAATATTAAGGCAGTGAAGGTACCGGAAAATAAGCTATATCTGGGCTGAAAATGAAGGATTTTCCGCGATATGAAATAATTTCCATGCTGATAACTTATTCCGCCATAAAAACTTTCCTCTCCGAATTCCTCCATAAACCCGTTAATTCATTTGGCAACTTTGACGGACCATTCGCCCCAACTGCGGCGCACTTTCGAAGAGGACGCATAAACCTACACAGTACACACCCCCGGAATTATAGCCGTCCCCTCCCTCGCCGTTCCCGCCGTTAATTTAGTACGACTGCCGCTGAATGTCATAGTCTGCAGTTATTGTGCGGCGTTATGTGCCGGTTTCCTGGCGAAGTGGCCCGGCGGGCTCTACGCGACGGCAAATTATCTCCAGAACTCGCTAAGTCGTCGAGCGCGCTCCTAATGTCCCTTTACTTTACAAAGTTTGGTCGTCAAATGGATTTTTATGTCCTCTCGGAACATAAAACCGGCGAGCGCCTTCCCGCTGGCGATGTTTAACAGGAAGCTGACGAGGTCCTGCTCATAATTGCTACAGCGGTATATATAAGAGAAAATGGCGACGAGAGCTTGTAACATATTTGAGCGATCGACATTGCTTTCCCTTCTTCGTTTTCTTATTTGAACGTTGCGTCAGTGAAAGGTTGAACATTTTATGTTTCATCATGGATAAGTTGATTAGTTTATGAGCAATAATATACAAAGACCATAGATGAAACCAATCCAGGGATTATTGGTCATATTGGTTTAATTACAAAAGTAGTAGGAGAAATTTTGAGAAAGTGGAAGAAGAAAAAAGCAGGAAAATAAAATTGTGATGATGCCAGAAAATCTTACAAAATAATGAGGAATGAGTGTGGAAGTGAGGAAAGAACTGGTGGAAACTATAAATCAGACATAGAAAATGTAGAGTGGGAATCATTTGCCCAGTCGTCAAAAAAGGGGATAGCAGGAGAGCAGAAAATTATAGAGGTATTTATTAAATTGTTAAATACTGTCTATAAAAGTATTCAGAACTATTGCAACAGAGGTAGGAAGCGAGATTGATGAAAAGTGTACTGTGGGGAGCACGGTCAGTCAATATCAGAGAGGGAAGATGCCCAACTACTGATAACCTGTTATTGGATAGTGGAAGCTGAAACCAAAAACCAAGTGGAACATCGATAGCCCTCTTTATAGACTTGATTACACCTCTGACTGTGAGGAGAGATAGACCATCTGTTTCACGCTTTGACAAAGAGAGAAACATCAATACAACTGGTAGGAAAAATAAGGGAGGTGTAATGCAGAAATGCAGTACAAGTCACCGATAGGACAAGTAAATATTTCAGTTTCCTATGACAACTTGCCAAGCAGGATTTGTAGTTGGTACAAAGAGAATGGTCACTTAACTATGTGGATTATTTGGTACTCGTGGCAACAAGAGAAACATAAATGAACAAATCTTTTGCTTGCGCCTCAAAAAGCGACGCTGCAGCGATTTCCAACTCATCATCTGAGGAAGATTTTCGGCCCCCGAGGTGTTCCTTCAGATGTTGGAACAAAAGAAGTCGCGGGGCGCTAAATCAGGACTTTATGGTGGATGTTCTATAATGGCTTGAACTGTGCGAACGTTGTGGACCCTGCGGTTGTCACACGCATCAGCAAAATTTTGTTTCTCCATGAGTCGGACGTTTTTCTCTAATGGTCTGCTTCACATTTTGGATAGTCCTCCATTAATTGTGGGCCCTTTTTCCATTTATTTAATAAGCGAAATTCCCTCGCACTCCAAAAACACGGTTGCCATCAACTTTCCACAAGACGACTGAGTTTTCGCCTTCTTTGGAGGTAGAAAACCTTTATGCACCCATTGCATCGACTCCTGCTTCGTGGAAGGATTCCAGTAGAAAACGTCACCTGTGACAATTCGCGAAAAATAACTCTCGCCGTTCTCTAAAGCGGCCAAATGTTCTTGAGAAGTTTCTTTCCTCGTCAGCGTCTGCTCTGGCGCAAGGAGTTTGTGGGCCCATCGTGGAAAAACCTTTTTCATCCCTAAATCTTCGTGTACAATCTTGAAAACTTTAGTTTCGGAAACTGCAGCTCCTATAGCAAGTGCTGGGATCTTCATTCGTCGATCTGACAACAACAAATCTTCAACAAGGCTGATGGTTCCCTCAGTTCATGCCTCCTCTTTGAAAATCCTAAATGGCTAGAGTGGTTTTGTGATCCTTCATCCTGCATTGAATGGCTCTATTTAAAAATAATTGAAGTGTCGTTTCTTAAGAAGGAAGCCTGTCCATGGATATATTTATATCCGAGTGTAATAATATAAGCTCTTCCTGAAAATATATATTGCATGCTTTAAACATTGTAAACATTCCATTTGATCCCTGTTTTCCTTGGGCGTTTGATTTAATCGGGCAAATAGCAGACAAAAAATCTTTCCGCGGAACCACCGAAAAAATTGAAAGCTGGCTAATTCCCCTGCGCAAACGTCAATCAAATACAGACGACCGCACCTAGAGTCCAACAATGGATCTCTTTCCCTGGAACGTCCTACATGTCAAATAAAACCGCACAAACCCCGTACAGTTCACTACCCATTGTTTGTGCTCGAACAGATGAATTCGCGGCATTATCTTTTTAAAAGAGCGCGAACGTCGCTCCGACGAGTGTTGGATTAATGGAAATGCTCCCGCAAGTTTATTAAGTTAATGTACTTGCTCTCTGGCGGCTGCGAGAGTCGTGCGAGCACGCTTTCCAATGTAACTAATTCGAGAAATTCATTTTTTATTGGCTCCGATAAATCATCCCCGGGATGACGGGAAATCTCGCGAGATTCCCGCTACTTTATTAATTTCCAGAGGTCGCTGTTTACGCTTTCTTTCTTTTGCGAATTTGGAGCAGTGTAAATAATGATTTTAACCGGTATTTTTAGCCGCTGTCTTACGCTTCCAGTCTATGAAAACGCTCTTATTTTCTTAATTATCATTGTAAATAGCGTTTCCCAATTCGGCAAATACGCCACCTTTCTGCTTGTTGCAAGTTCTTGGAAATATCCAACATTTAGATTCATGAAAGAATTTTTCAAGTTACTATGGTCAAGTTCTAAAAGTACGAATAATAATAGAAACTGAATTCCAAAAGTTCTTGATTCAGGAATGAATGGATTTACCTACTAAGACTTATTCTTCAGTCGGAGAACTGATCTTACAAACTGGAGTTAACTAGGGTGAGGAAGATATAAAAGTAATAGAACACCCCCCGTACTCACTTGATTTAGCGTTGTGCGGCTTTATTTTTTTTTTGGACTTGAAAGGCATTATTGCTAAAGGGAATTAATTTGGGATCATCATCATAAAGTTCTCAGTCCGAAGACTAGTTGGACGCTTACCTCCATCCTTTTCTATCATGAGCTAACCTACACATTTCCCTAAAAGTATAACATCCTATATGACCAACTATTTGAAAGCAGTGGTCCAATTTCCGACTCTAGTATGTCGCGAACTATTCCTTCTATTCGTGCTCCTACCTTCGCGAGTTATTTCACTTCCTGAATAGCAGAAATCCGCGACTTCCTCTATCTTCCCATTTCCTGTCTGTAATTTAGTCAGAGTCCTAATTTCACGCCCCCTGAATACCATAATTTGATTTTCATGCCGTAGTCCTCTGTCAAAACTGCTTCCCTCGCTGCTTCCATTTCGTTCAGAGCTATTTCTAATTCTTCTTTGCTGGATGCTAGCACTGCTACATCATCCTCGAATATGAGCATGTTAATTGTTTGGCACTGAATATTAATTCCTGAGGCTGTCCTGTCCTGTAGATAGACAGTAATTTTATTATTTATTATAGTTTCTCTATTTTCTAAAATGAAATAAAATCAAGAAAAGTGTGTGTACGATACAGGTGCAATTCAAATGATATAATCTTTTCCCTTCTTCCATACTCTTGTAACCACACATTCTGTTCTTCCTCACTCATCCAATATCTTCTTGAATTTTCCTCGTTCTCGCATCTACACCTCGCAATCATCTTCTGTCTGCCATTCTCTCCAACTTCCCTTGGGCACTTTCGTAACTCCTGTGTTAAAATGTCTTTATATTTAGGATCATACTTGCATTTTCCAACTTTCCTGTCTGCTTCAGCATTTGGAAATCTTAGTGTCTGCCCAAATTGTGTCTTCTTCTCAACCTCCCCGTCATCTCCAACTTTAAGTCGCCATTTCTTATTTCTTCCAAACACTCGGCTGGTAATTGTTTCCCGTTTCTTTCAAACATTTTTCTTCGTATTTGATTGCTCTTTTTCCTGTTTCTATTCCCACCTTTCTCCTTTCCTCAATCACAATATAAGGCTCTCCAGTTCTATACACTCTCCAATTTTGACTGTTACCTCCACCCTCCATATTTCGGAATTTCGGCTTCCTAGCAATTAAACATCATCATTATTCTATCTATTTAAATCTTCCCTTCTCAATACTTCATATCTGTGTAATTACCTTCCTTTCCATTGTTTCTTTGAAACCAATATTCGATATCGTTTTTCGTTCCAAGGTCCAGTTTTCTTTCCTGGTCCGCCCTTCTTCTCTTCTGAACTTCATGATCTTTGACTTCTCTGTATTTCATCTTAAGGTTCTCTTATGCTAATATTTTTCCAATGTCCCTGCATCTGTTGGTAACAGCTTTTTCTACCCCCAATAATTGTACGCCCCGCACATTCCCCTGTTTCGTTTAAACTGGTCTTCCCCTAATATTTGTTCTGCCCTTTGCTCCACCATTCCTTGTATGATTCCTTGTATGATGTGACATTAATTTCATTCGCGTCTTTTTCTCGAACCTAAACCTTGCAACTAACTATATTTTAATCTTTCAAGAGCAAGATCTCTTCTATCGTTTCCTTGTTTTCAATTGATGTTTAACTTTCATAACCATTATTACTCCTAGCTATAACTAAAATTGCCGTATAATTCTGGGGCCTAAACACTTTATTTTCAAGATTTTGTTGCATGCATTTTTCCAACGAACCACTTTGTAGGTTACCGTCATTAAGCAACTTGTTTTGATATAGATCCAAAGTTGTTCCAACTTATAAGAACTACGGCAAGCGTAACGAATCTCCTAGGGGAAATAAATTTTGCAAATGCCGCCCTCCATCATGCGAATTTCAATGCAGGAAATTCCGACCTGCCCCATTAACGTCCAACTTTCCTTCCACCCAAGCGCTGATGATAATTTATCCCCCGGAACTAACTCCACCTAACAAAAACCATATTTTTCTTTAACGGCTTCTTAATTTCAATTTCGAATTTTCCCCGCGTAATTCCGGAGCCAGCTTGAAGAGGATCCCGGTGGGGATTTATTTCCGATGCTCCTGGCGGCACAGGGGGCGCGATAAAGATGAATCACGACGCGGCTCGGTTGAGCGGAGATAAACGCGAAAATTTGCGAAAATTTGTGCAAATGGCGTGGGAGGGTTGCTAACTGGCGGATGTCTGCGTGCGGATCCGCGAGCGATCACTCCTAATGAGCTACACTGGCTGCTATCTATCCCGGTGTCGGAGATGAAGAAATTCCAGCGCGAATTCGGTCTGCTGCAGCGTGTAAAAGTCGATCGCGCTCATTTGATATTAATTCGGGGCGGCCCGGAAAGACGCTGAATTGCAGCAATTTTTCAGCTGCAGGAAATTCGATAAAATCAATGACTTGCGGGTGATAATACGATAAGGAAGCAATACCAATCTTGCTATGCAAGCTTTATTTTCTATAAAGCCCAAATACGGGGTGTATTCTTATGTTTTTAGCCTACCCCACATGTATTGTATGCCTACCAGGCAATGTATTGTTTACCGAGATCCATAAAGTAGGAAAAGCCGTAAGACCCATAGTTTCAGCTATAGATTCTCCTACTTACAAACTTCCAAATGGTTGATCAATGAATTTAATAACCTTGAGATCAAGCAGTCAAGTTTTTCGGTAAAGAACTCTTCAGAGTTTATAAACAAAATTCAACACATCACATTGTACCAAAGGCTTTGGAGTACTTGTATGAACTCCTTAGTATAATAACTGCCAGAGAATATATTAATTTAACCAATCTGTGTATGCAGCAGAATTATTTCAAAGTCAGTGGATCATTTTTCCAAAAAAGTGAAGGTACAGCCATGGGAAATTGGTTCACACTTCAAGCAACAATTTACAAAATGCGAAAGATAAAACGGAACCCATTCATAAAGCGGGAATTTACGAAGTAGCATCGGGCAGTCAACTCGGTCTATTTTAACTCGCTTCAAGGAGCATCAAGCTCATTATAAATACGGCCGTACAGATAAGTCTAGCATGGGGTCGCACGCGTTAGAAACGGGCCTAAATTCAATATCAATAATCTCAAACTCTTAAAACCAGGAAATAATAAATTTTACTTAAATGCCTTGGAAAGTATAGCTATATACAACGGATCCAAATAAAGATGCATGTCGTGGAAATTTCGGCAATGGTAATAGATACAGATTTGGTTAAATGGGGAAAAAGTTGCGTAAGTAAAAGGACATTATTTTGCAAGCGGAAAAAATTTCAATATTTTTTTTGGTTTTCAAGAAAACTCAAGAAAACTGAATATTTCGATTTTCTATTACATTTTTTCTGATGTTATTGTCCTACGTAGAACAAAAAAAGGGCACTTCCTCGCAGCAAATTTTTACAGACTATCTCAAGGAAATAGTAGTTTTGCCGCCCGACGTTTCTTAACAGTAATATTATGGTCTGATTCCAAACTCAACCCTGCATAGTTTTATCAGGTAGATAGAATTTAAGACTACCGATAAATACTTACCCTCCAGTTCTAAGAAACCAATTTTATTGCTCTTATGTTCTAAGAAACCCTATAGGTTTATCGATTCATTCTACTTCAGTAGTAGGAGGTTTGGTATTTATAGCAACATAGTGTAAGTTTGTAAAAATCTGAGCAATTAGCAGCAATAACTTGGGTAGCTAATTGTCAGTGTAAGACTGGTTGAATATTTTTAATGTAAGCATTTCTATTTATTGATTTGTTCACTGAGCGCAATAGGCACCTTGTCACTTAATATTGTTTAAAAAATTTGGTGACAATATCTTGTATCATTGCTGACTGATTTTAAAATTACGAATCGAATCGATTCCTTTCGCTCTGTAATATTTTTTCTTGTGATTTGAATTGAGGTGAAATTTCATAGAATACGATCATTTTTTATCAAATTAATTTGCCAACCAATATAATATAAGTAATAATATTTACATTATTTAATATGTACGTATATAAATATACACTTGCGTCTTCTATAGGTATGCAAAAAATGATATTTGAATTGCAGGGAGCAATATTAATTTATATTCCGGACTCTAACAATGGCGTTTGAAATTCTTTGTTAAACAGCAGTAGCCTTGAAACTATTTGCTTTCCTATCAAAGGAATGCCATGTACGTTCCTCAAGTTACATCGTTTACATTTACAGATATCGCTTCACCGGTCCGCTAGTAACTCAATAATATTGTGCACGCCATACTCTTGTTTGCTTTCTGCAGTTTCTAAAATACTTTCGTTATCTATAACTACTGCGAGATATACAGCAATAGATATCGCGTTCTATTTCAAGAACTAAACCCAGCGTGCAGTCCAGACGGCAATTAGAAAGACTTGGCCAATGCAGCGACCAAACGGCGACTCGGAATTAATTTTTCAGTTTCCTTTTCTGGCATATTCATTTAGTTGTCTCTTTAATGATTAAATGCATAAATTCTTGTGCAAAAACGACGAGGAATAAACCTGAATGTTTTCCAAACGACTGGTACTTATAACGCTAGGCTCGCTCCGTTTGACCTTAACCTGATAGAGTCGCGCTGCAGTTAAGAGGGTCTCCTTGTTGACGCATGAAACGATCCCGTGTTTAACTCTGGACATTTGGCGTTTGCCCAATCCTAGGTTTAGTCGTTTGCATACGGCCACAGCTGGAAGGCGAAATATATGTCGAGGTTTGGTCGAAGCGGACCGTTCAAAGCTAGAATTTGTACTTAGCGCCCAACAGTAGTCCGTCAACGTACGTTATTTTTTTCTTTTTTTCAGTTTCTCACGTCCAGATAAAAAGTAATGAAAATATTAACTATTATTAGGTATATCGTAATATAGGAACCAAGATATCTATCTGTCCTCGGTTTCTTATAAAGAATTCAGAATTATTGAAAATACTGAAGACAATGCATCATAATTGTTCGGAACTAAAAAAGTATTGAGCATCCAAACATTGTGCTTCTGGTGGGTAGGCCAAGATATCGCTTGGAATTACGATTTTATCCATTTCCCAAACCCTGCCTAACACTGGTGACCATGTGAGGACTTGTTCCACCTATATAAATTGAGTTCTGTGGATGAAAATGTGCAAGATTCGAAATGGAAAATTGTATTGAACGTTTATTTACTTAAACAATAGAACCCATATACATTTTTTAATAAACGGATAATTTCTTTGTGTTTTGCTTGTTTGAAATTAGTTAAAGACGTAGGTACAGCGCTAAAAATCCTGAATGAGCTATATCCTGGTTTTATAACGTAACAGAGTTTCTAAAAATCAGCAGAAGAGAAGTGTATTTCCTGAAATCTCAAGTGGTCAGGAGTAAGTACCCGCCAACTTGAAGTGTCCCGCCTCTTTTCCATCCCGCAATTTATGCAGGCGCTCGAGGAAAGCGGCAAAACCTTAGGGAGCGTTGTACACGACGTAATAAAAAAAATAAATAGCCCATGTATATTCCACCTAAGTACGAGAGCCATCGCCGCGTTGAAATGTGAAAATAGCTTAAATTTTTCTAACGCCCGCTTTCTCTCCTTTCCAGGATGCTGTTTCGTGACGTTCTTCACGAGAAAGGCAGCCCTGCAGGCCCAGGACGCCCTCCATAACGTCAAGACCTTAATGGGGGTAAGTTCCACGCGATAGAGCGTTATTCAGATTTTGACGGCGTCGTCCGATCGCCATGCCCGTCACGTGCGACGCCCGCCGCTTCGAAATAAAAAAAGGAAACACCGACGTCTGCTCGAAATTTGCATGGATTTGCGCTCGGAACGGTCCTCGTTTCTCTCCCGGAGCTCGCGGCTCTTGCCATTAATTTCAGCGTCGGCGGTTAATGTTGCGGGGCGCCGCGTGTCGCCACGGGCGACTTTGCGGATCTTCCTGTGACGTGGCCAATATTTAGGTGCGTCGAAGGAAAAAATTAAGGTTCCCCTTCCGCCATTTTATTTGCAGTCTCGGGCGTTGGTTTTTATATAAATCCACCGACAAGAACTTTTTATTTTTCCTACAGGTATATAATAATACATACCGTGTGACAAACTTCCATGTGTACATGGGGAAATAACATGGGCAATTACATTTTTGGGGATTCCTGCTCCCCATGTGTAGTTACAGTGGTGGTAAAGGAAGCAATCGAAAGATTATTTTTTTCTGCGTATGAGGATATCAAAAACTCTACAACTTTCCAATTATTTATTAAAGCATTAAAAGCAAAAATTACATTAATAATTTTCTAACTAAAACACAGAAATTTATCAGATTATCCATGACAACTTAATTTATTCTAATCACGGACGTCTTTGACTTTTATGGATTTTCTGGACTGTCAACATTTAAAAATGAACAAAAATATTTATTGAGTTCAAGAAAAGGTTTTCATTGCGAAAATATTTTACGGCGGCAATAGTTTGCGCGTAGTCCGTGCCTTATTTTCTGTAAAATTCAATAACGGTCCTATTCCTTCCGTATAACAACAAATAATTTAGTAAGAAATTTGAAGGCTGGGAATCTTTCATCGAAAGAAGTTAATTTTTACTAATACATAAACTTGTTTTTTTATTTAGATAATTCTCATTCACATTATTATTGTTATTACCTATAGTTGACAATTAATTGATTACTGGTGTGGATGTTTCGTTGGTGAATGCTGGTACATAGTTTAGGGTAAATTGTAGGTGTCGTATGAGGCGCCGTTTGTGCCAAAAATAAATAAAAAATAAAACGCTAAACTGTTTATGATATATAAATAAGTTTTAGTGAAAAGAAATAATTTTCAATGATATTAAATTATTTCATTGATAAAAATAATTTTATTGATATAAAAAAAATATATAAAATATTTTCGTTCACATAAAATACTTTTGATGATATAAAATTATTTTTTGGTATAAAACCGTTTCTTTGATAATAAAATTATTTTATTGGTAGAATTGTTTCTTTAATAAAAATAATAATTTTCATAATCTATTTTTCGAATGTAATCTTGAAGGGATACAAATTATTAATTAAATTTACAATCTCAAAGAAACATTTATAATATATTAAAGAAACGTTTAAATATCAATGAAAATAGTACCGCCGCTAGCAACAGATCGCGCCACATCTTTACGTGGTTGTCTCTGCTTTATGTTAACTCACTGTTGTTAAAAGGTTATGTATGTTATAAGGTTGGGAGTGGCTAATGCTCCGTCGGACCGTCACTTAAAATTTTGTTGGAAGACGGTCGGGCATGCGCATACAGAATGTCAACACATTTTGCATTTTGGAAGTGTACAAAAACTAAAGCTGAGAGAACGCATTCTTCAAACACACCATTTAGCTGTCCTCGCACCAGACACACGCATTTTCTGGAAAAAAGATTATGTAGAAACAAGCAAAATAAACCAACCTGTACGGGAGCAAAACTCATCTTGCCCTAGGAGAACACCCGAACACCCACCGAGACTGTTGGTGGTGCTTTCCAATAACTTATTACTTAAACGTCATTTTACTGATATTGTGTAATGCGCATGTCCGACCATCTTGGAACAAATTTTAAAGTAATCGTCGGACGGAGCAGTAGTCACTCCTAATGTAATTGCCACTGCTAGGTTGCGCCATCTACTTTTGGAGGCGGTACTAAATTTATTGATATTGAAAACTTTCCTTGATAAGTATATAAATGTTTCTTTGAAATTTAAAAGTTTTATTGATAATGTTTTGTCGTCACACAAGATTATGTTTAAAAGTAGATTCTTAAAAATAACTTTTTTATCAAAGAAAATCATTTTATCAATAAAATTGTTTTATCAAAAAAAATTAAATAAAAAAAATAATTTTATATCAACGAAATTATTTTTATTAATTATTTTATATCAATAAAATATAATTATTTTATATCAATAAAATATAATTATTTTGTATCAATAAAATATTTTTTTATGGACAAAATAATTTAATATTAATAAAGAGCTTTTTTTCAATAAAATTTATTTGTATCATTCATAGTTTCGCGTTTTATCAAGCATACCGTTGCATTTTATATTTCGTTTATTTTTGACACAAACGGCGCCTCATAGTGTCGTCTAACCTATTAAAAAGTTTTTGGGAAAATGTTAAAGCAGTAAAATGAAATAATAAAAATTAAATGCTTTAATTTTACTGCAATTATGAAAAATTTAACAAGCGGCAACATTTGTTTATTTTGCTCTAATGAATTTTGTAATCTGGCAATTTAATACTTATTTATTTCATATCTAGGTAAGGACAAAAACTTATTAATATACAATGAAATTAAAGTAACATAAAAAAAGAAAAATAACTATAACAAATATTCAAATAAACCCCCATTCTATATCAGACAGTATCCCAGCCTATTATAGAAAGAATTTCTCACATTCGCAAGTTGCCGATCGTTTATTAAGTTGCATTCCGCAAAAATAGCATTCCTTAAAGAATCAATATTTGGGTGACGAGTTTTATAAATCTTATTTTTTAAATGACCCCACAAGAAAAAGTCACACGGTGCCAAATCGGGAGATCTAGCTGGCCAGTTTATAGCACCACCTCGACCAATCCAGCTCTCTGGAAATATTTCATTTAATAATTCCCTCACTTGTGCCCCAAAATGTGCTGGGCGTCAGTCATGTTGAAACCAGACCTCCCGATTCGCATGCGCAACTTCTTCTAATGCAGGGCCAATATGGCTAATTTAAAGATCTAAATAAGCTTCTGAATTTAAATTTCCCTGTGATTCCAATGGTCCTATAATGCGATTATTAAAAATGCCTGCCCAAATATTGATTTTTTGAGGGTATTGCGTTGTAGTGGCTAGATTTATTTTGGGATTTTCCTGGGCCCAATGCTTAACGTTTTGTGAATTTGGCTCTTGATTTAAAGTGAGGTACACTCATCGGTAAAACAAATTGATGAGAGGAAGCTGCGATCCCGATTAGCCCGTTCTTGCATTTCTTCACAGAAAGTTTGCCTTGATTCTTCGTCAAAAGGAAGTAACTCTTGGTGACATTGGAATTTAAAGGGATGATATTTGTTTTTTTTAATATGTTACGGACAGTTTCTCTTGAAACATTACATTCTAGGGCAATAGACCTTAAACTAGATGTTTGACTAGCAGTTATCAGGCCTATTACCATTTCCTCTACCTCAACATTTAGATTTCTTGGAACGACTAAAAAAATCAATGATGAGATTAATTTTAGTTTTGTTTCACTCCACGTTATCACTTGTTAAATTTCTCATAATCCCAGTAAACTTTAAGTTAGCCAACAATAAGGAATTAGCAACTAGGTAATAATAATAAGCGAATCAGAATTATCTAAATAAAAACCAAGTAAATTTATTAGTAAAAATTACCTTCTTTCAATGAAAGATTCCCAGTATCTTCAAATTTCTTAACTAAATTTTTTATTGTTGTTACCGAAGGAATAGGACTGTTATTGAATTTTACAGAAAATAAGTCACGGACTACCCGCAGGCTATTGCCGCCGTAAAATGTTTTCACAATGAAAACCTTTTCTTCAACTGAATAAATATTTTTGTTCATTTTAAAACCCAAATTTTAAATTGTCGATAAATAGAATAAATTAAATTGTCATAGGTAATCTGATGAATATCCGTGTCTTAATTTGAAAATTATTAGTGTAATTTTTGCTTTTAATGCTTTAATAAATTGGAAAATTGCAGAGTTTCTGATTTCCTCATACGCAGAAAAAAATAGTCTTTCGATTGCTACCTTTACCACCACTGTAACTACACATGGGGAGCAGGAATCCCCAAAAATGTAATTGACCATGTTATTTCCCCATGTACACATGGAAGTTTGTCACACGGTATATTTATTAACACCACAATAAGGGAATATGTAGTTTATGCAAGCTAGCATTCAGACTTCTGTATAGGTACATGACATGCACGGAGTCCGATCTTCCGTGCTGGCCTGTACTAAGACATTGAACGTCATCAATTCTGAAGCGGTCCAGCATGTGGATCGGACTATCACCATCTTAAAGATTTACTTCCCGTTCAGAATCTAGAAAACCTCAACAATGATCACTCGATTCCTGTACCAATTTCAACTTGCTACGAAGTTGGCAACCATTATAGACGATACTCCCAAACGCATGTATGAGTCTGTGAAAAGCTGCACATGCGTAAAGCATCATTCCAAGCCTTGGGAGAACAGACCCGAGAAGCCAGAAACAGAAGATATGCTTCATGGTGGAATTACAATCTAGAACTTTTTGGTGAAAGTTAAGAAAACGGTTTACGAAAGATGGTTACAAACACAAACAACAGAAGCCATAGGTAACAGCAGAGGACGAGAGGCACAAGTTTAAGTAAACACAGCAAGGAACGAAGAGTTGTTTAAAGCGTGTGAAGAGGCTAAGAAATGTGGGGCAAATACGAAAGTAAACAAGGCCTGGAAGATCATGAACGGCTTGAGGAATAACGACAAAGACAAAGCTGGAGTAAGCATGGAAGAATGGGTGGTAACTAATATCGCAGGCATTATTGAAGGAAAGCGTCTAGCAAGGTACGGCCATGTCCAGCGAATGGGAAATAGCAGTCTTGCGAGTTTCTAGCAATAATAAGAAACACTTGCAACTTTTCAATTTCGTCATAATTTATTTAGAAATGACAGAGGTTAACTTAAATCTGATTATGCAAATTTGCCCCATAGGGGATAGTGATCAGTCCATTCCCAGCGTCCTTTTTTGGTGTTAGTTTTTTTTAGTTTAGAGTCTTATAATTTTTATATTGCCTTATAACAACTGCATTGGTAAATTTTGTATCCAAAACTCGATACAATAAGAAGCTACATCGTTTCCTACGGCAGTTATTGCTTGCCACTACAAGAGTTTGTTTTGGCTTCCTTCAGATCCAAACAATCGATTCACAAGAGTTTGCACAAAATATCAAAATATTGCCGAAGATTATGTAATAACTAATAAAGGTATACTTTGGCCCGTTAACATTATATCATTAAACCTGTTGCATTTGCTGCGATGTTTGCTGGATGTAGTTAATCCAAATGATCTTGTTGGCTTGGAAGCGAGCCAAGTTTTTGTAAGAGAAAACATTCTCATTTTTCTGAGAATACATATTTTGTCTAGTATTTTGTTTAGTAATGTAACATTTGACGAGTTGACAGCTAATCTTTAATGCATACTTCTACGAGGGTAGAGCAACAAAAGAGGAGTCTAAGTGCCAATAAGTCTAGGAATACCGATTTGAGATTTTTTATGAATGAATGTTCAAATTATATGTTTCCAAGATTTCTAAGAATTTTCGACGAATTGTTATTCTTAACTTATAAAAATTGTTGCACAATGCACTGTTTCAGTAGTCAATATACTAACTCAGTGTGGGGTGACTGGCAGGTGCCCAGAGGTTAAAACACCCGTCCAGTAAGCGGGAAACGTGGGTTCAATTCCGTTCTATACAGTGAACATAAAAAAGAACTACCAGAACATGTACAATATTGCTTGATTGAGGAAAAATACCACAAAGTACACAAAGTATAGAAATTTGGCATAGAAAAAAAGTGTTATGACCTGAGTCGCCGTGGGGCGATCGACCTCTCATTTTGCTACCAGAAATTATGCTAAGTAAATATTTTACAAAAAATTATGTAGGTACTTACGCCAACACCAGAAGTTGTTCAGACAAACTGTAAAGCCGAAGCCGATACAATTTTAAACGCCGCCGACCCAGCTACATTACAGTAAAGGTACAATTTAAATGTCAATTGTTGCAAGTATTGCAGAATGAAGTAATGCAGATACAGAGATGATGAAGTGAACAGACAAGTACGTGAAAAAACAAATGTGACTGAAGAGTGATAGGATTCTAGGACACCTTCGTAGATGCCCAGATTAGTTTTATGTTCGCAAATAGTTGGGGATGCAGGATGTTCTACTTTCTGGGAAATGCCTAGGTTAGCTCAGAATAGGAACCAGTTTTCGAACTGTAACATTAGAGGACGTCCACGTCAGCTACTTCTGAATCTTCTAATTCGCTCCCGGAGATTTGCATAAGCAAGCCATGCGAAGTTCTTTATTCCCGGCAGAGGAGGGCGAATTGGGCGATCAAATTTGTTTGTTTTACGCGTGAAAAGTTCTGAAATGTTTTGGGAGAGCGCGGCTTACAATTAAATTAACGCAAAGTCCCATCTGAACCTCGGAGCGAGTGAGACAGTAAATTTTCGTAGGTAATCGCAATTACGGCGCTTGTGTCCAGCTCATTTGCCTGGGTAAACCAGAATACTAATCGGGTTTAGAAACTTCGCAATAACGGACGGACCCAGAGGCCTCGGATTTTACTTTGAAATGAAGTGCTCTTTTTTCCCACTGTTTGGTGTGCAGTTATTATCCGTAACATAGTCTGCCTTGAAATATGTTTCCCTTGGCAACCCCGCTTGTTCTGCTCTTCTATTGACAAACAAACAGATCGAGTCGATTTAAAAGTCACAACTACTGGAACAACTACGCGTAGCAACCCCACCGCTCGCCAACTTGAATCTGTTGGACTGTACAGTATATCCCTAGTGTCTTATCCAGGAAAGTGAAAATCGTGGACTTGGTCTTTCTTGTTATTCGGATTCGGCATCGATCCGAGTTTTGGGCGAGGTGAAGAGATTCATTTGAGCGACACAACTCCGTTAAACGACGTTCGTTATTTTCCGTCGCAACTTTCAGGATGAACTTGACAAGTCCTGCTAATTGGCCTAGGGATTTTCAGGTCTCCGCACATCGGCCTGAATGTAGCTCGGTTTTTCCTTTCTGTCGCCAGAACAGACAATTTATCTCAATTCTCTTTTTATATTAAACTTCTAAATCAATCTTGGTTTTACAAATTTATGTGTTAGCTGTAGGTTTGCATAGTTTACTCTTTGTAGAAATTATGTTATTACTCTTCCGTTCCTACGTTTCATCCAAATATTTTCTCTTTTACATTTTCGAGCACTTTTTCTAAATCCACAAAGCCAGAATTGGTCGAGATTCCCAAAATTTCAGTCTGCGGCCTCCTTCTCGAACCGATGGAAGTCCGAGGGAGCCAAATCAGGCGAATTAGATGGATGCGGCAGGATTTCGAACGTCAATTTTAGCTTGAAGGTTTTTGCCCCAGATTGATCCGATTGCGGGAAGTTTTTTATACCCAATTCGTTATGTAAAATACGAACTGCTCGTTCATAAGAGATGCCCACGGCTTCCTCAATTTCAAGCACTTTTTATCAACAATTTGTGGTGTGGCAGGCGTTTTTGGACGTCCTGGATATGGTTCATCACAAGTGTGCGTAGGGCCTCGCTTAATTTCCAAAACCCAGACACTCACGGTGGAAAATGAAGTTCGTGAATCTCCAAGAACTGCGTCCAACCTGAATTTGATTCAGAAATATTATTATATGTTCCGGGCTGGCTCCAGCCACGTCGTCTAATAGATACACTAAAAGGCGTACTTGACGTTTCGACACTCATCTCGGTCTCATTTCGTTTTTAAAATCCATAACGGAACACGTACAAAGTTGGTCGGCCTGAACGCTTATCGAAACCAGACTTTTTGACAGATCGATTTAATGTTTCCAGTCAATTCTCATGGAAGAGTTGCCATGATAACAATTAAAAATATTTAACAAGAAACAAACCCTTTTTGGCGGTTTTTGGAAATTTGCCAATCTATAGTCACAGCAGCAATGGATGCACTATTGGATCTGCCACCTCTTCACTTAGTGATGAAGGCGGAGGCGGAGGCCTTCAGGGGGTCTACAGACTAAAGAGTGCCCGAAAGGAAGGAAGATTGGAGCCATCCTTGGAGAACGAATTAACTAAGGACCATGTACTCAGCATGCTTTTGGATAGAATAATTAAAACCTATGATTATTTCGAGAAGAAAAGCTGGAGAAATGGAAATTGCCTGCTACACGGACGGCCCCAATGCTGCAGAGGATGCTGGAATCGGGATAAAGTCAGACGTATCTCCATTGCGGAAATTCAGTCCGAACTAGTTCGGGAATGTGTTCAAACACTAAGTAATCGATGATAAACGAATATAGTCTCCAGGTCATGCTAATATAGCAGCAACCTGGAGGCAGACCAGAATAGCAAGAAAGTAACCATTTATTGGTCTTTAGCCAGCATGCGGAATAACGCATAAAACAGCCACATATGAGATTCAGACTCTGCTGGTAAAAATGTACCAGACGTACTGATCCGAAGAACCAGGTATGAGGCACAGTCCTCCAAATAAAAAGCTTCTCCAAACTCGGCCGAGAAGATATGAGGATTCTAAGAGGAACTGTTTCAGAACACTGCATTTTTTGAATGTAAATTTCTTCCACAGTTCCCCCGTTTTATTGGTGTATTGATTTTCATTAATCCATTCCTGTACACAGTTCATATTCTTTTGATTCTTTCCTTAGTTGGTTCACCGTAAAATTGCCCAGTTCTTCCTAAATTTCTTCAAGCATTTTCCCAAAAGCAGCAATGCGTTTAAGCTTATTAGTACAATCGTCTAGTCTATTATTCCATAGTAATTCGTATTGTTCTTAAAAGTCTAAACTTTTGGTGATATGGTTGCCATTCCACTTGGGCATTATGGTTTTCGGTAAATACAGGTGCACGATAACGGTGCCTCCTATCAAAACGAAACAGGAGCACTTTTTTTGCAAAAAACTGAAGTTGCAAATTTTTATGGAAAAACTGAAAATGACATGCTCTGAAAAAAGTTGAGGTAAATCTTACCTCCGCCACCCCCAGCTTTGAGACGCCCCTGTTAAATTTTAAAAATTATGTTTACTCCAAAAGATTCAGAATTTGGTACTTACACATTCCATCAAATTTCATAATTTTAACTGGACTTGTTTCGAAGATACTTAGAAGAAAACATCTTCAGGCCTTTTCTTTTAGAAAACTATAGCTCCCTTGGGAAGCGTATTTCGGTATACGCTTATAGGAATTGCTTGTCTTAATTTTGACCACAGAACACGCTGGTAAAATATTGCACTCTGATTTCGGGCCACCCTGTATACTGAAGTGATAATTTGTTCAGAGGCACAAATTTTTGTATTATTGCAAAGTAGGTACGTTTACATTGACGTAAACAAAAAAATTAAAACTATGAAGAGTTGTTGCTTCAAATAGGCCCAGTCATGGGCGTCGCCAAGGGGGGGCTTTTGGTACATAATGAAATATGGTAGGTACTATATTACTATAATGAAAACCAATCAATTTTATGGTAATAAAATTTTGCTTCGCCCCCCTGGCCACTAAAGTTTCCTCCTAGAGGAAACTGCATTTTTCACTTGCCTACTTGAAGGCAAGCGGCCACCTTCTGATCACACCAAGACTCCTCATGGCAACTAAAATGTTCAAATGACCCAGACTGACAAAGCGTTTCGACGAAAAACTTTTGGGCCGGAAAAAGTACGCCAATTGGAACTGGGAACCGTGGAGTCAAGCAAGTTTCTGGATTTGATAAAAAAATAGGCACCCCACTCATTTCCGATTAGGATATCGTTTTGTAATCGTTAGTGTTTTTAATCTATTGATGTCCATGGTGTTTGAACTAAAATTTCATTACTTTAATTTCTTCTACAGCAGGTATGATAAATATCTTATGGGTTCTCCGGATTATTTTCGCTGTCGTGCAGGGTAGCTAATCTTTACTGTGATGGATGTCTTGTGCCCAAAAGAAATTACTTCCACCGCATAATTCAGTCCGAAAACGTATAAAACGAGAATTCCGCAGACGAGCACGCGTACTATCGGCGAGCACATGCCCCGACAATAAATTTCCCCAACAACCACCTCCCTGTTCGCTCTTCCCGCCGGCGCGGCGATTAAAACGAATGAATCGTTCCATTTCAATAATGCCATAAAATATTACGATTCTGGGGAAAAACACGGAACGGTGACACGTGCACAACACGTTACACTTTCTGCGAGGCAATTTTCCGTTCTTAAAGAGCGCCCGGGATATAATGCGACAGTTTGTCGAAGCCGAGATTTTCAGGAGCACGCTGATGTCAATCAAGAGAAATCGTCAAGTTTATTGAGAAGGCAAGGTGCGAGTTTTGAGGAAAATGTTTATTTAGAACTGTATAATAACTTCCACTCTACTATTTACTTGCGAATACCCTTCACGAAGTTCAAAAACTGACAGTGACATTCGTCCGAAAAGCTAAGAACTAAAGAACTCGACACGAGTTTTGCCGACGTGTTCGAATTCCCTTGTCGCCGCCTATTGTTAATTGTGACAGAAAGCGGTTACAAACATCACTGTCATTTATTATTTTGAGCAATCTGTACGAGTAGCAAGGTGTATGGGGTGTAAAAGAAAAGGAAGACAGAATAAATAGGGTCATTCTGGCGAATTCTATGAACGCTTCTCCGCACACGCATCCACAAAGCCTTAATGTTTTACCCCATATTTCCCTTTTATTATATACGCCATGCGCCATTAGTGCGAATCCTTTGTATCTACCATGTATACCTGCGTCGCGGCGCTCACATAAACGTGTGTAGGTGCTGTTTGGGAATTCTATTGTGATGGAACATTGGCGTCTCAGGCACCTGACAGGAACACAGTGCCGAGGACCCATTGTATGTCGTGTATGTGCCAACATTGCGCGCATTAACGTGGCTGGAATTGATTGTCGCCGGTAACGCAATTGTTCATGCCTGGGTCGATGCGCGTAACGCATATGTCATACCGAAGCGGTGGCGGCATTATTCGCGGGATGATGGGTATGTGTGCTACTAAGGATGTGTCGGATCGTATATCACTGCACCGTTTCCTGAAATGCCGGCATTTCATGTGTGGTGATAGTGGTTGAATTAACTTTCCCGTACAATAGATTAAGTCTTTGGGTGTGCTTCTCTGCGATTCTGAAGTAAATATTGCTTTTCTACATACGGTAAATTTTGTGACATGATGCTGGCTGGCTATAGAGGAAAGAATTTGTTAAAGCATCGTTCTCTGCTGAAGACTTTTGGGAAGCCATTTAACCTCTTAGACCCCTTTCGCACGGGCGACATTTTGACCGCAAAAGGTGAGCGACAGTCGACCACCGATCTATGCTTCACACGTTACGTCATGCGCGCGTGATAACAAAAGTTTGGTGGGGAATAGTAACAGAGGTTTCTGTTCATATATTTGTCAAGGAAACTGTCCTGAAAATTGCTGTTCTAATTCTGGGGCAAGCTGTATATTACGTTTGCTTCTATAGACCAGGCGGCAGGGCGAAAAAAAGCCTCAATAAGGAAATAATTAGTGGAAAGTTGGAAATGGCGTTGGCCCTTATGGCCCAAAGAAAGTACCGATTTTCAGTTTTTTTCAAATATCTCTTAAACCATCAACTTTATCAATAAAATACTTATTATCAAAAATAATCTAGACTAAATTTCCAATAAAAAAGTCCTTCTCCATTTTTTCCTTAAATTAACCGATACGTCGCTACGGCCGTTCAAAGTGGAGCCCTTTTTGATCCTTGCCGAAAAGTCAATAAAAATCACATGCAACATCTCAGGCCCACAAGATGATAGGTGATTACAATTATAACTGAGATTCAAGTTAGCCAGTTGAGGCAAATTACAATGATTATTATTTACATAATATCTTCTCCACACCACCTTGCGGTAGAGTAAATGGTGCGTTTTTTTAAAGTGGTGTCCCCAGTAGGCCTAAATCCACTATAAAAATGTCAAGGGTTAGTCGATTTTTATTCGTTTAGACGATGAAGGCTGGCAGTCCTGATCTTCTTCATCGGTTTCGCCGCTATCGCTTTCATCGTATGAAAAATTATATTTGTCTGATATCGGGATTTGAAAATTGAGATGGATAGGTTAGCATTAGACGTAGTAGGTATTAGTGAAGTGCGATTGCCAGAAGCCGGAGACTTCTGGAGCGGAGATTTTAGAGTAATACACACAGGATCTGTAGGAGGAAATTCGGGAGTAGGAATTGTTATGCGGAAAAAAGTAGGGCAGAGTGTAGAAAATTTCTTACAGCAAAGTGACAGGGTAGTTATGGTTAGGTTAGATTCGAAACCTGTAAAAACAGTAATAATACAGGTATATATGCCCACTTCTAACTACAGTGATGAGGTCGTAGAGGCAGTTTATAGTGATATTGAACATGTGCTAGATTTTGTGAGAGGACACGAAAATTTAATAATTATAGGAGATTTCAATGCAGTCGTAGGCACAGTGCGAGAGGGCGGAATAGTTGGTCCCTTTGGATTAGGCAATAGGAACGATAGGGGAGTGAGACTGATAGAGTTCTGCGATAAACATAACTTAACGGTCGCGAACACTCTATTTCACCATCATGTTAGGAGACGCTACACGTGGAAGATGCCAGGAGACCTAGGGAGATATCAAATAGATTACATTCTTGTTAGGCAAAGATTTAGAAATCAAGTTAGGGATTGTAGAAGTTATCCAGAAGCAGATATAGATAGTGATCACAATATAGTCGTTATGAAGGCCAATCTTAAATTTAAGATTTTGAAAAAACGAAGCGGAAGAAGGTATCTTGACCCAGAGAAACTAAAAGATGATGATACGCGCGATAAGTTCGAGAAAAAGACAAACGAGGTACTAAAGGGCGCGGGCGAAAATATTGTTAGGGAAGAATGGAATTGCATTAAAAATAGTTTAGTTTCCTCAGCTAGGGATATTTTGGGTCATAAACAGAATGAAAGTAGGAAACCCTGGATAACAAAACATATTGTGAGTCTAATAGAGGAAAGGCGCAAATATAAAAATAGGTTAGATGAAATAGGGAAACAAAGATATAAGGCGATCAAGTGGGAAATTATTCGGAAATGTAGGAAAGCGAAAGAGCAATGGATCGACGATAAGTGCAAAGAAGTGGAAAATAAGTTCGAAATAGGAAAGACTGATGAAGCATATAAAATAATTAGGAGAAATTTTAGAGAAATTGGATCTAGTACCAAAAGCATTAGGAATGAGGCAGGAGATATCCTAATCGAAAGCGGGGAGAAGGCAGATAGGTGGAAAGAATATTTAGGAAACTTATATGCGGGACAGGAAGTGCAAGATATATTAGAAAGTGAAAGCAGTGTAGAAGGGGATAACCTAGGGAGTCCTATAATGAGAGAAGAGTTTGAGCTAGCACTAAAAAGTTTAAGGAATAATAAAGCACCAGGTATAGATGGCTTGCAGGCAGAAATCTTAAAGTGCGCAGGTCAAGAGGTAATGGATCGTTTATTTAAATTAGTTAGTCACATATACCTGACAGGCGAGATTCCAGAAGATTACAAACGGAACATCATAGTAGCTTTGCCAAAAAGGAAAGGCGCGGATAGATGCGAAAATTTTAGAACTATCAGTTTAACTTCCCATGCGTCAAAAATTTTAACTAGAATTGTGCAAAGAAGGATGGAGAAAAAGGCGGAAGAAATATTAGGAGAAGATCAGTTCGGATTTAGACGAAATAGAGGAACGCGCGAGGCCATTCTAGCTTTACGAGTAATTATAGAAAAAACGATAGAAAAGAGAAAGAGCGTATATATAGGATTTGTAGATTTAGAAAAAGCCTTCGACAACGTAAAATGGGGGAAGATGTTCGAAGTGCTGAGAAAGGTAGGGATGAAATACAGGGACAGAAGAATAATACATAATCTCTACAAAGAGCAAAAGGCAGTTATAGAATGTGAGCAGGAACGAAGGGAAGTAGATATCCGGAAGGGAGTGAGACAGGGATGTGCATTGTCACCTCTAGTTTTCAACTTATATATCGAAGATGCGATTAATATTGTTAAGGAAAGAACAGCCTTAGGGATCAATGTACAGGGCCAAACTATTAATATGCTCAGATTTGCGGATGATATAGCAGTGTTAGCATCTAGCAAAGAAGAATTAGGAGCGGCTTTGAATGAAATGGAAGCAGTTTTGACACAGGGCTACGGCATGAAAATCAATAAAAAGAAAACTAAAATTTTGGTATGTAGATGGAGCGAAAATAGAACTAAAATTGAAATACAAATAGGAAATGAGAAGATAGAGGAGGTCGCGGATTTCTGCTACTTAGGAAGTAAAATAACCCAAGACGGTAGGAGCACTAAAGATATAAAACAAAGAATGGCGCAGGGCCGAGTTGCGTTTAACAAAAAGAAACAACTGTTATGTTCGAGAACGGTTAATATAGAGACTAGGAAGAGACTCTTAAAGTCGTATGTATGGAGTACGGCATTATACGGGTGCGAAACTTGGACAATAGGAGAAGCGGATAGGAAAAGAGTAGAAGCGTTTGAACTGTGGTGTTACAGACGCATGATGAAGATACCGTGGATAGATAAGGTTAGCAATAGGGAAGTATTAGAAAGAGTTGGGGAAAGGCGAAAGGTATGGAAAACAATAAAGAGTAGGAGAGATAGGATGGTAGGACACCTTCTAAGACACGAAGGAATAGTTCGCGACATACTAGAGTCAGAGATAGGAATAAAAAGAGGTAGGGGTAGGCCTAGATTAGACTACTGCTCTCAAATAGTTAGGGATGTAGGATGTTCTACTTTTAGGGAAATGCGTAGGTTAGCTCAGGATAGAAAAGAATGGAGGTACGCGTCCAACCAGTCTTCGGACTGAGAACCTTATGATGATGATATCGGGTGCACAGGACGCTCAAGATGAACGTCTATGTTTTCGTCATAATCATCCATGTCATTCTCATCGGCAGTATTTGTATATGAGTGTCCTGTACAATTGCTACAGATCCTGGAGCATCACAGAAACTGTGATATTGCATGTGATTTTTATTGACTTTTCGGCAAGGACCAAAAAGGGCTCCACTTTGAACGGCCGTAGCGACGTACCTGATAATTTAAATAAAAAACGGTAAAGGACTTTTTTATTGAAAATTTAGTGTAAATTATTTTTGATAATAAGCATTTTGTTGATAAAGTTGATGGTTTAAGAGATATTTGAAAAAAACTGAAAGTCGGTACCTTCTTTGGGCCATAAGGGCCAACGCCGACTTTTCTCGAGGGGGAAAACTTAGGACAGTAATAAGTGGGTTGCAGCCCCAAATACGATGTACTCTACATCGCATTTGGTTTGGTTATTACTTAATATTAGCGTGAATCCTTTTCGATGTCGCCCTCTAATTACACACGTATCGCGAAGACGGCCCCGGACGCAAACGTTCGGCTGGAGCACCCCGCGATTGCCCCAAGCCGTTTCCTGCCAAAATAACTCGGTCCATCAGCTGTCTGGGCAAGGAAGCGGTTGCGATTTCCCGGCCGCCGCCGCTCTAAATCAATCACTCCGTCGCACATCGGGCATAACTTCTATTTATACATTATTCACTGACACGTTATTATTGTTTGTTGTGAGTCATTAGGGACGTCAAGTGGGCGAGGTGAACTAATGGATTTTTCGTTTTCTCTCTGTTGCAGATGCACCATCCGATACAGATGAAGCCGGCGGACAGTGAAAATAGAAACGGTAAGGATACACTTGAGTTATATTTTAATCAGCGACGAGTCTTTGGGAGAAGGGCTCGGGCACCGACGTTCTCCCAGGAGAAATCAAAGAGACATTCTTATTTTGGTTAGGCAAAAAAATATTTCTTACAGTTTACGTAATAATCTGTGGGTTTACTTGCAATTGCTATTACCATTAATGTGTGAGATCCTCTGTGACTGCAATATTAGACGAAAGGTTTTTATTTTGCCGGATAAATTTCTGTTTTGAACTAAGTTTTGATGCCTAGCAATTTGACTAAAAAACAGCCAGCCAACAAAAGCGGAGGTGGAGCGCTTTTGGATGTCAGTTTTTCCAAACTCTTCTTTATCGTGATTTTCGGGTGGGAACTGGAATATTCCAGCAACTTTGAAGAAAGTTTACCATGTTTTGAGCGTCGCATCTGGAGCCAGGAGGAGTGAAGAACGTTGTAGAATGTAGATGGCTTATTAACTCTAGAAAAATTTGTGCAAACTTGATTTCTGCTTTAGCTTTCGACACTTTAGGTTTGTGAGTCTGGAGATGAGGTGTAGTCATCAGCACCTCCAAGGTCCTGCAAAAATTCGAAGCCAATATTCCACGCTAGTTTTTGGAGAGCCTGGCTGGAAAATTGTATTAAGGGATGGTGGGGCCAGTAGCAGAAATTCATATTGACTTTCGGAAAATATAAACTCGTAGGGCTTAGAATGAAAGGAATAATTTCCCTATGGTGATAGAACTGTGGCCAGAAAGACCATCTTCGTAGCAGGATGAGGTTGGTACCTCCGAGTACCAGGGAAAGCTGGTACAAACCTTCCAAGTACCAGTACAAGAAGTGAATGGTGATTTTGTACAGCCTCTAACCAACTGACGACCATATCTTGTTAGTTGAACATATCCTTGCCATGTTATATCCAATTGACAATTGACACTTGGACCTTTTGGTACCAAAACACTAGTTTACAAAAATTATCTTGACCTTCATTGTCATGGATGCTCCAATAATATGCCAGGATACAGGTGATATGAATTCGAGGTTACAACATGGAATTACGATTGGTCCAAGTATGTTACCTTGTGGTACCCCGTTGGAAGTGGATTTCAATTGCAAAAATGCGAACAATTGATTTATTCTAACTCTCTGCTCTCTATCTCATGAAGATAGCTACTTGATAAGTTTAAAAAATGTTGCACACTGGCAATAATAGTGTTGATTTATTCTAACTCTCTGCTCTCTATCTCATGAAGATAGCTACTTGATAAGTTTAAAAAATGTTGCACACTGGCAATAATAGTGTGAGTGCGCATGGGATGAGCGCACTTTCACAGTGTGGTTCAAATGGCGCGAATCCAATAATTACTCTCTGTGTCCATACTCTTGAACGTTTATTTATTAGAAACATATGTGCGAGTGTTACGTGTCAGGAAGACTCTGAATGAATTACGGCGAAATTAAAAGCTAATAGTATGTGCTGTATTTCATCGTTTCCGCCCACGAAACATGTTAACAGTGCAACGGTGCATTAAATTTGTAGCACTCTCGGCGCTGGATTTGGATTGCAATCTGCGAAATGTTGAGATTGTAAATTGGGTTTAATTCTTTTGAATTCTGGTTTTTATCAACACCTGAAAATCCCCTGGAGCGTCACAAATCAAGCGTTAATAAAATTTTGATGTTTGAAAAATGTTTCGGCAAATTAATGTGATCTTCGAAGAACCTACAGTTAAAAACACTCGTTTCATTATGTTCCGTACTGGGAAATGTGGATGGTTGAGATTGTTAACGAAAGTCAAAATGCATATTTATAAGAGAGAAAGTTAAAATTACCTACCAACAGTCATTGATAGAATTGCTTATGAATAGCAAGGAGAAGCGAAATCTAGAAGAGTGGCCCAGTTTCTTGGTGTCATAAACGTTTCGAGGAGGACGGGAAGAGCATCAAAGGTGACTCAAAACCTGGAACCAAAACAAACCAAAAACCAGCACCTAACACTTTAAACATTGTTGGAAGAAAACAACAAGAAAGACACTTAAAAAACAACAATGCACCGTACCATGACTTCAGAACACGCAGCCTCCGCTATGAAGGAAGTCTTGGTGAAGTACAGTTGGGTAGTACTTCCCCATTCCTCGGTAAACTAGAGTGAGATGCGACGTTCCCAAATTAGGGGTGTGTTTTCGTACCAGCGGAAGGAAGAGATGTAGGGCATGTTGATGACCGGATTCGGTTACCTCAATCAAATCGACCGAATGCCAACACCCAACAGTGAAAATTTCATTGAAATTGCGAATTTTTGAATGCCCATAAGGGCCTTCAGAGACACGGGTACATTCGTTCTTTCTAATTTAATGCCGAGTAAAAAATATTGGTCGGTTTTGGTTTACGAGATAAATACAACTTAACAAAATATCATTAAAAAGTGGGACTGACTGAACACAACATGAAAATACAATATTTAATTATTATAGCAAATGCTCAAAATTGTCAAAATTGCTTCTGGGCTCCGAATGATTGAGTTATTAGCATCTTTGTTATTAAACTTCATGCAAGGCGTGGCGTGGCTCAATGTCAAAATGCGCAAGGAGCATTTGCTCGAATTCAAGCGGATCCTTTTTCTTTTTTTCTTCTAAAGTGTATTGTAATTTACAGAATTTTGCATTCGATGTGTTGTGTCCGATGTCCCGTCAGGAAAGGTATTTTTTTAAGAAAATCCGCGATTATTAATGAAAACTCTAAAACGTTGGATATCTCTGCATTGGGATATAATCTTGCAATGGGATTTCTTGTGTTAATGTAAACTTAATTTGCTAAACCTTTTTTGGAGATTTGGGTGACAAAATAGGGGAGATCGTCAAAAATAATGAAAAATACTAACGAAACTCTACATTTTTGTAATTCAATTGTACATTCTGTCGAAACTTTTACTGGTAGACTTGACAATATCCATGGTTTTCTGGCTTTTGATGAAAAATTAAATTTTTACATTTTAGTAATAAGCGTTGTCATTTTTACCTAAATTCTACAGGGTTGAAGTCTCGAATTAACAGGAAGATTTTTCTGTATAGGTAAATACATAGTTTGCATTCTCATGTTGTAAAAAACTGAACTATGAATATCGTGTTTCCCTCTGCATTTTTTTTATATTTCAGCAACAATCCGATGATCATCGTGTTCGATTTACAAGACTTATTTTTATGTTTCGTTTTTTCAGTGTTCTTTTATCAAGTTTATATTTAGAAATGTGCAATTTTTAAAGAAATTCGAAAATAATTCAAAAATTTGCCGCCTTGCATGAAATCCTAATACACAGTTTCCTTTGGCGTAGCCAAAAAAAAATAAATTAAAATCTCCTGGTACATCACGCATTAATACAGGGCGTTTCAAACACGCACGTCAGAAATTGTACTCCTGGCGAAAAGAAGTTTCAAAAATTCAAAATTTATCTTTATCACATCACTAAAATTTTATCGAAAATTGTACCTCCTAGAGATACACAATGGGCCAAAATTCGCCTTTTGCCATTAGACAGTGCATATTTTAAATATTCCAGTGATAGTGCAGGAAATAATTCAGAACTCATTAGTTCAAGCCCTCTAAGTTCTTTGCTAATAAGTGCTTTCTCTTGCACACTGAAAATGCGACAACGTCGCCATATCGTCACCTATCTTGACCATCCCATTACTCATTAGTTTGTAAGTAAAATATTTGCTTACAATCGTTCAAAGTCTAGACTGGTATCGTACCAAGGACAACGCGAAGAAACCACAGATAACGCGTAAAAGTTCAAGTTTACGGATTCCCGATAAACATTCCGCATCTTGGTCAGTGCTCCTGCACGTCTCCTTATCTCGCAAGAATTTATTCATTGCCAGTCGTTTGCATAGACCGTACCTGCCGCGGAATCACGCTTAGATAATAGGAATAGGAGGCTCCTCTCTCATTCAAGGATACTGGTCGCGTGAGCGCATCGCCGACGAGGCGGTGGACCACCAGCAGCAGTCGCTCGCAAACGCCAGCCACCGTCGGTGGGCCCCGTCTCCGTCGGCCCAGCAAGAGTCATACGCGTAGGGGCGGCGCGGCCACGTGACCCGACCGGACGTTATCGGTCGGCTATTGTTTGCCGTAAGTCTCGTTAGGTATGCACGGTGTCGTTCGCATTGGGACACAGATATATTTGTATTCGTCACATAGCGCGCACGGCGTGACGTGACCGACTGGCCGTGCAGAAGTCGAATGAGAGTATATCGCGGGCAGCAGTACGTCGGGTGAACGCGACCGGGCCGCAACAAGACAAGTTTTTTCAGAACCGCGGGAGTGCGCTGGAATGAGGTGTTGTTATTGGTGGTGACGGTGTTCGCGGGAATTCCGGAAGTGCAACAGCAGCAGCAACAGGTGCGATGAAGAGTCGCGTCCGCGGCGAGAAGAGCCAGTACCCTGCGATCAGTTCGGCGTACTGGCAGCCCGCGCCCGCCACCAGCCCCTACGTCGTTCCAGGTACGGCGAACTCGAAATTTACACAGAACGACCGAATTACACGCTTCCGCTTTGACATAACCATTCGTTTCTGCTCATTTCTATATCCTGCTTTAATTCGTCTTAGTAATTCTCTGCTTGTTATATATTTCTGTCATTCGTATCTATTTTTTTTTTATTTTTCACTGGGTCTCTACAACCAGCCTCCAGAATATTGATTGATTTGAAGTGCATATCAATGCATATTTTTAAAACATTACGTAATATTGGGGGAATAACAAGACAATGATAATGTTCTCCAACAAGTGCATAATGCATGTGTTCAGCATCAGTAAATTTGCTCGTCGTAATTTCGATCAGCGTAGTAATTCAACACTTTTAAGGCGTTTTCTAACATAAGAATATTACATTGCATTAGCGTTTTGTGAGTATCAGTACACTTGACTAGCTCATTTTGATAAACTTTTATACAGGGCATAGTTTCGGTGCATGGCCGTCTCTAGTGCAAGGAGCCCCTATTACAACGTAATCTTTGACAGATATTACAATACAATAAAGCTCAACTTCCAGAGTCACTTATTTTCTTCTCATCGGGCCGCACGAAGCCCTCCATTCTGTCCTATACTGAGCTAAAATAACCTCAGAAGTAGATCATCCTACATCCCCAAATATTTGCGAACAGTAGTCTAATCCGGGCCTTCTTCAGCTATTCTTCATTCCAATTTCCGGCTCTAGTATGTTCCCAACTAATATTTCATTTTCCAGAAGGTGCCCTGCCTTTTTATTTATAATTAATCTTCATACTGTAGCCCTCTGCTTCCATTTCCCTCAAAGTCATTGCTAATTCTTCTTTGCTTCAATTCGCCAATTCAATTGGTGTAGCCGAATAAATGAAAAGACATCATTTGGTTTTCTTGTGTGGACTGCCTCAATTTTGTACGGTTGAAAATTCAGATTCTTTTGCAAAACTCGAAGAAATGAAGTCTCAAATATGCCCAATAGGGCTTTTTATTATAATAAAATGCTGAGACGCATGCGCGATCGCGCCATGACAGTCTCGGACAAATGTCAAAGTCTTGTATTGTTTGAAAGTGTTTATTTTAAATTCTTTGGTCTATACAGTAAAATTTTATTGCAAACGTGCAAGATTAGTAATAGTTCGGAACTAAAACAGTATGGAGCATCCAAACATTGTGCTTTTGGTGACTGCAACGGCAGTAGGCCAAGTTATCGCTTGGGATTACGATTTTATCCATTTCCTAAACCCTGCCTAACACTGGAGAAAATCGAAGTTAATAACTGGGTCGGTGACTATATGAGGACTTGTTCCACCTATATAAATTGTGTTGCGTGGATGAAAATGTGTAAGAGGCAAGATGCGAAATGGAAAAGTGTATAGAACGTTTCCAGGTTTTACGTCATTATTTGTTAGGTCTATAAAATAAGAATGAATTGTTGCATAAATACATTGCAGAAAAATACGCACCTGTCTCTTGATCCTTTTTCTCCGTTTCCTTTTAAAAAATTGATTGATTTTCACCGCTACAGTGACATTCGTCCGAAAAACTAAGAACAGCTTATTGTCAGTGTACTCCTGCACATGCGCACTAACGAAATGAAAAGGTCTATTCCTGACACTGCTTTACGTCAGACATGACTTAGGAGTGTACCTTTGACTTAACCTGCTGAACATGTATGTACTTACATAGTTTTCAGTTTTTTTTGTAATTTTTCCTGCCTTTTAGAACAGCAGATCCTTTAGTACCCCCAAGTAATCTATAATTCTTTGACAATAAAGAGTAAAAAGTAAGTGAGCTCCAAACAAAAATTTCAGGACATGACATCAGTCAAATTTATACGTCGAATTCATGGCTCGCTGCGATACTTTCCCTAGAATCTGTTCTACATAAATTCCACTTTGACGTCAATAACTGATGTCCAATTCAAAATGAGTACAAAAAATACCGTATCGATGGTCACCCTGTTCTGAATATCCCCATACTTACATATTTACTTGAAAATACCAATTATTGTTAACGTACCTAAAGTTAATAAACAAACTATGCCGTATTTTTACTTACATTAAGTCAGATGAATGAGCAATTATTGTCGATAGACATATTGAAGGTGACGATTTGCGCAATAACTTCGTTTTATGATAATATGATAATATAAAAAACGTACTTTACAGAACGCAGTTGAAATTATATTTTTATGAAAAAGACATTGAAAGATCGAACTCCAAATCGCTGTTGCAAAAATTTGTCCTTTAATTTTGATTTACTGGTTTTCATATATTTTGCAGTTCGATAGAAAAACCACTTTGAGAGCAATTTATTTAGAATTTGCTATTACAGATAAAATTTAAGAGGCTACAAGTTCGAGAAGGCTGAGAGAAATATTACGTGGAACTTTTTGTGTCTTAACATCTCGTTAAACAGCCATTAAAACGTTTCCATGAAATTTATTATCACAGTTAACTATGTTATTGTTTATTAGGTTTTTCCAGCGAAATAACGTTTTTATAACAAAAAGTAAAAGATGTATTACCGTCACTAATTATTTTGGTGTTTTTAGAAAGACTTCTCTTGTGGGAAAGCTGAACTCTGTATTTTATTTTGTCAAAGAACGTCTTCAATAACTCCTTCCCACTGTTTTATAATGCTGTTGTACTAACCATTGATGCAGTGAGATACGACGATGATATTTCAGCTTGCTTTAAAGGCACTGGAAGACAGTTACTTAAATAATTTTCTAATTTTTTTCAATAATGTTCATCCAAAAATTAAATTTTCTAGAGCAATTGAATTGAGTTGAAGCCCTTGTACTACTTTTCGAAGTTGTGTGGTACACACACTGTATATAAGATTTTTAGAGCAGTTGTTATTAGTACAGTTTTGTTGTAAAATAATGCAATTCTCTGGGGGTGGTGCGCGTATACCAATATCGTCTTTCAAGTACGTAAACACTCCCAACAGCAATCGTGTTTTAGAAACATCCATCCAACACTGCATTAACAGAACAATAAACAGGTAGATGGATAAATAAACAGGAATTAGGTACGTGCGTGTACTGTACAGTTGAGCAATTATTGTTTTTATTGTGATTGCAATAAGCGTTTTGTGTTTGCTTATTCTTACAGAAAATTGAATAGTGGAAACATAATTGGTTTCATTGCCAATTTTGGCTACGATACTTCACGTTATTTTCGGGATAAACAGATATTTGTTGAAGTTATTGCGCAAGTTTGTTTAAACGCTAATTACCATAAATACGTTGTTTGTACTTAGAGTTATTACTTGGATTACATCATTTGTCTACATCACAGCTAGTGTCACCATGACCGTAGGACTTCGGTCTTACGTAACAGTGCAATAGGAACATTGCATCGATATAATTGGACAGGTAAAGAACTGAAACGGATTGTCGTATTAGGTAATATAGAAAATCGACAATTTTATGCCAGTTTGCTTTTCTTGAAGTTCACCTATTTGTTCCTTTATAATAGAGCCTGTGACAAAAGCAGCCATTTGTTATATAATAGAAAATTGAGTGTGAAAACGTTCGATACTGCTTTAAAGATCTTGCGTGTTATACCGTAATTTATCTACTATCAATGCATGATATAATTTTTTACGACATTTATTTGAATGTTATAATAATTACATAGGTAATTTTGCTTTAAAGATGCCAAATCTGGCTATCGGAACGCTTGGAATATTTGAGGGATGTAACGTTCCCGCTGCCAATGGATTATTCCAACATGGTTTAAGATATTCGCATGATTATTTTTTCTTGTGTCAATTAAACATAGATCTAGGACTGTTCGCTAATAATTTTCATTAAAAACCAGAAATTCAACTTTAAAATCTACTTCACAATCTATGAAAATCGGACATATTGTAGCTAGAATATTTATCACATTTTTCGTTTTTTTTAGAAATTATAATCGTAGAGTTATAGATTAGACTTTTCATTTTGACGGTATCAAAAAAATATAACAAAAGTGTTCCGTACTGGCTAGCAAAGTTTCTGAAGCACTTATATCAGAAACCGCATCCTGATCCGATTTTGATAAAATTTATTTATTGCATAATTAGTTGCAAAAACCAAAATTCACGATTCTACTTTAAATAGTTCCCAATTGCGACAGGGGGACACAATTGACACTCCCCGCATGTGGTCGTACTGAACTGTAAAAAGATAAAAACAAAAAAAATGTTTCACATGCTCTAGTGTTGCAAAAAAAATATCTTTTGACCCTTTTTCGATATTTCGATGTATGAAAACCGCCCTAAATATATGTGCACACAACAAACCATTTAGATTTGTCTGAGTTTGGGTCATTACATATGCGTCAATTTTATTGTTGTACCTATAGCACTTATAGTTCAGGAAAAAGAACACTGTGAGAGACAAACAGACATACAGACTGAGAGACAGACGGACGAACACGCAGAATGGTAAAACAAAGAGGGGTCTCTCATATAACTTCGCTTAAATGGATAAATGGATCAACCTGTATAACAGATTCCCGAGGAGTGAATCACTGGTGGATTTCTTGTACACTGCCTTTGGATTTCCGTCGCCAACCGGAGATTTCCATTGCATTAATACAGCATGTTATTGGCCAAATGAGAACACATCCTATGAGCACCGGATTGGACTAATTTCGTATAAAACGTTTTTAGACAAATAATATACGTCAACTTCCAACTACGTCTTCCGTTATTTCTGTTCTCTGCGTCATATCAGGTAAAATCTGTCACGGAATTACGATGGACAAGAAATTTGCCGGGAAAGGGAAAGTTTAAAATTTGTGTTGTCACAGAAGGATTGGAATTTGAACATTTAATGAACTGATTATTAAGAGTGGCGTGTACCGTGGATTTTCTGTTGCACACTCAACATGACAAAACATTTTTTACCGTTTAGGAATTTGGAACACAGGTTCATGGAAGTCTATTCCAAATGTTAGAACGTTATGGAAAAAAATCAGTTACAATACGTGAAGCGCTAAAAGAGGCTTTACTGAGCGTGTCTGACTGCGGCAGATGATAACGGTACAAGTCATTATTGAGGAAATTTAGACTCAGCAAACCATTTTTTTGTTTATTATTTTTTCCACTGCGCGGCTAGCTCTGGGGTACTGCGGCAGTACCCCAGAGGTAGCCAGTTCGATGCTCTCAGAAAAGAAAATGTGATATGACATGATAACTGAACCCAGGAAAAGCCACCGGAAGTGGCTAGTCAAAAAATTGAGTTTTTCCGTTTTTTGCAGTCTATTTTTGATTTAAGAAATATCGCAAAATTTTGTTAGAGAAATGCTATTAAAATAACTCTAACCACACGAACTTTTCGGTCAATCGCAAAACATACTTACCTAGTTTTCTTTTTTACTTATAAGTAACCCACTGCGTTTTCTTGGAGAAACCAGCATCCCGAGACAAGCTTTGTTTCCCCGCCTATAATTTGGTTCAACGTTCCTTGTTTTCTATCAGGTACTCGCCGGAATATAAATACTATACTATGATATTCAATAAACCCCGCGTTTCGTCTGTAGCTTCGGTGTTGTGTTTGTTCTAGCTCAAAGTGAGTGGATAGCTCCGAGTCCTACTCTGTACGCTGCGAAATGCTCCCCCTAATCTAGCGCGCCCAGCAATTTTTGCATTCAGTGTCCGCCTACTTTGTACTTTTGGAATGCTACGTCCCTTCCGACACCCCTCCGCAGTAACTGTTCGTCGGCGTTCCGACAGCCTTAAGCAAATATGATAGTTGTGGTCACGCTAATAGTAGATAAAACGTTGTAAGAAACTCTTATCTAACTTCATATTGCGATACACGATGGGTTTTCCCATCTTATATCATAATATGAACTGTCACAATACTTGCATTTTAAATTAAAGTTACCGTGAAAAATTCCCATCGATATTTAAATAAAAGAAATGAACCACCGTACATACGTTATTTATTGGCAGACATCTTATCCGCTATAAAGTTTTATCGCATATCCCTAGGCGACTCGAAAAAGTTTCCATGAATCGAGCCTCATGATTGCTCTGTAGTACATGAACGAATAAAATATGTGATACACCGCAATAAACGAAGTTAAAACATTTTTATATCTCTATTATTATGCTGCCGTTGCTATACGGGATCCGCAACTGCAGTTTGAAATTGTGTACGTCAGCTTGTTCGTCAAAGGTTAATATCGTTTTTCCAGGGAATATTAAATTCATATTGCAGAATTATAAGTTATCCATGCAGCTTGTTGAGCGGTGTCATTGACTCGCTGACAGTCATTTGGCTTTCCATGGAATATAAAATGCATATTATTTGCATTAAACTTCATGCAAAGCACGCAACAGGCGTGGCGCAGGACCAAAATGCACCAGGAGTATTTGTTCGAAATCAAGCGGATCCTTTTACTTTTTTTCTTCTAAAGTTTCTTGTAATTTACAGAATTTTGCATTCGATGTGTTATGTCCGGTATCTCGTCAGGAAAGGTATTTTTTTAAAGAAAATCCGCTATTACTAATGAAAATAGCACGCTAAAACGTTGGATATCTCTGCGTTGGCAAAACCTACTTGGGATTATATGTAAATAAACGCCATGCCTACGGGACCTATAGTTTAGTTGCAATTTGTCGACAATAATTTCTAATTATTCATATTTTCCATTCCAGAAAGAAAACTCTTCGTTGGCATGTTGAGCAAGAAACTGTGCGAGAACGACGTGCGCGCAATGTTCACCTCCTACGGCACAATAGAAGAGTGCACCGTCCTCCGAGACAGCATCAGCGGCCAATCCAAAGGCTGCGCCTTCGTCACCTTCGCTAGCAAACAGTCGGCGATGAGCGCCATCAACGTGCTCAATCACTCCCAGACGATGGAAGGCTGCTCGGCACCTCTAGTCGTCAAATTCGCCGATACCCAAAAAGAAAAAGAGATCAAGCGGCAGCAGCAGATGCAGGCGAACGTGTGGAACGCGCTCACTGCGCCTCCTCTGCAGCAGCCGCCTCCGGCTCGGTACGGGCCAGTGCTCGCCAACGACGCCGCGTCGCTGCAGCTTCTCCAGGCGATGGGCGGGTCGGCGCTGCTCCAGCAGCAGCTGCTCGCCGGCACGGATAACCTGCTGGCACCGATCGGGGTGCAAAATTTAGTGACTTTAGCCGCCATGTCGCAGCCGGCAGCGTCCACGCCGCTGTGCATGGCCGGTTTGTTAGGGAAAAGCAATGGTGTCGATAGGACCTTGCCGGCGAGTTTTCAGACTGGTCTGCCGTCGGCGGCTGACTTAAGTAGTTACGGATCGCTGTTCACGAACGCGACGCTTTCGGCGGCGGCGATCGCGGCAGCGGGAAAACATATTGAAGGTAAGAGATGTGTATAACTCATATTTTCTGCAATGTACGGCTTTTAACAGATAATGCAAATAGGCCAAGTTTCATAATAGTTTGGTTGAGTAGAGAAAGCACGCTATGACGACACATACGTCATGAGCGTATTTTCGTCCGCCATTATTGTGACGTAGGCCTTCTTCTCTATTCGGCTGAATTATACATTGGAAATTACGAAACCTTGGAGTCCCCAATAACATTTACGAGTATTTGGGACTAGAATTTCGTGTTTGCAACACGAAATTTTTCATCTTTTCAAGTATTGTAAGTGAGACGCGCTTGTTGCGAGTTGGTGATACTTCAGAATTTGACAGAAGAACTTACTTGGAGTAATGCTAAAAGTTTGCGAGGCAAATTTGTTTGCCACGTCCAAGCTCAACCACACTCGCGAGACTCGGTTAATTTGTCTAAACGAACTAACTTGTTACCACCTTTTACAAGTTTGGAGTTTATTCAAATTTAAATTATACTTCTGCATAGTTATCCTCGGTTGCAAATTATGCAACCGGTAACTAGATTACAGTATTCTGACTGTTGCCTCTTCTAGTGAAATGTTTAAAAGCCGCCTAGTTCTTGTTTTCTCATAGGAGCAGCAGAGATAGAGCCTTGGGGTTTTCGCGAACCATAGTTACATTCTTGAGTATAACAGAAAGCTGAAACCAGAATTTGGATATCGTTTTTAGTTTAAGAAAAAAAAATATTGATTTTCATTGTAACATAAAAAAGAAAAATTAACTAAAACAAATATTCAAATAAACCCCCATTCTGTATCAGACAGTATTCCAGCCTCTTATAGAAAGAATTTCTCACATTCGCAAGTTGCCGATCGTTTATTAAGTTGCATTCCGCAAAAATAGCATTCCTTAAAGAATCAATATTTGGGTGACGAGTTTTATAAATCTTATTTTTTAAATGACCCCACAAGAAAAAGTCACGCGGTGCCAAATCGGGAGATCTAGCTCGCCAGTTTATAGCACCACCTCGACCAATCCAGCTCTCTGTAAATATTTCATTTAATAATTCCCTCACTTGTGCTCCAAAATGTGCTGGGCATCCGCCATGTTGAAAGCAGACCTCCCGATTCGCATGTGCAACTTCTTCTAATGCAGGGCCAATATGGTTAATTAAAAGATCTAAATAAGCTTCTCAATTTAAATTTCCCTGTATTTCAAATGGTCCTATAATGCGATTATTAAAAATGCCTGCCCAAATACTGATTTTTTGAGGGTATTGCGTTGTAGTGGCTAGATTTATTCTGGGATTTTCCTGGGCCCAATGCCTAACGTTTTGTGAATTTGGCTCTTGATTTAAAGTGAAAGTACACTCATCGGTAAAACAAATTGATGAGAGGAAGCTGCGATCCCGATTAGCCCGTTCTTGCATTTCTTCACAGAAAGTTTGCCTTGATTCTTCGTCAAAAAGAAGTAACTCTTGGTGACATTGGAATTTAAAGGGATATTTTTTTTAATATGTTACGGACAGTTTCTCTTGAAATATTACATTCTAGAGCAATAGACCTTAAACTAGATGTTTGACTAGCAGTTATCAGGCCTATTACCATTTCCTCTACCTCAACATTTAGATTTATTGGAACGACTAAAAAAATCAATGATAAGATTAATTTTAGTTTTGTTTCACTCCACGTTATCACTTGTTAAATTTCTCATAATTCCAGTAAAATTTAAGTTAGCGAACAATAAGGAATTAGCAACTAGGTAATAATAATAAGCGAATCAGAATTATCTAAATAAAAACCAAGTAAATTTATTAGTAAAAATTACCTTCTTTCAATGAAAGATTCCCAGTATCTTCAAATTTCTTAACTAAATTTTTTATTGTTGTTACCGAAGGAATAGGACTGTTATTGAATTTTACAGAAAATAAGTCACGGACTACCCGCAGACTATTGCCGCCGTAAAATGTTTTCACAATGAAAACCTTTTTTCTCAACTGAATAAATATTTTTGTTCATTTTGAAACCCGAATTTTAAATTGTCGATAAATAATGTTGACAGTTCAGACGAATTAGAAATTAGAATCGAGGGAGTCTTTGATTAGAATAAATTAAATTGTCGTAGGTAATCTGATGAATATCCGTGTTTTAATTTGAAAATTATTAGTGTAATTTTTGCTTTTAATGCTTTAATAAATTGGAAAATTGCAGTTTTTGATATCCTCATACGCAGAAAAAAATAGTCTTTCGATTGCTAGGTACCTTTACCACCACTGTAACTACACATGGGGAGCAGGAATCCCCAAAAATGTAATTGCCCATGTTATTTCCCCATGTACACATGGATAGATTGATGGCAGTAATTAAAAAATAGGATGGGCTTGCAAATATCGGAAAGCTGCATGTGTTGCCTCTGCTACCTCGGCTTGATTGTTGTATCTTCGTATGTATATTTTTTCTTTTAAAAATGCCCAAACAAAAAAGTCTAATATACTCAGATCTGGTGATCTTGCAGGCCACAATATAGGTCCATTTGTACCCAGCCATCTACCCGGAAAATGATTTTCTAAATAATTTCTAACTATTGCAGAATTGTGTGCAGGGGCACCATCTTGTTGGAAATATACCCTGTTTATGTTTATTAACGGAACGTTTTCCATTATCGCCTCTGCGTTAATATTCAATAAATTAATGTATCCCAATCCCGTTAAGTTTCCATAAAAAATTTGGTATGCTAGTTGACCACCCAAAATAAAACACGAAACGTTAAATCCAAAACGTCCTTGCCTCTGACGTTCAAAAGCTTGGTGCTGATTTGTATCAGACCAGTGACGCACATTATGCCTGTTAAATAAATTGGAACCAATTCGTAAAGCGGGAATTTACGAAATTGCATGCGGAAATTTCTACAAAATCTATTTTAACTCGTTTTAAAGAACATCAGGCTCATTACAAGTACGGTCGTATAGATAAATCTAGTATGATGTAACCATTTCCCTATAGTGAAGAGGCAGCAGTTTCAAGGGAACATAGTTGATTATTTCGGCACTTTAAAGGGTGCCCAAAAATAAGCTCTTTTCACGCAAAAATATCGCTACAGTGACAGTGCGACTACTATCACATTTAGGAGACTATGGAGCAGTAGCTTGAGGTTTACATAATAATTTGTTTTTTGTATTAATAAGTGTACCTTATACCCACATAAATTACTTCGACTATTATTCGTAATTAAGACCCATATCAGCCGTAGTAAAGTCTGTAAATAACAATTATTGCCGTTAACGCTAACGAGGGGACACTTTTTATTTTGCCTACATTAAAAATGACAAGAAGTAAAAAGTAACTAGAACGGCATTTTTTTATTTCTACTCAATCTCCCAACAGAATACTTAAATATTGCGAAATTGCCTTTTTCATTGTGTTGTACTAGTATTCTATGTAAAGTGCTACATTTTCAATTACCTGAGCAAAGTAGATCGTCCTTACGGAATTTTCCTACCGATAAGCAAACATTCAAAATATTCCACGTTGAAACTGTAATATTCAGTACGGAAACACAGTTTTATGTAATGGTGTAAAAATTGATACTGCTTACTGGCTAGTCGATGCATTGTGCTAGGAAATTATACGCCAGCAAAGTCTGTTTATAATTTACAGTGCAAATAAGAGAGATCGTTACCGACGAATTATGTGAACTTCATAATTTGATTTACACTACAGTGTGAATTACATTATTAACGTTGCACCACAAGTTAGTCAAGATGAGAAATTAAATGCTTCTGCCTGAGAAGAGACTGTAACAATGGATTGCAAATTAAATACACTTAGGTACGCTTCGTTCAATCGCAACCGATTAATGTTTTGCGTTAGGTCCGGAAATCTGGATGGCAATAAACAGCTTCGGGTCGCCTTCATAAATTTCTATTTTGAATAATAAGAAGTATGTTTTGCGACCCCTTGCTTCCTGGTATACCATGTTGCTTGGCATTAAATTACTCAACTTTGCCCTCATTTAACCGGCTTCGTGTCTCTTACCGTTTTCTAGATCCCGATAATACTGTAATTAAGCAATCTTACAAATAATAATTAACTTGCCTGCAATTTTAGATTGACGTAAGCACTGGTATATCATGCAATTAGATATAACACTTAACAACTTTAGAGATCTGGTAAAAATTGAGAGCAACATTCGCCGAGTTGTCCGTACCCGACCCATTTTTACAGGATGACAGGAGAACAAATAGACGACCGAATAGCAACGAGAAAAGTGACCCCATGGAAATACCAACGAAAATGATGAGCTCAAAAGTTATACTGCTTTAGTATTATTGAATGACTCAAAGGTGTTCCATTGTATCAGCCATGATGTTTTATTATCCGTTATGGTGGTTTTTCCTAAGGGCCCTATATTTGTCTGTAAAAGTTATTTAAAAGCCTGTACACAAACGGTCAGACTGGATGGGAGATCACTGGAAAACATCTTGAACTGTGGGATTCCACAGGGCTCAATTCTCGACCCTCTACTGTTCTTGATTTAATATATATGTTACCGGTAAAACCCGAATTCCGTGAAAACCCGTTTTAACTAGTTTGAACTAGAAATAACAAAGAGCCTTTGTGAAAACTAGTTTTAACTAGTCAAAACGCGAACTGACGGGACGTATTTGTAAAAACCCGAATAAATAATAATTTTTAATGGGTTTCGGGTTCTAACTGCTATTTTCAGTCACAACTAGTTTTACCGAGTTGTGCGTTTGAGGGAACTAGTTTCAACTCGTAGAATCAGTAAAAATCCGTAATTTGTATTCTCTTGCATAACATTAAAAAACTAAGTGAAATTTAGGTTTTATTAAACTGTAAAAAACAAAATATATTCATAATACCGTGTGCCCGGAGAATTCAGAAGCATCCTGTTTACCATTGGAAATTTGAAAATTGCGATTTCTATATCCCCAAAGTGTTTTAAGGATATTTCCAGTATCAAAGCACATACAATGTGCACCAGAGAACGTTTTTGCGTAATAATTTTCAAAGTTTAACAAAATATTTTAAAAAATTGTATCGTCAGACAATCATCTTAGTGTAAAGAGCACGACATCCATCTGCGCATTGGGTTAGTGAGTTCAATCGCAGAACGGCTGATATGGCATCTAGCATACGAAGGTTCGAATCCAACGGTGGTTATTTTTTACACTTGTATTGTATTTTGAATGAGCAGCGATTGATTTCTATCAGTAAAGTTGCATAATTAAACGTTTTATAATTTTTAATTAAACTGGCAATGGATTTATTAGAAAATTATTCACGTTATTAAAGGCAGTAACATTGCAACAATACCTAGAAAATTAGTTATTATTATTTACTTAAATGTATTAAAACTTTGTTTATTCATTTTAATTTGTTGTGCTCTTTATACTACTTGTATTTAAACTGAGTTGATTCCCATGCGCGTTTAAACTTTGAAAATTATTCTGCAAAAACTTTCTCTGGTGCACATTGTATTTGTTCTGATACTCGAAATAGCCTTAAAACACTTTGGGGGCATAGAAATCGCAATTTTAAAATTTTCCATATGTTAAACAGGATGCTTCAGAATTTCCGGTACACGCGGTATAACATAAACCATAATGCAAACGCGTGTTTTACACTGTTTTTTATTATTTGTTTCGGCATGGCTCGCTATTGTGGCATTTCGAGTTGCATAATACCTTTGCTTTTTTACACTTGCACATGTTGCTTGCGCAACCCAAATACCTAACCCTGCACAGATCCACTAGCTAGAGAAGCAGCACTTCTTAGTGGCACCGTTTTATCTCACGAAGAATGGAATATTTCGGGTTTTTACTGATTCTATGAGTTGAAACTAGTTCCCTCAAGCGAACGACTCGGTAAAACTAGTTTTGACTAAAAATCACAGTTAAAACTCGAAGCCCATTAAAACTTATTATTTATTCGGGTTTTTACAAATAAGTCCCGTCAGTTCGCGTTTCGACTAGTTAAAACTAGTTTTCACGAAGGCTCTTTGTTAATTCTAGTTCTAACTAGTTAAAACGGGTTTTCACGGAATTCGGGTTTTACCGGTAACATATATAATAAATAAAGCCGTTTATTATTATCATATCGAGAAAGAACCAAAATTATGGTGTATATGCCGGTAATGTAGGGGTACGATTCTAAGAATAATTTTGTGCAAAAACATGTAACGTGTATACTTCCTTCAGTTGATTGTATAAGTGGCCTTTTTGGCATCAGTGGGTTGCCCAGGAGTTTATCTATCCATTGATAATAGTTTGATCAACTTCCAGTTAGTTATATTTCGTAATGCCGTTCTCAAATTACATGACCACTTGTGGATGTTTGAAGAGATCGAGCTGGGAAGAGGCAAAACGTTGTTAGAAGAGGGATAAACATGGTTGGGAAGTATTGTTCTCTGAACTGTAATACAATCCGAGCAAGTCGAGATGATTCGGGGGCAAGCGGTCTATGTCTCTTTCGTGAAATGATTATGACGAATATTACTAGAGTTTAGATTTTACCTGGAAAGAAAACTTGTGTGTGTCAGCTCCGACACACGACTGGAGTTTACTCCTTACGAACGATTATTTTAACTTCAATCATTTGATAATAGGGTACACGCGAATGTCAGTTTTATACCCAAATGTGTATTTACCAGATGGTTTATGTTCGAAAATGTCCAACTACATCAAAATATAAATTGTTTATAAATTCAGTTAGAAGCATGAAACAAGTAGGGAAGTTAGAGAATTTGAAAATTGAGATGGATAGGTTAGCATTAGACGTAGTAGGTATCAGTGAAGTGCGATGGCCAGAAGCTGGAGACTTCTGGAGCGGAGATTTTAGAGTAATACACACAGGATCTGTAGGAGGAAATTCGGGAGTAGGAATTGTTATGCGGAAAAAAGTAGGACAGAGTGTAGAAAATTTCTTACAGCAAAGTGACAGGGTAGTTATGGTTAGGTTAGATTCGAAACCTGTAAAAACAGTAATAATACAGGTATATATGCCCACTTCTAACTACAGTGATGAGGCCGTAGAGGCAGTTTATAGTGATATTGAATATGTGCTAGATTTTGTGAGAGGGCACGAAAATTTAATAATTACAGGAGATTTCAATGCAGTCGTAGGCACAGGGCGAGAGGGCGGAATAGTTGGCCCCTTTGGATTAGGCAATAGGAACGATAGGGGAGTTAGACTGATAGAGTTCTGCGATAAACATAACTTAACGGTCGCGAACACTCTATTTCACCATCATGTTAGGAGATGTTATACGTGGAAGATGCCAGGAGACTTAGGGAGATATCAAATAGATTACATTCTCGTTAGGCAAAGATTTAGAAATCAAGTTAGGGATTGTAGAAGTTATCCAGGAGCAGATATAGATAGTGATCACAACATAGTCGTTATGAAAGCCAATCTTAAATTTAAGATTTTGAAAAAAAGAAGCGGAAGAAGGTATCTTGACCCAGAGAAACTAAAAGATGATGATACGCGCGATAAGTTCGAGAAAAAGACAAACGAAGTACTAAAGGGCGCGGGTGGAAATATTGTTAGGGACATAGAGGCAGAATGGAATTGCATTAAAAATAGTTTAGTTTCCTCAGCTAGGGATATTTTGGGTCATAAACAGAATGAAAGTAGGAAACCCTGGATAACAAAACATATTGTGAGTCTAATAGAGGAAAGGCGAAAATATAAAAATAGGTTAGATGAAACAGGGAAACAAAGATATAAGGCGATCAAGTGGGAAATTATTCGGGAATGTAGGAAAGCGAAAGAGCAATGGATCGATAATAAATGCAAAGAAGTGGAAGATAAATTCGAAGTAGGAAAGACTGATGAAGCATATAAAATAATTAGGAGAAATTTTAGAGAAATTGGATCTAGTACCAAAAACATTAGAAATGAGGCAGGAGATATCCTAATCGGAAGTGGGGAGAAGGCAGATAGGTGGAAAGAATATTTAGGAAACTTATATGCGGGACAGGAAGTGCAAGATATATTAGAAAGCGAAAGCAGTGTAGAGGGGGATAACCTAGGGAGTCCTATAATGAGAGAAGAGTTTGAGATAGCACTAAAAAGTTTAAGGAATAATAAAGCACCAGGTATAGATGGCTTGCAGGCAGAAATCTTAAAGTGCGCAGGTCAAGAGGTAATAGATTGTTTATTTAAACTAGTTAGTCGCATATACCTGACAGGCGAGATTCCAGAAGATTACAAACGGAACATCATAGTAGCTTTGCCAAAAAGAAAAGGCGCGGATAGATGCGAAAATTTTAGAACTATCAGTTTAACTTCCCATGCGTCAAAAATTTTAACTAGAATTGTGCAAAGAAGGATGGAGAAAAAGGCGGAAGAAATATTAGGAGAAGATCAGTTCGGATTTAGACGAAATAGAGGAACGCGCGAGGCCATTCTAGCTTTACGAGTAATTATAGAAAAAACGATAGAAAAGAGAAAGAGCGTCTATATAGGATTTGTAGATTTAGAAAAAGCCTTCGACAACGTAAAATGGGGGAAGATGTTCGAAGTGCTGAGAAAGGTAGGGATGAAATACAGGGACAGAAGAATAATACATAATCTCTACAAAGAGCAAAAGGCAGTTATAGAATGTGAGCAGGAACAAAGGGAAGTAGATATCCGGAAGGGAGTGAGACAGGGATGTGCATTGTCACCTCTAGTTTTCAACTTATATATCGAAGATGCGATTAATATTGTTAAGGAAAGAACAGCCTCAGGTATCAATGTACAGGGCCAAACTATTAACATGCTCAGATTTGCGGATGATATAGCAGTGTTAGCATCTAGCAAAGAAGAATTAGGAGCGGCTTTGAATGAAATGGAAGCAGTTTTGACACAGGGCTTCGGCATGAAAATCAATAAAAAGAAAACTAAAATTTTGGTATGTAGGGGATGTGAAAATAGAACTAAAATGGAAATACAAATTGGAAATGAGAAGATAGAGAAGGTCGCGGATTTCTGCTACTTAGGAAGTAAAATAACTCAAGACGGTAGGAGCACTAAAGATATAAAACAAAGAATGGCGCAGGGCCGAGTTGCGTTTAACAAAAAGAAACAACTGTTATGCTCGAGAACGGTTAATATAGAGACTAGGAAGAGACTCTTAACGTCGTATGTATGGAGTACGGCATTATACGGGTGCGAAACTTGGACAATAGGAGAAGCGAATAGAAAAAGAGTAGAAGCGTTTGAAATGTGGTGCTACAGACGCATGATGAAGATACCGTGGATAGATAAGGTTAGCAATAGGGAAGTATTAGAAAGAGTTGGGGAAAAGCGAAAGGTATGGAAAACAATAAAGAGTAGGAGAGATAGGATGGTAGGACACCTTCTAAGACACGAAGGAATAGTTCGTGACATACTAGAGTCAGAGATAGGAATAAAAAGAGGTAGGGGTAGGCCTAGATTAGACTACTGCTCTCAAATAGTTAGGGATGTAGGATGTTCTACTTTTAGGGAAATGCGTAGGTTAGCTCAGGATAGAAAAGAATGGAGGTACGCGTCCAACCAGTCTTCGGACTGAGAACCTTATGATGATGATGATGAAATTCAGTAATTAAGTGACAATCTGCTAAACGTCGATCCCACTGGCAATGAAATAAATACTTTTCCTGATGTTCGAATAGGCGTTGATTCACATTTCGGCACTAAGCAATATTTGGAGTATTTAATATTAGGTTTTTCCATATTAAATCAAAAGATTCAACAAATTTAGGAACGAACAAACACTGCAAATGCTGACTTTACAACGCCAACTGTCATTATACTCTGTCACTCTATTTTCACTATTTCCATGCTCTATGCAGTCAAACATAAACAGCCGTATCCATAGATACGTACAAAATTTCAATGCGACAGGTAACGTAACGCTTGATTTTACTGCTCATAAAATTTCCATACCGCGGGCTCTGAAAATCGATTCTTAAGGAGTAAACTCCAAAAATGAAGGAAATGGCAGTTTTTAAAGTCAAATTACTGACAGGCAGGCAACAAAATTGAATTCGCCTAGCTGCATTTTGGTTTGGTATTAATTTGCTAGCGACCGGACAGCAATTATAATTGGGCTACTGCGAATATATGCGGTGACCAAGTTCCAACGTACGAAGAAATAAATAAAATTACCCAAATTAAAGCGCAACATATGCATCTGCATTTAGTGAATAAATAACGTTACTTTTAGAGCTTTAGTCACATTACAACTCTGCACACATACGCTTTCATTAGCTCCCGGAAAATAATGAACTGGAAATAGCCAGTTGCGGACTACCTGGGTATGATTATTTTAAAGTTGCAAAATGCGTCCGGATGCATTTGGATATTGATAAGCTCGGCTGCACTACATGCGATTTACGATCTGGGCGAAATTACGCCTCGTACAGAAAACTGAAATGTTCAGCGTTTCAGTTAAAATTACACACGAGGGAATTTTTATATCGATAAAGTTTCAAAAAGTCACATTTCTAAATGTTTGATTAGGGTAAACAGAATAAGGTGCGTCCATGTATTGTACAAACTGAACCAACTTTTACAACACCTACTCTCTTCTCTCCTTGCCTTTCTCATTGATAGTCCTTAGTTTACCATTACAGCACAGTGTAATTCGAAACCTACACACTGAAGTAAATAAGTAAAAAATGCGGCTGCTGCCATCTGGAATGTAAATAAAGGAAATTTAAGATTGCAAATCAAGTTATTGTAAACAATTTGCAATACTCTGTACGATATAAACTTTCTAGTTCTCTTGAAGCTTTTTCACCATTATTCAAATAAGATTTCTATAGCGATTGAATTAGGCACCTACCATATGAAGAAATGCCACACATTTTTATGAAACGCATGGACAGTAGCCCAAGCAACAATAATACAATAATACAAACAATAATACGACTGATTCTGTTCGCAAATATGATGAGACGAGACTTGTCTAGATTAAATTTTAATTTTTATCCTGAACTAAGATTTCTAATGGTTTCCAGGTCTTCACTAATGTTTGCTTGTGCAGAATGTATAACGCTTAAACGGAAATTGTAAAAATTTTGCGTATCATCCGCATAAACCCGAACACGACAATGGTCAGAGAACGACAATATATCTGTAGTATAAATAGAAAAGAGCAATGGTCCCAAAACAGAACCCTGCGGCACTCCAGAACCAACACTTACAGCAGACGACAAGATGTTGTCAATTTTTATTTCCTGGAACCTATTCTTAAGATATGAGCTAACAAGAGACTGTGAATCTAGGGAAAGACCGTAATATTTCAATTTTACAGTAAGTAAGGCACAACTTATTGTATCGAATGCCTTTGAAAAATCTAGCAGTACCAAAATGCCAATCTCACCTCTATCAACAGCACTAATAACATCGTTAGCTACCTCAACAAGTGCTGTAGCTGTACTGAATTGACTCCTAAAGCCACACTGAGCTGAACTGCCTATACATTAATAACTAAAGCGACTTTGCAGCCAAAATATCTCTGTTTATCATGCAATGAATCCAAACAACTTCGGAATTTTCGTTCTTTACGCTTGCTTGTGAACTACTATGGCACTTTTCTGATTGAAATGCAATCAAGGAGGGGGGAGTGTTGTTCAAGATGAGTAAAGGGGACGCAAACAGGAAATGTTTGGGAACAAGCAAACTGAAACTGATCCGTTGGTAGCTCACTGCATTCAGGTATTTTCGAATTGCAACGAGCATGCTCGCTTGATAGATTGAGACATATGCTCATATCATAAATTAATTCCGAACTCCAGTCTCGGAAATTTCTTAAGAATTAAATTTGAAGTTCGGCCAATCAACCACCATTACTTACTTATGTCGCGGTTAATTGTAGGTCTACCTGTACTATTTTCAGATGAAGGCATCCACTACCTACACTGTACAAATAACTTTCTACAACCGCAGATATAAAGTGTTTAATGACGATTGTGATGTACTGGAACGGCTACTTGCGGCATAGAACGGAAAACGTACCTGCGTAATGTAATCATGGATTCGAAAACTTTCCATTTTCAAGTATTGGTATTGGGTAATACTGTTTTAATGAATGGTTAACCTCTAATGTGTCATAATATTCTAATTTTGTGTGGTCAGAATTTAAAGTTCCTCATCAGTGGATTATCGAAATTTCTGGATTGTACAATATTTAACTAACCTGTATTATTTCTATCACGCAATTCTCATATAGGTACATTTTCAAGGCTGTTCAAGGTTATTAAGGTGTACACGAAGATCTGCGGAAATGCTTTATTTACTTACAGGGGTCCTTGAATTGCAGACGTCTGCAAAATTATTAACACGATTATTCGGTAGTACATTTCAAAAGAGCAATGATAAGCACGACAGAGAATTTCCAGAACTCTAAAAGAGTTGACTGTCTGCTAATTACATTATTGAATTATTCCATCATTTTTTAATGAATCGTTCAAAAATACCCCTCCGTTTGTCAGCAGACTCAGATTACACAAACGAGTCGTAGTGCGCATGTGCAGAAGTACACTGACAATCAGCTGTTCTTAGTTTTTCGGACGAATGCACTGTCAGATCTTATAAACTTCGTGTAGAATATTCGTAAGTAAATAGTAGAATACCAAACAAGGAAGGTGTTTGAAAGACGGAAAATTATAAATGTTAGTTCCCAGTGATATCGTTCGTAAAATTGTGAGGCTGAATCCCGAAGGCGTGCCTGGTTCTTGCTTGAAATACTGGAATGTTAACCAACATACTTCAATTATGCAGGTTTTTTATATGCAGCAGTGAAAATCAATCAATTTTTTAAAAGAAAACTGAGAAAAAGGATCTAGTAGACAGATGCGTATTTTTCTGCAATGTTTGTATACAACTACAAATAATTCTTATTTTAAAGACTTAACAAGTAATGATGTAAAACCTGGAAACGTTCAATACACTTTTCCATTTCGAATTTTTGGCTCTTACACATTTTCATCCACGCAATTTATACCGTGTGACAAACTTCCATGTGTACATGGGGAAATAACATGGGCAATTACATTTTTGGGGATTCCTGCTCCCCATGTGTAGTTACAGTGGTGGTAAAGGTAGCAATCGAAAGACTATTTTTTTCTGCGTATGAGGATATCAAAAACTCTGCAATTTTCCAATTTATTAAAGCATTAAAAACAAAAATTACACTAATAATTTTCAAATTAAAACACGGATATTCATCAGATTACCTATGACAATTTAATATATTCTAATCCCTTGATTCCCTTGATTCTAATTTCTAATTCGTCTGAACCGTCAACATTATTTATCTACAATTAAAAATTTGGGTTTCAAAATGAACAAAAATATTTATTCAGTTGAAGAAAAGGTTTTCATTGTGAAAACATTTTACGGCGGCAACAGTCTGCGGGTAGTCCGTGACTTATATTCTGTAAAACTCAATAACAGTCCTATTCCTTCGGTAACAACAATAAAAAAATTAGTTAAGAAATTTGAAGATACTGGGAATCTTTCATCGAAAGAAGGTAATTTTTACTAATAAATTTACTTGGTTTTTATTTAGATAATTCTAATTCGCTTATTATTATTACCTAGTTGCTAATTCCTTATTGTTCGCTAACTTAAATTTTACTGGGATTATGAGAAATTTAACAAGTGATAACGTGGAGTGAAACAAAACTAAAATTAATCTTATCATTGATTTTTTTAGTCGTTCCAAGAAATCTAAATGTTGAGGTAGAGGAAATGGTAATAGGCCTGATAACTGCTAGTCAAACATCTAGTTTAAGGTCTATTGCCCTAGAATGTAATGTTTCAAGAGAAACTGTCCGTAACATATTAAAAAAAACAAATATCATCCCTTTAAATTCCAATGTCACCAAGAGTTACTTCCTTTTGACGAAGAATCAAGGCAAACTTTTTGTGAAGAAATGCAAGAACGGGCTAATCGGGATCGCAGCTTCCTCTCATCAATTTGTTTTACCGATGAGTGTACCTTCACTTTAAATCAAGAGCCAAATTCCCAAAACGTTAGGCATTGGGCCCAGGAAAATCCCAGAATAAATCTAGCCACTACAACGCAATACCCTCATCATCATAAGGTTCTCAGTCCGAAGACTGGTTGGACGCGTACCTCCATTCTTTTCTATCCTGAGCTAACCTACGCATTTCCCTAAAAGTAGAACATCCTACATCCCTAACTATTTGAGAGCAGTAGTCTAATCTAGGCCTACCCCTACCTCTTTTTATTCCTATCTCTGACTCTAGTATGTCGCGAACTATTCCTTCGTGTCTTAGAAGGTGTCCTACCATCCTATCTCTCCTACTCTTTATTGTTTTCCATACCTTTCGCCTTTCCCCAACTCTTTCTAATACTTCCCTATTGCTAACCTTATCTATCCACGGTATCTTCATCATGCGTCTGTAACACCACAGTTCAAACGCTTCTACTCTTTTTCTATCCGCTTCTCCTATTGTCCAAGTTTCGCACCCGTATAATGCCGTACTCCATACATACGACTTTAAGAGTCTCTTCCGAGTCTCTATATTAACCGTTCTCGAACATAACAGTTGTTTCTTTTTGTTAAACGCAACTCGTCCCTGCGCCATTCTTTGTTTTATATCTTTAGTGCTCCTACCGTCTTGGGTTATTTTACTTCCTAAGTAGCAGAAATCCGCGACCTCCTCTATCTTCTCATTTCCTATTTGTATTTCAATTTTAGTTCTATTTTCACTCCATCTACATACCAAAATTTTAGTTTTCTTTTTATTGATTTTCATGCCATAGCCCTGTGTCAAAACTGCTTCCATTTCATTCAAAGCCGCTCCTAATTCTTCTTTGCTAGATGCTAACACTGCTATATCATCCGCAAATCTGAGCATGTTAATAGTTTGGCCCTGTACATTGATCCCTGAGGCTGTTCTTTCCTTAACAATATTAATCGCATCTTCGATATATACGTTGAAAACTAGAGGTGACAATGCACATCCCTGTCTCACTCCCTTCCGGATATCTACTTCCCTTCGTTCCTGCTCACATTCTATAACTGCCTTTTGCTCTTTGTAGAGATTATGTATTATTCTTCTGTCCCTGTATTTCATCCCTACCTTTCTCAGCACTTCGAACATCTTCCCCCATTTTACGTTGTCGAAGGCTTTTTCTAAATCTACAAATCCTATATATACGCTCTTTCTCTTTTCTATCGTTTTTTCTATAATTACTCGTAAAGCTAGAATGGCCTCGCGCGTTCCTCTATTTCGTCTAAATCCGAACTGATCTTCTCCTAATATTTCTTCCGCCTTTTTCTCCATCCTTCTTTGCAGAATTCTAGTTAAAATTTTTGACGCAATACCCTCAAAAAATCAATATTTGGGCAGGCATTTTTAATAATCGCATTATAGGACCATTTGAAATACAAGGAAATTTAAATTCAAAAGCTTATTTAGATCTTTTAATTAACCATATTGGCCCTGCATTAGAAGAAGTCGCACATGCGAATCGGGAGGTCTGGTTTCAGCATGATGGAAGCCCAGCACATTTTGGAGCACAAGTGAGGGAATTATTAAATGAAATATTTCCAGAGAGCTGGATTGGTCGAGGTGGTGCTATAAACTGGCCAGCTAGATCTCCCGATTTGGCACCGTGTGACTTTTTCTTGTGGGGTCATATAAAAAATAAGGTTTATAAAACTCGTCACCCAAATATTGATTCTTTAAGGAATGCTATTTTTGCGGAATGCAACTTAATAAACGATCGGCAACTTGCGAATGTGAGAAATTCTTTCTATAATAGGCTGGGATACTGTCTGCTACAGAATGGGGGTTTATTTGAATATTTGCTATAGTTATTTTTCTTTTTTTATGTTACTTTAATTTCATTGTATATTAATAAGTTTTGTCCTTACCTAGATATGAAATAAATATTAAATTGCCAGATTACAAAATTCATTGGAGCAAAATAAACAAATGTTGCCGCTTGTTAAATTTTTCATAATTGCAGTAAAATTAAAATAATTTAATTTTTATTATTTCTTTTTACTGCTTTAACATTTTCCCAAAAATATTTAATAGGTTAGACGACACCTACAATTTACCCTAAACTATGGACCAGCATTCACCAACGAAACATCCACACCAGTAATCAATTAATTGTCAACTATAGGTAATGACAATAATAATGTGAACGAGAATTATCTAAAAAAAAATAAAGTTTATGTATTAGTAAAAATTAACTTCTTTCGATGAAAGATTCCCAGCCTTCAAATTTCTTACTAAATTATTTGTTGTTATACCGAAGGAATAGGACCGTTATTGAATTTTACAGAAAATAAGGCACGGACTACGCGCAAACTATTGCCGCCGTAAAATATTTTCGCAATGAAAACCTTTTCTTGAACTGAATAAATATTTTTGTTCATTTTTAAATGTTGACAGTTCAGAAAACCCATAAAAATCAAAGACGTCCGTGATTAGAATAAATTAAGTTGTCATGGATAATCTGATAAATTTCTGTATTTTAGTTAGAAAATTATTAATGTAATTTTTGCTTTTAATGCTTTAATAAATTGGAAAGTTGTAGAGTTTTTGATATCCTCATACGCAGAAAAAATAATCTTTCGATTGCTACCTTTACCACCACTGTAACTACACATGGGGAGCAGGAATCTCCAAAAATGTAATTGCCTATGTTATTTCCCCATGTACACATGGAAGTTTGTCACACGGTATAGGCGGAACAAGTCCTCACACGGTCATCGACCCAGTTATTAACTTCGATTTTCCCCAGTGTTAGGCAGGGTTGGAGAAATGGATAAAATCGTCATCCCAAGCCATAACTTGGCCTACCCGTTCTGCTATCACCGTTGCACTCACCAAACCAAAAGCACAATGTTTGGATGCTCCATTACTAATTTTGCACGTTTGCAATAAGATTTTACTGTATAGACCAAAGAATTTAAAATAAACACTTTCAAACAATACAAGACTTTGACATTTGTCCGAATTGGTCATGGCGTGATCGCGCATGCGCCTCAGCATGTTTTTATAATAAGAAACCCTGTTCATATGTATAAAATCTCGTAATTCATTAGTGCTACTACAGTGAATTCTCTGCCATTGTGTATTCGATTGAATTGATGGAGTATCCGGCTTGATCGTAAATAATTGCCAAACAGATCCGGATATCCGTTTTAACTAATTACGTAGGTGTCGCAAATGCAAAGTGTCAGACGTTGAAATAATGTTCCAGAGTATACTAATGAAAATTGCATGAGTACCATTCAAGCTAGCTTTTAATATACTTTCGCCAGGTTAAGTGCGCTACCTACCTGCTTCAAGGAAGCTTAATTCTCCATTTTACTTGATCTCTCTTGTACGCTCATCTACCAAGTATGCATTTATGATTCCCCTACGATTTTATTCATTTTCCAACCCCCCTTCCTCCTCGCCGATCGCTCTAAATAATGCAACACCCATTTTTATGTGTTTGCACGTTTACGACTAATAAAGTATTCCTTTACGGCGGAAACTTAGCGCTTCACTTTATCTGCTTAATGCCAAATAATTTGTTTGGCCCCGATTTAACGCCGTCGTACGAAACAAGTTTGCATCAGATGGGTTGTAATTTTCCCACTTTTAATGCCATTTTTATGGGCGAGTCACTAATCACTTGCGACACACTCTGCCAGTGTAATATTTGAAAATTTTTAGCGTTAATTATCGATTTATATGGCGGGATTATTATCGAGTTAGTGCGAGTGTTTATTATTTGCGGAGCGCATTACTCAGTTTTTCAGACGGTGCCGCTTGTATTTCACGGCTCGTCGCTCTCGTGATATGGTCTCCAACGAGACAGATCGCGTTGTACATGAGGTTAGGCAAGGTGCCCGCCGAATTAGATCCATGTGGTTACGTTTCTTCCCCACTTGGACTAAAATAGACGCACTTTCTCTGGGGCACTAGTGACTATTCGCTTAAACCTCTGTGGATCATAACCCCTTCAAGCAACCCCCATGCTGAGTACCCTTTACACATTGTTCTTGGAGTGCGCTGATGTAAGGGTATTTAGCAGACTTATTAATGACCACGTGTATGGCTTTTACAAATAATTGAGTTCAACCAGACACCTACTGCTTAATGTAAATATGTAGCTTCCGTTAATTGGAGAACGCGATAAACAGCACTCTTGAACTATTAACGGCATACGCTCTTAAATCAAAACAGCAGCAACAAGCAACTATAAAAGTGCAATCGTTGAAACAATACGAATTTAGCCGAAAGGTGGCTTGACATTTGTCTGTGAATCAGCTTTGGACACTCGCTTCTTTTATGAGCTCTGTTTCATGAAGAACTTGCTGGTCGTGGAATGATATTTTCGGACGTTTTCTCGTTGGTAAGTAGGTATAATATCTTCAATGTTTTCATTGAGGGGGCAAGACCAGTTGGTTCTTTCCAGTATTTCCCCAGGCTGACAGAATAATCTGATAGTAAGATTGTTCCCTGATTTTGGGAACGTTATTATAACCGCTTCCTTCCATCGTTTTGTAAAGTACCTGGCACGGAGGCATTGGTTATATTAAACAGGTTTACCGTATAGACTTTTTCGGCAAGTTTGCTAGGTTATCTTTGCCAGTGGCTTTCCTTGCAACGCGGCTGGTATATTTTCCAAAACTTGGTGAACTTGATCCATCATTTCCATTTGCCCAATGCCATCGCAGTTCGAAGAGGAGTAATTGAGGAAGTCTTTCAATTTAGTGATTTGCACTTTTTCCAAAGTCTTCCGTTGTCTTAATTCCGCTGACCCATGCGGCCTATATCAGCCTACTCTGTCGGAGAGGATGCTAGAAAGAATTGTCCTCACAGACATCATTGAAAATGTTTAAAAATTAGATCTTTTTCCTAGGGAACAATTTCGGTTCCGAAAACTCCATTCCATGAACCAACAAGTTCTTCGAGTAATAGAGCTCATAGAATCTGCAGTGCAACACAAAGTCACCACCGCGGCATTCTTTTTAAGTTGCCGAACATGGGCATAGCACTAAGCATCATCAAAATTATTTTTATTCGATGATTCATACAAGACCGTAATGAAATGTCCACAATCAAGCCAATCAGAGCAGGTCTGGGGCCTGTTCTGGTTCACTTCCTGTACAGCCTTTACATCACTGACATTTTCCGTTTTCCTGAGGTAGACTATAGCCCATGTTCAGATGATACTGTCATAATAAGCAGCCATCAGAACCAATCGGGCTCTCTTCCATACTTCTGAGAATATGCCTTTTTGCAGTGCCCCGTTCGATACCCCAAGAGTGTATTCGGGATCTTTGATTCTTCTGGAAGGACCCCATCCCGACGCCGGACCTTCTTCTCTTTTAATCTGTTCAGTGCCTCCAGCTGTTCATCTTGAGTGAACTGTTTTTTTTGAGTTACTACCTTATCGCGATTCCTCGACAACCTCATCAACCTTTTCACTGAGATCATTTCATTTTTTAACTTTTCCAATTTTTCTTTCCCTAAAAACCTCATTTGGGCTATTACGAATATTAAAAAAAAAAACATTAGCCAAATCGGTCCAGCTGTTAAGAACTTTAAGTTTTTCCCGAATTTTCAAATTTTCCGGTGGATTTTCCAAAACTTTTCTTTCATACAAACCCTATCCTGACAATTACGAACACAACAAAGAAACAATCAGCTAAATCGGTCGAGCCGTTCTCAAGTGATGATCTTTCATACATGCGGCAACTGATTTTTATTTATATAGAAGAAGATAACATTCGTTTCACACATTTCCCTATTGCTTCATTGAACGTCTCTTCTCCCAAATGCATGGTATCCGTGTCGACGTATATATGGTCACACATGCAGAGTTCTTTAGCACAAAATTTATACACAAACAAACCTCATCTCAATACGTTCGGAGCAAATTTAAATCCCAATTGTTGTCAGCTCTATACCACGAGATTTGCCTATAGAAAATTTCTTTAAGTTTTCTGTTCTGAAATACGAGACATTTGGAGGAAATTGTGATTGTTTAAGGAGGACAAGACGAATTCTTTTGAAGCTCTGCTGAGCCGTACGTTTGTTTGTAAGTAACATTTCTTTTCAACATGACTCAATCGTTAAAACATTTGTTTTACCGACTAATGGTAAACCATTAGAATAGTGCATTTGCTCCTATTTACTTCCTGTGGAATCGACTGGATTAATTTATATTTATTTCGGCGAGATCGTTCAAACGAACCACCGTAAAATATTTACCGATGTTTACAGGCAATCACCGGTCATCGCGATTCTTCAAGCCGTCCGTCTATTTTAAAATCCGCGATTAACATTAGGCATGCAAAAGAAATGTAGGCCGGCCGCGTTTTATTTTAAATACGCAGTCGGTAACGCGATCCTTGACTTCTAACATCAGCTTGCTAATGATGGAAAAAGTTCCACAATAGCTACAAATACACATTGTGTATTTCAACACTGATACGCGTACACAGTCTAGGAGGTCTTGGAAGAGCGTTTACTAAGATTGACATTACAATAAATTTCATATCTAGAACACTGAGTCCTTGGAGGATGAAGTAATGGATTCATTTTAAAATTGATTCTTTCATTTGTCACCACATAATTATGGTGAGCTTTCTGGGGGAATTGTAGCCTTACACAGAATTATTGAATAGGCAGGTTCGGTAATTTTCAAATTTCATTAAAATTGATAGAGTTTATTATATTGAAGGCAGTTATGTTGTTAATTTTTGTTAAAAAAAAATCCTTCGCCTGTGAAGCCGTTGCAAAGTTTTCCGTCGGTGCGAGGCTAGAAATCGTACCTTGCAGCGAGAGTAGGCCGCGTGACGTCAGAACTTAGTATAACGAACAAGTCCCAGCTTCAGCGCGCAGCAGTCCCATAAGTATTATGCATATGCATGTGTAGTTAAATTGTTAAATATTATTAACTGGTTCTAACTGGTGTTTTCTATTTTGTACCCAGACTAATACATCGTACAGCACACCAATAAAACGGAAAAAGTGGTTCGTTGGAGCCAGAAGGAAAATCGGTCAGCATTATCGATATTTTCGCGAGTTAGTTTATCATTGCAAAAGTTTATAAAACTATCGGCTGCCCCATTGCAGCCACTCTAAATAAAATCGAACATAATGTAATTTATAGACAGTTTTCTGGGACCCCTTGGTACTTGGTAACGTGTTACGGTTAGCATAATTTGAAACAGGATGCGAGGAGCATGACGGAGCCAAATACTGAATCGCCGTAGCGTTCCCTCCCTGAACTGAAAAAGGAAATTTTATTAACTATTTTACAATAATAATTAAATAGCTCGTCTGTAGCATCACATTTCAAACGCTTCTACTCTTTTTCAATCCGCTTCTCCCATTGTCCAAGTTTCGCACCCATAGGTATAATTTCGTACTCCATACATGCGTCTTTAAGAGTCCCTTCCGAGTTTCTACATTAACCATTCCAGTACCTAGTACCTACGTAGCGTAGTTTTTTGATTCGCGTGAGTTGTGTTTCCGTTTTTTTAAAAAAAATCAAATCCGTTATAAAAATGTTGCCTTGATAACTTGTCAATCACTTAGGTATACATACCTACATAAATGAGTAGGCATGTATTGTATTGTATTAGAGAATATAGGTAGGTACCTATTTTACAAACAGAAGTAAGCAGGTATCTACAATCTGCATACCTACTTATACTGAATTATAAAAGGCATGTACAGTTAATAAATTGTTGACTTTGTTTTACTTATACCGGTCTGCCTTTACACTACTGTTTTGAGGTTGAATGAAATTGGGGTTAGATGCAAGAATCACACACCATTTCCTGATTTACCGGGACATTTACCTACCTACTACATAAATATGACAAATTATGGGAATCGGACTTTTGATACCCTTGTTGCATCATTATATCGATTATGTTGTCTTTGTTTTATGTTTCCTTGACACCTTACTTTAAAAATTCACGCTCGAAATAGTCCCAATAAGTATGGTATGAGATAGGTACCGCTTCACGGGCACTTCAAGAGAAGTGGGAGGTGCGCCTTACGAATCTCTGACGTCAAACCAATAACAAAGCGAACTAGCATGTGGGCGTGATAAACTAATTTCTTTCGCTTATTACGCCGCAAAAATATTTTGTAGAAAAAAAATTTTGCCGTAAATCAATTACAATAACAATTTTCTGTCATTTTCATGCCAAAAATAGATACCTTATTTTTCTCCGAACCTCCCTATTGCACATTACTTGTTTTCCACAATTGATTTTCTCTGAAGCCACTTCAAGAGTAATATTTACGTAGTTTGGGTCGCTCTGAGATATTTGTCACCATCAGACAAGTGATATAGATGGCACAGTAGTTGGGTAATGGGCACTCTCTACTTCCCCTCAAAATTAATAAGTCTACGTGAGCAATCGTATGCAACTGACGTGTGGACATAAAATTTGCTTCGGATTAATGGGCCAGTCTGCTCTACGTGACTCCGAATGCAATTTCTACTCGGGTTTCACGCCATAATGTACTGACCGAGTATTTCACATACAAATGTTCTATAATCCACTGATGGCTGTTTGTTATGACTTCTTGTCTTTATTATTATTGTGATTTATATTTCGAGCGTTGCTGACATGTTTTATAAAAGGTACATTCTGTCGCAAACCGATTCGTTTGTACTCCGAAGTCCGGAATGAGTGATGAAATACCCTGGCGTGACAACTTATGCATTTAAAATAATGTGCAAACAAAAGAAAGTTACACCAACGAAGTTTGGTCACCAGGACAATTAAATTTCTAGGTTATGTTTGGTAATAACAGTATAACTAGTTTATGGACAATTATTTCTTGTTGCTACAAAGAAGTCATTGATACTAGATATCACTAAGGTCAGTCATTATGACTGGAGGTAATAAGCTGTTCGTTACTAATGAAAAAAGTAATCCAAATTAATGCAACACTATGGGACACTATCTGCAAAATAAACACAAGACAACGCCTGCATAAAGCAACAATTTTCTTTCCATCATCAGAGAATGTTATACAGTATGTCCACGGATCGAGTTGCAAAGAGGAAAAACTTTTTTTATTCTTCATTTTACAAGAAAAATGTATTCTTGATAAAAGTTTTTGCGTGTCCCAAAACGGCCAATTCAATTTTAACCTTTTCAAATTTTCTTTTAGATATTTACATCTCAAATGTAGGTGCACGAAAATTGGTCAAAAAATGCCTATCAACGGGCTCCATACTGGATGTAAAAAAACAAAATAGTACGCGATGAAGATGACGCCGCCACTCTTCTTGTAATGGACTCGGTACTGAACTATCCAAAAATTTCTTTGCGGCGAACATCGCTCCACTTGAGAATTAGTAAATCGCTCATCCAAAAGATTTTGAAACAGTGGAAGTCCCATCCCTACAAGCCCATTTTTAATAACGCATTAGAACCCGGAGATCCTGCGAAACGTTTGGATTTTTGTCTGTGGGTGGGCGCTCAAATCATGGATAACCAATACTTTTACCGAAATGTATTTTCTCTGATGAGGCCACATTTTCTACTAATGGTACTGTTGCATCTCAACATGTGAGATATTGGAGCGATTACAATCAGAATTTCCGAATCCCTCGTAATCGACAATATTCGGCAAAAGCTCATGTGTGGTATGAAATTTCTTACCATGGTATCATTGGACCATATTTTTTTGATGATACTGTCAATCAGCATACGTACTTGGATATGCTGCAAAATTTTCTTGTTGAAAGGTTGGACGATTTATCGATTAATTACCTCGCAAGGTTTTATTTTGAACAAGATGGTTGTCCGGACCATAATGCTCGGATCGTTGTAGAATGGTTAAATCAGCAATTTGGACAGAATTGGATCGGCCGAAATGGTCCCGTGTTATGGCCACCAAGGAGCCCTGATTTGACTACGGCTGATTTTTATCTTTGGGGCCGTTTGAAACAAATAGTTTATGCAAATAATCTTCCTCCGAACGTAGATAATTTAAAGAAGACGATTGGAGACGCTGTGACGTCATCAACTCTCGAAGAAATTCGAAGAAGTTATAGGGGAGCAGAATTGTCCGTTGAAAAAGGCGGGGAATGGGTTGAATATAGAATTGATCGATTGATCGAACTATTTTCGAATTTTCTCTGAAACTAAAAGAAAATTTGAAAAGGTTAAATCTGAATTGGCCGTTTTGGCACATGCAAAAACTTTTATCAAGAATACATTTTTCTTGTAAAATGAAAAATAAAAAAGTTTTTACTCTTTGCAACTCGATCCGTGGACATACACCTGCCTGGCAGAGATATTTTGGCTTACTTACGATACAGAAAGTCAGTAACAGAAAAATATGTTGGTAGAAAATATGTCACGTGACGCTCCAGCTTAAGAAAAATTTGGGGTTCTCTGGCACCCGCTCGCGACTATGTAATGTATCTGTGGTGATATTCTGACAATCCTCATGATGCAAAGAGTCAGTAAAATAAAAATCTATTGGTAGAAAACATGTCAGTAGCAACTTTTAATTTGACATTTAACTTTAAAATAGTGCCATCTGCAGTGCGACTCAGATGCAATTTTTTTGAACAACAAATAACTCTCTCGATTAAAAAAGAAGAAATAAGAAGAAGCGCGGCACCGGGAAGGAATCGAACCCGCGCTGTCCGACCCGGAGACAAGAACCGTACAACTGCACCGTTCCTCTATTGAATGTTCCTCCAGTCCGTTACTTACTTAAGCTGCATCTTCCAGGACTCGTAACTTACATTCACTTAATAATTTTGTCGCCGATTATTTAGCAAGTAACTGTTAAAAATTTCCTTTCCATTCATGTAAAGTAATTTTTCTAAAGAATGTTGGAATAAACTTGTTTTCATTATTTTACTGAGTAGCAGGTTTTTCCCTAATTCTGTTTTCTATTCTGTTCTGTTCTGTTGCCAACAGAAATATCCTTTCCATCACCAAACCGGGCGGTTCAGGGGAGTGTCATAAAAAACAACACTTCCTCCACGAAAACCTGAAAAATTGACTGGGGAATTGAACTACACATTGCGTTGCAACTCGCCACCCATCTAGCGCCTCACACCAATGCGCTATAGAATATTCGTAGTAGGCAAAAATTTTCGCCGCTTTTAAGGTTGATAACGCAGAATTGTCAAATACAGACGATGTGATGTAAGACACGCATTTCGTGTTTGAAGGTCACGAATCCTAGAGCATAAATCATCAAAGGTTCCGCCGGAAGTAATCCTTCGGTATGTTTATTATTCCGTTCCCAGGTCTCAGCCCATTGCTTTCTGTTTCTGTTGGACTTTCTATCTATCTATCTGTCTGTCTAGAGTCCGACCATGTGGTCATGCCGCGAAACAGGTATATAATAATTGAATATACAACACTTCTTAAAATGAATGTACTAAAGCGTGTGAGTAACCAAAAACAATGTTCTCTACCTGGTCGACCATTTGTGGATAAAAGATAGATTATTTGTTGGAGGAGACATAAGACCTTTAAAAAGTCTAACGACATGCTCGCGGAATTCACTGCAGAAGTGGGTCGTCATAACTGCTACCTAGTTCCAAACAACCCGCTTCTTTTCATCGCTAGCCAAATAGATGGTGTTGTATAAAGACCAACTAGCCACGAATTAGTTAACCTCACCACTTTAACTATAGAAATGTTGTAAGATTCGTTCATCCAGAGGTGAAAATTAAGTCAGATTCTTTTGAATGTTTTTTCTTCTACGCGCGTATTTCATACACTTGGTTGCTTCAAAATATATGAGTGTGTTTCTTTGTTTGCAGGACCAGACGGGTGTAACCTGTTCATCTACCACCTGCCGCAGGAATTTACCGACACGGACCTGGCGTCGACGTTCCTCCCGTTCGGTCTGGTCATATCCGCGAAGGTGTTCATAGACAAGCAAACGAACTTATCCAAGTGTTTCGGGTTCGTGTCGTACGACAACCCCTCCTCGGCGCAGGCGGCGATATCCGCGATGCACGGGTTCCAGATCGGCACCAAGAGGCTCAAGGTGCAGCTGAAGCGCGCCAAGGACGCCTCGCGACCCTACTAACCAAAGACGAAGACGACGACGACCGCGTGCCAGTGTCTTGTGTGCGCGCCACCGCGCGCCACGCGCCCCATCTCAGGATCAAGTAGCTGCTATTTATACGAACTGTGAGATATTTTTACTAGTTAACCGCGGCCCGCGTGCCGCTTGTAAATTTAAATGAATCGCGGGGCGAGTCGGCGGACCGCGGCACCACCTCGCCGCTCTCCGGAATGATGGATTGGTCCGCGGGAAAAATCTGCTTGCTCGCTGTAGCCGGCGACTGACGGCGCTGCACCAGCGCGTATGTGTTGCATGCTGTGTGAATAATTTTAAATACGCCGGTGTGTGTAGTTTAACCATATGGCAGCAGTCAACTCTCTTGTTACTAATGGAATTTACTACTGTTTATTCTGTGTACTAGATGACCGAGCAGAAATTATGCTCTCGCAATTTGTCTCTGAATAGGGGTGTTTCAAAACTTCATCACAAAATCGCACACTGATTTCTCCCCCTTGAAGAATTCCCATTTCTTCCCTATTTATTTTTATTTTGATTCTATAAAAAATTTATCTTTTTAAAATTTTCTTTTTTGACAATATACTACCGGATTCTATCCTGCACCGCCTAACGTCTTCCAATTTTTATCACTCGAATTTGCCATCTGTCGGTCACGCGACCATTCCGCCTCACGTTAAGAGCTTATGGTAGGTTTTGAAACTCCCTATATAAATTAGAGATTAAAATACTCTTGAGTATTTCTTTTACCACTTGACTGAAGAAAAATAGATTCACATATTTTATCCAATTTGACTGATAAAGCTTCCGCTTTAATTAAACTTCTTTGTGTACCCTAGATGCATAAGAAAAGAATTAGCTGGCTGTATCTTATATGAAGTACAGAGTATGACCTTAATTGGAACGTTAGCAGATAAGTTGTGCGTGTCTGTCGGCATATTAACCTTTATTTTGTTGTGGAGGTTCATTTTAGCAATCAAGATCATTTATTTGATGTCATTAGGAAACTTCAAACACGTGTGAGAGAGATACATGATCTCCAGTTCACGTGAATTACCAAAAAAACTTCCATAAGAAAATACAGGGTAAATTGCACCGGAACGCGCATAGCGCATCTACTTATGTTTCAAAACTTTCCCCAGCGAGGGCGTGCTGTAAGCTAGTAAACGGCGAATTGGCTGTTCCATTAAGATAAACAAGGTTGGCTGTGATAAAATGTAAATACATGCGCTGATCTGTAAGTGTCTGGTCAATGTTTTTTCGCGAGGCATCGTCCGCCGAGATCGCTAGTGGGGGCGCGTGTTCCCGACTCGCCCCGCAATGACGAATGACGAGGATGTTCGGTAACATAAGTGTTATGTTTGGATTTAATTGTTCATGTTCTTTTTTTGGTTCGATAGGTTTTGTAAAATGTGTTTCGTGGCGTACGCGCGGTTACATCCTCTGTTGTTTAGTTATTGTCTTAGGCCATATGTACATGTTGAGTGATGATTATGTTTAGTTTTTTTGTGAGTCTACATTATAATTATATACCGTTGATTTATATACGAGCATGTATTTGAATTGTACCTTTTATTTTCTATTGTTGATTAAACCAAAGTTAGACCAAAAAACACCACTACTATTTTGCTGGAATGATTTCGCATTGCAGGGTTTACCTCGTTGCCTCGATAGTCCAACTGGCCTGCGCCTTAGTGGCCGATGTATCGTCCTACAAAATCCTAAACTGCAACTTAATGTTTTGTTTTACTTCAACGAATTCAGAATGGTACTTTATTCTTTGGAAGAATGTGCCATCAGATGTTGGTGGAATTTTAAAAGATATTTTGCTATTTTCATGTCCACTTTTTTATTGAGACCTCATGAAACATTTCTTCTTCTTTATTTAGTCGTATTCAGCATATAATTAGGCGTCGGAATTTCCGATCGCCTTGTGAGTAGATATGTTATGCCACTCCTGCACCAAAAATCCCGTGTATTTTCTTATGGAGATTAAAATATTCGTATACTTTATTTTGTTGACTTTGGAGCATATAGTAGCACTATAACTGTAGTAACTATTCATCAGTATCTGATTTCTCTGTAAACTGTTAGATATTACTGTGAATTACATTAACAAGCAGCATCTCCGCCATCTTGTATTAGAAACGCAAACTACAAATGCGTGATAGTACAGGTTACTGTAATTCAGTGTTACCATTACTTGCTATTCGAAAGCCAAACTACAGGTAGCTGTAATTCAGTTCTACATCGTTTCTTTTCTTTATCCAAAACAGATCTTTCCCTTCCTGCTTTGATCATCGACCACCTTCTATTAGGATGGTGATGTAGGGTCGTTGGACTATCGATGGCTGCGTTTATATTTGAGTGTTTATATCTTGAGTTGTAGTGCTATTCCCACGCGGTAACCGCAGCAGTGGCGTCGTGTGTGGCTTCTGTCTGTGTCTACTAATGTACATGTCTTCATCTACAGTAAGTGGCTCATCTACTAACAATGCTAACAAATGACTAACTGGGCTGTAGTTTATTGTGACCGCACCCCTCATGGGCCCAGTCAATTAGATCTCCATTTGAATATTTTCCTTTAAATACAAACAGTATTGTAAGAAATTGTTTAGCATCTGAAGATATTCAATGCGGAGTTGTACGTGGCTGGACTCGCACTCCCCGAACAACGAGTCGCACGCTCGTACATATAGAATTCTAGGGGATGTAGGTACAGAAAGCGTTCATTTCAAGCCACCGACGGATTCAAATTGCACATAAATCTAAAACTTTGGTCTCTAGCTAGCCTATTCAACATTAATTGAATTGAATTGAGTTATTTGTTCATTCTGCACCAAGCAGTAAGTTTCCTAGATTTGGAAGCTGCGGAGCTCACAGATATCAGATCAGGTTATGTTTTACTCTGGTGTATGGTGCAATTTTATGTTTGATTAGTTTATTTATTGAGAGCAATCTACCTACGGATAAAAAAGAATATTTGCATACACGTACCTAATGCAAGTCTGCACCAAATCAGTTGAAAGGTTTGAAGGTAAGCAGGGATCTAGAAAAGGGACCCACATCAGACCAGACCAAATCTGATTTACCCTCTTTTCGAGGAGAAGGGGAAATTCAAAGGACTGGCAGTATTTTTGTAGGACCCACCAGCTAAAACTTCTTCCCCTCATCAAGCCTCTACCAGAACCACTTGCGCATTACTACAAGTGAGACCGACCATCGTTCATAAGTTTCTCTCTTTCATATGACTGTCTCTCTTGTACGTCGCTCATCTTCGCGTTCCCTTGGTCACTACTGTCTTCCTGTTTTTTGTGGTTTCCTGCATTATCTGCTCTATATTTTCTGGAGTTAATTCCATTCCAGTTTCCATTTCTGCCTTCTCTATTTCCCTCTCCCTTCCATCTGTTGCAACGAAATACCGTGTTTTCAACACCGGTCCCCTCTCTGCAATACCTGTGAGTTCCTGTGTCTAATATTTTCAATCTTACCAGGTAAGAGTCATTATCGTTCTATATAACTATTCTATATAACGTTCGATATAACTATTAGCTATCTACATTTTGTAGAAAGGAACCTGGGAAAATTGCGATTTAAAAATTTTACTCTTGAATTTAAAGAGCACTTTGAATCCAGATGAAGGCAATAAAAATTCACTCACAGTATAACGAGTGACATGAAAGTTTCACGTAATGGAGACATTTTCCGTGTACTATGTAATGGAAATATTATTGTTATTACATTTCAGTGATGACATAAAAGTCTTCGCAGATGTCGCCCGTAATGTAACATCAAATTCGTATCGGAAATGTGCCACGCATTGTCACTTATAAATAAAACTCGAGTTAGTATTTGTAGTTGTGTATCTGGTATTTTTCATTTCATTTTAGATCCCTGTTTAACCACAATAAAAGTCGAAATAAATACACAGTTAAATGACGGGTTTTGATATACACAGAAAAGTTTATTGGGCAGTAACCAAAGGTCATAAATTTGTTACATTAACTGCTAAAACGTTTTGGAAAACTGATGATGGAGAAGCCACCACAGATCGTCCAAAATATGACAAAAATAATTTTTGCAAAACTTATCAATCTTCCTTATCCTTCCATCTTTTGGTGTGGCTATTCTTGTGACCATCCGTTGTCTGTTGAGCTATTTGCCAAGTCTTTCAATTACCATGCCTTGCCAACCCATGAATTTTAGACAAAAAAATATGTCATTGTTCCTTTAACATCGTTTAGTCGGATGACGGATTTGCAAATTCAAATAACGTCTGCTTCCAATTCTGCATGCATGATAGGAAAGTATGGTTTGTATTTTCGTGTATGCAAATCTTTTTAAAACTATCTTTTCTGGAATTTTCTTTCTTGTTGGAAAAGTGAATTACAATTTATTTCGTTTGCAGCAAATCAATTTTTCTTCTCCGAGAATCTCTTTCAAGCCAGAGACGATCTAGTTTCAATTCTGCCTTATTTTATATGGTAATGTTGGATTGTCTATCGATTTCGTGCTCACATATTCTTGTCTTACTATTCACTGTGTTCCACGGAATGTTTATGTTGATCTGTAATTGTTCTTTATTTTAAGTGACGCAGGTCTTTATACACCCTTTTGACAATATATTTACAGATATGTTTCCTTCATCCCTCTTCTGATTATTTAGTCAGTTCTCAATCCTCCTTCGGGAAACATCTTGCATGACCCACTTATTGTTTATCAATTCAACACTACTATTAACAAATTTAGGCGTTCGATGTCCTATCTAAAATAGAACCTCTATAATAATTTACTAAGTACTTACCTTAAAGCAGTTTTTTTCAATTATCATCTCTTTCCTTCCCCTGCAGTTTTCTACCCACATGTACTCCCCTAATTGCAGAAAATCGATAAGACATCCAACCCGCAACCTCGTAACGCCTTGTTAATCCCATCTATGGCAAGAAACGAACGCCGATTCAACGAATTGAAATGATCTACCAAGCGTGTATCTTTCAAAGCAAATAATCGTCTTCCGAGTTGAAGAGAAATTTTGAATATATAGGACTAGAATCATGCTTGGTCTACCCTCACATCCATTAGAAACGTAGTATTTTTTATGGGATTGGTTTCGTTGTGAACGCACACAATTGCCCGCTGAAGGATGTGGGTTTTTTGAGTCCTTGTGCTTTTATGATAAATGAGAAAGCTGTAATCTTTGCGTGGGTTAGTAAAATATTTTAAAAATAAGCTGCATATACAAGGAATATACAAAAATAAATACAAATCACCCCCTGAGGGTTTAATAAAAGTAGATACGTTTGCAAAGATTATTGGACTATTTTTACTATTATACAAGCTTTAATAAAACGGTTTCTCCTTTATAGTTTCGATGAGCATTTTTCAAGTACCAAGTCTACTAGTTTTTTTACATTTTAAGATTTCAAAAGTAATTAACAAGCAGTCATATTACAACGATGTTACTCTTCCTTTATTCTCGGACGCCAATTACAGAATGACGTTCCGGATTCGGTCCCTGTGTTTCGGAGAATACGTGGTAGCACCGAGTCACACGAGAATGCCAAATCGATCTACCCTTCACCAGCAGACGCCCCTAATTCCCTGGCATGAACACATTACTACTTATTAGGTACGGATAAGATAGACCAGCCAGGTTGTGACTGGGTAATGTTTAATTGTTGATATTTCAGCAGTAACAGTAATTAAACACCGGGCACTTACTCAAATGTACAAGACTGTGACTATCAGTCGATCACACGGCGAAGTCAGGAGCGTTCAATCAGGTACTTCTAGTAAACGTCGGCTGTTTATTTCGAGATTTCTAACGGGGAGCAGTAGTACCGGGTGCAAAATACGGGACGTCACATTGGTACCGGGCGCAACTACCATTTGAGATTCCTTCCATCTCGCGTGACTGATGTCTCGTATGGCGCGCGCTTGCTTCTCCCAACTGTGTCTACGAACACAGATGACGTACCTATCTTATGGTGGGACAGATATCTGAACCGATAAGTTCAAGAAGTTAGTTGATCGCCCACATGACAGGCTAGTTATCGGTTCCCATTCTATTTCCACCTTTACGGAAAAATTAGCTTCCATAAGGAAGTGCATGGAATTTTGTCTCAGAAAATACGTAGCTTATCTACTAATGTAATTGTTAATTTTCAACTATTATGCTGATATGTTAATTCCGGTTATTCTAAAGTATTCTAGAGTATTATAAATCATTCCCACCTCAGAAGTTCTAAGAAATCAAGTTATTTTCACAAACCACTTCTTTAAATTAAAATCTTTGACTGAACCACTCTCGCTCAACAACTATCCAGTTTATTATTTCCCTCATCACTCACCTTTTCAATTAAACCTAAAAAGCCCTCTTAATACTCGAGAGGCTTTTATTTAACAAGGTACTTTATGATGATGTAATAACGTTTTAGGTGTTAAAAATGTTGTTTTACTCGGCTATAATAACCAAACACCTTAAAATCTCCAGCACTCTGAAAATATTCCCTGTGTCCTTGCGGAATAAACATTCGGAAATGGCACTGATTCTAATGGTTTCCCTCCGTAACCCTCATTTTGCGTTACCCTCGCCGTTACATTTTCCAAATCCCTTTAATGGAAGTCGATGTTGTTGTTCGCAAACCTTTTAGTGAGTGAAATTGATTGCAGGGCACCTAGCTGCTAAAGGATTATAGATCTATTCGGAGTCCTTTCAGGGCAATTTGCCTAGCGTCCGTCTTGTGAAGCAAAAATCAAGGGACGTACACCATGATTTGATATAACTAATCTGAATCCGCTGAAAACAACACAATAGGCAGGTTCGGTAATTTTCAAATTTCATTAAAATTGATAGAGTTTATTATACTGAAGGCAGTTATGTTGTTAATTTTTGTTAAAAAAAATTCCTTCGCCTGTGAAGCCGTTGCAAAGTTTTCCGTCGGTGCGAGGCTAGAAATCGTACCTTGCAGCGAGAGTAGGCCGCGTGACGTCAGAACTTAGTACAACATACAAGTCCCAGCTTCAGCGCGCAGCAGTCCCATAAGTATTATGCATATGCATGTGTAGTTAAATTGTTTAATATTATTAACTGGTTCTAACTGGTGTTTTCTGTTTTGTACCCAGACTAATACAGCACACCAATAAAACGGAAAAAGTGGTTCATTGGAGCCAGAAGGAAAATCGGTCAGCATTATCGATATTTTCGCGAGTTACATTATCATTGCAAAAAAGTTTATAAAATTATCGGCTGCCCCATTGCAGCCACTCTAAATAAAATCGAACATAATGTAATTTATCGACAGTTTTCTGGGACCCCTTGGTACTTGGTAAAGTGTTACGGTTAGCATAATTTGAAACAGGATGCTAGGAGCATGACGGAGCCAAATACTGAATCGCCGTAGCGTTCCCTCCCTGAACTAAAAAAGGAAATTTGATTAACTATTTTACAATAATAATTAAATAGTACGTCATCATAAAGTTCTCTTTTGAAGACTGGTAGGACGCGTACCTCCATCCTTTCCCTGGGCTAGCCTACGCATTTCCGTAAAAGTAGAACATTCTACATCCCCAACTATTTGAGAGCAGTAGTCTAATCTGCTCCAACCTCTACCTCTTTATTCCTATCTCTGACTCTAGTATGTCGGGAACGATTCCTTTGTGTCTCAGAAGGCGTCCTCCCATCCTGCGATCCTATCCCCTATTCTTTATTGTCTTCCATACTTTTCTCTTTTCCCCAACTCTTTCTAATTCCTCTTTATTGCTAACTTGTCTATCCACGGTATCTTCAACACCCGTCTGTAGCATCACATTTCAAACGCTTCTACTCTTTTTCAATCCGCTTCTCCCATTGTCCAAGTTACGCACCCATAGGTATAATTTCGTACTCCATGCGTGCGTCTTTAAGAGTCTCTTCCGAGTTTCTACATTAACCGTTCCAGAATATAGCAGTTGTTTCTTTTTGTTAAACAAGTACCTAGTACCTGTTAGAATAAATTAAAAAGCCGTGCTTCCTCTTACGGAGTTGTTTAATAACTAACTTCAGAATACAAAGACAAAGTAAACATTTTTTGTGTAACAACCACAGACAAAGTTGTACAACACCAGATGGCAGCACTGACACGTTTTTGATATATATTTTAACACCCCCACTATATCAAAAAATCATACAAAAAAAATTTTTTTTTTTTTTTAAACCCAAATCCTTGACAAATTTATCATGCTTAATACTACTTAAACTTTTAGTCAGAACATCCGCAATCGTTTCACCAGAAGACAGATATTCTAAATTGACATTTTTATTTGAAACAGCATCTCTAATGAAATGGTGGCGCACATCAATATGTTTTGACCTCTTGTGAAAAACAGGATTCAAAGATAATTTCTGCGCACTGTGACTGTCATTAAACAAGGTGATGCAACGCAAGTCACCAGTGATTTCAAACAGTAAATTTTGAAAATATATTGCCTCTTTTGCGGCTTCGGTCAATGCCATGTATTCGGCTTCTGTACTCGAAAGGGCAACTGTTCTTTGCTTTTTACTCTCCCATGATATAGCTGCACCAGACAGTTTAAAAATAAAACCTGTAAATGACCTTCTGTCCAGTTTATTGCCTGCCCAATCGGCATCAACAAAACCTTCTAAATTATCAATAGATTTTTCATATACCAAACAGTAGCCTTTCGTTCCTTGTAGATACTTTAACAATCTTTTCGCATAGTTCCAATGAGTTTGATTAAAGCAATTATTGAATTGACTTAAAAAACTTACACTATACGCAATATCTGGCCGCGTCAAAACAGTTAAGTACATCAGACATCCTATCAGCTGCTGATACGGAACATTTTTATCCTTACTTACATTACTAGCATCTATTTCAACATTTACTTCCATTGGCGTAGACGCAGATTTACAATCTAACATATTAAACCGTTTTAATATCTGACATATATAGTTTTCTTGATCTAATGTAATTATTCCTTTTTCCTTATCTCTACGAATTCTCATCCCTAAAATCTGTTTAGCTTCTCCTAAATCTTTCAACTTAAATTTTGAACTTAATTCATGCTTTAAATATTTTGTTTCTAAATCATCATTTGAAAATACAAAGAAATCATCCACGTACAGCGCAATTAACGTGATAAAATCATTATTTCTTTTAACATAAACACAATGTTCCAACTTCAATTTACTATAACCTATTTGTGTCAGTACATCATCGACCTTATTATTCCAAGCTCTAGAAGCTTGCTTCAAGCCATAAATTGCCTTTTTTAATTTACACACTTTGTTTTCATTACCTGGAACAATAAAACCTTCTGGCTGACGCATATAAACATTTTCATTTAAATGTCCATTCAAAAAAGCAGTTGTTACATCAAGATGGGTAATATTCAAGTCTAACTTAACTGATAAAGCTATTAACAATCTAAGGGTTGAATGTCTAACAACGGGTGAAAACGTCTCATCGTAATCAATGCCCGATCTTTGAGAAAAACCCTTCGCTACGAGCCTAGCTCTGTACCGCACTTTGTTCTCACTATCACTTTTTCGTTTAAATACCCACTTGCAATCCACAACACTTCCATTTTCAGGTAACTCCACCAATTCCCACGCTTCATTTTCTTCGAACGACTCATATTCTTCTACCATAGCCTGTTTCCAGTTTTGTTTGTCCGATCTTCCTAATGCATCTTCCACAGTAGTAGGATCGTCCCTCATTTCCACGTTACCTGAACACATGTATGCAACATAGTCCTTGAACTGCTTGGGTTTAGGCTGTCGTTCGGATCTCCGTGGTAGTATCAATTCCAAATTTTCATCTCTAGCTATGTCATCATCAACACGTATGTTTTCTTCACAATCGATTTCAGATTTTGCTTCGCTATTTTTATCCCCCACTGAAACTGACGTTTCCAAACTATCTGAATTTGTCTCTAACAGTAATGGAATATCCTCATCCACTCTTTCCATGATGATAACATCTCTACTGGTCACGATAGAATTTTTATTCTCATCATACACACGATAACCTTTCGTGTTCTCGCTAAAACCAACAAGTATCATTTTGTTCGACTTCTTCTGCCATTTTGTCCTCTTAATTTTAGGAACGTGCACCATGACCACACTTCCAAATATTCTGAGATTACTTAAATCTGGTTTTCTTCCTGACCAAATTTCAAACGGAGTTCTGTCCTTTAAACCTGATGAGATTGATCTGTTTTTTATGTACACTGCAGTATTCACTGCTTCAGCCCAGAATTTTCGTTCTAACTTTGCATCAAAGAGTAAACACCTACCTTTTTCTACAATCGAACGATTCATTCTCTCCGATAACCCATTTTGTTCTGGAGTATATGCATTCGTCTTCTGGTGTACAATACCACAGTTCTTTAAATACCTCTCAAGTTCATCACCACAAAATTCTCCTCCATTATCCGATCTTATAGTTTTTATCTTTTTATTTTTCTGATTTTCCACTAAATTTTTGAATTCCTTGAAACGCTCAAACACTTCACATTTTGTTTTTAGAAAATACACGAAGGTCATGCGGCTAAAGTCATCTTCAAAAAGTACAAAATACCTGGATCCTCCGATCGATGCAACCTCCATCGGCCCACACACGTCTGCATGAATTGTTTCTAGTAATAAATTTGCTCTGGTACCTTTATGTCTAAACGGCAGTCTTGATTGTTTTCCCTCGCAACAAACCACACAATTCCATTTGCCTATTTCAGCACCTTCCTTACATGCAATTCCATCCACTACACCATTTTTCATTTTCGTTAAATCTTGAAAATTAATATGGCCTAACCTCCGATGCCATGTCTCCATTGTAACCACAGACGATGATGCTAGCAAACATTGTTGAACCTTTTCAATGTTTAATCTGTAGACATTATCAATCAAATCAGCTGTAGCTACTAAAACATTTTGTTTATTAAAGATTTTACAGCCTTTAGCATTAAACTGTACATTATTTCCACTTTTAATTAGTTGACTTACAGACAATAGGTTGGTTGTCAGACCAGGAGCACATACCGCATTCATGATGGTGACTCTGTGCTTTTTATTATCGACAATTGTTGTTAGATTAACATTTCCAGCACTTGTAACGGGAATTTTTGTTGTATTTGCAACCATTATTTCTTGTAAATCCGTACTTCTTGTGACATTCTGCAACCAATCTTCTCTAACTGTCAAGTGCACACTCGCCCCAGAATCAACGTACCAATCATTTTTGCTAAAATGTCCACTTAAAAACACTGCACTAAAAGCATTCGATGAATTCGAATCTTTTTGTTTAAAGTCATTGTTTCTATTCGCGTATTTAGGACACTTGTTTTGGAAATGACCAACTTGTTTGCATTTATAACATTTGACATCTCTCTTGACAGAATAATTACCAGATAAATGGTCGCCAACATAACGCTTCGGTTTTTCACTAGACCAACTATTGGCCTTGCCCTTACCGACAAAAGCGCTTCCTGTCTTACCTACTTCCGCTTCCATGTCTAACAATTTTGTTTTAATGGAGTCTGTCGATATGATTATGCCTGAATGTTCGATAGCCATAATCATCGGCGAGAATCTTTCAGGTAGACCTGCCAAGAGCAACGAACCGATCCATTCATCGTCTATTCCGAAGCCCGTACCTTTCAACCTTTGAGCTGTTTCGATAATTTGGTTCACATACAACGTCATAGAATCGCAGTTTTCCAAGCGCGTTGATATCAGAGTACGAAGTAGACTGATTCTTCTCGTGAAGCCCTTGTCATCGAATAAATTCCTTAACTTGTCCCACAGTTCTTTGCTGGTTTTTGCTTCCTTAATATGCACATAAAGCGATGCATCTACGGTTAAGATTAATTTGGCTTTGGCTTTAGCATCTTGTCCCTCTATTGCTTCTGTTCCCTTTATACAATCGAGCAGTCCATCGAGAACAAGGAAACTTTCTGCGGCAAACGCCCACTCATCGTAATTTTCACGACCTTTTAGTTTAGGAACACTCGCTAAGTAATTTACAGCCATTCTTGTGCACAAACCAATACTCAAAAAAGCAAAAAACAATGGCGCTGGGCCATAACCTGTTAGAATAAATTAAAAAGCCGTGCTTCCTCTTACGGAGTTGTTTAATAACTAACTTCAGAATACAAAGACAAAGTAAACATTTTTTGTGTAACAACCACAGACAAAGTTGTACAACACCAGATGGCAGCACTGACACGTTTTTGATATATATTTTAACAGTACCTACGTAGCGTAGTTTTTTGATTCGCGTGAGTTGTATTTGTTTCCGTTTTTTTAAAAAATTTCCAATCCGTTATAAAACTGTTAACATGATAACTTGTCAATCACTTAGTTGTACATACCTACATAAATGAGTAGGTATGTATTGTATTGTATTAGAGAATATAGGTAGGTACCTATTTTACAAACAGAAGTAAGAAGATATCTACAATCTACATACCTACTTATACTGAATTATAATAGGCATGTACAGTTAATAAATTGTTGACTTTGTTTTACTTAAACCGATCTGCCTTTACACTACTGTTTTGAGGTTGAATGAAATTGGGGTTAGATGCAAGAATCACACACCATTTCCACATTTACCGGGACATTTACCTACCTACTACATAAATATGGCAAATTATGTGAATCGGACTTTTGATACCCTTGTTGCATCATTATATCGATTATGTTGTCTTTGTTTTATGTTTCCTTGACACCTTACTTTAAAAATTCACGCTCGAAATAGTCCCAATAAGTATATTATGAGATAGGTACCGCTTCACGGGCACTTCAAGAGAAGTAGGAGGAGCGCCTTACGAATCTCTGACGTCAAACCAATAACAAATCGAACTAGCATGTTTTTAAGCATTGTTTTTAAGAAAATTAAGCCACATCTGTGAACTCTTTGTCAAAGTGCAAATTGAATCCTTGAATAAACCAGAAAGGGAAATTTTCATAACAATCTCAATTTCAGTGGCTCTGAAAGAAACGCCTATGTACCTAGCGTTAACCAAAACACTAACAACTAAATATTGTAACAAAAATTTTATTGTTCCTAACAATACCTACACATTGTTTCTATATAAGTAAATTATTATTGTATAAGATATGTAATACCCATGAAGGTGATATTTTACGAAACATAAACTTAAGTAATAGCCGAGTATTACTGTAAACACATTAAACGAGAAAAACGCACGCATACGTGAAAAATAGCCCGAGAAAAAAAAACTCAAGTTGGCAAAGATACTGAAATTTCACCTGCCATTGCAACATACTTGTGTTGATTGAAGTTGGTAAACCCTAATGAACTAATGGTTTATTTTTAATTTGGAACGAATAAAAACACAATTCGTCGAAGTTTTAACTTTTAAGTAGGTACTTACCTGTTTTTATCTCAAAAATAAATTAATCGCATTGATTTTCATAGAAAACTGAAAGCCAAAATTTGTCTCAATTTTTACAAAGATAAAAATTAAATTAAAGTTTTAGTTGTTGCAGAAACTTAATATATCTCTGTCAACTTGACAACACAAACTTAAACTAATCATAATTGGGGTAATAACCGTCGTAAACCAGATTGCCTCATGACACGTATGCCTGCAATTTCAACCGAACTATAGATATACAACTGATATTTCTGTGCAGGTCCGTGTCGCTCTACTTGGAGGCGTATGTCCTGCCTCCGGACACCTTCAGGTCATGTAAGGACAGCTCGGGATACTGACCACGATTCCGGTGGTGTACGGCTGCCATTTCCGGTCGCATGCCCGGAACCACCTGGGCCGGCGACGGCCGCTTGATGGGAGTGTACAGAAACTCCTGTAAGATGCAAAAAATTAAAGATGAATAAATATAGTCTGATAATATATTTAAGTACAAAAAAGTTCCTAAGATCGCGTGCTTTTTTATTATTATGGAGAGTGTAATTCTGATTTTTCAATAAAGTTTTCGGTTAATATAATAAATTTGTTTATTTTTATATGTGTTGTGGATCTGAATATATAATATTGGAATCGTCTCCACACCAGATGAAAGAACTTCACAGTAATTTTGTGTCCAAAAAAATCAATAATCTAGAAATTTACTTATAAATCAAAGCAAAATCAAAATTGTCACAAAGGTAAGTTAAAATAAAAATGTCAGAAAAATATACAAAACTTTAAAATGCTCCAAAGTAAATAGGAAATAATCAGTTAGCTTGTTGCAATTTACCACCGTTTGAAGAAACTGAAGGTAAGTAACTACATAATATTATATGTTCACACCAAATTTCGTGCAATAAGTTCTCAACCATTTCTTGTCCCATTTTTGAATTTGAACAGAACCAATTTCTGTAAAAAGAATTTGACTATTTTCCCTATAGACACGAAAAACTTTTTCCGAAAATTTTGTAATCACTAGACAGTAGCATTCGTCACCAGCACCATATAGTTCCATTTAAAATTTTTGAGAAAAATTCCGTTCTGCGTAAGTTAATCGCTCTGTATAGTTTGAAAATGGCATAGCTGACTTTGAGAACGAATAATTGGAAAACGATTAATCCCACAAAAATTTTGTAAGAGCTACTTTTTCTGAAGAATCCATCAGGAATCTTAAAAATTCTATAATTCTCAAAAATATGTTCAATGGCGTGCGATATATTTACGAGAAATACCGAAAAGCCCAATAACTACGCCACTGGATTAACGTTACAAATGGGGTTAACACCTGTCAATGTACCTCTTTTTAAGGACAACACTTGGGTACTAAATTTTGAGCCAATAGGTTTTGTAAGTTTCGAGTTATTCAAAAAAATACCTTTTAAAAAGCTTCAGCTCCCTGTATCTCAAAAACGACAAATTTTTGGTTGAAAATTTAAATAGCAAACCCATATTATTTTGACGTGTTCTGCCTATACCCAAATTTTTTCTATTAAAACTTGAATAAACCACCCTGTATATTACGTATAGTGGCAGATTTTGCAATTACAGTAAACTGCAAACAGGCATATCTCAATAAATAAATATTATGTGACTTTAGTCGGTAGACGTCAGTGTCCGCAGTGGCACTAAAATGTCAATAATCTTAACATTCATGAAATGTGTCTACAAGTTCATTGTTTTCTTAAACAACGCACAAAAACAAAACACTAATTCGATCGCACGCACTGTTCAGCACTGAAGTTTTAGACTCGCGTGCTCCCATCGCGCGCCAGTACCAAAACGTTACTCAGCATGATGACTATCATTCAAAACAAAATGAGACCAGGACTATGCTTACATTTTTCAAATAAACATCTTCACTGTTTTGTAACTTTTATAAGGGTATTTTTGCAAATATAAATGCAGTGTTCAATTTTTCTAAATTCAAATCGAACTCAAATTCATCAAACTTAACACCCCTCCCATTTTCACTAATCAAATTTTCGTTCGAGACTATCATTTTGTAGTAGTCGGTCATTGTTAGTACAGAATCAAAACAAGTATTTTAATATCGAAATGGACGCGAAGCCGTTTGTATAATATGACTCCCCGCATTGTTCAGATCCTGAATAAAAAGGCGAAACCTTTGATTCATTCATCGAGGCATTCCTCCCCTTCAAAACAGAACATTTACTAATTAAATTTCATGAATAGAGTCACTGCTCGAAACTTGAACGCATTCCCATCTCCTTGCACAAATCACCAACTTCGCGATGAGACTTCCCGACAAAACGAAAGCTCGAACGCAGTGGCTGCATCACCCGTTATCAAAACAGCATTTCTATTTATGTATTCAAGAAACTAATTTCATCTTCCGAATTCATTTAATTTATCCAGTTGCAGATTGCGAAATAAAATGCTAGAGCACTGCCTCGTTGACATTTTATTCAAAAGGTAACGGAATTGGATTGCACTCTTGAAAAACTGTCGGGGGGAGACTTTTTAGATGTGCTATTCAAATGACTCATTTTCATACATTTATTCAGTTTCTACTCTACCTACAACATACACAACGGGGTAGGGAAGTGCATGGATTAAGTACAACATGGAAAACTTCTAAAGGACCAGAACCAGTTGTGCGAAAGACTCTGTATACAGAGCAGTACTTCCAAGAATCTAACCGACAAATATCCTAATACAGAATTTTATGGAAATTTTATTAGCGCAATCTCGAAGGATCAGCAGTAAAATGCTAGATCCATTGATTCAAAACAATAATACTTTGTGCTTAAAGATATCAAACGCTTGTACTCACGCGAATTTATGATCAAGGAAGCACTCAGAGTATTAAAAGTGTAGAAACTTCCAGTCTTTTCAGATGAGCCTTTATCGCAATGAATTCTAGGAATCATTGCTTAAAAATTTTCGACTGTAATTAGACGAGGGCCGGACAACAAAAAAATCTCCGCTGTAATTTTTGATAACTCCACTGCCTCTTATGGGATTTTTATGCATGAGTGACATATTCGCAGAAGTACAAATTGACACATTCTTTCGTCTCCATTCTAATTTCTTGAGTATCATTAAGAAAAAATCAATTCTAGCGTTCCTTTCGGTAAATTTGTCGGTACACAATACCGCATAAATTTTTATTGCCCATGTCCGCCGAACAATGTAACAAACAACGCATCCGAATAAATATTTTCAGAGAAAACTGGCTCTTTTATGACGCAAACACGAATGCCGCCCGCAACAGTCTAAGGAAATGATTGATTTCTCAAGTTCTTTACTGCCTCAATGTTATTAGATTCTGTAGCTGGCTCGGAGCCAGCACAATAGTAATTGAGACGGCATGTTTACAGTCACATTATAGCTTTAATGTATTTTCTGTTGATCGCTCTTCGCAAAGACGACACAACGGGCATACCGAAAATTGGTCCATTATATTCGATGTAACAGATCTTTTGTATCAGCTTATTTTGTAAGCTGTACATTGAGAAGCAGAAGGAACTTCGCGTAATCATCATGAATATAGTTCATTTCCCTGTTGATAACAATCGGCCCTTCCTGATTATGAAGTGTCCTTGCCCCGCAACGATATGAAGAGATTTCCCTAGGTAGGTACATATTCGATATCCTCGAACAAATAATTTTTGAAAAACAGTAGCATTCATCGATTTACTTCTACAGACTAATCCTTGAGGATCCGAGAAGGAAAGCGTTAGGAATCCGATTGTGCCACACCACGTTTTCTATTATTACGTTATTCCACCCATATTGGGTTCAAAACATTCAGCAATTGAGTCAGACGACTACTCGCCCATACTAATGGCGCTGTTAAAGATAATTTGTTTAAGTAATTTAAAGTATTTAACGCCTGCTATTGGAAGTGAGAAATGCACAGTGAAAAATCTGAATTACACAAGCCATTACCGAAACACAATTAGTGTCAGGAACACGAGGCGCCCTAATCTTAAAAATAAGTGACCCGTGTATAGCAGTAAAACTTGCTAAACGCGGATTCTAGACGAAAATGTTTGCGCAACGTTTGACCATGTGAATTTAATTTTTTAGTGCGGTTTCCTACTAATTACGTTAATATTTTGGAGAATATGAAAAATGTTAAGGTTTTAACAAAGTCCCAAAACTTGTAAATTGTTACAATAAATTGTTAAATATTATTAACTGGTTCTAACTGGTATTTTCTGTTTTGTACCCAGACTAATACATCGTACAGCACACCAATAAAACGGAAAAAGTGGTTCGTTGGAGCCAGAAGGAAAATCGGTCAGCATTATCGATATTTTTGCGAGTTAGTTTATCATTGCAAAAGTTTATAAAATTATCGGCTGCCCCATTGCAGCCACTCTAAATAAAATCGAACATAATGTAATTTATCGACAGTTTTCTGGGACCCCTTGGTACTTGGTAACGTGTTACGGTTAGCATAATTTGAAACAGGATGCTAGGAGCATGACGGAGCCAAATACTGAATCGCCGTAACGTTCCCTCCCTGAATTAAAAAAGGAAATTTTATTAACTATTTTACAATAATAATTAAATAGTACGTCATCATAAAGTTCTCTTTTGAAGACTGGTAGGACGCGTACCTCCATCCTTTCCCTGAGCTAGCCTACGCATTTCCGTAAAAGTAGAACATTCTACATCCCTAACTATTTGAGAGCAGTAGTCTAATCTGCTCCAACCTCTACCTCTTTATTCCTATCTCTGACTCTAGTATGTCGCGAACTATTCCTTTGTGTCTCAGAAGGTGTCCTACCATCCTACGATTCTATCCCCTATTCTTTATTGTCTTCCATACTTTTCTCTTTTCCCCAACTCTTTCTAATTCCTCCTTATTGCTAACTTGTCTATCCACGGTATCTTCAACACCCGTCTGTAGCATCACATTTCAAACGCTTCTACTCTTTTTCAATCCGCTTCTCCCATTGTCCAAGTTTCGCACCCATAGGTATAATTTCGTACTCCATACATGCGTCTTTAAGAGTCTCTTCCGAGTTTCTACATTAACCGTTCCAGAATATAGCAGTTGTTTCTTTTTGTTAAACAAGTACCTAGTACCTACGTAGCGTAGTTTTTTTATTCGCGTGAGTATTTGTTTTTTAAAAAAATTCCAATCCGTTATAAAACTGTTAACTTGATAACTTGTCAATCACTTAGGTATACATACCTACAAAAATGAGTAGGTATGTATTGTATTGTATTAGAGAATATAGGTAGGAACCTATTTTACAAACAGAAGTAAGCAGGTATCTACAATCTACATACCTACTTATACTGAATTATAAAAGGCATGTACAGTTAATAAATTGTTGACTTTGTTTTACTTATACCGGTCTGCCTTTACACTATTGTTTTGAGGTTGAATGAAATTGGGGTTAGATGCAAGAATCACACACCCTTTCCACATTTACCGGGACATTTACCTACTACATAAATATGGCAAATTATGTGAATCGGACTTTTGATACCCTTGTTGCATCATTATATCGATTATGTTGTCTTTGTTTTATGTTTCCGTGACACCTTACTTTAAAAATTCACGCTCGAAATAGTCCCAATAAGTATGTTATGAGATAGGTACCGCTTCACGGGCACTTCAAGAGAAGTGGGAGTAGCGCCTTACGAATCTCCGACGTCAAACCAATAACAAAGCGAACTAGCATGTGGGCGTGATAAGCTAATTTCTTTCGCTTATTACGCCGCAAAAAATTTTTTTAGAAAAAAAATTTCGCCGTAAATCAATTACAATAACAATTTTCTGTCATTTTCATGCCAAAAATAGATATCTTATTTTTCTCCGAACCTCCCTATTGTACATTCTGTCGAAACTTTTACTGGTAGACTTGACAATATCCACATCAATAAAACGCTTAGTAAAATGACCATCAATTGTACAAATAATTATTGAAATTTTTGAGAAAAATTCTGTTTCGCATAACTTAACCACCCTGTATTATCTCAAGTATTATGATAAAATCATTTATAGATTTCAAAAATACAGCAGTGTGTGAACCTATTTCAATAAAGAAATTTTAGGTGGTTTTGGTTAGTATGCGTCAGTAGCGTCATAAATTTTGGGTCCATAATGGCACAAAAATGTCAATATCTCAAAAGTCAAAACCACATCATGTAGTATATCAATTTTCATGGAATTTTATGGGGAATCCATATTATGCAAGGACATGTAGGGTTTCCATTTAATGAAATACAGTATCCAACTCTTGAGCTGTGTTACTGACGAGGATGAAAGTTCGAAACACGAATCCCCAGGCGCTTGTGGAAATCTCATAAAGCACCATAAAATTAATAAATGAGCAGAAACGAACTCTTTTTGCTGTTGCCCCGGAAGTCGGGCATTCGAAAACCTTTTCACATTACACGGAAGCTTTATCCATTTTATAGGCACATGCATTATATCGATCTACTTTATTAGCGACCGTAAAATTAAAAATTCAATGTGCCATAAATTTCGTTAGTTACAATGAACAACTCGTACATGCAACGATAAATTAAAACAGATAGTGAGGTTTATCGACAATCCTGTTACAGGGTGTCTACTATGGAAGAATACTCCAAAGACAAACGGATAAATGTATAGAATAAGTACTCCCTATAACATTAAGAAGCTTCTTCTAGTACCCAAGGTTTATGACAGGCCCATCAATATTGGGCACTGCTCACTGAGGTACTACTTCAAAAATCTGGGTTGACTAATACTTTTGGAAAAGGAAATACAAATAGAGTCTGACAAAAAGATCAAAAGTAGCCGCACTGTTGAAAGACAGAAGAGCCGATCTACCGCTTAATCATTTATCTGATCAATACCCACCAATGCCCCAAGAACTAAACTGGAACGTCTACTAAATATTCCGGTTGTAACGCAACCGAGGAAATAAACCTGGGCAAAAATTTACGACTAGATTTAAGTTTTTGCATCGAAATACTGACGAGAATATCTGGTACAGCCATAAATGTAAGCGTATTATAAAACTGATGCATAAATCCCTAAAAGAGCAGTTTCCTCCCCAGCGAAATTGAAGATAAAATGTTTATATCGGTGTCTTTTTCGAATTTCTTACGCTTATCGGATAGATTCAAGATACTGATAGAGGCAAGAGATTTATTGGAAATGAATTTATGAACGTAGTTTGTCTATACCATTAAAAAGATTGAATTCAAAATGTCTCCTTCCTAAGAGGCAAGAGGGTAAATCAATATTGGAAGTTTAAAACGAAAGTAGGTAGTTTACAGCAAAAATTAAATCTTTGTTTATTGAACCGACAGTATATTTACAGTTGCATGGATTTTAATTTCAAGACTGTAGTGTATTTTTATGAATTTATCATGCGTTTAATATAACCTACTCTTAGCAACTTCGCATCTTTCTTCTCGTCTTTTGACATCTTCATTGTGTCTATCCTTGTTGAGCTTCAAAGAAAATGTAGACTTCAAATGAAATATTGAAAGAAATGTAAGGTTGAAATACTCTTTGCAAGCCAGTATTTTCTAGGTAAATCATAGATATAAATTTGCTAATAGATGGAAATGGAAAATTCAGCCATGAACTACCCATTTTTCTTCCGGCAATTTAGAAATTGTAATATAAATTTCACACGTACTCTCCAACACCTGCAGATTGACAAATCCCCAATTCGCACTAAAATCCCGGCACATTTTGTGTTACGAACCACTTTGTGAATTCGCACCTATCAAAACGAATCTCACCAAACACAAAGAAGCTAAATCAATATTGCCCCAGAGCTGCTAGCCCACGTGCGGGAACTAATACACATGCATTTTTTAACAGACGGATACATTACGTTTCATTTAGAACGAACCCTCCCCGCACTCAAGTTGCTTATAAATACTTAAAATCGATAAACGTTCGAAACGAAATAATAACAGTATTCCGTAAATTATCCATCGGGACGGGACAATGTCACTTGAATAATTCAGTAAACTTTGCTGTATGAAATGTAGGGCATCCGCTGATTAACATTTCAGCAGCAAAAGCTAATGTTTCCCAAAGAGAAGTTAATTTTGTACAATTGTCCGTCCCACACGGAAGAAAAGCAAAATTTAACTCGTCATGTATAGGGAATTATTTTCATATCATGTATCAGTGTTACAACAATTACGCAGTCGTGCCCCCTAAAAAAGTTGGGGTTCTGGACAGAATTTGGTAAATTTTAGCACTGTTTCAGCTATTTGTTGTAATATTTTTATTCAAAGTATTCGCACCAACTTTCAGGCAGACTTGCAAACCGTTTGCCTATCCCAGAGAGGACTGTCTCCATGAAAATATCGTTTCTTGAGTTCTTTCATTCCATCCAAAAAGTGCTTTTGTTGAAAAAAATTTTGGACCCGTGAAGTCGTGGGAGGATCCCAGTAGAACACCCAAATCTCGTTACCTGTGACAATTTTCGAAAAATAACTCTTATCTTTCTCCAAAGCGGCCAAATGTTCTTGAGAAGTTCCTTTCCTCGCCAGTTGCTGCTCTGGTATAAGGAGTTCGGAGAGCAGTCGTTCTCAGTTCTTGCCACAACCGATCTTTCTGATCTGGAGTCATTCTGAATTGATCGAAACTGTTTACACCAAAATTCTACTTGAAACTGGCCGTTCACCTAGGATATTCTTTTATGATTTATGAATAACGTTTGCCTCTTGAAGATTATTAATCTGGAGTGTATCCAGAGGACTGTTCTACCCATCAGCGAAGTTTCTAGAGATTCTGAATATTCCTTCTTCACGAGAAGATGATTACTGTCGTCTTAGAAATCACTGTTAGTCCCCCTGATGTGCACCATCTTTCTACTATTCCTTGTACCCGTTGCAGGGAATTCGAGACCTGCCCTGAAATTCCTTATGACCTTTTAAACATTGTAACAGATAATAACAAAAAATGAACTTAACGCATGATAATAAACAATAAGAATAAAAGAATATTAACAATAAATAATGAAACGAAGAATTTATTACATCTCTGCATGTCTTCCATCGCGTTCCATACAAAGAATTGTTCGTCTTCAGACGTCTCTGACCGAGTTTCTCAAAAATTGGGGAGAAATATTTAATGCACGCTCCCGAATAATTGTCTCCAAATGATCGAGATCACGGAAAGGTCTTTGACGATAGACTTTTTACTTCGTGTAAACCAATGAGAAATCTAGCTGGGTCAGGTCAGGCGACCTGGGTGGCCAGTGGTGCTCCATGTTACGCCCAATTATTTTATCCCCAAATAATTCTTAAAGCTTTTCTCTTACTGCTGCTGCATTATGGATTGGGCACATTGATCCCATAAATCACGCCTTACATTAAGAGTCATATAATTGTCGAAAACTTCAGTTATTTCATTATTTAAAAACCCCAGGACTTGGGGACTTTTCAGTTTAATATAAAAGAAGCGAAGCTACCGTAACAATTTAGTCATTCGACTCAAACCACTATTTCCAAGTCTTTCTCTTCAGGGAACGGGATGTGAGACTGCATACCCGGTAGTGGTAATTGAGTTTGAATTTTGCCACTATTGGTCCACATTTCTTCGGAGGACACCTAAGTGGTAGAGTGTCCCGAAGAAGAGTTCTTGAAAGCGTTAATTCACAACGGAGATATTTGATTTTTAATCTGACACTACAAGTGTTAAATTTTTCAGAAAATCCAAAATATCTCAAAAACTTTCTGGTGCATGAAAATGTATTCAGAAAAGTCCGCAGAATTCAAACCTTGAGTCATATAGAGAACGTTCCATAAGAGAAAGGGATACACACTTTGGTTCACCACGCTTACATGGGACAAGTTGTATACTTGGTTGTAGCTCGTATGAAGCACTAAAAATTATATAATATTATATATAGCTAATATCTAAGTTCATTCAAAATAATATTTAAGCAATCTTTGACACCTTCAATTCCGAAAAAACTTGAAATACATAAGTGTTTGTCGAAACCTTGAATGAGCACTCACTTTCAACTTCTTTCATGTTAAAATATGCACGAAATAAAGCAAATATCCTCGTTGCTCATACTCTTAGCACCACTCTTACAGCACCCACTTTTTTCTACGCTTGTGAATTTTCTCTGATAACTATAGCGACATTATCGTGAGCAAATATTGATTAATTTAATAAACAATATTATCGCTCACCACCGCGTCCGATTATGTTTACATTATTCAATTGAATGTGATGTAATTGATATATGTGCGCGAACGGATCCTGGTGTTTAGTCTACGATTCCGTACAATCGAATTTGAAAGGAACAAACATTACGATTCCACAGTAAATGGGTGGGTGGATAAGTAATAATAAATCAGAAAATAAAAGTCGCTGTTTCCTAAAAAATCAGAGAAAGTACCTAGCTATCTTAAACGCGTCTCCCTGGACGCTCTGCACATATATTGTTGTAAGAAAAATCAAAACACAATATGGTCCTTCGAGCTGGATGCGAACCATTCACCTATGAATATTTTTCAAAAATCTCTCTGTTTACATGTTCGAGGTTGCCATGTTTTATGAAATTAAGTACAAGGCACCTCATATAGCACCACTGAATTGTAGATGCCCACAAAACATACATAATACGCGTGTTTCCAGTAGCGATGTGTAACGAACGCGGTACGTGACGACATTTGCATGTACGCTTAATTTTAAACAATTCAAGCGGCTCAAGACTCGAGCAACCAACCACTGAAAGTTATAAATATACATAAAGGCATCAGCGATAACAAAAACAAAATGACAAACGCCGTCAGTCGTCGGTTTATTTTACGATTAGCCGGGGCACTCTTACATAATTCATGTGACCTCAAGTGACACGTCCGCTGTCCAAAGTGCCTATTTATATAGAAAATTTGAAATTAAAAATATTGTTCCCATTGTGTAGGTACCTAGATACCTAGTTTATTGACTCTTGCACAGAATTCTTGCTTATGCTGATCGTATATCATCGTTTATTTGCATGACAGCCTGGTTTTACGTGCTAGAGTTTTACACGATGTCAGTAAAAAAATTATGTTGCCATAAAATATAAAAGGAATTCAATGGAAAATGGCCATCTTCATTAATAGGCAGATTAAATGGGTTTTGTTGAAAATATTCATTCTGGCCACTGGCCATGCTTTTGGCAATAGCTCTAGCTTGTTTTGTTTAATTGCTACGTGTATGACGTTTTACTTTCATTTTTCAACACTCTTGTTGGTCACTTAGGCACGTACAGAATTTAATTTTACTTTTAAAATTCGAACGTGTAGGTTAGGAATGCTGTTTCCTTTGCTTATTACCCCATCGAGTTCTGCTGGCAATGTTGATTTAGCACGTCTAAATCCTCACTTCTGGGTTTATTTTTTAGTCTTGCTATGCTACGAAGAAACTAAAAAACCTTCTTCTTGTAAATACCCTGAACGCCCAACAACCGACAGTCCTATTGATATAATTGTTTATTCATAATTATATCCTTCTCATCCTTCTCAATTTCTCAAATCTATCCAGAGTACTTCCTAATCTCTTCCACCATGTAAGTCTTGATCTTTCCCTTCCTTTTCCTGCCGAGTTTTTCACACTGTATGCCCTTTTTATGCCCAATTATCCTACATCCTCATTATACCTATACTCGATCAGGCAAGCTTTCCTCAATATTCTCATCAGTTGATGAAATTATCAGTTTCTTCATACAAAAAAAAAATATTCAGTAGGTTTTTGTTTGGTAACACACTATATTACAAATCGAAAAACTTAAACACTATTCTAATTCTGAACGTATGTACAATATTTACAACTTAAGAACTGAATGATGACCACTACCCGACACGCAGTCTTAAGCCCTGTTACCGCTACCGGGTATGTAGTCTCACATCCCGTACCCTGAAGCAAAAGACTTAGAAACAGTGGTTTGAATCGAGTGACTGAATTGTCACGACAGCTTCCCACATGATTGCCGTCTCAGATTATATATAACCTCTGGAACACGAAATACCTCCAATATTTTAAACCGAAAATGTAGATAATATGACTCTTTGTGGTAATATTATTCTTCCATTTCGCATTAAATCAAACTGTGTAACTTCCAGATAAATTTTTGAAACTCACTGCTTCGGGGCCCAAAAGAATTTTACGTGGGAAAGGTAAGTAAGGGTCGCATTTAAATTGAAAATATCTCGTTAATGTTTCCAGAACTCGGCTTAGGCAAGTTTAAAATCAAAGCAAATAAGCGCGGAGGTCTGAAAACTAAATTAAAAGCTCGAATTCTAAATCGCCTAGGCCGCCCAAAGATTTATTCGTTTTCATTTAAAACACATTCGAATAAATTAAGTTGCTCCGAAAATTTTGCTTCGCCAGCGTCTATTCAACTGCACATCTGGCATTGGAACAAATATTACGCAGAAATTTTTGCCCAAAGGTATAATAGACATCATTGTATGACAAGTCCGTGTCACTTTCATTTATGTCTTCAGTATTAAGATCATACGCTGCGATGGGTTCAATTTCCCTCGCCAACCCACATAGCCAGCATGGCATTATAAGGCTTATAATACAGACGCACTGTATATTACATTACGTATAATAAAAAGGAAAGCCTAAACGCATAAAAATGAAACCCACGAGTGAGATTAGGCCTTCCTGGTATTAAAAGTCGGTAAACGTAAACATTTGCAATTGTATCGATATCTCTATCGGCATTAGAAATGGCTTAGAGCGATAATAAACCAGGTACACAAGACTTAATCACGTATCCGATTACAGTGCTCAAAGGCTCCAGTAATCACTCCTCTACATGGACGCCAAACCCCATTACCATATTTTTATTGTATCCATGCAGTTGGGCCATGAAATATTAAATCGAATGCCAACAAGACCGTCCAATTGTCTGCTCATCCGGAATAAATTATAATAATAAGAAGGAATACAGCAGTGCTACAACGTGAGCTAATCCCTGCATAAAATTCATATTACCGTACCCTTATTTTCGACATTCACTATATTCTGAACGAGTGTCTCACCGAAATATAATTTGAATTTAATATACGGGGTGTTTAAAAAAGAGCTGAATATTTGGGCAAATTTCAAGTGTAACAGAATTTGAAAATTGCCAATTTCATGAATTGATTTTTGTGAGTTTGCCGTCCCTTACACGAAGATAAATAAATTCATCACCTGCAGAAATTTTAAAAACTTTGACTATGACAAATATAAAACTGGACTTAATAAATACCAAAAGAGAAAAATACGCGTATCCCAAATCATTTGCGAAATCCAGATGCCATAAATGAAACTTTTAGCATAAATAATTATTTTGCTAGTTGTACAAATTATTTCAGAAATTATACTGCCGGGCAAAAAAAACCGGACACTCTCAGAATTACTATTTTAGTGAATAACAAACAACGGACGGTTTGAAATGATAGTTAACTATATTCTTTTCATCTTAACAATAAATAAAAAACAAGAAACAAAATGATTCGTCAACAAAAACCTAACAAAAGTATTTTTTAGAGATCAACCTGTTACTTAAGAACTTGAAAAGACAAACAAAAAAAAATATTAAAAGAAAAGCACACTAGTAGAACCAAATTAATAATGGGTGTTACCACCACGAACTCTTATTAGTTCCCTTAAACGTTGTGGCATGCCCTAAATGAGGCTATCAATAGATTCTTGGGGTATTTCTTCACATTCTTCTTGAAGCGCCATTTAGTGTTTCTGGTAGGGGTTGGCGACGTCTAATCCTTTTTCCAAGCTGATCCCACAGATGCTCCATGGGATTCAGATCTGGACTATTGGCTGACCATGGGAGACATCCAATACCAACCTCTTCACGGTACTCGGTAACAATTCTTGCTGTGTGTGGATGGGCGTTGTCATCCATAAACACAAAATTGTCCGCTATAAATGGCATATATGGTGTGGCATGGGGTTCCAGGCATTCAACAATGTATCGGTGTGCAGTCATTGTTCCATTCTAAATGAAAATGAATTCTGTGTGAGCCCTCAGAGATATTCCGGCCCACACCGTAATGTTACCACCATTTGAAACTGACCCTGGGAGATATACAACATTGACTGTACCGCTCCCTTGGTCTTCGCCACACCTTTTCACGTCCATCTGGTGACCTGACACTAAATCTTGACTCGTCCGAGAAAAGCACGTTCCTCCATTGATGTTCGTCCCAATTTACGTATTGCCGCGCAAATGCAAGTCATGCTCTGAGATGTTCTACGGTCTACAGGGGACCCGATGCTGGCTTTCTTGAAGTCAAAGCATATTCGTGCCTTTTCGGAACTGTTCTGGCTGAAACTGCCACTCCTCGAATTTCGGCTAACCGTCCAGCAAGAATAGGTGATGGCAATGCTCGATCGGGCAGCGCAGCAACATGGAGAAAACGGACATCTTGATGGTTCGCAGTCCATGGACGACCAGATCCGACCTTCTTTACAAACCCATGAGTTTCACGAAATCGCAAGAGTACATTTTGCACTGTGTTACGGGGTATATTCAGCACTTGAGCAATATACCGCACTCTTCGGCCATCGTGGCTTAAAGCAACAATTTGTGAACAAATTTCGGGGTGCATTGTATGGAAAATGTTAAAAGCTGACATTTACAAATGAAATTTCGCCAAAAAACCAATAGAAAATAGAGAGCAGCCCAATAAGGTAAAAGATTTTGATGTTTCAATAAAGATGCATGAAGAGTCAAAATGCTGATTTGGCTGTTTAGGCTTACGAAAGGTGCAATATTCAGCTGAAACTTTCTTTTTCCTCACTAGTTAATTAATTATCGTTAATTATTTGCGTAAGTTAAGTAACATAAAAATATTGCAGGGCCTCAAAATAAAAATAAAAACATGTGTCCGGTTTTTTTTGTCCGGCAGTGTATTTGGGGGTAATTAGTGGTACTGGACCATTCGAACAACTACTCCTCGGGCAAGTATCCCGCCAAGCATTTATTTATACTAATACTAAATCCAGATACGAACACATAAGTTACAAAATCAAGAAAATATCGTGGTTAAATATGGATAATCCGCGGATGCTACGTACTGTTATGTCTGTTTCTATCACATCATTGCTGCATCATTGCTGCATGAGATAATTCTCTATGGAGCTGATATATAATAATAATAATAATAATAATAATAATAATAATAATAATAATAATAATAATAATAATAATAATAATAATAATAATAATAATAATAATAATAATAATAATGTCTTTATTGTGGGCACAACAATAAAAAGTAAAAAATACAATCTTTAAACAATGTTGCCCACAAGGGCGAAGTTCAGCTTAGCTGTTCTTACACTTAACCCTTTCAAAAATTTAAGCTTAAAAACTAAAAACTAAATTTTCCATTCCTAAAAGGGAAGGAAAAAGATTAGAGTGAAGGAAGCGGAAGAAGAAAGAGAAAAACTAAGAAGAAGAAGAAGAAGAAGAAGAATTAAACAACAATACGTGTAGCGCGCCCCTGTCCTTTAGTGCCTGTTTAGAGTTTAATGTGTTGTGATCGGAAGTGTACCTTGCGCGCGCCGGCCTTCAGGATGGCGTTAAACTTGCGCTGATGGAACGGCGAAGCGCGCGAGAAAGAACCAGTCAGTCGGCCGCTAGTTGCGGAGCAGCGCGGTCTTGTTCACAAGCTGCAAGCGAATTATTTATGTACGCTACCAATATTTGTGAAGTATTGTTTATTTAAAAATGCTTATGGTCCTATGTTGTACGTCGTACCAATAAAGAAAAAGAACCCAACACCCTGAGTCTCATTAAAGTGCTCGCTGCATTTTTGGCGCCCAAAGTAGAAGCTAGAAGATACGGCGTATATACGAAGTTCATAAGAAACGAAATAATACACTGGTTGTTAATTGGCCATTTGGAAAGGGCAAATTCTGGTCATCGTCAAATTTATTTGCAATAAATATTGCAAGCAGAAAATCTGTTCGTTGGTCCAACGTTTTGGAGGGAGGTTAGGTACCGGTTTGCGTGCTGCAATCTTTCAGTCGTCGATTGTGGAAAAGAAACGGGGACTGGATTGTTATCGGTGAGACAAAATAAGTACTTATAATACCTATTGTTCTTCGGGGTATTTATGTGTGTTGTCGAGTTTGGAGATACTGCGTATTAAACATTTTTGCTTCTATTTTTATGTGTAACATAATTTTGTTGAATGCTCTTGTTAGGTTAAGAAAATTTTTGTATAACTGTTTGTAAGAGAAGGAGGGTTAGTAAAATTCAGTAATATAGAAGTCAATGGCATGGAGAAAATGAGTAAGAAGGGTAGAAAGAGTAGAAATTGTGTTGAGGAGGCGGAATCTTCCACTAGGCTAGACGGTATTGAAAATATGTTGGCGCGCTTAGCTGAAAACATGGCAAATATGCAAGAAGCGTTTTTAAAATTAAATGTAGGTAATGAAAGTAAATTGGAAGATAAGAGTAGGACTACTGACACTGAGCGTACGATTATGAAGGTGAGTGACAATGATAGAAAATATATTTCCCTCTGGAAGGATTTGGGAGGTCATAATTTAATATTCAATCCTAATAGTCAAACACACCCTGTCGAATTTATGAGAAGGTTGGTCAGGCTATTCGATGATGCGGGGGTACCGCGCGAAAAACGGGTATCTTTGGCAGTTAATTGTTTGCGCGGGTCGTCATCCGATTGGGCGGTAGCAAAGGAGGATGATTTTCAAACATTTGAGTGTTTTTACGACTCATTCATGCGTCGTTATTGGAATTCGGAAGAAGAGAGGAAGACGTACCAACAAATTAAGTACGGGAAGTATGAACGGGGTAGTCGAGCAGACTATTTTTTGAAAATGATGCGGCAGGCCACTTATTTATCAAATAGGTTAGGTAATACCGAGCTGCTAGAGCTTTTAATAGATCATTTCGAACCCGAAGTACGAAGGGGTGTACTGAGTCATGGAATTAATGACGTAAATGACCTTGAAGTGTTTTTGAGAAAATTTGACGAAACTGACGAAGATCGCGGACGTAGGCCAAGTACGGGGGGTGCGAGATGGCGTCAAGTAGAGTTAGGGGGTAGGCAAAACGCAGAACGAAACCAACCGCGCAATGAGCCGCAAAATACAAATATCGTTAGGAACAATGCAAATAATGCGCCGGAACAACGGGAACCGTGTTCCAATAGCCGTGTTAATTTGATATCAGGTCCAGACTTCGCAAATGTCGAAGCAGAGTTATTGTCGGAACCAGAAATTAGTGAGGTTAAATCCGTCGAGTGGCCACAGATTTCTGTATTAATAGGGAATGAAAAGATCGAAGCGTTAGTGGACTCGGGTAGTCAGTTTAACTGTATCTCCGAAATGTTCTTTGATCGAATAAGGACAGGAATATCTGATATTCCAGTATTTCCGGTTAGTGGGTTATCCATACATGGAGCCGTAGCGGCAAAATCGAGAAAAATAAAGTTTCAAGTGCTTTTGGAAATTGATGTGGGCGTCGGTGTTATGATGGAAGTGCCGTTTATTATTGTTCCTACTCTGGCAAAATCATGTATTTTAGGGTGTGAGTGGTTGCAGACTAATAATGCCAGGTTAGATTTTCAAAATTCAAAGTTGCAAATCGAAGTGGGGGGTCATATGCGATCCGTGAAGTTTTCCAAGTCTCGGTCTAAGACGGGAATTTTCTCAATATTTTATGATGGCGAAGATGAGCGTGAGATTCCGGGAGAATATCACGTGGCGCGTAAAATTTATTCGCGAGAAGAGCGTAACCAAGCAACGGAATTGTCGAGGGGTTTCGACGAAACGAGTAGTCGAGCTTTTTCAGAAATTTTGGAAACTCACAAAAATATTTTCTCAGACCAACCGGGTCTTACGAATGCCTACAGTCACGTTATTGAAATGCGGGACGATACTCCTTTCTATTTAAAATCGTACCCAATTCCGCACGTGCATAGGGACGCTGCACGAAAACAAATTCAGGAAATGGTAGAGTGGGGGGTGATAGAAGCTGCCAAAACGGAGTATATAAGCCCTCTAGTGGTCGTCACGAAGAAAGATAATACGGTTAGGGTGTGTCTAGACGCACGTCACCTTAATTCTAAAATGAAAAAGGATCACGTTATACCGCCTAATCCTGCGGAATTTTTATTTGCATTTTCGGGAGTCCAGTTTCTAAGTACTCTTGATCTTACCGCTTCCTACTGGCAAATACCTATTAGTCCCGAATGTAGGAAATATACGGGGTTTCAATTTGAAGGTAACACGTATCAGTTTTGTGTGCTCCCTTTTGGACTAAGTACTTCTGTTGCTAGTTTCATACGGGGTTTAAATATAATTCTTGGTGATGATATTTCGTCATTCGCCATCCCGTACGTTGATGATATCCTCATCTGGTCAAAGACCTCTGAGGAGCATTTGAAACACCTCGATTTAGTTTTTCATAAATTTTCCGAGGCAAATTTGACTGTCAAGTTGCGAAAGTGTAAGTTCGCGAGAGATAGGGTTAATTTTCTTGGTCACGTACTGACCCCAACAGGTGTTAGTATGGACGCAACGCGTGTAGAAGCTATACGAAATTTCCCGCGTCCAAGAAATCTTCGAGGTTTGAGATCATTTTTGGGCTGTTGTAATTTTGATCGTAGGTTTGTGGAGAGTTATTCCGATATCACTCTACCATTGATTCATTTGTTACGAAAGGATGTTAAGTGGAAGTGGACAGAGGTTGAGGAAAACAGTTTTATACAGGTAAAAGAGGCCTTCTTGAATGCCGTATTTCAAAGTCATCCTGTTATGGGACATAGGTTTTTCATACAATCAGATAGTTCGGGTTATGGCCTGGGTGCCTGCCTGTTTCAAATAGATCCAACCACGACAAATAAAAACATAATCGCTTTTACTAGTCGTACTTTAAAAGGTAGTGAACTTCGCTATACTGTTACAGAAAAAGAAGCGTTAGGAATTTTGCACGCCTTGAAGCAATGGCGCATGTTTGTATTAGGCCAGCCGTTGACAATTATAACCGATCATAAGGCACTCTCATTCCTTTTGAAATGTCGGTTATTGAATTCACGTCTGTCTAGGTGGACATTATATTTACAGGAGTATAATTTCGAAGTAGTCCATTGTAAGGGTAAAGATAATGTGTTGGCCGATTGTCTTTCGCGTTACCCCATTGACATGGATCCAAAACAGTGTGAACCTAGTCGGGTCGATGTGGTAGAAATATTCATAGTAGCCGCCAATGAATCATTTAATTTGGCATCTGAGAATATGAAAAATTTGATAAATGATCAGCAGAATGACCCTTTCTGTAAAAAGATTTTATCAAGATTATATGAGAAAGTTAATTTATCTGTGCATCGGTGGTACGTAGAAAAAAATAATATTCTGTGCCGACGATCGGATGATTCTGGTGAAGGGTTGAGGGTTATTGTACCTAAATCCCATGTTATACCTTTAATTCGGCAAGAACACGAACTTCACGGTCATTTTGGGTCAAATAAAGTTTACTGGACCTTGCAACGTTATTATTTTTGGCCAAAAATGAGGTCACATATCCGTATGGTTGTGGGGGGTTGTCAAATTTGTCAACAATCAAAAATTTCTCCTCACCTTCATGGTCCTATGCACACTGTGGTGGTGAATCAACCAAATAAATTGGTATGTTTGGATCTAATCGGCCCATTGCCAAGATCGCGCTTTGGTGCTACTCAACTGTTAGTACTAATCGATAGTTTTTCTAAGTTAGTAACGTTGTATCCATTAAAGAGAGCTACCACTGCTGGTATTTTTAAAAGGTTAAAAGATGATTACTTTGTTCACGTCGGAAAGCCGTCTGTGATTCTCACAGATAACGGAACCCAATTTGCGGTTCGCTGGCAAAAGCTTTTGGAGTTGGAAGGGATTAAGGTTCATAGAACAACTAATTATTTTCCGCAAGGTAATAGTACCGAGCGTGTTAATCGTGAGATTGGACGTATCCTGCGTCATTTGTGTTATCAAGGTCACACTCGATGGGCTTTTGTTTGTAACCAAGTAGCTCTATACTTAAACGAGACCATTCATGAGGGTACTCGATATACTCCCAATGAAATTCACTTTGGAATTACTCGGGATGAACAATTATTGAAAGGTTTGGGGCTGACGTTGTGGCAGTGTCCCGCTAAAGGGGAAATCTTAACGTTTGCTTATGAAAATCTTATTAGCAAAGCCGAACGTCGACAACGTAAACATAATCAAAAACACGTTTGCGTACAGTTGAACATAGGTGATAGAGTCTGGCTGAAAACCCACCCAATGTCGTCTGCTGATGACAATAAAATTAAAAAGTTCTTTTTACTATTCCGAGGTCCTTACACCATTCAACGAGTAGTAGGTGCTAATGCGTACGAATTAGTGGATGATAATGGAGTAAGTGTAGGCAAGCATAATGTTTTTAATTTGAAGAGGTACGTCCCAGAATGTACTACCTTAGTTTAAGTTTGTTTAATATAACAGTTCTACTTTTTCTGTGTTGCTTTAAATTTCATTCAGTATTGTTATTTTGATATTTTTTAACACTCCTTCTCGAAATTTAAAGGGGGGGTAATGTAGCGCGCCCCTGTCCTTTAGTGCCTGTTTAGAGTTTAATGTGTTGTGATCGGAAGTGTACCTTGCGCGCGCCGGCCTTCAGGATGGCGTTAAACTTGCGCTGATGGAACGGCGAAGCGCGCGAGAAAGAACCAGTCAGTCGGCCGCTAGTTGCGGAGCAGCGCGGTCTTGTTCACAAGCTGCAAGCGAATTATTTATGTACGCTACCAATATTTGTGAAGTATTGTTTATTTAAAAATGCTTATGGTCCTATGTTGTACGTCGTACCAATAAAGAAAAAGAACCCAACACCCTGAGTCTCATTAAAGTGCTCGCTGCATACGCTAGATGAAAAAAGAATGAAGCAATTGTGGCAAAAGGAAATATGAAAGAGATAATGTTTATAACTAAAGATACAGCAAAAAGTCTCAAAACAAGAAGAAGGCTCATGCGCATGCTGTCTCCAAGGATCCACGAAACCTACTGCTCCATCAACAGGACTCTCCTCACTCTCCGGCGAAAACATGACAATGACGTTCGTCTAATATCTCGACTCAGATTGTTGTAAATCTTACTAACCCGATATGAAAACGACCTCTCAAATACAGCAGATCTGTGAAACGGTGGAGTTATCAATGATTTACGCCGTATATTAATATTATGAACATCCGTTCTGAATCGAATTTTATTGTAAAGATAAACAGGACAGCCAGTAGTAACAACTTTATGAAAGAGAACACAGGCGTGCAGATATCTCCTATTATTCATATTCAGCCAATGAAGCTCTTTAATCTTTATAGATGTATGACTTGTTCTCGAGATACCGTAAATTAATCTGACACATGAGTTCTGCACCACCTGTATCCTTCTGGACGTATGCGCATCAATACAGAATCCATAGAGAACATCACAATAAGTTTCAGGTTGCAGAATGCTCTTTTAATACAGTTCTTGATATGCGTTTTAAACCGCAAGTCAGTATCAACTATTAATCCCAGACTTCTGGATTCACTGACGCATTTGAGACGGGCTCCATTGATGTTAATATTTAGTGCATCGCTAAACCGATTTCTAAGTTTAGGCTTTCCGAACAACATCAGCACAGACTTTTTAGGATTAATAATTAAATTATGATCAAGGGATGCCTGCGTCAGTAAAGCTAAATCCATGTTGATGCTATCATTGGCCTGCAAGATGTCAGTTGTGTATCGTCTGCATAGCAATGCACATTTGAACTCAACAAACAGGAGTTCAGATCCGAGGTGTAAATGGAAAAGAGAAGCGGGCCAAGGATGGATCCCTGTGGCACTCCACGATCCAAGGTGCCTTCGAGGGAGCAATTACCATTAACTTTAACCACCTGTTTTCTGTCTGCCAAGTAACTACTAAAGAAGTCGATAACATCCTGGCCAAAACCAATGTAGGAAAAAATGGACAGCAAAACACGGTGGTTCAGGGTATCGAATGCTTTAGAATAATCTAAAAGTATCAATGCTGTTAAATTATTATTATCTGTAGCTTGTAGTATTTCATCAATAACATGAGTTAAAGCTGTAACGCAACTAAAGTTTTTCCTAAAGCCAGACTGGTATGACGGAATTATGTTGTATTTATTTAAGTGATTCAAAATCTGGCCGTATACCACCCTCTCCAGCACCTTAGAAATACAAGGCAGTATGCTAATAGGACGGAGATCACTGAACTCCTGTGGCTGACCGACTTTTGGTAACATATGAGTAACATATGATGTTTTCCAGATTCTGGGCATTACTCCACATTCTAAACAATAGTTTATGGTATGAACTATATAAGGCAAGATACACAAGATATACAAGATGAAAATCTGTGATTACACTTCCATTGCATAAAAGCTTTATTCGAGAGATCATTTACTCGACACATTAGTAGAACTTACAACTTCATACCTCGGTAGGGTTGCCAGATATTTAAATTGGAAAAGCTTGGCATCTGGGCGGGGGACAAGGAGTGTGTTCGGATTTTTTTAAATGAAGTGCTTTGGAAGGCATTTTAAACTTTAACGTGCTTTAAAAATATGTTGGATACCTTACGAAGGAATAGAAATAATGTCCTGTAGGTACTTGGAAGTAAACTTTTATTACGAAAAAGCACCCAAAATATAAAAGGATCCCTCACGCGTCTAGAGGCGGTACCCACTTTTTATGGTGGGGTGATTGAGCGGTACGTAAACATAGCTTCTGTCTCTAAGATGATAAATACCTATGGAGTGTTGTCTGTTGTATCCTTTTTTGTCCCAGAAAATCGGGATAATCGGGAACGAATTTCTTAAATCGGGGCATTTCGTTAGTTCGGCGTGGCGCGGGGCAGCTACTGAAAAATCGGGGCAATCCCGCCCAAATCGGGGCGTCTGGCAACCCTATACCTCGGGATATCAAATCAGAACTCATTTAATCATATGAAATTGAAACTGAAAATAAGCCACGTATTCAAATCTCGATTCAAGATTATATCAACTAGCGCATCTTTCAATATACTATTTCTTTTAAATTTAACTTCCTTCGATAGATCATTTAATTTTTGTTGTTTACAACCTTTGACCCTTTTATCCTTATTCTTTCGCCACATGTACCATTTTTATGTACAAGACGAACTTCGCCATTTGTCATCAAAGTCATTGCGGGTATATATGGATATTTTTTACTAAATTTTATAAATCTATGCTGATGTGCGAATAAGGTCGGTATTATTATCATCTTTGAGTCGATAGCTTGTTCTTAAAAGCTTCTATGAAATACGAAAATGTTGTCGCAACTTGTTCTGGGCATTTCACGATGAATGTCTTCCTGGTGGTGGGCGGTGGGCGTCGAGTTCCTTGAATTTACCTTTTGTCATGTGGAGAACCCTTTTTGAGGAGCTTCATGAGTTGATAGGCATTAGCTTCTTTTCTTGACGTTTTTGGCAATTTGTGGAGAAGGTGGCCAAGAGATGTTCAGGTTGGCTAGTGCAATCCCGTGCGCAATCCTGGCTAATTTACGTTGCTTCATGAAACAAAGTATCTATACGCATACAATGTTGTTTCTGGCGTCAGTAATAAACAACCTAGAAACTAACCAAATTACACTGAGCATAACGATCTACTAATTAATTAATGATACATAAAACAGCTAGGGCACTGTTAAACTTGTAAATTACCTATTTAATTGAACACGAACACGGGCATGTTTGCTATCGTGTTCAATGTTCACAGAATATGAGCTGGCAATATGTACTGCCAAAATAAATAACAAGATAGCAAAAAATATGCTAACAATAAAGCAGATTCAGTGTAATTATCAAACCCTAGATGCATTGAACAATAAACGAGTCGTTACTGAAAGAAAGTCATGTTGCGTTACCAAGATTACAACAAACAGCATAACCTTATGGCAGATTGACCCAACACCATCATAACTATTTCTTTTTCTATAAATCGCATTGTTTCTCCAGCAATAGATTTCAACATTAACATAAATTATCGTGTCCTTAGAAAATAAACCCGTTATTTGTTTTACCTGCTTTCGACATCAGATTATGCACTTCAAACACCAGTTTACATAACTGACGAAATATCTTCACAATGTTCCAGATTTTGATTGCCGAGTCGTTTTTGAAAATAATTCAAAAACTGCTGCAAATTTAAATTTGAAATTTTATATGCTTATACTATTTGACGGTTAGAAGCGAGTAGCCTAGATCCTAGATAAGTCAAATAATATAGATAGCGAACTACTACTCAATATTTTGAAGCTCAGTTCACAAGAGACATCTAGTATCACTATCTCCTACTTTTATGTCAATAAAGTAGAAAACCGCTCGACGGTTTTCAGCGCCACCTATTGCAGGAATTATTTAGTAGTAGTAAATAATTTCTTGCTACATTATAACAGTAACTATTGCGCAGTTTCTTGAAATTCTCAAAACTTTAGTCACTAGGTATATAAAATCATAAGAACCAGGCGCTCAAGTCTTCTTCTCGGCGGTAACAATCAAATGTACTGCGAGAGCCACCTACGCGACAGGAAGCGTGATATCTATAATAATTACATAACTGTTGGAGCAACAAGGTTGCCCATGTAATGTTCACAAGTCAATAGTTTCACATTATATTTGCGCTGTTGTAAAATTAATACCGGTAATGCAGTGTGGAGGTGAAGCCAATCGTTCAAGGTGATGCCGCAAAAGAATTGCCGATTAAGAAGTCGATTTATTTTGCAATCCAGTAGCTGTGCATTGTAGATAGATAGCATTAGGAGATTGATTGCAAACACCAGAGAATAAAAAGAAAATTGCGTGTGCAGCTTAAGACAGTGTTCAAGTATCACAATGACCACCTGCGGCCGCAGTTTACGATAATGGTGCATAAAAGTCGACGCTCTGTAATTATTTTTAATAAAATATTATGATTGTGTGGCTTGTAGTAATGTACAAAAATATACCGCATCGAGTTTATTACAATATGTACTTTGTGACAGTTAAAATTCTCTCTGAAAAGATACAGGGACGTTTTAAGATTAGTGTTTCATGAGAAAATCTTGTAAGACAAGAAAAGAAATGGGTTTGCAAGAAAAGTACAAGAATTAGCAACTGGAAGACTTTAGTACATAGTTTATTCGCATTTTACTAGTACCTGGTCAAAATGTATACGTCAGCTGTTCTGATGTCACTTATGACTTTTGCATAACATTGTTTACTACTTGCTTTCTGTTTTGACAACTGAATCTAAAGTACATATTTCATTTCCCATTTTCAGTTTTCCTTAAATTTTTGTTTTTTCTAAATATTTTTGCAAAATTGCTAATTTCTTTTTTTTCCTAAATATTTTTGTAGAATCTAAGGAAAACCGGTTTTTCAGGTTTCATTGCACAGTGGGACCAATTACCCGAAAAGGTGACCAAAATTTTGGAAATTGCTCAAAAGGAGGCAGACAATTAGGTATGGGAAAAATGTTCAAAAAATTAATTCGTAAGAGGCGTTGTTTTCCAGGGGTTGAAAAAATTATATCAACGAACAAATTTGAAACTTGGGATTCTTCTTAAATTTAAAAAGATAATAATTGCAAAAATTATTAATCAGAACCCCAAGCTTTTAAAACATCGATTTAATGAAGGGAATACCAAAATAATGATCCACGATTAAAAATAAAATTAATTGAGTACATAAATATACCGGGTGTCCCTCCATAACTCGACAGGAGTTGTAGATATCGAAAAATGATTTATACGAAAGATGCATCCAATAAAATTCCTCACATTATAAAATTATTTTCTACTATGCAGGGTGTCCCATGTCCTATGCACAGAACCTTACTTTGTTTTCTTTAATGGAACACCCTGAATCTATTTGCATTTTATAATTGTTTGTTTAATTTAAGGGTCACTTCGTTTACTATACATTGGGTCTAAGTCTTACGGTTTCCGCGTTACTTGACGTTAAAAATCGTAATTTTTCAAATTTCACCAGTTATAACTTAGAAACGGTACGAGATAAAGAAAACATGTCCATCCTAGTTTTTAATTCTCTATCTTATTTTTGTAATTTTTTGACCAATCAGAAAACAGTATTTTCCATACCCATTAGATGAAGAATTAAAAACTGGGATAGGTACATGTAAGTCATTTTTCTTTAACTCGTACCGTTTCTAAGCTACACTGCCGGACAAAAAAAAACGGACACTCTCGGAATTACTATTTTAGTGAATAAAAAACAACGGACGGTTTGAAATAATATTTAACTATATTCTTTTCATCTTAACAATAAAAAGAAAACTAAAATTTTGGTATGTAGGGGATGTGAAAATAGAACTAAAATGGAAATACAAATTGGAAATGAGAAGATAGAGGAGGTCGCGGATTTCTGCTACTTAGGAAGTAAAATAACTCAAGACGGTAGGAGCACTAAAGATATAAAACAAAGAATGGCGCAGGGCCGAGTTGCGTTTAACAAAAAGAAACAACTGTTATGCTCGAGAACGGTTAATATAGAGACTAGGAAGAGACTCTTAACGTCGTATGTATGGAGTACGGCATTATACGGGTGCGAAACTTGGACAATAGGAGAAGCGGATAGAAAAAGAGTAGAAGCGTTTGAAATGTGGTGCTACAGACGCATGATGAAGATACCGTGGATAGATAAGGTTAGCAATAGGGAAGTATTAGAAAGAGTTGGGGAAAAGCGAAAGGTATGGAAAACAATAAAGAGTAGGAGAGATAGGATGGTAGGACACCTTCTAAGACACGAAGGAATAGTTCGTGACATACTAGAGTCAGAGATAGGAATAAAAAGAGGTAGGGGTAGGCCTAGATTAGACTACTGCTCTCAAATAGTTAGGGATGTAGGATGTTCTACTTTTAGGGAAATGCGTAGGTTAGCTCAGGATAGAAAAGAATGGAGGTACGCGTCCAACCAGTCTTCGGACTGAGAACCTTATGATGATGATGACTTAACAATAAATAAAAAACAAGAAACAAAATGATTCGTCAACAAAAACCTAACAAAAGTATTTTTTAGAGATCAACTGTTACTTAAGAACTTGAAAAGATAACCAAAAAATATTAAAAGGAAAAGCACACTAGTAGAACCGAATTAATAATGGGTGTTACCACCACGAACTCTTATTACTTCTCTTAAACTTTGTGGCATGCCCTAAATGAGGCTATCAATAGATTCTTGGGGTATTTGTTCACATTCTTCTTGAAGCACCATGTAATGTTTCTGGTAGGGGTTGGCGACGTCTAATCCTTTTCCCAAGCTGATCCCACAGATGTTCAGTGGGATTCAGGTCTGGACTATTGGCTGACCATGGGAGACATCCAATACCAATCTCCTCACGGTATACTCGGTAACAATTCTTGCTGTGTGTGGGTGGGCGTTGTCATCCATAAACACAAAATTGTCCGCTATAAATGGCATATATGGTATGACATGGGGTTCCAGGCACTCAACAATGTATCGGTGTGCAGTCATTGTTCCATTCTAAATGAAAATCAATTCTGTGTGAGCCCTCAGAGATATTCCGGCCCACACCGTAATGCTACCACCGTTGAAACTGACCCTGGGAGATATACAACATTGACTGTACCGCTCCCCTGGCCTTCGCCACACCTTTTCACATCCATCTGGTGACCTGACACTAAATCTTGACTCGTCCGAGAAGAGCACGTTCCTCCATTGATGTTCGTCCCAATTTACGTATTGCCGCGCAAATGAAAGTCATGCTCTGCGATGTTCTACGGTCTACAGGGGACCCGTAGCTGGCTTTCTTGAAGTCAAAACATATTCGTTTAGCCTTTTCCGAACTGTTCTGGCTGAAACTGCCACTCCTCGAACTTCGGCTAACCATCCAGCAAGAATAGGTGATGGCAATGCTCGATCGGGCAGCGCAGCAACATGGAGAAAACGGACATCTTGATGGTTCGCAGTCTGTGGACGACCAGATCCGACCTTCTTTAAAAACCCATGAGTTTCACGAAATCGCAAGAGTACATTTTGCAGTGTTACGGGGTATATTCAGCACTTGAGCAATATACCGCACTCTTCGACCATCGTGGCTTAAAGCAACAATTTGTGAACAAATTTCGCGGTGCATTGTATGGAAAATGTTAAAAGCTGACATTTACAAATGAGATTTCACCAAGAAATCAATAGAAATTTTAAAAATTACGATTTTTAGCGTCAAATAACGTCGATACCGTAAGACTTTGACCCAATGTATAATTAACAAAGTGGCCCTTAAATTCAACAAACAATTCCAAAATTAGATCAGATACAGGGTGTTCCACTGAAGAAAACAAAGTCAGGTGCTGTGCAGAAGAAATGGGACATCCTGTATAGTCGAAAATAAGCTAATTTTGACATTTTAAGCATGAAACAATTACAAATAATTATATTTAATGTTGTAGCTTCTGCTGACATCACGCGTTAAAACGCTAACCAGTTGTACCTTCGGTGACTTGAACAGTAGATAAGAACAGAAACCTCATTAGGAGTCATTAATAGTCTGTTACATGTATGTATTAGATAATCGGACGCATTTAGCTCGAGCAAGGACTTACAATAATGACAAAATAATAAGAAATGAACATGTAATTAACATACAATTTTTTAACAGTAAACAAGACGGGACACTTAATTTATTCCTTTCAAAAAATTTTAAGGAATTCTATATTCAGGAATTCTATTTAAATCGTGTTGCAGAAATTCAATCATTATCAGGCTGTTATCATTTTCATAAAGGGGCTGTACTTTGGAGACACGATATGGATGAATAAGAAGGTTTTCTTGCAGAACCAAATGGACGGTCTAACAAAAGTCTAACAAAACTTCCTGAATCTGTTGCAAACAAACCATCACGATCATGACGTTAATAATAGCAGTCATCCAACTTATGCAACTACAATTAACAAATTGCCTGACATTTAAAATTCGTTAAACAAACACAGCAGTTATTTTTATACAATTCTGTCAACTAAAATATTTATTTAAAAAATCCCATCAGGAAAAAAACATCAATACCTGCCTACGTGTGGATTTTCAACGAAAAATATGTGTCAGTAATGTAAAATGCTAACCTTGCAAAGCAATCGGTCAGCTTACGGTGTTTGATGAGCGTACGAAATAAATCAATCGGGAGATTTGCTAATGCCACGTGTAAATTAAAAGGTCAAACAAATGCTACTTATGTTTTCAGTTTTTCTGGCGGTAAACATTGGTACCGATATGTTTGCTCTGGCTTATAAGATCAATTTGTTTGCCGTTAAGTTTTACGTTTATTAGAAATCTGTGGGAATGACAATATTGCAATAGAGCCACTACTAATTAAATTAACCTATTTCGCTATACAAAAATTAGAAATTCTCGTGCGCAGAACTGTTCTACATGTTGTGTATGTAATTCCGATTACATACCTACCTAATTAAAATGTCAGTTTTGGAGCAGATAATATATTTTTATGATATAATAGACCAGGAGCCCATAGACCAAAAATTGTGCATAATAGGTTTACTCCAAAAATGCCTGAGATGTTGTGATTTTTGGGTCGTGGAGCACAGAAATGCCCATGCCAGTTTTTGTTTTTGGTACAGTGATGTGTGGCAGACCCGTAAATGTGTAAAAAAATTGCTTAAAAAAGTATTATAGGTTTAGGACTGGGGTTTGCGGAAAGCGCTAAATAATGAGAAGTAATCCAGCGGACGCGGTTCGCTTGTTGTGAATTCTGGGACACTGACCCGCTGCAGGGGTAGGGTTGTGCATTTCTCGTCTCGATTCTCGCCGAGATCGAGAGTGAATGAAAATCTCGGGTGCGAGACCGAGACGAGAACTGTCCAATGAAATCGAGATCAAGACCGAGAGTCAATTGCACGAGATCAAGACTCTCGCTCGAGAAATCGTCGAGAGTCTCGATTTCTCGACATTATATTTTTGATCAATGTTTTTTTTCTGTATTTTTGTCAAGAATAATAGGTGATAATTAATAATACTAAACTAAACCGGTTTGTGAGAAAATTATATTTATTTTTTAAAGCAAAATAAAAGAGCTTCTAGAAAATAAATTTAAAATAAAATCGTAGTAACTGCATAATTAATATCCTCGTTAATATCACAACAAAAATACTTATTTGGAAAATAATAAATTGATAAAAATAATGTAGAAACAGTGCGAAAAATGCTGTGTCCGTTTTTTTAAATTTCCAACAGATGCAAATAGGTAAGTGTCATTTTGTTAGATTTTGTAAAATATAATTGTGAAGTTTTCCCCTTAATAACTTTTTCGCAATAACTCAGTTTTACTTAATCATTGCGTATTTCAGTCACTAAAACACAAGAAACGTCGATTTAAACAAGATATATGTACAATACATACATTTCAGTGCAAAAACAATACATTACAGAACAACGTGTGGTTTTACTAATAGAGATGGAAAAATAAAAACCCTTGCCACAATATTTCAGGACATTGAAGTGTAGTAAATACGTATTTCGACAGCTAAGGTGCCATCATTAGTAGTCTACGAGCTACGAGATTATGTAGCTGTACTAACTACGTATTTTGGCATCTTTGCTGGCGAAATGCGTATTTAGTACAACTAAATTTTGTGAAATATTGTGGTAAGGGCTTTTATTTTTCAATTTTTAAAACTGCATCCGCTTATAGAAACTTTTACAAAGGCATCTTATTTTAAAATCCAAACTTAACACAATATTCAATCGTTCAGTCGCGAAAAAGAAAAGGTAAGTATTTTGTTGCAACCTGTGGTTCACTTAATAAGAACAGATCAGCATCATTAGGCCCAAAAATGTTCTTCAATTCATAATTAGGAGGGTGGTATTTTGATTGGATAAGATGTTCTGTTAAAAAATGTTTTGAATATGTATTTGTATTCTGGACATTTTTTATTTCAATATTCTGCGTTCTAAAAACGTTCCCGAGCCCAAACAAACTGTTCTGAATGCGGTCCTGACACGAAAACTGCTGGTGCCGCGTCGTGCGATACACCACCCCCTTATAGCAGACAAAAATCGACCGTATGGTACTTGGCTTCCAAAGTACAAAGGATACCACCTACCTCTTAATAAATTCGAGATCGAGAACCGAGAGTCTCGAGGCGAGACGAGATTTTCGCAGTCGAGAGTTATTCGAGATCAAGACGAGACCGAAGAGGTTCGAGTATTTTCGAGATCGAGACGAGAGTGGGCCAACTCTCGCCGAGATCTCGATCTCGCCCAACCCTATGCAGGGGTCAAACCGTGTAAATAAATCACCCCCAAAAAATTATAGGTTTACGCATGGGGATTGGAGCGATCTCCTAATTTACCTCCAAACATCATGAATCTCGACTCCCATTCATTTTGGTTGGTACAAAGAGGCGCCACACTCGCGACATTTTGTAAATTCACCCAGGTAAAAAAAATCATAAGTTTACTCTTCAAAACTTGGAGACAAGTTATTTCAATCACAAAAGTCGAGTATTCAATGTTGCCGATAAAAAACATTGGTACAGGGGGGCGCTAGAGACGCAACATTTTGTAAAAAAATCTTACGTAAAAAAATCATAAGTTTATGAATGGCGTTCACGAATTTGATTATGATGAACCTACTGATTACAAAAATACATTCCCTCTCATTGAACTGTGGTACAAGGGCCCGCTAGAAAGGTTGAAAGAAAGCGATTATTAATTTTCACCCTTCATCATAAAGATTTCAGTCCGAAAACTAGTTGGACGCTTACCTCCATCCTTCCTATCCTGATCTAACCTACGCTTTTCCCCAAAAGTTGAACATCCTACATCCCTAACTACTTGAGAGCAGTAGTCCAATCTGGGCCTACCCTTACCTCTTCATATTCCTATCTCTGACTAGTATGTTGCGAACTAAGCCTTCGTGCCTGAAAAGGTGTCCTACTATCCTATCTCTCCTATTCCTTACCGTCTTCCATAAATTTCGCTTTTCTCCATCTCTTTCTAATACCTCTCTGTTGCTAACCTTATCTACCCACGGTATCTTCATCATGCGTCTAAAGCGCCACATTCCAAAATGCTTCTAATTTTTTCCTATTTGCTTCTCCTATCGTCCAAGTTTCGCACCGGTACACTGCTGTGCTCCATACATACGTTTTTAAGAGCCTCTTCCGAGTTAATACATTTATCATTTTCGAGCATAATAGTTGTTTCTTTTTATTAAATGCTACTCGGCCCTTCGCTATTCTTTGTCTTATATCTCTAGAGCTCCTGCCATCGCGAGTTATTTGACTTCCTAAATAGCAGAAATCTGAGACTTCCTCTATCTTCACGTTTCTTATTTGTATGTTAGTTTTAGCCCTAATTTCACGCCCCCTACAGAACAAAATTTCGGTTTCTTTTTATTGATCTTCATACCATAGCCCTCCGTCAAAACCGCTTCCATTCGTTCAGAATCCTTCCTAATTCTTCTTTGTTGGGTGCTAATACTGCTATAACATCCGCGAATCTGAGCATATTAATAGTTTGGCCCTGTATATTAATTCCTGCAGCTATTCTGTCTTTAACAATATTCATCGCATCTTCGATATATAAATTGAAAACTAAAATAAAGTTAAACGTTTCATAGAACCATTTTATTTTTTTTTTCAATTTCTTGCATATCCTATTTACTGCGGTAATCTACACGCAGTAGAAACGAAGCTTCGGTACACAATTAATTATTAGTACGCCGGATAGCGACATTTTTTATAACTCATTTCAGCGCACTTCGTATTCATATAAAATTGTAAATTGTCTGTTGGAAATCAGGAATATCCATGTGCGAGACCCCAGCTTGGGACATTTTACAATTGGCAGGTCTTCAAAAATGTGAAAGAAAAAGGTAGGTAACCTAAATCTTTTCAGTTCCCCTGTCTTTAGATTACATTAATTAATTAAATCATAAAGAACAATAAATTACCCGAGGCCGAGGTCCTGATCAGCTTCAGATCAGAGGAAGACGTTTTAAATATGTTTAGAAAAGAAGCTCTACTTAGTAATTTCAGCTCGTTTGAATCTAAGTAGGCCTGCTTTCCAAATACTTTCAGAACCTCTGCCTCTGCTCAGGGACTGCTCAGAATCTCTACATCCGGTATTTTCTCGTTTTTATTATGTAATTAATAAGTTGAATTATAAGGCAGAGACGTTGAAAAGATTTAGGTTAACTTATTCTTTCTTTTAAATTTTTGAAGACATGCCAATTGTAAAATGTCCGACGCGGGGTGGGCAGAGGACAATTTTCCTGTTTGCCATCACACAAACTACCAAATTTACAACCTCTGCCACACGCTAAAATCATTTTAAAATTGATGTCACTATCCGGCGTACTATATCGTGAATGGCAAGACTTTTGTACCACTTTTCAACGATGGCGAATGTATTTTCGCACTAAGTATGTTTATATTAAACAAGTTACTGAACGCCATTCATAAACTTATGATTTTTTTACCTGAGTGAATTTACAAAATGTCGCGAGAGTGGCGCCTCTTTGTACCAACCAAAATGAATGGGAGTCGAGATTCATGATGTTTGGAGGTAAATTAGGAGATCGCTCCAATCCCCATGCGTAAACCTATAATTTTTTTGGGGGTGATTTATTTACACAGTTTGACCCCTGCAGCGGGTCAGTGTCCCAGAATTCACAACAAGCGAACCGCGTTTGCTGGATTACTTCTAATTATTTAGCGCTTCCCGCAAACCCCAGTCCTAAACCTATAATACTTTTTTAAGCAATTTTTTTTACACATTAACGGGTCTGCCACACATCACTGTACCAAAAACAAAAACTGGCATGGGCATTTCTGTGCTCCACGACCCAAAAATCACAACATCTCAGGCATTTTTGGAGTAAGCCTATTATGCACAATTTTTGGTCTATGGGCTCCTGGTCTATAAGTATGAATATCGCAAAAGTTCATGTTATGATGCAAAAAAAATGTCAACGACAAAACTTCAAAAACTCAATTTTTTCAAATGACATACGTAGGTACCTATTTTTGTATCGGCATCCGATAGAAAATTAAATTTTTAGGGCATTTTTATTACCCTTTCTTATGTCTATTTCCATTACTTAAGGAGATATTTAGATTTTTTGAGGATTTTCTATCCCAAATATGTATATCTTTCTTGCGAGCGGCTAGTTGTCAAATTTGTAAAATTGAATTTTCTATGGGATGATGATATAAAAATAGGTACGTGTCATTTGAAAAAATTGAGTTTTTGAAGTTTTGTCGTTGACATTTTCTTTGCAGTGTCAAACAAGACAATTTTCTCGACATGGGGCATACTAAAAGACACCTCAAACTTTCGGCTAGCGATAAAAAAAAATTATGATATTAAAAACATAGGGTTCTATTTAAGAAAACGGACTTTTAAGCGTTTGAAGTTTGTGTCCATTTACATAGAAGACTTTTTTAGACTTCCTATTTGTAAAGGGGCCAATTCAAATGATTCCTCGCGGAGAGCAACATTCATTAGCAACCAATATTGATCCTAATTTTAAGCTAGTGAGTGTTTTGGATCAAAAGATATATGTAAGCGATTTTTCAAGTGGAGAAAATGTGTCAAAATTTCGAAAAATAAGTTTCATCTCAAAAAAGAGAAGAGATAACAAAAGACTTTCCGGGTAAAAATAATTCAAACTCCTGTGATAAAACCAAATATTGGTAGGTATATTTGGGTGTTGTCCTATTTAAAAAATACTGAATTTTATGTCTACTTCCGGTATAATCGGAAGTGCTCTAGAAGTCTGAAAATATTCTAGAAAAGTAGATCACTATCAACTATAATTCCATGCAAAGTTTCAAATTTATCCCATTTTTTGTTCTCCATAAACTTCTAACAGGCCGCCACCGTGGGACACCCTGTATTTGATAGCATTTTTTTGTATTCCTTTAATGATTTTACTATGAGGTTGTACAACACAGTTTTTGCTCGGAATTCGTATTTCTACCGTTAACAGTAGATATTCTGTTGAAGATTTTGACAGATGTAGAGGAATTTTGAAAATAAAATATCTTCGGATTTAAATTTTAAAATTTCTCCACATCTGTCAAAATCTTTATAAGACTGCCAGTATAGCATCAAAAATATTAATTTTAGGCAAGTTTCTAATACAATATCTAGTAAACATAGGTAAGGAATCCAAAAATGCAATCGAATACAGGGTGTCCCATTTAAAAACGAAGAGGTCCCGTGTAGAAGAAATGGGACAGAAATCACGGCTAATAAAAACTTATTGTAAAAAATACAAATTTAATGTTTTAAATCAGCGAAGAAAATAGGAACGCATCATCATCCAAATGTTTGTTTGGCAGATTTATTACACAAGCGGATTCATTAACATGCGTTGGAGTGACAACTTATACCCAGATATTTTGATGAATTTCCAGAAGTGGGTTTTCTTTCAAGTCACTTTAGAACTCTATTAAAAACCATGCAATCGTCTTTTCCTGCTTCGTCAAATGCAAGGTACGATATCGCATCGACAACCAAGCAAACAAGGTGGGTCGGTCCTCTACGTAGGATATAAATAGTTATGTAGGTACTCTATACTACATTTCGTGTTATTCTTTCCTTCTCGAACTCTACGCAAGGAGTAAATGAATGATTTGTGTATTTGCTCAGTACTTGGCTACGTGACACACTTATTTGTCGTCCAACAACCTTTCCGGTCAGTCGATTTCATGTTTTTCCTCAGCCTTGTTTGAACTAGACCTCTCCAACAGGTTCCTATTATTATGTTTGCATATTACATAACAGCAATTTGTAATAGCTCAATAATACTGTGGTGCATAGGTTGCACCTTAAGATTTCTGCAAACTCTCAAAAAAGCAACGGACCTAACATATCTTTTCTCTGAAAATATTATCAAAGGCTTGATGGAAAACGTAAGTGGCGAATTATCAAAATTATCAGTCAAGCGAGGCGTAAACAGCCACACCCTAACCACTTACCAAATTACGTGTAATATGAGAGAAAATATTGGCGACAATAATTTGATAAATATTTCCATTACCACACGTAGAGTGTCAAGCGAAATTGTTCATTCAGGGAGCGTTTGTAAGATAAATAAAACTGATTTTTATGTCTGTATCCGGTGTAGGTATAGTATAAGTACTTGAGGAGACCTTTTCACAATCGATAACCACCTCTTTCCATTCTTTTTATTATCTGTCGGTATGTAACCTTTCAAAGAAAGGTTAAATATGCTAAATTTTTGCCCTTAAATTACTTTTCAGCTATCGCAGTAGTAACTACGAGTAAATAATTAAGAGAGTGCATCATATTGTTCCAACTACTCCTACTGGAGGCGTTTCATTTCAGAAAAATTGTTAAAAAATATTGTGTATCTCAAATTTTATATTTGAAAAAGTTTTTAATTTGGATAACCTTCCACTTACAGTATGCAATCACAAATTAAAGTAAGTAGGGACTTACTCTTGGCCTATATTGAAAAATGTCAATTTAAGACTCTTACTAACGGCTCTGTCAAATTTCTGATAAGTAGAAATTTATTTTGGGTTTAGTAACAAACACCAACACTTTCTGATACATAAATCAATAATAAAAAGTTTTCTATAAATTACACACTTTCTTGGACGCTCTATAAAAAGCACAACCCTTACAGGATTCACCTAGGAATTACCTCCAAAACGCTAGGCTTAGTTATGAACCCCTAAAAAAGATGACAAAAAGTTAAAAAACAATGTATACGTAACTCATTCGCTAACTCATTCTTATCTCCTTATTGCTAAACTTCTCTACTATGTCTCACAACCGTATATTGCCGTGCTCTGTACGTAGTACAAAAAATAATAAATTCAGATCCGTTTGCGAAACGGATTCGTTTGCTTTGGCGGTTAGGAATTTTAGAAACGGATCCGTTCTCTTAAATTACACTCTCATACAATTCAATGTATTACAAAAAATAATAAATTCGGATCCGTTTGCGAAATGCATTACAAGAAATAATAAATTCGGATCTGTTTGCGAAACGGATTCGTTTACTTTGGCGGTTAGGAATTTTCTCATACAATTCAATGTACATATTACAAAAAATAATAATTTCGGATCCGTTTGCGAAATGGATCCGAAACGGATCCGTTTAAAAAAAAGTTGTTGCATTTTGGGTATCTTGTTTTGAAAAAGAAATAATTTATGCGTGCAGAATTTTAGCAAATTATTAATATTTTCGAAATTACTTAGAGTAAATCAATAAAATTTGCATACAGACAACTAATAACAATTGGCTAATTGGATATGTCATGACTTTCGCCATTATATCTACAACTTCTTGTTAAATGCCAAAAAAATATACAATTACATATGAACTTTCTTATTTTAAATAGATTGCCATATTTTTATTACATTTTTGGATTCTATGCTATTTCCCTAAAAGTAGAATATCCTACATCTCCAACTATTTGAGAGCAGTAGTTGTTTCTTTTTGTCGAACGCAACTCGACCCTGTACTATTCTTTGTTCTCTCCACATACATATAAAATTTTATTATGATATCTTGAATAGAATTAAAGATAGGGACCGACTACGCATTAGTAGCCCTCCCTGCAGAAAACGATTTAATGCAATTTCTTAAAAATTTAAAGGGATATGAAAATTCGGGTGCAATTTCCTACGTAACCCATATTTCGTCACTACTACTGATGACATTACGTCATTACATTACATGTAATTAAATTTACAGTCCTTCAACTAGTTGCACCTTCTTGATTGACCTTTTCAAGTAAACCAAGAAAATTTCCTAAAAATAGGCATTTACGCACCTGAACCGTTGATTAAAAAATATGAGGGGCTTCTTTATTGCACAAACCCGTCGACTTCGACCGTGAAACAGGCCCGGGAATATTAATTAAAAACGCCAATTAGGGGAGGCGAAGGAGATACGTTTGTTTTGGCAGGGCGGGAACGGCTAATGAAGTTGATTATCTTCGGAGAGCAACGAGGCGGATACGAAAACAGTTTGCTTAAAAGATAATCTATTGATACACTTTCGGGGAATCCCGGGGGCGTATAGCGGTTTATGTGCGAAGTTGAGATGTCCTCCCCGGAGAGCAATTTTCATGAAACCGTGTTACTCCTACGTTTATTTCTCGTCACTTTTTAGGAATAATTTAGTGGAGCTAACGCCTATCACGTCCAGTATCTAGTACCGGATCTGGCAAAAAAAAACATCACGTGAGCAATTTATTGGAAAAATGTTACCTGCAAAACTAGAGCTGTTGCTTTGGTAAAGCAATAAAAGATAATATGAACAAATATTTTTGTTTAAGAAGGGTAAATAGGGGTAGAAATATAGAATGTTTCAAAAATGCTAGTAAAATGCTTCGAAGCTTATTTCTATCGTCAAAAAACTTGTTGTTACTATCATAGACCAAGAATGGTATATTACCGAAAATAATATTTTTCACCTTGGTAGAACATGCATGAATATTTTTACGTCCACGACTGAAATAAATAAAAATTCCCATCACATACCTAACATACATATCGAAGTCCTGCTAATAAAGTACACAAATAAAAATATTACGCACGCATGATCATCTGAATGTCACTCGTGAATCATTTTTTCAAGGAAACATTACGTGCAGATCGCACAGGTAGAGTGTTACTGTGGTTTCATAATCTGTAGGCGTAACAAAACTACTCTCCGAGACATGGTTTTTAACTATTATTACGAGCATGTAATAAATTTTTATAACTATTTGCTCTCCGTAGTCGTCAATACGTCAATGAAGAAATATTTACTATCTTCCAAGTTCCAAGATAAGATAAAAAGTGCTAGAAGTAAATGGAACGGTGTCTTAAAAATGTTAACACTTCAAATCTTACCTACGTAATACAGATATACTAGAAAAAGTAATCAGAGAGTAGGTAATTGAGAAACTCAATTTAATGGACATTTTAAGTTGTGTGCAATCTAATTGAACGTAAATATTTTACGATTAAGTAATTAAAATCGGCGCCATTTACTTTTTTATTATCGAAGACTTTTCGACGCTGTAGAAACACAACGCACTTCCATAGCCAATCCACCGATGTGGAAAGACGTTGTCTAAGTACTCCCGCACCGACCGGGAAAAATGTGCAGGCGCCCCGTCCTGCATGAACCACATATTTCCCCTTAAATTAAGTGGTACAAATTTTGCTGAAGAAAATTTAAATAAAGTGGACCGTTCAAATTGGGTGGAAGTTGAAAAGGCCCAATAAAGAAATTTGAAATTACACCGCACCAAACAATGATTTTAAATTCATGGGGGTTTTCAGAATCCCACAAATGATTGCTTCGCCAGTTGAAAACTCCACGTCGAGTAAACGTTGCCTCATCTGTGAAGACGATTTTGTTCAAGAAATGAGGATCCTCGCCTTGCTGCTCTTGTAAAAAATTAGCGAAACGTAGACGAGCAGGAGGATCTTCCGGTAACAAATTTTGTACTGGAGTAATGTGGTATGGGTGAAGCTTCTCTTTGTGCAAAATTCTCCAAATCGAAGAGCTACTTACGCCTGTGGCCACACTTAAACGACGGGTACTTACGCCTGGCTTTTCGTGCAATCTAACCAAAACCTCATCTTCCTGGCTCGGCCGAAATAATCTTTTGGACGGAAAGATCCTCCTAAGCGATTGTACAGATTTCTAAATAATTTATGATTTGGTTGCCTTCTGTGGGGGTATAACTCTGAATACCTTCGGGCTGCATGAGCCCGTTAAAATTGGTTTGAGCAAAAACACAAATCATATCTCTCATATCACTATTCGAAAAGTCATTATGACGCGGCATTTTTTAATACTTTTGATAAATTTATGGAGAAAATTAATGAAAAAGCTATTGGGTTATGGGTTAACACTGAACACTTTAAAACTAATGTCATATTACTATCGACTGTCTGTTTGTAAAACGTAGCTATCTAGATTATATTTTGTTTAATGCGGCACGGCCCATTAGAACAAACTTGGAATTTAAACACTATCTGCATTAAGTCGTTTTTTCTTGAAAATGGGCTGGAATATCAAAATGAGACAAAAATACATTTTTTATTTAAAAAAGGTAGGTCTTTCAGATTTTGGAGCCGATTTGACGTTAGATGTACGTGGTAAAAAGTTATAGGTCAATTTATCAAAGCAATAGGTTATAAGTAGCGCCCTCTATGGGCAACGTCAAAAATGTTATTGGAATCTTTTTTCCCGTAAGAAAAACCATAGGACTGCAAATTTTCAAGTCGACAACCTAATAAATTTTGTAGTTATGGCAAAAATGGAAACGGATTTCCCATTGTTAATGAAACACCCTGTATATTATTTTCAAATTTTTTTACAACTGCAAACATTTTCGAAAAAATATACATACAATCAACGTAAAACATTCAAAATTAATACCCGTTTTGTACAATTTTGTACAAACACTTTCGAATATAAATAAATCCATGGTTAGCGCCACCTAATGATCAATAGCCCAACTAAGCGAAAAGCTAGGCAAGAGAAAGTGCCAGTGCCAAGAAATAAAGACTATTTCGCACTTACCCTGGAGTTGAATTGTCGAGTAAGCCCTCTTCCCTTGTAAGAGCTAGCCGAAGAAGCTACAGATGGAGTGTACTCCACGCGTTGGGGATATCCAGGCACAGGAGGCAACTTCCTTCTCATCATAACATTGGGTGAATTTTCGAACTTATTATTCACGGACATAGAAAAATCACTAGCCACAGAAAAATTTGGTTGGTGCGCCGGCGTACTAGTGTAGGCGCCTCCAGAACCCTTGACGTTTGCGCTCATCTAAAAGAAAATTGGTTCTCACGGTGCGCCCTTTTTTAAACCAGCTAACGACGCCCATGGTGAACTTACTTGTAGCATACTTCTCAATCTGCTATTTTCCTTATTTAGTTCGTTCAGTTTTTGGAGAGATTTTAGCAATTCTCTTTTGCAGTGGTCGTATTTCATAGTCATATGTTTAGACATATTGGAGTAGTTTCTAGACTGAAAAGTCCATATCTATAAAACGATATTTCTCAGGACTGATTAAAAACAAGGAATTTGAAAAACACACTTGTCTTAGTTTGTCCGTAGTAGTATCCAATGGTTTGAAAAACATTTTCGTATTATCGTCCATTTCGGGAGATATTAACAATACGTTGCTCGGGGATTCATTACAAACAAGACATTTCTGATCAGTTGCCTCTAAATTATTATCAATCATTTTAAGTAGGATTTTTTATATTTTTGAAACTTACGCATTCTGGCCGCGCATTTTTCGCATAAAATATGCCCGCAGTTCAGTACTAACTGAAATTTTATACTGTGATGGAATCTAGTAATGCACTTATTACAATGAACCCACTCAGCCATAATTAATAATTTCAAAATGACGTTTGCAAAAGTTTGGATCTTTTTGAAAATGGTGGTTCAAGAATATTTGTTGCGCCATGCGCAAGCGCAGTAATAATTGGGCGTGCGTATTTACCGGCTGTTTCAGCTGTCAGTGTCAGAAAATTAGATAATTTTAGAAGATAAGAAGTAATGTTTAAATAAAATGATTTCTACGATGAGTTTATTCATTAGTTGTAATTAACATTACGAGTATGTTACCAATTCATCAAAATGTGGTTAATATTGTGCAAACAAAATTTTTATCTACGGAAATTGTTAAATCTGTATCCTTTATAAATTGTTTGGGTATCATAGATTCAGCCAAGCAGTTGTATTCTTCTTTAACTTAATTTTAGATTCATTTGAATGTTTCTCTGGCAAGAGAGTCGTATGTAGGAGACCACAGGATTTTAGCACTAGTGGAACATAATTCTTCTTTTGCTTTGTTTGTTATAATTTCGGTTCATTCGCAACCTACGAGTTTTTCGGATCTTACAATAGAAAGAGCGATACCGATCGATCAATATTTTTCATGTGGTAAGTGAGTAGTGATTTAATTAATACTTGACTAGGTCAATCGTTTTGCTGTAGATACTGATCCTATAGCAGACAATCACAACAGTATTCTTTTTAATGTTGTCCACAAAAAGGTTAGACTTACGTTTAAGATTAAAATTGGCCTAGAAAGTTCAAATTTTGCTTCGGAAGTTATAAGGTCTAAGGAAAGTAAGTGATATTAGCTATTGTTTTAACATTTAGTTTGTTTAAAATAGTTGTGTTTTAGTTTCGTCATATAAGATATCAGATTTTAATTGGCTGGACAAATATACAGGAATGTTTTACGAACAGGCAAATAATTTTGATGATCAGTTTGAAAATCAGGTAGGTTTATGTCACGTTAGAGTTCATTATTTGGTTTATGTCGTTTATTATTTAATTATTCTGTGAAGCATTGATGCATGAAAAAAATAATTAGACTGTTACGGAGATCTAGAACTCGGGTACATTTTCTCTATTTAATTACTCTGTTAAGTACTTCTCGAGATGTCTTGTAATTGTTGAATTTACTGAAAGAATATGATCAAATACTTAAATATTCTTGACGTACGTAATACTGTTCCTAATAGTTTTTGACACCCTACATTCAATTTCTTGCAGTCTCCAGAAATTCCAGTTTCAAGGCAAAGAATAGCTCAGGGACAAAGCATCACATCGAATCGTGAATCGATCTTAAGGCACCAATTAGCGTTAAAAGAAGCGGAATATACGCAACAAAAAGAATTCAACTTTTTTATTGGAACATGGAATGTGAACGGACAACCTCCGAGCGTCCCTTTAAGAACATGGTTGAGTGGCGATCCTGATCCCCCAGACTTATATGCCATTGGGTTTCAAGAAATCGATCTTAGTAAAGAAGCATTTTTGTTTAATGATACTCCCAGAGAAGCAGAATGGCAGTAAGTTTATTTTAAAATTATTTGATGTGATTAGTCATTGGTTTTGTCTAGCCATACTATTAAATTATCGAATCAATAGTAAACAACCTGGTTTGTTGCTTCACATCTCAAGATCGCACTTAAGTGGGCTTTACGAAGTTTCAGCTGTCTTGTACGCGTAAGTCAACTGTTCCTGAGAACTAGGCGTTCATTTTTCATAGATTACGTGCCCAGCTTTCATGAGTGATCTACCAAAAACGAACACCTGTGACAATTAACGTGTGCGCAACGACAGGGCATATATAGTAGCTTTCACAGGCCGTGACGGCCCATCACTGAAGTTTTCCACCAGCTCTCCACTCCTATCTCCCGCAAGTCCTGAATTATTTCCTCCTTCCATCTGTTTCTTGGTCTTCCTCTTGTTCTTGCACCTATCGGTCTGATATTCATTACCATCTTAGTGATTCTTCCGCTCTTCATTCACTGCACTTGGCCAAGCCATCTCACCCGCTGCTGTGTCTTACAAACTGTACAATTGATGGTTCATTATACAGCTCCCTCAATTCCTTGTTCGTCCTTCTTTGCCATTCTCCGCTCCATTTTCTTCCCCCATAAATCCTTCTTAGAATTTTTCTCTCCCATATCAGCAACTTTGCTTCCTTCACAGTTCCCAACTTCCATACTTCACTTCCATAGGTTACTATTGGTCTCAGTACTGTTTTATATATCTGCACTTTCGCTTTCCATGATACATGCTTCGACTTTAGGATATGACTTAGTGCCCCCGCTGCTTTATCTCCTCTCATCTGCCTTGCTTTCATTTCTTCCTCCTCTCTTCCATCCTCTGTTATTTGTACCCCTAGATATGTAAATAGCTTAACTCTTTCTATTACTATTTCTTCTTTATTCCGGTCGTTTTATTATTAGGTTATCATTTTCCGCTCTGTCCGCCTGCCTTGCCATCACCATATACTTTGATTTCTGGCTGTTGACCTGTAACCCTACTTTTCCTGCATGCTTCTCCAATCTTTCTAACACTTTTATTAGGCCTTGCTTACTTTTTGCTATTAACACCAGGTCATCAGCATATGCAATACATTGGTGTTCTGCGCTTACTATGCATCCTGTTCTATTTATTTTACTTTCCCTTATTACGTACTCAAGTGTTATATTGAATGGCAACGTCGACAGTGGGTCCCCTTGCCTGACTCCATCTCTCACTATAAATCTTTCTGACATCTTCCCTCTCCATTTAACTCTATTTACTGTATCTTTCAAGGTCATCTGAACTAATTTTATCAATTTCCCCGGTACCTTTAGGTTTTCCATAGCCCTGTAAATCTCTTCCCTTTTTAAAGAGTCGTAAGCTTTAAAAAAATCAATGAATGCCACATGGATCTCCTTATTGTATTCTCCACACATATCTTGCGTTTCTTTTAGGACAAACAGTTGATCTGTGACAGAGCGCGCTGGCCTAAATCCTGCTTGATATTCTCCCAATACTTTCTCTGTGTATTTTTTATTCTGTTTCTCAGGATCGTAGTTAGTATTTTATACGTTGTGTCCAGCAGTGCGATTCCTCTATAATTGTTGAATACTGATTTTTCGCCTTTCTTGTGAATCGGGGTTATTATTGCTTCTGTCAACTCTTTTGGCATTCTCTGTTGTTGCCAGATTTGGTCTATCAACTCGTGTACATTCGTAATTAACTCTTCTCCTCCATATTTAATTAACTCATTCTTTACTCCATTTCCACCTGGTGCCTTTCTATTTTTGAGGGATTTTATTATGTTCGCGATTTCTTCTTTTGTTGGGGGATCTATATCTTCCCTCTCGCCTTCTGTTCTTCCCTGTTCTTCATTTCTGTTTTTCTCCTCACTTAGTATTTGCACTTCTGGTTTCTCTCCCTGTAGAAGCTCCTGAAAGTATCTCTTCCACCCCTCAATTATTTGATCTTCTTTACTTATTCTTTCTCCGTTCTCATTTTTAAAGGATATCGGTATTTGTTGCCTAGCTCTTCTAGTATATTTTATCTCGTGATAAAAATTTCGTATTTCTCCGTTCCTGTAATATTCTTCTGTCTGCTCTATTCGCTTTTGCCAAAAACATCTTTTAACTTCTCTATAAATTCTTTTTGCCCTTCTCCTTTGCTTTGTGTACTCTTCTATATCTTCCTGTGATCCAGTTTGCAGCATTTTCTTTCTTGCAGCTATTTTCTTCTGTAACTCTCTTTCACAGTCATCATTAAACCATTTACTCGGTGTCGTCCTTTGGTTTCTCTTTCTTATAACTTGGTCTGCTGCTCTTTTCAAACATTCTTCTATTACCTTCCACTTTTTTTCTAAGTCTTCTCCTTTTTCTATTTCTTTTAACGCTCTTTCTATTTTCTCCACGTATCTTTCTTGACACACTTTTTCTGTTAGCCTTTCTTCGTCATATCTAACATCCCCTCTCTCATTGATTTGCCTTCTCCCTTGTTCGCCATACGTTCCCTCCATTTTAACCTCTACCAAATAGTGGTCTGAATTTACATCAGCTCCTCTTCGTGTTTTGACGTCTTTCACCAATTTCACATGTTTGTTCTGTATTATAATTAGCTTTACTTGGTCATTGTTCAACCGCTCGTATAAATTTTCCAAATTCTCATAAAATTCATCTTTGGCCTCCTCCCCCTTCTCTTCCGTTGGCGCATGACCATTTATAATACTGATATCCCTTCCCCCTACTTCTATGGTAATGCAGCATAATCTTTCATTTATCGGTATAAAATTCTTTATTTTATCCTTCATTTTCTTTGCTATCAAAAAACCCGTCCCAAAGATCCGTTCTTCATTTCCCCTGTTGCAGAAGATGTACTCATCGAGTGATATCTCAAAATTTCCCGCTTGTTGTTGTTTCTTCAATGCTAGTAGTTCCAGTTCCTCTTTGTGGCTCCATACATGGGTTACACCGTCTACAACCATTTTCTGATAGCTCACCCTAACTTTCTTTACCTTATTTCTTTCTTCTGTCGCTCTTTTTTTAATCTTCATTTGGATCTCTCTTTCCTTTACTGTTAGATCATCTTCAATTCTGACATTAGTGCCCTTTAATTTCCTTTTCTCTTCCATCACTTCCCTCTTATCTTCCCATGAGCTGAGCTTCACCATTACCACACTGTCCTCTTCTTTTCTTCCTAGTTTGAAAACTTCCTTTATTTCTGGTTTTATTTGGAGTTTTTCTTCTATGAATGTTATTACCTCTTCTCGTATATTTTGCTTCTGCAATCTAACTCCCTTGATCACTATATTATTCCTTCTTTGCTGTTTGTCCTGATTTTCTAATCTTTGTTCCAGAGTATGCATTCTATTTTTCAATATTCTCTTTTCGTCTTCCCACTGCTTCTCCTTCTTCTCCCATTCCTCTACCAGCTTTTTCATATCTCCTTGCACCTTCTGGACTTCTTTCTTTACGTCTTGTTGGCCTTTTTGCACATCTTCTATTATTTCCCTCTTCATCTCCTCTAGCATCGTCTTTAACGCTTCCATATCTTCTGGTTCTGTGTCACTCTCTATCTTTCCCTTTCTCTGGGGAGATCTTTCAATTTTTTTACTTCTCTTGAAGGCTTAATTCTGAGTTTCCCACTTCTCGAACTCCTCAGGGGTTTCTGTAACTCTTTTTCGGCGCGTTGCTATCATATGTTCACGCCAGTGTTGCCACAAGGCATACTTTCAACTAAATTTCGAATAACTTGAGGAGGCAGCTCTTCCGACTCTTCCAGGAGTATTTCCTCAATGTGTTGAAGGTTCCGGATTGGCTGACGTTCCTTCAATCGTTGCCCAAGTGTGTCCCAGACGTGCTCGATTGGATTGAGGTCTTGACAGCGGACAGGGCAATCCATAACCTTAATATTGTGGGCATTGAGGAAATTTTGCACAATTCTGGCGATGTGTGGGCGGGCATTATCTTGCTGTAGAATGAATACTGGACCCATATTCTCGTCAAATGGTACAACATGTGGTTCTAGAACTTCGTCTATATACCTATGTGCAGTCAGAGACCCCTCACAAATTACCACCCCAAATTTTTCCCACCCCAAATCATGATGGCCCCTTCTCCAAATGGAACCCTTTCTTCCATCATGTATTTCCAAAAATTATTTTCCGGTAGTATGTAATTTATATTGTCCATGTTGAGAAAGGCCCTCTTTAACATTGCCCTATAAATGTTTCTACTGATTATTTTGATTATCAGGAAATCTGTAGAGGAAGGCATACATCCAGGAGCGAAATATCGTCGAATCGCTCTGATTAGATTAGTAGGCATCCAATTAGTCGTCATGGTCAACGTAAAGCATTACCAGCACATAAAGAATGTGGCGGTAGACACTGTCGGAACGGGGATTTTGGGGAAAATGGTAAATCAATTTTTCGCCTGTGATCAGAAACATCGAAATTCAATCGGCAGTATTTACTTACTTACAGGGCAATAAAGGTGGAGTCGTTGTCCGATTAGAGTTACACAACACCTCTCTGTGCTTTGTCAATAGTCATTTTGCGGCACATGTCGAAGAATACGAAAGGCGAAATCAGGACTACCAAGAAATAAATGCCAGAGTTAATTTTAGAAAAGCACCTCATACTATTAGGGACCACGAGTAAGTCACTGTTCATTTACTGAATATTAAAATATTTATAAACATTTTAAGACTCCATTAGTGTTTCTGGAAAATATTCTTTAATTTAGCCTCGTCTGCATTTTTATTTTGCTCTGTTCTGTTTAGCCAAGTCTATTGGTTGGGAGACTTGAACTACAGAGTGACAGACATGACAACGGTTCAAGTCAAGGCACATTTAGCCATGCAGGATTTATTATCAGTATTAAACGTGGATCAATTGAATCAGCAAAAAGAACGGGGCAGGGTCTTACAGGTAAATAGATAATTATCGTTGAAGTACTTTTTAGTCATTGGTATATTTCCTAATAGTCTTTTTTCGAGGGTTTTGCAAATTTCGCGTTACTTCGTTGACCTCATTTTTTAATATAACATTAATAATCTTATCCAATATGACGGACTAATAATTTCATAGGTTAAACTCTTCTTTAAAATTTAAAATAAAATTTCGTGTTATAGGACTACACAGAAGGTGATATAACTTTCCCACCTACGTATAAATATGACCTAAACACCGACATCTTTGACACAAGCGAGAAAGCGAGAGCCCCCGCTTGGACAGACAGAATCCTCTGGCGCGGTAAAGGCATTTATCAAACGGCGTACCGAAGTCACATGGAACTAAAGATGAGCGATCACAAGCCTGTTAGCGCTCTTTTCAAAGCGGAAATAAGCGTGATAGATCAAACGAAATATAGGAAAGTGCATGAGGAACTGTTGAAGAAAATGGATAAGCTGGAAAATGAATTCTTGCCGCAGGTTACCATCGATCAAACTGAAGTCGTTTATGATTTGGTCAAGTTCAGGGAAGCGCAGTATCGGGATATAATTATCGCGAATACCGGGCAGGTATGTTTTTATTTTGTTCGTGTAATGGTGTTTTAATGTGTGATTAGTCACTGTATGGTGATATTTCTGTTTGTGGAATGATGACCACTGTTTTCTTCTAAGTGTATCCAAGACACCTTGAGGCTTTTGGCATACGCAGACATTTTCTTTTAAAACGTTTACTGCTATTAGATCTTCACATGGGTAGGGTAGTGCCATAAATAACAATCTCTCAACTGGTTAGCAATTTTTTCCTTTTATTATAAAATGTCCAATTAGGGTGGATCGAATTTTAATTTTCTCGAACTGTGTAAAAGATGCTACATAGAAGCAGAATTATGAAAAAATTAAGAAAGAATGTGGTGGATTCTTCTCAACTAGGTCAGTCAAGGTGGCCCCCCCCATGAATTATTTTGAAAAATGTTTATGATGGCTCGATTGCGCCGGTGTTGCGCCACCTTGCGCCACTTATTTCGTAGCTTGCGCCCTTATGGGTCAGAAACTGTAGCCTATTTTCCTTGGGAGGGGCCAACTATACGATAGCCCCTCCCATTTACAATTTTTCCAAAATTATTGTAGGGGTACATTCTAAAGGGCTTGCGCCACCTTGCGCCATAGTGGTATTGTATATACGCCTCGTGACAGAAACTGCGCTGGCCCCCCCCATGAATTATTTTGAAAAATGCTTATGATGGCTCGATTGCGCTGGGGTTACGCCACCTTGCGCCGCTTATTTCGTAGCTTGCGCCCTTATGGGTCAGAAACTGTAGCCTATTTTCCGTGGGGAGGTCAACTATATGGTAGCCCCTCACCATTTACAATTCTTCCAAAATTATTATACGGATAGCTTCTAAATGGCTTGCGCCACCTTGCGCCACTATAATTTTTGCTTGCGCCCTAGTGGTATTGCATATATGCCACGCGACAGAAACTGCACTGCCCCCGCCTATTATTCGAATTTGAAATTTTTTGTACACCTTTATTATACATTCCAGAGAAAAATGTTGTATGAGAGACACAAATGATTTTTCATTTTTCGTTATGCAAAATTACTTTCTACTTATACAGGCTGTCCCATTTTTTCTGCATAACACTGAACTTTGTTTTTTTAGTGAAGCACTTGTATTTGATTGAATTTTTTGATTCCTTACTTGTTTGCTAGAGGTCGTATTAGATATTTTTTCCTTAAAGTACAATATTATTGGTGCTACCTACCTGCATTTATAAAAAAACTTTGACGGATTTAGGAGAATTTCAAAAAATGAATGTTTTCGGATTGATCCTGTGGCAGTGATATTTTATTAGGAAAAAAGGAATATCCAGCCGAATATAATATACAAGGTATGAGCAACTGCGTGATGAAATTAAAAATTTCAAACCTCATAATTTTATTCTTTTAAGTGGAATCATACATTTTTATGTACGTCACACATACTATTATTAGGTACGTATAAGCTTTGTATACCTGTAATGTTAATAGTACCTGCCAGCAGTATTATTTCTTGCATCTGAATAGTAATGGTATACAGGGTGTCAGTCTACTATAAATTTATTTTTGTCATATATTTTCGAGTCTACTACTATCCTTTTTTTCATAAAGTTCTTCTATGAGTTATTACGCAATGTTATTAGAATCTAAGTTCTGATTTGCTCCCTGTTAAAGGTCTGTGACCAGTCAGCAAATTTATTTACCATTCTTGAGCTATACAATTAATATTTTCGAATAATTTATAAACTACCTGTGCTAAAACACCTGATAAGCTCTTCGTGTTAGAAAAGGATGGAGATCCGTAAGTAGTACGGGTTGCATATACCACAGATATGCCTCAGAAAATTTTCACGGGGTAAACGGCAATGGGCCTATCCAGTAGGGATATACATCATTGCAAGCAACAGGCTTGGCGCAGTACCGTGAGGCGCGGGCACTTTCAAGACGCGTGGGGGGTTTTTGTTCGAATCCAAGCGTTGCCTTTTTCTTCTAAAGTTTGTTGTAATTTACAGAATTTTGCGTGCATTCCTTGTGTTGTGTCTGGTGGTCCTTCACTAAAGTTATTTGTTTAAAGAAAAACAGCGATTACTAATGAAAACATGGGAATAATAGCTTGCTAAAACATTGCATTAGCAAAATCTAGTTGGGATATACATAAACATACATAAATAATTTTAACTGAAGCTTCGTAGGGTTCTCCACACACACGTAAAATTTCATGTTGATATCTTGAATAGAATCAGAGATATGGACCGACTACGCACTATTGGCCCACCCTGTATAACAATCTGTCAGGTTAAGGTCAAGCGAAGCGAGCGGAGTGTTGTAAGTCTCGGTCGTTAGCGCTTATATCATAATTCTCTTCAAAGATCATTCAACAAACATTTTACAAAACAAATCAACGGGATCAAGTTAACTTACCTCAATATTTAACATAGTGTTCGAAATAAATTAATATTTAAATTAGGGATCCAAATTTTATGTTGTACGCAAGTGCCACTTGCTTCGAGCTGCCCGCTTTGCCGACTGGATTCATATTTCCTTATGTACCAAATGCCATAAAATGTGCCTTGTACGCAAATGCCATACGCACGCATGAGTTTCGACACCCACTCTAGTGGATATTTAATAAATTGCCCGTTGTATTTTGGGAATTTTATAAAATCATCGGTAAAAGTGAATAATTTGCACTTATTAATGACATTTACCTATAATTCTTACAATTATATTATAGAAGAACCGGCAACTATTCATAACCAGTTTGCGTTTATGTATATCCCAACTAGGTCTTGCCAATGCAATGTTTTAGCGTGTTTTTATTAGTAATCGAGGCTTTTTTTTAAACAAATACCTTTCGTGACGAGCCACCAGACAAAACACATGGAATGCATGCAAAAATTATATAAATTAAAACAAGCTTTAAAAAAAGGCTCCGCTTGGATTCGAACAAAAACTCCCCACGCGTCTTGAAAGTGCCCTCGCCTCTCGATACTGCGCCAAGCTTAGATGAGGGAAGAGTAAGGATACACAACGCCCGATCTTTGCCGTGCATGTGAGTGTTACCAAAATTTGAGCAGATTTGGTGCCAAACAAAGTGATGAAACCAGGTTACTGTTTCGAATTCATGTAATTTAACTCCAAATAACGAAAGCAGAGTTTGAAATAGTGCAATTAGTCATATCATTTTAAGATTTTTCATTCAATTCTCGGCGTAAAGAGGCTAAGAAGTTTAGGTTACGCCCCATTTTTGGTGCCGAATGGTAACGGAAACACCTGCTTTGTTATTCCCCCTCTTCTTCCCTCCTCTAAGGCGCCAAGCATGTTGCTTGTATGGCATGAAGTTTAACAGTCTGTTAAAGCGCGTGAAAGTGGAAGTGGCCTACTTGGCAAAACCTAGTTGGGATATAAATAAACGCAACCAGTTTGTTACATTTACTATAATTTGCGCTTATTTATCACATTTACCTATAATTCTTGCAATTATATAGAAGAACCGGCAACTATACATAACCAGTTTATTACATTACTGTAATACTTATATTTATTATTATTATTTTTATTATTAATATCGAAATGAATTTCAAACAAGTAACGGTTGAATCCATCAATAATTGAAAAGATATCAATACTTCTTACACTTTACGGCTGAGTCACTGAAACTTTGCAACACTAAACAAAATTTCGCGGGAAACGCCCAAACGGAGACAGTGCTGGCAACCATTGAACCCTAGTTTTCGACATGTCATGTCATAAAGCCGACAGATTTAGGCAATTTTTTAAAACTTCAAAAATATTCAAAATACCATTACTCTTCAGATGCTGGCAGGAACCATTAACATTACAGGTATACAAAGCTTATACGTTCCTAATAATGGTATGTGTGAAGTACATAAAAATGTATGATTCGACTTAAAAGAATAAAATTATGAGGTTTGAAATTTCTAATTTCATCACGCAGTTGCTTATACCATGTATATTACATTCGGCTGGATATTCCTTTTTTCCCAAATTATCACTGCCACAGGATCAATCCGAAAACATTCATTTTTTGAAATTCTCCTACATCCGCCAGTCTTTTATAAATGCAGGTAGGTAGCACCAATAATATTGTACTTTAAGGAAAAAACATCTAATACGACCTCTAGCAAACAAGTAAGGAAACAAAAAATGCAATCAAATACAAGTGCTTCATTAAAAAAACAAAGTTCATTGCTATACAGAAAAAATGGGACAGCCTGTATAAGTAGAAAGTAATTTTGCATAATGAAAAATAAAAAATTATTTGTGTCTCTCAAACAAAATTTTTCTCTGGAATGTATAATGAAGGTGTACAAAAAATTTCAAATTCGAATAATAGGCGGGGGCAGCGCAGTTTCTGTCACGTGGCATATATGTAATACCACTAGGGCGCAAGCAAAAATTCTAGTGGCGCAAGGTGGCGCAAGCCATTTAGAATGTATCCGTATAATAATTTTGGAAGAATTTTAAATGGTGAGGGGCTACCATATAGTTGACCTCCCCACGGAAAATAGGCTACAGTTTCTGACCCATAAGGGCGCAAGCTACATAAGCGGCGCAAGGTGGCGCAACCACGGCGCAATCGAGCCATCCTAAGCATTTTTCAAAATAATTCATGGGGGGGCAGCGCAGTTTCTGTCACGTGGCGTATATGCAATACCATTAGGGCGCAAGCAAAAATTTTAGTGGCGCAAAGTGGCGCAAGCCATTTAGAATGTCTCTGTATAATAATTTTGGAAGAATTGTAAATGGGAGGGGCTATCGTATAGTTGGCCCCTCCCAAGGAAAATAGGCCACAGTTTCTGACCCATAAGGGCGCAAGCTACGAAATAAGTGGCGCAACACCGGCGCAATCGAGCCATCATAAACATTTTTCAAAATAATTCATGGGGGGGGGGCGACTTGACTGACCTTTCTCAACTGGGAATAGGAATAGAAAAATTGAAAGGTATTAAAGATGAGGGAGTAGCAGTATACTGTGAAAACAGTGGAGACAGACAAAAATTGAAGAACGAAGTGGATGTTAAGCTGGACCAACAATATGAGGTTAAGGAAGAAAATAAGTGGAAACCGAGATTAAAGGTTGTTGGGATTGAAGAAAACTTGTCCTGTGAGAAGTTGAAACTGCTTTACATTGTTATTGCAGAATGGAAGGAATACAGTGATAAAGGAGCATCAATAGTGGTGGTGTCTCTCCACTTAAATAGAGTGTTTGAAACAATCGATAGAGTAAGAGTAATCGGTAAACTATCAAACGGGATAGTCTGGAGTGGTTTCGGAATTATCTTGATAACAGAAAACAAAAAGTTGGATGGGGAAGTAGGGAATAAATATGAATTTTGATGTGCTTGGTAGACCATGAAGGCGTAGAGTGTACCTAACAGAAATTCAGATTGCTAGGGTTATAACTCTCATTCAAGAGGGCCACTCAAGACGGCAAGTAGCCCGAATTTTAAATGTCAGTAGAGCTGCCATAAATAGGGCCTGGATAAGGTCTCAAATGTATGGTATTGTTAGAAGGCAACCTTATCTGCGTCTAATATGGATTTGGGCCACCAGAATCCGCAGAAGTACCGCTACAACGCTCCAAAATCAGCTCGTAGAGGCTACAGGAATCAGAATAAGTACCCAAACGATACGTAACAGGCTTCAAGTACGTCAGTTTCATGCAAGAACAGCTAAGGTATCTCCTTTAAGTCGTGATCATCGCAGACCAAGAAGGCTCTTTGCTGAAGAACATGTTCATTGGAACTTGGGGCAGTTATAATTAGCAAGAATTTTGGAAATAGTTGCAAAGAAACAAGATTTATTGAAACCAAAGATAATTTGTTTCACGTAAATTTATCCCCATTAAATTAGTATTCTTTGGGAATAAATCTATAGCAGTAAATTCTGAGTAATTTTGAAATATGTCTGAGCCTAAAACATCAAGAAGATGTGATGTATTTTTATTATAACTTTTAACATTTTTTTTTTATCTGTGTTCTGTACCGGGTGGCCAGATAATAATGCAGAGTGCTGTATCTTGGAAGCTATTCATCGTAGAGTCTTGCGGTAAAAAAATTTATTACTAAAGTAGCCAAGAGAAGACCGTGGAAAATATTTTCAGATTTCCAAGATGGTCGCCAGGGGGCGTAACCACCATCTTAAACTTTTAAAGTGATTTTTCACTGAAATCCACCTAGTAAATGTACCAAAAAAATATGTGTTTTTTAAAGATAAGCTTTATTCGAGTAATTCTTGTTTAACACTTTTTGACGTATCTATTAAAATGAAGTGGTGGGGGGTTATTCAATGTTTTTTTACATAAACAGCTGTCACTCCTAAACGACTGAACGGATTTTAACAAACTTGGTCTCGTTGGAAAAAGCATTTATTGCTCCATCAAGCCCATCTTACCTGTGATATGTCTAATTCTTAGTGATGCTGCTAGAGCGCGTTTTTTGATATAATAACAGAAAATTGCAAAATTCTCTAGAAAATTAAATGCAATATTGTCATAAAAATGTAGTGAAATGATACCTGAATAGGCTAGTGAAGACCACATCTCGATATCTTATTCCTAGCCAAAAATATCGAAGAAAGAAAATTTAGTTATCATAAAATTCTCTTGGCCACTTTGGTAATAAATTTTTTTACCGCAAGACTCAATGATGAATAGCTTCCGAGATACAGCACTTTGCATTCTTGTCTGGCCACTCGGTACACTTAAATCTTTACTATTTGCTGTGTCTATATACCTATTTCTATTTATTTTGTATTGCGCATTATGGATCAAATTTAATGTTATAAAGTGTGCTTTTTGTGTGGTGTTCCTTCAGATTCTTAAAAGTGTAAGTACTTGTGAAATATTCTTTACTTTGTGAAATATGTGGTATATTCGTACTCACATCACAGTACCTAATATTTATTGTGATAAATGGTATTTTAGCAGCCAAAGGCGGGGCTTGCTAAAGTCTTGGCCAAGCTACTGAAGAAAACGATCACAGAGGGATATTCTAACTTCGACACCACTAATGTTCAAGATGGAAAATCGAATGGCAATTTTCAGTACAAGGAATTTGAACTGTTAAATATAAATGATGTCCAGTTGCATAGTCCGAAGATTAAGTAGACGAAGGAACTTGAGGAATTCATTTTGATATTACAAGATTTTTCTTATGAGAAAATTGAGAGTTCAAAGCTTTTTTTGCTTCCCATAACGTGTATTCCGCAAATGGAAAATACAGTTTTTCTACATCGTTTTGTTTTCTTGTTTTTGCCTGCTCAACAATTCCTTGCTCGCTTTGCTAGGAAAATTGCTGATTATTAAGTGAAATGTGTGAATCACGCAATGTTCCCAGCAGGGGTGCAAATTCATCGTCTGATTTTCTATCATTAAATGAAGTACCAATTTTCAAAGTAATACAAAAAAAATGTGACAGGATTCTCATAACTAAGTTCAAGATAGAATTAGACCACTCAGACATTGAAATTATTGGCTCCAACAAAGCACTCACGCGATATCATTCCTTGATTTCGAAATTAATAATGCATTAAAATCCTTTCCAAGGATAAACTTACACTTGCGCATTTGGCTCATTTTTAAAGTTATCAGAAAAGTTTTAGTATCGGCAAATGCACTTTAGCACGATGGATGTCCGTGGTGACTAACAATTGAAGTTTCGTAGAATTGACAAGGTAATGACGGGTGTGACAGGAACATACTTAATTCATAAGTGGAAAGATTTATTTTTACATTTCGTTCAGAATAAAATAATGAGTGGTACAGGATCATTTGAACAACTAGTTGTAGCTGGAGTGACATTCTGTGATATCTCGCAGAACATTCAATACTTGCCGGGGTATTTGCTCGAGGAGTAGTTGTTCGAACGATCCAGTACCACCCAGTCAACATTTTCCAAAGTTATTATACGGCAAGTGATAGAACAGCAGAAAAACTGCAAGACACCTGCTTATCCTTGAGCCTAATATGTATAGGGAAGCTCGTCTTGAATGGGCTGAAGAGCATGCTCAATGGGGTGAAGCAGAATAGTCCAATGTTCAGTTTGGAGCAGACTCATTCTGGAAGATCCAAGCAGCTGGCTGCTGCTTTTTTTCAGCATCATACGAATAGATTGTTCTAGAATGCCTGAATTTGACAGGCCGCCATTTGTTGTTGGAGGGCATACATTTATTCATTATTTATAAGACTTACCCACGATGATTTAGTGTAGCAGGAATTCTAAAAAAGCTTACCAATTCATCTGAATTGGGGTACATATTAGTGAAAATTACAATACTTTTTTATCAGAAAATATTAATATTTGTTTAACTATTATTCTTAAATTAAATATGCATTACAAAAATTTGCGCGCAATCTTAAGTTGCACATTTTCAGGTACCAGCCGAATTCGAATTTATAAAAAAACTGGACGATACCAGCTACTGTAAGGACTGGCTGAGTATAACACCTTACAGTGGCTGCATAAAACCAGGTGATAAAAAATATGCCCTTTAATCTTTAAATACATATTAAAATTATGATTTTTCTGTGAAAGGCGAGAAATGTGATATACAACTGAAAGTCTTCTTAGAAACAGATTTGGAAAAGTTGTACGACATTCTCGTACTTCATTTGGTGGGTGGCAACGATAAGTTTATTATCATTAGTGGAGAATGCCAAAAATCGAGTTTCAGTACTTCAGTATCTACACTGGTACGAACTCCTGTACCGATACTTCACATGTCTCACGAACAATTAAGAAATGCTGTAAGTTAAGATTGAAAATACCAGTCTGAATCGTATAATGAAATTCGTTCGTGTTCTAGGAAAATCATCATTCTCCAGTACTGTATTCAGTGCCTAGAGAACTTTGGTTGCTAGTAGATCATTTGTACAGACACGGATTGAAAACGAAAGATTTGTTCGATACGAGTGCTTTACCTGATGAATTTATTAAGATCCGAGATTGGTTGGACTATGGATCTGTCGATCCAATTTGTATCCTTACAATATAAATACATAGTCATCCGAAAACGATGAAAATCAATGGTTTTTCCTTAATTTCTGGACAGGTGGGTCCGTTACAGCAATAGCTGAAGCACTGTTAATTTTCTTGTCGTTCACTAAGGATCCCATAATTCCATTCCACCTGCACGATGCTTGTATAGCGGCTTCGACAAATTTCCAAAATTGCAGACAGGTATTTTAATACTTAGGGTATTTGAGGTCCATCCGGAATCTAAAAACTGGTTGCGCCGTAAAAGGGGTGCAGAAATTTTTAAGATGTGTGTGTTATAGAATGGGATGCATTTATTACACCACTTGTACACTTGTACTGTGGGATTAGCTTTCTATATCCTTCCTCCAAGAAGGTTACTGCTTGGTCTTTGAACCAGGCATGCAACTTCAACTGGCCAAAGATCTGTTGAGGTAGAAACTCAATTCAGGATGATCCCAGATCAGGAAGACCGGTTGATACAAGAGCTGAGCCTTGTTGAAGATTTGCTGCTATCACATGGACGAATGAAGATAGCAGTGCTTGCTCAATAAACTGGAACATCCGAAACTACAGTTTGAGTTTCCAAGATTGTGTACAAGGATTTTAGGGATGAAAAATGTTTCTGCGTGATGGTGACCGTTTTTTGGGACTGCGAGGGAATTTTGCTTATTGAATATTTGGAAATATGGTCCACAATTGATGGAGAGGCTTAGGAAGAACTATCCAAAACCTTGGTTTTCCTCCAGGGGGGAGGATTTTGTTTATTTGCATTTCTAGATATCTTCAAGATACATGAGGCAGCAGACTTTAACAGGATGTGCGCAATCAGTTCTTAGTTTCTGAACGAGAATGGTCGTAGCCATAGGGGTTTTGATATTTTCTTATATTTTACAGCTTGTGATGCAGCGGATGCCAGATATAGAGAGAAACGTATTTTTGTACCTTTGTATGTTTTTACAAGAATTGTTGAAGCATTCGAACGATAACGGTTTCGATGCTAAAATGGTGTCGTTGATATTCGGTGATATTTTATTGAGAGATCCGATACGTAACTCGAAACCTCAAGCCAGTCGTGGGAAAGTAGCTTTCATCCACAACTTTTTAGTTAACGATCTTAGTTCGCTAATTATACCTAATAAATAAACACAAATGCTTTGTAAAATGATTCCTTTGTACCTGTACATATTACATACCTACCTTATTATTTATTGCCGATTTTTTTAAGTTTTATTAAAAGTATGTACCTTAAATTTATTTTTGTAGCACGTTATTGTATGAAATAGACAAAGTAACAAAAACTCTGTAGATTTATTTAACATTTATTACAGAAATATAATAAAAGATCTGCAACGGCAATTTTTCAAACTCTACCTGAGTGTGATGCTTTAATTATTGCCCTAAACCGACGGGTGACAACTCCAATATAATTCCAGTAATTCCGAAGAACTTCCATATAATTCCAGTAATTCCATTTAATTCCAAAGTACTCCCGTATAATTCCAAAGTATTTCCATATAATTCCTTTCAATTCCATGCAATTCCAATAATTTTATGTAATTCCGAAGAACTTCCATATAATTCCAAAGTACTTCCATATAATTCCAGTAATTCCAAAGTACTCCCATATAATTCCAAAGTACTTCCATATAATTCCAGTCATTCCGTACAATTCCAGTAATTCTAATAATTCCATGGTAATTCCACAGTAATTTCAAATAATTCCCGCAATTCCAAACTATTTTTGGGTATATGTTCAAATTAATTCCAGAGTTGTCAACCCTCCTCCCTAAACTGACCTATGTTCAAAGCACTGATCTCCAGCCCCTGGAGGTCAGTGGCTCAAGTGACTGTTTTGTGGTTCAAAGGTTACCACCTCTCATTTATTAAAAGTATGTACCTTAAATTTATTTTTGTAGCACGTTATTGTATGAAATAGACAAAGTAACAAAAACTCTGTAGATTTATTTAACATTTATTACAGAAATATAATAAAGATATGCATCGGCAATTTTTCAAACTCAACCTGAGTGTGATGCTTTAATTATTGCCCTAAGCCGAGGGGTGACAACTCACAAAAAAGTGTACAATGGAATTCCAATATCATTCCAGTAATTCCGAAGAACTTCCATTTAATTCCAAAGTACTCGCATATAATTCCACAGTACTTCCATATAATTCCATGTAATTCCTTACAATTCCATGTAATATAATTCCAAAGTACTCCCATATAATTCCAGTAATTCCAAAGTACTTCCATATAATTCCATGTAATTCCATACAAGTCCATGTCATTCCGAAGAACTTTCATATAATTCCAAAGTACTTCCTTATAATTCCAGTAATTCTGTACAATTCCAATAATTCCATGGTAATTCCAGTAATTCCAATAATTACATGGTAATTCCACAGTAATTCCGGTAATTTCAAATAATTCCCGTAATTCCAAACTAATTTTGGATATATGTATAAAGTAATTCCAGAGTTGTCAACCCTCCTCCCTAAACTGACCTATGTATGTCCAGCCCCTGGAGGTCAGTGGTTAAAGTGACTGTTTGTGGTTGTCCTTTATTAAAAGTATGTACCTTAAATTTATTTTTGTAGCACATTATTATATGAAATAGACAAAGTAACAAAAACTCTGTAGATTTATTTAACGTTTGTTACAGAAATATAATAAAGATCTTGTAGAAACCTGCATCGGCAATTTTTCAAACCCAACCTGAGTGTGATGCTTTAATTATTGCCCTAAACCGAGGGGTGACAACTCAGAAAAGTGTACAATGGAATTCCAATTCCAATATAATTCCAGTAATTCCGAAGAACTTCCGTATAATTCCATATAATTCCAGCAATTCCAAAGTACTCCGATATAATTCCAGTAATTCCAAAGTACTTCCATATAATTCCGGTAATTCCATTCAATTCCATACAATTCCAGTAATTGCAATAATTCTATGTAATTCCGACGAACTTCCATATAATTCCAGTATGTAATTCCAAAGTACTTCCATATAATTCCAGTAATTCCGTACAATTTCAATAATTCCATGGCAATTCCGGTAATTCCAGTAATTCCAAATAAATTCCAATAATTCCGGTAATTTCAAATAATTCCCGTAATTCCAAACTATAGATATATGTACAAAGTAATTAAACTGACCTAAGTTCAAAGCACTGATCTCCACCCCCTGGAGATCCGTGGTTCAAAGTTTACCACCTCTCCCCCCCAACCAACCCATAAAAATTTGGTTGATTCTTTTATTACAAAAAATGCATTTTTTGCTAATATTATATAGTGTTCCACTTAAGAGTGGGTCTGATTTTATAGGATCTGCTTCCCATTCATAAATGGAAAAAATGAAGAAACATTATTTATTTTTATCATAGAATTTTGTTTTATTCCCAACAGAATTGTTACATCACGTTTTTGAATACGAAAAAAACGCATTCAACAGCTATTGTAGCGATGCAAAAGAAAATGCAAGAATTATTCCAATAAACGAATAGCCAGTTGGCCCGTTTGTTTAATCGACATACCAGCGGGAAGTTTCTGATAATATATGTTCACGGAGCAGCCAGCGTCAAGCTCATGTGCCACCAGCTTACCTATTCTGCAAAAGGAGCAGTGCACGCCAAGATTTGAGCATTGATGTAGCTGGCTTTGGCCAGGGCACTTGGCTTCAGCTGGGGTATGAGATTACTCCAGCTGTAAGTAGACGTGGAAGTTGACAATTGCGTCCACCTGTGTGCTATAACTAAAAATCACACGGGTATATTCAAATATTGTGGGCAGCTTTGAAATTTTGACGTTTACTGAATAAATATCGAGTCCCTTCTCAAATTTAAAAATTTGATTGTGTAAAAACGACAGAGTATTTCGGTTTTCTTCATATACAATTTTGACTATGCAGGAATTTCTATCTGAGCTTGTAGTTTCAGTATACTTTAACGATGCAATATTATAACTTTTACGATGAAGTAAAAAAATTAAAGATATCGAAAACAATAGGCAGTTAAAGAAGACAACTACATAACATTAATAATAGGTAGTTTGGAGTAAATTTACGATGGTACATACATTGTAATACAGAAAAAACAAAGTATTATATAAAATAAAAGAAAACAGAAAATAACAGTAGCTAGAATGAGTTGCAAACGAGGGGGCATAGATGTATAAACAATTAATTTATTATACTACTAATCGGTGATTTCGATTAATCCAAAATACACCGATAACCGCCGATTATAATTAATTAAAATTACATTTGACCTATGTATTTGCATTTTCATCGTTTTTATCATAGTCAACTAATAAAGACTTTGTCCTTCGTAATTTAACTACATAACTATTACTCTTCATGTTGATACCTAAAACTTCGACGCGGGCTACCGTCATAAGATCGGGATTTTTCGGGTTTACTTCTTTGATCACATCAATTTCATCGCCTTCTTGAACCACAACACTCTTCTTCAAAACTTTCTTCTCATTTAATCTTATTTTACTTTCATAAAACAACGTCTCCACTTTATTCCTCGCTATGCCCAGACCAGCTTTTAGGATACTGTCAAGTCGCAACGAGCTTAAATTGGCCGATAACAATTTAGAATGCTTGTCAGCTACACCATCGAAATCATCTTCCTGGTCTTCTGTTTCTGTTCCAGTATCGAATGTTGCTTTCGGCTTTTTGGCTTTACTTTTGTATCTGCATGGAACGAAGCTAAGCGTAATCATGTCGATAGCGGGTTGCTTATTGATTACTGAATAGAAACAGGCACAATTTTCTATATTTACGATTTTAATAAACTGCTTTCTATATAAGTTATGCAACAGAACTCTTGCAAACGACATATTAATAACATTTATACAATTATCGTAAAAAAATATGATTCCTAACCTTAAAACTTGACATTGACGTAAGTATTACAGGAATCCTTTAATGAACTGCTTTTGCAACAAACTGCTTTTTTACCGTCTAGTAGAGGCACAGAATAAAGAATATAGAGGGCAACTAAGGGATTGATTAAAGAAATTAGCTGCAGTTAACTATTTTCCTGTAGCATTTCCCATCTTTCTCGCGCAGCTCATCTGAATTTGTTTTTGTGAGCAGTTCTTACCGACATGAGTTCGCGGTTGGTGTGACTGCGCTATCCTTTGTCTTCCGTTTGGAAAAAAATGTTGTAACTAAAGAATCGTGAATAAACAATTACTGAATTATTACGTTTATTCGTGTATCTGGTGGTACTGAAGAGATTAAGTGAGAATTTGGTTGGTTTTGTCGACTGGAAGGTGTTAAAATTGGACAACGTACTGTGAATGAAATAGCCATAGACCACCCCCAGTCTTATAGTTTTTTCTCGTGGTTTGTGTTTTTTCTGGTGTATTCGTAATTTTATTTTGGAATGTAAGGGGAACCATAAGCGGTGGATATTGCACTTTAGAAATGAAAAAGGTAGGTGATAGATAATTAATAAAATTGATTTTGTGTTTACCATTTGAAGAGTTTTGTTTTTGTACCTATCTCCGAAGTATAGCATCTTGAAGTTAGGTAGTGTATTTCTTGCAAGTGTGATAGGGTATAGGTAAATAAATATATGGATAAGGAGATAAAAAAGTGTATATCAAGTTGTTTATGTATGAACCACAAAGAAATTTATACCTTGAACCATTTAGATAAGCAGTTTTCCATGCTTATAAACGAGCATTTTAAATATTTAATAGCCGAGTACTCGCCCAGAACTTCCTTTTAGGCTTAGACAACGAATACGATGCCAGTAATAAATAATAATAAAATTAATAGGCAACATAAATGGTAGTAATACTGTTCATGTGTATAAAATATGCGCGTAAAGTCAGCTTCAAGTTTATTACGTTGTCCGAATTTTATGCCGGTTTAATTGAGAGTTGAGACTGGTTTTCAAGCTCACTGTGCCACTTGGTCAAAAGAAAAATTGTAAAATGGGCGTGTCGTTTTTTGTTGCTATGATCAAAACGTGAACGTAAACAAACGGCGGAGGAAATGTCAAATTGTTCCTGTGTTTGGTTCTCAGGAAACGGAAACCTAGATAATCTTAAATAATTACATTATTTGGGTACTAGTTGAACTGTGTATAACTTTAAACCAAGTAGACGCATACTTCTTACTTCATACCTACCTTTTTAACATCTAGAAGTTGTGGTTTTTCGAAATTATAGTTGGTTCGTGTCGGTTAGGGTTGAGGTCATTGACCGAAATGAGATGTTTTGCTTTCTAGAGTGAAAAAGTGTGTGGTATTAAAATTTTTCTGTGACAACCATTGCTAAGAATAAGAACTATTACAAAAACCAAGACAAATACTTACTAAAAGGAACGAAAAAGTCGGAAAAGGTACAATAAGTTAGTAGCCTCATTCAATTTTGAGCAGTTTAGATAGATACTAAAAGAATATGCGGTTCTGTGTTTCTCATACACCCGGTATAGCAATTATTTATGCGCGGCATTGAAGCAGATTGTATTTCCCAGAATAACTCTTCTTCCCAGCAAAAAAACAGACAAGGAGAGTTGATTATTATCGCATAGATTAATTAATGATGACAGACGCAAAAAACCGGTCGTCTATGGAACTCGGTACAAATTTACTTTCACTTTAACTCTTGTTGTTAACTGTTGTATTATTTTATAACAATTAGAATTAATTATTTTACAGCAGCAATTTATTATTTACAGATTCAAGGGCACGTTAAGTAGACGACTCCATTATAGCAATAAGAGTTCATGAGAAGTTGATATTTGAAGTCAGTGAACTGGTTTTATTATTTATTTGGTGTCAGAAAAAATGTAATGTTTAATATCCTTTGATATTTTTACATCCGCTGTCGTAAAATTCACACTGTTCAATAAAAAACACGAGTAAACATTCAGGAAGAGTCATAGGTTCCTGGTATTATATTATATTTAAATATCAAGGTGAACATATTAAAATTTAAAAAAGTCAGCTCTTTATGCTTTTAAATGTACATATCTAGAAGATAAAATAAAAAGTAATATAGGTGTTCCTTTATTTTTGAAAATAATGAGTTGTAAGGGATGGTGCATTGACCGGTAACTTTGCTTTTCTATTTTACTCTTGTGGGGTTCACGTCCATAGGTATTTCCGGAGAGTTTTTGGACTTGTAAAACTGTCGATAGCGAATATGGCTCGGAATATGGCAGGTACCTGTGGTTCGTGGTCTGAATTCTATATACGAACGCAGTTTGAAGTACTGTAGAAATAGACGCAAAAAATAGGCATATTATTGGATTATATGTGCTTAAAAATGTAAGTACCTACCGAGGTAAGTACGTAAGTTTTAACGTAACGGATACCCCTTACTATACGTCCAGACCGAGGTCCAGACAGGAAATCTAAGCCGGGAAACAGTTCCAGTTCCCGGACCATCTACTTCTAAAGAAATTCCATCAAATATTCCAGCAGAACCAGTTCCAGGACCATCTACTTCTAAAGAAACTCCATCAAAATATTTAGCAGGAATAACTTCAGTACCATACATTCAGATCAAAAACAGCGTATATAAGAAACAGAATGCTACAGTTTTGACGTCTTTGGAACACGTGAAGAAGGTTAAGGGCCATAAAGAAAGAGATATTAATATCAAGTCCAAATGGAGAAGGACAAAACCAGAAAAATGTGGAACAACTGAAGACTCGTCATCAGATGAACCGCTGTCCACTCGGCTTTCCAGTTATGTAAAAGATTCAAAAAATAAAGAAGTCAGCGAAAAAAAGGAACCAAAGAGAACTTCCGAAACAGCAAAGAAAGACGAAGATACGTGTGCTCGAGCGTGTGCTGAATGTATGGAGCGTTTTTAACAGTAAAGAATACCCTCGAGAATACCTTAAATAATTTAGGGGTTAGTTTGTGGTTTTTACTAGTGCTGGCAAAATCGGAAATGTAAAATTGATATCGATTTTTGAGAAAAGAGATTTTGTACGAGTTTGGAAAAAATCGAATAATCGACGATAGAGAGAAATCGATTTTGAAAGTTGATTTTAGAATCGACTTTTAAAGTCGATTTTGGAATCGATTTTGAAAGTCGATTTCGGATTCGATTTTTAAAATTTAAAGTCGATTTTGGAATAGATTTTTAAAGTCGATTTTGGAATTGATTTTTAGAATCAATTTGTGAAGTCAATTTTAGAATCGACTTTTATACCTAGTCTATGTTAAAATTTTATTTGAAAACCGACTTTGAATATATAGTTAACACAAGAATGACGGCATACACCGAGGTATATACCTTTATAGTTTCTGAAAACGTAATTCGTACAAAATTTAATAATTATGGACGTTGACGAAGATTTTACGGTAAAAGTCGACGGAAAAATTTTGTAACTAACTCTTATATTAAAAAGCGATTACTAATCTTGACAATTAGCTCACTCGCTGTGCTCGTGAGTGAAAATGTCTGGATTATTAATCGCCTTTATTAATACACTTGTTCGTTAAAGAACTAATAATTTATTTAAAAAAACCTAACCATCTACATATTATGTACCTATTTTGAACATCGATTTTCAGTCAACATTAAAATCGACTTAAAAATCGATTTCAAAGTCGATTTTTAAAGTTATCTTTAGAATTCGATTTTTAAAATCGGATTCAAAATCGCTTAATCGATTTTTGCTGCCAGCACTAGTTTTTACCATGTCTCGTTTTGGTAACGAAACCAAAAACAAACTTTTGATTGGCTAAAAAAGCGACGTGTGCAATTTTCGCTGTAATAGTTAGGGCTGCTCAGCAAACTAACTGCACCACAGTCACAGCTCCAACCATGCGGATTTTACGAATTGCTAGTGCTAGCTGTATCGCAATTAAATGCCACCAGCCAGTGGCACATTCGTACAATATAAATCTAGTTAGGTACCTATGGAATCCTAGAATTCATATCATGCATAGGTAATTAGGCACCTATCTACAGAGAATGCACGCCGAATATTGCCCTTGACTGGAATATGCTAACTGGCTGAAATGTTCCAGATTTATGCTAAACAGAAGCTCCAATTCACCATTACAGCATTCTCAGAAATTTCACTGATTTCACACTGGAAATAACATTAAGCCACTAAACTTTTACTTTAATGTATGTACTTTTCGGGTGTCCCACTCCCACTAACTTAAAATTTGTACACCTCCTGCCCAATCATGCCGAGTACTGCCAGATAATTCTGTGAAGTGCACAAAAGGTGCAGTTAATGCTGTCACCCTGTCACCTGGCACGAGATTTGAACTGTGAATTGCTGAATTTCAACGCTGGCGCCCTGGCTGGCGCGCTTATCGTTCACTCAGTCATCGGCCCAATCCAATTTCAAAGTTTATAAAAATCCAAATAAAAAACGAGAATAACATTATTTTTATTTTTTTTCTAAACTAAATTAAAAGGGGTGTGGCTGAGGCATTACGCCCCTGAATTCGCCAATTTATTATATTTGCTCGTAAAATTGGGAATGTTCGGACAACATAGGTAGGTACTTTATTATTTAGGTACAAAGTCATTGCTTTCAATTTGTTGGCACGAATGCGAGGGTGTTCACCCCTAACGCACAGAAATTATTTACAGGCACTAGGTAGTAGCTTTGCCAAAAAGAAAAGGCGCGGATAGATGCGAAAATTTTAGAACTATCAGTTTAACTTCCCATGCGTCAAAAATTTTAACTAGAATTGTGCAAAGAAGGATGGAGAAAAAGGCGGAAGAAATATTAGGAGAAGATCAGTTCGGATTTAGACGAAATAGAGGAACGCGCGAGGCCATTCTAGCTTTACGAGTAATTATAGAAAAAACGATAGAAAAGAGAAAGAGCGTCTATATAGGATTTGTAGATTTAGAAAAAGCCTTCGACAACGTAAAATGGGGGAAGATGTTCGAAGTGCTGAGAAAGGTAGGGATGAAATACAGGGACAGAAGAATAATACATAATCTCTACAAAGAGCAAAAGGCAGTTATAGAATGTGAGCAGGAACAAAGGGAAGTAGATATCCGGAAGGGAGTGAGACAGGGATGTGCATTGTCACCTCTAGTTTTCAACTTATATATCGAAGATGCGATTAATATTGTTAAGGAAAGAACAGCCTCAGGGATCAATGTACAGGGCCAAACTATTAACATGCTCAGATTTGCGGATGATATAGCAGTGTTAGCATCTAGCAAAGAAGAATTAGGAGCGGCTTTGAATGAAATGGAAGCAGTTTTGACACAGGGCTTCGGCATGAAAATCAATAAAAAGAAAACTAAAATTTTGGTATGTAGGGGATGTGAAAATAGAACTAAAATGGAAATACAAATTGGAAATGAGAAGATAGAGGAGGTCGCGGATTTCTGCTACTTAGGAAGTAAAATAACTCAAGACGGTAGGAGCACTAAAGATATAAAACAAAGAATGGCGCAGGGCCGAGTTGCGTTTAACAAAAAGAAACAACTGTTATGCTCGAGAACGGTTAATATAGAGACTAGGAAGAGACTCTTAACGTCGTATGTATGGAGTACGGCATTATACGGGTGCGAAACTTGGACAATAGGAGAAGCGGATAGAAAAAGAGTAGAAGCGTTTGAAATGTGGTGCTACAGACGCATGATGAAGATACCGTGGATAGATAAGGTTAGCAATAGGGAAGTATTAGAAAGAGTTGGGGAAAAGCGTAAGGTATGGAAAACAATAAAGAGTAGGAGAGATAGGATGGTAGGACACCTTCTAAGACACGAAGGAATAGTTCGTGACATACTAGAGTCAGAGATAGGAATAAAAAGAGGTAGGGGTAGGCCTAGATTAGACTACTGCTCTCAAATAGTTAGGGATGTAGGATGTTCTACTTTTAGGGAAATGCGTAGGTTAGCTCAGGATAGAAAAGAATGGAGGTACGCGTCCAACCAGTCTTCGGACTGAGAACCTTATGATGATGACTAGGTAGTCTCGCTGTAATTAACGTTGAAAATCTTGGCGGTTTAACAACTGCCCACAAATACGTGTTTGCACATATCCATATTCAGTTGGGAACGATTACAAGCGGTTACGTAAGATATTTAGGGAAACATTTTTGTTTTAGCATTTCACATCTTGATTGCCTTGAAAATAATAAGTTAGACGCCGCACGATGGGTTTTATTTATAGAGGAATTGTCGTGAATCGCGTTCTTCAGCTTTGTACCCACATGCCTCTATACATATTATAATACACAGTAGCAGAGATTTGTTACGTGAATACTTTCTGACTGTATGCATTTTACGGCGAAAGATATAATAGTCAATAAGTGTGAGTCACCGACGATATCTATCTGAAAGAGATCTCGCACGTTCGAAAAACAACAAAAAAAACAATCTAGGAGAAACGATGAAAAAGAGTTAAGAAGAAATGAAGAACCATGTAGAAGAAGCGATGAAGCGTAATCAAGAAGGAATGAAATCAGTGATGGAAGGATGAAGTGAAGAATGAGAATGCGAGAATGTCACAACTGGAAAATAAACAATCCCTGAGCAGAAATAGACATGGTGTTGCACACGTTATTCGGCAGAGATCTTGTGGCTGGTGTTAAGGATTACCCAAGTGATACTTGCCCTGGACTGTATGAAGAATCGTGTTGTTGTGCTTGATGTTGGATTGTTATTATCGAGGTTATTATTGTTAACGTTTAATTTAATGCTCGAAATGACCAATGTAAATTGAGTTTGTGCTTTAAACAATTTTGTTCGTTGATTTCCTTATCCATTGTAAAGTTCTCCAAAGCAAAGGAGTATTAACACAATAATGATGACATTAACACGGTGATGGACTCGATATTGTTGTCTATAAATAGGTACCTATGCGGTTAAGGGTACGAGCCTGCCTTGTTCTAATTGCCGTACGTCAAAGTCTCTTTTATCTATTCATTTATTCAGAAGGAAAGAAACAATAAAATTCAAGGCAAAAAGAAAAGTATTGTTTGGCACGGAAATGCGTGCATTAAATACCTGAATAAATCAGTACTATGTAATAAATGACGGCCGTATTATTCAAATCAATTGTTGCACCAATCACACTGGGATCGGCATTCTCTATTTGACACTTGGCATACGAAAACAGCGCTGCGAATTTTAATAAATTCAGTGCTCAATTTTTATGTGGGTGACCCAGCATTAGTAGGCGTCAATATCAATCCGGTATAAAATTTCTGTTTGGCAGAAAAATGTTGGATAAGTCATTGAATGTTGGGTGATTGTGCAGGCACCAAAAACTACTGCGAATAGAAAATCCGTGGGTAAAACTTTTGACAAATAAGAAGCTCATTGGACGTATCGGTTTGGCAAGAAACCAGCGGCGGGCAAGTCCATTTCCTAACGTAATAGGGGAGGGAACGACGACGGCCAAAATTGTGGTTTTATTAAAGAAAACGCGATACTAAAAACAAAAACTCGATATTTATAAACAGTGAACCCCATCTAGAAGAAAGAATATTCGTTTATCAACGCTTTATTCATAAAAAAGTCCCAAATTAACTACGGGCAGCTATAAATCCCCTTTATTGTAATAATGTACTTAAATATATTTTTAGATGTATAAATTTTAGATTTAAAATAACTCTAATGGTACGAACCTTACCTACGTACACATTAGATTACGATTTTATAAACATCCTGAGGTATTTTTTGGCTCCAGTTAAAAAAAAATCGCGCTGTCACCTGGTAGTTTATATCTCAGGGGCGAATGCTAACGTCAGTAATTTAAATAAATGTGATACTCTGTTTGAATTTTCTTATTAATATATAAAACGTGCCATTGTAAATATAGAGTTGGCAAATGAAAGTTGATTATTTATTCACATGTTGGCTAAGAATTTATTACCTTTAGACCCAAAATTATTAATACTGTAAGTATAATGCTGTTTGTTAGAAGTTTTTCAATATTGCATGTTTCGAATGTGCATGGAAAACCGTAGACCACTGGTTTCGTCCTTTTGGGACTCATCAGTACGGTGCTTTGCCCTACACACTCGAACTATGCAATATTGCTTGCTTTATATATACTTACACGCTTGGTGTAAGTATTAGCAAGAGCTAATTATTTGCCGAATTATGGGGCGGTTATGAGTGGTACTGGACCGTTCGAACAACTACTCCTCGGGCAAATACCCCGCCAGGCATTGAATTATAGAACTAAATAACTTATAATGCTGTTTCTTGGGCTTTTTCATCTTATTTGTTGTTTTCAATCAGTTGATAATAACGAGTCCGATTCGTAACGACTATAGGTACAAATTCCTCATTACCATCCTCGTTACCATCAGTCAGTGTCGGATCGTCTTCACAAGTATAATTGTTTAGAGTTGTGAATAAAGTATAATATTGTGTAAAATGGAGTTTGAACTATGGCAAACAAACAAAGGGAAACCTGCAGCTATTTACGAAGGACATAAATACAGAAGCGCACTCTTTAAATAGACTTAGAAGAAATGTCCGTGGCTCTATTATGGAACCATCCAGTTCTGAACACATAATTTTCCCAGAAGAATTGTTAATATTGGAAGACCATTCCAATTTTATATTTGCCACAGCTAATGGCAGAGAGCTCTTGGCCACGAGCAATGCTGTGTTTATTGATGGAACGTTCAAAAGTTGCAGTAAGCAGTTCACGCAAATCTACTCATTCCATATCGATATCGGAAGCACTGATGAAGAAGTGAATGTGGTACCTGTGAACTGTGATGTTCGCACTTTTGCCTGATAAAAAGCAACGAAGATACGATCGTATGTTTGAAGTGATAAAGATACAAATTCCTGGATGGCGCCCGCAAACTGAGAAAATTGATTTTGAAAAAGCGGCAATCGGTTCCTTAAAAAATATGTTTCCATCTACGCAAATAAGTGGATGCAACTACCATTTTAACCAGTGTTTATGGAGGAAAGTGCAAAATCTTGGTTTAACAGAAGAATATAAGGCGAATGAAGACATACGCCTGCATATTCGAATGTGCGCCGCCTTAGCCTATATTCCACCTACTCATGGGTGGCTAACCATTATGGAAACTGCTCCCCAATACGAAAAACTGCAAAAAAATTTTTTTGATTATTTCGTAGACGAATGGATGGAAAATTCCGAGGAAAATTCTATAATTAAGTGTTCTATGTGGAACAATTTTGGACAACGACATCGCACTAATAACGCTGTGGAAGGATGGAACATGGAACCATCGTTTAAATAGAATTTTACACATACATCATCCGAATGTTTTCGAGTTAATCAAGAGTTTGAAAGAGGAAGCGGTATACAGTGATTTTGTTTATTGTAGACGGTTTTTAAATTTGGAAGGCAAGAGGCGGAAAGTAGTGTACGTAAAATTAGATTGGCGTATAGAAAAGATTATGGACGAATATCTTAAAAGTCAGGTGATATTAAAAATGTTTAAAAACGTTGGTAAATGGCACGAAATGGGACTAAACTGTTTAAAAATAGTGTATCGAAATTTTTTGGTGTGTTCACTGTGAGGGGTAAACCGCTGAGGAATTTTGGTGTACAAAGCGCAGGAATTGCGAGGAATTGCCAAGGAATTTCGGGAATTGCGAGGAATTTCCGAGGAATTTCAGGAATTGCAGAGGAATTTCGGGAATTGCCTAGGAATTGCGGGAATTGCTAGGAATTTTGTGGGTATTGTCAGGAATTGACGGGTATTTGGAGGAATTACCACGTGTTGCAGATAGATTTGCGCTTGCGCGTCAAACAGTTGGAATGCGAATGAAGACATGCATTCAGTAGTGTGTTTGTTTGCAGTATACAGGGCGATTCTTTTAAAGCGCACATTAGAAAATTTTCGACTTCTACTTATGCTAGAGTTATGAAACTTGGAACCTAGCCATAATCGACGATTCCCAAACGAAATTAAATATTTACTGGATGGCGTCACTCTTAAAAATGGCGGAAGTAGACGCCATCTTTGTTTTTTAATGACAATCGGCCATTTTGATTTCATATTTGAATTCGGCATTTAATTCAGGCGACAACTAACCAAATTGTCACTACTTATCTGTCATACTTTTTGACATATGCCACATTGTCTCTTCAAATTTGCAGATGCAAGGGTTCATTAAAAATTGATATCTCTTGAACAGCCGAAGATAAGTCGATGAATTTTTTTTACTTCGATTCCTTAAGCCCCAAGGAATGTTTTGATTGATAACCGAAGTCATAACGAGTTTGCCAGCGGTTTAGAATTTTTTGAATACGGGTATCGCAAAATGTCAAAAACTCAATTTTTCAAATGGCACGTGTCAAATTTTATGTCACCGTTGGATGTAACATATAATTCTGGGGAGTTATGTTAGCATGTGCTATACCTAACTCCAGTCGTTTTGGAGCTATTTTTGCAGTTTTTGAGTAAATTGATGTCAAAAAGTATGACAGATAAGTAGTGACAATTTGGTTAGTTGTACTCGGAATTAAATTTCGAATTCAAATATGAAATCAAAATGTCCGATAGTCATTTAAAAAACAAAGATGGCGTCTACTTCCGCCATTTTTAAGAGTTACGTCATCCTGTAAATATTCAATTTCGTCTCGGAATCGTCGATTATGGCTAGGTTCCAAGTTTCATAGCTCTAGCATAAGTAGATGTCGAAAATTTTCTAATGTGCGCTTTAAAAGAATCACCCTGTATAGTGTAGTTTTGAATTCGTATTTTTATATAAAATATGAAAGGTACCTAGTTAATTAGCTAGTCCGGGTAATAATAATTAGTGGTACTGGACCGTTCGAACAACTACTCCTCGGGTAATAATGACAAATACATTTACCCAGTTTTTGGTAGGGACCGCTATTCAGTTTCTCGTCGACTAGTAGAGTCCAATAGTTAGGTTATGTTTCATTTTGGGCGGGCAGCGTATTTCAAACGTATCGTTGTGCATTGAATAACAGTTAATCGCGTACTACGCCTACTACGCGGTCTATTATGAAGAAAGATGGTACATTGGACGAATTATAGAAAATTCTGGAAATGAATTTAAAATTAAATTCTTATCTGAACAGTTAGATCTCTTTTCATGGCCTAAAAATGAAGATGTTGCTTGGGCGGAAAAAAATATTGATACGAATTTTTGCCCCGCAAGCGATCTATCTGGTAGTGAGTCACGCTGTTTGTCTGCAAGCCGCAGTTGTTTATTATGGCGTTGACCTTGTCTATTTGTGAGACTAGAAAAATCGATCGATGGAACAATCGATCTCTGGTAGTTTCCAGTTCCCGAATGTTCGAAGAAGACAATTTATTGGGAAGCAAGGAGCCGGGAGGACAGTTTTGAAGTTAGTTTTTGAAGTTTTGGCTTTCAGATGCGAAGAAGAGCGATAGAATCAGGCGAGTATAATGTCTTACATGCGTTTCGTTTAGTTTTGGTATCGGTACATGCGTGCGAATGTTGTCGCGTTTTCAAGTGTACCGGGGCGTTTTCGGACGTGATTAACCGTTGGTTGTAAGAGTGTTTTTAGAGAATCTCGAACTGTTGATTTGTGTATTGTGGATTGTTTAGGTTAAGTAATTAGTTGTTTAATTGTTCGCTGGTAGTTATTTAATTGTTATTGCTTGTTGTTGTTTGTTTGTCGCTTGTATATTTCGGTGCTTATTGTTAATTCTAAAACTGCATGTTCTCAAATGACATTTAATTCTAAATATTTGTACATAAGTCACTATAAATAAATTTTGTAAATACGAAATAAGTTGCAATTCGGTTACAATATGTTTTTACGACCCGATTGGATTAATAGGCAGCAGACCATTCCAACTCAAGAGATCTGATAAGATAAATATTGATAAGCAGTATAAATCTTACAAAAGTAAATGCCATTTTCAAAGGAGTTGTTATTTTTTTTGGACGACAGGAGAAGCGGATCTAAAAAGAATAGAAGCGATTGAAATGTGGTGCTACAGGCACATGATGAAGATACCGTGGATAGATAAGGTTAGCAATAGGAAGGTATTAGAAAGAGTTGGAGAAAAGTGAAATGTATGGAAGACAATAAAGGATCGGGATTATTATTTGCGGCATCGGCAGTTGTAAATTTAAGTGTGTGTAATGTACATTTGGAATTGCAGGAATTTCCAAGGAATTGCGGGAACTTTTAAGGAATTGCGGGAATTTCCAAGGAATTGCGGGGAATTTCCAAGGAATTGCGGGAATTTCCAAGGAATTGCGGGGAATTTCCAAGGAACTGCGGGAATTTCCAAGGAATTGCGGGGAATTTCCAAGGAATTACGGAAATTTCTGGATAAAAAGGAATTGTGGTGTACAAATTTTTTTCCGCGGTTTACCCCTCGGTTCACTGGTATCGAGAATTTTTGATAAGATACGCTTATTTGATCCGGAAAATGCAAAATTAGGATGGAAATTCTCTTTTATGCACATATTTATAAGGAGGGAGTATATGTGCATTTACTTACGTGGTTCAATGTGAATATGTTAGTTCAGATTATTTCAGCATAGACGCAAGAGGGTGCATATTTCTGATTAGTGGATGAAAACCCTCAGAAAATCCCAGAGGAAACAGGAAATGACACCATTTATCAATCTGATAGACCGGACATGTTTTTTTCTCATAAAGATACCCAATTTATATTCTTGTTTACTGAAACAAACTTAGAAAAAGTGAATCAAATATAGATAATAGAAACAAGGATAGAACTTAATGTAGAGATCGCGTGCTAAGATAAAAATTTAAAAAAATCGTATCTGCGTCATAAGTTTTGTGTTATGAGACAAGCGCTCACCCCTCTAAATACACTTTAGGGGTGCGAAATCCATCCAGATTTACGGTAAGTTCCTCACAGTTTGCTTTTATCAACATAATTTCAAAGTTATTATATTCTAAAATAACCTACATGTGTGTTTCTAGAGATAAGTTGTTATAAACAAATATTTTCAATTGAATTCATGATAAGGACATCGTTAGAAGTATTTGTAATCGCATTCATTGTCGAAGAATCACAGAGATATTTCCGAGGATATTTCGGTACTTGAAAGAGCGGCATTTTTACTCGCATTTTTATCATAAGTAAAGAGTTTGATTAACTGAAACAACAAATACTTAAAGGCAGTAAAAACAATATTCTAGGGTACATAATTCATGGTTGACAGTGTGGAATGACGCTCAATATACTCGTAACTGGTTTAGATTTATGTGTTATCGGAATAGTTATGAAAATACCTGCTAGTGACATAAGAGTGTCGATATAAAATAGTAACAAGGCGTAATAAGCGGATTTTTAAATTTCGGAATGGATGCGAATTTGTAAAACTGGCTTAAGATAACAAGATGAAACAACTCTCAGGTGAAGGGAACTGTTACAAGATTAGATCACATCAGTTCCTCGATATTACAACGTCTTTTCAAAATTCATCACTTGGAGTGATGAAAAATTTGCCAACTCCGTACACCACATAACAATAAAAATTTGTGACATTAACAGTGCCATCTAACCGCGAGTAGCAGAACACATCCCAGGAGGTAGCGTATAGTAGCGACGAATGGCATTATCGGGCTTCTTATTGATAATAATAATACAGATTTATGTCAAGGTACCTAATTTAGAAAAGAGATAAAGCATGTATTACATATTCTAAAATGTATTATACCCATACTCATTCATTAAATGCAGTTGCAACCAGTTCATAATATGCAGTTATACAAAATTAATCTCTGTAACTGCATTCAAACGATGCAATTTGGATGCAGGCCAATTAAACGTCCCAATATGCAACTGAAGTTGTTAATTTTGCAAACCACGTTTTTAAATTTTAGTCATACAAAGAACTTAATTGCCTCTGCAATGCCAACAAACTTAATAGCGAATGTTCCAAAACAAAGTTGCAGGTAGCAAACTTTTGTTCTTATTATGATGTGAAAATCTGGCTTGTAAAATCGTATTACCTACCTTAAGTGCCTGTCAAATATGGTATATACGGAGTATTCTTAGTTTTCTATAGAAAGCAGGAATTGAAAATATTTAATTTTTCAGTACATTATCCTTGTAGTTTGTTACAGGATTGTGAAGCTCCAACCCCCGTAAACCTCTTAGAAACAAACTCTACTATGTCTTCGTTTTAGAATATAATAATAATAATAATACCTCTAAAGCTTGAATTAAATAAATCAATTTATTTAAGTCTATGTTATAGGTTTGCAGTCGAAAGCGATGGATATGAAGTACTGTGTTTAGTGGCCGCGAAGGAATAATTAATAAAATTAACCAACAAACCGGAAAGTCCCATCAGGAACTTATTTATTCGAGTGCGAAAGTCAAACACAAAGAAACGGCAAGAAAGGGGCTGCGCCTTACAATAATTAGTAGTGTACATAATTTAAGAAGGTTTATACGGTATCGTAAATTTACCCAAAGAAAATTGCCTCGAGAAAACTAATTTTATAAGACTCAAGTCTAGTATTTTGATAGCCAAAGCGGGGTATTTGCCTGGGGAGTACTTGTTTTACAAATATAAAAATCTGCTTTTGCAAGCTAGACTTTCTGGAATACGTGGTACGTGAACTGTACGTCTATAAAAGAGTTCTACAAGATTGAATCACTGGCCCCATTGTACTAATTAACACTTGTATAATGTCGGCATTTACATATGCACACATTGAAGGGAAAGTGAAGACTTTTATTGCCGCATTTTTCTTTCCGTTTAACACAGCCCATTATATTGATGCTTTGCGGTTATCTTAAAGAGTCATAATGTTCTCTTGCTGTAGTTGATAAGGGCTTATCAGGTTATAACTTGAGAGACATGTATAGGTTTCTTTTAAGTCTAACATATTAAAAAGAATACCTATATATTTGATATGAATGTCGGTTTGAAAAATGTGAGGAAAAATGTTTAGAGAGTAGATAAGTAGGTATGTAGGCAGTGCCTAGAGAAGCCATTCAAGAAAATCCAGAATTTGGGCGGTCTGTCATTTGGACAGATGAAACTCACATAAGCAGCGTAGGATTATTTCACAGGCATAATGTGCGTCACTGGTCTGATACAAATCAGCACCAAACTTTTGAACGTCAGAGGCAAGGACGTTTCGGATTTAACGTTTCGTGTTTTATTTTGGGTGGTCAACTAGCATACCAAATTTTTGATGAAAACTTAACGGGATTGAGATACATAAATATATTGAATATTAACGCAGAGGCGATAATGGAAAATGTTCCGTTAATAAACATAAATAGGGTATATTTCCAACAAGATGGTGCCCCTGCACACAATTCTGCAATGGTTAGAAATTATTTAGAAAATCATTTTCCGGGTAGATGGTTGGGTACAAATGGACCTATATTGTGGCCTGCAAGATCACCGGATCTGAGTATATTAGACTTTTTTGTTTGGGCATTTTTAAAAGAAAAAATATACATACGAAGATACAACAATCAAGCCGAGCTAGCAGAGGCAACACTTGCAGCTTTCCGATATTTGCAAGCCCATCCTATTTTTATTTTTTTTTCAAGAAGAACTAAAGAAGCTATTCTGTTTATTTTTATACAAATAATATGGGAATAATCTACAAAAATGAATTATAAAGTACAATTTCAACACATGTGTTTAACATCTTGTAATGAAAATTTTTATTACATTCTTGGCATGAAGTGCCACAAAAAACTTCAAAGTTACCAAAAGTTTAAAGACACTTAGTGGAAACAATATCGTATAGTTAAGCATCATAAACTGTGATTTACATTTATATTGAATTGACGGCTCTACACAATAATAACTTCATGTACGCGTAGATGAAAACATAAAGTGACGCGAGGCGCTCTTTGATGAAAACGTTGTTGAATTAAATGAATGGAACACTGAATCAATCCGCTTTCAACTCCGCCTCGGGTATTCAGCATGTAAAGTGTTCATTTCTGCTGGATATTGCTCGATAAGAAGTCAAGTGCCTCAGGCTGGAGACGACAAAGTTTTAGTTATTCCGCCTCGAGTCTTATTGAAATGTTGGTATCATTTTGATGTACAAAATGTTTCAATTTAGCTATACATTCTTTGTGGCGTAACTTACCAAAAGCTTCACTCTAGCCGGCCCTTTTTAATTTTGTCCATGCCAGTGACACTTTTTGGTTTTATTGAAATTAAAGGGAATAAGAATCGCAACTTGGTAATAGAAGGCACCCCCTAATGAAGTTCTGAATTGCGGGTTGTATGCTCTTATATTTTTGGACAACTGTTTGTATTCAATTTTACAACTCTTCTGTTGTTTTGTTTTAACCTCGGTTTTCACTTATGTTTGAGTAGGTATTCAAATATCGAAATAAAAACCTTATATGTAATTTGCCTTTTGTTTATTAAGTAATTAAGAAAGTACGCTAATTTCTTTTGACAAGAGACATATTGGACAAAATGAATAAAAGCCATGTTGAATTAAACCGGTTTAAACCAGGGATGGCAAGAACTCTGCCAACCTTGTAGTAGATTTGTTCAGAAACAATGTGAAGTCTGCCGAATAGGGTGTATGAGGCAGGAATTTTTGCTTTAATAGGTAGTTGTAATCGAGGGATGGACAACCCTCAAAGTATGTACACGGATTTAAAATCAGTCATGATTTACAAGATTTAAGGAGCTTTAAAAACAGCCTTTTGTGAAATCGTTCACAATCTGCAATTTTGGCGAAAAATCATCAATTTATTGATCGTACTAAAAATACTCGCGATGCGATTTGTCACTAAGGAACTTTTTTTGAAACAGTAGAGGTCTACAAAGGCCAATTGCCATAAAGATTTAACTTTAATGGCTTTAATAATTTCCAAGATAATCATTTTTTTTCAAAAACTTCAACACGCTGTATCTTTGCTATAGTAGTAACTTATTGACATATTCATGGGAATTTTTCGTCTTATTTTGAACTCTATTATCCTGAAGTTTGGCGTACCCGTCTGAATCATCATCACCATGTATAACTCAAAATAATTTTATACCATAAAGCGTCAAAAATAAAAGAGCATTTCTCATGTATTTTCAATAAAATTTATTAAGAGAAAAAAAATGTCACTTTTTTATACTTTATTTATACAATTTTGAATAAAACCTTGATAAAGCCCCCTACCGGGGGCGAAACGTTAGTGTTTTACAAAAAGGAGTTTCAATTGTGCCAAAAAATTCACGAAAGTTATAAACTTAAGAAAAAACATTGGCACAAATAATTATATAAAACTTAAAATTGAAGTATTTGGATTTAAAAAGATTTATTTGGATTTAAAAAGATTTCTTGAAATTTAAAATGATTTTTTAAGATTTAATTTGATATAAGGCCAATATGTACACGGATTTAGGTGAGTTGTCTGCCCCTCAGTGGTAACGTTTGTAAGTTATACAAGAGAATCTCTACAGTCAAACTTTCGCCGTATAAGTAGATATAGCTTTATCATCATCATAAGGTTCTCAGTCCGAAGACTGGTTGGATGCGTACTTCCACTCTTTTCTATCCTGAGCTAACCTACGCATTTCCCTAAAAGTAGAACATCCTACATCCCTAACTATTTGAGAGCAGTAGTCTAATCTGCTCCAACCTCTACCTCTTTATTCCTATCTCTGACTCTAGTATGTCGCGAACTATTCCTTCGTGTCTTAGAAGGTGTCCTACCATCCTATCTCTCCTACTCTTTATTGTCTTCCATACCTTTCGCTTTTCCCCAACTCTTTCTAATACATCCCTATTGCTAACCTTATCTATCCACGGTATCTTCATCATGCGCCTGTAGCACCACATTTCAAACGCTTCTACTCTTTTTCGATCCGCTTCCCCTATTGTCCAAGTTTCGCACCCGTATAATGCCGTACTCCATACATACGACTTTAAGAGTCTCTTCCTAGTCTCAATATTAACCGTTCTCGAACATAACAGTTGTTTCTTTCTGTTAAACGCAACTCGGCCCTGCGCTATTCTTTGTTTTATATCTTTAGTGCTCCTACCATCTTGAGTTATTTTACTTCCTAAATAGCAGAAATCCGTGACCTCCTCTATCTTCTCATTTCCTATTTGTATGTCAACTTTAGTTCTATTTTCACATCCCCTACATACCAAAATTTTAGTTTTCTTTTTATTGACTTTCATGCCATAGCCCTGTGTGAAAACTGCTTCCATTTCATTCAAAGCCGCTCTAATTCTTCTTTGCTAGATGCTAACACTGCTATATCATCCGCAAATCTAAGCATGTTAATAGTTTGACCCTGTACGTTAATCCCTGAGGCTGTTCTGTCCTTAACAATATTAATAGCATCTTCGATATATAAGTTGAAAACTAGAGGTGACAATGCACATCCCTGTCTCACTCCCTTCCGGATATCTACTTCCCTTCGTTCCTGCTCACATTCTATAACTGCCTTTTGCTCTTCGTAGAGATTATGTATTATTCTTCTGTCCCTATATTTAATCCCTACCTTTCTCAGCACTTCGAACCGAGCTTCGAACATCTTCCCCTATTTTACGTTGTCGAAGGTCTTTTCTAAATCTACAAATCCTATATAGACGCTCTTTCTCTTTTCTATCGTTTTTTCTATAATTACTCGTAAAGCTAGGATGGCCTCGCGCGTTCCTCTATTTCGTCTAAATCCGAACTGATCTTCTCCTAATATTTCTTCTGCCTTTTTCTCCATCCTTCTTTGCACAATTCTAGTTAAAATTTTTGACGCATGGGAAGTTAAACTGATGGTTCTGAAATTTTCGCACCTATCCGCTTTATCGACTTTTATAAATTTTCCAATTTTAAACATTATACAGAGTGAACAGCTGCCGACTAATTGTTTAATTCACACCGAAATTGAACCAAATTTCGTCTTGATCAACCCGATAGCGTGATCACATAATTTTGAAAATAAATCTTTTAAATTCATATTTCCTTGTGTATTTTCCAAATTTAAGTTTTTTTTAACAAATTTCACTGTTATTGACCCTATTTTGAGAGTAACTCGGTTAATATAATATGCAGTTGTAAAGTCAGTAAGCACTGCAGACAATAATTTCGTCATTTATTACTCGCTTTTAAATGTTGAAACATAGATAGGTATTGTGTAGAAAAAGGAGATAATTGCTATTATTAGTGGAATGTATTCTGTTGAATAACAGATTAGGAAGGTATTATTGTTATTAAAATCTTGGAAGCTGTCTGCATTGAATACCTACCCATACTATAAAATTACCGCAAATCCTGACCCTTCAAGTTTATGTTGTTAATGCATAAACTTTATCGCTTGTTTGTATGTTGTACTGTGGGCGTAGATTATTGCCTGGTTTGTTCCAGTAACCTTTTTAGCATTTCAGATAATTTGCGAGGAATTAAACCAATTTTGTGGACAGGACAAGGACAAGATTGCGAGAATCGTTAAATTTTTATTTGTTGGTGTGTACTTTGTCGGTTGTCGTAAATACTTTTGAAGATTTCTCGTAAAAATCTGAGAGATTATCGTCTGACAAAAAGCTAGTTCTATTCCTGATTTATCATACTGTGTTAAAATAAATCATTTGACATCATTTTCTTCTTATACATGACTTATCTTTGTTCTTATAATTGCATTACAATTATACCTACTTCTGCAAAATACTGTTTTCCCAAACTAGGTACGTATTTGTGTTACCGATATTTTTTATGATTTTGAAATTCGAAATTTTTTTTAATGAAATATCTCGAGCGTGGGGGAAACCGCAGAAGAATTTTGGTGTGCCTGCTTGAGGAATTAGTAGGGAATCGCAGGAATTACTAACACCTTTCAAAATTTCTACCTGATGGAATTTTGCACACTTAAAATTCTTGTTGCCAAATATGGGCCATGATCTCAGTTTTTTGTTTAGGTACTTAACATTTTTTCACGATTTTAAATTAGAAACAAGACAATCTTTTTAGAAATTAGAAAGAAACTGAAATCACAACGAATATCTGCAAAGTTTATGAGTACAAAGTTTCAGGTAGAAAATCCGAAAGTTGTTCCTATTCAGAACCCTCTGAACTTGATAGCATTTTAGAATTTCTTAACAAATTTTGCTATGAGGTTGTATAAATATTTTTTCCTTAAAGTGCACATTTCCGACGTTACCGGAATTTCTTTAAAGATTTTGACAGATGTAGAGAAATTTTGAAAAATGAATATCTTCGTATTGAACAAAGTTGAAGCTGTGACATTTTGGAAAGATCAAAGCAATATTTAGGAGTAATCTCCGTAATAGTTAGAAAATGGAAATATTACTTTTAGAGTATGGAAAACTAAAAATAAGAAGGGGTCCGCCATATTATAACTTATTTCACTGGCGCACTGTTGCAAAACCCTGTATAATAAATTGTTTTTTGTTTGATATTTTTTATTACAGGAATTGGAAGGAATTAGTAGGGGACTTACAGGAATTAGTAACACAAACATTTTTGTCTGCAGTTTCCCCCTAAAGTACCCTCATATACAAGGTGTCCCAACGAAAACTTGTACCCCCGTAAAACTCGGCAAAATAAACGTTTTGAAAAAATCCAAAAACACGTCGATTTTTATATCAAAGGGGACCAATTTTTATGCAATACGCACAGGGGGCTAGAGTTGCAAGAATGATTATTGCATAAAAATTGGTCCCCTTTGGTATAAAAATCGACGTTTCAAAATTGTTTAGGTATAAACTCGAAAACTGTATTTTGTAAATAAAGAATTAAACATTACGAGGAGCATGGAACGAAGAAAATGGTGTTTGGAGTTCTTGCAGAATAGAATCTATAAAAGTTGTTAAATTGCACCTTCTCAGAAAAAATACTACAGTGACGTAGCGAACAGACCCGGCTATCTACCTGGTTATTATTTGGACATTCCTGAGAAAAAGAAAAACCTAAATTAAAGCTTAGTAGGTATAGTACTTGTGGTTTGTGCCAGGGTTTATATATTAAGATATTGAAAACCCTTTCTCGTACTACATTTTCTGTACAATTCAAAATACAATTTTAAAATATTTATTGCAAAACTTAAGTACCTCTTAGACTGCATAAATCAGAAAGTACTTGTAAAATAGAACACAAAACTTAAAAAATGGAACAGATGCTTGTGCTTACCGTTTCGAAATTAGTTTCTTGAATAAAAGTTTTTATGCGTTTCTCTTGGGAAACATTTATTTAAAGTTAAAATAAGATTACCAACTATTAATAACAATTATCTCATTTTCCAGTATGTTTCATATTCGTAATATAAAATGACGCTTGTTATTGCCTTGCACTGTTTACACTGTTTATAGGTCAATTTCTGTAGTAAATAAAAACAAAAATTTATTGTATATACAGTTTATTCAATTTAAAGACATATTAAAAAAAAAATCGAAATTTAGCATTAATTTTTTAATTTATGCGTAAAAAATAATTTACAAAATTACAAACTAGTTTCACGTATACCACTGTCGGTAAGTTTGTTTACAATCGATTTCATTTCGGACAGTTCTAACTTAACACCATCAATACTGTTGTCGAAGCGGAAAATTTTGGCTATGAATTTTGAAACACACTTCCATCTTCTTTTAAGCCACGATGTTTTCTGACTGTCGCCCTGAACTGCCCAAAATCCATTGTTTATTTCAATTTCGTCCATTAAGTACCTTAGGGTCATTTTATTTTCGGGAGTTCTCGGTATCTCGCCGGTCACGTCTTCCAGAATAGTCAGGAATTCTTCTTCGCTTATTGGAGACCGTTTGGGATTGGAGGGCGTTTCCGTCATCTCTACATTTTCTTCTGTTGGTGGTTTTGCTTGGTTTTCTTCAACTGCTTCAGTTTCTTGATTCAGAGATTTCACTCTTACCCTAAACGCTTCAATTTCTTCTTGTAAATGTTTCGCATTTGGATTTTGTACAACTGGTTTTTCTTCGGATATGTCGGGCATTCTTTCTTCAACCGCATTTTCTTTAGTTTCTGTTACTTCCTGATTTTCACTCACCGGTATATGTTCAGGAACTGGATCTATCCCTGCTCTGAGCTTTGCTATTACTGCTTGAATTTCTTCCAATACGTATTTCAAAGTTGGACTCCGTTCTGGCGATATATCCTGGTTTATAAACGATTCTTCGAATACTTCAGGGTATGTTTCGGCCTCTTGTATTTTTACGGACTCATCAGGAAAATTGGTAACAGTATTATTTTCTTCATTTTCTCGGCTCGAAGTTGGAAAATCCTGTTCGTCGAAAGTGCTGTAGTAGTCGGATTGACTGCTCTGGCTTTCTACTTTTAGCTTTAATTTTCTTATTGGAGATAGCGTCGTGCGTTTTAATTTGGGAATTGCACTAGTATTTTTCGAAATCTCTCGATCGCTTTCTTCGCTGTGAAGAGTACTGTTCAAGGGAGTAGAGCTGCTCATGTCAGATTGACACTTCTTTTGGTTCACATTCACTTTGGGTGGATTATTCTTCGCCACTGCTTTTCTTATTTTTGGAACTGCACCAGTGTTTTTAAAACTATTTTGGATAGTGTGTTTGGGTATTGGTAAATTCTCTTTATTGGATTGGTTTTTCTTCAATTTTGAAACGTTTTCTTCTACAATGAAGGTGCTATTCATGGGTGATTCGTGTTTGGGTCCTCTTGATTGATTGCTGATTCTCAGTGGAAGCCTGGAAGTTGAATTTTGAATCTTGAAATTATTCTTGCTTCCGAATGGGGTTTTTATGCATTTCTTCTTGGCGGTTTTGTTTTTTAATATTTCGTCCAATTCTTGTTTCGCACGCAAAATCAAATCGTCACGTGTTTTTCTTATTTTTTGTTCAGACAACTTTGGGCGCGTTTTTTGTAACAAATCAGTGGTAAACTTTCTAATTTCACGTTGCGCTTTACATGGACAATCATGTTTTTGATCACCAACTTTATACAAGTTACACACAACCATTTTGCCCTTGATTAAACGGGAAAAAGTATACCAAGACACGCACGGTAGCAAGAAGGCTGATAAACTGATATTTTACAAATTTTCAGAGGGTATTTATAACATTTTTCAGGTATGCAGGTCTAGGTACAAAATATTTCCACAAAGTAAAGTATTTGGTATATTTGCTTAAGTCCAGTTTTGGGAAAGGGTGTAAACAGGTAGCATTTTCAGTGAAATTTTGCAGGGATTGTTTAATCTGGTGAAAGCCATAAAATGATAAAATAATTTGCCTACTTATACCCCTTACGGCTTACTGTAAGGTTTATTACTTGTACTCTTAACCGAGAAACATCCAGAATGTTCCACCAGTGGCGTAGAACGCACCAAAACTTGGGGCATGGGAATTAAACCCTAGTACATAGTATTTATTTACTAAATTGTTTACTTTGTTCTTTGTTAAAACTTGGATTTAATTTCAAATACATAATATTTTTATTTGTTTTAGTGTGGTATTACTTAGTTGTATCTATACAGTGTACATGTCCTAACAAGTAAGTAACAGGCAACTATCTCCTTCACTGTTTATCTTTGTCAAATGAAATGCAGTTATTAGTTTTATTTTGTATCGAAAATTCCATGTTCATATGTAATAACAGAAGAATAGATTATAACGAGAGGTTGCCTAGCAATTTTACGAGTGACATTGCATAAAAATTACCAGACAATGTCAGGAGCAAAATTGGGCACCTCCAGTCTACATCGACAAATTTTGCCAGGTAAAATCTAAACTTGAATGATATTCGTCATGAGCATGACCATTTCCCTGGGAACTAGGTGTTCGTTTTTCAAACTTTACCTTAATGTATTAAGTTAAATAAATATTGATTTTCGGCTTTTCGAATTCTCCTTCTAAGTTCCTTCTTTTTGATACTTCAAAAAGATTTGATTCAAAAATTTTTCAATTTTGCAAATTGCATTTTTTTATTTTTTTGCGCACCCGTACAACAAAATCAAAGTTTCTCAACGTGAATCGTATTTTTATAACGAGCAAAAGAAATTATCGAGGGGTCAACCACTGGTCAAAAATTGTACAGGTATTGCCAAATACTGCCAATAATGCCAATTAATGCCAGTGACTGCCAACGATTAGCACTTACTGCCAGCGACTGCTAGTTTATTGCCAATTATCACTTCCGATTGCCAATGAATGCTACTTACTACTAGTGATTGCTTCTGACTGCCAATGACTGCTACTTACTGTCAAAGACTGCTATTTATAAAGTATATGCTTTTATTAAATAACGAAGGTAACAATAACGTAGTTTCAAAAAATCACTGTAGAAATTCCGTTGTTGCATGCAGAAAAGATTATTGTACATTCTAAACAACTAGCAAAAACACTGAAGAATTTTAAACTTTTATTACATTTAACACTTATGCAAAAAGAACATTTTTTTTCTACAATACATAAAATTAACAGTGACAGTTTGTTAAAAAGTTTTGCAAATATGAAATGGGCATTCGGACGCTACCAAAAATTTTTAGAAAATATTGCTGTTATATCAAACGTTATACCCATTTAACATCCCGCATAAACGTACCTATTTATTAATTTGAACACTTAATTTTAATTTAAAGTAGTCATTTCTTCTTCAGAGAATTTATTCCGCGCCAATTTATGAATTCCTTAAACGAGGTTCAAACGTTTAAATTGTTTGAAATATTTCATAATAATTAATCTGTCACTTCTCTTAATAGAAAATGGATATTTCCAAAAGTTGGATAGGTCCATGATATACAGGGTGTTTCCGGAGGAATGGTACATTCTTCAGCATGTTATAGTATCGCTCATTTTGAACAAAAAAGTTAATATGAACACGTGTCCAATTCTTAATGGTTACTGTGTTAGAGCCAGCTGAATTGCTGCGAAAGCGAATTTATAACTTCATTAATTCTGACAACTAACTTTTGATACCTAAATAAAATAAAGTATAGATTTTAGATGAATTAGATACTCAAAAATCCCGCATACAAACTTTTCAGTTCTTCCTGGCGCTCCTTTATTCTTATAGCACTGACCATAATACAGGTGATTAATTCATCACGTAAGCCTATTTTTCTTTATAACCATCATTTTTCATCCCTCCCCATAATCCTTAAACCAATGGAGTTAAGTCTGGAGACCTAGCTGGTCAATTGATGGGGTCACCATGGCCGACACTAATAATGCTAAATGTCAAATGCAAATTGTTTTACAGCAGTGTACTGGAAAATTCGAGGGAAAATTGCTCCGTAATGCGCTCTACACTAAAATTGCTGTATCTCAGTAACCATTGGGAATTAGACACTTACTGAAGTATATGTACCATTCCTCCTGTAACACCCTGTATACATAATTATATACTTATTTTCCACTTCCTGAATATCATCATTCTTTGGCCAAACGAATGTGTCCAAATATTCTGGTAAAAATTTAATTGTACACGTTTGGTTTCCTTTTATTGCCAGAACTCGTCCTATGTACCATTTGTCATAATAAAAAATTGCGTAATACTCTTCTTTGATTAGAAATATTTCATTTTTGAATTGGTACGTGGGTTCGCCTTCGTGGTTCGTGTCAATATCTACTAGTGCTGGCAGCAAATATCGATTTTTCGATTAATCGATATTTTGGGAAAAAACGAAAACCGATTTTTAAAGTCGAATTTTAAAATCGATTTTTAAAATGACTTTAAAAATCGATTTTCAAAATGTACTGTAAAGTCGATGGATAAGTTTACTTAAATAAATTATAAATAATTAAACGAACCTCTTGTTATAGACATAATGTGCGTACCTACATTATTACGATATAAATGATGTACCTACTCCTCGTAATTTACCGTATGTTATTTATTCTACGAGTGAATTATGATGGCTATTAGTAAGGAGGATGAAACTATAAATTCTTTATACCTAAGTTAGCCCCACACGCCAAGAACAGTAATTAAACTCGACATGTGTTTCGCTGACAACGTAAGTATCCTCAGGAGTTATCCTATAAAGAATTCATAGTGAATTTACGCCAAAGTTCCCTATCCTACCACTGTGTGTATACAGGATAAAAGCTTAAAGCACGAGCCATAATTCGAGAGTGGAATACTATACTTTATTTGCAAGAACTTGTTGGAAGTTGCCCTTTGGATCACATCCGTTTCTTTTGACCCAAAGAAACTAGATTTGTAGTTTGGTCCTTTCTTTACTGGACAATGGAGATCCTGGTACACTGCCGCTCTTGCGGCTTTTGCGACTTTAAAATACGATCCCAAAATCGACTTTAAAAATCCATTCCAAAATCAAAAATCGATTCCAAAATAGACTCTAAAAATCGATTCCGCAGTCGACTTCCAAAATCGATTTCTCTTTTCCCAAAAATCGATTTTACATTTCTGTCGATTCAGTTGAGTTTTCGGTACTTGAATCAGTGTCTGGGCATCTGATTTTCAGAGACCTAAAGTTTGCAGTTTTCTTGTTTGTTTTTCCGTGTTTGACACTAGTCCTTTTTTACTATTAAATGAAAATTTTAATCTGGAGGCGTTAGATAATTCTTAAGACCAATAACATGCTGCGATTTCCCACTGCAAACAGTGACTGCCACTTAACTGGCACTTTACTGCCAATTACTGCCGCTTTACTGCCTTAGACTGCATTGACTGCCACTGACTGTCAGTAACTGTCAGTGACTGCCAGTGATTGCCAGTGATTGCCAGTGATTGCCAGTGTCTGCCCTGACTGCCAAGGACTGTCAGAGACTGCCACTCAATTTGTACAGGTATTGCCACCACTGGTTGACCCCTCGGAAATTATGAAGAATGACTTTTTTTCGAAAAACTGAAAATATAAGTTCTTACAAGTATGCAACGTGTCCAAGATAAGGAGGGCCAGTATGGGGATATTGGAAATGACAAGAGATACGGATTTGGTTAAATGGGAAAAAAGTTGCGTAATTAAAGGACGAACAAAATGGCGCCTAGAAATCCTTGATAAGATTTTCTGTTTTTGAGTTATTTTGAAAAAACGGAATTTATGGATTTTTAACTATATTTTTTTCTGGCTTTAATATTAAAGTTAGAGCGAAACTTACGAAACTTCTTCGTAGCAACTTTTGATGAAATTAAAGATTTCATTGCCAATTTTTTTATTCTACGTTTCGTATTCGAGCAACCATCATCAACTTAATTTTTTTAAATATGGTCCTGATTTTCTAATGTCAAATTTTATTAGCCCTTTTTATTCTGAATTCAACAATCTACCACACATTATGGTTTAATTACGTTTCGACCCTTTTTTGGCCATCATCAAAGAATTTTTAAGATAGGGACCTGTATGTCTCATAGTTTTGTAAAAAATATGTACATACAGTTATAAGTTTGGCAATTTTTAAGTGCACCACAAGAGTTTTACGAATCTGTTAGATGATACTAGCGATAAGCACCTACTCTACTCTAAGCATAGCGCATCTTGCAGTTTTGGAAAATCTTGTTCGTTTCTGATATCAGAAGAAAGCCCAACTAACTGTATTTCTCATAATTTTTAGAAAATTACGAGAAATGCAGGTCCGTATATCCTAAAAATGTCTTGATGATGGTCAAAAACGGGTCGAAACGTAATTAAACCATAATGTGTGGTACATTGTTGAATTCAGAATAAGAAGGGCTCATAAAATTTGGCATCAGAAAATCAGGACCGTATTTAAAAAAATGAAGTTGATGATGGTTGCCCGAATACGAAACGTAGAATAAAAGAATTGGCAATGAAATCTTTAGTTTCATCAAAAGTTGCTACGAAGAAGTTTTGTCAGTTTCGCTATAATTTTAATATTAAAGTCAGAAAAAAATATAGTTAAAAATCCATAAATTCAGTTCTTTCAAAATAACTCAAAAACGGAAAATTATATCAAGGATTTCTAGACGCCATTTTATTGATCCTTTAGTTACGCAACGTTCTTCGTTTCGTGCAACTAGGTAATGGCTGAAAATCAAACATAGCTTTGATGAAAACTGCAAACTCTCAACAGGCTAGTGCGTAAACAGAAGAGAAGGCTTTAAGTTTACTCGGCACAGACGGTTCTTTCACAAAGACTAGTATAGGTACTCATGCGGCAATACAAGTGTGTATTAATTAATATAATCTTCACAACAAGTTTCGTCTTGGAAACTGTCTGCATTGTACATTGTACTTCATAACTCTGACGGGTGCAGATTGTACACCAGAAGGGTTCTTCTACCTGCTTAGATATTAGGGTCTGATAATTGTACATTTATTTTGTACGCTGGAATATTTATGGGAGTATACGGTATGCCAAGGTAGTAGTAGGGAAATGAGAGCCTCAGGCCACATCTGTTGCCAACCCAAAACTCCAGCAACCAAAATCCCTGTTAGTGTCTTCAGCAGCGGCAGCAGCCTCTGGTTCTGTTGCCAACTCCAAAACGCAAAAATCCCTGGTAATGTCTTCAGCAACGACATCTGCCATTGGTTGTGGCTCAGGCGCCTGCGCCGGGGCTTAAAAAGTGCGCGTGTTGCTCATTGTTGCGCAATGGAAGAATGTTCTGGAAATGCTGATGCAATAGTACGCAGATGTTGCAGAATTAATGTTTTTTCTCGGAAATTCCAACGTTTGTAATTGTTTACACTAAATAAATATTGTTATCAAAGTTTGAGAAAGAAACAATAGATTCGAAGTCGATAAGAGATGTTATGATTTATTGTTTTTATTATGATGAAATATTAATAGCTAAGAACGTTCTAGAAAAACCTTTCAACTTTGCCGACAGGAAATGTATATTTGTTTGGTTTGACTCCCACATTCTGCATGCTAATAAGTACATGTGCACTTAATATGTCGCAAACTCTACAAGATGATCGAGATTATTTTATACCCTGTTGTTTGTATTATTATAATAAAATCATTCTAGAACATAAAAAGTTTGAAGGCCACCGCCAGAAACATAAACACTCGATTGATTGTTGTTTTTGATAACTTCTGCATGTTACCAAAATTTTGCAAGCTCGGCAAAAGCTGGGAGATAAATAGAACGAATATAATTGCGAGAATTATTATTTAGTAATCACTTCAATAGTTCAGTTGGTTCCCACGGAATAGGTGCGGTAAAAGTTAGTTTCCCAATATGGATGTTGTAATTGGCCAAGATGGTGTTGGAGATATTTTATTGTACCATTTTATCCTCCAAAATTTACCGGAAAATTTAAAAGTAAGTCCATTTGCAGTAATCATTTCTTTTATTGTTCAAGCATTCTGTTCCTAAAACTCATTCATAATAATTTCATTATATGTAGTTAAAAAGCTCACGTATCTGTTCCATAATTGTAAACTATTTTATATCTTTAGAACCAACCCAAAATGATTATGTGCGGAAATGTATCGCACATGGCAACGGAAACCGAAAATGTTTTATTTTCTGGACTATTCATGGAGAAAGAAACCAAGATAATTTTGTTGGAATCGTGCAGTGAACTTGTGGTCATTTGGGTCAATATTGTATAGATTTTTTAATATGCAGTGATAGTAGATAAAAAGTGCCAGTTTTGGATTCACAATTTTAGTGACGGAAAAGTGCCGATTTTGTGATTCACAATTTTAGTAGTGGAAAATTAATTGTTTTTATAATGAATGAAGTTATTTCTTTGTTTGTCCGCCCGTTTGTTTGTTTGTTTGTTTGTTTGTCTGTCCGTTTGTTTGTCCGTTTGTTTGTTTGTCTGTTTGTTTGTTTGTTTGTTTGTCTGTTTGTTTGTTTGTTTGTTTGTTTGTTTGTTTATAATGAATGAAGTTATTTCTTTGTTTGTCCCTCCGTTTGTTTGTTCGTTTGTTTGTCCGTTTGTTTGTTTCTTTGTTTGTTTGTTTGTTTGTTTGTTTACTAGTATAATTTCGTAACTATGATTTTTCTCTTGTTGCAGCCAACGATGTATAAGCAGCGTCACGAGTTTGATTACACTATTTTATTATTTTAATGAATAAAATGTATTTTAATATAATATTATCAAATCATATTATGAACAGTATTATATTATTTTAATTGTCAAAATGTATTTTAATCGTCACGAGTTTGATTACACTGTTATATTATTTTAATGAATAAAATGTATTTTAATATAATAATATCATATTATGAACAGTATTATATTATTTTAATTGACAAAATGTATTTTAATATAATAAATTATATTATATAATTTACCGTATTCCATGGGAACTAACTAAACTAATGAATTGATTACTGAATAATACTCCCCATTATGTTAGAAATATTTGTTGTGTGCTTTCCAATAAATGTATGCTAGAAGCGTGATTTTTTTTGACAAGACACCAGACAGCTGTTGACGCAGCTGTCTGTTGACACAGACAGCTCTATTCGCAAACACCATGGCTGATGACACAAGCAAGAATAGAAAGAGGAAAAACCCCTCTATGTAGATGCAGCTTAGATGCGGCAGTACGTAAACGTCTTGTTGGTGGATTGGTATGCGAATGACAAGCTGTCTGTTGACACCAGACAGCTGTTGACCCAGACAGCTCTATCCGCAAACACCATGGCTGATGACACAAGCAAGAATAGAAAGAGGAAAAACCCCTCTATGTAGATGCAGCTTAGATGCGGCAGTACGTAAACGTCTTGTTGGTGGATTGGTATGCGAATTTCGTCATTGGCATTGAATGTTGTTGTTGACACGAACGGCTGATGTAACAGACAGACAGATAGACAGACAGGCAGGCAGGCAGGCAGACAGACAGACAGACAGACACAGACAGACAGACACAGACAGACAGACAGACAGACAGACATCTGATGAGAATTCTGAAGTAGGAGAATAACTATAGATTCCTATTTGTCTCATCGAGCTGGTTAATTTGATACCCTCCATGATCTAAGTGGGCGGGGCAAGGGGTGTGTGCAGTGGGCCCTAATCTACATGCGTTCTATATTACCGACATTCAATTTGCACTTTCCAGTAAGTGTAACAGAAATCTACATGTGTTCTATATTACCGACACTCAATTAGTACTTCCAGCACTCACCAGATGGTTCCCACACGTGTCCGAAACGCATTAAGATAACAAGTAATTTCAAAACATAGTACGTATCAAAATAAACAAACTGACGAATGTTCTAGAATGTTATTTTATTGTAATAATACAAACAAATAAACGGGTCACCTTGTAGTGTCTACAACGTAGTATGTGCATATACAGAACGTGGGAGCAAACCTAAACAAACATAATCCTGTCGGCGAGTTGAAAGGTTTTTTACCCATAATAAAAACAATTATAACATCTCTTATCGGCGGCGAACGTGCTTTTTTCTTAAACTTTGATATCAATATTTATTTAGTATAAACAATTGCAACCATTGGAATTTCCGAGAAACTTCTGTTTACAATCCTAAGTATATATGGATGATTTAAAAGACGGGCATGTAGGCATCCGATTAGCTCAGTTGGTTGGAGCGAGGGCTCCGGTGCGCGGGGACCCGGGTTCGACTCCCGGTCGGCGTCATTTCCAGAACGTTTGCGAAAACCCCGGCGCAGGCGCCTGGGTCACATCCAAAGGCATCTAGCAGTAGTTGAACCTTACCACCCACAACCACACCCATTGGATGCCGCCCACAACCTCTATCATTGGCTGTTGCCCCGCCCACTCTCATAGAGCCCCGGCGCAGGCGCCTGAGCCACAACCAAAGGCCCCAAAGACACCAGAGGCAGAAGTCGTTGCTGAAGACATTACTCGAGGACTCCTTCAGCGTAGAAGGGGAAAAAACATTAATTCTGCAACATCTGCGTACTATTGCATCAGCATTTCCAGAACATTCTTCCATTGCGCAACAATGAGCAACACGCGCACTTTTTAAGCCCCGGCGCAGGCGCCTGAGCCACAACCAATGGCAGATGTCGTTGCTGAAGACATTACCAGGGATTTTTGCGTTTTGGAGTTGGCAACAGAACCAGAGGCTGCTGCCGCTGCTGAAGACACTAACAGGGATTTTGGTTGCTGGAGTTTTGGGTTGGCAACAGATGTGGCCTGAGGCTCTCATTTCTCTACTACTCAAGGTTCCCCTCACAACCCCTAGCAATTCAAAAATTCATATTGAAATTAGTTGTTAAGTGCACATTTTTTATTCCAAAATCTGTCAGGTTAAGGTCAAGCGGAGCGTTAAGAGTCGTATCTGCCCGGCAACCCCCGTGCGAAATTTGTCACTTTCCATACTTGTTACGTAATACATATACTGTTGCATTAGCTGTTATTTGATTACGTACTAAAGTTACACATATTCTGCTACTTGGGGTTATTGGCGTTGACAGAACACGTGTAGAATTTCCTAACTGTCGCTGATATTCGGCGCCTAAGTCATCAGTATATCTGATGGGTATAATAAACTTAGCAAATGACGAAATAACAATTTGTTTCCTTTTGATCGCCAGGATAGAACATCAAATTTAATGATGACAATTTGAATGAATTTTATATTCATACATTCATTTGACAAAATTGCCAGTTCCCACACAATAAACATAACGACCACATTTTACCCCTTGTTTTATCGTAGCAAAATTATTTAACGAGTATATTTGAAATGAGACGGTATTGTAATTGTATTTGCCCTGTGGACGAGTAATTAATTCCGCTATGCCACCCTATAACTTGCAAATAGAAGTTTTAATTAGTTTTGACTTCAGTATTCAGTGAACTTTTGTTTTGCTGCTTCACACGCTCGATGAATTCTTCAGGCAACCAATGAATCTCCGAATTGGGAAACTGATTCGGTTCAAATCTAAAAATAACTATGTATATAACGACTCAAATCGGAAATTGATTCGAATCGAATAGGAAAAACCGATTCTTCGATGCGATTTTTTATCGAATCGATTAATCGATTTTTAGGCGCAGGCCTACAATCGATTTTCTCAATATGCTTTATCAATGTATTTTTAAGATATCAGTGCCCTTTAGGAGGAACAAATAAGTAATCTTATTCCTAAAATAAACGTCTTTCTTTTGCTAACCGTGTAGTTCAGTGCTTTCCCACCTTTTTCTTGGAAACAAAGACTGTTGTGCTTCTCAGGTTATCGATTAGTCCGTCTAATAGCTTTCACAATAACAATAAAATTTGCAGGTGGACTATTATATTAAGTCACGATCGACGAAGCCACGCTTGAATGACAATTTATAGAATTGAGGTCTACCACTTCGAACACACATACTCATGGGCGGTTCGACAAGGTTAAGAAAAATATTACAATAAACCTTTTCCATTGGTAGTACGCAAAGTATTTTATTAGTTCAACATGAATTACTACCAAATAGTAACAGAAGATAATACAAACTACTTAAGAATAATATACCGTGTGACAAACTTCCATGTGTACATGGGGAAATAACATGGGCAATTACATTTTTGGAGATTCCTGCTCCCCATGTGTAGTTACAGTGGTGGTAAAGGTAGCAATCGAAAGACTATTTTTTTCTGCGTATGAGCATATCAAAAACTCTGCAATTTTCCAATTTATTAAAGCATTAAAAGCAAAAATTACACTAATAATTTTCAAATTGAAACACGGATATTCATCAGATTACCTATGACAATTTAATTTATTCTAATCAAAGACTCCCTTGATTCTAATTTCTAATTCGTCTGAACTGTCAACATTATTTATCGACAATTTAAAATTTGGGTTTCAAAATGAACAAAAATATTTATTCAGTTGAAGAAAAGGTTTTCATTGTGAAAACATTTTACGGCGGCAATAGTCTGCGGGTAGTCCGTGACTTATTTTCTGTAAAATTCAATAACAGTCCTATTCCTTCGGTAACAACAATAAAAAATTTAGTTAAGAAATTTGAAGATACTGGGAATCTTTCATTGAAAGAAGGTAATTTTTACTAATAAATTTACTTGGTTTTTATTTAGATAATTCTGATTCGCTTATTACCTAGTTGCTAATTCCTTATTGTTCGCTAACTTAAATTTTACTGGGATTATGAGAAATTTAACAAGTGATAACGTGGAGTGAAACAAAACTAAAATTAATCTTATCATTTATTTTTTAGTCGTTCCAAGAAATCTAAATGTTGAGGTAGAGGAAATGGTAATAGGCCTGATAACTGCTAGTCCAACATCTAGTTTAAGGTCTATTGCCCTCCTAGAATGTAATGTTTCAAGAGAAACTGTCCGTAACATATTAAAAAAAACAAATATCATCCCTTTAAATTTCAATGTCACCAAGAGTTACTTCCTTTTGACGAAGAATCAAGGCAAACTTTCTGTGAAGAAATTCAAGAACGGGCTAATCGGGATCGCAGCTTCCTCTTATCAATTTGTTTTACCGATGAGTATACCTTCACTTTAAATCAAGAGCCAAATTCACAAAACGTTAGGCATTGGGCCCAGGAAAATCGCAGAATAAATCTAGCCACTACAACGCAATACCCTCAAAAAATCAATATTTGGGCAGGCATTTTTGATAATCGCATTATAGGACCATTTGAAATACAGGGAAATTTAAATTCAGAAGTTTATTTAGATCTTTTAATTAACCATATTGGTCCTGCATTAGAAGAAGTTGCACATGCGAATCGGGAGGTCTGGTTTCAACATGACGGATGCCCAGCACATTTTGGAGCACAAGTGAGGGAATTATTAAATGAAATATTTCCAGAGAGTTGGATTGGTCGAGGTGGTGCTATAAACTGGCCAGCTAGATCTCCCGATTTGGCACCGTGTGACTTTTTCTTGTGGCGTCATTTAAAAAATAAGATTTATAAAACTCGTCACCCAAATATTGATTCTTTAAGGAATGCTATTTTTGCGGAATGCAACTTAATAAACTTGCGAATGTGAGAAATTCTTTCTATAATAGGCTGGGATACTGTCTGATACAGAATGGGGGTTTATTTGAATATTTGTTATAGTTATTTTTCTTTTTTTATGTTACTTTAATTTCATTGTATATTAATGTTAAATTTTTCATAATTGCAGTAAAATTAAATAATTTAATTTTTATTATTTCATTTTACTGCTTTAACATTTTCCCAAAAACGTTTTAATAGGTTAGACGACACCTACAATTTACCCTAAACTATATACCAGCATTCACCAACGAAACATCCACACCAGTAATCAATTAATTGTCAACTATAGGTAATGACAATAATAATGTGAATGAGAATTATCTAAATAAAAAAACAAGTTTATGTATTAGTAAAAATTAACTTCTTTCGATGAAAGATTCCCAGCCTTCAAATTTCTTACTAAATTATTTGTTGTTATACCGAAGGAATAGGACCGTTATTGAATTTTACAGAAAATAAGGCACGGACCATGCGCAAACTATTGCCGCCGTAAAATATTTTCACAATGAAAACCTTTTCTTGAACTGAATAAATATTTTTGTTCATTTTTAAATGTTGACAGTTCAGAAAATCCATAAAAATCAAAGACGTCCGTGATTAGAATAAATTAAGTTGTCATGGATAATCTGATAAATTTCTGTGTTTTAGTTAGAAAATTATTAATGTAATTTTTGCTTTTAATGCTTTAATAAATTGGAAAGTTGTAGAGTTTTTGATATCCTCATTCGCAGAAAAAAATAATTTTTCGATTGCTACCTTTACCACCACTGTAACTACACATGGGGAGCAGGAATCCCCAAAAATGTAATTGCCCATGTTATTTCCCCATGTACACATAGAAGTTTGTCACACGGTATGTAAATTTCTAATAACTCGTGTGTTGGTAGAGCAAATTATACATCTGCAAAGATGTTGCATGCAAACTAATATGATATTAATCTGTAAATAACCTGCCTTAAGGTATAATAACTGAAATGTGCAGTGGAGCAGGATATTCTCCCACGAGTTCGTAGACACAATGTGGTTAATAAAATATAGAATTTTATTGAAGAATAGTACTGAGAAATATAAATATAAATATGCAGCAGATATCATTATCAACAACAAACAACTTTTTGGACACACTAATGTTACGATATCATGTCGTGCCATCCATGTGATACGTGACGGAGTTACGCTACGATCGAGGTTACGGTAATCCTTTTGTGTATACGTACCTTTAGCAGCAGTGTGTCTTGACCTTTTGCATTTTTCCATTTGCAAAAATTGTTTTCCGTTAATCACCCACTCGTGGTTGCCTTAAATAAGGCGATGTTTGTACAAATAAGTTTGTATACCTATTCTCAATTATTGCAGCGCGCCGAGCTTTCTCTAGCGCCATAGCAATCAACACGTCTTAATGAAGTTGTTAGTTCCTTTTTGCAATTTTGTTTGGAGACATGACTAATAGGCTAGTTAATTTAAGACTTCGCGTGGTTACGTATGGAAGCATGAAATTCATGAGTCACGATTTTCAACTAGTAGTTACCGTGATTTTTTTCTTGTGGTCATCGATTCATCCGCTGTACGATTATTAGCTCATATACCTGAATACTTTTTATAAACATTGGGTTTGAACAGGTGGAACAAAATGGCGTGAAACACGTTTCGGGGTTAGTGGTCATTTGTAATTTAAGGTATGATCTAATAGGTACTTCGTGTATAAAAAAACGTAATTATCGTAGTAAATGTAGCGTATTATGTTGAGGAATTTCGTGGGAAATTTACAAGCGATGAGTGCGAGACGGCCAGAGGGTTTATAACCAAGTTGCGAGACGTTATTGAAATTGGAAAGGGTCAAATTCCGAGATACAACCTTTTTTACTTTATGGCCTTTGTAGGCTAGAGCTTAAAGACAAAAATGCTGTTATACAGAGCATAGATAGACCGTCAATAAATTTAAATAGCATCACAAAAATAGACTTTTTATACGAGGTCAAATCAGGTTGAGTTTAGGATACTGAACAATATTTCATAGTGCGGAAACAAAGGGTAGCCTACAGGAGATTTTTTTTCATATGAGTATTATTTGTAAATTTTTCAGGTGTTGTTGTTGTTCAAATTTAAAGATCATCAACAAATATCAAACATCTGGTTTCAGTCAGAGAGCATAAGTCATTAATAAATAGCGGGATCAAAAGGGGACCTAGATCGGGGCCCTGAGGCACGCCAAAATTTACTTCGTAGTGGCAAGATTTATAGCTGTTAAAGACAACATTGTTTTCTACCTTTGATTCTCTATCATATAACATTATTTTCACTTATACAGACTGTCCCATTTCTTCTGCACAGCACCTAACTTCGTTTTTTAAATGGAACATCCTGTATTTCACTTTATTTTCGAATTCCTTGATCGATTTGACTATCAGGTTGTATAAAGTCATTTTTGTCTAAACTTCATATTTTTTAAGTTGCGGGCATTTTTTTGCGGATATTGACAGATGTAGAGCAATTTTTAAATTTCATAATTTGGACAATGGATGAAACTAGCAGTAATATTTTAGTGGAGTGAAAGCAATATGTAGGAACAACTACTGTTGTAAGAAAAAATTGAAACTATTATACAGGGTATTAGCAATTACATAACCAAATTAGAAAACTTAAGAACACCAGCTGTACAGCTAAAAATAATTTTAGCTATAACGACATGTCACTGGAAACAACTTTTATATGGAAAGTTTTTTAGTATTTCTAACTGTAAAGGATATAACGAAGAATCCCGTACTATTGACTCACCCTGTATATAAAGGCGTGCTGATTCTTGTGAATTATATTTTTATCATGATTTTAAATAGGTGTTTGCGAGGGTGTTTGTGTATTATTAACTCTAAAATGTTTGTTATTGTGGAATTATGGAGATTAGTCTACAATTTTTTATTTCATTTTTGGAACCTGATTTGAAAATTGGACAAACTTTAACAATTTTCTAAAGAATTAGGTAAAATCCCGTTTCCAATATTTTGTTCAATACTTATTATACTAAGATGATAACATAAAAGTTCTGAGCACCCTTTATAAGTATAGATAGGAATCAAATCATGGTGGATAGAAGCTTTGAATTTTATCTTCTGTGTGGCGATCATGATATCGTTCGTATCTCGAACATGAGGGAACCAATGCCAACAGGCCAAACATTTTGCAATCCCATTGACTGTTTCTTCTCCATCGTTCAGTTTTGAAACATTCCTCCAGACTCAACTGCTTCTTCTTCCCTAAGAAGTCGAGGGAAAAATTAAATTTATGAAATTAATTTCGGTTTCTATGAAGGAGTCATCAGGACATTCCAGGACTGGATAAGTTTACCGTCTCTGACCTCTAGTTTTCTTCATTTCTAATGCGTTTTTCAATGTTTCTGGACGAAGTAATCTATCGAGTGACTGGTGGTGTTTGGACTTCAACCTGTGTTGTCTTTTTGTGTTTGCGCATGGATCGGAAGAGCAGGTTTTATGGTACACTTTTGGAGTTGGGATTTTAGAGCAGCTAGACATCTTCTTCAACGGAGTGCTATGTTGCTCAGGACCTGAAGCCAATTTCCTTGTTTAGAATCAGTATGGTTGGGGTTAGTTTTTTCAACTTTTGATTTATAAGTCTCGCTAATCTAACAAGTGACACTAGAGCCTTAACTAACCCAGTTTCAGACGTACGTACGTACCTATTCAAATTTCATTCAACTCGTATCATATTTCTTTTCTTTCATAATGTAACTGCAGTTACATTATGAAAGCATTACCTGCTTGAATTTCCTGTATTCATGGAACTACCATAAAATCCACATTTCAATTTCCTAACAAAAGGTAACGTGCCGTATCCGAGTAAACACTTACTTGAAGTATTCGGTTCAATAAAAGCGAGGTTACTTCGATAAATATACACAAGTTCAGAAGTTCAGTGAACGGATGGAAAAAGCGACCGGAGTTTTAAAAGCCAATTCCGGTCTTCTGGTTCATTTAAAAGTAAGTTTATTGATATAATTAACTAGCTGTTAAGATAAGAATATGCATTAGATGTAATTTCTTGTTTGGACAGTGTGAATAGTCTTCATGGAGCGTAACGAGGTTATCGTCGTGGCTTGGGGTTTTGTATAAAATTGCAGTAACCTCATGACTTGCTATATTTAAGCAATTAAAATTAGATTAAAATAAGTGTACTCGTTTAACTGAGTTATTAAGTCAATATTTTTATATTGGGTTCGTATTAATCTTTTTGATAAAACTGTAGGTGTTAACAAATATATTATAGTCATATACGTAATGTAAGAAACGTAGAATTAAAATATTCCGGCTTTTATTTTAGTCGGAGAGCAGGACGTTCGAAATATGCAAAATAAAAGTGGGGTATGCAACTCGCGAACATACAAAAACTGATGTCGTATTCTTATGTAAAATGACCTGCTGAATTCGATCCTGGAGGTCGCGAATCGATTCGGGATTGCGAAATTGAAAAAAATCGAACTTTATCATATTTTTACAAAATTTCTCGGAAATACATCATTTTATATTTCCCATTCTATATCTTTGTCTTTAACAATTGGATCGGTTTAAAACTTTGCCTACATATAGTCTGAAATATGCCGAATCCATTGCCGTACATAAATGTGCACTAATATGTAAGGATATGGTAGAAAAATAATATTTTCGTCGCAGATCCCATGGATTTTTCAGTAACTGCATTGAGAAAGTTGGTATCGAGGTAACTTTTTTATTATTGGAGATAGAGTAATAGTATAAGCGAGTCAAATATAGTTTAAGGTCTGAATTAATTTATAAAAAACAAAAAAATGTTGTTGGTAAGAGTTTGGTGGTCATAAAAGGTTAATAAAGTCGAGCGTTGTACGCGCTACGTTGTCTCCTGGGTTGCACCGAAGCAGACCGCGTGGAGAACTTCAATGAGAACTGTTCTTATTTTCTTAAATTTGTACTTACAGAATAAATAAATTTTCATTATTCGATATACGTACATTTTCCTTCGCAAAAACAGCTTATGGAACACAGTACATTAGCTTTTAAACAAATACAGGTTGTGATACAATTTATTGAAATATTCACATTTGCAAAATGGTGTTATGTTTACAAAATCTGGTTTCGCACTTATTGTGGTCATGATTGGCATTACGCTACCGTTTTCTTTCATGCACCACCCAAATTCCAAAAGATTTGGGCCCGGTTTTTCAAAGAATCCAACACCGAATTAAGTCTAACACCGGCTTCATTGCTATGATTCAATCAATCAGAAACCCGGTATCACAGCAGTATCCGGTGTTGGATACTTTGAAAAACCGGACCTTGATAGTTTTGGTCGAAGTAGGTATGCAGTTTTGTAAACGACGGACTGCAAATACATACGTCCTGAGGACATGAAAACGAAACGTGTTTTCGGTGGGTGGTAAATCCCTAAGAAGCGAAATTTGTTTTGTAATAAATAGGTACCTTACTGATATTCGTTTGCTTACTTACCTAATGTCTGTTTTGCATGTTGGAAACAAATGTGCTCTTAAATTGTCCATACTGCCGGTAAATTCTGAACGACCATGTATGTAATGAATTTCACTCTGTTCTCGCTTGACATTTGGTGGAACATATTGAATTATTTCAATAAAACAAAATTTTTTAGTGTTTTCAACGGGTTTAATCGTTATCGACAATATTGTTTCGACTTACTAGGTCATCTTACACAACAAATCTTAAAACTAAAACAGTGCCTTACATACAGTATTCTATATTTTATTTTCGTATGGTGGGGTAAGACTGCTTCTATGATTGGTGAATGGTTAAATTCCAACTGGTCATTTGTTATCTGTTGATCTAGTTTCTAAGCAAACTTGATCAAAATCCGGTTTGCTTAAATAAAAGAAATTTAGGTTCATTATTGGTCAATAATAAAGAAAAAAGAAACACAGGAGATAAAAGTGGTGTTTCTCAGTTAAATTGCAATGATTGCAGCGCGATTTACATAGGTCAAACCGGGAGGGATTTCAATACCATACTGAAAGAACATAAAGTCTATTGCCAACAATTCAAACAGGACGGGTTTTTGGGAACATTGTACATATTGTAAACAATCATAATTTTGTCGAAAGTGATTTTAAAATATTATATCAAGGATCTAAAGGTAGAAAATTAAATTAAGTGGAAAGGTTTGAAATTTGCAAAGCCATTAAATTAGATCAACAGATAACAAAATGACCAGTTGGAATTTAACCATTCATCAATCATAGAAGCAATCTTACCCCACCACACGAAAATAAAATGGAATACTGTATATAAGGCACTGCTTTAGTTTTAAGATTTGTTTTGTAAGAACCTTTGATGATGACCTATAATAAGTCGAAACAATATTGTGGGTAACGATTAAACTAAAAAGTTCTGTTTTATTGAAATGACCATATAATGATTTAAGAAAAATGCCCTACACACATTTAATAAATGAAAACTCTAAACTCCGTCGGCATTGGCACGGCAGTCAGTTTTTGTCCGCGACAACGCGCGCAGGGCGCGACATATGACTCACGTTTAACACACTTTTTCTGACTTACTATGCATTTTATGAAAAAATACTCAAAATAAAAAAACATCCTCATTTTATGCGCTACAATTTGCTCGTTTATAGTATAAGTATATCTTCAAAAACAAAAAAGTTACCCCGATACACACTTTTTCGCTGTAAATGACACAAAAGTGGCAACTCTTCCTCGAATATTTATTAATTTTTCAGTCAAATCACAACAATTACTATTTTCTCGTACAGCGTTAGAAAGCGGATAGTTTCATTATCCTAATGCTAAAATTTCAAATTTGTACGACAATGGATGACAGATATACAGAAGGAGAAACAATAAAAGTGCGAAAATAGCATATTTCAGAAGAAAAATTAAAAAATGCAGTTTTCTTCAATTTGGCAATTCCAAATCGAATCGCGACCTCAAAAACAAAAATATGTTTTGTCAGGTGTTTTTACGTAAGAACTCATCGTCTGTTTTTGTATGTTCGAAAGTTGCATACCATGTGTCGAATTCAGAGCTCTTGCTCTCCGACTATTATCTGTGACGCCGAGAAAGACGGATATCTTAAGAAAATTTGATGAAAATATTTTCCGCTTGGGATGTCTGCCTAATATCAATTGGAATAGAAAATGTCCAGGGGTGAACTGAAATGCTAACGTCACATATGGAATTGGAACCACTCCAAATATCTCTAGGGTGAATTGGGGGTACATCTCTCACAAGAGTAACTGACAGGCACTCGAAAAAAAAGTTATTGAAGACGATTAGTTTAATAATATATGATTGCTGATGTAAAGTTCATTTTTACTTGACGAGGGTTACCGATACAACTTGAATACTGTTTATTCGGAACACCTTTTCCAACTTGATGAAAAAATAAAATTAATAGAAACGGTTATAGCGAATGTAACCTGCTGTGGTGTTTTGATTGAACTCATTCAATAGAAAGCTGCGCAAAATGAAGTAAAGCCATGATGAACTGCAAATTACCCAATCATTTTAAGAAAATAGATGGAAAGTATTCATTGAACTTCTGTATGGCACTGCGGCATCTGAGCGTCAAATTGTGCATAAATCTCGAGTCCCTTCGAAGGCTGCAACAAAAACGGATAATCAATTCGGGTAAAAATAAAGGTTTTCTCTTACAAATTGTGTAGTTTGTCTAATTTTTTGTTCGAATCGAAAAGTTGGCCCTAAAGTCGTCTACTCGAAGGAATGAGGGTAATTTACAACATTACTTGCAAAAGATGTGTTGTGATTTGGGATAATGTGAGATAACATTATGCAGTTAGTAAGTGGGTATAGACGTAGACTGAATTCAGTCTACGGTATAGACCAGCAATGTGTAGATCAGGTGAAAATATGGCTATTTAATCAACCCCTGTGATGCCCCGTGAGATCTGACTCAGATCTCACTTTATAATACTTTTCACGAGGGGTAAACCGCTGGCCATTTATCTGTACACTAATACCCCTTTTCAGTATAATACCCGATAATACCTAGGTATTTTAAAATAATACCTGATAATACCTAGGTATAGGTATTACTCAATAATACCTTGTAATACCTAGGTATTATTCAATAATACCAATAATACCTGGGTATTATGGAATAATATCCCGTAATACCTCGTAATACCCCGTAATACCCGTGCATTTTCAGTAATACCCCATAATACCTAGGTATATTATTTAATAAAATATGCATTTTAGACAAAACATATCTTATACCACTTCATAGTAACATCAATTAAGGAATCCAAAGATTCAATCAAATACAGGTTGTTCCATTTAAAAATAACTAGGTAACAATACGGCGATCCTCTAAAGTGTTACCTTCTGTAGAAGAACTATAATTTATGATCGGAATTGCTAAATTGACAAAAAAACAATTTTTCTGTTTTGCTTAAAATTGTTGTTGTATTTTATAATTTTAAGTTTTTCGATGTTTTGAAGTAACTTTTATTTTTGCAAATGACGTTGACAGTTGACAGAGAGTAAGAAGAAGATATATGATAATGCAATCATTATATAGAGATCAGTGTGCCATGTTCATTTTTCAATAAGTCATATTATTCCATTATAAACTTTATTTTTGATTTAAATAAACGTATAAAAACATCAGGTTATGGGCCCAGGCCCCTTGTGTGCCGCATACGTTTAGAAGTTGCGAGTTGGCGACGATTTTTTGAGGGGAAGAACACACAAAAGGTTATTTCGAGGTTAGGAAATATACGTGGGTGGTGTTACTTTCAAGAAAAAGAAATAAAAGTTGTTGTAATGGAAGGGCTATCGGTGACGACTGTAACTAAGTTAAATGACACTAATTATCAACTATGGAAACATCAGATAAAGTTGCTGTTGAAAGCAAAGAAGGTGTGGTTCACAGTCGAGACAGAGAAACCAATTTCTCCAGCCCCTGATGATGTGAGAAGGGAAGAAAGATTAAAGTTGATTGCAACTTATGAAGAAAAAAGTGCAGTGGCAGCGTCGATAATATTAAATGCATTAGAACCAAGTCAGGGTCAGCAGGTAATAAATATCGATGAAGCTCGAGAAATGTGGTTAAAATTGGAGCAAATACACCATGGCAAAGTCTCTGCACGCCGTGTTGATTTAAGATTGGAATTGAGTACAATAAAGAAAAAGAATGAAGAAAATTTAGAACAATTTTTGGCTAGAGGGCAGTATATTCGTGATCAGTTGGAACAATGTGGGTCGACAATCGAAAATGAAGAGTTTATTGGACTGTTGTTAAATGGTTTGCCGAAACAATATAACATGATCAGACTACAAATGAAAGCAACGGGATTAGAGAAGATAAGCATTGAAGAATTTAGAAGCGGATTGAAAGCTCAAGAAGATGAAATATCCTTGATGGAAATTGAAGACAAAATGGAGTCAGCAAATTTGATGAAGAAGCAAGATAAACAAAAGCAGTATAAATTCTATCCAAAACGGAATGTAAATTGTTGGGTCTGTAATAAATCTGGACATTATGCTCGAAATTGTGATAATCGTGCAGATCGTTCATCACAAAACAATAATGGGAACGACGAAGGACAAACATACCGAAGACATTGGAAGAGAGATGAAAGAAGTGATAGACGAGATGAAAAGGTTAATAATACAGCAAGTAGAAGTTATGAAACTGCGATGGGAGTTATAAATAACAATAATCCACGTACAAACAGTTGGTACATTGACTCTGGAGCCACCAGCCACATGACTTATGATAAATCAATGTTCATAAGCCTAACGAAAAGTGAAGTTAAAGAAGTAAAGTTACCAGATGGAAATTTTATTGAAGTAAAGGGATTGGGGACAGTACGAGTGAAGACGACTGACTCAAATTGCAAGTATCAATTCATAAAAATATTGCAAGTGTTGTATGTTCCAGAAATTAGAGAAAACTTACTATCTGTGAGTACTTTTGAAAAGAAAGGGTATGTAACTTCATTTGAGGATGGAATTTGTAAAATCAAGGATGAAAATGGTTCGCTGATGCTGACAGGTACAAGAATGAACAACTTATATGAAGCCAACATTGAACCAGTAGAAAATGTGAAGGTTAACACAAATGTGATTGAAATGGTTAACAAAATTGAAGAAAACAGTGCAGAAATATGGCATAGAAGATATGGTCATCAAAATATGGAAACTCTCAAGAAAATGAAATTAAAAGAAATTGTAAATGGTTTGGAATTTAAGAACACAAATGAAATTATCTGTACTGAATGTATTCAAGGTAAAGCGACAAAGAAAAGTTTTGAAGTGCACGAAGAAATAACAACAAACGAAGTGTTGGAGTTAGTACACATGGATTTATGTGGTCCAATTATAGTACCTTCACTTGCACAATCAAAATACATGTATGTTTTGGTTGATGATTATACAAGGAAGATTTTCGTATATTTTTTGAAGACAAAAGATGAAGCATTCCATAAATTTAAAATTTTTAAAGCGGAAGTTGAAAATCAAACTGGCAAGAAAATTAAACGAATTAGGAGTGACAATGGAGGTGAGTTTGTGAATGATCAATTTAAAACTCATTTAGAAACATATGGAATAAAACATGAACGAACAGTGCCGTATAATCCTGAAGAGAATGGTATAGCTGAGAGGACTAATCGAACATTAATTCAAATGATAAGATGTGTGTTGATAGATGCGAAACTACCTTTAAAATTTTGGGCCGAAGCAGCTTATCACGCAGTTTTTCTGAAAAATAGAACATTTATGAAGAAAGTGAAGAAAACACCGGAAGAAAAGTTTTCTGGGAAGAAACCAAATGTGAAGAATTTGAAAGTCTTTGGTTCACTGGCATATTATTTAGTTGAAAAGCAGAACAGAAAGAAATTAGATCCTGTGTCAAAGAAGCAATATTCGTTGGCTACGATCACACAACCAAACATTATAGATTATATGTCAAGGAACGGGAAACAATTATAATATCTCGAGATGCAAGAATAATTGAAAATGAAAAGGGTGGTGAAGTTTTATTTAGAAAAACTGAAATAGAAGAAAATACCAAAAAAATAAGTATATACCAATAAGTGTAAAAGATTATGATTCTTCAGAATATGGAAATCAAAACCTTGAAGAAATAGAAAATGAAGCTCCGCGACAAGAAAGAATTGAAGAGTCTGAGGAAGAGCAAGAGAGAAGTGACGATTCTGAGGAAGAACAACAAGATAGAATTCAAGAAAGAGAAGATAGAACTTATGAACACGAAGAAGACGAACAAGGAGATGAAGATTCCGTACCAGATGACGGTGCAGTGGATACAAGACTTGAAGACCCAGATTACGAAGTTGATAACATCAATTTGGAAGAATACATGGAAGAACCGGTTAGAAGATCAGCAAGAGTTCAAAAAAGACAACAGGACAGCACAAATTTAATACAGGAAGATGAATTACCGAAGTCCTATGAAGAAGCATTAAGATCGAAAAATAAGGATAAATGGAAAGATGCGATGAAGGACGAAATAGAAGCACATCAGCTAAATAGAACATGGGAATTAGTTGAAAGACCAGCAAATAAAACAATAATTGACTCAAAATGGGTATTTAAAGTGAAAGAAAGTTTTGATGCATTTGAAAATAAGTACAAGGCTCGGTTAGTAGCCAGAGGTTTCAATCAGGTAAAAGGAAGAGACTATGATGAAAATTTCTCACCAGTGTTAAGGTTAAATACGTTAAGAATAATTTTGGCATTAGCGGTAGAAGAAGACCTAGATTTGTATCAATATGACGTAGTAACAGCTTACTTGAATGGAACACTTGAAGAGGAAATATACATGGAGATTCCAGATGGAATAAGTGGCGATAGAAAGAAAAAGGTTTGTAAGTTGAGAAAAGGTCTATATGGTTTAAAACAAAGTGCAAAAACTTGGTATACAACGATCAAGAAGGAACTAAAGAAACTAGGATTTAAAGAACTGTACTCAGAACCATGTGTGTTCCTACACATGAATGGTAAAGGAAACTACACGATACTTTGTCTCTATGTAGACGATATATTAATTGCAACAAAATCAAAACCTAGGGCTGATGAAGTAATCAACGCATTAAACGAGAAGTTTGATATCAAATCTTTGGGAGAAGCCAAATATCTACTTGGATGGGAAATAGAAAGAAACAAACAAGACAGAAGTATACACGTAAAGCAAGAAAAATATGTTAACAAAATCTTACAAAAATTTCGAATGGAAGATTGTAAGGGTACAAGCACACCGATAGAATCAATAAATTTAGTAGAAGATGAAAATGAGAAGAGCCGAAAGTCAAACAAAGAGTACCCATATCAAGAATTAATTGGAAATTTGTTATATTTATCACAGGGTACCAGGCCCGATATAGCATTCGCTACGACTTACCTTAGCCAGTTTAACAGTAATTATACGGAGGAGCATTGGAAGCAAGCGAAACGGGTCCTAAGGTATTTGAAGCAAACGAAAACAATAGGAATTCAGTTCAAGAAAACAAAGAAACAAATTATAGGATATACAGATGCGAGCTGGAATAATGCAAAAGATGGAAAAGGTTTTTCAGGTTATATTTTTATTTTGGCAGGAGGTGCAGTAACCTGGCAATGCAAGAAACAAGAAGTTGTTGCTCTAAGCACTTGTGAAAGTGAATTATTAGCCATCACCGAAGGAGTAAAAGAATTCTTGTGGCTTCAAAAATTTTTTGGGGAGTTAAAACAAAAGAAATTTTTAGGAAATCAACCAGTTTTGAAAGCTGATAATCAAGCCGCGATAAAACTTTCAGCAAATAATGTATTTCATTCAAGAACAAAACATATCCAGAGGAAACATTTTTTTATTCGGGATGAGATTGCTCGGAACAACATCAAGATCGAATATGTGGACACCAAAGAGATGGTAGCAGATTTTTTGACAAAACCCGTTACAAAAGCAATATTAGTTAAGTGTGGAACTACGTCGGGAGTGGTTAAAAGTGATTTTTTGATTTAATGTCGTAAAATTCAAAAATGGGGGGAGTGTTGTTGTATTTTATAATTTTAAGTTTTTCGATGTTTTGAAGTAACTTTTATTTTTGCAAATGACGTTGACAGTTGACAGAGAGTAAGAAGAAGATATATGATAATGCAATCATTATATAGAGATCAGTGTGCCATGTTCATTTTTCAATAAGTCATATTATTCCATTATAAACTTTATTTTTGATTTAAATAAACGTATAAAAACATCAAAAATCCCCACCAAGACTTAAATTATCCTTGAGATGTGGCTTATTGCGTCTCATATGAAAGTTATTTAGATTTTAGAGTTAACAGCTAAACAAGCAGATAAATAATACGCATTAATAATAATGCATTTGTTGTACCGAACCAGTGGCGTAACGAAGGGTATGCCCTGTTATGCGGTGCATACCGGCCCAACACCTAGGGGGGCCCTTGACCACACCGACCCGACCGTACCTCTAAAAGAGCCTCGAATCGAATTTCTCCTGGGCTCGATCCTGGGTTTGATTAGTTGTAATATAATAGTTATACATTTAACTATGTTCTTTTTTTGCTTCTAATTGTATCCCTTTCTGTCGTGTCCTGTTATGATTTTAATTGTTTTGCGTCCTTATCAAAGACGCCGACTATGGTATTCAAAGCGTGGGACCTCGCTTTTTGGCTCACCACTCCGTACACTTTTTCTAACTCCAGAAATGCTGTTTAAGGATTAAGGTTAATTTGTTCTATTTAACAGCTGACGTAATCATCCAGCAACTTGAAAACCGTTTCAAAAGTTTCCATGGACTTACAAATATATTTGGATTTCTACAACCCAAACATTTTCTTAGAATGAAAGACAGCGAAATTGTAGATTGCTGTGACAGGATACAGTTAAAATATTCGGAAGCAGTTAGTAAAAAATGTTAATTTCAGTTTGTTAATGCGGTTTCGATGGTGAAAGACCTCATCAATTAAAACGTGAGACACTTAACAAATATATTGCTTCAAAAATACAGCTTTCTAGAAAGTGACTTTCCAGAAGTGCTAAACTGTTTACTTTTATTTTTGACTCTTCCCGTTACAACTGCAACCGCAGAAAGGTCATTTAGTAAACTTAAAATTATCAAAAATTACTTGAGAAATTCGACTAAGTAGTCAAATTCGCCTACATGACCTTTCTGTTCTAGCAATTCAGCATACAGCTGCATCGGTAAAGAATACCAAAGACTTAGTTGAGGGCTTTGCTAATAGTAATACATACGTTGGTTTTTATCTGAGTTATATTTTATTGCAGTATCGAGTCTTTTCTACTTCCGTTTCAAAGTCGGATGCGTTTAGAAATTACGTCCCTGAGAAGGAGAAAATAAGTGAAAAAATCTGAATAAGAAAAAAGCGAGGAAAACAGAAACCTAACGAAGAAAAAATAGAAAAAAAGAAAGAAGAAGCAAAAGGATTTCTCAACAATTAGCCAGGACCCAGCAAATTTTCACAACACTGTTTAAACTAACTTACTATACTAAAACTGTGAGCAACTGCGGTATTTTATTCTACAATATGTCCCATAAAGTGTTCTACATAGAATTTTCTTTATTCATAATTTCTCAAAAAAAAATAAAATTTGATGCATGAAAAATTTACTTTTGACAACGCCAAACTTCAGGTATGATTTACAGGAAGTTCAAGGAAATATAAAAATGCGCTTTCGAAAAATTAAAATTGTTTGAAATCAACATTTTTTAAAACAGTTAATAAAAGAACATAAAAATACATGACAAAAGCCGTAAAGTTTTTCATGTGAGATATAATTACTGAGAACATTAAAGTTAAAAAGAGGATCTTTCACTTTTTCGTTTTAACCTTTAGTTTAGTCAAAAAATACACACAGTGATTAAAAAAACTAGAGCCACGGGCAAAAACGTATGTTTTCAATTTTTAAGTACATAACTCCTGCCTATATACATTTTTCTCCGAGTTTTTCTCCTAAAATGCGCATAACAAAGAAGTTTTCCCTTTGCCGCTGCTATTTCAATCAAGCTGAATACATTCCATCAAAAATATAAAGGTTTTTCCTCGGGTTTTCCCTTGTATTTTATCTTCTAATTCGCCTTTTTTTAAAATGTTGATTTCAAATAATTTTTTGAGTGATTTTCAATTCGCGAAAACAGGTTTCTCGCCCGCATTTTTATCCTTTTTAATTTCTCCATTTTAAAAATATTGATTCCAAATAATTTCCATTTTGCGAAAGCAGATTATTTTTGAATTGTTTGTACTCCTACACACTACACCTGAAGTTTGCCATTGCCAAAATAAGTTTTTTACGCATCAAATTTTATCAAAAATAACTTTTGGTGGATAATAAAAAAAAATTCTGAACGTAGAGAACTTTATGGTACACACCTCGGGACCCACATACAATGCGTTTATGTTAGAGTAAATGATTTGCAGAAGGTGGCTACAAAATGCACTTTACAACGCCAAACATCCCGCTAATGTGGAATATTAAATTTAAAATTTTCTCGTTTTATACCACCCTACAAGCCCGTCTATAACCGTAAACTTCAAACTAATATAAAAATTCTTGCCTGTTTATTACTGCGCACACAGATGGCTTATTGACGCATGCGTAAATGCCGTTGTTTTGGTCGGGATGTAATAATGCTCCTCATAATACCTGCATAATACCTCATAATACCTGCATAATACCTCATAATACCTAATAATACCCCTGAAATACCCGTAATACCCACAAAATACCATTAATATCTTTGTAATACACCTGTAATACCCATAAAATACCTATAATACCTCCATAATACCCATAATTCCCAAAGGTTGTACACCAAAATACCTCAGCGGTTTACCCCTCGACTTTTCATAAGTTAGGGGGAGGGAGGATACTCTCAAACGGACTGTCTGAAGCCAAACTGTGCAAGAGAGACAAATATATAAATGCAGTCTGACGGCATAGAGCATGGAAATAGTGAAAATAGAGTAGCATAGAGTAGATATGACAGTTGGCGTTGTAAAGTCAGCATTTGCAGTGTTTGTTCGTTCCTAAATTTGTTGAATCTTTCGATTTAATATGGAAAAACCTAATATTAAATATTCCAAATATTGCTTAGTGACGAAATGTGAATAAACGCCAATTCGAACACCAGGAAATGTATTTATTTAATTGCCAATATTCAATATATCGAAATGGTCTGAATTTTCTTATAAAATAAGCCAGGTCCCGTGGTCTCTGAAAGTGTCATGAACGTTCAAAAAATTGCAATTTCGTTGAAATTTTGACAGTTAGGTGTTGGGATTCTATCAATTTAGCGAAATTTAGAGAAGTTGCCTCCAAACTTGCCTGTTTAATCGTTATTGCTATCAGCACTAATACTTTTATTCTTTTTTTCAGGTAAGAGGAGTTACTGTATGTAAACTGCAGCGTATACCAATTCCCTAGGCAAGTATGAGAAGTTTTCATTTCCCAAATGTGCTGAACTGTTGCCACATTATTTACCTAAAAATAAATCAACGAATATCCTTTCCCGTCAGTTCGAATAAACTTCTTCTCTGCGTTTGGCAGGCAAATTCTATGAAACCTGCAGTGCTGTATGTATTTTAAATGGACACCTATCAGGAACACGAATAACGGCAACAACTGATCATTGCAGAAAGATTGACGCACATATAATTCTAAAAATACTCTTGTTGCAAATAATTCGCGAAGAATAATGCCGCCTGGTGTTCTCAAGGTTGACTGTGCTGCTGCAACTGTCAATCAGAATTCAATCAATACGATTACTTAATTAATTGAGTTAACTTTGGTTTTTCTGCTTCTCATATTGCTTGCGTGCAAGTTTATGTATGTTCGTCTTATACGGCTGAAATTCTGTTAATTTACTACGCAGGAAGTAGTAAGTATCTTTCATTGATATTTTCACGACCTTTTTTTATTGATGGGCATGCTGAGCAGTAGCAGATTGCGTTAATAAGAAATTCTGGACCTCGAACATTTTTGGTCACCGAACTTTCCTATGCAAATCTGAATCATTGTAAACAAGGTCGATAGAAACACCTGTCAGCTTGTTTACAAACATTCAAGTGAACAATAATCATAGGCACCGAATGGGGGTTGCTCTCGTAACAATGTGTAATGGTTTACTATCTTGTCATCCCTGCCACTAACACTTTACCGATTTTTTGATTATTTTTGTCCACACCTTCACAGTACTTTGTGTTACGTGCCACTTAGAGACTAGGGCACCTTTTTTTAACCAGTTGAAGAGCTTTATTCGCTTGAACAGTTTATTCATCAAGATTAAATATTTTTTTATCCGTTTGTTCGGCAGGGAGTCGCTCGTGTCACAGCACGTGAGTCCCGTTATTTGATGAGCATACCTTGTACATTTAATAAACCGTAGTGTTCTTTGTATTGTGATATCCACTTGTTAAATGTTTTCATACACTTCACCCAGACAGACTCCTTTGTCATGAACAAACATTTTAGCATCCTCATGGCCTCAAGTACGACTGTAAATTCTAATAAACACAATCAACTGCATCTTCTAACATTACGGTATACGTCATGTGCCCTCATTTCTCCTGGTACGCTTTTGGAGTTTATAGGTTTCGGTTGACGCGTTGGTACATTCGCAAAAAATGTACGAACTTGTTTTCCGTAAATTGTGAATTATTGTTTTGTAATTTTTAAGCCCACGGTGGTATCATATTTCACAAAACTGTTCGTGTTTTTGACAAGGGTTCAACGCCATTTCTCTTGGGGATTAGAGAAATAAAGGGTCGAAATATAGCTTTTAGACAGATTTCTGAAGTGATATATTCAACAATTATTTACCTGTTTTCTATCTGAAGACAATGGCACTATAACACTTCCATAATCCATAATCATAATCATAAATATTTAATTTTTTTTTTTTTTTTTTTTTTTTTTAATTTTAGTAATATTTGTGAAATTTATGGCAAATGAAACACTATGTAAAAAATGTTATCGACGTTTCGCCTCTGGTTGGAGGCTTTGTCAAGATTATATATTTAAAAGTTTACAAAATGTATAAAAGTGACAAAATTTTTTCTTATTAAGAAAAAAAAAATTTTGTCACTTTTATACATTTTGTAAACTTTTAAATATATAATCTTGACAAAGCCTCCAACCAGAGGCGAAACGTCGATAACATTTTTTACATAGTGTTTCATTTGCCATAAATTTCACAAATATTACTAAAATTATTAAAAAAATGGCACAAATAATTATACAATTCATAAATATTTAATTCTTTTAACTCGCATTTTTTTTTGTTGTATTTCAGGTTTTTACAAAGTATATTGTTATTTCGTTTGTTTAGAAAACTTATTAGAGTAATTACATTAAAAGCATTCTCAAGCGTGAAATTTTGTTTATTCCGTGAGCATCGCATGCCGTCTTAATTTCAAAATACGCACGCAAAATTTCAGGTAAATTTCAGTTCATTATTATAGTCGATACATCTCCATTTCAGTGCTCGTGTAAAATATGCCATTAGCAGACACTGTTCTTTGCAGAAAGTCTTTAAAAGGTTACTGTTATATAAATGTCAAATAAAGCAGCCAGTGTCTTCAAGCAGAATGGTAAACGTCCGGTTATTTGTATAGGTAATTAAATATCTCTGCAGGAAACCATCAACCTCCAGCGTTGCCTTAGCAAATTTCTTACTTGATTACTAGTTTACTGAAAGTTTCGTATAATTTATACAAGTTGGTTTGTTTAGTTGATGATGGGAAACACACTTTAAATTTATGTAAAATGATTCTAAAAGTTTTATCAATACCATCAATATTGTCGTTAAATCTGGAGGTGGAAGGAGAAAATCTTGTTATGGAGATGCTTAAAACTTCCATTTGCTTTAACTGACTTTAGCAAACTTAGTCTCGTTGAAAAAGTTCTCTTCGTTTAATCAGATGCTTTTATAAAAACAAAATGACGAAAGAAACTGTAAAAACCGCAGTTTTATATCTTTTTCTAACCAGGAATGTGGACAAAGCAGTGTTAGGGGTTTAGTTTCATTCGCCCTTGACATTGTGCTTAATTTTTTGTTTCAACGCCAACTTGTTTTATAAATATTACAATTTACAAGTAGAGTATACATACTTGAAACATATTTTGGGTTTTTGCTTTAAAAAATATTCGCTTCCACTTTTAAAACGGGCACGAAGAAGAAACTTATAATTTCAATGATTATTATCTTTTCATACTTAATATCTTTTCAGCGGTGCTAATATTAACCCATCCTCCCACTCCTAAAATTATTTTCTCCATATCTCCGGTTTGTTAGAAGAAAGATATCTATTTTCACTATTTCCATGCTCTATGCAGTCAGACATAAACAGCCGTATCCATAGATACGAACATAGAGGAACGTAACGCCTTACTTTTAATTAACGCGAAATGTAACGCTTGATTTTACTCCTCATAAAATTTCCGTACCACGGGCTATAACTGAAAATCGATTCTTAAGGAGTAAACTCCAAAAATTTAGTGCCCATTTTGCAAAACATCTTTCAGAGATTACTTTTTGGATCAGCATCATGCCAGTTCTTACGTTATATATATGTTCGTGCAACTAAATCCAGTTGTAGGAGACCCTCGAACCCCCTTCAAGCAACCCCATTTTTCGCCTATCTTGCCAAAGTGTGTGTTTAGTATTGCTCTGTTTGTACATCGTTCGCCAAGTTTCTTTTGTAATTGGAATTGTGGGATTCGTCTGGCAAACAAAAGGACCCTCACCGTTTTGAGTAATACTATACAAATATCCCAGCTTAGATTCCGCCATTCAATACCGGATCTCGTCATTTTCTCTGTCAATCACATAATAACAAGCCTGTAAATACCCGCGTTCTAATGAAACCTGTCGATACCACATCATAAATTATTACAATCCTAATTTACCACAAAGATGTCTCGCGTAAATGGCGTCGTAATATCGTAATTTAATCGAAATGAATTTGTGATGTTCAGTACTTAGAATGAATGTCATTATATATTGAAATTCAAGTAGCCGTTGTTAAATGTGTTGTTATGTGCCGGGACAATTTGTTGGATTGGTTGGAGAACCGTGATTAATTGTTAAACAGAGGAATGCTCATCCTTCATTTAGAGTGATTTAATTGACGGTTAAAATTCCAACAGATGCTGGTAATTATATTCCGGTAATATTACACCAATTATATACCTACAGTGCTTGATTTACGAATTCCAGTTATTTTAGCATCATACAGACAACCAAAAATATAGGAAATCGTTTTTCTATTCGAATGGTGCAGGTATTAACCTTGAAAATGTTTTTAGTATTCTAGTATGGGTATGATATTCACCGAAAAGATCGTGTTGTATTTGCCACATACGAAACGCTTGAGAGCCGAGCGGTAGCGGTTAAAATCGAGCGTCTGGCCGCCAGTCTGAGCAAGCTTCATTCAGAGTCACGCCTTTCCTCAGTTCGAACAATCTGGGTATGTTGAAGTAGGGCTTGAAAGCAAAAGATCATAATTAGGGGTAGGCGACACTTGAATTTTGTTATGTCGATAAATGTTGGCATCCCTAATCTAACATTAAATTAAAGAGTCCGGCGCATCCGCCATTTTACTTCCATGTACCTTAAGGAAATGGGAGTATTGTATTACCGACAAAAATAACCGATTTTAATGAACTTTTTCTTAAAACGTGTGTCTCAACGAAGACACCAAGCCTTAAATTAGGCGTTCTTTTGCTTTAACACATTTTAATTGTTTAAACAAGTGTTGTGGCTGAACCATTAGACATATGAAAGAAAAGTGTGAATAAAATATTGCCTGCTTCAAGAACAAGAAATTTTGTTATTGTGAATTTTGCCTTCGCTCAATTATTAGCTTTGTTTGTTAACCACCACTGGTGCAACCTAAACTGCACTTTCCTACACGAAACTGTTTGTCATCCCACAACTGCAACTTGTGTAAGTTTGGTATAACAGTGCAGTGTACTCCGGGCTGCACTAACTACACCTGGTCGAGAGGAGGTGTAACAAGTAGTTGGTGGAGGGGTTTAAAAACGTCAATATAACGTCAAACTGGCATCTACACCAGCACGTTTCTACACTACACTGACTGCCCTCACTACACTGCAGTGTCCGTTCTGAACTACACCAACACTGAATAACAAACTGCTACTATTAGTTATTAATCATTAACTATTACAGCGTATAAAATGCTATTTATCTCTGGGTACCATGGCAACTTTGAGAATGTCATAATTTTGCTGGTAAAAGTGTGTAAAAATCAAATCACCCATTGCTGTCATATTATTTTCATACGTAATTTGACGAGTACTTCAATAAGTTTTGTAAGCCCCAAAAATGCATAAAAATTACTAACATGTTTCCTGTAACAGTTGGAAATTATGTTAGATAATTATATGCTATGCTTCATATAAAATATAAATAACATTTCTTATTTCCATTTTTTCGGTATCACTTAAATCCTAAGTTTTCGTGTATTCCCTTCTTCGTTTTTCTTTTCTCTTTTCTGGCTCTTTCATACTTTTCCCATGTACAATCCGTTCTACTGTTCTTAAACCACGTCTTAGCGCTTCAGAAACTCTTTCATGGATATTTTTTGCTGCGATGCTGCTTCTTTTTCTTCATTTTTAAAATATTCAACAAGGTTTAGTACCACTTTTTAAGCGGATGCATTCTAGATTTGGAAACCCCTGGAAATCATTTATGTACCTTTGTTCTGATTTAAAAAACCCGTCAGTCTGGTTTAATTCGACATAAGTTTTTATTTTATAATTTGGTTTACAATCAAAGTTGAGTGAAGTGGAAATGGCCTGTATATTCGTGACATGTTCTTTAGTTTCTGTTTGGTGAAGATTCCCAGTTATTTCATGTGTTCAAGCCGGGGAATTAGGGGCGTCTGCTGGTGAAGGTTAGATCGATTTGGCAATCCCGTGGAACGGGACGTTTTTAAGGCAGGAATCGATCGCACCTTGTAACCGGCGGCCTCTGGTGAAATCTTAAGGAAGAACTAGTAATGTTGACAATAAATATTGGCTGTGTATGGGTTCTTACGTATACATCAAACTTGCTACATTAGGAAATATTGCAAATCAAAAAGTGTACACCGAAGAAAGTAAACAGACATTGATTAAATTATCTCAGTATATCCAGACAATGCTGTGTTCGTGTTCTCAAATATTTTCTGCTTGCCGGCTCGATTGCTTGTTAGAAGTTGGAGAATTGTTTGATCCTTAGCTTTAACTTCTGTTTCTGAAGAAACTGGAAGCTTTTATATCGATTACGTTATCTGTAATAGACGATTGGTTTGTTATTTCAACGTGTAATTGAACAAACTATAGATAAGAAATTCTTCAAGGAAAAAAAATATATACAAAGGGAGTTAAAGAATAGTATCTGTTCACTTTGTAGAGAGCTGACCGACGGTTATATAACCTAAGGCAAAATATTTTGTATAGGTAATAGGTACATCCCTAATGTATACGTATTATGCATTTTGTAATCACCGCAATAAAAAAATGGAAAACTAAATTTTCTGATGAAAAAAGCTTTTACCTGTTTAAGCTCTTACAAGCGGGAACGTGACAACAAAACCGACGTCTCTAACGCACACTACTTTGTATAAGAGGCTCAAATATAGCTATGCCATCTAACGCTATTACTGCAGAAACATTAAAATCCTTGTGCCGCACCCCTTTACTAACACAACCTCAAACTCCAACGCAAAATGTACCACTTACATGAGTATCATAGCACCTGCTTCTACATTTCCTTGTACATTTCCAACTATCTTTACTAAATTAAATTATCCAAGTTTTAGTACTTTACATACAAAACTAATTTCCATATTAGCAATTTAGAATGACTGGGCAGTATCGCATCGAGGATGAGTCCACTAGAATTGAAAGCGTGTGTAGACTTAACTTAATTTACTAATTGTTTGAGTCATTAGGAAAACAAACTTTCATGGGAATTGAATTGAACGCTTGAAACATAACTGAATGACTATTCTCTTCTGTTCCGAGTTAATACGATCAAAATCCCGAAGGACTTGACGATGCTGCAATTTCATGTTACACAGTTCCATAAAATGTGGCGTCGTGTTGGGATAGTTGAAAGCATTATGTCACTTAAGTCTTCATGCAAACTTGAGATTCTCTTCCTCACATGGAGTGGTGGGGCGGGTCGGAAAAACAATAAACCCAAGAGTTTAAACGAGAGTGCGTTCGATATCGCTATAAACTGAGCCAACAGCGAGTTATTGAGCTGCACTCAATGCACGATGAACATCATGGTGGTCCAGCATTAGTCACGTAACGAAGTCATAATCAAGCAACCTTAGAAAACCGTTCACGATCAGAAGCACATCAAGGGTCACTGCTAAATTAATTCATCCTGTGCAAACTGTGGTAACAGACAAAGGAGGGTCAAAATTGATTTTAGTTTCCCCGTGCCAAATACATGGGTTCGCAAACAATAAACAAACTACGCCTCGGAGATAATAACCCAGAGTCAAATCGCACCGTCGGCCGAAAGAAAATTTTGCAGCTTCAAACGAACTCCCATATCAGTATTTCACTCAGCAAATTTAGAAATAATTACGGAAATAATTGAATTTCCCTCCGAAAACAGAAAGTTGCTTTGCGTTGCCCTTAGTGATTAAACTAATTTACTCTGTAGAGTGTTTTAGTTCGGCAGACTAACTCGGAGTGACACGGAACTGCGTTATTCATTTTCGCAATGGAAAAATTCAGGGGCATCCTTTGATTAACAAACAAGCTTACGGTACGACCTTCGGCGATTAATCGTCTTGTTGCGAGGGAAATGCAGGTTTTGATTTGTGTTGTAATGAAAAATCAATGGTCACTTTGATATCTCCGTCCGTGCTCAGGGCTGGCATATTTGGCATATCAGCCGAAACCACCGCTAGTGTGTCATCGTAATAACTGAGATTATGCAGATTCGAGTACTAAATTGGAAGTTGAACCGGCTAGCCTAATGTATCACACTCCTAAGTTGCTTGTTCGGTTTCTTGGCAGCGAGTACTTGCCCTCATAGGGTCCAATCAGGTGCAGAGTTCTTTAGCACATAATTTAATTGCTTACACACGCACAAACCCCATCACCTACGCTGAAGGGAATTGCGCAAATTGCAAGACTGAGTAATTCTCCTCTCCGAACACTCATTAGGGAAAGTTCGCAAATCGAAACGTGGCGTGAGTCCCTAGAAGTACTCTTACACAACCATCGTCTTAACAAAGCTCCGTGAAAGTCAATTGAAGAAACAATGGAAGATTTGGAAGATTTCCTCTTATTATTTGTTCAATCCAAAATTTCCCATGGTTACATAGTTAACAATGATACGAGCGAGTCAGTATTTTAAACGTTTCACGGTACACCATTTTAATAACTTTTATATAAATTAAAACTGCCAGTATTTGCTTAACATTTTTAATTAACTTAAACGACATAATTAAAGTTCTTATTATAAATACTACACGCTGCCTCATCATACAAATTGAAATACTCGCATAACTGTGTGTCATAATTAATTGTGCAGTGACCTTGACCTCCATCAATTGAAGTTTTTCAACGAGCAGCTAGGAATGTGTGCCATTTATTCAATTACTTCATTTACTGAGAAGCAGTAACCCCGGCCCAACTAATTTAAAATTGGAGAGGTCTTCATTAAAAGAATTTCCAGTGACAAATTGAAATATTAATTCATTTGGTTATTTTTTAATTAATATATTAATACACATCATCATATAGTGATCTTCAACCAGATGATTGTGGTAAAGAGGAAAATGAGCCAAGTATATACTCTTCACAATTCTCACGGATAACATAAAAATGAAGTCGAAGGACCAATGAATTACATGTGAGGTACAAGCGAGTTGTTGGAATCTGAGACGCTGCTCCGTTGTAACAGAGCCGGCATCGGTAACTAGATTACAGAAATCAATAACAAAAGCCTGTGAGCGAAAAACTAACCTGACTGAATAATTTTCCAGATCGCCAGTCAAAACACTTCGAGCCGTCGGATCTCGCAATCCGCCGAGCGGAATTGGTTTTAAAGTTGAAATACTCTAAAAATATTCTCACCAATGCCCCAGATTGTCGTAAGCTCAGGTTCTGCGTTGGAAAATTTTCAATTACGAGGACTGCTACATCTCAGATGGCTTTTCTCACGGTACATCCGCGTAATATTAATGCAATGGTTCTTCCCACATACATTTTTAAGAGTATTGGGCATACAAGAATTGTGGATGGAATATAATAAACGCTTCGTAATTTCCCACCTTAGATACATTTGCAGTTAATTTGCTCAGTAGGATGCTTGATTTAACAACGTATCCTGAAACTTTTAACTGCCTTTTCTGCCAGCTTATCTTGATGCAATTTCTGTATGCCTTTTATTAGTCCGCAACGCTTGTGAAACTGGCATACCAACTTCTAACCAGCGAACTGATAACAGGAGCGCTTGCTTTGTTTTCGGTCCGTGTACGCCAAAAACAACTTTAATAGTGAATGAACTTAGGATCTTTATGGATTTTAAATTTACTGCCAATAAATTATTTCAGTAATAATAACAAGTATCCACAATGCCAAATTTACTGCAAGCAATTTGGATCTTTGCCATGTTTGTTATCCCGAAAGTTAGTGAATGAATAATGAAGCAAAGATACGAGATTTATGGACATTATAAGTAATTTTTAGTTTCATCGTTTTGTTGTGACTAGCTCTGGGATATATTTTTCACAGCTTAACGTAAATTTTGTAGTCTATAAAGACGTCGGCAATATCAAGATTCTTAATGTAGGTCGGCAGCAAAACATCGGATCAGCAGACCTTTTAGCCGTTTAAAATTTTATCTACTTATTCGCTTTTAATAAAAAGAGTTGGTCGGCTATGCGGTTACGCGTTTCGCCCCCCCGAATAATTTAAAGGATCAGGACCATTAATACCGCTTATAGGAAAACCTGGCGGAAGGCATTGAAAATTTAATCGAGTTGTCGTCGCCGAAGCTTTTGCTGGAAATACAGTTTCTTTATTTGGTTAAAAGCAAATCCTTCAGATAGGATGTATAGGTACACTTGCTAATCCTTCAAAAAGCTTCATGTAATGCCGTGTGGGCGACTTCTTATCCTTTAGCTACACCATATTAGAAGTTTTTTATTACCTCCAATACTTGACGGAAATTCGTACATATTCAAAAAAATACGTTTTTAGTCCTTTTCCTTTGTTCCAGTGTTATCCTAGATAAATTTAGGACACTAGGTCATAATCTGAGGAACATCCTGCCTAGTGAATTAAGACCTGCATAATGTCAGAAGATTTTCGTACGAATGCTGCTGGATATGAATCCACCCTTTCTTTCATTTCCCCTTTTAACTATTCTTTTCTGTTTCAGTGATGGCACGCCGTCGAAAACAGAAACGCAAATACTCCTGAAACAGACTGAAACGGCGAAGGCTTGGCCATGGATCACAGCGTGAAGGCGATGACATCTCCACGACTGGTGTCGCGCCTCCTCAACCCACACCGCTTCGAGAACGATGAACTCGAACAACTCTATCAGAGATACATCTGCAAGTTGCAGCATTCGAGCGTCGCCGCAGTAGTTGCTCTCTTCGTCGTTCTCACCGCGCTCCTCGCGAACTTGGGGCTAGTCTACTCTCAGGCTCCTACAGCCCAAAATGTCTACCACGCCGCGCATTTCGTGCTCTTCGCGTTGCTATTGGGATTTCTGCACACTAGATTCATGCAAGATGCTTATTTACTGTGGGTGTGCTATGCGGTGCTCTTTTTCTTAGCCACGTTTTGCGCGTTAGCGTTACCGGTGTACCCTCCGAGCGGTACGGCGAAGGTGGCGGCGGAAGGCACCTGGCAGGTTGTGTTCGTGGTGTTTCTCGCGTATGCTATGATGCCGCTGAAATCTTGGGTGGCCGCGATTTTCGGGTTACTGTTGTGTTCCTCGCATGTGGCTGTAGTTACGGCGTTTGCTGATTACATTCCACGCCCCAAATGGCAACAGGTAAGAATAAAATACATGAAATTGTGTGCGATAGTGAAAAGGGCATCTTTTGTAAGCTTAGCATACGATTTTTTGATGATCGAATTTCGGTTTCAAGATTTACAAGTGCAGATCTATAAAATCAATATGTTCATAAACTACCAAAGAGTAATAAGTGATTGTATTACCAACTTAACGATGTAATACTGCGCAGCCGCACTACTGAGACAGCCTGTGTAGTCCCAGTTATTTTCGAAGTTGAGCCTCAAACTTACATGTCGATGGATATTAGTTTGAAGCAAAGTGGATAAGACAAGTGTACCGACTCCCAAGCATACAGTAGAGGTAATATTTGTCCGAGTTTATTGGCAAGAGAAGGGAAGTGCGAGAGGGGAATCGGGCCGATTTTTCATATTTCGCGCGTAGAAAATGCGGCGCGCTCAAAATGTATCATGTCATAACTCCCTCAAAAATTGCCTTATCGAGTTGCAATTTTTTTAAAATTATTTCTTAAACTTTCAGGATGCCCACGAAATCTTAAAAATTGCAAATTGTATAATTATTTGTGCCATTTTTTTAATAATTTTAGTAATATTTGTGAAATTTATGGCAAATGAAACACTATGTAAAAAATGTTATCGACGTTTCGCCTCTGGTTGGAGGCTTTGTCAAGATTATATATTTAAAAGTTTACAAAATGTATAATTTCTATTTTTAATATAAGTTCTTAGTTACTGTTATTTACATTTTTATTAAGAAAAAATTTTGTCACTTTTATACATTTTGTAAACTTTTAAATATATAATCTTGACAAAGCCTCCAACCAGAGGCGAAACGTCGATAACATTTTTTACATAGTGTTTCATTTGCCATAAATTTCACAAATATTACTAAAAAAACTTAAAAATTGCAATTACATAATTACTTTTCATTCCGCTTTGCGATTTTCGAGACGTTGTCTTTTTGGTGCAGTGGAATTTTCACCTATCGAGGAACTATACTCATTTTTAGAATGTGGACAAACTTCCAGCGGCAAAGTTATAGAGAAAGGATTGAATTTTATTTTACACCAAGATTCAATTCATTATCTCGCATAGAAAAAAAGTTATGGCGATTTGAACACGATAATTGTTCTGTACGCGTAACTCTTGAAATCGTATACTGACTTAGAGTTACGCCCTCGGAATGATTATCGTGTACAAATCGCCATAACTTTTTTTCTATGCGAGATAATGAATTGAATCTTGGTGTAAAATAAAATTCAATCCTTTCTCTACAACTTTGCCGCTGGAAGTTTGTCCACATTCTAGAAATGAGCATAGTTCCTCGATAGGTGAAAATTCTGCTGCACCAAAAAGACAACGCCTCGAAAATCGCAAAGCGGAATGAAAAGTAATTATGTGATTGCAATTTTAAAGATTTCGTGGGCATCCTGAAAGTTTAATAAAAAATTTAAAAAAAAAAATCGCAACTCGATAAGGCAATTTTTGAGGGAGTTATGACATGATACACTTTGAGCCCGCCGCATTTCCTACGTGCGAAATATGGAAAATCGGCCCGATTCTCCTTCTCTTGCCTATAAACTCGGACAAATACTATCACCTTTTAGCGGCAAGTCGGTACACTTGTCTTATCCACTTTGGTTTGAAACTATGCTGTATTAACAATTAAAATTTCATTAACTTGCGGTTCGCCTGTCAGTACTGATGACATAAACACTGGCGCCTCACAGACCGTTACGGTAATGCGAACTTAGGGATTTGTTTAAAGATTAATAAAGCGCATCAGAGGCGGCAACTTCAAGGGTTATTTATAAAACATTTGTGGCTCGTGTACAATTTGGGTGGTCTAAAGTATATTGGAAAATTAGAAAATATGTAGAAGATTCAAATATCCAGTTTGAAAATAGAAATGACACGACCAAGGCGGATAAGTGGCAAATAATTTAGGTTTTAAGTTTAAAAGAGGTTGGGTATGCACCTAATCATGTTCCTCTCATGAAGACCAACAAAAATTGGTAATATTATTTTTTATTTTGATATTTTTCAATAAGATATTTATGTACAAAAATAAAATACCTCTTGGCGGACAATGATTTTCGAAACCAATATAAAACAATGTGAATTAAGTATATTAAACGGTCAACAGCTGCCATCAGAAATTAGCGATGTAGGAATACAGAATACAGTGCCACAGACTATGCCGCACCAATCATTCGCTGAAAAGGTTAAGGTCAAGCGGAGAGTTCAGTCGTTAGCATTATTATTACAATGTACTTAAACTGCCGTTACACGGCAGATCCTGTCATCTTGCAGGCCACAGTATAGGTCCATTATTTGATTTAGGATTGTAGCGGGGGCGTTACTGTTCTTTTTCACTTTTTGTTTTGTTAGTTTAATTTTCCCTCTTTCTCTGTTCGTAAACCTTTAAGTCTGGTTATTCAAGATTTTTTAATATTTTGCTTAATCAGCGGTTTAGCTCTAATCCTTGCGGATGAGCTGAATGCTAGCTATGTGTAGGGGGGATTTACCAAAATTTTTAATGTTAGGTAGATAAATTTTTACGTTAAAGTTTTTTTTAAGCTTTGCGATTTACTTTGACTTTAATTTAATGTGAATCTTAGCGTTATTTAAATAGTAGGCTTAGCAGTTAATGTTTTTAATTATGAAGTGATTTTTGAATTAGGAATAGTTTAAGTTTTAATAAAATTTTCTTTAACAGTTGCGGTTATACAAATAATGCTATTAAATCTTTTAGGGTTATAGTGAGAATTCAATTTTAAATAGTTTTAGTGTAAAATTTTAAGGTGAAATTTTAATATTATTTTACTACTTTGATATTTTAATTTTATGAAACTTTTGTGTGCAGGGGCACCATCTTGTTGGAAATATACCCTGTTTATGTTTATTAACGGAACATTTTCCATTATCGCCTCTGCGTTAATATCGGGGGGTAAACCGCTGGCGTAAAAATGTACACCATAAATCCTTTTTATGGAAATAATCTCTATAATTCACCAATAATTCCTGTAATTCTTTAATGAATCCCATAAATCCTCCATAAATCCTCATAATACCCCATAATTCCTGTAAATCCTCCGTAATTCCCCAATAATTCCCATAAATCCTCAATAATTCCTGTAATTCCTATATGGATTCCTAAGATTTTAAGTACTTATGTAGGCTATTTACTATATGTAGGTATGCATACTTACTCATAAGAAGATGCACAGTCAGCATACTGGGTGTTTGCTTATATTTTGAGATTTTTACATGGGACATATCTTTCTTGGTATATTTGAAGTATTTGTATCAAAAGACAATGAACAGGAGTAATGAAAGTAGAAACTTAAAAACCCATACTACTTATAGAAATTTATAAAATTGTTTAACATGACCACCATTATTTTCTAAACTTACATTTTATCTTCTATGTAAAGCGAAAAAACAATTCGGATCGATAATAAATGCAAAGAAGTGGAACATAAGTTCGGAGAAGGAAAAGCATCCAGGAAAGACGAATTAGAAATAGCTCTGAACGAAATGGAAGCAGTTTTGATAGAGGGAAACAAAATCTTTTGATTTTGTTGATTTTCAAATATGTGTTTTCCGTGATACTCTTGTCTCATTTTCTTTGCCCATTGCAATATGGTTTTGGGCGTTTCCGCGAGTTACTTTTTCTCAGAGGAAAATCAAGTTTAAAAAAAATTAATTTAGGTATTCAGTAAATACAAAAGATGTTTAAAGTATGGAATTCAGACTACAACTAAACTAATGAAGAGGTCGTAAAAATAGAACTAAAACTAAAATGCAAATAGGAACTGAGAAGATAGAGGAGCGCGAACTAACTTGTCTGACAACTTACTGCGCATGTGCAGAAACTGCTGCCAACGGTTATTTCTCCTGTAATTCCAAATAAATCCCCTATAATTCCTGATAAATCCCTTGTAATTCACGATGAATCCCAATAATTCTCCATAATTCCTTAACAATCCTCATAATTCCTTATAAATCCCCATAATTCCTTATAAATCCTGTAATTCCTACATAGTGTACACCATAAATCTCCAGCGGTTTACCCCCCGGTTAATATTCAATAAATTAGTGTAGGTATCTCAATTCCGTCAGGTTTCCATCAAAAATTTGGTATGCTAGTTGACCACCCAAAATAAAACACGAAACGTTAAATCCGAAACGTCCTTGCCTCTGACGTTCAAAAGTTTGGTGCCAATTTGTATCAGACCAGTGACACACGGTTATTCAAACCATGCAATACATAAATAATACATTAGCTGGAGTCATTAGATAATTTAATTTAGCTCAATAACAAATTCTAGTCTGTAATGACAAAAATCTGGTTTAGCTTGGTATTGCAATAATAAATCTCTAACGACAGCAAATAGCAATTAGTACTCGCGTTTGAGTCTGGAGGAAGCATTGAATTATTAATGATGTGATGCGAATGATTAATTTGTACTGCGTTTTCTTCGTGGGCGAGTGATAAATTTTTCCACTGAAGTGAAATACAGCATACTGAACTAGCAGGAAAAATGGGAACGAAAGTTATTTATCCAATGAAGTGTGGCAGACTGAATAAGTGTTTCAGGCGTACAATTACACCATAATATAATCATATTTGCCTTCGGCTTCATAACAAATACCTATATACCTAAGCGCGATGTCCGGATTGTTGACACTTATTATTGTGGGGAAGTGGGGAAAACAGTATCAATAAATGCAACACCTGCCGTCTCCCACGACGTACTTGATATCCCTAGGCACACGTGGTAATATTGGTTGTTTGTCAATACCATAGCCTAACGCCAAATAAAAGAAAAACTGTTAAAGTCAAATATCTTATATCTACTACATTGAGCCTGAGGTCTCCGAGAAAAAGAGATAGCACTATACGTTCCCTGCCTCTAAATCGCATGTGCAAACCGTCATGTTTTGTATTTGGCAAACACCCAAACACTGCTAACAAAACTTCAAATAGATAACCTATATTAAAGTACCCGCTGTTTTCATCTTTTATCCTCATAAAAGTGTAGAATGCACAAGACATTGAGGAACGCAATAAATAATGCAGACGGTACGTTCTTTAACGTTAAGCATTGCTGAAGGCTCCATATAGGAGGTATAAGATGTTTGGTTAAAGTGTCAAGAGGATGTTATATGTATTTTTAGAGCCCTTACACACGTTGTCCTTGATGCTGTATTTGACGCAGTATTTTCGAGAGAGAACATTTCCAAAAACAAGTACACATGACTGCCAATACCTGAAGATTGTCACCAAGGCTACCAGGGAAAATCAGAGACTACCAAAAAATACCGAAAAGCAATATAATTCGCAAATCCTATAAAAGATTACGAATGCAATCAAGGCAAGTAGCAAGGACTACTAACTATTAAGATTACCAGAGACAAGCTAAATCTAAATGAACAATCACGATCATGGAATGGCGCCCAAGGGCAACAAGAAGAAGCGTGGGAAGGCCCCCAAAGTGATGGAAAGACGATCTTCAAAAAGTGGCTGGAAGAAACTGGGTCAAAACCGAGAAACCTGGAAGTTATTGGAGGTCTTCCTTTTAGAAGTTGAGTACAATACTACCAGTTGTAAGCTCCAATTTAACTAAACAATGTACACTCCTGGTCAAAATTAACGCATCAGCAAAACTTCTCATTATTACTTGTACCAGTTTAGAGCTAAGCAGAGCCCTTGCAGCAGCTCGAAATGTAGCTATTTCTGGACGAACGATCAGGAGAAGGCTGCATGAGGGAGGATTGGACAGTAGAAGATCAGCTGTTGCACCACTGCTCCCCAGGGAACATAGAGTTACTAGACTGCGTTTTGCAAGGGAACATGCGAATTGGACCATTGATGACTGGAAGCGAGTTCTGTTTTCAGACGAAACAAGAGTATGTCTTAATTAATCAGATGGACGTGAACGAGTCTGGCGGAGGCCATGAGAGAGGTTTGCTGCCTGCAATATCTCTCTGAGGATCCCATTCTTTGGTGGATCAATAATTTTCTGGGGAGGAATTTGTTTTGATGGTCGCACGGATTTGGTTCCTATAGCGGGGAGATGCATAAATGTACATTTCTACGTAGAAAACATCGTAGAGGAACATGTGATGCCATTTGTCGGGGACAATTTCATTTTTATGCAGGATAACGCTCGGCCCCACGTTGCTAGAGAGGTACTGGACTACCTTCAATTCGTGTATATTCCAACTATGGACTGGCCCAGATATGAACCCCATAGAGCATCTATGGGATGCACTGAAACTATCAGTTAGGGGCCCATACCTGCTCCTATGAATCTTGGAGAACTCGAACAAGTTGTTCTTGTCGAATGGGAGAATATTCACAGCTTGATCAATAGCATGCCCAGACGAATGGTAGTAGTGATAAGAGCTAGGGGAGGATCTACACGCTACTGAATTCTTAGAATTTAATTTCACCTTTTGTTAAGCTTTTCACTGACGCCGTTTTCATTGCATTTGCCATTATTGTTTCTTTCTGTCATTTATTCAAGTTTTTTTTCCAATAAAACCATTCAGATTTGTCGAGCGTTAGTTGAAATCATTTAATTATAATATTACGTATAGGTACTATGATTTAAGACTTCGAAAAATTACAAGTAATAATGAGAAGTTTTGCTGATGCGTTAATTTTGTCCAGGATTGTATTAAAGGAAACCATCAATAGGGTAAGCGGTACTGGATCGTTCGAACAACTACTCCTCGGGCAAGTACCCCGTCAGCCATTGAATTATTGAACTAAATCCAGATCATTCTTCTGCCTAAAGTTTGTTTTTTATATGGATTTCTGCACTGTACCATCCAAACTCCTGTTTTCGGAGGAAATATTTGTGACAATCAATATCATACGTAAATCGAAGAGTGGCAAACAAACAATTCGGCGGCCGTTTCGGTAGTTGTAAACTTATGATGAGTACATAATACATATTCACTTCTATAACTCCCTTATCTCCCTATATCATCGGTTTGTATGAACACCACCACCATCATAATGTCACTGTTATTCATTAGTCTCACACGTATATGGTTTATTACAGCCGTATATTCATAATGGGATATTGGAGTGTTAATTTGGAATGCTATTGACGCTATCTTGTTTACTATCACTGTCGATAGTAAATACACCGAATCTATAGGTATGTAGTGGGCGTAATAATCAAGTTCACAAATACTTAATATAGGATTTACCCCCAGTTTCCTAATTGAGCTATTAAGTGGTAAATAAAGAGGGGAACTTGCATTAATGCCACTCATCCACTCACTTCTGATTTACAATCGAATGTCGTAGACATGATTTTATGTGGAACTAAGGCTAATCGGAGTCGTAGAATCAGTCAAGATTTTAAATGGCTGTAACTGAAGAACATGAAGGCATTAATCAATCACGTGTCTGGGTATAAGTCAAAGTTTATTGACTTTGTAACAATGCATAATTAGAACGCCCTATAGATCTAATTATTTTGTTCTGCCGCGTCAAAGAAAAGATCGCGGCGCCTGAAAATGAAACAAGAACATATGGAAAGACGTCATACGTGTCAGTGAACCGAAGAAAACGGAGAGAGGGCATAGCGATGCGCCCTGCAGTTTCCGAGTTGATTGATGGGAGGCAGTCGAGTGCCAACCGGCTGGTTCAGAAGAGAACTGACGAAAAGACATAAAACAGACCGTCGACCGGATGACCGGGTGCTTCTCTACCAGATACGATCCGAATCACTAGACTGGTACAAAAGTACCAACGGTAGACTACCAGAAGTAAGTGCCGGTAGTTAATTATTGTTGCTGTGAGGCTACCAATAATTAAACACGTTAGTCGATCCGCGGTAGAGGTATAATAGGCTCATTAAGCCTTGCACGGTTGGGTTTGATTCATGTTTAAATAATAAACTCCAACTTACTCAGTGCCACACATGCTCTTATATTTGTGCCGAACTTCAAGTTTAGCATTATGCTAACTTGACGCCTGTCTAAGTGTTACAACGTCACGTAAAACCTTCCAAACTAACTACGCACATTTCCCAAATTAATCTCAAGGATCAAGTATTATGTAGTAGGTATTATAGATGAGGGGACCGTATCTTAAAGCTTACATCATCTCAATTAAGAGCATATTCGTATTCGAAAGCTTCAGAATTCACGTGATTACAATATTCATAAGTGAGCCAACTGAAACATTTCTGGTTTCCCCTGGGGAATTTGTGAAAGAAATAGACGTTTTCATGAATGCAAATTAACGTTCCGAATGCAAATTTTAATATAAAAACTTTGACTGAACCTAAATTACGAGTATTTGTTTTGCGTGGGATAAATGCAATAAAGGAAGCTTCCAAAACATGAAGATTTGAAGCGAGCCTTCCCTGATTTTACTCGTAACTAGTGTGAGACTGTTTCCTAAAGGAAAGTTGATTATTTTATCGTAATGTTTCATTCTCTTCCTTTGCAGTTGGTGGCCAACGTGGTAGTGTTCTTGTGCGTTAACATCGTTGGCATTTTCATGCACAATCTTATGGAACATGCTCAGCGAAAAGCCTTCTTGGATACTAGGAATTGTATAGCAGCGCGACTAGAAATGGAAGATGAGAACGAAAAATTGGTAAGTTATTATTTTTGTCGAATAACTAAAATTTAAGAGTGTGTGCCACAGACCAGCAGTTTCTCGGGGGGTAGGTGTGTGGCCAGAGGAAACAAATGGGGTGACTTAATTCCAGATGACAGTTATGCGTGTAATCACGTGGAAACTTTGTGGCTAAAATGTTTGATCTAGCTTTATAGCACAGGTCCTATGGATTCAGAATCCACTTATCGTAAAAAAACTGTGGAGTTCGTAATGTTACAAATCAAAGTTGTCTAACTGTGTAGCCTAGGCAGAGTTGGGGAAAAGTGAGAGGTTTGGAAGACAATAAAGAACAGGAGAGTACGAATAGTACGAATAGTATTGAGGCGTCGCATCCGGGTTCCCGTCAGGGGAAGTATTTTTTTAAGGAAACCATAAACTACAAACTGCCAAAGTGCTTGACCCCAAGAATAATTCCAATAAACTTTAAAATCATTTCAAATAAACCACAAATCCTGATTGGATTGCAATCGGAAGCCGCTATGACCACCTTATATCGTTGAGAGAAATCATGAAAAAATTATGGTATTGATATACAGATGCCAAAAGTTTTAGATGAGGATTTAGATAAAAGAATACTACGAGACTTTATATCATTAATTTGTTTGAAAAATGTTAAGCAAACTGTTCTTTGTCTGATTTTTTAGTTATATAGCTATTTTATTTTTGTAACCCATTATCTTAAAAAGTATGGAATTTAGGGGTACATACATATAAGAAATTATACTTAATGAAAAGAAAATTTTGCATAGAAAACAACTGCAAAATAAAAATTACATGATTAAATTTTAAAAAAATCGAGTTCCAACTTGGTCATGCAATTCATAATACCCTGTATAGCATTATCCTGTATTTTGCCATTCGAACAGTTACTCCTGGACTTTGCTTTAAATCTACCAAACCGTAACTGCTACAGCTTTACTATTGCCCTAGATATTTAATTTTCAAAATTCCTCTGAATCTGTCAAAATTGACAGAAACAAGCTTATAACTCAAAAATTTCGCAATTTAGACGAAGAAAATCTTGCATAACATTATATTAAAATCAAGCAAGGAATCAAGAAATGCGTTATGGCGTTTGAAAATTTTCTAAGTTAACCACGTAGTTGCTAATTCCTGTATAATATTTTCAGTTTTTTAATGCAGCGGCTGTTTCTCCTAGATATTGTTTTCTTCTCACCAAAATCTTACCACTACAACTTTCTTCAATCCGAATTTTAAAAATTCCTCGAAATCTGTCAAAATTGTTAAGAAAATGCTGTTAACGCTAGGCAAAAAATATCTCATACAACCTCATAGTAAAATAATTTATGGAATCCAAAAATGCTATCAAATATGTACAGGGTGTTTCATTGAAAAAAAAACAAGTTAGGTACTGTGGAGAAGAAATGGGAAGTCCTGTATAAGTGAAAATAATTTTGTATAATACAGAATCAAAAGTCAAGGTGCGAGGGGTAAACCGCTGGAAAAAAGTTGTACACCACAATTCCTTTTTAGCCAGAAATTCCCGAAATTCCTTGGAAATTCCCCGCAATTCCTTGGAAATTCCCGCAATTCCTTGGAAATTCCCCGCAATTCCTTGGAAATTCCCGCAATTCCTTGGAAATTCCCGCAATTCCTTGAAAATTCCCGCAATTCTTTGGAAATTCCGGCAATTCCCCATGTATATTACACACATAAATTATTTACAACTGCCGCGAATAACATTCCCGATTGCTTACGTATACATACATGCATCATAAAGTTCTCAGGCCGAAGACTAGTTGCACGCGTACCTCCATCCTTTCCTATCCTGAACTAACCTACGAATTTCCCTAAAAGTAGAACATCCTACATCCTCAACTATTTGAAAGCAGTAGTCCGATATGGGCTTACCCCTACCTCTTTTTATTCCTATCTCCGACTCTAGTATGTCGCGAACTATTCTTTCGTGCCTCAGAAGGTGTCCTACCATCCTATCTCTCCTATCCTCTATTGTCTTCCATACCTTTCGCGTTTCCCCAACTTCTTGTAATACCTCCCTATTGCTAACCTTATCTATCCACGGTATCTTCATCATGCGCCTGTAGCACCACATTTCAAGCGCTTCTATTCTTTCTAGATCCGCTTCTCCTATTGTCCAGTTTCACACCCTCATAGTGCCGTAATCTACACATACGTCTTTAGAAGTCTCTTCCGAGCTTCTACGTTTTTCTACTGAACACTTGTGCAAAAATATCTTGACAAAGGGTTGGTTTCCAAATAAATTTTTGAATTAATTGATAGAATTATTAAACTCTATTACCTACCTGTTTTGGAAAGTATGCGTTCATTTCACGCATCACAAAGAGATTTGTATCTTACCAAAGCATTATTAATAGTACACAAATCAACAGTTCTCTAAAAACACTGACCGACGGTTAATCACGTCCGAAAACGCCCCGGTACACTTAAAAACGCGACAACATTCACACGCACATACTGATACCAAAACTCTAAACGAAACGCATGCAAGACGTAAGACATATACTCGTATAGGTACTTTCCCGGTTCTATCGCTCTTCTTCACATCTGAAAGCCAAAACTTCAAAAACTAACTTCAAAACTGCCCTCCCGGTTTCTTGCTTCCCAATAAATAGTCTTCTTCGAACATTCGGGAATCGATTGTTCCATCGATCGATTTTTCTAGTCTCATAAACAGACAAGGTCAACGCCATAATAAACAATTGCGGCTTACAGACAAACAGCGTCACTCATTACCAGGAGTGTCGCTTGCGAGGCAAAAATTCGAATAAATATTTTTTTCGCCCCAAGCAACATCTTCATTTTTAGGCCATAAAAAGAGATCTAACTGTTCAGAAAAGAATTTAATTTTATATTAATTTCCAGAATTTTCTATAATTCGTCTAATATACCATCTTTCTTCATCTGTTATTCAATGCACAACAATACGTTTGAAATACGCTGCCCGCCCAAAGTGAAACATAAACTATGTATTGGACTCTACTGATCGACGAGAAACTTAATAGTGGTCCCTAACAAAAACTGGTTAAATACATATGTTAATTTGTCATTATTACCCGGAATAGCTAATTAACCGGGTACCAAATCAACCTACCTTTCATATATGTTATATAAAAACGCGGATTCAAAACTACACTATACCGTGTGTCCCGGGAATCCTGAAGCATCCTGTTTAACATGGGAAATTTGAAAATTGCAATTTCTACGCCCACAAAGTGTTTTAAGGATATTCCGAGTATCAGGACACATACACTGTGCACCAGAGAACGTTTTTGTGCAATAATTTTGAAAGTTTAACAAAAAATGTAAAAAATATTTCCAAAAATATATTGCGTGGGAATCAACTAAGTCTAATAGAAGTGTAAAAAGCACAACAGCCGTGTCGAAATGGTTTAGTGAGTTTTTAATCCCAGCATCGCCGACATTGCATGGGGCGTACGGAGGTTCGAATCCAACAGCGATTAATTATTTTTACTTGTGTTATTTTGAATGAATGGCGATTGATTTCTATCAGTAAAGATGCATAATTAAACGCTTTATAATTTTTAATTAAACTGGAAATGGATTTATTAGAAAATTATTCACATTATTAAAGGCTGTAAACATTGTCAGGACCACCATAAATAGGTATTTATTCGAGGGTTGATTTCAGACACGGATTGCTTAGTAGCTGGAATCAATGCCGACAACTAAATGCAGTTATTTGTTGCAAATTAAAATGAACAAAGTTTTAAAACCTTTAAGTAAATAAATAACTAATTTTCTAGGTATCGTTCCAATGTTACAGCCTTTAATAATGTGAATAATTTTCTAATAAATCCATTTCCAGTTTACTTAAAAATTATAAAGCGTTTCATTATGCATCTTTACCCCGATCTTTACTGATAGAAATCAATCGCCCTTCATTCAAAATAACAATACAAGTAAAAAGGAATTAACCGGCGGCGTTGGATTTGAACCAACGTGTGCCGGATGCAATGCCGGCGGTGCTGCGACTAAACTCGCTAAACCATTTCGACATGGTTGTCTTACTTTTTTACACTTGTATTTAAACTTAGTTAATTCCCACGGGATATATTTTTGGAAATATTTTTTACATTCTTTGTTAAACTTTGAAAATTATTGCTCAAAAACGTTCTCTGGTGCACATTGCATGGTGTCCTGATACTCGAAATATCCTTAAAAAACACTTTGGGGGCATAGAAATTGCAATTTTCAAATTCTCCATGTTAAACAGGATGCTTCAGAATTGGCGGGACACACGGTATGCTGCATTCAAACACACTACTGAATAACTGAATGTATGTCTTAATTCGCATTCCAACTGTTTTGATGCGCAAGCGCAAATCTTTCCACAACACGTGGCAATTCCTCCAAATACCCGTCAATTCCTGACAAGACCCACAAAATTCCTCGCAATTCCTGCGCAATTCCTTGACAATTCCCGAAATTCCTCTGCAATTCCTGCGCAATTCCTCGGCAATTCCCGAAATTCCTCTGCAATTCCCAAAATTCCTCGGAAATTCCTCTGCAATTCCCGAAATTCCTCGGCAATTCCTGCACTTTGTACACCAAAATTCCTCAGCGGTTTACCCCTCATCAAGGTGGTTCTCTCATATGACATTTTTTTTGAAATGTACATATAATAAAGGTGCAACAGAAGAAATACGCTTAGGTGGCGCACCCTGTATAAAGGCATGTTTGTTTCTTTCATCTATACATCATTGAAAGAAAATCACTAATCCAGCAGGAAACACTTGAAGGAACACCGTTTTCTCGGGGGGAGGGGGCAACTTAAGCAAAGCAAATTGTCCACGTAACCTTGCGCCACAAAAATTAGAGCTTGCGCTCAAGCAAATTGTCCACGTAACTGCGCCACAAAAATTAGAGCTTGCGCTCTTTCACCCTTCATAATATGACCCCTGCCAGAAAATAATTCAGCCCCCCCCCCCCCCCCCAATGTTTCTTTCCATTTAGCGGAAATGGAGCAATATACTCGAACAATTTTATTTACTATTAAAGAAGAAACTGAACGTAAAGGATTATTATGGAATCTATGAGAAACATCCCACTCTTTTTGCGTTTTCCATTGCGGATAAACAGTTATTAGACATAATTAGAGATACGTCCATGGGTGAGAAAAAAATCATCAAGAACATCATTCTCAAATGTCAACTAAAATTGGTGACATATTAAACAAAAACCAAATTTGGACTGCCATTGACTTAAGCTAGGAAAACGCTGCTTTAAAAATCTTTGAAATCTTTGGAATTCCTTGGAAATCTTTGGAATTCCTTGGAAATCTTTGGAATTCCGAGTCTTGTGTACCAAAATTTTTCGGGATATTTACCCCTCAATTTGTACCCTTACGAACCGTAGATTCTGAATCTATGTGACCTCTTCTAGGTCAAACATTTAAGCCACAAAATGCGCACAGGCACAAAAACTAGTATTTTTAGCCGCTGGCACTTTGCAGTAAGTCCGCTTTTATCTACCCGTTTCCATAATTTTAAAATCAAAATCTGTAAAGAGGTTCCAAACGATATTAAAGGGCGAGCGTGTTACAAATTGTGCATGTAGGTACTCAAATTGAAATTGAACATACACGGAACACGTAATCTCCCAATGAAACAGCATTAAAATCCCACATTATTTCAATTCTAAAACGGCCAACCGCGATGTGTGCACGCAGTAAAATCGAAGTAGGTGCTGAATAACAAAGGGTCCATAAAACTGACTGTCACATGTTTTCAGGAACGGCTTCTGCTGTCAGTTTTGCCGCAACACGTCGCCATGGAGATGAAAAATGATATAATATCGCCGGTCGAAGGGCAGTTCCACAAAATTTATATTCAGAAGCATGAAAATGTCAGGTGAGTGTCGTTTGTATTGAGTAGATAATATGAATGCGATCTGTATCGCAATACAGTTATTATAGAAGGGAGACAGTGTGGCACCTGATAAGTGTGCTTCGTACGGCAGCAATTTGACGTAAGTGTGATGGAATTGCTTGACTGGAATACAGATGAGCGTACCTTGAAATGTGCTTCATTGCAAAATGACAATTCTGCATCTATATATCATTAGAAGTAGTATAGCAATTTATGTGCTGAAATGTGTCATGTTTACCCTTATTTTCCATTAAGGTATTTATTAAAGTAATGGATGCCGCTAATACACAAGCGACTTAAGTACAGATGTTCAGTTTTAGCAACAAAATTGCTCGCCAAGATAAATAATCTTACCCATATTTAATAAAATAAGCGCTGTCAATGTGATGCCATGACGTCAGAGCGCGACCGGCAGCGCTCGTGCGCAATTATAGTGCCTGACTTTCTCGGATTACACTGCATGGCGTTTAGTTCGTTTGACGCCTTATGATTTGGTTCGTAATTATTTTTATCTAACCCCGCTATGAAATGTCACATTTTAAATGCATTTTTGACATTACGAAACGTCATATTTTTCATAACTGTCAGTTCATTACGTAACTACTTATGTAATGAACTTTCCTTACATAACTAGTTATGTAATGAACTTTTACGTAACTGAATATTTAAAAGCAAAAACAAAAGTAAGAATTTATTACAGGGTATTATTGAATCTATTGCCAAATTCGCTGATTCTTCTATATCAGAAGGCATATCTACATCAGAATCATCCATTTTTGGCGTAATTTGAAATAAAAAACTCATCACTGACAATAGTTATTTATAGTATCCATAGCAACGCCAAGGTAAAGCGATGAAGTTGAATTTATTTGTACGGCTAGAAGGGATGTTACATTATTTGGAGTAGCACTCATATAGACTCATATAATTTGCAAAACTCGCTCACTTCGTTCGCTCGTTTTGGCAAATATTATATTCGTCAAATAAAATTAGTCTTTTCATAACTGGTTACATAAATAACTAATGTTCCATATTCCTCATCTAGAGCCCACAGTTACGTTTGTTTTATGTCAGTTATTTTTGTAAAATTTGTTTGGGCATCTGTAATTAAGGGCATGTGCTATGCTGTCAAACACCAATTTAAGAGCGTGTGCACAGATTACGGGTGCAATGATGAAAACTTGCAATCGAGAAATACGTATGTAAAAAATATGAAACAGAAACATGAAGAACTGCCTGTGTATTTACAGTACACTCATCATATTTTTCTCGCAGCTTGAAGGCAGAAAAAATTTCGTAATTTTTTTATACCTACACAAATATGGATTACCATTTTTGCATTGAAATTGAAAGCTGGGCCTGTCACTTTCATTCTGAGCGAACTCCGAGACGTGATCAGGTTTTTTGATGAAGATATCGTATTATAAGCCATACTGCAGAAGAGAGTGTATATGAAAACTTATGACGACAGAATCATTAAATTCTGTTGGTTTACGTAGTAACTCGATATTTAAATTAAACGATTAATTTAGGATGAACTAATTTGAGCCAGACGAACCGGATACTTAAAAAAGTGCTATAAATTTCTTGAGAAACAAATAACATCAACTGGTATTTTCTTGTTTTAAATTTGTTTGAAATAAAACAAAAACCTTTTAAATTATAGTTTTTGCGCCGGAATCTGACACAAGTAGAAGAATTTATTGGAACTATAAATAAACAAAAGAACAATCGTATTTACCATCCATTGTTTCCCTAGCTAAAAAAAGTTTCCTCGTTTTGAGGGCAGCCTTGAAAATTTTCAAGACGCGCCGCCGGTAGTTACATAAAATTTTAATTTTGGCAGAGGTAAATAAACACGAAAACGTCAAGAATGCTGGTATAGTTCACGCTCCACTACACTGGACGTTTATAAATAGCCACAAATATAATTTTAGAAATTCGAAATCGTATGCCGACATTGAGCAAATTTAGGTGGGCGTATGTCACTTGAAAATGGAAATAATTTTTGCGTGTATATACAGTCCATTCATCAAGCATAAATAAAGAATTACCATTCTGTTTACATCTTATATAATTCCCTGAAAACGTAGTTTTGAACTATACGGCTATTTCTTTGATTTCCTAAATAAATTATCAAACCTTCCCAAGAACGAACTCTTGAAAAAAACCACGCATAATTGTCCGTGAGTAAATATTTCTTTTCGGAGATCAATTCCTATTTGATCAAATGTTTGGCCTTGTGATTTGTTAATAGTCATTGCAAACGCTAGTTTAATGGGAAATTATTGTCGTCTTTTAAAAGTAAAAGGATAAACATTTTCACAGTACAACGCTATACGGTTAACGAAAACTATATCTCCATGTTTATCGCCTGTTAAAATATTGCACTGTAGGATATTGTCTCCCAATTGTAAAATTAACAATCTCGTACCATTACATAAGCCTTCATTAATGCTGAGATTTCTAACCAACATCACAATACAATAAACTCTCAACTTCAATTCATGCGGAGGAAAATTTGGCGGGTTTAAAGTATTTAAATATTCAGGAAGAATAGCATCGTTTAAATCTCCATTATCACAATTTTCAACACTATCCAAGTTTGTATATATTTTTTCTGTTTTTATATCTAACAGTTCTACCACTTTTTTGTTAATGTCTTCAACATCAGAATAGCTGATTAGGTCATATCTATGAATCGCTTTTCTCTAATTGATTCCTCCATATATACGTTCAACGATATCCGAATTATAAATACATCTCTGTGGCAATTCTAAATTGCTATTCATATCGTTCAAAACTCCATCTCCAACATCCAATAAAAACTTGGTGAATTCTTGTTCCTGTGGTAGAGCCCGCATATTTTGTGTTTAAGAAAATTTACGGAAATAACTCCAAAGAGAACTAAATTTTATACTTAAATTCACTGTTTCACAGCGGGTATCATTTATTTTAACTGGTAACAATTGTCAAAAATCTCCTCGCAACACCATAATTTTTCCACCAAATGGAACATCACAATTCATAAAGTCTCGTAAGGTTCTGTCTATAATGTCTAAACCATACCTTGGCGCCACAGCAGCTTCATCCCAAATAAAAACATCTACTCTCCTTAAATAATCTGCTTCTTTCGAATTTTTCTTAACGTTGGAAGATGAATCTAAAAACAGAGGAACAGGTAACCCAAACGTTTTATGAACTGTTCTGCCATGAGGAAGTAGTGTTGCTGCTATGCCCGTGAAGGCCATGGTACAAACAATTTTATTCTTAATCTTCAGTAAGCTGTAAAGGGTTGTATAAACATAAGTCTTACAGGAGCCTCCTGGACCGTCTATATAAAAACATGAAGATTCAGAGTACATGCGTCCAATAACTTTCAATTGTTTCTGACGGGGTATACTTTTACAACGACAACAAACATGATACCTACCTGTGATAGTTCAGACGTACGCCCTTTTGGCGATCGGCTCCCGTACGTATTAAAAAGAGACGGAAACGAAAATCTGACCTCGCTAGATCGAAACGGTACGTGCCTATTGCGCATTCTCCACGACTAACATCACTTTTATTAGATAGGAACATATTAAGTAATATTTGCTGCATTGTAGGGATAATGGCAAAGTGTAGGAATCTACCTTATCGACATGTTTCTTTCTAAGCATTGCTCAATAGGAGGCGATCCAGAAAAATAGAACATACAGAAGTGTATGTAGTTGGCTGATGACATCAGCAAAATGAATCCTCGTAAGAAAATACGTGGAGTTTTGCCCCAGAACTCTCCTAACTGAACTACTTAAAATACAGGATTTTCTTTTATTTTTTAGTTTTGCATTCATTTTGCGTCAACCTCAAGATTGCTTTTATATGTTGGTTTTTTTTCATAATGATGAAACACCCAGTATACTAATACGTATCTGCAGATTGTCATATCATATACATAGATACAAGATTTTATCTGTGCACGTAAGTACCATATTTCAATTTTTCCAGTTTTATCAGTCTACTTACTTAGTTTTAATCGGGTTTTAATTCTTCTTATTTACTAAATTACTGTATTTATCTCGTCAGAATGACTGTTGATTTTAAGTGCTTAGGAGATGCATCAATCGTGAACTATTATAAGAATAATGAAGGTAAATCAGAATTTTATGTTTAAAAATAACGACTATTTATATACCCGTCTAGGAAGAATCAGTGGCTTTCATTACTGGTGGTGCATCCGGGTTGGGTAAAGCTACGGTTCAGTACTTGGCTGAACTTGGAGTGAAAATAGTGTTTTGCGATTTGCCGGGTTCTGAGGGAGAGAGAGTTGCCCAGGAGTTGGGAAAAGATGTAGTTTTTGTTCCAGCTAACGTGGGTTAATTATATCACAGATAATCAATTGATTTAATCTGTGCATATTTCAGGTGACTTCAGAAGCAGACATTCGTGCTGCTTTTAACGTTGTAGAGGAAAAATTCGGTAGATTGGATTATATAGTGAACTGTGCTGGAATTTTTAGACCAGGTGCCGTATATGATTTTGAAAATGATCGCCCGTTAGCTCTAGAAGAGTTCACCAATATTATCAATGTAAATTTTCAGTTTCTGGTTACCTAGGCCCACCAATTAAAACCATTTGAAATGTTTCTAGGTGAATTTAGTTGGCACTTTTAACGTGACGAGATTGGGTATACCACTTCTGAATAAAAATGTACCTGATGGTGGCGGTCAAAGAGGAGTCATAATTAACACTTCTAGTTTGTTCGATCGAGGGGGCAGTGCAGGTTTTTTAGCATATGCAGCTAGTAAAGCTGCCATAAGTGGGATTACGTTGCCTTTGGCAAGGGAATTGGCCGGCCAGGGTATTCGGGTGTGTGCGATTGCTCCAGGTAGGAATGTCATGAATTGTTTCAACAAGTATTTCAATACCACCTTTTCTGGAATAGCATTATATGTTTTCTTATGGCACAATAAATCTATTTGCTTCTATAATAACATTTTTGATCGAGTACTTGCCCGAGGAGTAGTTGTTGGAACTTTACAGACTATACTGCAAGGTTAACTTACCTTTTACGCAGGACCCATGGACACACCACTAATCGACAATGACTATTCGCGAAAAGTTCTTGAAAACATCTTACGCAAAACTGCACTCTTTCCGAAGAGAGTGGGGAAACCTTCTGAATTTACACAATTGGTTCAAGCCATAATAGAAAACCAGCTGCTGAATGGAGAAGTTATAAGCATACACACACTGGTTTTGTAATGTTTGGAATTACAGTCAGTAATGAAAACAAGAGATATTGTTAAATAAAACATTTTCCTGGATTATTGGTTTACTTTTATTTAAAGAATTTTCCAGTCGAAGCCGTCTTTCAGCTATTAACTCATTGACTTGGTCTCCCTTCCTCTGTTCAAGAAGCCTCCTCTTCATTAAGTTCTTCATCAACATCTCGTTTCCTGCTCAGTAGATATGCTATGGAGGGACTGGACCACGATTAACATTGGTTGTGCCATAAGAGACGTAATCACAGCCCAAGCGTTGGTAAAGTATGGCCAACATTTTTTGGATGCACGTTTGTTAATTTCCATGTACTTATTTGAAAATGGAAGAGCAATACAGCGTCTTCTGATGAAGAAGAAAGTTCTATTCCACCCCGACAGAAAAACTTCTAACATGCATACTGCATATTTATTTGTAGAACAAATAGTGCATGATCTACAGGATTATAGTTAAATATTAAACTTACCAAGAAGTAGAGAAGCTTTCTTGTTGGTTTGCTGCAACTTTAAACATAGCAACTTAGTTCTCTCGTCTCGTAAACCACTTATGAACTCCCTGCATAGGAAATTAGGGTCTGTAAGTATATGGAAGCTAAAGAAAGTTTAAATTTTAAAGTTGTTCTCTAAGTAGATAATAATGTACGTTTATTTTTTCCGAAACCTTAACATTTAAGTGTGTATCAATATTTGGCTGAGGTATGCCAATGCTAGTCTGTTTATTTTCTGTTTGCACAGTTTAATTATTAGGTACTAATGAAATACGATGAGGTGCAATGTAATATAGAAAAATGTTTGCTTTTCTACACCTACATTTTAATTAGGTTGATACATCAATACCGTTTAAAATAGAATCGAAGCACCCAATGAATGGAACAATTTATAACCTTTGTAAACATCTGGTTAGTTTGAGGATTATTCGAAATGATGACGTTACTGCACTTCAAAAGTTACTTGTAACAACTATTGAAAAGTCTATTCTTAAATCTGTGTCAGGTTCAAATAATTTTGGAAAAGCTGATACTATCACAAAATTCTCGGGCTGTGATTCATTAGGATTTTACATTTTGGGTGTACTTTGCTTGTAACACGAATGGGGATGCTTTGGTAATTTGGCCATATGGTCGTACCACTTTAGATGAATTCCTAGGTCATCTAAATAGTCATTGCCCCAATATCTTCATCACGGTTGAAGTTGATGGATAGTTGCAGTTCTTAGATGTCTCGGTTGGTCTTAATTTTGATGGTAGTTTTGGTCATTCGTTCTAAAGGAAACCCACTCACACCAATCGTTATCTCAATGCGTTATCTCATCAACCATTCCAACAACTGATGCATAAACATATCCTGCCAATTTGTGTAGAAATCTGTACGAATCTCAACCAGTAAACACGCAACTTGAACATTCATATGAATTATGCCAGTTATAAGTAAAGCTCGTAAAAATAAACGTTCCGAGTTGTAACCTCATCAACATTTTCTCACTTTATTCTTGGATTTTCCGGAAATTCGCGGAATACGCGATTGAATATTCAATAATATCCGCAATTTGAACGCAAACAAACACAGTTTCACGCGAAATGGCCTAGAATTCTCCCACAAACTATTGTAAGCAAACAACATCATAAGCATCTAACTGCGACCTCTGTTCCCTTCTTTTTCATTGCCAAAAAGGTATTGTGTCTTTGCACCGCCTCCGCAATTTTTCAACCCCGAATGGAGACAATGACATATCACTTGTAGTTCCATCCCTCGCTCTAAATAATCTGCCGGCTTCTGCCGTATTTCCAATAGCCTGTTTAGCTATTTCTGTTTACGCCATCAGCTACATCAAACATGGAGTGAAACCAACTTCCGTGGATTTGAATTTCATTAAGAGCTATAGGCGTACGCTTCCTTTCGGTTTACCGTAAAACGGATGTTTTGTAAAAAGGATGTCGTATATAGCACGTTCGGGTTAATATATTTTTTCACAAAAGACCGAGATTTTTAACGCATCCGCAGACAATAAATGATGAGACTTTCATGTGACAGTAATTGGACCGTCGCCACGAGCGGTAAATTGCCCTCACGTTAGTAGAATTTAATATAGGTGGAAAATGGGAGGGAAAATTTTGACCTTTATTATTAAGATGTATGCTGATACACCCGACCGATGATGATGATGTTGTGAACTCGACTTTTACTATGCTGGTCTACAGGAATAGTCAATACGACCTGCGCTTAAGGTCGACGACGCCCAACAATAAGCAGCAAAGTTGCCACTGCGAGTGTTGCTTCTCTAGTTCCTTATTCTTTGACATAGCTTCTAGGCGTATTACCTATGTGTCTTCTATTGCTTAAAATCGTAGACATACAGAGTATCCAGTGTTCAAAATAATAAATTAATCTAAACAGGTTAGTTTACCAAATACAAGAAGCTAACAATAAATGAGCTAGTTGCAAAATAGCAGTAAATCTGAATTTTCTATAAATTGAGCATGTTTTCTGTAATTACTCGTATACCTGCTATAAAAGTTTTATTTATTTATCTTTTGTATGTTGGTATTAATTACACATGTATGTATTCTTGTTTTTGTCATCGAAGCGCACGAAGAAGTGTTAATTAAGCCTTAATGATAAGATGGTCACTTGCAAAATAAATTTATTCGATGCAACTTGCATAACTTTTGAAGTGAGCTATTAATTGCAGGAAACTGTCTTACTTGCACTTTATAAGAATACTTTATTAATGTGCTTTTGCTTCATAGTGGAGGTAACTGGTTTACACTGTTAACTGTAGCAATACTACGTAATATTTTTGAACGAAATTTTATGTGCTTGCATCTTTAACCGTTAATATTTATACACCTACTATTTTTGCGTTTATTTTCCCATGGTCACATTTAAATAGGCAGGTTCGGTAATTTTCAAATTTCATTAAAATTTATTTACTGAAGGCAGTTATGTTGGTAATTTTTGTTAAAAAAAAATCCTTCGCCTGTGAAGCCGTTGCAAAGTTTTCCGTCGGTGCGAGGCTAGAAATCGTACCTTGCAGCGAGAGTAGGCCGCGTGACGTCAGAACTTAGTATAACGCGCGCAGCAGTCCCATAAGTATTATGCATATGCATGTGTAGTTAAATTGTTAAATATTATTAACTGGTTCTAACTGGTGTTTTCTGTTTTGTACCCAGACTAATACATCGTACAGCACACCAATAAAACGGAAAAAGTGGTTCGTTGGAGCCAGAAGGAAAATCGGTCAGCATTATCGATATTTTCGCGAGTTAGTTTATCATTGCAAAAGTTTATAAAATTATCGGCTGCCCCATTGCAGCCACTCTAAATAAAATCGAACATAATGTAATTTATCGACAGTTTTCTGGGACCCCTTGGTACTTGGTAACGTGTTACGGTTAGCATAATTTGAAACAGGATGCTAGGAGCATGACGGAGCCAAATACTGAATCGTAGCGTTCCCTCCCTGAACTAAAAAAGAAAATTTTATTAACTATTTTACAATAATAATTAAATAGTACGTCATCATAAAGTTCTCTTTTGAGGACTGGTAGGACGCATACCTCCATCCTTTCCCTGCGCTAGCCTACGCATTTCCGTAAAAGTAGAACATTCTACATCCCCAACTATTTGAGAGCAGTAATCTAATCTGCTCCAACCTCTACCTCTTTATTCCTATCTCTGACTCTAGTATGTCGCGAACTATTCCTTTGTGTCTCAGAAGGTGTCCTACCATCCTACGATCCTATCCCCTATTCTTTATTGTCTTCCATACTTTTCTCTTTTTTTTCCCCAACTCTTTCTAATTCCTCCTTACTGCTAACTGGTGTATCCACGGTATCTTCAACAGCCGTCTGTAGCATCACATTTCAAACGCTTCTACTCTTTTTCAATCCGCTTCTCCCATTGTCCAAGTTTCGCACCCATAGGTATAATTTCGTACTCCATACATGCGTCTTTGAGAGTCTCTTCCGAGTTTCTACATTAACCGTTCCAGAATATAGCAGTTGTTTCTTTTTGTTAAACAAGTACCTAGTACCTACGTAGAGTAGTTTTTAGATTCGCGTGAGTTGTATTTGTTTCCGTTTTTTTTTTAAATTTCCAATCCGTTATAAAACTGTTAACTTGATAACTTGTCAATCACTTAGGTATACATACCTACATAAATGAGTAGGTATGTATTGTATTGTATTAGAGAATATAGGTAGGTACCTATTTTGCAAACAAAAGTATCTACAGGTATCTACAATCTACATACTGAATTATAAAAGGCATGTACAGTTAATAAATTGTTGACTTTGTTTTACTTTTACCGGTCTGCCTTTACACTACTGTTTTGAGGTTGAATGAAATTGGGGTTAGATGCAAGAATGACACACCATTTCCACATTTACCGGGACATTTACCTACCTACTACATAAATATGGCAAATTATGTGAATCGGGCTTTTGATACCCTTGTTGCATCATTATATCGATTATGTTGTCTTTGTTTTACGTATGTTTCCTTGACACCTTACTTTAAAAATTCACGCTCGAAATAGTCCCAATAAGTATGTTATGAGATAGGTACCGCTTCACGGGTACTTCAAGAGAAGTGGGAGGAGCGCCTTACGAATCTCTGACGTCAAACCAATAACAACGCGAACTAGCATGTGGGCGTGATAAGCTAATTTCTTTCGCTTATTAAGCCGCAAGAACATTTTTTAGAAAAAAAATTTCGCCGTAAATCAATTACAATAACAATTTTCTGTCATTTTCATGCCAAAAATAGATATCTTATTTTTCTCCGAACCTCCCTATTGGTCGAATGTTCGTACGTCAGCGAGTCGCTGTCATTGAATTTCTGTAAAATGTCCATCAAAAATTGGCCACTATACTAATGCTGCCCCGAGGTGCGGAATTTTTGGATCTCGTGGGATGTCCCATCCAAAAAAACCAATAAGAGAATATATTCAAGAATTTCTGAAAGAAAATGAAGCAATATCACGTAACGAATTTTAATTCCTATCTATCTAATTAAGTATAATAAAATATAATATTTTTATCTGTCTTGCGCATATGATATTCATAGTGCACATCCCTAATCGATTATTCGGTCTGCAGATCAATCCAGCCCTAACGCTAGAATGAGTGGAGCATGCACTAACTGGTGCGCCTAGAGTACCTGCGTAATGCAAGACGGGTGCGATCAGCTCGCCGTCCCGTTTGACTGATAAATCCTCATCCTTGCCGACCTACTTGATTCAAAGTTCTATTATCGTTCTGCAATGTATCTTTGGGGCGGCCCAGTTTCCGAAGAATGTGGTATAAGCGAAGTTCAATATAGGAGAATAAATACGTGTTGTTAAGGTATAACCTATAGCAGTAAAGGTAAATGTTCATGCCATTCCTGGAACGTGGAGTGCAGATAGGGCTGGTATTGGTCATCCATATCGATACACAAAATTAATTAATTAAAGTAATGGCAACACCTTGGACAACGTAAAATTTGTTGTTCATTAATCCATTAATTTACTATTCACTGTTTTACACTACTACTGGTATTATGAAATAGCTTCGTAACAGTGGCATGGTTGTGAACAATACAAAAGGCAGCAGCAGCAGCAGCAGAATAAAACTTTTGTTTTAATGCTTGCATTATGCGACTGTATGTATTCACTATCGCTGACATGCAGTACAAAAGCTAACTATGCATAGCCTTACTCATTTATCTGTAAGCTATATGCATAATTTAGGTTAGTACTAGTATGCAGCATCCGTTGCATCATGTGCATACAATGAAGGCGCAAGCCGAGCTTAATCCTATAAGCTCCACGGCTTGTATCCAGATTGTAGAGTTCGTTGCCCTTTTTTCATTGACACAAGGGACGGAACGTTAAATCAATTGCAGTTGAAACTTCATAAAGTGAATAAAATTAGTAATTAATGACTACGGCAAAGAAGTAAAGCCGCAAGCTTTCGAAATTGGCGACGATATACGGTAAAGCGTATACATTGCAATTGGTAGTAAACCAGTATCGTCCGTAGATCTACGCGACTGCGCCAACATAAATTTGTTGGACTGTAAGAATTTTCTTCATCATCATAAGGTTCTCAGTCCGAAGACTGGTTGGACGCGTACCTCCATTCTTTTCTATCCTGAGCTAACCTACGCATTTCCCTAAAAGTAGAACATCCTACATCCCTAACTATTTGAGAGCAGTAGTCTAATCTAGGCCTACCCCTACCTCTTTTTATTCCTATCTCTGACTCTAGTATGTCAAGAATTTTCTAGTATGTCAAGAATTTTCTTACGATCCAAGAAATCTAAAGTATCTAAACAGATTAACTACTATTCCAACTGTTTTTTCAAAACGATTTCATACGTGTAATTAAGACCGAGACCTCACTTCCTTACAAGCATGTTGCCTTTCTTTCTAAGCGTGCTTGCACTAAATACTTCAGATTTTTTAATGAAACAATACCGACATTTTATGTTATAAGTAAATAAATCTCAAGTTACATCTCGACAACCTAAATTTCCCCGAATAAATTTCTGCTCATTATGCAAAATAATTACGCCAAAATTTTAACAGCAGGTAATTTAATTTTTTGGCTAAAAGTAATGAAAGCTCTTATTTCTTGTCCGTTATGTAAATTCCAGACACTTTATAGCAGATCCAGCTGTTCGTCTTTAAATTATATAATTTTCGTTTCTAGTATGGGGAGCACAGCATGGTAGAGATATTAAAACCTTCTATTATTACGTGGCTGCGTTTAATATTGAAAACTTTTGGTAGAACTAAAGTCTTTAGACTTTGACGTATAGTTATAAGCTTATATAGTAGCACAATTATATTTTCACAGAAGAGGGAGGTTCGGAGAAAAATAAGATATCTATTTTTGGCATGAAAATGAAAGAAAATTGTTATTGTAATTGATTTACGGCGAAATTTTTTTTCTACAAAATTTTTTTGCGGCGTAATAAGCGAAAGAAATTAGCTTATCACGCCCACATGCTAGTTCGCTTTGTTATTGGTTTGACGTCAGAGATTCGTAAGGCGCTCCTCCCACTTCTCTTGAAGTGACCGTGAAGCGGTACCTATCTCATAACATACTTATTGGGACTATTTCGAGCGTGAATTTTAAAGTAAGGTGTCAAGGAAACATAAAACAAAGACAACATAATCGATATAATGATGCAACAAGAGTATCAAAAGTCCGATTCACATAATTTGCCATATTTATGTAGTAGGTAAGTAAATGTCCCGGTAAATGTGGAAATGGTGTGTGATTCTTGCATCTAACCCCAATTTCATTCAACCTCAAAACAGTAGTGTAAAGGCAGACCGGTATAAGTAAAACAAAGTCAACAATTTATTAACTGCACATGCCTTTTATAATTCAGTATAAGTAGGTATGTAGATTGTAGATACCTGCTTACTTCTGTTTGTAAAATAGGTACCTACCTATATTCTCTAATACAATACAATACATACCTACTCATTTATGTAGGTATGTATACCAATTGAATGACAAGTTATCAAGTTAACAGTTTTATAACGGATTGGATTTTTTTTAAAAAAACGGAAACAAATACAACTCACGCGAATCAAAAAACTACGCTACGTAGGTACTAGGTACTTGTTTAACAAAAAGAAACAACTGCTATATTCTGGAACGGTTAATGTAGAAACTCGGAAGAGACTCTTAAAGACGCATGTATGGAGTACGAAATTATACCTATGGGTGCGAAACTTGGACAATGGGAGAATCGGATTGAAAAAGAGTAGAAGCGTTTGAAATGTGATGCTACGGACGGGTGTTGAAGATACCGTGGATAGACAAGTTAGCAATAAGGAGGAATTAGAAAGAGTTGGGGAAAAGAGAAAAGTATGGAAGACAATAAAGAATAGGGTATAGGATCGTAGGATGGTAGGACACCTTCTGAGACACAAAGGAATAGCTCGCGACATACTAGAGTCAGAGATAGGAATAAAGAGGTAGAGGTTGGAGCAGATTAGACTACTGCTCTCAAATAGTTGGGGATGTAGAATGTTCTACTTTTACGGAAATGCGTAGGCTAGCTCAGGGAAAGGATGGAGGTACGCGTCCTACTTTTGCAATGATAAACTAACTCGGGAAAATATCGATAATGCTGACCGATTTTCCTTCTGGCTCCAACGAACCACTTTTTCCTTTTTATTGGTGTGCTGTACGATGTATTAGTCTGGGTACAAAACAGAAAACACCAGTTAGAACCAGTTAATAATATTTAACAATTTAACTACACATGCATATGCATAATACTTATGAGACTGCTGCGCGCTGAAGCTGGGACTTGTACGTTATACTAAGTTCTGACGTCACGCGGCCTACTCTCGCCGCAAGGTAGGATTTCTAGCCTCGCACCGACGGAAAACTTTGCAACGGCTTCACAGGCGAAGGATTTTTTTTTTAACAAAAATTAACAACATAACTGCCTTCAGTATAATAAACTCTATCAATTTTAATGAAATTTGAAAATTACCGAACCTGCCTATTATTTATTTTCGTATAAAATTCAATTTAATAAACACAAACAATAGTCTCAATTTCCAGTTATTTCCAATCAATTCTTTTATATATGAAGACCGCCAATCTCGTATTGGCAATTGCACTTACTGAATATAATCCAGTCTGCATCCAACAAATAAATGTTTTCCTTTTGTACCGTACACGATATGCCGGTGTGTTCGTGGCATATGTTGGATGTATATTTAGAAATGTCATAAGCAAGGTAAAACGTGGATATCCTGTTTGGTGCATTGTATGAGACATCAGTAACTGAAACTAATGGAGTTGTAAAAGAAATTTAATCGGTTTCGAAAATTACGGTTACTTTACCGAAGTAAATGGGTAACAGTGACACTTAAAAATGTGTTACTTGGAGTATTTTCACTTTTATGTGGCGTATTTAAGAAAATATATCGATTTTTATTACTCTGCATTTTCTATTAACACGTGAGGAACATATTGCAGGTTATCTGTAGAATACTAGATCATTTTCTAAGCTGAGTCGTTCATTGTTAGTGCATGATACATTGCTAGAGAAAATAGCCATTATTTAAAAATGGTACAAACAAAACTGACAAAGGAAGCTTTTCCTAACAAGAATTTGCGCTGGTCGTAGAAAAAGTATGGTATAGAAATTTCATAGCGTCTGCTGCAGTTAACAAAATTGTATAGGTACTTTCTGATGCCTGAAAGTTTGACTTGGCATACCCACAACTGAAATCTGAAAATAAATAAATAGGATTAAAACATCATTTTAAATGAAATGCCGAAAACATATCTTTCAACTGGCTTTTGCAAAACAGCTGCGTTTCACATAATTCTGATGCGCTGACTAGTAAAACTGGTTAACTTGAAGGTTCTCCCAAAATAAAACTGGAATTGTTTAGCAAAGTATTTCAGTATTGTAAAATAAATGTTCGTAATTAAATTTTTTATGGGAATCGTCCAAGGAGATGGTCTAAAATAATTGTGTTAATTTTAAAATGTGTTTCTACTCCCGTTAAATAAAATAATAGGTTCATTATTCACCGAGTACGATAATGAAAATGTCATTTTTGCTCTGAAAGACACCTACGTAGTCAAAAGTCGTAAGTTCTGTCCCAAAAATTCATTGAGGAGAAAACAAACCAAGGTTTGCAGTGCTGTCATTGTTGAATGCAAAATTGTCAGAGTGCTGAAGTTGCTGAAAAAATCTCCCGAGTTCAACGAGGTCAGCATCCCACTTCCATTATGGTTTGGCTGGGAGTTTCTTATCTGGGCGCTGGAAAAATGCTGCGGATCTAGCTAAAAGCTGAAACTCTGAATCCTCTTGTGCTCGTACTTGTCATATAAATCAAGAACCTACAGCAAGGTACCTCACACGTGCATTCTGCATCACCGTGTAAGCAGAGAACCGGTTATCCAAAGTGCACTGTAATTTGCAACGCCTTTTTTCACCAGATGATAGCACTTCTCACAATCAGGCGAAATGATATGTGTACTCACACCTGTTTGCGAACTTGACCTTTTAATAATAAAGTGTGAGAACGCGAACTGACTTATAAATTGCCCTCGGTGGAAACAGTGTAGTTTTTTTGTCTGTCAGATAGGTAGACGTATTATTAGAACTGCAGTTAAGGATGTATTGGAAGAGCAAAGGTTACGAACGTGCCAGCCATACTGGACAAGTACAAAACAAGCACAATATTGCATGAAGTCAAGTTAATTTTGAGTTTTCAAATATTTTTCAACCAGTGTATAACATACGCTGATGAAGCGACGTTGCTAGAAAGCACAGGATATGAGATAACTGGGACATTTATTTCTGAAATGGGAGAGGAACGAATGCCCCACATTTGTTTACATATCTGAATTCCCAATAAAATTTTATGAAAGTTGATATACTACAAAACATCGTATAAAATCTTGTACCAAAAAATATTCTAACCTCGATTCTGACTTTTCGTACAACTTTACAACTACAATATTATACCTAGTACACACAGACTTAATTATCGATTGTTTCTCGGAAAAACCAACCCTTATAAAATGCCCATTATAAACTCGCCCTTTGATCATCTGACACGGAGGTAGGTAAATTTATTTTGACAGCTAAAATATTCTATTAGATTTGATGGGATGATAGTTCTGAGGTAACGTTTCCTTTACATATTACTGTAATCTAGAACTGTAATCCCACAAAGCGACCGTAAAAGTCCCAAAAAGAGGATAATATTTGCGGGATAGTAAATAAATCCCCCAGGTTTAACCATTTAGAAGATAAAAAACATATAAATTCTTCCAAGTCGAAGAGGCGAATGCTTGTTTCAATTGCTGTAGCGGCTCCTATAAAACATAACATGTCTGGATGAATATTTATAAGGGCGTGTGCACACTTGGAAGTTGGAATGTTTTATTCCTCAAGTAGGAGATTACTGTTCTTGTATTCTCAATTGTCAAGTTTGTGTACTCTTTATGTGGAATAGATTAAGGAGAAATTTTGCCGTTATTATTAAATTATTATTATCTTTTTCCCTTGTTGCAGCATATTATTTGCGGATATCGTTGGATTCACTGTTTTGGCATCACAGTGTACAGCTCAGGAATTGGTGAGACTCCTAAATGAATTGTTCGGAAGATTCGATCAGCTAGCAAACGTAAGTTGACTTATTTACTTAGAAATGTTTCGTAGTTATTAATTTCATTAGAAACTTTTGTGATTAACATCAATTCTAAAACCTGTAGACTATAAATACCGTGTGACAAACTTCCATGTGTACATGGGGAAATAACATGGGCAATTACATTTTTGGGGATTCCTGCTCCCCATGTGTAGTTACAGTGGTGGTAAAGGTAGCAATCGAAAGATTATTTTTTTCTGCGTATGACGATATCAAAAACTCTGCAACTTTCCAATTTATTAAAGCATTAAAAGCAAAAATTACATTAATAATTTTCTAACTAAAACACAGAAATTTATCAGATTATCCATGACAACTTAATTTATTCTAATCACGGACGTCTTTGATTTTTATGGATTTTCTGAACAACTGTCAACATTTAAAAATGAACAAAAATATTTATTCAGTTCAAGAAAAGGTTTTCATTGTGAAAATATTTTACGGCGGCAATAGTTTGCGCGTATTCCGTGCCTTATTTTCTGTAAAATTCAATGACGGTCCTATTCCTTCGGTATAACAACAAATAATTTAGTAAGAAATTTGAAGATACTGGGAATCTTTCATCAAAAGAAGTTAATTTTTACTAATACATAAACTTGTTTTTTTATTTAGATAATTCTCATTCACATTATTATTGTCATTACCTATTATAGTTGACAATTAATTGATTACTGGTGTGGATGTTTCGTTGGTGAATGCTGGTCCATAGTTTAGGGTAAATTGTAGGTGTCGTCTAACCTATTAAAAAGTTTTTGGGAAAATATTAAAGCAGTAAAATGAAATAATAAAAATTAAATTACTTTAATTTTACTGCAATTATGAAAAATTTAACAAGCGGCAACGTTTGTTTATTTTGCTCTAATGAATTTTGTAATCTGGCAATTTAATACTTATTTATTTCATATCTAGGTAAGGACAAAAACTTATTAATATACAATGAAATTAAAGCAACATAAAAAAGAAAAATAACTATAACAAATATTCAAATAAACCCCCATTCTGTATCAGACAGTATCCCAGCCTATTATAGAAAGAATTTCTCACATTCGCAAGTTGCCGATCGTTTATTAAGTTGCATTCCGCAAAAATAGCATTCCTTAAAGAATCAATATTTGGGTGGCGAGTTTTATAAATCTTATTTTTTAAATGACCCCACAAGAAAAAGTCGCACGGTGCCAAATCGGGAGATCTAGCTGGCCAGTTCGACCAATCCAGCTCTCTGAAAATATTTCATTTAATAATTCCCTCACTTGTGCTCCAAAATGTGCTGGGCATCCGTCATGTTGAAACCAGACCTCCCGATTCGCATGTGCAACTTCTTCTAATGCAGGGCCAATATGGTTAATTAAAAGATCTAAATAAGCTTCTGAATTTAAGTTTCCCTGTATTTCAAATGGTCCTATAATGCGATTATTAAAAATGCCTGCCCAAATATTGATTTTTTGAGGGTATTGCGTTGTAGTGGCTAGATTTATTCTGGGATTTTCCTGGGCCCAATGCCTAACGTTTTGTGAATTTGGCTCTTGATTTAAAGTGAAGGTACACTCATCGGTAAAACAAATTGATGAGAGGAAGCTGCGATCCCGATTAGCCCGTTCTTGCATTTCTTCACAGAAAGTTTGCCTTGATTCTTCGTCAAAAGGAAGTAACTCTTGGTGACATTGGAATTTAAAGGGATGATATTTGTTTTTTTTTAATATGTTACGGACTGTTTCTCTTGAAACATTACATTCTAGGGCAATAGACCTTAAACTAGATGTTGGACTAGCAGGTAATAAATTATTATTAATATGCGAATCAGAATTATCTAAATAAAAAGTAAATTTATTAGTAAAAATTACCTTCTTTCAATGAAAGATTCCCAGTATCTTCAAATTTCTTAACTAAATTTTTTATTGTTTCCGAAGGAATAGGACTGTTATTGAATTTTGCAGAAAATAAGTCACGGACTACCCGCAGACTATTGCCGCCGTAAAATGTTTTCGCAATGAAAACCTTTTCTTCAACTGAATATTTTTGTTCATTTTGAAACCCAAATTTTAAATTGTCGATAAATAATGTTGACAGTTCAGACGAATTAGAAATTAGAATCAAGGGAGTCTTTGATTAGAATAAATTAAATTGTCATAGGTAATCTGATGAATATCCGTGTTTTAATTTGAAAATTATTAGTGTAATTTTTGCTTTTAATGCTTTAATAAATTGGAAAATTGCAGAGTTTTTGATATCCTCATACGCAGAAAAAAATAGTCTTTCGATTGCTACCTTTACCACCACTGTAACTACACATGGGGAGCAGGAATCCCCAAAAATGTAATTGCCCGTGTTATTTCCCCATGTACACATGGAAGTTTGTCACACGGTATATGTATTCCTAATATGTAATTTTATTGATGTAAAAATTATGTAAAGTAGAAAATGAAATATGTAGCTTTAAATTGCAATAGGAAGCATGCTGCGACACATTTTGTATTTTAGTATTTCGTGTGTACTGGTGCCCAGTTTAATGCGTATTTATTTATTCATACGGTCGTCCTTAAAAGGAAATTGTTAGCTATCGTGTTAGCACTAATTGTTAAATAATTAACGTATATTACAAATTTAGTGCCTACATTTCTACAAGCACGCTAATCTGATATTGGAACCGGTCTAGAATTAATATTACCTTAATGGATTCATTTTGAAATCTCTGCACTCTCCTGTAAAATGTATATAGAAATCCGATATTAGTAGTCAATTGTGGAAGTGCGTATAATTGCAAAAGCGACTGATACTGCAGGGAATGCAAGTGTATCGACCATGACCCTCTCTGAGGTCCGTATTGAATGGGGTCGTTACACAATCCCTGAAAATCATTTTTTTCAAAGATTTCCATAAAATCTTTAAAAGTCAAAATAATAAACCAGCGGTGCAAAACGAATGAAATGGCATCCCTAACTTTTTATTAAAAAAATACAACCCGCTTAGCCCTAAACTAAATTAGAAATCCAGCGTTTAATTTTGGCATTTAAATCTTTTTATTACATAGGAAACTTATAAAAATTTGTATAAATAGTCGCCGAGTGTTTGTTTAACTTGTTTAAATAAATTTAAGATGTGACTTAAGTAAGTGAGGCATTTTTCATTGATCTTTGTTTATAATGGAATAATTGGTACGTAGAAGTTGTAGTAATTACGTAAACAGTACCCAAAGTACACGCGTGTATATATATTATCAATTGAATTAATTCTCAGAATTTGAAAGTTCTACAACGCACTTATTCAACCGATTGGCAGCTTACATATTTTTACCATTAAATAATTGGGATTATAACCTACATGCCAGTTCTATTAATACATAGTTAGGTGTGGTTTAAACTTGTTAGTGTGGTTTTGAATTACGAGTATAATGCAAGCCTTTAGTTTACGTCTTGTTTTCCCAGTCATTTTCCATCATATTCCGTGCTCTCATAGCCTTTTTCACATCACTATCCCAACTTCTAGGTGGTCGTCCCCGTTTCCTTTTCTCTGCCGGAATCCATTCCCATACTTTCCTAGGCCATCTGTCTTGTTCCATCCTTCTAATGTGCCCATGCCAAACCAATCTCTTCCTATTACATCTCCTACACCTTTTCTCTGTACATGTGTTTCGACAATAAGGTGGAATTTTCCATTCTTCATCATTCGTAATGTGCGACTTCTTCCTTTGTGATTTTGACTATTACTATTACTATAACTTGTTTGTATTCTTCTTCCTTCTTGTAGCATATACCTTTGTAGCACTCCCTTCAATCATTCATTTTCATCATCTGTAATCCTGCCTCGTAGTTGCTGTTTTTCATAGATTCAAGTGCTTTCCATGCTTTCCTTGTCCTTGTTCCTCCCAGATGCATATTCACTTCGCCACACTTTTTATTGTGACCTTTTTAACGTCTCTGCTTATCCTCGCATATAATTTTCTGTCTTATTCGCTGTCTTTGTTTGAGAACCGTTTTCCAAATGCTTTTCTCTTTTTATCGACGATCTCCTTTAACTCATCTTCCCATCAATCTGCATCATTCCAACCTCGTCGACTCTCTCCACCTTCCTTCCTCATCTATTATTTTTATTATTGGTGACCCCGACGTGGAGTGACTATAGCCACTCTAATCACCGAATTGTCAAAGGAAACCGATGTAATGTAAAAGCCCACCGACTCTGCGAAGAACAAGTCCGATTGCTGTGGTACTTGTAACAGTAAAGGTCGATTCAATTCTGAAAACACTGCATTCAGTACGATGCATGGCGTTATTTCTAGACTTGCCCTTGCAGCTTAAAATTAGATGCAGTTCAAAGCGTCTTATGCAAAAATTGTAATGTTATTAAAACAATAAATGCAGTAGGTATACGCTTGTCTACACCCCAATAGTTCCATTTGGCAATTTCCACAAACGGAAGTTTCCTAAAAGCCATATACATCCATTAAACAAATATGCAAATAATTTAGAGTGTTTTACGTACGAGAGTTAGATGAAAAGGAGTTTGTAATAAAACAGTATCATTTTATTTTTAATTTGTATCTATTTGTATACCATATATCAGCGACTCCGACTGAATATAGCTCGTAATTTACTGGCATATTACTGTAACAAAACGTCGAGATGAGTAAAATAATCTACGTTAACATAAAATTAGACAGGAATTCCGACAATAGTCTAAATTATTCTCAGAAAATGAAGATGTATGTATTCGTTTTGTTATTTAGAGTTCTTTGAAATCTTAAATTGCTTCGATGCCAAGAACATCAGTGAATGTTTGATTAAAAATCGGACTCACTTTATTGTTGTTACCTTGTCCTGGCAGTAACCGCATATTGGTGACGCCGACGTGAGTATGTAGAAATTCCAGTAGAGGACAAAAGTCTATATATATATTTTTTATGGAAGTTCATTTTAGAAATCTGCTCCGGCAGTTGACTGATGACATCATTTGAATAACCTTGGATTAACGTATACCTTCACAAGAAAATCCAGAAAGTACATAGCATATCTACTTGCAGTCGTAAACTGCTGATATTTAGGGTTCTACAATTAAACTTAGTTTTAAAAGGAAGAATTCACTTTCAGAGACATATTTTCTTCTAGCTAACGACAAAAGGGACAAGAATTCCAATCAGTGAAAGGGCTTTTTTAGATGAAAAAGTCTTGGCGTCGTCCATCCCTTTTAATACCCAACCCTCTGCTGGTTCCCTGTAAATTATCGCTGCATTTTATGTTTTCGTGTAAGATAAATTTGATCGAGAGCTTTCGAATATTCGAATATGAAGAAAAATTGATCCACACACAATCGTGGAATTTTTATGGGAAAAACTAATTTCGTCCGCGTTTATTTCAGGAACTTGTAGTGGTGCTTGATCCGGATCGTAATATGAATAAAATTTAAAAATGAATATTATGTTGTTCTATTTCTAAAGCCAACATTCCGGTAGAATATCGTAAACAAAAAATATATCATAACAGATTTTATTACATTCTTATTGTTCAAATAAACACTGCCGATTTTTATTGGAAAATGCAGCGAAAACATGATATACATTATCAGAATTTTCCATTACGCACCAACAGTAAATATCCTGAAAATTCAGGACGTTTATATTGAAACGGCAATTTTTCATAGAAAGCTACAATTAGAATTCAGAGATTAACATAACAAGCAAATGAACTTAGTATTATGGAACTTGAAATCTCAAAAATGTAAAAACCGGAAATCGTCATCACTAAAAGGTGGGAACTTGGTTGCCACCAAATATAGTGGAGTAAAAACCAAGGCAAAAGTAGCTTCCTTCTCGATTTAATTTTTTTTATCTTAGAACAAACTGAGACATATCTCATTTTATTAGTTAGGTCATTGTCTATGAGACATCACAAGATACGACATTTTTTGTGGTCACGAATTTTTTTATTTCCAAAAAAGTGTGGATACGTTCCTTTTATAAAAAAATGCTTTTTTATATATCCACTCTAATATCTGGGTATCTAATTGAGCTATCGACATCATCTTTTTTATGTTTTACAACACACACTTAGGCGCTTCTTTCTAAGCATAGTATTGGTTGGTGTTTTTTGTTTTAATATGCTCAAAACGTCGATAACCTAGGAAGTTCAGAAATTACGCAGGCAAATTTTCACTAATCGAGAAACTTTTTTGTTTTGGAAATTTTTATATAACATGCTGCGAAGGAAATGCCGCCAAAAGACCAAAAAAGTTTTTGGCAGCATAATTGTTATTGTGACTTTTGTAGTTTAGGCGCTATGATTTTTTATTATCGGCTAATAATAAGGAGCGACCGATGGCAATATCGACGCCTGTGAGATATAACATGAAAGAAATAAATAGTCTTTTATTTACACATGTAGTTCGTATTGTTAGTGGAGAGTTCTTTAATTTTTACTGCTTAAAAATATTTAAGATAGATGAGCTAAATATTAAAATGAAGTGCTCATTATGTGGTGAAGTTGTGGAGGAAAAAGATAAACTTGTTGTGCATAAGCCTTGGAAGTGGGGTTTAGAGACAATAATTAGGGCTGCGGAACTGAAAAAATATGATTTTGGACAGAAAATTTTAGCAATCAAGAATGATATTTTAAACGGAAAAATTAAAGTAAAATATAATAAAGACTGCAGAAAGGTCTATACCAGCAAGGACAATATTGAGATGGTTTGCGAAATTAGTAATAGCTCGGACGGAGACAGAAACATTCCGCGAGACATTCCAGGTTCTTCAAAAAGTAGGGGTAACATGGAATCATACGTAAAATGTGCCTTATTTGCAATCAAACAGGGACAAAGAAAAAGCAAAAATTAACATTTATACAAACAAGTTTGCAGATTGTATTAGGTACCTACCCATTTCTTTTTATTATTTTAGGGGTTTCGTCAGTCGAAAGATAAAAAAAATAAAACTCGAAAAATTCTGATTTAAATTAAACATTAATTTGCATGAAAATATACCAATGATATATGAAATACAGGGCTCGTAGCGAGTACATATTTTATGTAAAGGTTCATAATTATTGTAACTGTTCATAAAAGTTCATATTATTAACGAGTGGTACATAAAGTTCATAATTTCTGAAGATTTCTGGCAAATAAATCCATGATAGGTTATTTTTTACTACCACAGGTTTTATTCGTAGTGTTCGCCGCGTGAAAAGCGAAAACATTTGGTGAAAATAAAAATAAACAAGCCTACAAGCCACCTGCTATAATTCTCGCATCATTCCATTTTTCCCCTTATGAAGTGCATAAAATAATGTAGTTAGTCTGTTCTTTGATAATGTTGGATTCACACATTAGAAGGAGATAAATTTATTTGCGGGTATCGAAGCTTAACTCCGCCGCGCGCCGCACACGCACACAGCAAGTGTGCGTTTGCGCACGCGAATGATAGTTGATACCAAAGACTTATAGAGGGGACTCAGCTATTTACATTTTCGATTGAAGCAGGGTGAATATTCACAGTCTAAGCGTTTGTGTGTGGAAAAGGCAAAACAAAACAGCCGACCAGTTGTGTAGTGAAAAGGTGCCGCTGCAGAAACAGAATATCGCGGAACATTCGCTTGGTCCGTTGCTTGAATATAATAACAAACAACAATCCCGCTGGCCTACGAACGTGTAGGCTTCAAAACAAAATCAGCTGTTCCATAAGGACGCTAGGTCCATTCTAGACGTCTTTGGTTGATACGTTGATACTTGATAGTGTAGTAAAAGACAAGGGAGCGAACGACAAAAATGTAATTTGAATTTTTACTTTTGGGTTCTAGGCGTGTTCAGTGGTTTTTATAATAAATTCATACTGCATAACTTGCATTTATAATGGGCAGGTGCCATTTTAACAGTAAATGGTTAGAGGAGAATGATGGTAACAACCAAAGACTTATAGAGGGGACTTAGCTATTTATATTTTCGATTGAAGCAGCGTGAATACTCACAGTCTAAGCGTTTGTGTTTGGAAAAGGCAAAACAAAACAGCCGATCAGTTGTGTAGTGAACAGGTGCCGCCGCGGAAACAACATATCGCGGAACATTCGCTTGGTCCGTTGCTTGAATATAATAACAAACAACGATCCCCGCGACCCGCTGGCAATCGAACGTGTAGGCTTCAAAACAAGATCAGCTGTTCCATAAGGACGCTAGGTCCATTCTAGACGTCTTTGGTAACAACTGCTTAATATCTAAATGGGGCCGTGCATACGACGACAATAACCTATATTGTAATGTGTGTGATAAAGTAGTTTGTTTGCAAAGAGGTTTTCAATCAATTCTGCAGCACTCAAAGGGGGAGCAGCACAAGAAATTGTGTAAAATAAAACTACAGAATCAACTGCAATTATTAAACGCTGTTGGTCAAGCTGGAGACAATACAATAAAACTATTTTCAAATCGGGACAATGCAATGGGAGACATAAGTGCCTCCGTCATATGTCAGATTTTCATTCCAAACAAAACAAAAGCACGTGCCATTTGACGTTTATCGATATTATTTACAACGTCTTAAACTAGTCTTTGCAATATAATTATAGACGTTTTGCAGTGAAAACAGTTTATTTTCAATTTGTGTGTTGGGCTTACGTATAAAAACTTGAAAACAACTATAATTATATTTCAGAGGTTAGGTTGAAACGTCAGAAAGCACGTGGATTTGTTTTGTTTGGAATGAAAATCTGACGTTTGTGACGCGCCACTTATGTCGCCCATAAGAGCAGCTATTTCACTTTCAACTTCAAGTTACATAAATAGTTCATATTTTTTAAAGAATCTATACATAATTACATCTTTTTTGTTGATAAATTCACTACGAGCCCTGGAAATAAGAAAATTCCAAATTGATATTTTTTGGGGTTAGGTCAGAATAAAAAACTACTGAGGTACCTACAGTCTACACTTTTGTTTGCTGACTTATATTTGGATAAAATACACTTAAAATATAAAAATAGGAAACCGGATAGCGTACAATAAAAAATTATAGAAACTTTTAAGAATAAGTACTACAATAGCCAATTTATCTTAATCTCTTGAGGGGACAGGAAAAAGTACTTATGTATAAATAATCAAAGCGGCCAAAAAGAGGGGCGATATTGGAATGGTTGCAAAGTTCACCGGTTATGACGATTTGTTAGCGCATGATGCGAAATATCATAGGTCGTGTTATAGCCATTACATTTCGAAATATGTATAACATACAAGCATTTTTAAATAAATTGAAAATTAACAAAAAATTAGCCCAAGTCCCGACTTTTTCATCAAACTCTAAGAAAATAGAATCAACGAAAGAATCAGATTCAAGTTCTTCCTTTGTATCTGAAACTGCTAATAATGATGTCTGTTAAGGAAGAAGTTTCTCAAAATGAATATGAAATTTTACATCAAGCAGCTGGAATTTTTAAAAAACACACAATTTCAGTTCTCCGCGAAAAAATTTTCATGTTCCTCAACTCCTCATGATATTAATCAAAATGAGTTTACAAAGCAAGTACCAGATATGTTGCTACAATTTATATCTTGGCTTATCGACGATGATAGTTATAACGTTAGAAAAAATATAAATCCAAAAGCTGTTATTCCTTGCAATCTTATTATGGCGTTGTTCGTCAAGTTATATAAAAAAACTTTTTAAATTTGGATCAGGCTTATGTGTACACGATTTACTACGAAGTAGACAAAATTTATGTACCTCCAGGTAAAAGTTGTTGGCAATACAATCAAAAATTACACACACGCGAGTATAGATAATTTTGATTTAAATGAGGACACAATCCACGGAAAAATACTACTCATTGCGTGGGTATGGTGGTATTTCAGCAACGTTTAGAAAACATTACATTTATAGGTGAAAATATACCTAGAAAAGGTCCTTATTCATTAAGCTTAGAAGATCTTGATTTTCCCTTTCGACACATATTGCCCTTTTTAGCCCTCCAAAACGACCAGAGCCTTTACCCTTTAAGTCCTTTGAGTTTAACAAAAAAACGACGAAATATTTACAAAAATAAACTTGACATGGAAACTCTTTCAATATTTTAAAGGCACTAGTCCATTTTTAACTTGGTCAGGCTTTAATAATTTGTATCTGAGATGCCCAAGCACTGCAGATCAATAACCGAAAGTACTGAAAATAGGCAATAAACACAGCAAAATTAAAGGTGCCGAACCCATTACCCACTATTATTACACCGTGCGCCCAAACTTAGATATTACCCTCCAAACTATTATAAAAACTATAGAAAATATCCAGAGATTTTTTTCTAAAAACTTTTTTGGTCTTTTGACTATATTTCCTTCGCATCATGTTATATAAGAATTTCCAAAACAAAAAACTTTCTCGATTAGTGAAAATTTACCTGCATAGTTTCTGAACGTCCAAGATCATCGGCCTTTTTATCATTTATTTAAAAAACAATACCATTATTATTATACATCTAAAGAAGCGCATAGGTGTGTGCTTTAAAACAAAAAAAAGATTACGTCGATAGCTCAATTCGTTTTTGAGATATGCCAGTAGATATGCAAAAAAGCATGACTTTTGAAAAAGTAAAAATTTTATAGTTTTTTTTTAAATAAAAAATGTGGTGACCGCTAAAAAATGTCGTATTTTGAGTTTCTATGTGTATAACGCTGTTGTTGACAATACCCGCTGGGTCGGATCTTGTTCTAAGCTCATCAAAAAAAACGACACAATTTTACCCATTATTTACTCCGCTAATAAACAAAGGAGAAGGGCAGAAGCACTTTACCAACAAACCAAGTAGAAAGTAATCTCGATTCTAGACTGCTTGACACAGGCATTAATGTGGATCAAACTGATGTCAAGTGCTTTTTCTGCGACAATCCCGGACTTTGTGGAAGCGGCCGTTTTTGCCCTTAGTACACTGGAACAGATATGGATGATCATCTTGGTAAACAGACACGGCCAACAATACCAAAATCCCAACTCATTTTTCGATTAAAAACTTTTAATACATATTTTATAAGTAGATCATCCGTTAACTCAAGACTTCCAACGAAAAATAATTATTTAATTGTGACCCAGAAACTTCCCAACAAGCTTTATAATTGAACGCAAACTTTTCAATTTATCTCACTTCTACTCTTGTACATTAAATGAATTTGCACAGACGCTGCGGAACTACAAATTTCATTCCGTTTAACAGAACTAATCAGAATCAGGTACACATTGTTCGCACGCTTAGAAATTGCATGGCTGCAGCGAGAGAGCGTTTTGTTAGAAGAAAATTAAATTATGGAGCTGTAGATGTGTATACAGTTCTGTGTTACCGTTCATAGAAAATGTGGGGCTTAGTCTAATTTGTTCGGGATATGTCCCTTCACTTGCGTTCCGGGACAATTCCAATTCAGTATTAGAATCTGTACAATTGTTTACTACGATTACACACAATCTATCAGACTTTGTAATTGAAGTAAAGCAGTTTTTATTCCGACTCTAGAATAAACTAAAAAAGCGAAAGCTCTACGATATTGACTGAACCTAATCATTCTTTCCAGGACAATCACTGCCTGCGGATCAAGATCCTTGGTGACTGTTACTACTGCGTGTCGGGCTTGCCGGAGCCGCGTTCAGACCACGCGCATTGCACCGTGGAAATGGGTCTGGATATGATCGACGCCATCGCCAGCGTGGTCGAAGCTACCGATGTGCAGCTTAACATGAGGGTTGGGATACATTCGGGCCGCGTACTCTGCGGGGTACTTGGCTTGAGGAAGTGGCAGTACGACGTTTGGAGCAACGACGTCACGTTGGCTAATTATATGGAAGCCGGCGGGGAACCAGGGTAAGGAATGAAGCTATTAAGCCGTTAATTGTGTGTAGTTAAATTGCTTGATTGCGGGATTATGGTTGTGACAGATAATGGTGGGGGGTAGACAGTCTTCGAGTAGTTAATATCACAATATTTATAGTAATATTCGGGCTAATATATCATTGTATTATATGAAAGAAGCGAGTACTTACTTAATATAATTCATTCATAACACTATTATGGAATTGCTCGCATTTGTTAAAAATCATTTCATTTCATTTCAATTTTGTGGGCGAGGGATTCCTTCCCACTTTATGTATGTAGCACTGCTGCCATCGTGATACAAATAAAATAATAATTGTTTGAAAAGGGCATAACATTTGCGGTTCGGCGTACTATTTCATAGAGAATTGCCTTCAAAGGATGCAATCAATGTTCTAGCCAAGCAAGCTTTTTCTTTTCCTGTTTCCCCATAAATCTAAAAACTGATGTCGTAAAAGCGGAGAAAGAACCATAATATAAAAGCTCGTGTAAACAATCCTGTGTCCACCAGGATATTAATTTCCGATGTCGGTTAAAACGGAACTGGACTTTCAAACAACTCTGTTGCAGTTTGCGAAATAGTGCCAGCAATAAATGAAGCAATATGAAATTAAAGTTCTCTGTTAGTAGGTACCTGAATCTTAATTATGCCGTTGTGTTTAATGGGATTATCTTCTTCGATCTTAATTAAAATAATTGACTACTTGCAAGTTTGTTATTGTAATTAAAGCAATAGATTCTAGTAAGATTATGCTAATTACCTTGTCGGTAAAGTAAACTATATATATATATATATATATATATATAGTCATTGGCGGCTCGTGGTTTAATGTTTTAATAATTGTGGTTGCTTGTGTAGTAGCATTACACTATAAGTGGAGTAAAAACCAATGCAAAAGTCGCTTCCTTCTCGATTTTATTTTTTTAATCTTAGAACAAACTGAGACATGTCTCATTTTATTAGTTAGGTCATTGTTTATGAGAAATCACAAGATACGACATTTTTTGTGGTCACGAAATTTTTTATTTCCAAAAAAGTGTGGATACGTACCTTTTTTAAAAACCTTGCTTTTTTATATATCCACTCTAATATCTAGGTATCTAATTGAGCTATCGACATGATCTTTTTTTTGTTTTACAACACACACTTAGGCGCTTCTTTCTAAGCATAGTATTGGTTGGTGTTTTTTGTTTTAATATGCTCAAAACGTCAATAACCTAGGAAGTTCAGAAATTGCGCAGGCAAATTTTCACTAATCGAGAAACTTTTTTGTTTTGGAAATTTTTATATAACATGCTGCGAAGGAAATGCCGCCAAAAGACCAAAAAAGTTTTTGGCAGCATAATTGTTATTGTGACTTTTGTAGTTTAGGCGCTATGATTTTTTATTATCGGCTAATAATAAGGAGCGACCGATGGCAATATCAACGCCTGCGAGATATAACATGAAATAAATAAATAGTCTTTAATTTACACACGTAGTTCGTATTGTTAGTGGCGAGTTCTTTAATTTTTACTGCTTAAAAATATTTAAGATAGATGAGCTAAATATTAAAATGAAGTGCTCATTATGTGGTGAAGTTGTGGAGGAAAAAGATAAACTTGTTGTGCATAAGCCTTGGAAGTGGGGTTTAGAGACAATAATTAGGGCTGCGGAACTGAGAAAAGATGATTTTGGACAGAAAATTTTAGCAATCAAGAATGATATTTTAAACGGAAAAATTAAAGTAAAATATCATAAAGACTGCAGAAAGGTCTATATACCAGCAAGGACAATATTGAGATGGTTTGCGAAATTACTAATAGCTCGGACGGAGACAGAAACATTCCACGAGACATTCCAGGTTCTTCAAAAAGTAGGGGTGACATGGAATCATTTAAAATACGTGCAATGTGCCTTATTTGCAATCAAAAAGGGACAAAGAAAAAGCAAAAATTAACATTTATACAAACAAGTTTGCAGATTGTGTTAGGTACCTACCCATTTCTTTTTATTATTTTAGGGGTTTCGTCAGTAAAAAGATAAACAAAAATAAAATTTAAAAAATTCTGATTTAAATTAAACATTAATTTGCATAAAAATATACCACTGATATATGAAATAAAAAAGTTCCAAGCTGATCATTTTTTTGGGTTAGGTCGAGAGTGAGGTTGTAAGTGCCTACCTCAGAATAAAAAACTACTGAGGTACCTACAGTCTACACTTTTGTTTGCTGACTTATATTTGGATAAAATACACTTAAAATATAAAAATAGGAAACCGGATAGCGTACAATAAAAAATTATAGAAACTTTTAAGAATATGTACTACAATAGCCAATTTACCTTAATCTATTAAGGGGACAGGAAAAAGTACTTATGTATAAATAATCAGAGCGGCCAAAAAGAGGGGCGATATTGGAATGGTTGCAAAGTTCACCGGTTATGACGATTTGTTTGCGCATGATGCGAAATATCATAGGTCGTGTTATAGCCATTACATTTCGAAATATGTATAACATACAAGCATTTTTAAATAAATTGAAAATTAACAAAAAATTAGCCCAAGTCCAGACTTTTTCATCAAACTCTGATAAAACAGAATCGACGAGAGAAATCAGATTCAAGTTCTTCCTTTGTATCTGAAACTGCTAATAATGATGTCTGTAAAGAAGATATTTATCTAAATGAATATGAAATTTTGCATGAAGCAGCTGGAATTTTTAAAAAAATACGCACAATTTCAGTTCTCCACGAAAAAATTTTCCTGTTCCTCAACTCCTCATGATATTAATCAAAATGAGTTTACAAAGCAAGTACCAAATATGTTGCTACAATTTATATCTTGGCTTATCGACGATGATAGTTATAACGTTAGAAAAGAATATAAATCCAAAAGCTGTTATTCCTTGCAATCTTATTATGGCGTTGTTCGTCAAGTTATATAAAAAAAAAACTTTTTAAATTTGGATTAGGCTTATGTGTACACCATTTACTACGAAGTAGACAACTTTTTGACTTCCTATCTGAAATTGGTATTAGCTATACTTATAACGATATTAGACAATTATTAACAACCAACATTGCCAAACAAAGAATTAGTAATGACAAAATTTATGTACCTCCAGGTAAAAGTTGTTGGAAATAAAATGAAAAATTACACACACGCGAGTATAGATAATTTTGATTTAAATGAGGACACAATCCACGGAAAAAATACTACTCATTGCGTGGGTATGGTGGTATTTCAGCAACGTTTAGAAAACATAACATTTATAGATGAAAATATATCTAGAAAAGGTTCTTATTCATTAAGCTTAGAAGATCTTGATTTTCTCTTTCGACACATATTGCCCTTTTTTAGCCCTCCAAAACGACCAGAGTCTTTACCCTTTAAGTCCTTTGAGTTTAACAATAGAACGACGAAATATTTGCAAAAATAAACTTGACATGGAAACTCTTTCAATATTTTAAAGGCACTAGTCCATTTTTAACTTGGTCAGGCTTTAATAATTTGTATCTGAGATGCCCAAGCATTGCAGATCAATAACCGAAAATACTGAAAATAGGCAATAAACACAGCAAAATTAAAGGTGCCCAACCATTACCCACTATTATTGCACCGTGCGCGCAAACTTAGATATTACCCTCCAAACTAAAAAAATCATGTTATAAAAGCTATTGAAAATATCCAGATTTTTTTTCTACAAAGTTTTTTGGTCTTTTGGCTATATTTCCTTCGCATCATGTTATATAAAAATTTTCAAAACAAAAAAGTTTCTCGATTAATGAAAATTTACCTGCATAGTTTCTGAACGTCCAAGATCATCGGCGTTTTTATCATTTATTTAAAAAAACAATACCATTATTATTATACATCTAAAGAAGCGCATAGGTGTGTGCTTTAAAACAAAAAAAAAGATTACCTCGGTAGCTCTATTCGTTTTTGAGATATGCCAGTAGATATGCAAAAAAGCATGACTTTTAAGAACGTAAAAATTTTATAGTTTTTTAAAAATAAATAGTGTGTATAATGCTGTTGTTGACAATACCCACTGGGTCTGATCTTGTTCTAAGCTCATCAAGAAAAAACGACACAATTTTACCCATTATTTACTCCACTAATATTGTAGTTAGTGGTGTGATTTAAATTTGACTTAGGTTGATGTGATTGACGAGGATGCCAATAAGTCAGGAATGGCCGAAACTGGTATAATATCTGCAACAGTCACTCGGATCCTACACGGCAGGCATGGACTGTTCCCATAAGGCAATTAAAGATTGGACAATATATTATGTACATAAGTGCATGTTCAATTGCGAAGAGCATTTTTGCTGTCATTCTGTTCGCTAATGTTCGCTAATCATGCAGGGATCCAAGCTAAAGATAGTAACCCAAGCTTATAGTGATTTAATTGATAGCCAGTATTTTTAGAACTTACATCCAATTAATGAGTTCAAGGTCGTCATGTCGTGGGTAGACAAGGTCAATTATTTTAGCATGCACATAATCATATCGGTGTAGATGCAACGCGCGTTGTAGGTACCGATAAAGGTAATACAGAGAGTTTCGAACCATAAATTTCCAAGTCGCGTGTGCACCGGATACACGTAGGCTAATAATAACTATACCCGCCATACCAAATCCGTTCGATTCACTCTCAAACAACGGAGGGCACTGGGTTTCAAATTTCAATCATGAGCATGTCTAGGGTCTAGACTAAAAAATAAGACAGTGAAAACAAATCTTAATCCTATTTCAACTCATGTGGTCTTGGGTGTAAAAATAACTCGTCAAAGGCCGATGAAAGGTTTAGAAGAACCGACAAATCTTGATTACGTGATTCAAATATTATTATCCCTGGAATGGTGGATTTTTTACATTTTCAGCATAGTCCGCTAGGACACAACACGCTTGGTATAACGATGGTCAAGCCGAAGGCCGAGTTTGATAACCCATCGTGTATATAATATGAAGTTACGATAATAGTGTCTTACAACGTTTTATCTGCTATCAGCGTGATCACGACTATCATATTAAATTAGTAAACGAGAAATAATAATTATGCAAAAAAGTAGCAGGCCGGTACGCATAATTTGAAACACAGGACGCTAGAAGCATGATGGGGCTATATTACATACTGAGCTGACAGGGCGCCTTCCATTTTCACGCACTTTTATAGACTGTTAAACTTCATATACAGAGCCGTGGCTCGGGGACAAAATACGCATTGAGTAATTGTTCGAATTCAAGCGGATCCTTTTTCTTTTTTTTCTTCTAACGTTTATTGTAATTTACAAAATTTTGCATTCCATGTGTTGTGTCCTGTGTCCCAACAGGAAAGTTTTTTTTAAAAGAAAATCCGCGATTACTAATGAAAACAACGCTAAAACGTTGGATACCTCTGTATCGGTAAACTTGGGATATATGTAAATAAACAGCATGCTCCTAGCGTCCTGTTTTCAAAATATGCGACCGGTGCGTATACAGGGTGTTCCAAGCTATATCTGATCGAATTCTGTAATTGTTTGTTGAATTTAAGAACCACTTTGTTAACCATAAATCGGGTCAAAGTCTTACGATTTCTGCGTTATTTGACGTTAAAAATCGTCATTTTTCAAATTTCATCAATTATAGTTTGGAAACGGTACGAGATAAGAAAAATGACTTACATTATTCCTATCTCAGTTTTTAATTCTCTATCTAATGTGTCTGGAAAGTACTGCCTCCTGATTGGTCAAAAAGTGACAAAAAGTTGCCACTCGGGAAATTGGCAAATACCTGATACATGTGTCGGTTTTATTTTTCAAATTCAGGCATGCAGTTTTTATTTTTACTCTTATTAAGATTATAAAATGAAGGACGAAACTTAAGTATACTCCAGTAAGGCATTCGTGTGATCTAGTGCACCCTAGAGAGGCAGGGGTGCGCTGGCACACTAGTGTAATGTTTAAAAAACGAAGAGTTATTTCTCCAGCAGATATTAAATGCTTGTCTTGTTTTATTTTGGTAGAAAAGCATTCGTAATATACAGTGCATTTATTTAATATTACGTTATAGGGATTTACATAGTGCAAATTTCAAAATGGTTGTTAGTTCACGCCATTTTTTTCAAATGCAAGAAGTGATGCAATGTTAATAAAACGCACTGTATACGGTTTTTGAAAACAACTTTTGATTGTAAGGTTCTCAAGAACGTCGAATGAAATAAAAAAAATGTGAGAGCCTGAGATCTTGTTATTTGTTCATTTTTCCTCTTATAAATTATCTAGTAGCTTACAGCAGAACAAATTACCTCCAAATACTGATACTTCAAAACCTTTAAGCCCGTAATTTGCAAAACCTATCCCCTAAGCGCCCACGGAGCGCCAATTAATAACATTTTAGCATATCGTTACCGCTTATTCATTACACAAACCATTATGTTTATGTCGCCTATACAAACTGACATTCTTTCTCTTCGTAGGAGGGTTCACATAACCCAGGCCACCTTGGATTATCTTGGAGGCGAATATGAGGTCGAGGCCGGCATGGGCGGCACCAGAAACCAATATCTGCGAGACCACTGTGTCACCACCTACTTCATTGTACCCCCGGCGCGAAGGAGAAAGGTACTTATGTCTTTTAATTTCAGAGTTCTTGAGTTTGGTGAGATATATTGGCCAATATGTTGGTAGATAAAAATAGCGTTTCGGGATTTTATTGCAACTTCAAACTGTTTCGGTCGTATTGAATCGTAACAGTCACGGCGCTAATGGAAAAGGAGATGATGAAACAAAGTTTGGGTTATCGATGATTACGACGTTAAAAATAAAACCATAACATTTTCCCTATGCGAGTCAACTAATAGCTTCCATGTACACGTGGGAATTTCCATGCCATCTTTCTTTGACCTTCGATACATTATCACTAACTTCACCAAGCCGATGACTTGAAGTTTTGGCTCACATGTAGGTAACCCTCCCCTAGTAATCGGCGCCGATATCCTAAACCCAAGCCAGACCTTCAAAGACTGCTATGAATTCCCGTGGAGTCCTGACCATCCCATTCCATAGTTCCAATAATCCTGTTTTCCTATGGTATCGTGTTCTGGGTTGTGTTGTCTTCACTATTTTTCTCTATATGTCGCTCTCTATCGTTGGATTTCCATTGTATGGCACCATTTTTTGCTAAATCTTCGATGACTCCGCTCCTTCAATTACTTCGTGCCAGCAGTAGCTATTCCTATTAACGTTGTCTCCTTCTTCTTCGTTGTCATCTCCTCCTTCGTCTTCCCTCTTTGTCTGCCCAATTCCTCTCTCTCTCTGGTTCGATCTTATCTTGTCCACTTGCTTTTACCAGTTTGATGCCTTGTATTGCTTCATCCACTTCTTTATTTATCTCTTCAAGTTTCTCATCTCTTCTTGTCATTTCTCCATCTTCCTCAATACGCCATATTCTTTGATATAGCTTCGTATTTCCGTTAACTAATTCAAATAAATTTGAACCCATTGTAGTCTTTTAGTGTACCCCAAGTTCAGTAATCCAACAATCAAAGAGCATAGATCTTTTATCCCAAGGCCCACTGCAAGACAATTCCATTGTCCTTACGAAGCTAATTTTCCGGCGTATGCATCCTGGAAGATAATGCTGAGGACGATCGATTGGAGCCCCTGCTGCTCCTCGCCTCGCACAGTTTATGAATGTTTTCGGAGACGTCGCCATGGCCAAGGTTATTGTGGTGCTTCCGAATACGTACGAAATCGAATTAGGGAAAAGCTTGCGGACCTTCTACACTAGAATAAATTGTCGGAGAGTGGAAGAAAAGCTTAAAAGTTAAGTTAGCGAATTGTTCGGTTAAACGAATTGGATTTTCGGTTGACAATTTTAATGCCCGCTTCTTTGAAAGCAAGTAATAAAATGATTTGATTATTTAAACTTGCGGAGTTGACGTGGTTATTCATATTTTTCCACAAATTTCTAATGATTATTCAATTTTAATCTCAAACGTCCATGTTACTTAAAATAGATTTCCCGACGTTTGGTATTACTGATATTTCTGTCCTTAAACTACGTTTGTCATTGCGACCGCGTACGCTTAGTTCAAAGTTGCCACTGTTTCATTTTCTTGAATTTGCAACTAGCAGACAGACGAACGATCATGTGTCTACAATAGTAAACATAATCATAGCGGTTAGGGCAAGTTGCGTGAAATCGCCAGCTATTGTGCGTTTCACAGGAGAACGGACAGTGACGTTACAAGTTTTCATGTTTTTTATTTATCCTAATTTATTTGAGCAATCTTCTGAAACGCTATTTCTATTTACCAATCAATTTTCGATGTATAGTAAATTTGTATTGTTTTATTTATACAATACTATTTTATTCAAATCTCTATGAAATTCTATTAGGTATATGTATATTTATTTATTTATGTATAGGTATTTGTTTTGTACTGTATTTTACGTATTTAATTTAGTTTATTTTTACACTTTGTAAGCGCAATATGCAAGGACTAAACCGCAAAAACTGAGTATATTGTGTTTACTTTTGTACGATTGTAGTATCTTTAAATCTATTTTGTTTGAGCACATTCGATTTTTCACTATCCAACACAGAAGGCAAATCGTAAAGACGACCAATTTTAAAAAGTTGCAAACAGTTTGAAGGTTAAATTCTAAGTGTATCCCCAGCTTTAGTCGACAATCCCCCGTTTTAATTTTCTTTCTTTTTTACCACTTCCAATTGGAGTTGGGGTTTATTTCACGGCGCCGCAGTGCGTACAGAATCTTTCGATTATTTTAACCTGTGGAGTAAAGAGGGAAAATTAAAGTAACGACAGGCGTGGTTAATCTCAAATCGGTGTTTATGTTTACCGCGAAAGTCCATTAACCTAAGTGGAATAGATAATTCAAGTGTATATTTGCTTTACATTTTGCATAGTAATGATAATATTTATGCTGTTTAAATTGCTTTCAGTTGTGGCAAATTTTAAGATCATGCTCCTCTGTTAATATGTTTAAAAATCTTTTTTAATTGGTACGATTTTGGTAATGGATTTGAACTAGGAAGTAGAAATAGTCTACATCTACAACCTCGTCTACAACGCATTGTATGAAAGGATGATTTAGTCTTATTTTTTTATTTTCCACATCTTTTTGTTAGTTCAAAAAGGATGGGCTTGCAAATATCGGAAAGCTGCATGTGTTGAGCTATATCAAGTTAGCCCCCCCACAACAAAATAGGAACAGTTTGGAAATACTGTGCAATTGTGCTCGACTTGTGCTGTGTTGTGCTGCAAATAGCATTTTTGTGCTGAATACGCAGCATCATTTTTCTTAAAAAAACCATTGGAGGGGCTAACTTGACATTCAGCCCCCCACTTTTTCTACATTTTTGCAATTTTCTCGCTACTGCGAAATTGTGCTCGAGTTGTTCTGGGTTGTGCCGGTGATTATTTTCACGTTGCTCTTCAGAAGAGTACCGGAATTTAAGATTATTTGTTGGGGGGCTAACTTGACACTCAGCCCGCCACTTTTTCGACATTTTTGCAATTTTCTCACTACAGGGAAGTTGTGCTCAAGTTGTGCTGGGTTGTGCCGGTGATTATATTCACGTTACTCTTCAAAAGAGTACCAGAATTTAAGATTATTTGTTGGGGGGCTAACTTGACACTCAGCCCCCCACTTTTTCGACATTTTTGCAATTTTCTCGCTACAGGGAAGTTGTGCTCGAGTTGTGCTGGGTTGTGCCGGTGATTATTTTCACGTTGCTCTTCAGAAGAGTACCGGAATTTAAGGTTATTTGTTGGGGGGCTAACTTGATACTCAGCCCCCCACTTTTTCGACATTTTTGCAACTTTTTTGCTACAGGGAAGTTGTGCTCGAGTTGTGCTGGGTTGTGCCGGTGATTACTTTCACGTTGCTCTTCAAATAGAAATGGAATTTAAAAAAAGTCGGAGGGAAAATGATAATCAGCCCTCCTCATTTCTTAAGCAATTTAGTAAGTATCTCCTTGTCAGGAGATTGTGCTCGATTTGTGCCGGCTCGTGCCGGTGTTTATTTTCATGCGATACGCCAAAAGACTGACGGAATTGAAAATTATTTGTTTCGGGGGGTAATTTGATACTTAGCCCCCCATTTTTTCTGCATTTTGCAACTTTTTTGCTACAGGAGAGTTGTGCTCGAGTTGTGCCCGTGATTATTGTCACGTTGCTCTTCGGAAGAGTACCGGAATTTAAGATTATTCGTATTTTTGCAACTTTTTTGCTACAGGGAAGTTGCGCTCGAGTTGTGCTGGGTTGTGCCGGTGATTACTTTCACGTTGGAATTTTAAAAAAAGTCGGGGTGAAAATGACAATCAGCACCCATCATTTCTTAAGCAATTTAGTAAGTTTCTCCTTGTCAGGAGATTGTGCTTGAGTTGTGCCGGCTCGTGCCAGTGTTTATTTTCATGCGATACGCCAAAAGACTGACGGAATTGAGAATTATTTGTTTCGGGGGCTAACTTGATACTCAGCCCCCCCCCCCCCCCACTTTCTCGGCATTTTTGCAACTTTTTTGCTACGGGGGGAGTTGTGCTCGAGTTGTGCCTGCGATTATTGTCACGTTGCTCTCCAAAGAGTAGGTACCGGAATTTAAGATTATTTGTTGTGGGGCTAACTTGTAACTCAGCCCCATACTTTTTCGACACCTTTGCAACTTTTTTGCCAAAGGGTAGTTGTGCTGGGTTTTGTCGGTGATTATTTTCACGTCTTCAAATAGAAGTGGAACTTGACCTAACCTAGCGCCCCACTTTTTCGACATTTTGACAAATTACTAGATGCAGGAAGATTGCGTTCAAGTTATGCTAAGTTGTGCCGGTGTTTATATTCAAGCTGTACTACAAACAAAGTGAAATTTGAAAAAGTGAATAGAAGGGGCTAAATTGTCATTCCGCTTCCAAAGTATTTAGCATTTTCATAAATTTCTCGATACAAGGTGTTTATTTTATTGGTGCAGTTCAAAGAGGACCAGAATCTTACATAAATATTGATGTTTTCGACATTTTCTTAAGTTTGTTGGTGTTGGGGTAGGTTGGTTTTTGTCGAGTTGCGCTTTTATTTGTCAGTTTATAATATTTTGATGAAAGGGCTAACTTGATTTTCAATCACCCATATTATGTTAAAGTTTTCGTAATTTTCTTGATGAAGTGACGTTGTGTGTTAAAGTTGTACTGGGCTCCGCCGGTGTTTATTTACTTACCAACCTATGTTTTCAATAAAAGTTAAGTCACTATAATTACAGGAAGTCTTGTACTAATATGTGCTAGGTTTTTTCAAATTCCATTTCTGTTTGAAGAGCAACGTGAAAGTAATCACCGGCACAACCCAGCACAACTCGAGCACAACTTCCCTGTAGCAAAAAGTTGCAAAAATGTCGAAAATGTGGGGGCTGAGTATCAATAAGTTAGCCCCCCAACAAATAACCTTAAATTCCGGTACTCTTCTGAAGAGCAACGTGAAAATAATCACCGGCACAACCCAGCACAACTCGAGCACAACTTTCCTGTAGCGAGAAAATTGCAAAAATATCGAAAAAGTGGGGGGCTGAGTGTCAAGTTAGCCCCCCAACAAATAATCTTAAATGCCGGTACTCTTTTGAAGAGTAACGTGAATATAATCACCGGCACAACCCAGCACAACTCGAGCACAACTTCCCTGTAGCAAAAAAGTTGCAAAAATGTCGAAAAAGTGGGGGGCTGAGTGTCAAGTTAGCCCCCCCAATATTTTTTTTAAGAAAAATGGTGCTGCGTAATCAGCACAAAAATGCTATTTGCAGCACAACACAGCACAAGTCGAGCACAATTACACAGTATTTCCAAACTGTTCCTATTTTGTTGTGGGGGAGCTAACTTGATATAGCTCATGTGCTGCCTCTGTTAGCTCGGCTTGATTGTTGTATCTTCGTATGTATATTTTTTCTTTTGAAAATGCCCAAACAAAAAGTAATGTACTCAGATCCGGTGATCTTGCAGGTCACAATGTAGGTCCATTTGTACCGAACCATCTACCCGGAAAATTATTTTCTAAATAATTTCTAAGTATTGCAGAATTGTGTGCAGGGGCACCATCTTGTTTATGTTTATTAACGGAACATTTTCCATTATCGCCTCTGCGTTAATATTCAATAAATTAATGTATCTCAACCCCCTTAAGTTTCCATCAAAAATTTGGTATGCTAGTTGACCACCCAAAATAAAACACGAAACGTTAGATCCAAAACGTCCTTGCCTCTGACGTTCAAAAGTTTGGTGCTGATTTGTATCAGACCAGTGACGCACATTATGCCTGTTAAATAATATGTAATGCTAACGTGAGGCTACCTAAAAGAGATCATAAACTTCGAATTTGAGCCAATAATTTCCTTCTCTGTTGGATATACGAGTGTTATACATGTTTATCGATATTTTGTGGTTGTGGTATAAGATTTTAATTTCAGTAGGTACAGAGTGTATCGAAGTTTTTGCATATTTGCTAATGTGCGAATTAGTTAAATATGCATACGTTCAATATTTTTTGTGCACTCTGGACCACGCAATTAAAATATTTGCTTTCTTAATAAAACAAGGTGCATCTTCAAGACCTTGAAGATGCGTTTTGTTTGCACCGCTTGTTGATATATCCTTTTGTTATGCACTTCTATTTTCCTTTGCGTTTTGTTCTCTATATTCGTATCTTGCATCCCCAAGTAGAGTTTCATTTCCCGATGTATTCACTATTCGTTTATTCTAGTAGTAGGTTGAGAATTTTAATTTTTAATAATAGGAGCAGTAGAACATTAGAAAACATTGTAGATATACATGTTTTACAAACAATTACGATGCACCAGGATAAATAGTAAAACAAATAACATATTTTTTCACTGAAACTCGTCATGTGTTCTTGATTATTTGTAAATTTGAACGACATACTATAAAGAGCTTTCCCATATTATTTTCTTGCTTAGACGGAACATTGGTTATAGGCACAATGTTTTATGGATCTAGTAAATATATTATTAGCTTTTCTTTGTAAAGGCCCCAACCGTCCCCATCATTCAAAGAGATTTATCCTTTTTTATTCCGTCTTTCATTCTGGTAAGAAAACATGAAGAGACATTTTTCTGCCCCAGCACGATTTATCCAAGTACTATGAATCGCGAGGATTTTTATGATCCTTATCTATGTTGTTTTCCTTAATGCAAACCCAACACATAAAGCACTTAATTGTGTGCAATAAAATAAGTCCTTCCCACTGTTAAATGTGCAGAATAAGCACATAACAGGCTCTCATAAATCGAGTGCTTTGTTCTTTAGTTTACAACGGTTTCCTTCCGGGTCCAAGGTTACTTATGAGCTTATGATGCCCATTTTTTCCCGACGCTTTACTGGTTTTCTTCCACACCACAAAATTAGTCATTAAAATTTATCGTTTCTTGCCGCCTAAAAAATTACCCCTATTCGAAAGTAGTTATTTAAAGTTGGGGAATTAGAGGATTGTTAGAATGCAAAATTGTTCGACAACCTACTCATAATGTATGCAAGAATCTTATGCTAATGCTTAGCGACTCAAACTTGTAACCGGTCGGATAATACTCGTTAAACTTTGTCTGATTTCCCTAACTAGAAATTGCAAATATTCTGGCACGTATGTGAAATGTGACAATTTAATCTCATTGGGACCAGGGGTGAACTGAAAATGGCGTTTATTTTATTGGAGGTTCAGGAACCTGCCTGAATCCCACCTAAATAAATATAAGTGGAAATGCTGGGTTGCATTTTATTGAAATGATTGTGAATTTTATTTGTATTCAGTCTCAAGGTATAGAGAAACGAATAGTAGTAGAAAAGATGTTTTATTATTTTTCAGAATATTTACGAGTAGATATGCTATGCACCTCCTGTGCCAAAATCCCATGTATTTTCTTATGGAGGTTCGTTTACTTTTGCAAACTCCTTAATAACACTACCCGCACTTTAGCCAAACTGGATTTTACGAGTTAAGTCAAGAAAACGTCAGCTTATGATTCATTGAAATCCAACAATACCTTCCCCATAACTCTCTTTCCCAATACTCTGATACGCATTACGCTACCTCTATAAGTTAGACTAAATAATACCACAAACTTACCTCCAAAAACTTAACGAAAATCACGAAACAGAAATCGACGCACCACCATTAACTACAATGCCCGACTGATTCCTAGCGCTGCGCCGTGACGAGTAGGAACGAGAGTGACTGTTTGCGGCAATCGCCGCTAGAGTGAAGCTCTCTGCAGCCGAAATACTTGCCATTTCCACATTACCCTCATGTTTCCACATTTGCACCCCCTCCTCTATTCCTCTTAGACCAATTGTTTCTTATATTCAGAGTCCATTTTATAAACTATTAAAATCTTTGTCCAACATTATTTCCAACATCGTAGGCAACAATCAATTTTACATCAAAGATTCCTAGGTCCGGTTGTTCAAAAAAAACACTGGTTCCGTTGCTATGATACCGGTTTTCTGATTGGTTTTGTATCATAGCAAGGAAGCTGCTGTCAGACTTTGTTGCCTGACGGCAATCTGGGGAAAAGAACCATGCGCGAAGGCGGAGCCTGCGCGCTCTTGGCTATCAGTTTTTTAAGTCAAATTACCGTCAGGCAACAAAAATGAGTTTGCAAGACAGGAATTTATCCAGACAAAATAAAAAGTTAGAGTCTAATTCGGCTAGATAAAGATAATTGAATGAATATATGAGAATACGCATATGGCAGGCCCGATTTTTAAACACTTTTGAATCAAAAATACGAAATTTGCAATGTCGTCATAGTAGCAAAAGGTAATTAAGCATGAAGGCGGCATACTTAAGTGCAGAATTATCAGGTAACCTCTTGACGCGCGTGTGCAATTCAGTAGAATATTTTCCGAGTAATAAGATCTAAAACCTTTCAGTTGGGTTGTTGCCGAGTACCCCAAAATGTCCCCGCTTGCGGGTTCAAATACTCAGAAAAGATATATACGTGGTTTTCAAATAAACATGAAGAACACATGGCCAGTGCCTAAAATGTAATTTGATTTATCGTTTTATGGATTTTATGTGCTGAAATAGGTAACTCGCAAGAGTTTTTGTAAACCCAATTTCCCCAGAAATCGGATTTCCAACTAACCAGTCACTGTAGGTCATTCCACAATTTTGTATTGTTTTTTTTTCATTTTTAAAAGTTGGAAAGATCTATTTGACATAACATTCGATACTTACTAAAAATTAATTCATAAAACGAAAATGAAGCATATCCTGGGCATCGAACTCGTGGAGTTCGAGACAATCCCCGTAGATAAAACCCCTTCAGGTTTCCTCGTGTGACTAACCTACCTACCCCGGCCCCTCCGGCGGATCTCTTCCAGCCACTGTTGTTCAACACGCTGCAGGTTCGTTCTGCCCTTGGTGCGGCTCAGAGGCGCAAGCTGAGCTTCAAGAACGTCTCCAACGTCGTGGTCCAGCTGCTGCACTCCATCAAGTACTCCATGGAGGTGCCGTTCTCCAACATGGCCCTGCAACCGGACATGAAGACCACCAACGCTAGGAAGGTAAGTCTCGATTTTTGTTGTTATTTTTAGGTTATTCTCACAGGCACTTGTTAGTTTTTAAGAACACGCTGGTTTTAGTTTTTCTTGTTTTAATAGAACTAGTGCAGGTTGGTATTTTACGTATTGTGCAATTCTGAATTATCAGCCTGCATTTGTATGGAAACAAAATAGTGGTTTTGCTTGCTTTTTGAGATGCTCGCTTAAATATTTCTAGAATTTTCGCTATTGTTAAAATGACACAATAGAGAGCGAAAACAAATTGATCAATGCGGCTACTGTTTTGTTATGTTACCCCGACAATGACGACTGTTTCAGCAGTATGTTCATGTCGCCTGTTTCAAAAGGCCTACCCACCAGTTTTGCATTCCTTTCGTGTATGTCGCACTCTGGCACACTATTTGTAAAATTCACGGATTGTGGAATTGAACACTTTAGTGTCTCACTCCAGAATGATAATTGTAAAGTCTGGATTATTTAAATTGAAGGAAAATGCACCAATTTATATTTGTGCACTAACCGTTTGATGTTTTCATTTTTCTTAATGCACTCACAAAGCCTCGCAGTGATACACAAATTCGTTATTTTAAATTTTAGGGTTAACAGTACATATTTAATTTTAAGCTAAAATTCCTAGACCACAAATGCGTAAATAAACTAATCTTTATTCTCTAAGCAAGTCTTAAAATTCATAGAAATGCTTCAAGAAAATTTGACAAGTAGCGCTCCAATAACATTATTGCTTCATAACCACGCCCACTACTCTAAACGACTGCCGACGCCGGTGTAATTTATGGTGGTGGGAGGTGTAAATCAAGCCGGCGAGTAAGATTGCTGCTTTTTAGCCACGCCCAGCAGATGTGAAGCACACTAGATATGATTAAATGAATCTTGCTTTATCACTTAGGATTTACCTTGCGGTCTAGACTCTAGAATTGTAGCATTGAATAACTGCTGTGACCACTTTTATGAACAATAAAAGTATTTTCATGGGAAAGCAAACAATAAAAATTATCGGGATATGCTAGATTTACTGAGTACAGCTGTATTGTGGAAAGTCTGGCATGTAATACAAGCAATTCGGTAATAAAAAGATAAGAAATAATGAAGTTTATGCATTCTCCGTTTATTGTCTCAGTTTAGTACTTTATTCTTCATGTCCTATGATTGGATTTTCTGAGTCACGACTCGCGTCATTTTCAATATACCTATATTCGAAGACTGCTCACTGTGATGGATGTTCTCAGTTTCTGAAGACATTGTTCTCGATATCCAGGACGAGATGCTCCAAAGTCCCATTAAGTCAATCAATACAAGATGTTTTGTGCTTGTGGACTGTATTTGAATGAAATAAAGAATAAATATGAACTCAACGAATGAAATAATGAAAAATACATGGCGCTTTTATCGGGCACTCCAAAGGTGGGCGAATACGCAATGTTCATGGCGCCACAGAGACGGGGGTTTCAGGGTAGGTAGAAAAATAGAGGGGAAACAGGACACAGGGTGGACCAATGTGTACGTAACACAAGGTGTCTGTACTGCAACAGCTGAAAGAAACAGATCACGAATCCCGCATCAACTTCTGCACCTGGTTTCAGGACTTCTGTGTTACTTATTTTGTTATTTATTTTCTTTGACGATATTGTTCACTGTGTTCATCGTACTCGTAAAACAGTCTTTTCAATGTTTGTTATGTAACATCAAGAACGCATTGGCGTAGCTTATGAGTTTTTAGGGACAAATACGAATAATCCTTGTGGTTGGGCAAATTCTTCTTAAATAACCGTCATGTTGATATACATATTTGAAAACTTGTATTTTTGGTGTGAAATGGGCTCAATATTTTATTTGACCAATAGTTTTAAAATGCCAAAAAGTAGGTTAATTTGTGCCTCTTAAGTTGCCGCGTACAATAGTGCTGTATTCAGTAAATTTAAAACAATGCGGAAGATAAATAAATTTAATTATTTAAAAGTAGAAATAGCGCATTTTATTATGAAATATCTCAGACAATATCCACACATTTTACTTTTCTATTGACACTACACACTCACAGCAATGTGCTAAGCAGTTACTAAAACGCTTATGTACAGTCCTTATTAGTTGTATTTTATTATTAGTGTAGTTGTTTCTGATTGCGTTAATCGTTGTATTCTTGTGGCATGACGGTGTTGTTTGCATTTTAGGATGCGGTAAGTGTTAGACCTGCAAGGGTTATTAGAAATTAAATGTGGTAAGTTTGCGCTGATGAGAAGCACTTTAGTTGCACCGGATTTGCGATATGATTTTTCCTCTTTTTCTTTGGATAGCTGAATGTTTATTAATGAGGCTAAACAGCTGTGGCGACTTGCAGACCGTTTTAAAAGTTTGATTTATGCCCTGTTAAATTCGGTATAATTACTGAAGTGTCCGACCTATTGAATTTATTTTAAAAGATTAATGTTGGGACATAAATTGAGGTCCTTTTACGGAATCTGGTTAAAAAATGAGAAGCGTTCTTAATTAATGTTAATGAATTCATGATGTGGCAGTTTACCAAGGTGAAAGTATAATCCAGTAACGTAAAAGAAAAACGGAACTTGACTTTGAATAAGCTTTTTAAAAGCCTGCGGAATAAAAAGTGTAAAAATTCACCTCGGAAAACCTCGAAGGCCCTGCTGTTTCTTATCCGGCTCGAAGGACCAATATTTTACTTCGTTAAACTGGCTGAGCGTTTTTTAAGTAAGTTCGTGTGAGACCTCTAAAGACGTCTAAATATCTACATACCAAAGATAAATTACAAATTTTAAAACGGTTTGCCGGAGTTTACAGTTTAAAATAAAATTATCCCTGCTAGTTTTAGCTTTTTTCTTGAATTAGTGGCTAGCGTGAATTTGTGGCTTATCTTATCTATAGGTGCTAGACTTGCAGCGAGTGCTTCACGCTGAACCATCTTCTCGTGATTCTTCAGTACACCACAAGACTTCAAAATCAAAGAACAGCAGCAAAGTGAGTTTCCTCGCTTGCTGGGCTCGTTTACTGTTGGGTTTTTTTGAGTAAACCCCCCTGTTGCATGACCCCAGTCATCTTTTCATATATAAAGTTTCCTAAAACTTTATTTTCACATATACAGGCAGTCCCATTTATTCTGCATAACGCCTTACTTATCGTTTTAATGAAACTCCCTGTGCATTATTGCAGTCCCTGAACCATTTTAATATGAGATCATTCAGTTCGATCTTCGTCTGAATTGCGTATTTTCGGTATTATCAGTATTGAAGATTTTGACAGTTGCGAGGAGTTTCAAACACTTTCACTTGTCTTCCAATCTTCTCATCCATTCCACCCTTCCCCCATCTTCTTTCAGTACTCTTTCTAATTCCTCCCCTCTTTACATTTCGCTACATCGTTCCAAAATGTGCTCTGCTACCTCATCTACATTTTGTCCTCCTCTCCCCTCCAATAAAAATTCCCCGTACAATCGAAATTCCTCCTTTCAGTCCTCATCAAATGTTCCTTATATTTCTCCATTCCCTCACCGTTCCATATTGTGATCCATCTTTTAACCTTTCCTTCTTGGGATACTCTCTCTGTTTCATGTAACATCTTGAATGCTATTGGGGGTGATCTGGCTCTGTCCTCCCCTCTACTTCTACTTTTTGTATCTTTCCCTCCAAATTCCCGTTCACTATTATGTAATATATCACCTACACGCATCTTCCTTCTATAAATGTTGAATCTCCCTCTTCATCTCCTTCCTTGGCCCCATTGCTCGCCCCATTCAGTATTTTCCACCAAATATTTCTAATATTTCTCGAAATCTTCTGCCCTCCCCATTTTCTATCCTTGTCATTTTAAAATTACCTTCTCTCGTTCTTCCATTAAAATCTCCCCATACAATAATATTCTCTTCCCTCATTTTGGCATTTATTTCCTCCCAATATTCTCCCATTTCCTTCGCTCTCTGATTACTGTATACTGTGACTACGCAGTTCTTCCCCATCCACGGTGTCAAAATCTTCTGGGAAATGCTGGTAACTCCAAAAATATGCAATTCAAACAAAAATCACCATAAACAACCTCATATTGAAATGTTTTACGGAATGCAGTAAAATACAGAATGTTCTATGTATTTAAAAAATTAATAAATAAAGTGAAGTGCTATGCGGACGAAATGGGGTAGTTTGAATTGAAGTTCATTAAATAATTAAAGACTAAAAATATGTAAATTATGCAAATTATGTTTTCGAAATAAAAAAAAAATTATGTGCGACAACATAACTTCATATTTGGCGACCATCTTGGCGAATAACTCTCATATCCTAACTACTGTCTATCTTCCAAGGATATCATGTTTCTGACATGTTTCTTTAAAAAGTTATTTTAATATGCGTGGTGGTCTAGAGGTAGAGCGTTAGACTACAAAAGCAGCGGGCGTGGGTTCGATCCCCAGCGTCCGCAGTCACTATATCTGAAGTTTTTCAGCCTTTGAGTCGAGTCAGCCTAAAGAAATGAGTATCTAGGGTAATAATAGGCAGCTTGGGACGTAGTGCTTGCCCCACTACCTTCTGAATTTCATGAAAGTGTACTTCAATAAGTCGAGGCTAAATTAAGCATCTCTAACGAGCTTACTCGTTCACTGTCGTCAGACGCTATAAGAGGCGAGACTATTATTACAAAAGGTTTTAACGAGAGAGACGCCTCCCTATACTCGCAGTTCACTCTTTAGTTGAACTGAGATCAGAAGACTTTACACAGATCGTTACCATCAGAACCTAATGAATAGATACTCGAAAGATTGCAAAGCTGTTGTGCAACAAGTGGAAGCTTAAAATCTTCTGCTTAAGATCCAGAGTAGTTAAGATAGGAGAGTTATTCGCCAAGATGGTCGCCCAAAGTGAGGTTATGCCATCAAGCCCTAAAATTAACGTTTTGGGAACATTTCTCATTTGATTTTTTTTGTTTATTTTTGAGAAGAACTGTTACCTTTGTAAAACACCCTGTAAATCCTAAATATATGTCAAAAAGTTCACTGTTGGTGAAATTTCGTAAATAGAATCTGATTTTCGTTTTACCACTTCCAACATAGGTATTTGTAAATACTGGAATCGAGCATGTATTCACATATTTCCTTTGAGGGGAAAGAGGTTGATGTTGTCCTTTTTGGTAGTGTATAGTATCTACTGTGGCTTTATAGGTACTAGAGCTGCAAAGGGCACTCCATGCCGAACATCCGCCTGCTGACGAACCACCGCACCAGCCTGACACCGATAGTAATGTGAGTCCCTCACAAACTCACTGATATGCATACGCTGTCCTCGTCTATTTTTATGTACTTGTGTCCTTATTAACAAACATTATTTATTTGTGTGCTTGACGTTTTTTATGCTTGAATACCATATTGTATTATATTCTGTATATTATTTGACGTCTCATGCTGCGTTTCGTTTTTCGACGTCTGTGTTCGTCTTGGGGTGGCATACTCTTTGAAAACTCTTGGTGAGAGAATTTTGAAGTTTAAACACGTATTCAAAAGTTATCACTTCCCCCAACGCACAAATTTTCAGTTACTTTCGCGCCATTCAGTAATCGAAATTTGCAATCGAAGAAACGCCGTACCCGTACTGAACATTTTTCTGGGCGCCTAGGACGAGTGTAAAGCAGCCGTGTCATTGAGCAACTACACCAATTAAAAATAGTCGTCTTGCGTGTTCCGAAACTTTCTGCATTATCCAAATTTCCGAACGACCGAAGCGTATTTCGGTTGTGTTATTTTAACACTTCTCCCTTTTTTTATGACTACCTACTTAATAAAGTTTTAATGAATTAATTTCATAATCCAACGCTTCCCATTCACAAATTCACAAAAAGGTTCGCACGTACAGAAATAGAAAATTATTTTTGGCGTTTTAATTAAGATACAAAGGGGCACTTCTCCTAAAAATAATTTTAAGTTGCCTCGATTGAAAAGTTTTTCTCGTTCAAAGAATTTGTTTGCTGTTTTTTTATTATGAGCTCAGATGGTGAAAATGATGACTTAATGTGTCATTTCCAAAGCCTTTTGTTTTGGTAGTTTTACGGTTACCCTTGTTGTAATTAATTAGTGGAAAGCAAAATTTTATTCCTTCAGTATTTTGAAGAAAAATGTAGACCCCTCTTAATTTTTTAGTTTTCCACAATTTATAATTATTTTCACTCGTACAGGTTAGCCCATTTCTCCTGAAGGAAAGCTATATTTAGGAGTAAAGACTGCGACAATAGAAGACTGAAAATATTATACAACTGTCTCGCTCATGCACATTATTATCCCCTGAGACGTAGGTGTTCGTAATTCTTAGATTTCTTAAACAACTTTTGGAATTTTTACACGAAATTTTCAACACTTGAGCTACTCTCTATGCAGAAATGCTCTACGTTCTCAGTTTCCTCGTAATTTCAAGGAAAAGTGCAGTTTTGATTAATTGGAAATCGGCAATTTTCTTCCAACTGAAATTGTCAAAAATGTGTATTTTTTTCCGAAATTGCAAAACAACTGAGAATGTAGCGTATTTCTGCATAACGAGTAGCTTAAGAGTTCAAAATTTCGTGTAAAAATTCCAAAAGTTGTTCGAGGAATCTAAGAATTACGAACACCTACTTCTCAAGAGATATTAATGTGCACGAGCGAGACAGTTGGAACATTTAACCACATATTCCTAAATCCAAAAATATTTAACTCAACTTGCCTATATCCAAATTAGTTCATCCTGTATTTCGCCTCAAAGTTCTTGCTAAAAAATGTTTGCTTAGATATATAATATGACGATCATATGATGGACAAAGGACAAGAGAGTTGTTGGCTAACATTTTTTGAAAGAGATATGGTGGAATAGGACACGACCTAACTATTTGTATAAGTTGGTGTCTTGTGGACCAGTATAAAAATGACGACAAAGCAAGCAAGAATGGAAACTTTCAATCTTCAGTTGCCATGGTAAAACGAATATTGGAGTAGACTAGATGACCTAGGAATTGTTCTTGGTTGACCATGAGGTGAAATATCAAAATTGTCATCAATATACTTCAACTAACCTGGTTTTATGACTAAATACCAAGTTTCCATGAAGATGTTGGCAACCACAAGGGACAAGATAGAACTCATGGCAGTACCTGAGACTTTATTTGTTCTTAGAACTCTCCACGAAAGAGGAAATACGTGGAAGTGAGACATAGGAACAACTATAGAGTCAGAAGAACCATTGCTTGTTAATAACAATAGAGTCTGAAGTAGGAACATTGTGGTAAACATGAATTTGAAATAGAAAAATATCGTGCTAGTACAGTAGTATTGTGTTACATAATATTGTGACGTTAGTATTTATATACTTCAGTCAATGTTAAATTTACAATGCAGAGGAATGTGCTTAGTTGCTAAATGAGTTACACATTAATTATTATGATGCCCAGTTGGATTCGTAAGTAGGTCATCCATATACAGTGAGTATGAACTCCACACTACGATTCTTATACAACTAAATATTTATTTCATAAACCAAAATAGCAGTCTTAGTAAAATCAATGCATAGGGGAAATGGGGCAATCTGTATAAGAGAAAAATAAAGAGGAATCACTGATAGATCTTTTTTTTTCTACAAGGCACAATAAAATTTAATTGTCTCTGATTGGAGTTCCTTCAAAAAGTATGCCACGTACTAACATTGTGTACATACATGCTTCTTTTTAATTTCAGCATCATACTGCTTACACCATTTACACACACAATGAACACCAAACATTTTTGCAGCTTTCTGAATCTCTCCGAGTACATTCTTGACGTGGAATCTAATGCGTTTTCTGTGCGTGTATGCTTTTAGAATAAAGTAACGGAAAAGTTCAAAAGACCATTCAAAAAGAGGCATTCTAGTGTTTACCACCAACCCTCCAACAGAGTCAACAAGTACTTGGCGCAGGCAATTGAAGCGCGGAGCGTGGACAGGGAGAAATCAACACACGTTAATCTGCTCACCCTTTGTTTTAAAGACAGACAGAAGGAGAATCAGGTGAGTCATCAGTTGGTAAATAACAGGAATTATGTGAACTGATTGAGGGGAAAGTTTTGTTGAATCGGTGCTTGTTGGAGTGGTTTTGTTGGAGTTTAATCATGGATGCTCCTTATAAAATGTGCCCTCACTGCAGAAAAGTTGTTTACTCTTGTAGGAATAGCAGAATTAAATGATTTTGTAGAACTTGAAAATTGTAAACTGCAACTCCAGTTTTCCGAAACTCAAATTGTGTTTGGAAAGTGATTTGTAAAAGGGACAAGATTTACTAAAAGAATTGTTGCCGAGCAGCGAGCACTGTGTGCAGGCTTAGCAAAGTCTGTAACGCTCGAGCATGGAGAGAGGCAGAAGACGTCAGGTCTAGTCTCGTGTTTTTTGGATTGTTGAATTTAGACATTTGAAATGGTGTTGCAGTAGCTATTACTGAAACGGGTGGGATGGCTTGTGAGCCGAACCATAGGTGTAACCATATTAGGGGGGATTTTAGTGAGAAGACAAGTCCCTGAAGGGAGGCAGCAGCCCCCTTTCAGTAATCAGAGTAGCAGGGACCGTGGCGATCGGTATGGCATTGTGATACTCACCACCACCACATTATCTTATCCCGAGAACAGTGTACCGAGAATTTTATGATGATGGCACCTTCTGGAGTAAAATATTCCGGAGGTAAAATAGTCCCACATTCGGATCTCCTGGCGGGGGCTGCTCCAGGGGGAGTCATCAACAAAAATAAGTGTAACGTTTCACAGGTCGAAGTATGGAATGTTAGGAGCATGAAACAAGTAGGAAAGTTAGAAAATTTGAAAATGGAGATGGATAGGTTAGCATTACTGCTCCCAAATAGTTGGGGATATAGGATGTTCTACTTTTAGGGAAATGCGTAGGTTAGCTCATGATAGGAAAGGATGGAGGCACGCATCCAACCAGTCTTCGGACTGAGAACCTTATGATGATGATGATGGGGGGATGTTTGCGGTTACATATAGTACATCAAAACATATACCTACCAGGATGGGTCAAAAGCCAAAAGCTGTCAAGAAAGGAGTTCTTTTTTGTGGGGTGTATATTTTTAGAAATTTGCAAAAATGGGGAAATAGCTATCGATGCTGCGGATATTCGGATATTCGACCACTTTAGCCGAATATTCGGTTTGGCCAGATACCGTCAGTATTCAACCGAATATCCGACATGTAACATTCAAACCTCTAGGAAAAATGTGTAAATATGAAATAAACAAAAAATCGAGCAAAAGATCTTGTTGTATTTCAAACAGCTATGTATGTACTATAAACGCCAAAATTGCTGTTCCACTTTACGGTTCAATTCCGCTTAAAATGCCATAACCAATTACAGTCTGAGGTAAAAAAACCTTAGCAACTGTCCGCCAATTAAAGTTTTGAAGGCGGATCTAAACGATTTTATTTGAATGACAACAAACTTGTTAGCCTTGCACTAGTAAACAAAGGGCAGCAAATCATTTCAAGGTCGAGTGTATTGTCAAGCAGTGGCGTGTGTTTTCATTTTGCTCAGGTACGGATATAAATATGGTAATTTAACAGTTACATCATGTATTAATTAGTAGGTATGGCACCAGCAGAAGAAGAAATGAAAGAAACTTAGATTTTTAAGATATATTTTGCGATGCAATTCTAGATTTTAGTGAGTTCATAGTACCTATTTAAAAAATAAACTTACCTTGTGCATACATGGTGTATATAACATTACGAATTTCCATTTTTTGGCATTCGCGGCCGGGATTTTCCTGGACTAAGCAAAGGCTCATTTCTTTCTGAACGTACTTTGATGCTGGAAACTGTACGCAAGCTAATCTTTAAAGCATCAGAAACACGGTAAAAAATTATAAAAAGTACAAAACAGTAACGTCCGGCATAAACGATTCGCATTGCAAACTGGAACACCACTTTTGGAGTTTATAGTACATACCGTCTGAGAAGCAGATTTCTGTTGTACCGAGATTATCGCCAATCGCTGTTTAAATGAAGTAAATTTTTGTTTTTCATGACAATTTTAGTTTTTGTTTATTTATCTTTATCTTTTGGTTTACAAGATGAAAGTATTAGGTACTAACTGTGTATAGTACAATAAATACACAAAGTACATGCGACAGCTCATTTTATTCAGTTAAAAATATTTAATTTTGCTCTTGTTTTTGTTGTAAAATGCCGGATATCCGAATCCAAAACAAAATAATTATGAATTTAATACAGCGACTAAAAAAACTAAAAATTTGATGATTCATTAATTAAAAAAGCAATTTCTAAACGTTAAGCTCAAATTTTCAAAAGGAAAATAAAATTTCGTATTAAAAGTTTCCAGTTGACAGATAAAAGAGGTAGGAGTGGGCCTATACGGTAAGGTTTAGTGCCTGTCACATCTGGGGTGCCGCAGGGCTCCATTCTGGGACCGCTTTTGTTCAATGGCTTTGTGGCAGATCTCAAAAAAGCCATGAAAACATACACTGTACACGATGTTCAAGTATACTACAGCTTTAATCCTGAAGACGCCAAGGTGACTTGATGGTACATCCAGGGACTTGAATAATACACTAATCAAAATGAGAAAGGAGCCACTTTTAGTGCCCTTCTGCTCGTTCCTATTTTTTATAACTTTTGGATTTTGAATTACTAGAGCACGCGTTTTTTATATGTGAAGGTTTCAGGTGGTAACCGCAATTTCCCCCCAATTGCTGGTATATACGTATAAACACAAAACTTTATTTATTAAAATCCCCATAGAATAACAGAATTATTCATCAGTTTGATGTAAAATGCGAAACACGAAATAAAGTTTAAAACGTTTATTAAATAAACAACATAAATGCAATTATTTGTTCATTATCAGTAATTTTCTATACCTGTATGTAAATATTATTGGATATTGGTCGAGCATAAACTAAATTAACTGTGCTTTTGATGTCGCTGTAATATTTGAAACAAAAAGTTATCCTCGCAGGATTTATAATTCGAGTGAATCGAATCGAATTACATATATGTTTCGAATTGCACAAACTCGATCAATTTTTGTTTTCAGTATCACGATGACTTGGACGTTGGATACAGTTCATCTCTAGCTTGCGCCTTGGTACTGCTCGTCTTGCTCGGTGCTCTACAAACAGCGGTTCTCCCCAGGACTATAATTTTACTCCTTCTTTTCCTAACTGCCTTCATATGGATATCGGTCGTACTTATGTTACTCCTGGCGGTAAGGCTCCGGTGGATATTATGGGACATCTCGCACAGTTTTGTTCTCAGACTCTCAATTACAGTATTTACTATTATTTTAATATACACTGTGGCTCAAGTGAATGTGGTACGTTAATAATATCTGTCTGTTACAAATTTTTTATCGCACATATTTTAGTTCACATGTCGAACTGATGAGGTTTGCAAGAATATAACGATAAACGGAGGCATGTTTGAAAAGGATCACAGAGCATGTCCGTTACCCCAGTATATCGTTCTCTCGTGTGCCCTGGGCTATTTAGCTGTTGCTCTCTTTCTGCGATTACCGATTTTACTTAAGGCCATGTTACTCATAATTATGTCTACCATTTATATTCTCCTTATAGAATTGTCGCATATAGACCTATTTTATTGTTACGATGTTCTAGTCAAGTAAGTACTCGATTAGTTTGGTTTCCACAACATCTAATGTCAATTTTTTGAAGGTCTGTGATTCCGTCTCATGTTATAAGCGTGGTGCAGGTACTTATGTTCGTGTTGGCGGTCCTGTTGCACGGAAGGCAAGTCGAGTGGACGGCTCGTTTAGATTTTCTGTGGCAGATACAGGCAAACGAAGAAAAACGGGAAATGGATGCGTTGCAACATTCCAACAAAAGGATTCTGTTTAATCTGTTGCCGGCACATGTTGCGACGCATTTTTTGGATAACCAGTTTCGGAGTAATATGGTAAGTTTGGCGTTTTCGGCTGCTGTTATGAATGTTCAATTTGAGAATGTGAATTTTTTGCATTTGCGACTAACAGATGCAATATAATGGATAAAATTTTTCAGAAAACTTGACAATTTTCATTTCTGAAAAGTTCAGTCTACAAGGTTCCAAAACAGACTGTCGCAGCACCACTTCCAAAATATACTGCTTCACAGCACACCAACAGAAAGAAGAAACTTATTGCTTACTTACAAATAAAACGCATTTGATATTGGAATACCTTTTCCGGTAAAACTGTATTTATCTTTTTAATAGTTGACATGCAAAGAAAAGTTACTTATTCATGTATGTTTTGAAATGTATTAAAAGGCAGCGTCGGTGTGTTGTAATGCAGTATATTTTGGAAGAGGTGCTGTGGTAATTACCAGTCAAGGATTTTGTGGAAGTGGCGTGTGTTGTAGTTAAGTATGTTTTGGAAATACGCTACCGGGTGTCCAAGTAAGAAAGGATGTCGGCCATATTTAAAGAACTGTTCATAATAATGCTTTGGGGAAGCAAATACATAATAACAAAAGTGGTTAAAAGAAATCGATGGAAATTATTTATAAATTTGGTGCTAGAGGACTTAATAGTCATGATCAACTAAAAAAACAGTTTTTTTCTGTAAAATATACCTAATATGAATGAAAAACATGAGTATTACAATCTTGATTAAATTTTGCATAATTTTTCTTTAGCTCATCAAATAGGTGGAGATGCTTCTAACTTCGGTTCAGTTTAACCGAGTTTGGCATACTTGGTCTCGTTGAAAAAACTTCATCTAATTAGATGTTTTGTTTTAGTTTCTGTAGCAATTGCTACATGTGCTAACTGCACTAGGGCTATATCGTTTTATATCGATATTACCGAAATATCGATAAGCGATATTGCAAAAAACCGATATCGATATTTTTGATAATATTGATATTTTTGATAATATCGATATTTTCGATAATATCGATATTTTCGATATATCGATAATACCGATATTTCGATAATACCTATATTTTCGATATTTTGATAATATCGATATTTTAGATCAGTGTTTTTCAACATGTGGGTCGTGACCCCCAGGGGGGCCGCATAGTCTTGCTTGGGGGGTCGCGGTCGCAACCTGCACCTGGCGCAACTTCCACGCGCAGCTTGCTTTGGGGCTGTGGCCATAGAGTGTCTGTCAGCTGCTACTGCAAATGGCCGCGGTTTGTTGTCAGGCAAATCTGTACATAATGATTATTATAATGAAAATGTTGCGCGTGGAAGTTGCGCGACGTTCAAGTTTTAACTACCGACATCAAAGTGCCGACGTTAAGTGCAACTTCTGACTCCCCTTCTTCTGTGCTCCGGCCTCCCGCCCTACTTTCCCGGTAAAGTAATATGTATATTGCTGCCCGCAGAGCCACAGCATAATACAGTAGAACAGCTCTCCCTAAATTTTCTAGCTCGCGCAACTTCTCAGGCTACGCACGTGTTCTTTTTCGTCCGTCGCCGAGTTAATACCAGTGTCAAACCGATTGATAAAACGCCGCGGTAGTAAATCACTTACAGTTGGAGGTCACCAAATGCAGCTAGAATAGTTCAAAGATACCGCCAAGAACTTTAACTGCTGTATTACGCTGTGGCAGAGCGCTTGCGACCACCTTGCATTTGATATCTTGATTGGTATGTACTTAACTATGGAAAGAAAATTAAATAAGGCGCCTTTGAAATCACTGACAGTTTTATTACGGTCTTGGGGGGTCGCCAGAACTTTTTTACTTGTAAAGGGGTCGCGTATTCAAAAAAGTTGAAAAACACTGTTTTAGATATTTCTATGAATAATATCAATGTGATAGTACCGATATTTTGGCAATATCGATGTTTACAAAGAAAATATTGATAAAATATCAGCAGTAATGAATAGGGCTGCCAGATGTTATCGATATATATCGTTTTATATTAGTGATGCAACGGTTCCGGGTTTTATGATTACAATTACGATTGGCCGACCGGGCCGTCCACCACGCCTTGATTGGCCGCGATCCGATTTCCAGAATGATCTTGTAAATAACCGTCAAATAACCCCACAGGAATTCATGATTACAGTTAATCGTTGGACAGCAGTATTCGTGAATTAATCGTAATTGTAATCGTAATCGTTGCATCAATATTTTATATATTAGCTATAAGCGATATTGCAAAAAACCGATATCGATATAACAATATTTTCAATAATATCGATATTTTCCAAAATATCGATATTTTCCAAAATATCGATATTTTCGATATTTTTTCTAAATACTTGCGGCCCTACACTGCACATTAATATCTTTTTTCCCACTGGAGACGGGCAAAAAAGTTTTAGGAATGGGAGGATGGGTAATCATTAAAATATGTTGCTTTCTCATGTTCATTTTAAATGTGGAATGGGCTATTTTTTAAAACAAAAACCTAAAATTTGTTTTAGGAAGGCGTCAGTAGTTTTTGTTGTTTTCATTATTATTTTGTGTTATTTAAAGTTTATTTTTGTGAAGCTCGCACTAAAGTAGTTTTAAATACATGTTTTAGACCATTTCTAAGACTAGCAGGGTCTCAGTTGTCGTGAAATGTGTATTTTCTACAAATTTATCACAAATGTTTAAAATAAAATTTTAATCATAGTTATATCAGATTAATGTTGGTAAAACTACACAAGCATTAAGTGCCATAAATTGATCATAAAAACAATAAAAAAAGTATCTGAAAGGTGTCCTGGAACCACTGGGACTAGATCAAGTGGTAAGGGAGAAACTTAATATTTTTGTAATTATTTTTTTGTATTCATAGTTAAATTAGTAGTTAAATTACATTCAACTCGATATCGGCACGTGTGATGATTTTTTTGTATTTGTAGTTGAATATGAATGTAACTCGGTATTGGCACAATTATTGTGCCGATATCGAGTTGAATGTAAATGTAACTTAACTACTATTTTAACGGCACAATAATGTGCCAATAGTTTAACTATGAACTAGTAGTTAAGTTAAATTTACCTTCAACTCGATATCGGCACAATAATTATGCCAATATCGAGTTACATATTTATATTCAACTAGTCGTTAAGTTACATGTTAAGTTCATAGTTAAACTAGTAGTTAAGTTACATTTACAATCAACTCGATATCGACACAATTATTGTGCCGATATCGAGTTAAGTTACATTTACATTCAACTCGATATCGAGTTGAGTTAAGTTACATTTACATTCAATTCGATATCGAATAGATAGATAGATAGATAGATTTATTTTCCAATCGACCAAATACATGGTATAGAAAAAATACAATCACAACACAACATAGGTATAACAATAGTATAAGACAATATTACAAATTATATAAACTAAACAAACAAGCAAACTAACTAACCACAGACAGTGGCTTTACATAGACAGTCTTATTTCATTGATCAAGGAATTCTCTCACCGAATAATATACATTTTGTGACAAGAACGAAAAAACGGATCTCCTAAATTTACTGGCTACATTGATCTCCTTCAGACCATTGGGTAATGCATTATAAAGGCTCGCTGATACCGCAATAAATGATTTGCAGAATGAGGAAATTGTTGAAAAGGTACCCCTAACATAAGTTCGAGAAATTCGCGTATCATAGGTGTGAATATCTGAACCCAAGGAGAAACGGTCCTTATTCAGGAACACATAAATAACACATTCATAAATATAGAGATTAACTACTGTGTGCTTTTGAAGTGTGGTCTGCATGAATCTCTCGACTTTAGATTCAAAATCGTTCGAATTGCCCTCTTCTGAATCACAAGTATTTTACTTATCAATGTTGAGTTACCCCAAAAAATCACGCCATACCGAACAGCCGAACCAAAATACACATGATAAACATTTAGCAGAGTCGAAACACCACACACAGATCTCAGCCGTCTCAGCACAAAAACAGAAGAATTCAACCTGGGAATAAGTTCCTCTATCTGAGACTGCCAAGAAAGTCTATCATCAATGAAAAGACCCAACATCTTTACAGTCTGACTAAAAGCAAGTGTCTTATTGTTAATTACCAGAGAGCTCGCCAGTACATTCCTATTGCTGGAAATCACAACACTTGTCTTCTCCACGTTAAGTATCAGACGATTGGAATTGCACCAGTCCTGAATCTGTGTGGTAGTCCTAGATATGTCAAGTTCTCCTTCACTACTAGCAGATATGCAAATACTGACGTCGTCAGCATATATAGACATTTGACAATTGACCGACATAGGCAAATCATTGATATAAATAATGAAAAATAAAGGGCCCAATATGGAACCCTGAGGAACTCCTATGTTTATCAAACTCTTTCTCGAATAATCATTTCCAATCCTGACCGATTGGGTTCTGTCTTCAAGATATGACTTAATCAAGTTAAGGAAAGGTCCCCTAATACCATACCTTTCCAACTTACTGAGCAAGATAGCATGATCCACAAGATCAAATGCTTTTGAGAGGTCAAAATTCAGACTAGCAGTGTACTGTTCATCCTTGATCTTAAAGAGAATGTCTGTCAACAGTTGGTTCAAAGCAGTTGAAGTGGATCTACCCCTCCTAAAACCATGTTGCTGTGATGAGAGTAAAGAATGTTTATCAAAAAAACCACATAATCTCTCCTTCATACAACATTCGAAAATCTTTGACAAGACATTTAGAATTGAGATAGGCCTATAGTTGTTAATGTCAATATCGATAAAGATATCGGCGATATTGTGCCGATATCGAGTTGAATTGTGCCGATATCGAGTTGAATAAATGTAACTCGATATTGGCACAATTATTGTGCTGATATTGAGTTGAATGTAAATGTAACTTAACTACTAGTTTAACTATGAACTAGTAGTTATGTTACATTTACCTTCAACTCGATATCGGCACAATAATGGGGAAAACCCGCAAATTTTGAAAATGATCATATTGAATAGTTTACTACCCAAAACAAATTCCGCAACTTTCGATTTTTACATTTGAGTCTTATTTTCGTCATAATTAAATACGAAACATGCGTCACGCTCAAGACACAATATTTGAATGGCGCTGGTGATGTACTTGACCACTGCGCCCGACAGATTAGGTAGGGATTTTCACATGCGCAAACCGATCCGTTTGCACCCTCCTCCCACTTTTTCCAGGGAGACGCATAAACACCACGGCGCAACGGATAGGTCTCCTACGCCACAGAAAGCGCGCGTTTTAGCCATCCCGGTCATGCTGCTTTCTAAGTTGCAAATTTTTCGTTCAGCACGGCACATAATCAAAATTTTTACGTGGTACGCGATACATATTCTACTTATGCTTGATATTACAGTTCTAAAAGTTATAAATTCGATTAAGCGGGTCTTCCCCATTGTGCCGATATCGAGTTGAATGAATTCAAAAATTCATCACAAAATTTCTGTCACAATTTGCAATCGAATTTCGAATTATTCGAACAGTTCTTAGCTATGACCGAAGTTCGTTATTATTTGGACATATGTTGACTGACCTAAAACAGATGTCGGTGTAATTGTTTCTTTGCCTGCCTTCTTTTCTGTGTACCAACCCTTACATATTACAACCAATGCATTTTGAATTGAACAGTAATAATGAGCATTAATAAATGTGCGGACAACACTGTCTCCTACACCACATAACTTTCTTCCGAATGTCTACCTTAATCGCATTAACTATGTAGCATTAATGTTAGTAGTTTCTTTAGTGCTCTTGTAGTGGTATCTGTGAATAGATGTTGACTGCACAACCATCTAAAAACAAGAAAAAAATATTCCATTACAGAATACTCTATCACAGGAACTTTACCATCAAAGTTACTCTCGAGTTGGTGTAGTTTTCGCTTCTATCACCAACTACCATGAGTTCTACACGGAACTCGATGGTAATAACCAAGGAGTCGAATGTCTAAGGTTACTCAACGAAATCATAGCGGACTTCGACGATCTTTTAAGCGAAGAAAGGTTTAAGGCTATAGATAAGATTAAGACGGTAGGCTCGACGTATATGGCCGCCGTCGGGTTGATGCCTGATTTGAGGATATTAGATGACGATGAATCCACAGCCGGTCTGCATTTGAGCACGCTAGTAGAATTTGTTTTTGCCATGCGCGACCGGTTACTCAATATCAATGAAAATTCGTACAATAATTTTATGTTACGAGTAGGTACGTTGATTATATGTGTGGTGATACATATAGATTATATGTATGGTAAAATATTTTAGGTATTAATATTGGGCCGGTTGTTGCCGGAGTTATAGGTGCTCGAAAACCTCAATACGACATATGGGGTAACACGGTAAATGTTGCAAGTCGTATGGATTCAACCGGTTTGCCGAACCATACACAAGTAACTGAGGAGGTTTACCAGGTTTTGAAAACATACCCCTATGAATTTCAGTGCAGGGGAAAAGTGAAAGTTAAGGGTAAAGGAGACATGACGACTTATTTTCTTGTCGACCGTAAGCAACCTGGCACGTTACGAGTTGAGGAATTGAACAGTTTAAGAGCTGCTAATGCAAGTAAGTAATTATTTTTAAGTTTCACATTTTCTTAGTCTAACAAATAACAATTTTTGTTTCTGTTTTATATTACAGATATAGGCAATATGTACGGAGGAGTAGCTACTCCTTTAGCTCTGCTCCACGGGGAAATAAATGGTCGTTCCAAACAATACAGTGCAATGCAGAACAGATCCAACTCGCGTGACGATACATACAATGGTCTGCACAACCCAGTACGTCTTCCACCTTTGAGAGAAACTGGTCATCGGGATCGCGACCATCCTACGAATGGTGCTTGTGAAAATGAACCCCTTTTACCATTACCAATAGCTCCAAAACCGAACAGGAATTGCAAGAAACCTTCTGGGCCTCTAGAATATAATTTACCAGCACCTCCGTTGCCGCCACACAAGAATACTTATCAACAATTGCAGAGGCAAGATATGAAGTATACACCTCCGTGGCCGAGAGTGCCTAATCCGTACTCGGTAATAACACCTCCACGTCCGGCAGAAAATGTCAAACCTTACTTGAAACCTTTACCGAAACCGCCTGGTAAGGAATCTCCGAATAGGCACAATAGGAAGCATCCAGTTCCAGTGCCAGCACCTTTAAATTCGTCTCCGTTGCCACACCAGAGAACACCTGAAAGAACTCCAGAGTTGCTACGGAATAAACTGCAGACTAGGCACAACCCATTGCAAAATAGGCACAGTCCTTTGCACGCCAGACATAGTCCAAGGCAAAATAGGCATAGTCCCTTGCAGAGGCATTATTCCGACGAAAGTTTAGGAGGGTTGTATCCAACTGGAGTGACACCACAAAGAATACATTCTTCCGCCGATGAAATAAGTTCATTAAATCACTCGCCTAGTATAAGTAGCTCAGATGAAAGTTATAGTAGAACGACGGATGCGGATGCTTCACCTTGTGTGTCACCACCTTTACCCACTGATACGCAACAGTTTCTTTTCCCTTCGGATATACAAGTTAATCCGTGCTCGTCTCCAGAAGTGTCGCCGAGGACTTCTTTGGATTACATTCCTCCGAATTGTTCTCTGAGGAATAATTCCGGGGATCGGGGTAGTGCTAAAAGGACTAATTTAACGCCAAACGCTGTTCTAGCCATTGCGGCTACTTGTAATACAGTGGATTCCTCTGTGATAACCAGTCCTCCGGTGCTGGATGGGGAGGAGAGTTGCAAAGGTACGAAAGTTTTGCTTATTAAATTGGTATGATCTGCTGCTTTAGCTGCCCACACTGCAACTTGTGCCCTAGATTCTTACCTACCTGTGACTCCTGATCTGCACCTTCCACGACCTTATCTGTTCTCCTTTTCCGTTCATAACTCTCTTGGTGATGCAGTCTTCCAGCTTGCCCGTATTAGTCTCTGTACCCTAACATATTCTGAGATGAGGGGCTTCTTTATCTTGTTGGAATAGTTCGTGGCTTACCTAATTCTTCACTCGTTGTCCACCATCATCGTCTTCATAGCCAGTCCTCAAATATTTCATCTTTGGACATACGTCTCCCCACGTCTCTTCCAGAGCTTTCAACTGGCTGCTATTCCCATCTATTGCGCACCTTCTTGATGTTGAATCTAGTTCTGGGTCTATCACTTGTTCTTTTTCACAGACTGGACCTCCATCGCTCTTCCAGTCCAGGCATCCCTATCTGTTGCCCCTGGTCTCCAGTTCCTAACTCCTATTAATCTGTCTTCCACAACCTTATCTTTCCACCTTTTCCATCCATAACTCTCTTGATGATTCAACCTTCTATCTTGCCCATCTTAGCTCTGTCTCTCTGAGGTGCACTAGTAGAAAATCAATCCGAACTTGCTCAAACAACTACTCCCCGGGCAAATAGCCTGACAGGCATTGAACTACAGAGCAAATCCTTGACGAGAGTGTGTACTCGTTTCTACTGACTTATTATTAATGTTTACTGTACATTTTTGATTAGTTCTTGTGTCATTATATTGTATATTTCCAGGTGAAAGCTGTGCAAGTTTTGAATTCATAAACAGACCGAAACAGAAACCGCAATCGTTACTAAGAGCGTGTAGTGCCAATGGTGTCGTAACAAAGCCGCAATGCAAACAGAGAAGCTTGGAGAAACGTACTAGAAATGACAGCGATTCAATATTAGAGTGCAATAAACTATCCGCAAACTGCAAGCGATCGCCTAGTTTTAAAGAAGGAGAAGAACTCCGAGAGTTAGCAAAGAGCGATGACTGCAACAAGACCAACAGCGAGAAGAGTTTCAAAAGAGACGGTTGCTGCCAAACAGACAAAAAAGACATAAGAAAAATGAGATCGCCTTCGGGAATTAGAGAAAAAATCTCCCCGAATATCAAGTTTAACAACACAGACTTTCCTGACAACATCACCGGCCCTTTCGAACGCGAAATCCAGAAATTGCTGGACGAGCAAAATTTGCTCCAGAACATCCCTCCCAAAGTGGAACTGATGCATCAGAACAAAGAGCTGGCGCTGGAGCCTCTTGTAAGGTACGCTCCAAATAACAACAATCACCAGGTCGGTCTGGCGGCTATCCAAGCGCTTGCTCTCGGTCTAAGGGTGAACCCTACGGGCAGCGTGACCCTCCAGTGCATGTCTCCTCCTCTGCGAGCAAGCAGCAAAGAGGGCTCGTTAAAGAGGGGCGCAACTTCGCCCGGATCGACCGAGTGCCATAAACAGCAAAAAGTTTCTCCTCTTGACAGGTACATTAAAAGTAGTCGTTAAAAAATTATTACTAACACAATTGGGCTTCACGTTTGTCGCTTTGTGTAACACGCTCTTATACATGCTGCTTGCTCGACTCACATCACAGCTTTTGCTTTAAGTGTTACTTGTTGGGGATGTGCATCTGTTAATTCAAGCAACTGCGGGTGGTTTTGTTGGTCCATTAATGTTGTGGCTCTTGGTGGGTACCATGTGTTGCGTATCTACGTATCGTATCACCGTTGTGTATCAGTGGATACGGGAAAATGTTGCATAGTTGTGTATCAAAATATGATACAAAGAAACCCCAATCGGTCATTTAGCGGTTTTTCGCCGTCACATCAAAGGAAAGATACGATACGAAGTGGAATCGCATTAAGACGCGTCGTGTATCGTTGGAAGTTGCAGGTTCATTCATGTGGTGTGTGTATAGGTAGTTGCAGTAGGTAAATTGAAACAAGTTGTATCGTAATCCCGTATCTGGAGTTTAAATATGGGTACACAGTGATGCTACGAGAAAAATTTACACGGTGTTGCATCCTATTGTATCAGTGAACGTAACGAAACAGTAGTACGATACGTAGATATGTTGCGTATCTAGGTATTGTATCACCGTTGCATATCAGTGGATAAGGGAGAACGTTACATAGATGCGTATCAAAATATGATACAAAGAAACGCAATGTCTCCGATCGCTCATTTGGTGGTTTTTCGCCGTCACATCAAAGAAAAGATATGATACAAACTAGAGTTACATTGGGATGGGTCGTGTACCGTTGCAAGTTGCAGGTTCATTCGTGATCAAAATGCTGGGAACGTGTTGTAATGTTTATGAATAAATTTTTGCATCATGGGGTGGGCTAAAGACTAGTTGTATCGTAATCCCGTGTCTTGAGTTTAAATATGGGTATGCGGTGATGTTACGAGAAAAATTTACGCAGTTTTGCATCCTATCGTATCAGTGAACGAAACGAAAAGGTGTTATGATACGTAGATACGCAACAAATGGATACCCACCTTAAAATGGATATCCACCTTTAAGGTGGGTATCCATTTGTTGCGTATATTTGTATCGTATCACCATTGTGTATCAGTCGATACGGGAAAATGTAGCATAGTTGCGTATCAAAGTATGATACAAAGAAACGCAGCGACCCCGATTGCTCATTTGGTGGTTTTTCGCCATCACATCAAAGAAAAGATACGATACAAAGTAGTCACATTGGGATGTGTTGTGTACCATTGCAAATTGCAGGTTCATTTGTGATCAAAATGTTGGGACCGTGTTGTAATGTTTATGAATAAATTTTTACATCGTGGGGTGGACTAAAGACTAGTTGTATCGTAATCCCGTGTCTTGAGTTTAAATATGTGTATGCGGTGATGTTACGAGAAAAATTTACACGGTTTTGCATCCTATCGTATCAGTGAACGAAACTAAAAAGTGTTACGATACGTAGATACGCAACACATGGATACTCACCTTAAAATGGATATCCACCTTTAAGTTGGGTATCCATTTGTTGCGTATCTATGTATCGTATAACCATAGTGTATCAGTCGATACGGGAAAACGTTGCATAGTTGCGTATCAAAATATGATACAAAGAAACGCAATGGCCCCGATCGCTGTTTTGACGTTTTTTCGCCGTTACATCAAAGAAATGATACGATACGAAGTAGAGTCACATTGGGATGGGTCATGTACAGTGATGTGAGCTGGTAATTTACCGGTAAATAACCGTGGTTATTTACCGTAATTTACCGTAAAATACCAAAAATTAGTTACCGTAATTTACGGGGAAAATTACCGTAACTTACACCGGTAAATTACGAAGTAAATTACCACATTTTATAGTAATTTTGTTTATATTTTTTACAAATAAAATTTATATTTTGGTGACATCATCTTTCATCTAACATCTAATGCTAAATTACTGTGTTATTGGTAAATTACTGGTAAATTACGGTAATTTATTGGTAAATTACGGTAATTTACAGGTAAATTTCGGTAATTTACTGGTAAAATACGGTAATTTAAGGTAATTTACGGAATATTTATTACGGTAAATTACCACGGTAATTTACAAAACAAATTTATTACCACGGTAATTAATATCGGTAATTAAAAATCGTAAATTACCGCCGTAAATTACCAAAAATATAAATTACGGTAATTTAACATCACTGGTCATGTACCATTGCAAGTTGCAGGTTCATTCGTGATCATTGTCCTATGAATAAATTTTCACATCATGGGGTGGACTAAAGGCTAGTTGTATCGTAAACCCATGTTTGAGTTTAAATATGGGTACGCAATGATGCTACGAGAAAGATTTACACGATGTTGCATCCTATCGTATCAGTGAACGAAACAAAATGATGATACAATACGTAGATACTCAACAAATTGATACCCACCTTTATAAGGGGATCGTCTGTGTCCTAAATGCCGTGTTCAATAAGAAAATAGGTGTATTTTCGTGCAATGAGGACCAGCTACCTTTTTCTTGGAATTCTTTGTGGATCTCAACCTGTTTGTCAAAAAAAGGCAATTAACGTAACTTTGACTTTCAATTTTTGCCAACGAAATTAGTTTACTAGTAAATTTTTTTCATTCAGTTCAAATGGGTGACTGGGCATAGCCAGCCCACCATTTTTGGTACACCCTGTATAGTACACTGTAAATGAAAACAATAAATTTCATTAGCAGATAAATTAGGTAATAGATTTATTGTTTCCCACCTGGGAGAACAATTGAAATAAAAATGAAATTGTATCCTACATTTCATCAAGAAAAACCACACTCTCACCACTGACTTCCCCTCTCCTTCTCTTCCCCCTGTAGTTGTCTAATCCACTCCGCCCCTTTCCAACTACACCTTTCTAATGCATGTTCCCACGTTTCCTCCGTTATACACATTCTACATTTCCTTCTGTATTCACTTTTCCAATATATTCCACTTCTCATTTCCCAGTCTAAACCTCACCTTCTCTTCCTTTCCTCTCTTCTGTAAATATCTGGGCAACCTTACTCTTTCCTCTGTTTCTTTTACCACGTTCTGTCATAGTAGTCTTCTGTTCTCCACTTCTGCCTCTGCATAACATCTCTTAGTAAAATCTCTCCCTACTCTCTTCCTACTTTGATATATCACTTCTTCCCTTCCTTATTTCTTCCCAATACTGTTTTGCCAATTGACTACTGACTCCACCTCTTAACTTTTCCTCGTACTTCATCACTCTTTTCCCTGCTCTGGTTCTCAGCTTACCTCACTTTGTTTCTTCTCTTACCACATACCCCGGGTTTATCCATGTCCATCTTATATATTTTTCGTGAAGTCCTACCTTCTTTATCTCCTCCAATCAAGTCCGAAACTCCTTTTCCCCATTCTCCAGACTTGTTTCACTGCTACTGTTCAATTTCCAAATTGGTAGAATTTGGGGCCATCTGATACAATCCTGTCCGGCTGTTTCGTTGATGCCATCCAGCCATCTCTTCTGGGTCTGCCAACGCTTCTCTTGTTTTCCCAGGATCTCCAACAGCTCAATATCCTGTATGGGTCCTGAAGGCAGCCCAATCATTCTCATAATTTTGCCCCAATTTACATGTTCAGGGAAATCGTAAAATAATAATAATAATAGTTTATTTTCCCTCATCTGTAAATATCATTAAAAATCTATGTTCGGTGTGAAGGATGATTACGAAAATAATTTCGCACATGTGTCATCTTTTTTTATTACTCTTTAGTTTTTGCTTTATGTTTTGTTTATGCGCGTGTTTTTCTTACTTTAATTCATAGTCTTATCAGGAGTCCAAAGCCAGCCAAGGAAATAGATAATGACTGTGATATGCCAGAGGTGACCAGAAAAGATGACGACACTGATATAGAAAGTTTCGAGCAGGAAGAAAAAAGGATGGAAGAAGAAGCAGCTCATGTAAGTTTCTTCATGGTATTCGTATGTTTTTTTTAATATTTTATGCTGTTTTCTTTATGAGCAGCCTGTGGATAAAGAACTGGTATTAGAATATTATTGTCAAATTACGTGATCGTATCATATATATATAATTTATGTGTTACAGGAGGCTGAAGTGAAACGGTTATTAGAAGAAAAAGTACAAGAAAAATTACGTAATTTAGAGAATGGTCCGATCGAACCAGCGCAAGGAGAGGGTAGTCAGTCAGAGTGGAGTGAAGACGAAGACGGCGGTGTATCAGAGCCTTTACTCAATGATCGTGAGTCGACTGGTTATACGACTGATGATCCTGCATTAGAAAATGTGTCCATGATGAATGAAACCGGGCTTACTGATGCTGAAGGTTTATTACTCCTTTCTTCTCAATTTCGTGTTAATCAAAAGTATTTTTATCAGGAGCCCTCAGTGATGTCAATTCAGCTTATAACGACCATAACCACGAGTGCGATCTAGACGACAACACCAGCATGTCTTCTCGTGCTTCTTCTCGAATATTCGACTCGGATGCGATGATGTCACTCGATTCTCTCAGCGCTCTGTACGATTCCGAATACGATAACTGCTACCGTACAGATGACGATCTTAATGCTGTACCCGATTTGGAAAGATTAAACTATTTTTCAGTGCCTGCGAATGATGTACATTTGGCGAACATCAGGTCGATGAGTGAAAGCATCACTAGAAACTTTGGACAGCCGCGTAGTGAAACTGATCCGGATAGTGATGTTTGAAGGTGTGTGGTTTACGTTTATTGAGAATTTGTGGGTTTTATTATGAGCGATTGTATTTGAATCTCTTGATGATATTCGGTGGTTAAAATTCTTTTATTGTAGTGATTTTTAGTGAGTTCGAAGCATAAGGTTCTTCAGAAAATAAAGATTAAATTATTTGTATGCAGATTGAAGATTTGTATGTTACGTTTTCGGCTATAACTTCCAGCAACTTCTTTCACGAAATCTTAAAGTCACTTTGGTTAAGATTAGGTCTGTCAGCGATAACCGGTTAATTGGTTAACCAGTTTTTTACATTTTAGCAATTAACCGTAGATTTTCGAAGTGCAATAACCGATTATGATAACCAACCGGTCATTATAATATGGAAAAATATGGTATATCGACTTGATTTTATTTTCAGTACTGAATCGATTTGATGTGATATGCATTGAATCGTTTCGAATCGATTTGCATCGACATGTACTGAATCGATTCGCATTGAATCTTTTCGAATCATTATGCAATGAATCGATTTGAATCGACATGCACTGAATCGATTAGCATTGAATTATTTCGAATCATTTGCAATGAATCGATTCGAATCGACATGTAATTAATCGAATCGAGGAATTATAATATGGAAAGATCTGGTATATCGGCTTGATTCTATTTTCAGTACTGAATCGATTGATACGCATTGAATCGTTTCAAATCGATATGCAATGAATCGATTTGAATCGACATGTAATTAATCAATTTGAATCGAAATCTACAAAATATTAATAATAATAATAATAATAATAATAATAATAATATTTATTGGAAAGTAACAAATTACAATGAAGTAACAAATTACAGCCAATTGGAGAAATTCAGTTACACTGATTTTCAATTTCTCCCCATCACAGTACAAAAAGTAAAAATAAGAATACAACTCAAAAACAATAAGCAAGGAAGATATGTTGACCAATAAAAACTAATTTTCAAAGTGCAATAACCGATTATGATAACCAACCGGTCATTATAATATGGAAAGATCTGATTCTATTTTCAGTACTGAATCGATTTGAAGTGAAGCTCATTGAATTGTTTCGAATCGATTTGAATCGACACGCATTGAATCATTTCGAATCATGCAATGAATCGATTCGAATCGATTTATTACATGTCGATTCAAATTGATTCATTGCATAATGATTTGAAACGATTCAATGCGAATCGATTCAGTGCATGTTGAATCGAATGAATTCATTGCATATCGATTCGCATTTAATCATTTCGAATCATTATGCAATGAATCAATTTGAATCGACATGTAATACATTCAATGTGAATCGATATACAATGAATCGATTTGAATCGACATGTAATTAATCAATTCGAATCGAAAACTACAAAATATTGAGGAAGATATGTTGACCAATAAAAACTGATTTTCAAAGTGTTATAACCGATTACGATCACCAACCGGTCATCATAATATGGAAAGATCTAGTATATCGGCTTGATTCTATTTTAAGTACTGAATCGACTTGAAGTGATACACATTGAATCGTTTCGAATCGATATGCAATGAATCGATTTGAATCGAAATGTACTGAATTGATTCGCATTGAATCGTTTCGAATCATTTGCAATGAATCGATTTGAAACGACATGTAATTAATCGATTCGAATCGATATCTACAAAATATCGAGGAAGATAAGTTGACCAATAAAAACTGATTTTCAAAGTGGAATAACCGATTATGATAACCAACCAGTCATTATAATATGGAAAGATCTGGTTTATCGACTTGATTTTATTTTCAGTACTGAGTCGATTTGATGTGATACGCATTGGATCGTTTCGAATCGATTTGCAATGAATCGATTTGCATTGAATCTTTTCAAATCATTATGCAACGAATCGATTTGAATCGACAGGCTCTGAATCAATTCCCATTGAATCGTTTCGAATCATTATGCAATGAATCGATTTGAATTGACATGAAATTAATCGATATCTACAAAATATCGAGGAAGATATGTTGACCAATAAAAACTGATTTTCAAAGTGCAATAACCGATTACAATGACCAACCGGTCATTATAATATGGAAAGATCTAGTATATCGGTTTGATTCTATTTTCAGTACTGAATCGATTTGAAGTAATACGCATTGAATCGTTTCGAATCATTTGCAATGAATTGATTTGAATCGACGTGTAATTAATCGATTCGAATCGGAATCTACAAAATATTGAGGAAGATATGTTGACCAATAAAAACTGATTTTCAAAGTGTTGTAACCGATTATGATAGCCAACCGATCATTATAATAATAATAATAATAATAATCTTTATTCGTGCTAATATGTACAAAAAATACATTTACACCCGTCAAGAACAAAAGTATTAACAATAGCAAGAACTAAAGCGTAAATTCAAAGGAAAGATCTGGTATATCGGCTTGATTATATTTTCAGTACTGAATCGATTTTGCAGTGATACGCATTGAATAGTTTCGAATCGATATGCAATGAATCGACTTGAATCGACATGCACTAAATCGATTCACATTGAATCGTTTCGAATCATTATGCAATGAATCGATTTGAATCGACATATAATTAATCGATTCAAATCGATATCTACAAAATATCGAGGAAGATATGTTGACCAATAAAAATTGATTTTCAAAGTGCAATAACCGATTGTGATTACCAACTGGTGATTATAATATGGAAGATCTGGTATATCTGCTTGATTCTATTTTTCGTACTGAATAGACTTGAAGTGATGCGCATTGAATCGTTTCGAATCGATATGCAATGAATCGATTTGAATCGACATGCACTGAATCGATTTGCATTGAATCGTTTCTAATCATTATGCAATGAATCGATATCTACAAAATATCGAGCTAGATATCTTGACCAATAAAAACTGATTTTCAAAGTGCCATAACCGATTATGATAACCAACCGGTCATTAAAATACGGAAAGATCTGGTATATCGGCTTGATTCTATTTTCAGTACTGAATCAATTTGATGTGATACTCATTGAATGTTTCAAATCGATTCAGTGCATGTTGATTCAAATCGATTCATTGCATATCGATTCGCATTGAATAGTTTCGAATCATTATGCAACGAATCGATTTGAATCGACATGTAATTAATCGATTCGAATCGATATCTACAAAAAATCGAGGAAGATATGTTGATCAATAAAAACTGACGAATGTGAATATGGAAGATGGATTGATGAGAGGTTAAGGAGGATATGCCAAAGGTGGGAGTAAGTAATGCAAGTGAGTTAGCAACAGACAGAAATGAGTGGAGGAAGAGCAGTGGGTCACTCGTTATTGTAGATCAAAAATTAAATGAGGACTAATCCACCTCAGAAAGCACGATTGTGAGGGCCTCGGTAAGAGGCCATTCCATTTCAAAATCAGTTAAACCAATTTTTCCAGAAATCGTCCGGTATGGTTACAGCTATTCGTGAGATGGGACATGCATCATCAGTTTCCCCACTCGAACTCAACAGTCGCATCATAATAAGTGTGAGATTGCTTTCTTGCCGTTTTGCAAAGTCGCATACATAAGGATTATTTTTTAACTGTATGGGTGAAATAGCGAAACTCTGGTTTATATTTCAAAACTTGTACAATTAGCCAGCTGTAAAACGTGGAGCCTCATCTTAAAATTCTGTTTTATTGCAGATATCTCGACCTGTGCCTGAGTTAAAATACTAATAACGTAAACTAGATATTCGCATCGTGGTGCTTCTAGCCATTGACAAGGACTGACTTCTTTGTGATTTAAAAAACTAGGCTCTCTATATTTAAGAGCACCGCGTAAATTGGTCGATAACCAAAGATAGCAACAGTTATTTGTTCGTCCTAGTTACTCGTAAGGTCACAAGAAACCTTCTTTTTTGTAAATATTTTGTGAAAGAGAGTTAGTTGTAAATTTTTAACTTGTATGCAACGGCTCTGCTTCATTATTTGTAATTTTTAAGGAAAAATGTGCAAAATTTAATTTTTAAAAAGTAGGCGAGGTCTCATTTTGTAAATTGGACTTTACAGGTTCGTATGGAAGTTCTATTACATGTATTTTAGTGCAATTATTATACATCTGCAATTTTACGTTACCAGAAAGTGTAGTAGTTGTTTATTTTTTATTATCTGCAATATGTACATAACGACGTGTTCTTTTTTTTATAATTTTTTCTTTTGTACTTAAAGTTGTTTTTTTAAATTTATTCGCTGGTTGACTTCCGTAGGCTTAGTTGTTCGCAGTTTGTTTTTGTAATTGTCTATTTTTTTATATATTATATCTACCACGCAATATTTTTATATAGAAAGGATTTTTGTTTAGTTCTATATTTAATGTTCATTTTATTCGAGTTAATCTGTGATCGACATTAGCCGAGGACTTTTAAGGTTTTGACCAAGAAAAAAATATTGCAAGTCTGAAAATTGACTTGGGCATTGCTGATTAACATTCTAAAGCTCCCAAAAACTTCGGTGCTAGCTTCATCGACTTTTGCACATCATAAGCGCAAGTCACAACTGTCACTTAATGGCAACAAGTGAATAGATCATTTCAGAATGTCATCACACAATTGACCGCTGGAGGGCAAACATTTCTTTGTTTACAGTTTACACATAACCTACGAATAAACTGTCATTTTCTAAAGCTATTAAATAATTAATATGCCATGGGTAAAAGCCTTAAAAAGGGAGGTTTTGAGCGAAAACCAATTAAGAAATTGGCAAGTATGTTCTAGACATTTCATTTCTGGTAATAAAAACTTAATTTTAACTTCCCAAATAATATATGAATAAATGTGTGTGCCCTCCAACAGCAAATGGCGGCCTGTAAAAATCAAACACTATTATGTTTGCTGGAACCAATGCAAATCTACTTATATAAATGACGGAGGCATAAAAAAGGAGCTTGGAGGTTTTGACTTGGAAAAACATTTACATCTGAAAATTTGTGGGAATGTCCTCAAGGCAACTACAGATTAAAACCCTCAAGACCTATAAAAAGGTTATCTGAATTAGGGCATGTATGTACATGTATAGAAACCAATCAAGAAGACGGAAATGTTGAGGTTAGGATAAATTTTAGTTTTCATCAGAAACGTAAAATTTTTATTTTTATATGAATACCTAAATCCTCCAGATAGTTCTAGCTGTCAAAATAAAATCGGCAAAGCCTAAAGGACGTTTCAGTCAATTTTCAGATTTACATTTTTTATAGGTCTTGGTAAAGTTTAACTTTTAGCCTGAACTACATACGTTGTGTACATAGTTTACACGTTGGGGGTAACATGAATGGATATTCTTTTTCTTGTTTAAAATGTAGCAATATTATTTTTTTTGAGGATTTTATGTGCCTACTGATACGTAAGGACATGTATACTAAGATTTTATTTAGGTAATTTTTCTTGTAGCATCATGTAACATTTTAATTGTTTCATATCATTCTCTGTTTAATACTTTTTTTGTTGTTTTTTTCTACTTTATCTTAATATTATCATACAATTGTATGTTATAATGTTTTTAATAATTTATTAGACACATAATAAAATACATAATGTGAGTAAAATTTGTCTTTTATTTAATGTACACGTATTTATCGTAATTAGAAAGTAAATTAATTATTCGTTGTTCATTTTCGACCAAGAACGTCTTGATACGTTATTTGGTTGAACCGGCGTGTTGGAATAAAAATCATGTTGCAATTCCTCCATCTTGTTTAAACCGGACATTCAGTAGTAGTAATGTAGCCATTGCAATGCAGATGGCGCTGGTCCTTCAGTTTATTCTCTTATTTCTAAATAGTAAATAATAATTCAAAGATAGGACCGCCGACTAATCCTCCCAGATTTATTTGTTTGCCACCAAAGCAAAAAACCTTGAAAATTTCAAGTTGCAGGTATTCCATCTAATACCAATCAAAATAGATTGTGACTGTATTTTGCATAATCCTAATCCAACTTTTGGACGATAGGTGGCAGCACTTTATAGACAGTTGTATAGAGTACGACATTATATGGGCACGAAACTTGGACAATAGAAGAAGTGGATCGAAGAAGAGTAGAAGCGTTTGAAATGTGGTGCTACAGACGCATGATGAAGATACCGTGGATAAATAAGGTTAGCAATGGGGAAGTATTAGAAAGAGTTGGGGAGAAGCGACCGGTATGGAAGACAATAAAGGGTAGGAGAGATAGGATGGTAGGACACTTTCTAAGACAGGAAGGAATAGTTCGCGACATACTAGAGTCAGAGATAGGAATAAAAAGAAGTAGAGGTAGACCTAGATTAGACTACTGCTTTCAAATAGTTAGGGATGTAGGATGATCTACTTTTAGGGAGATGCGTAGGTTAGCTCACGATAGGAGAGGATGGAGGTGCGCGTCCAACCAGTCTTCAGACAGAACCTTATGATGATGATTAAGAAAACAAGAATGGAATTCAGTCCCACCGATTTCGACTTTAATCAAAATAATTTCTCCAACTTTTAGGTTACTTCGACTTCTGCTGGGTCTATCAAGACGAAATAAATGCCACTCGATAAAATACCCTAAACACGGTTTGTAATAGAGTATTTTATTCAGCTCTGAACGTTTTTCCTTGGGAATCTTCTATTCACATAGTTTAAACATGGTTTAAACTTCAGGAATAATCGACAACTGTCAAAAATAATGGGAGGTTCTCTAATGAAATATAACCCGACGCCACTTCTTTTCCAAGATGAATGACGCCAGATTTTGACTTTTTTCAGTTTTTTAAATATATTATAGAAATGAAAAGGGTCACCATCTTCATATTACAATTCCAAGCTGTAATTGTTCAGTCTAAAGAGGTTGCAGCTGTGATAGAAACCAATCATAATAGATTGTGACTATATTTTGCATAATCCTAATCATACTTTTGGACGATAGATGGCAGCACTTTATAGACGTTTGTCCAGTATTTCTATTTAACAACTGATAAAGCCCACCCTTAAATAATAGGTGATTCGGTATAATACAAAAGTCATTAAGTAAATAGATGGCTTATTAAATGTTTTGAAATAATTGTTTTTTATTTGAGTAGGGTGTTAGGTCATAAAAAGCTCTCCGAACAACGTTGTCACGATGGGGCTTTGCCACGAACTGCCATATGGTAGTTACACCACTGGTAGACACTCCCTTTAAAAAAATAATGAATGAACAAACATAATAGATTCGTTAGATCTTAGCAAGCTCCGAAGTTTGCCGACTATGATGCAGCTGTTCCATATTGCTTTCGGCAGTAATTTCTATCTTGTCTAGGCCTAGTGTTGTCTTCGAGCACCAGATAGCAAAATGTGACGACCAAGAGCACAAAAATCACAAAATCACAAAAATACACAAAGAAGAGAGAGAAAAGAATAGAATCTAATTAATTCTTATTACTTTTGGTTGGGTCTGATTCATCATCGCTGAAAAGCGTTTTTGGGTACTTTGCGGGAGGTATGGTAAAAAATCGGAAGCCTCCCGCCTAATTTGGGAGGATTGGCAACCCTAAGACCATATTCAATCTATGGGTCTCTGCGACCAATATATTGTTCGTAACAAATATTTAAATCAACGCCTTCAATTATTATATTGTAAATAACAGTGGCCCCAACACTGAACCTTGTGCAACATCACCCACAACTCGAAAATAGTCTTAAGGGTGCGGAATTTGAGCACCAAAAACAGGACACGTAGACACATTTTTATTCCAACACCATTCTGAAATTGAAGTAGATACCAATAAAAAAAAGTTTTATCAATAAAGGATCAACTTAGAGACTCACACTACTTTTATAGTAATATTTTTCGTTCGCCTTTTTTGCTATTTGTACATTATTGTAATTAGAAAGTGGGGTTGTCTAAGTTAATTATTCCTTATTCATTTTCGACCAAGAACGTCTTGATACGTTACTTCGTTGAACCGGCGTGTTGGAATGAAAATGTTATTGCGATCTCTCCATCTTGTGCACAGTAAACTGGACGTTTTACAGTAGTAGTAGTGTGGCCACTACAATGCAGATGGTGGTGACGCTTCAGTTTATTCTCATATTTTTAAATAGAAAATAATAGTTTAAAGATAGGATCCCCTACTAATCCTCCCAGATTTATTCGGTTGCCGCTAAAACAAAAACCTTGAAAATTTCAAGCTGTAGGGGCTCCGTCTGAAGTAGTTGCAGCTGTGATAGAAACCAATCATAATAGATTGTGACTATATTTTGCATAATCCTAATCACACTTTTGGGCAATAGGTGGCAGCACTTTAGAGACCAACAGCTGATATATCGCAGCCTGTAAGTAACTCTGTAAGTTCTGCCTTTTAGAAACAATTCAATCCATCTGAGGACCCAACCTACTCCATAATTTTTGATCTTGTGGAGAAGCCTCAAAAAGTACCGTGTCGAATGCCTTCTGGAAATCCAAATAGACTACGCCAATGGGAAAGTTTTGTCACATAATTTGTTCATTCTTTTAAACAGACAAGCAGATTGGTATCACTGACCTTGGAATAAATCCTTGAAAACACCTTGAATGTATCTCAGTCTGAAATGCAAAACCCACGGATTTTAAGTCCGATCCCCATGGTATGCTTTATACCAAAAAAAAAAAAAAAAAAAAAAACTATGGAGACCACAAGTTGTAATGCATTTGTAGTGCCAAGGAAAATGGTATCCACGATATGACGTCTCCTTCTGAAAGGTCCGTGTGTGTTAGTTTAGATTTAGGTATAAGATCAGAAAAATAAAAGACTATTTGACAGCTTTAATTTTATTATAAGAAACAAGTATTAATACAAAATCGACAGACGCAATCAGCGATGTAAATGTGACAATGCCATAAATCTACACGTTACTATAAAATTACACGAACTGTCATGGGCATATTTTAAAAATGAAATAATAATAATCATAAAAAATTAGTTAAAAAGTATGTACAAGATATACAAAAAAAAAACTAAAATGCAAAAATTGCAAAACTTGGACTGCTTACTCTTTGCCCAGGCTAATATTACTTCTGTTTTGACTTTTACATCTCATCACATAAAAATGAAAGTATTGTACAAAATATACAGGCCCAAAACACGGCACGTAAATCTTTGGGTTACCAAAAAATAATACATTGCTTATGCTGGATGTTTACAAATAATGAAAATATATACAAAAATGTATACAAAATAAATGAACAATGGAAAAATGAATGAACGATGAGAAGAAATTAATTTAATATAAATAAAATTGGAATAAATAAGCGAGAGTTCGCGTCAAGCTTTCTTACTCAAAGCAGCCTTTAAGTCTTCGAGTAATATGTTGAACGGTACTGCATTCATGCGCTTTACGGGACATCTCATTTCCTCTGCTTCCTGTGCGGCCAGTTTATCTGCAACGCGTTTCCAATATTTCACAATCGATGCATAATTTATTAGTTGCAGATCAACAGTTTTACTGGTTTTATAGAAAAGTGCCGGTTTTTTCGAGACATTTATACTGATGTGGCTGCGCTTGTGAAGAAATGATTAGAAACTTCAACAGAAAAGGCAGTGATGAAGTACTACATGATTGGAAGGTAGGAATGATAATATTGGCCTACAAGAATAAAAGAGGCAGCAACTTACCTAAGTCTGAGTATTGAGTCTTGCAGAACGCCCTCCGACCACCAAAACTGAGGTCATACTTAGGTTTCAGCGGGTCGTCGTTCCCACGCTCTAAAGCAGCATAAGCATCCTGCTTATTCAAGAACGTCACGAACCCGTAGTTATCACCCCTCTCTCTAAAATGCACACTCACTTTGGTGATCGGCCCAAACGAACGAAACCTTCGCCTGAGAGCTTCTCTCGTCGTCGAAGAACTAATTCTTCCCACGTATATGACTCTGCGTTCTTCTACTTCGTTGTCGTCGTTGCACTGAGATCTCTGTCTGGGATAGGCAGACGTTGGTCGAGATGGTGAAGACGATCTGCTTAAAAATGTATTCACATAAACCTCGTCATAAACAAATATAAACAAATATAAACAGCTACAGCTAAACAAGAGATTAAATAAAAATTCAAGATAAGACGAAACTTACCTAGAACGACTCGACGAGCATGTCGAACAAGATTCAGAACTCGTATAACGAGAAGTTCGACATCTGCGTTTTCTGAAAGAAACTTGCATTAGTATCACGCCCAACTGCCAAACAAGGTCAGTCCCACCTGTGGTAAGGCTTGGAGCTGCTAGAGCTGTCACTGCTGCTGCTACGCGACCGTCTCCTCCTCCGCTTTCTCCCCGCAGCAACCGAAGTTTCAACAGTCTGCACGGCTGAGTCACACATTTTAGGTTTCACTTTCGGCACATGCACTGTCCTTCTGTTTTCCCATGGTTTTCCGAGAGTTCTGCCCGTTACACTTTGCATCGCACTTTTTATATGTTTACTTTTGGCTTTAGTCACACTTTCCATGCAACATTTTATGAGCGAGTTATCACTTATTTTAACGTTTTGTAGAAGTGGCTTTATTTCTTCTATTACTGGTATGTTACAGAACGAGCTCTCCTCAGTATTTACACTTATGTCTATAATTTCCTTTCTGATCAGATAACAAGGCTGCCGTTTGGGGCCTGCCTCTGCTGCAAGGGATTGGGGCTTAACTGCTATTGCAGGGAGTTCTGCTGATGTAACTTTAGATGTGGAAACTCCCACTGCAGAAAATTGTGGTAATGCAGTAACTGGTGTTGCAGGGAGTTTTTCTACAACTGTAACTTCTGCTGCAGGTTGAGGTATTTGTGCTGGTGGTGCTGCAGCTCTAGATGGGTTGACTGTTGCTGGAGGGGGTTGAGCTAATGCTGTCGTTTCAGACGCAACATCAGTTTTTGATGAACCTGTCAAGTTGGATTTCGTGTTTTTAATGTTAAGTACACCTGCGGCCAACTTCTTTATTTTTTCCTGGTATTTCTCCGACTTGGTTCGTTCGTCTTCTTCCTCTTTTATTTCGTTTTGCGCATTACCGCAATGATCAGCCTTTTCTTTACTTTGGACCACCACGATGGGTTTCCTCTTCTTATATTCCGCCAAGTTAAGTTTACGTTTCGGTTTTGGTCTAGCGTCACTTTCTGGATTTGGCTTAATGGTATTCACTTTAAGCAATGAAACCATTAGTTTGCCATCGGCATTTTTTACGGTAGGCTGGTTTCTTAAGATAGTCCTCTCATCCTCCTCAGCAGACCCAAACCCAGAATCTATCTTGGGTTCTTTAGAATAAGGTGATTGCACGTTACAATAATCGTGATCCAATCGTAAAGCTTCTAAACTAACCATCTTCTTAATGTTGCTACTTGTTACAGGGCTGCTAGACTCAACAGGCCTGTTATTCCCGCATTTCTTTTTGTTCGAGATGGGCGATATGAGGGGGACCGGTTTCCTCTTTCCCAATTCTTTTAATCTCTTCACAACCTCCGGTGGTAATGATTCTATGATTTGTTTGCTAGTCGTCGCTTGAGATACGCGCAATTCAATCTGATGAATTTGCGGCTGAAGCCCGGGAGGTTTAGAGGAAACCGATGAACGGCAAGTTTTCTCTGGGTCTTCAGGGCAAGGAACTTCTTTTCGAAGAACAGGCATTTGTGGTTCTGTATTTTAAAAAGAAAGAGATAAGTAAAGACTTTCTAACACTCATATATTATGTCATACTCGAGGTCATACTTACCTAGGTACATAAGAAATTAAAGTGGACTGTACTTTTGTGGTCATTTCCACATAATTTTTAAAAGAAGTTAAAGAAATACGCACTTACCTAATTCAGTCTTTATTTCCCTTTCTGTCAGCACCGTTCTCCATTTTGCATCCGGAAAACAGAGTCTTCCTGCGATCGGTTTTGGTTTTCCTAATTGTACGTCCAGGAAATTTTCTCTATTGCTCCAATCCGTCAGTGCAGTCGGATGAATATCTGGAGTTGCTTCAAACTGGTCCAATAAACTGTAGAGATCTGAAGCTTCCAATACTGTAGGGCTGCCATCCTGAGACACGGTTTCTACATCTACATGGTCGTCTTCAGACTCAGGCGGTTCAGACTTCACATACACAACTTCTTCAGATATAGGTTGCTCAGATGCGAGACTCTGGGATTCCACATCATCTTCGGACGGAACAGATGCATCAGACTCGTCAGAATCATCAGATGAATTAGAAGTATCCGGTGCATCAGATTCATTATTAGATGAACTTCCTATGACGTAACACTGCTTCTTAATATCTATTTTTTTGCCGGTAGTAGTTCTTCTAACATTAATTTTGGGAGCTACAGGTTCTCCGGCACTTTCCTTACTGACATAATTTAATATGTCAAAATTCTTCTCGTCAAGAGGCGACTCATCCACAAATTTTTCAGATTTACATGGAGATGAAGGTGAATTATTTGGAGATTCAGACTCTTCACTACTTTCCGTTTTGATATATTTCATTATATCGAATTTTTCGTCACCCAAACAATCAGTATCTTCGGTAAGGCACTTGTGTAATTCTTCAGATTCATTGGAAAGTATAGACTCCTCATTACTTAGTTTCTTCATATATTTTGTCATGTCCAAATTTACCCCAAACAAAGGGTAAGAACTAGGTAAGAAAATGTCTGTTGACTCTGAACCTGGATGATCCATTGAGCCAGTAGACGGATCAATGGGTGGTATAAGACAGATATCATCGAATATACTTCTATGAGGCACCTGAAATGTTTTATTCGTGTTTTATGTGCTCTAACTGAGCTGACCATGTTTCAGAGATTTCTGGATATCAGGCTCGATAGGTACTCATTTTGAAAACGTACTGCAGGTGTAAAAATTATTTGCCCGTATACGATAGACGAGTGCGAGCTCCGATATCTCAAGAAATATAACCAGAAGCAATTAAAATAAATAAATAATATACATACATCTTCGAACATACTGTTAAATTCAACACTGTATCGAGACGAAGTAAGTGGAGAACTGCACGATGCATTTAACGAAACTTCTTCAAATTCAAATATTGGCAAATCTGGCAATCCAGTATAAAAATCGCTTCTCTGTGGAGCAGCCTACAATAATGAACGAAAAATTAGGCATGAAATTGACCTGGAGAAAGTAACTTACCAAACACGAAAGGTATTCGTCATCTGAAAAAATATACTCGTCAACTCTCATCTTGGCAAGGCCCAAAGAGGGAATTTACTTTTAACGATTTTGTAATTACGAACGCAAATTCATAAATGACATGAACTAAAAAGGATAAAAGAAACAATAAACAACATTTTTGTGCCTCAAATAACAGTCTAAATACCGTAATCACACGTTTTACGTAATATATCGGCGAGCATTTCCAGGAATTATAGGTTATATGACAATCAGTGCATATTTTCAACAATTACTTACCCAATAGCGTTATTGCAGCCAATAAATTATCCTTATTACATAGCACCCTCGTGTCTCCAAACAATCACTTTATACACTTGATGTTTTAACACTTAACACTTAAGTTATTGTAAAGTAAATCTTAAAACTGTCACACGTGAGTACCACCAAAACCAGTCGCAGTCATTCACTATCACTAGCCCGATGCCCGAGTCGCCGAGTTCGCGTAGCGCAGCGTAGACGATAAAAATGACAGACGTGCAAAAGCCAATCCGATCAGGTATCGACTGAGTTTGGCAAGGCGGGTAATCTTATTTTTATGTTTTCTTGGATACTTCGGAGGACCTCGTCATTTACAACCCTTTAAGAAGGGGTAAAACGGTAAAAGTACTGTAAGAGAAGGGAGGAAATGCGATGTTTCTGTACAGATTGCTCCATGGATTTACGGATTACTTTAGCAACCCTACGTTTGTTTTTGTAAAAAATCCGCTAAGTAAGGGTAGCAACACCTCTTCAGGAATCACAAATGATACTCTATTGTCTATTTTAATGATAGTTTGGGTAATTACAATGTTGAAAAAACATTTATTTCGTCAAATGCAGAAATAGCAAAAAAAGAAAATTAGGTAGTGGTGAAAGACTTTGAGACCAAAAATGTATAGTTCACACTAGATAATCTCTTCCACTCTTTTGGTTTGTATTTGAAAATTCTCTTACGGAAATCATTTGTGTTTGACATATTATAGATCGTCATGTTCCAGTATTTATTATCAAATTGCAAAACTCCGCAAAAGATAGCATAGGTACAGAAATTACTTATCTTTTACTGTCTGATTTGAATGTTTACCACAGCAATTTCAGTATGTAACATATTTTACCACATGTTATCTGAAGATAATTTCCCGGGTAGATTACATAAAAAACGGGCCAGTTATTTCCTGCAAACAATGATTCAAGAAACTGAAGACTTGAACAAATTTCTTCTTTATTCGTTATTCAATGTGCTATAGCCAATCAAAAAATTCCCATTGTAGCATGAGGTTGCCATGACGCGGAAAAAACGTAAAATTTATACCTATTTAGTTGTCAAGAAATCGAGTATGTATTGTACGTTTCTATAGCAACGTTCGTTCAAGGGCTGCTTCCTGTGTACACTTATCTAGACTAAGCGGTTTAATCTAGCAACTTTCTATCAGTTTTTGCAGTTAAAGTATGTACAGTATTCCACCCTCGAATTATATGAACCCCATTACTTAGTTTTTTCAACGAACTCGTATCTAATTTTTATTTAGCTGTAAATTTCCTTTTGATTCTGTTATGAAAAACATTTTCAAGCATTTTGCCCTTCCAGAAAATGTCCTGCCATAGAAAGAAAATATAACTTTTAATAAAAATTTTTAACGAAAAATTTTAGGTATACCTACTGTCCAACACAAAAATATCAATACACACATTATTTAAGTTTTAAAGCAATGTCGAAGGATTTCTTAAAGCCCCTAAGCTAGGTAAAATATTCTGAGAAATTTGCATAAAGGAAGTCGACAACACGGACCTTAGGCCCTTGCAAGCAGACATAACAAAGTTTATGACGCTTTACAACGTCTACCAACATTCCTTTGGCAATTTTGCCAAAAGCACAGTGAACAAGTTTTGAGGACAATGAATTTGCTTTGGTCAAACACAGGATTTATATCTTTACTTATATGATAAACACAATATAGAGTCCTTAATTCGAATAATTTGCAGAAAATTCTTCAATCTTCCACAGCCTTACAGGACGTTCAAGGTTCTTCGCTATTCTTAGTTCCTAAATATAATTTCTGAGACAAAAGCTGTTAAGTATTTCGAATTTAACAATTTTATTTGTAAGTAACTATTTACAAATATTTACAATTTATAAGTGGTTTGGATGCATACTTAAATTTACAATAAACAATTAATAAGTAACAAAACAACCAGCAATACACAATTTATTTAACAACTAACAATCAATTAACGAACACTAAACAATCGAACAATACATATCTAAAATTTGAAACTTCTCTCAGTTAACTTTTCTAAATAACGGTCAATGTCACACATGCAATCATCCTAGTTTCTACTTCCTAGTATTCACTATTACTCCCAAAAAGTTTCTCACCGCACCGTCAAAATCGCACTCGTCCCGTATGTAACATCAAACACTTAACACTTTACTCGTGTATATATCGCTTAAATTAGATACTCTCGCCTTTCTTTTTTTCCAATCACTTCCTAAAAGAACCGCATGTCGCTTGCATGCCTTTATAAATATATCACCTGTAGAAAATTCTCGTCATTTCTAAACGATTAATTTAATTTAGAAGGGGGCAGTTCGCGCATAATCGCGCTTCGAAAATTTTGGCAAAATAAATAAAAGTGGGTGTACTAAAACATCCATTTGAGCAAATAAATAAGTACCTATTCAAAATTTTACCCTGTTCTTGTTTATTCTTGTTAAATTTCAAAATAATATTGATACCAGGAAAAGTTAAACTTCAGTTACCCAGTACCTGCCTAATTTAAAATTTACCTGCTAACCCAAAGCCCCGACGAGAGTCCCAATGACCATATCACAAAGGATTTGCAGGTAAAAGGTAAAACTCATAAATAATATTCAAATTTTATTCTTTTGCAATTACCAGATTAGTTTAAAAACCTTTTTTAATCCTTCGGGCGTCAAGTTTTCGTTTATTATTTCACTACCTACTTAAATTGTCTGGAATGCAAACTCTTTCAAATTTGTATATCCGGAGAATTTGTACATAAGTACACTGAACACTGTACATGCATATAACTTGACCTAGGTCTGGTTGGGTTCTTAGAAAAGCATACTAAAAGGAATCACATTTTTGTCTAAACATCATTTTAAGAATTAATGCCTAACTTTTTGAGTCATTAAAGTGAAACTTGCGTATATTATTATGTAACCTACCTATTTAGAATGGAGTTGCCATTTAGAATTTAATAATAACAGAACAATTGGCGCCGCCGTGGTTGTTGAGAGATAGGTAGTTTAAATGTTTGTTTATTTACCCAGTTGCTTATTTAAATACCTCCTTACTTATTTCTAATTTCTTTCCTTGGGCGTTGATCCCTGGGCAAGCATTCTTCAAAACCCTAACTACCTGCCTGTTTATGACACGCCGGCGCTCTTTACCAAAGAATACGAACTGCGGGTGCAGGAGCTAGGGGGTGGTTTACGGCTTTGTAAATTCGTAAACAATATTGGCTAGAATTAGAATTTGCACATCTGGAACTGGGAATTTTCCACGATATTTGCTTTTGCAATTCATAGGCGCCCCGAGAATTTTTGCGCGGGCTCACATTTCCATAAATAAATAAAGAAATACACAACTTGACAGTGTTGTGATTTATTGTTGGAGTATACAGGTTTATTTTGGTCATCCGACTCAGATTAACGGGGAATTAGGTATGTCAGAATAATCAAGCAAAGTGAAATCTGGTCAGGTCAGATCAAATTAAGAATCTATTAAGAAATTGCATTTTATGCACAATTATCCCCATTTAAAATATTTTAAGACCCAAGTACCCCATGCCGACGCCTATGATTCTCTTCCTCAATATTAGTACCCTGAGGTTGTAAATATATGTACGTCTGGTTTTAGAAACCTTTTATTCGGGGATTCTAAAATTACTAGAAAGTGCATTAGGTAGGTATCTACTTGAACCTTTTCACTCATAAAATGGTTTATGGTTGTTTCAGTTTAGAGTTTATGAACGCGCGGAAAAAAGTACCTAGATTACTTATGCTTATTTGATTAATATTATTTATTTGCAACCGTCAAATTGTACGTTCACTACTGGTGCGTTTACGAACATAGAACACACCCATAATAAAATGTGTTGTAGCCAATCAAAAATTACTAACGTATCATTATCCAGATTGCTGTGGCGTTTCTATAGCAACGTTCCTTCAAGGGTTACTTCCTGAGTACACTTATCTAGATTGAGGAGTTTAATCAAACCTTAAAAGCAACTTTCTATGAGTTTTTACAGATGCAATACAGTTCATCCTCATTAATAATAGCCACCATAATCGCCAGTGGAATAATACTATTTTTGACTATGTAAATGTGCATTAAGTAGGTACTCTTATTTTCGAAAACGGGTCAATTGGTTCCTTCATAGACAAGAAAACTTTTAGAGTACCTACATATTTTAATGTCGATTTTCAGCGAGGCCAACGAGAAAGATTTTCTCGTTGGCCTCGACCTTGAGAGAACAAACTTTTCTGCCCATCATGTCTGGGTATCGGTAAGTTCACAATGTTTGAAAATGATTTAAACTAAACCTATGTTGGAATTTTTGGCAACATGGGGATTTTCTTTGAGAGCCCTCATGGACTTAGTGGTGTTAGGCGATGGAAATTATCGATGCTGAGTAATACACTTTGGACATTTGTGCTCTGTATTGCTACACAATTTTTATTGCAGCAACATAACCATACCCCACAAGGAGTCTAGAAACCCAAAGCAGGATTTATTCCGAGATTCCGGAACAGGGACCAAACTGGACTCTACCAAAAAAAAACTGGTTGCACAACTCCATATTTGGTCCCAGGTCTGTTTAATCCTAGAATTTGGAAATGCTTGGCCACAATATTTAAAAAAGAACTGCTACTTTCTGAGAATGGGGGTTGTTGTGGAAGGAATTCCCAGTTTACTCCGTGAATATTTAATAACAATATCATCTACCGGCAAGGAGCCGGAGGCTGCATTTACAGTTCCAGGAACTCTTTCCACGAGGGTACACTTATAATCAAGAGATGGTTCTAATTTTATTTCAAAATGAATTTATTCTTTACGCCAACATTTATTTGACCTTAGTCATATAGGTATTTAATTATTATTGTGCTCCGAATATTTATATAAAAATACTTACCTACCCATAGTTGACTCTTATTTGCATAATTTCTTTTGGGAAATCACATTCAAAAGTTGTGCATTATTATGATCCCAGGGTTACTTTCAGAACCTTCGGGATTAGCCCTGGGTCTTGAAATTTGGAACTGTGGAGTCTCGGGAATTTAGAAACCCTAATCCAAAGTTACCTTCGGCAGACCTTAAATTTTCATACTCCTGGTTTGCTTTCAGTTTCAAATTTTCAACAAAGTAATGATTGGACAAGTAGAATTAAAAAAATAACTATGGCAAAGGTTTAGCCCCATTTCGTGCGTTCCCGTTTCGGGTGTCAATGAAATTTGTGCCGTTTCGTGCGTCGTCCCAAACCTCTACCTGGTTTGAGTGCCGTTTCGGGTGCTGACCTGCTGATAATGCAGTAAGCCCCTAATTCCAGTTTATCTTTACAACACAACTTCAATGCGGAATTGTATGTTGATTTCGCTCCTATTGTTTTCAAATGTTTTTGTTTTGGGGGTGGGGGGCTTAAACGCTTAAAGCTTGCCCACAGACCAGAAATAGTGGGCCGTGGAACCACTTTTTTGGCCGTATTCAGTGACAGGCAACTATAAAACAAAGCAGTACGTTTTGTATGCCTTTATTGCAATAAGTACCTATAACGCACGAACTGGCACTATTTAATTACCCAGTAAATTCTTGACGCTCGAATCGGCACGAAAACAGGTAGAAACCCAAAAACGCCCGAAACGGGAAGATACTCTTGCAGGACGTCTTGATCTCAAATTAGCCTCTCTTAGCTTATTGCGGTCGGTTTGGTCACTAATTCTTGTTCCTCTTGCCCTCACGAGATCTTCCTGAATGTCCCGCGCAGTATGTGTGCGATTTCGAAGAGCTTGCAATCGCAAAAACGCTCATCATTTTCTGTAGTTTTCCTCCTTCGACCAGTTCCTGGTCTCGTTACGGTACCTGTTTCTCTGTATCGATTCCAAAGCTTCCACACGGTTCCCTGTACAACCCCAAGCTGCTGTGCAACATAACGTTGTGAATACGTTTCCTGAAGTAATGTGACAGCTCTACTAACTTCAATCTGCGTTAATTGTTGAACCATTGCTTCTTGTAAATGTCAGACTGGTATAAAAATTGTTCGACACTAAAATCGCCCACACCCTGCTTAAACATTTATTCTTAAGTCATTTTGTTCGTTTCATTTTTTGTGCGGTCTTCGAATATTCGTGGCTATAAGTTAATTATAACAGAGAGCATTCGCATAAAATTGTCTAATTACATACATATTTCAAGTTTGAATTAAATCTCTCGAAATATGATAAAAATATTGAAATTCAAAAAAGTGACTACCTACTTTTATTATTTGAGTAGTGTAGTTAAAAGGTCAAAAATTGATCTGACCTGACCTGGGGAGAGCAACTAAACGTGGACGGGGTTGGATGTTATCAATATAAAATATAAAGTAAGAATGAAAATGTTTTTGCGTAATGAAGATATAAAGACAAGCAGTTGTATCCAAAAGCATCAATGATTCTTCGTTTTCAATACGAAATTTTGCAGTTCTATAAAACAAATATGGCTACTTCCAGCTGGTAAAAATTTGTCGTCAATCTAGAGCATTGATCAGACTAAAATAAAATCGTAGGGCGAGTCGAATTTCTATTATCTACAGTCAACCGCTCACATCATTATAGGTATGCTTTGGATGCAGCTTCTCAATAGACAACATCGCAGAACGATCATTTACTCATGTACTCAGGTTACGCTACGCCCCATGATTTTATTTTAGTCCGATCAATGCTCTAGATTGATGAGGAGAATGGTGTGATGACTGGTACCTACCTAACTATTTTTTAGCTTTTAGTACATTATCTGCTTCATTATTATGTTTCTTTACAATAAAACCGTTTAACTTAAAAATTTTTTTTACTTATTTTATATTCAAATTTTTAGTTTTTTTGTTTTGTTATTATTTTTCTAAAGTGTACTGTGTTCTACTTGTCAAGCCCTTTCATTTGATACTCATATTGAGGGGATTGAGAACAAAAGTAATCCGCCATTTTGTGGTGGCGGCCATCTTGGATTTTGCATTTTTCATGGTGCACTGTATTCTACTAGTTAAGCCCTTTCATTTGGTACCCATATTGAGGGGGTTGAAAAAAATATCTAATCCGCCATTTTGTGGCGGCCATCTTGGATTTACAATGATACTGAATATACATAATTGTATCGTCATCACAACTAAAGGTGTGTACCAAATTTCAGATCAATCGGTCAACAGGAAGGGGGTAAAATTTCAATTACTAGATTTGACCCACACAAACAAACAAACAAGCAAACAAACAAACAAACAAACAAAGCAAGCTAAATAAAACCGTTTAAAAATATTAAGAATATAAAATTTTATTAAAAATTACATTACACATAATTTTTATATACACAGTACATATTTAAAATATAAATTTCATTTTATATACAATCAATAAAATTCCTTAACTTACTAACATCACTATTTTAAACTTTCGTGCCATTAGGCTGCAAATGTTCGCCTATCGTAACTTGCGTAACGAATGGCCCTCTGTGCTGCTGATTGTGCGCATAACCCCTAGAATTCGGATATCGCACATTCACCGGTTGCTGCCTTGGCAACGAATTGGAATTCACATCTTGCAACATCTGGGATTGCTGCGGCTGCACTACATGGACGGAAGACTGATTTATCCTACCCCCTTGGGTGTTCAGAATTGTTTGAATACTTTCGTACTCATAGAAATTCGAAACGGGCCGCATTTGATTTTCTCCGTGCTCTCCTCTTGGCTGACGTTGCGAGTGGTATTGATGCTGTTTACGACTGAAAATTAGTCAGTTAGCTATAATAGTTGCATTATTAGAGAAAGATAATTGTGGTCTGTACTCTACAATAGTAGATTGAAAGATGAAAACAGCAAAATAAAAAAAAAACAATTACAACAACTTATAATAAGTACATAATTGAAAAAGCAGTAAACTATATGAACATCCCCCCCTCCTTGAATGTTAAAATCATGCAACAATTCAGTGCAACACTACCAGTAGACAAAAAGTTAAAGAAGAGACAAACATAAAACGAAATATTAATAATAAAAGATAGAAGAAGAAAAATAAAAATACAGAGTTCCATTCTGGTTTGCATAAAGTGAATAGGTGCATACCTTTCTTCCTCCACCTTCAATCTCTGCTGCTGCACCTGCAGACGCATCTGCACTATCTGACTGTCAGACAGAGTGTCTTTGCGGCTGCGGGGGACAAAACACGGTTACATCATCAAAACATAAAACATTCAACAACGTTACGCACACATTATGCACGCTAGTGACTGTAACACGTGCCACGTTATGGAGGCGCTTGCTGCATGGTGCAAGTGCGAAATATTCATGCCATAAAAATTCATGCCAGTAATAAAATATTAATCACTTTGTGTTTGTGAGTAATGCAGATGGTAACCAAAATAATCGATATTTATTTGGTGTATAAAAAGATATTTGCATTTAAAACTAGTTTTTGTAAATTTTGTAAGGACTTTTGAAAAAACCAGTGAAACTATTTTTATGGCACAAATATACATTGATATTAATTTTCAATCATGCGGGATACAATGGAATGAATGTTAGTTAGATGAAAAATGCAACAACCCATGTAGTAGTTCGTGGTGGTAGTCACAAAACGTTAACAACTATGCACCAACACCAAAATAATTTATAAAAATGATAATTACCTTATATGGGTCTGGAGTTCATTGTAGTTCACGTAATGGGTGAAAGGCACTGCGGCAGAAATACCAGATCTGCTGCCCGGCCTCCCGAATTCACCGTAACGGTCGTAGTGGTTCATTCCTTGCTCCATTCGCTGTAGAAACAGACACATAAAAATGAAACTCCAAATTGCCGAATAGATTTCCAGTTGACTTACTTGTTGAGGAATATGTTCGTACTGGTTGTCCCTATCATCCAAGACGTAATGAGAATGCCTATGGAGAATTCTTTGATTGTGTAATTTCCCAGGCGTATTTCTATCCGGTCGTCTCATAACGTGATCTCCCGGTAAATTACTGTTTCGATATTTAACAGGTGGCAGAACCGAATTTTCTGGTATGACCTGCAAAATGATAACACTAACAACCGTAGCTATCCTGAGCTAACCTACGCATTTCCCTAAAAGTTGAACATCCTACATCCCTAACTATTTGAGAGCAATAGTCTAATCTGGGCCTACCCCTACCACTTTTTATTCCTATCTCTGACTCTAGTATGTTGCGAACTAAGCCTTCGTGCCTCAGAAGGTGTCCTACCATCCTATCTCTCCTATTCCTTACTGTCTTCCATAAATTTCGCTTTTCTCCAACTCTTTCTAATACCTCTCCGTTGTTAACCTTACTAATCGATTATGCCATAGGGAATATGGAAGCATGAGAAAAAGTAAAGAGCCTAAAGGAGGAAGAAGACATGGATTCAGACCACTGTTCACTCATAAAAGAGAAACATAATATGGAATCGAGAAAAAACAGGGACAACGAAGAAATAAAAGTGATAGATTGGTCAGAGGATGGATAGAAGAATATTAGAGGAACATAAAGGGGAAAGAAGTCAGAGGAAATAATATGGGGAGGAGGAAGCAATAAATGATGGGAGAGAAAGTGTAGAGACAGAAAAAGAGAAGTGAGGAGAGCAATGAAGAGGAAAGATAAGTACGGGAGAGAAAAACGGCAACAAGAATTTATGCAAGAATAAAAAGGAAGGTGCAAGATATTATAGGAAATAGAAAATGTGAAGCCAGAAGGAAACATATGGGCAATAATAAACAAAGAGAGAAAAGGATGAGGATGCAATGGATGAAGAGACAGATAAAGAGGTACAAACAGAAGGAATCAAATTGGAAGAAGTAAGGGCCATAATAGATAGCTTAAAAAAGGGAAAGGATTTACAAGAAGTATGGATACATTGGGGTGAAGAAACACTGGAAATGATAAAGAAAGTAATGAACAAAGAATGGGAAGGCAAAGGATTTTCGGAAAGAGGAAGCAGGAGATAATTGATTCAATAAGGAAAAAACAAGATGGAAGAGATACAGATTGGAAGAAGATAATCCCAGAAGCACAAATGGAATTCAGATAAGGAAGAGCTAGGTTGGAGAAAATTCTCGAAAAGATTCTGGAGCTCCAGCTTCGCGTGCACCTGGATGCTTGTGGCGTACTGCCCTCAGCGCAATCAGGTTTTAGGAGGGGACATAGTTGTGCTACTGCTTTAACTGAGGTAACAGATGATATTTTTCGAGCTTGTGATAGTAATAAAGTTACCGTTCTCATTTTAATTGATTATTCGAAAGCGTTTGATACCTTAAATCACAATATTCTTATATCCATGTTACATTATGTTGGTCTTGCTCCTGATGCGATCGGTCTGCTGTGTTCTTTTCTGTCCGATCGGGTTCAGTGTGTAAAATACAATAAAAACGTGTCTCTACCTTGTAACCTCATATCGGGTGTGCCTCAGGGTAGCATCCTTGGTCCTGTTCTATACACTATATATACATCGTCATTTCATAGGTCGCTTTCACATTGCAAATATCATTTCTATGCTGATGATATTCAAGTTTATCATTCTTTTGAACCGTCTGATGTTATGCATGCCCGTGTTCTTATAAATAGTGATCTAGATAAACTAGCTTTTATTTCTAAACAACACCTTTTAAAAATAAACCCCAAAAAGTCATGCGCGATTTTATTTGGTAGTGATTCATTTAGAACTAGTACTATAAACCAGTTGGTCTTAAAAATTGACAAAGAGATCATACCTTTTAAGGATTGTGTTAGGAATTTGGGTTTGTATATGGACTGCAACCTGCGTTTTACTCAGCATGTGAACCTCCTATTGAGAAGAACTTATTCGGCACTCAAACTTATCTACAGTCAAAGACATTATTTAGACCTGAATACCAAGAAAATGCTCTGTGATTCATTAGTCCTGTCACATTTTAATTTTTGTGACAGTGTATATGGTCCTTGTTTAAATAGTGTTGATGTGTTTCGTGTCCAAAAGGTTCAGAATTCGTGTTTGCGTCTAATATTCGGTATTAGAGCACGTTCTCATATCTCTCACAGGCTGAAGGATGCTGGATGGTTGAATATGTACAACAGGCGTCGCCTTCATATGGTCTGTTTCTTTCTCCGGATTATTAAAAACAAAATACCCATATATTTATATCGGAGACTTGTTTTCCGTGCGGATGTCCATAGTGTTGCCACGCGGCGAAAGTCTCTTATGCTCACAATTCCCAGGCATCGCAAGGAAATATTTAAGAGATCTTTTTCCTACAACATAGCTGCCTGCATGAATAAGGTGAACCGCTTGAATTTGTCTCTTCCTTGCCATGTCTTCAGGAAAAACTTTCATCGGATCTTGCTTGATCATCAGTAGACCATTATGGTGTTTCTGCATAATATATGCTATTGATGTGTTTGACTTATGGGTTTGTGCTCCACTCTCTTTCTTCTTCTTCTTTTCTCCTTCGTCGTCTTCTTGGCAATTTCTACTGCTCTTCCTTCCCTTTCTTTTTCTGTTGTTATACTTATTCAGCTTGTCTTTTCATTTCATCTCATTCATATATTTCAAATATTTTGTAAAATTACCTACCTGCTAATAAGTGTAGTATAATTTAGTTAGGCCTGTATGGGAGATCAGACTTTGCATACTCTTTGCGGATGCAGATGTCTGAATGCTGGCCTTTTAGCACCAAAATTAATTTTTTCAATTTGTGTATCTTTATTTTCTGTATTTTTGGTGTTAATAAATGTATTATTATTTTATTATTATTATTATATAGGTACAAAATGAACCACTTAATCAGAAGAGAAGTAAGAAAGAAGGGTGGGAAAATAGCATGCTTCGTAGATTCATAGGCAGCTTTCGACATCTTAAACAGAAATAAAGGAAGAGAATACAAGAAATACAACAGAGTAAGTATTGGAGCAGAAGTCAGACAGGGATGCCCTATATCTGTTCAATATTTTTCTGTCAGACTTGGAGGTCATGAGAAAGCAACAAGTAGGAGGAGTGGCGATAGGAAAAAAAGAACTAAAGCAGTTGCAGGAAGCATTTAGAAAAGAAAACAAAAATAATTAGGTTTCCCAAAGGGGGTGGAAGAAGATGAGTGGAGAGATTGGAATGGAAGGGGGAAGAACTGGAGGAATTAGAAGCAAGTATCTAGGATTTACGTTTCAAAAGAATAGAAGACGAGAAAAACAAGTTCGAGCTCTCAAAAACAAAGATGGGGAATTAATAAATGATAAAGAAAAAATTAAACGAATACGGAAAGAACACTTCAGTAGCCTACTGTGTAAAGAAACAGAAGAAGACAAGAATATTGATTTAAATAAAGACGATATAGAAATTGAAGAAATTATAGAAATAATATCAAAAATTAAAAATGGTAAAACACCAGGCAGTGACGATATAATCGGAGAGTTACTAAAGTATGGGGGCAAAGAAATTCAATATGGAAAAATGAAGAAATGCCAGAGGAGTGGAAGAGGGGAGTAATAACGGAATGGAACCCCAGTGAAAGAAGAGCAAGGGGAGGCCCAGAATGAGATGGTATGATGACGATATGAATGATCTAAGAGCACCGAAAGTGGATAATTGGAGAGAACGGAAGGGGATTTGGGAAGTTCCGTGAAGAACGACCAAAACCCAAAAGGGTTGTAGTGCCAAAACAGTCCATTTATTTTCTAAGCATATTTTAACATACCTGAACTTGCTCGGCATGCCTGTGAATATATCCATGCCTTTGATAGATCTGCTCCCGTTCTCTATCCCTTTGTTGTTGTTGTTGATGTTGTTGCTCTTGAACTCTCTCATTCGCGTCACTCTGCTGAACGTTCTCGCTATCCTGACAACCTTCTGCTTCATTCGCCCATTGATTAGGATCTCCCCCATTAAAATCAATTTTTCTATGTTTTCCAAATCGGAACATCGAACCTATACCTTTAAATATGCCCGGTTTCTTTTTAACTGTCTTATGCTTCCTGTCTAAAGCTGCATTTAACGACGACTGTCGGGGGCCACCTCTTACGTTACTGAAACCGTCGATGATTTCTCTCTCACCTTCCGTCGGTGGGTCTAATAACCAATGTTTCTTGGCACCTACATGGACAGGAATGGTTATAGATACTGTTGGGAGGAAAGGAGATTACTTACTTATTTCACTTCGATGATTTGGGTCGACGATATGTTTGTTGTAATCCTTATCGACAGCAGCACGGAAACTCTCCTCGCAGCCTTTTCCTCGAATTACTTTCAGCCAACCGGAAGGAGCTCTGTAGCTATAGGCAGGGTCTCCTTCCTCTTGCATTTGAATCTGCAAAAAAGTTGTAAGTTTCTGGCAAACAAAAAACATCAGAAGTTTATTTACTTCTTGAACCATGGTTTGCAACGATTCTAAACTCGAAGACTTCTTCATCCCTAAAGAAGGCCCCAGTTGACCCAATTTATCAGCATCTACAATATAATTGCCATAAATGCCTTCGTAATTTTTAAATTATTATCACATAAACGAGCAACATAAACATGAAATGAAATCGGCTTACATTCTGGATGCTCGGATGAACGATTAACACTAATGATCGACTCCACTGATCCAACTCTCACCAAGTTAGCTGTTGTTAAAACACAAACCAAAAATTAGCACTTATTGGCTGTTATTCACAAAAACAAACATAGAAAGCAAAGAGTCACATCACGAAACACTTACGTTCTCTATGTTTGTCTCTTTCCTCCCTCATTTTCTTCGTCTTTTGATACGTATCAGTACTTTTCGCATCTAATGTTGCATGCCGCTTTTCCGACATACTTTGCCTACCAAACGCATCCCTTGAAAAACCAGCAGGATTTTCCAAAGACAACTGGCTTGCGTAAGTGGCATCAGCTCCTTGTATCGTCGTTTGTGATGATGTTTCAGTACTTTTATCAAAATTACTACTGGAAAGACTCGCTTTTCCATCAGGTTCGTGGTCGTTTCTATTTTCTAAACTACCGTTAGAAACATTCATTGCAGGAGCTTGACTCGGAATATTAATTCTGAAATAAAACAAGAGGTAAATTAAACAAATATAAAAAAAAATTAAAAACGTACTTTGTATTTTGTGGCACAACTCGAGAACCATATTCATCTTCAATTAAAATCGGCTCAGCGGTATTTACATTGACCGTTGTACTGTTCGAACTGCCAAATGAATTTCCTATCCACGACTCGTGTGCAGCCTAAAAATTACAAAACGTAGCAAAACCCATATAGACCAGGCGGCAGGTAGTTCAATAAGGAAATAATTAGTGGAAAGCTGGAAATGTCTCTTTATTTGGACCCACTTATTACTGTTCTAAGTTTTCCCCCTCGAGCTCAAAGAACTAACCGATTTTCAGTTTTTTTCAAATATCTCTTAAACCATCAACTTTATCAACAAAATACTTATTATCAAAAATAATCTAGACTAAATTTCGAATAAAAAAGTCCTTTACCATTTTTTTCCAAAATTAACCGGTACGTCGCTACGGCCGTTCAAAGTGGAGCCCTTTTTGGTCATTGCATGTGATTTTTATTTTCGGCAAGGACCAGAAATGGCGCCACTTTGAACGGCTATAGAGGCGTACCGGCTAATTTTAGAAAAAAACGGTAAAGGACTTTTTTATTGGAAATTCATTCTAGATTATTTTTGATAATATGTATTTTGGAATCAAGAAGAAATAATATTATTATAAAGAACGTGGAAATAGAGGGAAGGGAGGTACCAAGGGAAGTGGGAGATTTTATAAAGGATAAACTAAATGTCCAAACGGAAATTAAAGAAGCGTACCAAATTAGGAGAGGAATTATACTGGTAAAGATGCAGAACTGGCAGCAAAAGATGGCTATAATGGAAAAAAGACGAAATTTGAAAGGAACAAAGATATACATAGATAATGATATGACTGTACAGGAAAGAAAAATCCAAAGTGAACTAAGACAGATGGCAAAACATCAAAATGAAAACGGAAATGAAGCAAGGGTAGGTTATCAGAAAATCACTATCAACAACAAAATATACAGATGGGAGGAGTTGAACAAGGATGAGGGATCAAAAAACTGATGAAGGGAAGAACAAGGACGGATGAGATGATGATGAAACATGCGAGTAAATGGGACAAACGACGAAGGAATAAAAGAAATATATTAAGAGTGAGTACTTGGAACGTCAAGACAATGCTGACAGTTGGAAAAACGGAGGAAATAGCAGGAGAACTGATAAAATACAAGATAGATGTGGCAGCATTTCAGGAAACAAGATGGAAAGACTATGGCCAAATAGATAAAAGACAGTACACACTACTGTATTCAGGTGAAAAACAACAAGGCAGAAATGGAGTAGCTTTCATGGTTACAGACAGAATGAGGCGCAACATTATAGAATTTAAACCGATAAATGGACGGATAGCTTATCTGAGATTAAGAGCAAAACCCTTAAACATATCAATTATAAATGTATACGCACCAACAGAAGCCGCAGATGAAGAAGCAAAAAATGAAATCTACGAACAAATAGAAAAACTTCATAATCAGGCACCTAAGCAAGATACAATAATCATAGCGGGAGACTTGAACGCTCAGATTGGAAAGGAAGAATATTTAAAATCAGTAACGGGGAAACACACTATTCACCAAGTAACGAATGACAACGGCTTCAGATTGTGCAATATAGCGACTTTATTAGGGATGGTGATAGTAAGTACGAAATATGAACACAAAAGAGAACATAAAATTACTTGGATGTCACCAGGCCAAAATTACGGCAACCAAATTGACCACATTTTAATAAATAGGAAAAGGGAAGCTACTGTTACAGATGTAAGATTGTTTAGAGGTGCCAATGCTGATTCGGATCACTTCATGGTCATTGCGACATTGAAGCAAAAGGTAATAAAAACCAAGAAGCAAGGAAAGCAACGAAAGTGGAATATAGAAAGACTGAAGCAGGGAGAAAAGAAACAGAAATACCAAGAATATTTAGAATCAAGATTTGAGAATGAAGAAAGACTACACACAGAAAAGGATGTAAACGAGAGATGGGACGAAATAAAGACTCACATTAACCAGGCTGCGCTTATGGAAATAGGAACGGCTCAAGAACACTGTCGAAATGCATGGTGGAACGGAGAATGTAGGTTGGTTGTGGAGAGAAAGGCAAATGCAAGGAAGGGATGGCTACAAACCAAAAAGCAAGAAGATAAAATAGAATATGATAGAAGGAGAAGAGAAAGCAACAGAGTTATAAAACAAACCAAGCAAATATGGATACAAGATAGAATGGAGGAAATAGAGAGAGAAAACAGAAACTTCAACTCTAAGAAATTTTATCAAAAAATAAATGAACAAAGGAGGCCACTGAAGAATAGAATAAAGGGATTAAAAGATAGTAATGGGAAAGTAGTGGAGAGCGAAGAAGAGGCTATACTAGTGTGGGAAGAGTATTTTAAGAAACTGCTGAGAGACGACGGGGAACCGGAGTATGACGAGGAAACAGAAGGATCTGTTGAGAACATAGAAGAACCAACGATAGAAGAAATAATGGAAATCATCAGAAAGAGTAAAAATGGAAAAACGCCTGGAGAAGATAACATAAATATGGAAATGATAAAATATGGAGGAGAAAAGTTGCAGGAAGAAATACATGATCTGATCAAAAAAGTATGGATTAACGAAAGAATGCCGGATGAATGGGACAATGGTACAATTATAGCAATTCATAAAAAGGGAGATAAAACGTTATGCAAGAATTACAGAGGTATAAGACTGCTGAACAATGCGTATACTGTCAGGAGTAATTCAAAAAAGACTGTACACATACGCTAAAAAGTTAATAGGAGAATATCAATGCGGCTTCGTACAGGGAAAGTCAACGGTGGACGCGATACATTCTGTCAAACAAATAGCAGAAAAAGCATATGAATACGATCTCAAAGTTGAAATGCTGTTCATAGACTTCAAACAAGCTTTCGACTCAATAAAAAGAAATCAGCTGATGACAGTTCTGAAAGAGTTGAGCATACCGTGTAAACTTAGAGGACTAATGCGAATGACATTAAAAGAGACAAACGTTACTGTACAAACTGAGCATGGAAAAACACGAACTTTTCAAATCTATAGGGGTGTTAGACAGGGTGACGCGCTTTCTGCTACTCTTTTCAATCTTGTATTGGAGTACGTCCTAAGAAGAGTAGACAAAAGAGGCACACTGAGAACAAGAGGAGGGCAGATCATTGCGTATGCCGATGATTTGGTTGTGATAACGAAGCAAAGAAAAATAATGGAGGGAATCCTAGAAGAAATAGAAGTGGAAGGAAGAAGAATTGGATTGGAAATAAACATTGACAAGACAAAGATAATGAGAATCGGCAGTCAAAAAACAACAGGAAGAATACGAATCGGTAGATACGAGGTTGAAGAAGTGAATAAGTTCAAGTATCTTGGAGTAACAATTACAAACAATGGAGAAAAACAGGAAGAGATTCGGGAAAAAATCCAGGCAGCAAATAGGGCTTACTATGCAAATAAAAAGATACTGTGTAGCAAATCCATAAACACAAGTACAAAGATTAAAATGTATAGAACTATAATAAGACCCATACTAGCATACGCTGCAGAAACTATGTCGTTTACTCAGAGAGAGCAACAAATGTTAAGTGTAATGGAGAGAAAGATAATGAGGACAATATTGGGACCCGTAAAAGTTGGAGAAAATGAAATAAGAAGGAGAATGAATCATGAAATAACGGAAAAATTGGATGGAGTGGATATAGTGACAAACATCAAATCCATACGGTTAAGATGGTTGGGGCATGTCTGGAGATCGGGAGCGGACAGCAAAATACGTGCGATAATGGAATGGCAACCGGGCAACAGAAGACGAAGAGGTAGACCAAAGAGTAGATGGTATGAAGAGGTCGAAGAGGATTTACGAAGATTGGGAGTACGAAGATGGAAGGAAAAGGCAGAAAATAGAGGGGAATGGAAAAATATCACGGAAGACATGAAAGGATGAGTCACATACACACACTATGTAATAACGGGGACTAATCCACCCCAAAAACACAGGATTGTAAGGGCTTCAACAGAAGCGGCGAAACTCCTTGAGGAGTGTAGTGCCACATATAGTATATGTATTTTGTTGATAAAGTTGATGGTTCAGGAGATATTTGAAAAAAACTGAAAATCGGTACTTTCTTTCGGCCATAAGGGCCAACGCCGACTTCTCTCGAGGGGGAAAACTTAGGACAGTAATAAGTGGGCCCAAATAAAGAGATTAAAGCCATTTCCAGCTTTCCACTAATTATTTCCTTATTGAGGCTTTAAATACCTTGTAGTAGCTCTCGTTGCGCAACTGCTTATTATTTTTCGACGACCCCGTTAATCTTTGCAATACTGGATTCCAAGTGTGCATTGGACTTAAAGGGGGGTGGCTTAAGGGTTGTTTGGAAGTATCTTTACACTGAGGGTTAAATATGACTGTGTTTGTTGAGCTACCGCTAGTACCAGAATGTTCCGTTCCCGACGGCTCAGTGTCATTCGAATTGTTAGATACTTCAACTGCAATTTAAAATTGACCTATCTTTTAGTAAAGCCTCCTTCACAATAATACACCTACCTGAAGAATTTAAAAGACTAGGGTCAGAATGATTTCTTTGAGCGTTTCTACTGGGACCAGGGGAAGAAGCACTTCTAGCGATAGTAAGCGTGATATTTCCGGGATACAACCCTTCGGTGTGCAGCATAGCTTTACGCAGCGTTTCCATTGCGTCGCTATTAGACTGTTGCAAAAGTGAAATACCGTTAACGTTCAGGAGCTGATCGTTGGTTCGTAAACGCTTGTCTCTCGAAGCGGCCCCACCGTTTATGACATTTTTAATAAATATCCCTAAATCTTGGGAACCGCTCGTCTTGCCTTTAACGCTGATACCGAGACCGGCCTTCTCTGAATCATGCACTGGGATGTTGAACGTCAGGATTTCCCGATGCTTCCAAGGGAAGATGTTGTCTTCTGCTTTGCTGGGAGGCTGTGCATTGGAAACAATTTACGTAAACCATCGAGGTAAAACAAAAAAATTATATAAAAACTAAAAGAAAGACTAAAGTATAATAGACAAAATAAAAAAGAATAGTCTATGAAAATATAAAAGTAAAATGAAAAATGAAAAGCAAACACAAAGACAAAACAATTACGTTACTAATGCTGCTGGCCTCTTGAAACTGTGAAATGATTTTAGCTACTGAACTGCCCTTGTCGGGAGTTCGAGTACGTTGTGCTTGAAGGTGACCCTGCGGTAGAGGAGGAATACTCGGAGGCGTTTCGTTATCTTTAGCAGTATTTTCCGTTGTCTGCACGTCTTCCTTCTCTACGGTTTCACCACCCTAAATGATACAACAACACTAATGTGACACGCAATTGTGGATGGCATACAAGTATGAGAAATAAAATGCAGGAAGATGGATTTATAACTAGTACAAAATAATCGATTAATCGGAATATAATAGATTAATCGATTATTTGATTATAGATTTTACAATAATTGATTAATCAAATAATTGATTAATCAAATAATCGATTAACCGATCAATCAAGTAATCGATTAATCACATAATCTATTAATCGATCAATCACATAATCGATTAATTGATCAATCAAGTAATCAATTAATCACATAATATATTAATCGATCAATCACATAATCGATTGATCGATCAATCAAGTAATCGATTAATCACATAATCGATCAGTTGATTAATCAAGTTATCAGATAATCAAACAGTCGATTAATCAAGTAATCGATCGCTGAAGCTTTGGATATACATAGGTATCTGCTGTTTTACAATACCATCAAAGAATCAAAAGATAAAAGCACCTACACTTTATACGGTTATCTAAATTAATCATGTAATTATGTACGTATCATGCAGAAAAGTAAAATTAAAGACAAAATACTAAACAAAGAAAAAACTTACAATTACTCTCGGGAGACTATTCGATGTGTCTGGAACATCCTCTTGCCTCGACACTACGATCTTTACCTTGCTGCCGGATGGAGCATTTCGTAAAACGGCGACTGCTTCAGCTTGACTCTTACCAGTCATTTCAATGCCATTCACTTCCAAGAGTCTGTCGCCAATTTTTAATCGTCCGTCTTCTACCGCAGCACCCTGTATTCGTAATCATTGAAATTTTATTCTCGAATATACGTATTATAATAAACTCACTTTCGGTATGATGTTTTTGATGTAAATAGGACAATTCCCGCCAGCAGGGTTATCCCTTGTTGTGATACTGAAGCCGAGTCCGTGTGGACCTTTCGTCAATTCCAACTCGATTTTCCTACCGATTTTTCTCGTATTTGCCGTAAGAAGTGACTTTAAGTTCCGCGAAACAGCTGGAAGTTTTTTTGTCGGCGATACCGTCGCCACTTTTGTGTTTGTACTTTCTAATGTCGAAAACAAAAAAATTAGACACACAAGAATTGAAGTATTGTTGAGTCTTACGTTTCTGTTCACATTCCACCATGGAAACGTTTTCTTTATCTTCCGGAAACTTTGGATAAACAGGAGGCGGAGGTTTCCGTAAACTCTCCAAGCCGCTACTCTTTATGATCCTTAACCTCAGTTCGGGAGAAGTGAGGGAAAGTTTAAACATTTCTTGCACTCTAAAATCGCAACAGAATTTTCAGCATTCCAAAGAAATACGCATGTTTAAATCGAGGAAAAATACCTTTGGAATGGCATATTAAGTAAATTTTGCCCATTAATTTCTATAATTCTATCGTAGATTGCTAGCCGACCGTCACGGTCGATTCGTCCACCAGGTTCTATTCCTTGTACTAATAATCCCCTATCTTTACCTAACCTATCGTAATCTGGCACTACGTGAATTCCCAACGGTCCTGGCTCATTTCGGATGATTATCAATTCACCGCTGAAAAATTAAAAACCCATATGTAGTTAACAAGGTGTTAACAAGCACATGGGTGCATTTTTTATCATTGTGTAAGCCGGTCATTGATGGGCTAACCAGGCAGCGAATACCAGCCTCGTTTTGATTTAAATCAGGTGCAGAGTTCTTTAGCACATAATCTAACGGCTTGAACACAAACAAACAACATCACCAACACAGGAAAAATTGCGCAAATCGAACCCTAATATTACACACCAAAAACAACAGAAGTAAATAGACAAATTCAAATAATATGAGCAATTTACCACGAACATTGTATGTAACAAGAACTACATAGGTACATAGATATGTAATTATGCCGCATTTACAATACACTACACATGGAAATAATCTAAATATTTTAATATCAAAATAAGCTCATTTATTCAAATTGGTGGTAATTACGATGAAATAAGTACTTACTAAGAATTAACATCATCTATGGAAGATAACGGGCTCGAGGAGTTGTTTGCTTGGCCCAAAGGTTCTTTTCTTTTGTGCTCTCTGGGCAGGGAAGTACTCGTTCTCGTGTGTGCAGCTCGTTCTGCGGCTTCTGCCCATCGATAACTGAAAATTAAAAAAAATAGACTTGGGGACTTCTGACCCCCGCAATCGGAATTTCTGCCGAATTATTTTCTATCCTCTGAAAAAAATCTGTACTCTTTAAAGAGTAGACGCATATTCTTAGAAATGACACCGGTGATTAAAAATATCCTAGTATTTATAATTTGGTATTTAAGTAATCAAGCAAATCGCTAAAGTAGATGAAATTCTCATAAATTATTGGCGTCATACTTATGCAAATTTCTCAACTGAGGTCAACATTAACTTCCTTAGGTTAAACACCAGAAACATTGCAAATATTTATTTTCTGTCACCTGTAGTTTTCATCCATTGCAAATTGCTGAAATGACAATGTTCTCGCTTCTTTTTATGGTTGAATATATGCATACTTTTGCGTCACACATCTGTTTGTTTAGTTTAACTTAAAATAGCAATAAAAATAAGGAGAAATGGTGAAGAAATAGTGAGATGTTATGGTATAACAAAGCAAAAAGCATAAAGACAGGGCTCCCACTGACCTGACCAGGTGTAACACCCTTTATCATTAATGAGCTAATAATCTAGTAAGAAACAGTGTACTGTCGCATATTCAAGCCCAGTGGAAACAGATATGAGGCATGAACACAAATTAAAAGAAAGAGGGGACTTTAGGGAGATGGGAAACATGTGATAATGTAACATTCTCCAAATAACAACTCACCCTGAGCCGTCCCCCAAAAACTGCATAGAAAGCCTGTTGCTACCATCTCTAGCTATCCTTCTAAACCCCGGATTTTCCTCATCATCTTCTTTGGTTTCCTCATTCCATTCAGGGTGAATTGGAGGCCTCACATAACTCATCGTAGGAGGTTCTAGCAGAAGCGGTGCAGCACTCCACCGTTTTGTGTGATCCGCAGGCGTGGGAGGACCTACTGGTAGTTGGTTTAAAGCTGGTTCACTTCCTCTTCGTACTTGCAGCGCACCGGGTAAACCGGATGCGATCTGTTCACCTGTGACTTCAATATCTGTTCGGGGGTACGATGGGCCATATTTGTGTTCACCATCCTGCAAGATACAAGTACATGAGTAAGTAAACGAAACTCAAAACAATGTTTTTTCAAATGGAATCATATGTGTAACATTTTTTGTTGCAGTTATTTTTTATGTCAATCTTCCTTTTGATTATGTATGAATTTCCATACCCTTTATTATTTCATCACCTGCATATGTAGGTAGGTACATACTTTAATATTCAGAACATCAAATTATCATGAACCTATAATACAAAATATTTTAATCATCCCCTACCTGTACTTACTACATATTTATTTATTTATTAGTTTTATAAGTAGAACAGTAGATGAATTTACGAATTTACAAATGGAATGTTATATAACTTCTAAATCTTAACAGAAGTCAGGACCTCAGTTGCCCCCTTGCCTCTATTTATTATTCTGTGCTTATTTCACATATCTACGATTTAGATTTGCAAACTTTAAATTCTGAATACGTGCACACTTGCAGGTATTAACAATAGGTACTTAAACGAAAATAGGTACAGGTACATACATACTTCGTTTAAGAAAATATTAGTTTACATGCCACAATTTATTCATTCATAAAAGTGACTGGTGAATATTAAACGAAATATTATGGTCAACCTTACTGTCAGATGCCTGCCAAAGCAACAATGTTACTTGTAGGTTTATTTCTTTGATTTAAATTGCTAATATTGTCTTTGAATAAAATAACTTCCTATACAAAGCCAGATGAAAGGAATCAAATCTTTTCTATTTTATTATGCAGACAACAATAAAAATTAAGTTGGTCATGAGGTCTCATCAGGTTTAAAAATCAAATAATCAAGTATAATTATATTAAAGACTTACATGGAATATATCGGGACTGCCAGTGCCGACCGAACTTCCACTGGCCCCATCTCCTCCGCCATGATGATGGGCACCGTCACCGTCTTCGAAGCTGGCCAAAATTTGCTCGCGATCGTCAACTACGTCATTAAGTCGATCGTCAGGGTCCAAAATTCCTCCTCCTTGCGACTGTAGATTATGCACCGACAACCACGAGTCAGGACCCTGAAACAATATTGATATTAAGTATCTATTCGAAACCTTGAGCCCAACTGGCGTCAGAAAAAATCTAATCCTCTTATTGTCATAAGAAGGAAAAGAATGCAGTACATAATCTTATTATGTAGAAGCGGAAACACATGGAGTAAAGTCACTCGAGCTTTGAATAATTAACAGATAACTTCAGTAATAAACTGAATATTATACGCAAAAGACAAGTTACCAATTTAAAAATATCACACAGTAGGCAATAAGTTCTTGCTTGAGCTTTGAAAATTTGACATACCCTTTAAAACTTTGATTATAATTAAAAGTTTAACACGCTCTGACAAAGACGAAGAAAAAACTTAATTAATACATACCCCGCATGCTTTTTTTATTTTAGAACAGTGTGCTCAATTTTCAGATCGAGTGAGCAGCTATAATAGTGGACGATTTGACAATGATTTGTCATTTTTGTGGGGTAGGCTCAGATTAGACTACTGCTCTCAAATAGTTAGGGATGTAGGATGTTCAACTTTTGAGGAAATGCGTAGGTTACCTCAGGACAGGAAAGGATGGAGGCACGCGTCCAACCAGTCTTCGGACTGAAAACTTTATGATGATGTATTTAAAACTCAGAAGCAAAACTGTTGACATTTATCTCCACAGTGACATCACTACGAAATTAATACTTCAACATGATACTTGGTAACCCTACCCTATATTTCAGCAGACCATATCGAAACGTGAAAAAACAACTCAAACAAAACATAGGTATTACTTCAATTTAAACAACACAATTGAAAGTGACAACTTGTTTCATTTCAATACAATTCAAGGTTTTTTTCACAAAAAAGCTCCACCTGTCGAAAAAACCCACGAGACGAATTGTTATTTCCTCAACTTCTTCTCACAAAAGTTATTTTCCTATCCCTCCGGTGTCAATAACTCTGCTATTGTAGTAGTCGTTACTTTTTTCACATCGAAATTGTTCAAGTAGACTAAAAAATGTGTATAAGTAGGTATCAAAGGTTCACGTCTATTACCCGTGGCCTTGAAAGGCTGGTTTTACTTCGCTGACTGAGGCGTTCATTAAATTCTTCAAGTTCAGAGTGCAACACACAATTATTTTCACTCCGTGGAGTTGCTACATTTTATGAGTTTCCTATGTGGTATCGCAGTATCAATCACATCGCACATCTTTCTTTGTATCTCTTGAAATCTAGTGTTTAGGTCTTGTTTCCCTCAATTTATGTACTTACTTATATTTAGGTAGGTTTTGTATCCAAGAGTTCTATCAGAATAGTTCTATGTAATGAATAACTAGGCTTGCCAATAATTTCCTTATCATTTTGATATGACCTTTCGAGAAACTTAAATCAAGAGTAGATTTATAGCCGCAGACAAAAATCTTTAATCAATTTGTTGCCCCTCCTGAGGTAGCCGAAGCAGGAGACGCATTAACTGCCCTACGTTCAAAAAATATAATGGAAGTACTTGACAACCGAGGATTGCAGTCCGTTTCTTGATATTGCCGAGTCCCAGAACTGCAGGTGCAAAAGACATCGTCTCCAATCCACCAACAGTTGTGAGAACTGTGGAGGGAAACCGGAAGACCGCACTCTGTAGCCAAAAATATAAACTTGGGTCACTTCAATTTTTTAAATTTGAAAATGACCCCAGCAGCTGCATTGTTCACCTGTGCCTGCGGTTTATTTTTACACAAAACATAACCATGTGGCATAGCATACAGTGTTCCATGTTCAAATCTGTCTTGATTTTCACCCGCAGAAGGTTAAAATGCTAATTCGACTGACTGAAAACCTTGAAAGAAAGTTTGTTGCCACTGGCGATGCAAATTCCCTCTCGCCAGACTTGATCGTAGACTTTCTCCGCGACCCTCCTTATTATACACGCAGTCTCATTATAAACTGCGTTTGGGCCGTCAGCTGATTGGCCGTGCCCATTACTGCTCAAAAATTTAATAATTGGCCATATTAAAATGTTCCGAACCACTAATTATTTAAGTTAATGGGAACTGCGCTTTTCGTCTATTAATCTAAATTAGTTTACAACTTTCAATTAAAAGTATAAAAAATCTGAGCGTTAATTATGTGAGAAAATTCACTCGGAAAATTCAGAATTCACGATCTTTGAGTAATACTTATACCGTATACCATCAGTTAACTGAGTACGGTTCTATTTTGTATTACTATATTATTATTATCAACAATTCTGCATTTCTATTATACATATACTGTAGGTACGGTTCAGCAATTGAAGATTTACCTGGCCTGCAGTCTCCTTGTTCTGTAATAGACTGATGTTCATCAATATCTGGGAGATAACCGATTCAGAAGCACTTTTTTGTATAATTTTTACAAGGTGGACCATAAATCACGATACCCACTCATGGAGAAGTCTTCCAAAGTGAAAAGAGTGAAGACAGTTGAATTATTTTTCGGACTTCACTCATCAATTTTTGCTGTTATTCAGAGGGCTTAGCACAGCTGTTTTGACGCCCAGCAAACACCCTCCAAAACAACAATTCTTCGGTTGTTGTCATTTTCGACAACAGGGTGATAAAAGATGCACCTATGACTTGACTGGAAGACGACGTTGGACGTTCTGTTCGAATAACCCAAGACAATATGGGCAGTGTTCAGGGGGGTGTTAGGGAGGAACCACAAACATCCACTCGGAGGTGTTCACATCAATTCAGCCAACAAGAAGGCACCACTGTCCGTACATGCGCAAATCTTCTGTGAGAGAATTGACGGCTCCAGATTATTTCCTTAGGGGTTATTTGAAGAAGAGGGTCTTTGCTAAGAAGAGGTACCACGAGACATGGTTCTCCAAATTTTGAGTATAAAGCCACACTTGCATCCTCAGCGTCCTCTCTCGTTTAGACTTCGAAAGTGTATAATTTTCTCATTCCTTGTCTTGTCTACACCAATAGTCTACCAATTTCAATCCTCCCCCTCTCGGTAATGAAACTCGGTTCAAATTTGGACCTCTTTGTTAGCAGTTCTGCGCATTTACCGTTACGTACTTAAAAAGCAAAGTTCAAACCTATTTTATTAAGTAAATTACGCACAAGAACAATTGCGCTGATTGCGCAAAGGCAAATAACAGATTAGCAAAAAAATTCTCTTTGTCCACAAAACGTTATTCACTCATAAATTAATAAGCTCTACAATTCTACGATTACCTATTGTGCTAGTAAATAAACGTGTAAACGTAACAATGTTTGTTCAGAGTAAATGTCATAGTATATACAGTAATATAGGCGTGTACTTTCATTTACAATTTTCAGCAATTTGCTTGTGAGAAAGTGACACTAAACACTGCTATTTCAAGTACCTACATAAAAAATTATGTAGGTTAACAATATCAACAATTTCATGATGGCAGTAAAAATGTGTCAATATAGCTTTCCACGCAGATAGAGATGTAAATTTGCACGTGGAAACCAGCGGTGTGTTTTTACTCGAAAAGGAAAGCATGAGAGCGGTAGTTGTACTCGATGAATGTAACTTGGTATGACATACATCCAGAAGGAAAACAGATCAATGCTTTGCAATATAAAATATCTACTTATTGCTCTATAACGTTTTAAAGCCTCAGCAATGGAGCACTTTTCAAAGTTGGTGATTTTTGAATTTGTAGGGAAAAAATAAATATGACTAGCTTTCTTCTTCAGAATGAGATTAATAATACTAGTATTAGTCTTCTAAATTCCACTTTCAGTACTTATCTGATGTGACTAATTATACTTAAACCCTAAATTACACATTCTAGTTCACGATAACAATAGGAGAGGTGAAATTGCCAAATTCGTTGGCATTTCCTTCATTTCTTTCCGATAAATATAACCACGCATTGTTCTAAATATAAACTCATCATCATAAGGTTCTCAGTCTGAAAACTGGTTGGATGCGTACCTCCACTCTTTTCTATCCTGAGCTAACCTACGCATTTCCCTAAAAGTAGAACATCCTACATCCCTAACTATTTGAGAGCAGTAGTCTAATCTAGGCCTACCCCTACCTCTTTTTATTCCTATCTCTGCCTCTAGTATGTCGCGAACTATTCCTTCGTGTCTTAGAAGGTGTCCTACCATCCTATCTCTCCTACTCTTTATTGTCTTCCATACCTTTCGCTTTTCCCCAACTCTTTCTAATACTTCCCTATTGCTAACCTTATCTATCCACGGTATCTTCATCATGCGCCTGTAGCACCACATTTCAAACGCTTCTACTCTTTTTCGATCCGCTTCCCCTATTGTCCATGTTTCGCACCCGTATAATGCCGTACTCCATACATACGACTTTGAGAGTCTCTTCCTAGTCTCAATATTAACCGTTCTCGAACATAACAGTTGTTTCTTTCTGTTAAACGCAACTCGGCCCTGCGCTATTCTTTGTTTTATATCTTTAGTGCTCCTACCGTCTTGAGTTATTTTACTTCCTAAATAGCAGATATCCGTGACCTCCTCTATCTTCTCATTTCCTATTTGTATGTCAACTGCTATATCATCCGCAAATCTGAGCATGTTAATAGTTTGACCCTGTACGTTAATCCCTGAGGCTGTTCTGTCCTTAACAATATTAATAGCATCTTCGATATATAAGTTGAAAACTAGAGGTGACAATGCACATCCCTGTCTCACTCCCTTCCGGATATCTACTTCCCTTCGTTCCTGCTCACATTCTATAACTGCCTTTTGCTCTTCGTAGAGATTATGTATTATTCTTCTGTCCCTATATTTCATCCCTACCTTTCTCAGCACTTCGAACATCTTCCCCCATTTTACGTTGTCGAAGGCCTTTTCTAAATCTACAAATCCTATATAGACGCTCTTTCTCTTTTCTATCGTTTTTTCTATAATTACTCGTAAAGCTAGGATGGCCTCGCGCGTTCCTCTATTTTATCTAAATCCGAACTGATCTTCTCCTAATATTTCTTCCGCCTTTTTCTCCATCCTTCTTTGCACAATTCTAGTTAAAATTTTTGACGCATGGGAAGTTAAACTGATGGTTCTGAAATTTTCGCACCTATCCGCGCCTTTCCTTTTTGGCAAAGCTACCATGATGTTCCGTTTGTAATCCTCTGGAATCTCGCCTGTCAGGTATATACGACTAACTAATTTAAATAAACGATCTATTACCTCTTGACCTGCGCACTTTAAGATTTCTGCCTGCAAGCCATCTATACCTGGCGCTTTATTATTCCTTAAACTTTTTAGTGCTAGCTCAAACTCTTCTCTCATTATAGGATTCCCTAGGTTATCCCCCTCTACACTGCTTTCGCTTTCTAATATATCTTGCACTTCCTGTCCCGCATATAAGTTTCCTAAATATTCTTTCCACGTATCTGCCTTCTCCCCGCTTTCGATTAGGATATCTCCTGCCTCATTCCTAATGCTTTTGGGTCTAGATCCAATTTCTCTAAAATTTCTCCTAATTATTTTATATGCTTCATCAGTCTTTCCTACTTCGAACTTATTTTCCACTTCTTTGCACTTATTATAGATCCATTTCTCTTTCGCTTTCCTACATTTCCGAATAATTTCCCACTTGATCGCCTTATATCTTTGTTTCCCTCTTTCATCTAACCTATTTTTATATTTTCGCCTTTCCTCTATTAGACTTACAATATGTTTTGTTATCCAGGGTTTCCTACTTTCATTCTGTTTATGACCCAAAATATCCCTAGCTGAGGAAACTAAACTATTTTTAATGCAATTCCATTCTTCCTCTATGTCCCTAACAATATTTTCGCCCGCGCCCTTTAGTACTTCGTTTGTCTTTTTCTCGAACTTATCGCGCGTATCATCATCTTTTAGTCTCTCTGGGTCAAGATACCTTCTTCCGCTTCGTTTTTTCAAAATCTTAAATTTAAGATTGGCCTTCATAACGACTATATTGTGATCACTATCTATATCTGCTCCTGGATAACTTCTACAATCCCTAACTTGATTTCTAAATCTTTGCCTAACAAGAATGTAATCTATTTGATATCTCCCTAGGTCTCCTGGCATCTTCCACGTGTAGCGTCTCCTAACATGATGGTGAAATAAAGTGTTCGCGACCGTTAAGTTATGTTTATCGCAGAACTCTATCAGTCTAACTCCCCTATCGTTCCTATTGCCTAATCCAAAGGGACCAACTATTCCGCCCTCTCGCCCTGTGCCTACCACTGCATTGAAATCTCCTATAATTATTAAATTTTCGTGTCCTCTCACAAAATCTAGCACATGTTCAATATCACTATAAACTGCCTCTACGACCTCATCACTGTAGTTAGAAGTGGGCATATATACCTGTATTATTACTGTTTTTACAGGTTTCGAATCTAACCTAACCATAACTATCCTGTCACTTTGCTGTAAGAAATTTTCTACACTCTGCCCTACTTTTTTCCGCATAACAATTCCTACTCCCGAATTTCCTCCTACAGATCCTGTGTGTATTACTCTAAAATCTCCGCTCCAGAAGTCTTCGGCTTCTGGCCATCTCACTTCACTAATACCTACTACGTCTAATGCTAACCTATCCATCTCAATTTTCAAATTCTCTAACTTTCCTACTTGTTTCATGCTTCTAACATTCCACGCTCCGACTCGTGAGATGTTACACTTATCATTTCTGATGACTCCCCCCGAAGCAGTCCCCGCCCGGAGATCCGAATGTGGGACTATTTTACCTCCGGAATATTTTACTCCAGAAGGTGCCATCGTCATAAATTCGAAGTACGCTGTACTAGGGATAGAATAATGTGGTGGTTTCCTGTTGCCTTCCACATCGCAGTAGTGTGTATCACAGTGCCATACCGACCCTCACGATCTCTGCCACTATGATTACTGAAAGAGCTGCTGCCCCCTTTCAGGGACTTGGTTTAGTCTGGCTTCTAAAATAAAAACCCCTCCAATATGGTTAAACCTATGGTTCGGCTCTTTAGATCATTGAAGCGCGCAAGCCATCCCACCCGTCCCAGTATCACTAGAACTGCGTCAAGGTACAAGTCCTTTGGGATAGAATATAAACTACATGTCTAAAATTTTTGGATGAGCACTTTAGTCAAAATCATCAGTTGTGCTGTAATATCACCCTTAAAACACAAAAAAATCTGAATAAAGGGACGACTGTATCAAATGCTGCTTTCAAGCTTCTTCGATATACATTGTCAAAAACTTTACGTTTGCTATAGCTGAATCTCCAAGGTTCACATATTGTGTATACATGGTAGTTCTTCCTGTTCTGGGATTTTTACACTTATATTCTGAATTTCACATTTAGAAACGCGCTAAATAACATTTTCACCCCCTGAAATTTTTGGTTATCACAGTAGCTCTTTTGTGCATAGAAATAAACATTTCTTCAATAATCACATTATGGAGCATCTGTTTGATATCAAAAATTGGAACAATTTGTGTTATTCACTTCATGTTTGAGAGTAGATATGTACCGGGTGTCCCATTAAGAGAGGTATCTCACAAACCGTTAATCATACAGCTTTCATTTCATAATTAGTTTTTTGTTAATATCTCCGGTTTGGAAAGAGATATAAAGTTGAGGTTTTCACTGACTTATTGATAAACGTTCGTTCTTTGTAAATGTGCGAATAAAGGTATACCATTCTTTTATTATTCAAAAATATCAGAACTATTTGAATTTCAATCGATAACGTTATTTCTTCAAGTAACTTAAGCCGTAAAAGTATAAACTGGTTATCAGAAACAGTTCACAAGCTCGCCTAATATACAAGGTGTTAAATAGTTGAACGTTCACTTCTTTTAAGTTCATTTTTGTTCTCTATGATTTACTTACGTAATTATTATTATCCTCTTCGCCATTTTCACAAATAACACTGAACTTCTTCGAGAGCTTCGCTCTCATCTTCAATATCCTAGTTCTCTTACCGAGAAACACCATGTTTTTCAATTACCTATCTACAAAGTCTTCGACAATAACAACCATTCGCTTCAAATTCTCGAACGAAACTAATGAAAATTATAGTACTGGAAACGTGAGCAATTTTCTACATTAGGCATGCCAAATTTACCTGATGGCAATTTCTACGAAGCGAGGTGAGTTATTAGCTTACCTGGCAAATGCAGCACGTGTTTTTGCAGTTTGAAATGGCCAATAAGCTTCGAGAAATTTATGTTTATGTTTCATTGTTAAATGCAATTGAACCCGATGTTTACGTCTGAAAGTTCTTACTACCAAATAATAGTTAAATAGGAAATATGATCCTGTTTTGGTTCAGAAATTGCCGGGGGGTTGACCACTGAAGAAAAATGTGTACACCAAAATTACAATTGCAAAAAATTGCAAACATTTGCAAAATTGCACACAATTGCAAAATTGCAAACATTTGCAGACATTTGCAAACAATTGCAGACATTTCCCAACAATTGTAAACATTTACAAACAATTGCAGGCATTTACACACATTTGGAAAAATTTCATGAGATTAGAAAATTATTTTTTGTTATTACCATGCATTATTTTGTTATTCTATCTATACATATTATGCTTATGTTTTTTCTATGAAACTTTGAATTTTAAATTACTTTCAAATATTAAAAAATACGCCCAGGGAATGGGAGCAAAGTTTAAAATTATTTGTAAATTTTCTGAGACCCGATGGGGTGGGGTTCGCTTAAGCCATCCATTACGATAGGGCAATGCAATGTTAAGAATGAATTTGATTGATCCTATTTCCATTTCCCTTTCAGTTTTTACATTTTGTAATATGAAGAAGTTCTAAAAACTGGACCGGACTGAGACCATTTATATTAGAGATGGGTAGTTTAGAGACCTGCACGGGCCTAATTTTTCAAACCCGGCCCGTCCAGGTCTCTAGGGTAGTTATTTATGTAACGTTATTTCGGAACGTTATTAGGAAGTTATCGCATTATTTAGAAATACATACTGAAAACGCTAAAGTCACATGACCGTATATCGTATTCAGATATAGTGAGGATGCAGAAAACGCCAAAGTGATTTGCCACACACTTCTGTAAAATTCTTGCGAATAACCTCGCGAATAACTTTCCAGTTAAACGGACTATGGGCTAACACTTCCTGAATGAACCTTCTTTTAGAAAATCTCACTCGTTTTGCCATTTTGCACCTATTTGACGATTTATGTCTTGCCATAGCTTAAGAAATTCTTATAGCTCCGCCACTTGGCCATCCCCACCGAGTAACGAGACGGTCCGGCGGACTGAAGCCGGAATGAAGAGAACTCATTTCGTAGTTGGAGCCGAGAGGAGATAGAACGAGCGGTCCTGGGGCGTATTAAGAGCGATTTTTGCGGGTTTATAGGTTGTTGAGTTGTTGGCCCTGTATTTCAGTTATCAATGTTGCACTTTTAGTGACTGATATTTTTGTGTTTGAACAGGGGCAAAGGAAGGGAAAGTTGTGCAGCTCTTGGGTGCTTAAATAATTATAATAATTGTTCCTATAGTTTTTTAATTTCCCCAAAGAGGAAAATATGTAAATTATAAATGTAAAGGTAGCGATACACTTGGCGAACCGGGCCTATATTGTAACGTGTAATGTAACAAATTCATTAAATTTGGCCGTGTTTATGAACACGCCGCGATCTGCTCGTGCCGCTCCATTCGCTGTCGGTTTTTCTGACGAAATTTTAAATATTCCTGCAGCCGAGCAGTAGATAAAGTCAAGAAAATATGAGTGCCCATCTGGAGATTTGTTTTCTGAAATATATGTTTTAAGTGTAAATGAAAATTTAATATTAAGTGCAATCTATGTGCAGTAAGGGAACTTGGACTTACTTTATAACAGTAAATTGTAGATCGTACAAATGTTGAATATTAGATTACATAATTCAAAAAATGTGTTGAGTTGAGAGTTGAGTTCTGTTAGAAATTATTTATTTTTATTAATAATAATCAATGAATAACAGAATACCTTTAACAGTTATTTATTTATAATTCCGTTATTTCCAAAGTAAAAATAAAATATTTCATTCAATTCTGTGGTGCCCGCAAAATTTTTAAATACGGCTCCTGCTGGTTTTGCCACCTGCAAAGTTAAAAGCGCATCGCGGTCTCCCCACCATCACGTAAGAAAACTGGCCTCGCATACATCAAAGGAGCCGCTCGGGAGCTTCGGAGCTATACTTGATTAGGCTATGGTCTTGCAGTGCAATAGCTCCCATTAGTTATCGCTGGACAAAAATTATCTGGAAAAGCAGGGAACTATATCCTGTTTATTGAACAGATGCAGTAAATGACATTTGTGGGAGTGACTTGATTGCGCAGTACAGATTGCGCAAAAGTCAGCTTCACATGCTGCAAATTAGAAGACGTTGGGGAATTCAAAAATACCTAGTTTAAAACTGTTGAAGAACTTGAACAATAAATGTTACGAGAATTTCAAAAATGTGAAATAAAAATATAATAATTACTTCAAAAAATTTTAGGTATAACAAAATAACACATATCTGTCAAAAGTTTATTTATTATTAGTACATTACCTGCTGCTTTTGCAGTAAATGCGACGTTTTCGGTCTTGATGTTGTCACTTGGTTTAGTAAACCAAAGAGTTGTCAGGGTTTTGGTGAGCATAAACTTTATAAATATTTAAAATTCGCTCCTTGCCTTCAATTGAAAAACAGGACCTATGGCTGACAGCTGGCAACTTTTTGACGGAGAAAGAAATACTTGCTTATCCAAAATCAGTTAATACTTACAGTTATTCGTATTTTCCCTAATGTATTCACAAAATTCAATGAACTAATCAATGCAAGTACCTATTGAAAAATTCTATATTATAAACTGAATGGGCATAACAGTAAATTCAGTGGCAACGTCAAAATGACAGATCGGTTTTGTTCAGTCAAGTTATTTATCTAGGAGTAGAGCTGTGTAAAATCGGTCTACCAATGGTAATTTTCTATTCAAATTTAGCGCTCATTTGTGGGAGGAGTTTTTACTGAATCTGTTCGTTAAACAGAATATAGTCGGCCAAACTAATACTGAGAATGAATTTGTTGCGTGCACTCCTTATTTCGGTATCGATTGACAGCTGAGCGACTTTGATCAGTAGTCGAAAGACAGGCGAGAGCACGAGCTACGACGAAAAACTCTGAATGCAACGGTACCACTGTATTGAATTAATAATATTCAACGCTCGAGTAGAACATTATATTTTTTCTACGAAACTCAAAGTTGCACTTTTAGGGTTTCAGGGCTAGCTTTTTTGATTTTTAGAAAACGATGGCATTTGCGTTACAGCATCCTCGATATGCTACAACTGAAATTTGATTGGCCGGACCTGTGAATAATAAATTCAGAAATTTTTTATTGCCCATAAACCATTGAATCGTTACCATGAATCGTTACTCAACACGTTGAATAATGAAATTTTATTTACAACCGTGCAGTAATATGGAGTTTACCTCACTATTTTGAGTGCAATGTGATTTTATTGCACTGGTTGGATTCTGTAGTAACAAACATGAATGATTGTTATGACATTTGCCATGACACTGAGCATGACACTGATTGTCATTTAGTGAAGTGACGTACATATTAATTTATATACTTATTTAAAAAAAATGTGTTTTTATGAGTTATTTCACGGTTATATTTATAAATTTCCTGAATTTATTGGCAGAAATTGAAATACTTTTTGTAAAAATCGAAGTTTCGCCCCCGCTCGGGGGCTTTATCAAGATTTTATCGAGGATTTTATTTAAAAATGTATAAAGTACTTATAAAAAATATGTGACATTTTTTAAATTTTTTTCTTAATAAAATTTGCAAATAACAGTAAATACCTATATGAATCTAAAATTAAAAATAGAAATTATATTTAGCACACTTAATTTTGATAACTATGAAAAAGGAAATAAATGTAGGTACATGTGTTAAATTAGAATCAAGTGGTAGAGAGCAGATTTACGTAATAACGAGCGTAATAATTATGTCACTGTAAATTTGACTTAAATTTTGAATGTCAGGTCTGCCATTTAAATAATTTTTGTCTTTTTGGATGTGTATCATTTCTACGATAAGTCTAGCTTTTAAATTATTCTCGGTTATAAATAAAAAGTCGTATATACCTAATTCAGGGTGTATAACGTCTTTACCATCCCTGGGTGATTTCAAACCTCACCTACAACGGCTAATTTTGCAAATTTCACTTGCGTGTGGTAAAGACCTAGCAACCACCCTAATTATACAGTGTGTCAAAGAAGTAACGCATAAATTCGTTTACAGCCTCATTTTTACTTTTCTAGAACACGCTCGGATACGTCGTTTGCCCACACTCTGGTGTCAGTTTTATCGCCATACGGTCATATGACCTCGAGTTATAACGTCACTAATTTTTTTTCAAATAGCACCCTATGATGAGTGACACTTCATCGGATAGGACTTTTCAATACAATTTTGGCATAGTTTAATTTTTGATGATATCTTGAATAGTTTTTGAGATATAACGCTTCAAATTTACAAGGCGTTTGCTGTTTCAGAATAGCCCCGAGAATAGCCAAGGCTATGAGAACAAATTAATTTATTTTTGAGATGTGAACATAAAAATTGTTGTTAAGTATTTATATCAATACAAAAATAACAACCGTTAAGTACTATAGTCACATTACGAAAATTAATTAATTTTCATAACCCAGGCTAATCTAAAATTGCTAATTGTAAATTTGAAGCGCAAAAATTACAGACAATATTGCAAAAATTGCAGACAATAGGGAGGTTCGGGAAAAAATAAGATACCTATTTTTGACTTGAAAATGATAGAAAATTGTTATTGAAATAGATTTACGGCGAAATTTTTATTCAAAAAAATTTTTATTCGACGTAATAAGCCAAAGAAACTAACTTACCACGCCCACATGCTGGTTCGGTTTGTGATTAGTTTGACGTCAAATGTTTGCGCGGCGCTCCTCCCACTATTCTTTATATGCCCACGAAATGGATCCTATCTCATAATATACCTATTGCGACTATTTCCAGCGTGAATGTTTAAAGGGAAGTGTCAATTAAACATAAAATAAAGACAATATAACCCATTAACGATGCAACAAGGGTTTCAAAAGGCCGATTCACATAATTTGCCATATGTAAATGTGGAAATGGTGTGTGATTTTTTTGCATCCAACACCAATTTCAATCAACCTCAAAGCAGCGGTGTAAAAGCAGTCCGGTAAGTAAAACAAAATCGGCAATTTATTCAACTGAATTATCTACATCTCACGCGAATCAAAATACTATGTTATGAACTACCTATTTCATTATTGTAAAATTCAATAGGTAATAAAATTTCCTTTTTTAGTTCAGGGAGGGAAAGTTACGGCGATTCAGCAGTTGGTTACGTACAGGTCAAGAGAAATGGGGACATATGTACGGTACGGGGAAGAATTTGTCCTGAACATAAAGTTAGGGCTAAGCCTTATTCAGTAACATGCGAAATTAGTGAAAAAGAAAATCTAGTTCTTGAAGTTAAATGTTTGGATTGTGCAGCTTCGGCAGGGGGCTGCAAACATTTTATTGCTTTCTTAATGTGGTTGCATCGCAGATCTGAGGAACCGGCTCCTACTGCCGTAGTCTGCTATTGGAGAAAAGCTGTTTTATCACAAGTAGGTTCAAATATTAAATTTATTAAAGCAGCGGACATTGGTAGATCTGTAAGGAAACCACAAAGGAAAGTTGTTAGGACGAAAGGATTTTTGGACGAAATCGTTGAAATGACAAAAAAACATAAGTACCTATCTGTGTCCACTATATAATCATAACACGTTACCAAATGGTCCCAGAAAACTATCGATACATTACATTATGGTCGATTTTATTGAGAGTGGTTGCAATGAGACAGCCGATAATTTTATAAAGTTTTGCAATAATAAACTAACTCGTGAAAGTATCGATAATTTTTCTTCTGGCTGCAACAAACCACTTTTTCCGTTTTACTGCGGACTTCGGAACAGTAATAAAAATTTTGTCAGGTGTGCTGTACGATGTACTAGTACATCTGGGTACAAAACACCACTTACGACGCGGCATTTGTCTTATACGCACTACGCACAACACACATGTATTATAATACTTACGGGACTGCGCGCTGAAGCTGGGACTCGTCTAACAACCGACGTCACGCGGCCCAGTCTCACTGCAAGGTACGATTTCTAGCCTCGCACCGACGGAAAACTTTGCAACGGCTTCACATGCGAAGGAATTTTTTTTTAACAAAAATTAACAACATAACTGCCTTCAGTATAATAAACTATCAATTTTAACGAAATTTGAAAATCACCGAACCTGCCTATTGCAAAAATTGCAGACATTTGCAAAAATTCTAGACAATTACAAAAATTACAGACTATTGCAAAAATTGCAGACATTTGCAAAAATTTCAAACAATTACAAGACAATTGCAGACATTTGCATCATCTTGTACACCAAAATTACGGAGTGGTCAATCCTCGGAAATTGCACTCATGCAACCGAGAGGGCAAACATTGCATTGAAAATGCAAACCCAACTAAAAATTGAACAACTGGAGATATCATGAATGATTGAAAATTAGAATTAGAGTTTTGTTTATTACCACTTTTGCGATGCAATCTGGGTCGGCATCTACAATTGCAAAAATATAATAAAATGCCAACAATTTTATCGTTAACTGATAGGACGCGAAGACAAATAAACGGTAGTAATAATCAATAAAAAATGTGTGCAATTAAATTAGCATACAACTGAACAAATATTATGCTTTGCCTCTTTATAAAATAACAATCAAATGCAGTTTATTACGATTACATAATAATTTTTAAATGTGCCCATAAAATTAATATAATAAACAAGCGACTGAAGTGAAATTTTCAAAAAATTACCATTCAAGAGTCTGGAACAAAAGCCATTTACCTTTTTTTTCAATTAAGAGAAACATCAAAAATAGTTTTAAATTCCTAGGGATATGTTTTTCTATCGACCATTTCGAAAATATTTTTGGTACACATTTAACTCGCAGTATTTTTGAAATGTCATAATAGTTTTGAAAATGTTAAGAGTGCCATCCAACATTTACAGTTGTAACAGTAAATTTACTGTTCAAACTGTCCATTTACAGTTGTAACTATCAATGCAACTGTCAATTTGATGGTTCAACTGACAGTTTACTGTTCGAACTGCCTATTTACGGTCAATTTACAATTGTAACCTGAAATTTACTGTTAAAACTGTCCATTTACAGTAAATGTACTGTTTCAACTGTAAATTTACTGTTCGGACTGTCAATTTACTGTTCGAAATGTCAATTTACAGTCAATTTACCGTTCGAACTGTCAATTTACTGCTCAAACTCTCAATTTACTGCTCAAACTCTCAATCTACAGTTCGAACAGTAAATTGATAGTTGCAACTGTAAATTGACAGTTGCAATTATAAACTGACAGTTGAAACTGAAAATTGACCGGTGCAACTGTAAATTGACAGTTTGAGCGGTAAATTGACAGTTCGAAGAGTAAATTAACAGTTCGAACAGAAAATTGACAGTTACAACTGTAAATTGACAGATGAAACAGTAAATTGACAGTTCGAACAGTAAATTGATAGTTTGAAAGTGAATTGACAATTACTACAACTGTAAATTGGCAGTTCGAACAGTAAATTTACTGTTTCAATTGTAATTACAACTGTAAATGAACAGTTTTAACAGTAAATTTCAGGTTCAATTGTAAACTGACAGTTCGAACAGTAAATCGAGAGTTTGAACAAAATGTTGACACTTGAAACAGCAAATTGACAGTTGCACTGACAGTTACAACTTTAAATCGACAGTTTAAATTAAAATTACATCCATTTAGTTTTGCATTACTTGAGGCATTTAAACTTGGGAAAATAATTTATTTAACGAAATTTACAATCTAGAAGTAAATTGCAAAGAAAATGCACAAAATGTTTTCTTATTTTACTTAAAATGTTTAGGTTGTTGGCCCTCAAGCAGTAACCTAATAGGTCGTGAAAATTAATTCTGCAATTTCTCCAATTTCATTGGAAGCTTCACTTTTTCGATTTTCAGTTATTGTAAGTTCTGAACGTAATATGTTGAAAATCTCCCCTGCCCCATATTTCTAACAGCAAATTGACAATATGTGATACCTCAAAGCAAAATGTCGAGCAAAATGTTTAAAAACTAAAATCAATATTATATGTACTGGAACAGAATTGCGGAAGTAAACCGAACAAAACAACACTTCCATAATCCAAAGAGAGCAAAACAAATACGTAACTACGTCTAATTATTGCACATGCACACTCATAGAGTTATTGATGCATGTCTGGTCACTGCGATCCAGAAACCCAGTTTAAATGAAAAATGTTTACGTTCAACGATCTTTCTTTCTAATCGGCGAGAAAATATTTTTGCTTGCTTAGAAAGTGGATGCCAATCGAACACATTTAACGCATCCATGCGATTTCATCCCAATTTACTCTGCAAAACCTGCTTGGCTCCTCAAACTAAAAAAACGTCTGAATCCGAATTCTAAAATGCTAATGTGGCAATTTGGTTAAGTAATTCAATTCGCAACTCGCGTATGAACTGGAAGCAGCAAGAGATCTTGGTTCTGTAAGTTAAATGTTAATTATTTCATTTCATATGCAGTTATCACATCAGCGTTTCGAGTTATAGCAGGAAAAGGAATGTTGTGCCTGGGTCTCGCTTCGTTTTATCTCAACAGACTCAATACACCGTATGTTTTTGAATTTACTATCAAAATACATCAACAGTTATCAGAACATTTAGCCACGACACTGTAGGGCCACACGAGAGTTGGACAACGCACGTTATAACCTACGTTACTGCAGGAGTTATAACGTACGTTACGACGTTCATTATAACGTACGTTACGACGTTCATTATAACGTACGTTACGACGTTCATTATAAGATACGCTACGACGGGCGTTATAACGTACGGAACACTCCATATAAGAGTATAATACCTACCCAGAAGCAACAAAACCTCTTGAATATTTTTCGCAAAAATTTGGGAAGAAAAAATTATAAATTAATAAAACATATTTCACTTTCAGCTAGTTTGCTTTTCAAATGACTAATTGTTATTCGAATTTCGCAACTCAAAAATGCAGTAACCAGGTGTTGTGTGTACGCATACGTGGAATATAAAATATTTTGAATAACTCGGCCAGGTAAGTATATCAACAAAAACAAAAGTTGTATTGAAGGAGGCAGCAAGAAATACATTAATGATAATATACCGGTTTAGAATGTATAATGTAAGTGTTATACGTAGATTATGATTTATGCAAGTATATTTATCACTATTAGTTCTAAAATTGACTGTATGATAAAAACAATACAATGTCCAGTAGAATAACAATTGGTAACAATGGTTGCTAGTACACCAAACAGGTAAAACAATGCAGGAAAAAAGAAGTATAAATATTTTGTCGATACAAGCTGGTGTTCCTCAAGAATGCAAAGGAATTTCACTAAATTCTTCACTTTCACTATTTCTATAATCAAATCAAAATTTAGGGATTTAATTTTTTAAATTTTAATAATTAAAAGATCATTCAAATAAAACTTTAAATTGCTCTTTAATATGTTGGTGTAAATACAGCTTTAGTACTATCTCAGTTTGGTAAAGTAGATGGCTAGATGTCGAAAAATATAGCAATTCTTTAAAAGACAAGTAATTGACCTATTCAGTGTGACATGACATTTGGAAAAGTGTTTATCTAAGTATAGAAAACAGCCAGCGTGATAAAAAAGTACTCGCATTTAATTACAGCAGCACATTTAATTTCCCTAGAACTAGAGAGTGAAACAGGGGTGTCAGCATCTACGTCCACAGCTTCTGCTCAAAGGAATTCTCCGAGTTTTGCAAGTATTACCGCTTCCTCTCTCCCAAAGTGAGAAAAAGTGCCGAGTCGTAGCACAGAAAAAGGAGCTGGATCATCAAGTAGCATTTCCGCATGTTGAACACCTCAAGTTCATTCGCTTAATGAAGCAACGTTGCTAATTGAAAAGAATTAAGTAAAAACTGTTTATGAAGAGGAGAAACCAGAAAAAAATGGAAATTGCTTGATTGACAGATGGACAATTCCAAAATGACCTGTATAGAGTGGAACGATGTTTGAGACTCTGGTTTTTAGTGTTAAAATAATGTGATCCTTACCTTTTTGTACTTGCCACGCACACTGGGCCTCGTTATCGAAATCCTAGTGGTGGCGCGTCCTGGCACGTTTCTCTGCAATTTCTCCACATTGTAAGTCTGTCTCCATCCAAAAAGGTGAACAATTTTCTCCGCGACTTCGGAGCATTTAGGGCCAGCATTCGAGGACTGACATTTATCGAACATAATCGCACTTCAAATGTACATTGTAATCACAAAAAAACACTCTTCTTTAACACGAATGGTATCGGATCAGCCGCATTATCTGGGAGGACTGGAATTCCTTTCGTCCTCATCATGGCTGAAGTATGCAGCCTACGAAGACGACCGAGTTCTTATTACTAAATTACGGGGAATTTGTGTCAGTTTTGATGGGTACGTGTATGAAATATGGGATTTCATAGAGGCGGTTTAGATTTTAAATAATGGGTCTGCTTATAACAGGTATTTTACTTGCTATTAGATACATCTCAGTATCTATCCTTACACTACTTTTCTCAAGTAATATTTAAATACATATTTCGAAGCGTATATTCAAAACATGCACTATATAAGACAATTATAATATACTGGGTCAGGTGTCTGTTTCTCAACCCTTAGTATTATCAGGGGCAGCAAAGAAAAGCCATCGGTCCCCAATCTTATCGACATGCTGAAGGTATCCTGGGAATCCTGTAATAAGCCCAGTATAAATTCTTTCATGGAGTCACATTTTTCTCTGAAATATCCTGAATGATGGCGACTGGTGGAGATCAGCTGCGGGGCGACTTATACACAACTAGGTATTTCTACATCTGAACAGCAAATTTATATCAAAAAGTATTTCAGCATGAAAAGTTCAAAAGCCAATAAGTTAGCAATTCTTCAACACAATGTTAGCCATTTTTCTCCCGGTGCCGCCTGATGCATAATGCATTTTGTGCCTTTATAAGGCAAAGTAGGGACATCAGGCTTCTTTCTATGTATAATTTCAAAATAACTCGCGACAAAAAGAAATCGAATTCCGTTCAATTGCAAATTGAAGCAGTACACTGCATGGCAATAGCACGAGATAAATTTCTATCCTGACGTGAAGGTATTTCAAGGCTGCCAACTTAAGTTTGCACTGTTTATGCAAGAAGCAGGGTAAACATTCTATTCAACTGTATCTATGGAAAGTTGCATTCGACACCATATGCACTACACATTGCCAACTGCAGTATTACTGGCATTATTTATCATAAAAAATATTTCTCGTGGACTAATTAACTCGGCAGATTGCAGATAGTGTTTAAATTATCGTTGTACTATGGCACAAGCTGATAGCACTAACCTGGTATTCGGGAATTGCCCATAAAAGCATAATAAAATTGCAGTTCTCAAAAGTATCAACAGAATTAACTTATACCAGGATACCAGGTAGGTAAACCTTTTATCAGACGTCAAGATTTATTCATATCTTTCAAAGTGTTATTAAAGGTTAATAATTTTGATATAAAATTAGATTGGTTACCCTCTGCATTAATCATAAACACAAAGATGCAAAATGTATTTATTATCTAATAAATGGCACATTGTCCATAAACAGAGGAAAATGGAAACACAATTTGCCACATATGATATTGTAGGAACTGAAAAAAATTACAAAACTGTCAAGTAGGCCATGGAAAACGAACAGTTACGGAATAATTTAACCAGTTCAGTGCATCTCAATGACATCAGGTCGCGTTTTTAGCATTCTGATTTGTGTTGAAATTTAAAGTTCCGAATTCTTTCTAATGAGGGAAACACCTGAAATGAATGAGAGACAAAACTAACAAGGTAATTGTATTTCGTATGAAAAATACAATGCGCTAGTTTGTTCTGCGGTAAAATTGTTTTGTTTTCGACTTGAGGCTGCCCTGTAAATTGCTGGAGTATTTGAACGCATTTCAAGTTCATTGTGCGTTTAACAGATGCGAGGAATACCTTGAGATTTTCTCAGAGCAGGTAACTAAAAATTTATTCGAGTTAGCGACGAACTCATTAGAAAATTACCAGAGGAAGGTGCTTTTAGTGGAGCTGCCATACCATAAACACCAGGCAAATCTACGTGTTCTGTCACTTTTCTTAAAGAACTTATCTTGATGATGGATCTATATCTCAAAAGGTACAAAAAATTCCTAGATACCCATTTCCGGTACCTATAATACTTATCCATCGATTTATTAAATTTAGATACCCAGAAAGAAAACAACCAAGCAAAATCATGTTATCGAGATTAAAATCAAATTCAATTCACTATGGGCCATTCAATAAACCTATAGAAACAAAATTTATAATAAAGAAGATAGGGAAGAGGAAGAAATAAATGTTTTATCGTTGGTTGAGGTGACACCAAAAATTTCTTGTCGCGAAATCGAATCACAAGTTGGTGTTTCCAAAACAAAAGTTCAAAAAATATTTAAAAAAGGCAAATATATGCCATATAAAATTCAAATTATTCACCATCTTTTCCCGGGAGATCAAGAAAGAAGGCTTAATTTTTGTTGGTGGTACTTAAATAAAATTCAAGAAAATCCAGAATTTGGGCGGTCTGTCATTTGGACAGATGAAACTCACATAAGCAGCGTAGAATTATTTAACAGGCATAATGTGCGTCACTGGTCTGATTTGTATCACTTTTGAACGTCAGAGGCAAGGACGTTTTGGATTGAACGTTTCGTGTTTTATTTTGGGTGATCAACTAGCATACCAAATTTTTGATGGAAACTTAACGGGACCGAGATACATTAATTTATTGAATATTGACGCAGAGGCGATATTGGAAAATGTTCCGTTAACAAACATAAACAGGGTATATTTCCAACAAGATGGTGCCCCTGCACACAATTCTGCAATAGTTAGAAATTATTTAGAAAATCATTTTCCGGGTAGATGGTTGGGTACAAATGGACCTATATTGTGGCCTGAAAGATCACCGGATCTGAGTATATTTGCAAGCCCATCCTATTTTTTTAAATTAATGCCATCAATCTATTAACTAAAAGAAGATGTAGATTGTGTTGAAAAACATGGCAATCAAATTGAGCAGTTCCTATAATTTTGTTGTTTGATGTTTTCTTGTTTTTGTTTGTTTTGCTGTTTTATATGTTTTTGTTGCTTTTATTTCAGTTGTTATTAAAAGTTAATGAATTTCTACTTACGGCTTACGTTAATCATAATTTCTTAACAACAATTTAATTAGCAGGCCGCGTAATTATGCACGGCCACAAATAAACAATTACTCTATATTAACATTCCACGTTTCATAGAAATAGCAATTCCTTCATGAATACAATACTTGACAAATTACGATGCAGGGCGCGGTTAGAATGTTGGTAACTGTACATGGAAGATATTTCTCATTGCAAAACAAAAATACGCGTTTATAACGTAGACGGTAATTTTCATGCCGTTATATTGGTGCAACTATGCATGGTCTTTAATACATAAGGTGGTAACTGGATGCATGCTTAAACTTAAACAGGTATATTAGGAGAGTCTCATCGACGAAACAATTAGCATCTCTAATAGAAGATGAAGAGGATCGATTCGAATATTTTAGCGTGCACCTTATGTGTTCGTTACTGGAGACAATTTGGATTGCAGCTCTCAAAGAATTAACTGTAAGTATTTCACGTAGTTGAAGCTAAGATCGCTAAACCAAGTGACAAGCGCAGAAAATAGAAATTTCTTATGGTGCATAAGAAGATACTAATGCGATAGATAGACTTCCCTTCTTCATATCGCCTGGGCTGGAAAGATCCCCAAATGGTTTTGATATGTATACCATGAAATTGTCAGTTTTGGAACTTGGAAGCCTTCAGGGGCCAATTGCGTAGATTAATATTTTAATCAAATCCTTACTTATATTATAAATATCATCTTTATTTTTACCAGAACACTGAACTGTATTTCTATTGCAAGAATTAACAGTGCCGATATAGGTACGTACAATAATATTGACTCAACCAAAAGGTAAATCTCTTTCAACATGAAGTCTGGCATTTCTCTTAACATTAGTCTTACTATTTAATTAACATGTCAATTAACGTGTTGGAGTAGTTATGGCATTTTCTAATTTTAAATTTAATTTAGATCTGCGCACTAGGAGAATAATTATCCTGAAACCAATCATTTCGGAAATAAGTGGCAAATACCAACATTCAATTTACGTCATACTAGAGAACAAGAATCTATAGAGAAGCAGCATTTGTGGGGACAGTCTTGTTGTTTATTGTTGGGCGTCCTGGACCTTGAAGTGCAGGTCCCATTGTTGTTTCAATTGGTACTAAAGTTGTTTGCCATGTGTAATTAAGAATTGATGCCCAGTTATCCCTCTAGCGATTTGATGGTCTTCGGATCTATAGTCTTCTGGAGCGTGGTATTCCGTCTGTTGCCACCACAATAGAGTATAAAACGGAAGTTCGACGAACACTCTCTCGTGAAGCAAATACTTGGCGCTCAAGGTCGAGAACTCTTCGCACCATGCATTTCAGACACTTTGGCACTAGTAACCTATCTTTGCAAACTGTCGCACTGTTCCTCACTCGATCATCCTCACCAATATCATTAATAAATAAAGAAAAAAAGTAGAAGTGGTCATAAGAGAGAACCTTGGGGTACGCCAGAAGACACTTTAATGAAAGTAGAACTGACGTTATTTCAATCCATGTTGACATTCGTAGGTAATATCCAAATATGGTTGTTAGTAATATCATTTTTGTTAGTTCCTCTCTTAGACTGGTAGGTACTTCGCTGGTACCTGTAACCTCGTTCTCCAGTTTTATTAGTTACACTCTGAACCTCGTCAGAAATTTATCAGATTATCCATGACAACTTAATTTATTCTCATCACGGACGTCTTTGATTTTTATGGATTTTCTGAACTGTCAACATTTAAAAATGAACAAAAATATTTATTCAGTTCAAGAAAAGGTTTTCATTGTGAAAATATTTTACGGCGGCAATAGTTTGCGCGTAGTCCGTGCCTTATTTTCTGTAAAATTCAATAACGGTCCTATTCCTTCCGTATAACAACAAATAATTTAGTAAGAAATCTGAAGGCTGGGAATCTGTCGTCAAAAGAAGTTAATTTTTACTAATACATAAACTTGTTTTTTTATTTAGATAATTCTCATTCACATTATTATTGTCATTACCTATAGTCGACAATTAATTGATTACTGGTGTGGATGTTTCGTTGGTGAATGCTGGTCCATAGTTTAGGGTAAATTGTAGGTGTCGTCTAACCTATTAAAAAGTTTTTGGGAAAATGTTAAAGCAGTAAAATGAAATAATAAAAATTAAATTACTTTAATTTTACTGCAAGTATGAAAAATTTAACAAGCGGCAACATTTGTTTATTTTGCTCTAATGAATTTTGTAATCTGGCAATTTAATACTTATTAATATACAATGAAATTAAAATAACATAAAAAAGAAAATTAACTATAACAAATATTCAAATAAACCCCCATTCTGTATCAGACAGTATCCCAGCCTATTATAGAAAGAATTTCTCAAATTCGCAAGTTGCCGATCGTTTATTAAGTTGCATTCCGCAAAAATAGCATTCCTTAAAGAATCAATATTTGGGTGACGAGTTTTATAAATCTTATTTTTTAAATGACCCCACAAGAAAAAGTCACACGGTGCCAAATCGGGAGATCTAGCTGGCCAGTTTATACCACCACCTCGACCAATCCAGCTCTCTGGAAATATTTCATTTAATAATTCCCTCACTTGTGCTCCAAAATGTGCTGGGCATCCGTCATGTTGAAACCAGACCTCCCGATTCGCATGTGCAACTTCTTCTATAAGCTTCTGAATTTAAAATTCCCTGTATTTCAAATGGTCCTATAATGCGATTATTAAAAATGCCTGCCCAAATATTGATTTTTTGAGGGTACTACGTTGTAGTGGCTAGATTTATTCTGGGATTTTCCTGGGCCCAGTGCCTAACGTTTTGTGAATTTGGCTCTTGATTTAAAGTGAAGGTACACTCATCGGTAAAACAAATTGATGAGAGGAAGCTGCGATCCCGATTAGCCCGTTCTTGCATTTCTTCACAGAAAGTTTGCCTTGATTCTTCGTCAAAAGGAAGTAACTCTTGGTGACATTGGAATTTAAAGGAATGATATTTGTTTTTTTTTAATATGTTACGGACAGTTTCTCTTGAAAAATTACATTCTAGGGCAATAAATCTTAAACTAGATGTTGGACTAGCAGTTATCAGGCCTATTACCATTTCCTCTACCTCAACATTTAGATTTCTTGGAACGACTAAAAAAATAAATGATAAGATTAATTTTAGTTTTGTTTCACTCCACGTTATCACTTGTTAAATTTCTCATAATCCCAGTAAAATTTAAGTTAGCGAACAATAAGGAATTAGCAACTAGGTAATAATAATAAGCGAATCAGAATTATCTAAATAAAAACCAAGTAAATTTATTAGTAAAAATTACCTTCTTTCAATGAAAATTCCCAGTATCTTCAAATTTCTCAACTAAATTTTTTATTGTTGTTACCGAAGGAATAGGACTGTTATTGAATTTTACAGAAAATAAGTCACGGACTATCCGCAGACTATTGCCGCCGTAAAATGTTTTCACAATGAAAACCTTTTCTTCAACTGAATAAATATTTTTGTTCATTTTGAAACCCAAATTTTAAATTGTTGATAAATAATGTTGACAGTTCAGACGAATTAGAAATTAGAATCAAGGGAGTCTTTGATTAGAATAAATTAAATTGTCATAAGGTAATCTGATGAATATCCGTGTTTTAATTTGAAAATTATTAGTGTAATTTTTGCTTTTAATGCTTTAATAAATTGGAAAATTGCAGAGTTTTTGATATACGCAGAAAAAAATAGTCTTTCGATTGCTACCTTTACCACCACTGTAACTACATATGGGGAGCAGGAATCCCTAAAAATGTAATTGCCCATGTTATTTCCCCATGTACACATGAAGTTTGTCACACGGTATACATATAGTATTTATAATCAATTACGAGTAAGTGTGAACAAATTGAAAAATTGCTAAAAATGTAGCTTCCTAAATGATTAGTACAAAGATTCAAAATAATTACACTAATCCAAATATACCAAAACAGTGGAAAAATTCAGAACTAGTACCTAGTTCCGACTTTTTATGTGAAACCAGGAAATTTAATCCAACAAGTGTAAATCAGTATTATACGACACTTAGTACTTGATAATTTTCTGGAAAATCTTTAAACACAACAATTCGACTGTTGAATGGTATAATAATAAAATAAATTTTTGACAAAAAAAGTGTCTAGTTTCTACGAAGTGAATAATTACCTGTATCCTTTGAGATGACCTTCATCATGTTCAGCACGTAATATTAAATTACACACATGGAATATTATGTCCTTTATCTTAAATATTTATATAATGATACGTTATTGGGCACACAGTGTCGCAAGACAACAAATCACCTAGTTATTCAATTTCAATTGAAAGTGGACAATGTGAGAACTGAAAAGTATTTACATGAAGAGATCTGACATCTGAATAATTAACTCGCGTGTAAGTAACAGGCAATCACGATATAGGTATAAATTAGAGCAATCGTTTCCTTCCAAAGGAATATTTTCAATAGGTAATTACATGTAAATTAGTCGCGTGAGAGATGGAATTAAATATTAACAAGATTCAAGATAAAATCAGGAATCGTCTGGCTATTGCTTTTCTATTTCCATTTTTTCTCATATAACTCATCGCAGACACGAGATCAACTGAGACTAGAATCACCCGTTCCAGAACTTTTCCCGGTTGCGGAAGCAAACGAATTCCTGCAAATCACAGGCCAATAAGTTTGCTTCCGCAAGGGGCAAGAGTTCTGGAACGAGTGATTCTAAATCGTCTTCAGACCAACAGTTTGGATTCAGAAGAAGGCGCACTCTTCCGAGCAACAAGTGCTCCGCCTGGTGGTTGAAAAAATTGTAGAAGGCTTCAGCCACAAAGACTCCACTGGCATCATGTACATGGACATCGAGAAAGCTTTTGACAAGGTGTGACGCGAAGGACTGCTCCACAAAATAGTTCGACTAGGGCTGAACACCCCACACATCATCATGGCTAGCTCCTTCCTCAGCAACAGAACATTCAAGATCAGAATGGGTGACGTAACTTCGACACCAAGACAAATAAAAGCTGGAGTGCCCCAAGGGTCTGTTCTGGGTCCATATCTACACCTGTGACGTCCCCAGAAGACCGAACACGTCTCTTGCCCTATTTGCCGACGACACGGCGATCATCAGCCAGTCAAGAAGCTTTGACTTATTGACAAGAAATCTCCTAGTTGCAACTGACCTTTTCGAGCGCTGGTGTCAAAAGTGGAAAATCAAAATAAATGAAGGAAAGTGCCAGTTGATATTGTAAACCAGAAAATAAGCTCGTGAGAATAGCAGTTGATTACAAAATTGAAGACCCATCAAAAGAGAACTAGGAAGGCACAGTTTTTAGATCACGAAGGCTAAAGAGCTTAAAGTTCAGCCCAATCAAATACGAGAATAAAGAAGGAGAAGACTAGACGCCTCCAAAACCCTCCCTCTCCATCCAAAATACACAAGTTCCGAGTGCCCATAAAACTTGGGTTTCTGAGAACAGGTAGTTTAGGGGAAAGAGGCTTTTCGTTGCTTGAAAAATTAAAGAAATAAAAAAAATGTAATTGTGGCAAAGAAAAAGATTCTTGACAAGTTAGGCTTTTTCAGTAGGACAATATTTACAATTGGTTCGAATCTGAGCTGCCTGCCAAGAAATGTATATTTACACTTTGCATTTTATAACCGTTCTTGTGGCTACCGTCCTTTGTAATTTATTCGAATGTTCACAAACTGAGGAAGAAAAATTGCTTTATTAATAAATAACCACGCTTCGCGGTCTTATAAGATTATAATCCGTATTCGTTATTACCGAAGTACAGTACAAGTATTTAAACATGAAAATACCAGCAGCGGTGTTTCGTTCCAATAAAACGGTTGCTGCTTGTTTTATTTTAATTAACGAGTGCTTGTAAAATATTTCGCACATACTACTTGCCCTCTGTTTGACATTAAACAGAATGCCAGTAATTCTTATTGAAACGGTGTTACAGAAACTAATTAATTGGACACTGCACGGTTCATTGCCTAATTTACGGCAAGGATACTTCTTTTAGTATAGATCTAAATAAATAATTTAAATTTTAAGAAATCAAATATTGGGATATTTAAAATTCGGTTCGAAGGACCAAAATGTTACTTATGTAACGGGGACACACATAAAATCACATAAAATCTTTAATAAGCAGAAGTAAGGCAATAAAGTGTGACTAGGTAAATGATTAGGGAAATATAATAGGGCAATATATACCAATAACTGTCACCTGTAAGTGCTGCCTTCACATTTACATAAAATTCGTTAGTATTTTCCTGAATGTCTTCAAATTACTCATTAGGATAATTAGTATATAATTTAATTAGTGTAAATACTATAAATGGATCAAACATTTAGATCCTTAATACACTAAATTGGTACTTTATATAACCGTACTACTAGGGCTTCAGCATATCTGCGCCAATACAAAAAACTGTCACTAAAAATTGGTACAACAAACTCAGAAAAACTCAGTAGAAAGATCTATAAAAAAATCATTTACGAAATTTTTTCCAAGCTCTTGCATACAGCGTATCCCAGGGGAACTTTCTCAGAAACATCAGACATGATCGTATAAAATGATAATAACTTGTAGTCGGAACTTTACGAGGTCTAAATTAGGCTTAAATGCACTAAAAATTGAGGCCACGGTCTGGTACACTTGCTCGAAACGTGTTAGACAGGAAATGCACCGGCGTCTTGGTTCTTGTCCGGTAGGACGTCGGATAGTAACAGCTACTGCCACATACTGTGTTATGCAAAATAGTCCGGAAAGATTTATTACTGCATTGTTTATGGTTTTCTGAATGTTTTGAAATAGATGCTTTGTAGGTACTTCATGGTTTAAAATATTGCATCATTTATCAAGAGTGTGTTAGTTCCCATAACTATACAGGGTTATTTAAAAATCTACTTTCACCATCAGGAACCGACAATCCCCAACATGTTTTCTTACATGGCATGTGACGTCATACTAATAGACTAATAAGACAAAAATCATAAATTTGCGGCTAAAATGCCTAAGAAATTAATTTTTTCATGGATGTTTCCCTGAGCGTGGAGGGTTGAAACTTTCAGGCAACATATAAGAATGTTCGGGCGCTGAAATGATACGTAGAATTTTAGGTAACACCACATTTTATACCTGCTCGGTACTAAAATTACTGCACTACTGCACTTTTTGCAGGTAAAAATGAGTCATATTTGTTGGTAACCAAAGCAACTTCTTACATAAATATACGCTCCAAGACCCAGGACGGCAATGTAATGATTAAAATCTGATTTGGACGTCTCAATGAACCGCGAGATCCAGAGCAAAAAACGGCTTCCTGCTTGAAGCACCTGAAACTCCGTGGTCGGTCTCCGGTTTTGGATGAATCAACGACGCCACAAAGAGACAAAAACCCCTCAACGGATCACTTATTTCCAAGGTTGTCACGAAGAACTTTCACACGTACGAAATTTTTCGCGTAATTACTGAGGAGACCGCTTTTTGTGCCTAGATTGTCATTAGTTCTTGTTGTAGACGCTACAGCCTTAATTTAATTAAGTATTTTTTGATTTATTCACTTCTTAGTTAGTTGCCAAGTATTCTTAGTTAAAAAAAACATTAAATTGAAGAAGTATATCCGCCTGTAATTTATAATTATTGTTTGCATTTCTCTCTATTGCATTTATGTATTTGTGCAGAGTTTTTCATGAGTTTAAAGTTACTTGAATTAGAAATCAGTAGAACCCTTGGCTACATATTCATAGTCTTACAATGCCATGTAAATTTTCTTAACAGTTTTTGAAGCAGAAAATACAAAAATGTCGCCAACCTTAACCGGACACCAGGAATATCTTAGCAACTAAGTATAACTTCTATGGGAAAACTTTATTTGGCTTCTCGATTTCTCCTTCTAAGCTGTTTCATTCTGAGACTTCAAAAAGCTTGATTCAAAAATTTGTCATTTTGCAAATATACATTTTTGTATTTTCTGTGCACACTGTACAACAAAATCAAAGTTTCTCAACGTGAATCGTATTTATATAACAAGCAAAAGAAATTATAAAATATAAAATATAAACTGAAAATAAAAGTTTTTACAAGAATAGGTTAGTCCATCCGTGGACACACTCTATATTATATAGACTAGCGCTAGGCTATTGATCAAACCTAGAGAAAATTAGCAGTTTAAAATTTTTATCAATCCTCAAGATAATTATGCTCTTTTTAATTGGAATATCATTTAATATTCCCAATACGATTTATATATGCTAAATTGCAAACACATGATTTAACTAATATGTAAAAACGACGTCACAAAAACAGTATATATTCCTCCACTGAATTTATATACACCTAGAAACGACTTTAATATTCTCCTGAGCAACCGTATTACGTTATTATTACAATGCACACTTGACTTACAATTAAAAATGCAAACTTTTTACGGCAATATGGTTTCCGGTCAAACGGAACGGTGTAATAGTTATGGATGCAGACACGGTATGCACTTGGTTGTATAATTTGTTTATATGCACAATGTAAAAAAGAAACATTTACATGAGGAAATAGCGTTACGTACAAGGGGGTACTGATATTTTCTTAACCTATCGACTAAAAACAACAATCTGGAAATACAAATATGTACTAAGAAAAAATTGGCTAATACTAATTATGTAATTCCAAATATATCTGGTTGAGTAATTTTGTAAACACACGAGGTAGTGCCTGTTAACATTTACATATTACCAAGTATGCTTTAGTTGACATGGTATATTCGTGAGAAGCGCTCCTGGCAAAAAAGTGACAAGCAATTGAAAGTGAAGTTTTAATTAACAAATAACAATAAGCAGACCAAAACAAACTGACCACTATAATGATATTCGCATGTCTCATGTTACAAAAGCGAAATTATGGTACCTGCTGAAATTAAAGCAGAACATTATATTTTGTGCAACGAACGTAATAGACAGTGAGATTTGTTACGTTTATTTTTGGTACGTGTCTACGAAAATCGCCAACTTTCTTAAATAATTGTTGGTTCAAGATTACAATACAATAATGTTGGACACTGGTACAATTTTACTCATAAATTCATTCATTGAAAATGTTGTTTCCGCAAACTATACCTATCTAGATCTACCTGCGTCATACATGTTAATACACTTTTATGTACATATATTATAATGAACTGCACTGAGAGCCCATTGATGGCACGCTATACTGCAGTTTTCAGAGTAAATTAAATATCAATGAACTTTGATTAACAGAACACGTCGGTTTTGCGCCAACTTTAAATGACAGCTCCGTGACTCTTCCACGCAAATCGCACAGTTAAATAAATAGTACGCGAGTACATCGGGCATGACATGCACCTGACCACTATATTTATATTGTTGATTTCAAGCATAAATTATAGAAATCAAAATATTTGAAGTTCCCAAGAGTGTTTAAATATACTGAAAATATAAAACAGGAGTACGAACAATTTATCTGCTACGGTCAAATTATACATGGATTATTTTTTCATCGTCAAATTGACCAATAGGAACATTTCATTTGGGTCTAGAAGCCTGTATTATTTCGGTTAATACACACGCCTATTCTAAGAGCCAATGATATTTCTTCAATTTCTTAAAATCGACCAATCAACTGTCATTGTAAACGATATAAACCTACCTAGCTTTCCCAATAACTGATAAATATGCGCCTTGCTTTTAATCAACTATGCTGTGAATGATAGTTTTTAACTTTCTACCTTGGCAACTGTCACTGTCATATTATTTCCGAGTTTTCTTGCAACATCGTCGTTTTGAATTGGCCAAGAATCTTTGGAAGATATTCAAAAACTGTACAGTGTTACTCCGAGGAGTACAGTTAAAAATCAAAAGTCAATATGGAAACAGTTCGAAATATTTTTAAAAGAGAAGCATTTTGAACTTCTAGAAATTACTTCAAATCAAGAGCTTGGACTGATAATGAATGATTGGGCTTTTAATATGAAGAGAGCTGATGGTGAAGATTATAAAAAATGCGTTATAAAGACCATGTGGAATGTTACTGCAAAACTCCTTCAAGAAAAATACTACAAAGAGTACGCCCGAAAATTTAATCCATTTACAGACATTGAATTCAAACAAGCAAGAGATGCAAAAAATGCGAAACGAAAGCAGCTTCAGTCTATCCTCGGAAGGACTTCAAAAAACTGTATCATATAATAGCATTCGAACTAGCCTGGAGAGGGGGAGAGGCATCAAAATGCAAAATGCATTTTTTTAAAGAGGAAAAGAAATCAAATGGTAACGTAACCGGAAGAATTGAATACAACCCGATTTTTTCCAAAACATGCCAGGGTGGAGCTCAAAAATTATCAGACAGTAAGTGGTTAGTGCCTAATTACAATAATCTCGATATGTGCCCGGTAAGGTTACTTAAAAAGCTTATTTCTAAACGCACTAATAGAATTACGTCAGATCGACTATTTCTGACTGTAAATCCTTACTGGAATAAAAGCAATTCTGAATGGTACAAAAATATGCCTTATGGAGTAAATGAGATTGGAAAATGGACCAAACAATCTGCTAAAAGAATAGGGCTTGATACTCTGACAAACAAAATCACGAATCATTCAAATCGATCAAGTGCTGTATCAAATCTTGCTAAATCAGGTGTCCCGGAAGAACAACTCATCAAAATGACTGGACATGCAAATGATAAGTCATTACGCCCTTATTTACAGTTAGACGAGGAACATTATGCTAGTTTAATAAACAACCTGAGACCTGGACCTTCTGGAATCCAAACTACAAGAAAATTTTACCACTGAAAACATTAATAATAATATGCAAACAAAATCTGGTCATAATATAACATATAACCATTGCACTTTCAATGTTCAAAATATGTATGTATGTACTTAACTAAAGATCAGTCAAACTCTACACAATATATTTAAATATTTTAATATGTTCTGTTAATTTAAAATGTTTATTGTTTCATTAAATCTTCTATTTCCAATTAAATTGTCCGTATAATGTAGTTGTGTATTAACCTCCCCAAAATACATTACTCGTGTAAATTTGACAGAAGATCACTTTAACTATCAAATTTACACTCGTGGTTACCAAGCAAAGCAACAGCTTTCGTAAAATTTCCGACAATTCCAGACCACATTATATTGCTACAGAAAATACAATGTTAAATTTTTGTCCAATATTTCTACACCTTTTATACAAATAAAATGTAATTTTGAATAGCTTAGCGTATTATTACTTTGCATATTTTTCAGCATTAATGCATTGTTATTTAAGCATAATTTATGATTTTAAATGTGCATATATGCTGCATATTTTCATGGTTTTTAATGCATACAAATCATAGCGTTACTTATAATAAATACATTGAATAGCTTTACTTGGATTAAAAACATTAAAAAATTCAAAGAATGCTTTCAAAGTTTAATTTTAATCTTGGATCTGTTTTTAATCATCTTTCCAACATAAATGCCTTAATCTCTTTAAAGTAATTTCCTGTGTTCGCATAATACCACAATAGGAATAAAAGTTTATCTATAAATTTACATCATGCCCTAAAATTAGAGTGAAGTAGGTAAATAATCTACTATCCAATTTTGTTGGAGTTTTAAACTTTTATTTGTAAGCGAAGTATCTACCTTCTTCCATTTAGGATTTAGTATCAAGAGCAGTTTAGGTAGACTGTGGCAAAATACTAGGTTGCTGCCTAGTTTATATCCAAAATTTAGGCAACCTATCCCGACTTCAATCTTCAATAGCAATACCATACTGAATACATTCTTTGAACAGCTACCAAGCATAAAAAATTAATTATGGGATACAGAAATAGTTATTCAATTTTAATGTTACCTTACAATCTATCAAATTTATTAAAATTTCAAACAGTTAATTGACCGAACAGCTGCAAATTCAGCTTAGTCATTAACATAGGTAGGTACTAGGAATTTTTAATTCGATATACTTTTACATTTTTTAAATTTGTGAAAACACAAACATGTATTGCTTTCGATATTACCATTCACTATCAGGCAATGATTCAATAATTCCATATTATAGCACTTAAGACCCATTAAAACTGACACAACAATTCCTATACAACAAAACCATTTACAAGTTGCGAAAATTTCGATCTTACTTCAACGAGTACAACTTCCAATCGACAATTCTCTCTGTAGGATACGTCACGCGAACACTATACATATACAGATTCGAAAAAAATCACTTAGAAAGTATGACACAGTCGGTACACAACTACAATGAAATGATGCAACCCGCGGATGTGTACCTGCGACGGCACCCAAACGGACGTACACACACAATACACGATGATTTTTTTCCGCTAAAAACCGACCGACACACCTGTGCGTCGGACGACAGGTACCTATAAACTGAGCGCTATATACCTGCATTCGCGGTTGCAACGAACAGCCGGAGGCCGGTTGCTCTGCGGCGGCTATCTCTTCTGGCCCCTTCTCTAATTTCTATTAATTAATTTATTGATCAAGTAGGTACAAATATTAGATTGGTCATTAATTACTAAATGTGATAACAAGCAACTTAAACATCGGCGCTCTCCACTTTCAGAACTACAAAATTTTATCAATAAGTAGATGTGCAATATATTCAATAATAAAAATGTAAATATTAACTAATTGGTAAATTTAAACAAGTGTTACGAATATTATCCGCGTCAATGTCAAGTTGAATGTCTGCCCCTTCTTGGTATCCCAGGAATACAGTGTCATGAGGGTATAATGAGGTCGTTCAGTGGTTAGTTGCTTGAGTCACAAAGAAATTAGTTCTCAAAGATAGGAATAAAAAGAGGTAGGGATAGGCCTATATTAGACTACTGCTCTCAAATAGTTAGGGTTTAGGATGTTCAACTTCTAGGAAAATGCGTAGGTTAGTTCAGGATAGAAAAGGATGGAGGTACGCGTTCAACCAGTCTTCGGACTGAGAACCTTATAATGAACTTAATTCCCCAATTCTTTCTAATACCTCCCTATTGCTAACCTTATCTATCCACGGTCGTAGCCCTCTGCCAAAAATGCATCCATTTCGTTCAGAGTCATTGAAAATTTAGGGTGAAAACGCACATCCCTGTCTCACTCCCTTCCGGATGTCTACTTCTCTTTGTTCCTGCTCAAATTATACAGTGTGAGTAAAAAGTCTGAAACGAATTCTATAAAAAATTCAGGAATCATTTCTAGGAAAAAACGCTCAGACACGTTAACCTAATTTTTTTAAAGTGCATCTTTTTTGATAATTGTCGTTTTTCGATAGTCTTTTGATTTTGTACTGTGACGTCATCGTTCATATTTTTAAATGACTCCTCATACTTTTGAAGTCGTTGCTGGATAGTGGTTGAAATTACGAGTGCAATGATATGCCACAGTATGACACTGACATTGATATTTTTCGAAATAATCAAGTTTAAAGTTAAAATTCACAGACCTCGCATCTTACGCAAGTATCATAGGCGTATTGAAAATACCGACACAACTGCTCGGTTTCTAAGATGTCCAACAAAAGTGATCTGTGCCGTTTCAAGTTGATATATTATTGATACAATAAAATAAATGATTTATGACAAGCACAAGGCACATAGTCAAACTGACGCAATACGTAACAAAATATTAACGCATCCGTTTTGTACAGTTTGGACTTTTATTGCAACGCGATATCCCTCATAAACGGTACTCGCCCTCGCCGTACCTTAGTTTACATCTGGCGATCTGGCTAGCCGGTAGCCGCCTCCATCCAATTTATTAGCGGCCTCGACTGCGCGCGCCGCCAACAGAATCGGTCGCGTGTCGATACATTTTTCGTAAGATGAGTCCCATATACACGAGCCCAGAAATATTTTCAATACTAATGAGTACCATATACACGAGCCCAGAAGTATTTTCAATACTAAAAATCGTGAACCCTCACACAACAATGGTTCTGCGGCCTCTAATAGCAATACGCTTTTAAATACCTAGAAGACAGGATCAATTTAACGTTAGAACCATGTGTTTAATTTGTGGCCGTGGATAGTAGTCCGCAAGTTACGGATCACTATCATTTGTCATTACGGTTCCGCAAGTTGTGGGCATGCGAACAGGTGTTAAATATTGTGTATCAACGCATTTTAGACAGACCCTTTACTTGTCCTCGCACCAGACGCACGCATTTTATGCGAAAAAGGTAATGTGGAAACGTGAGAAAAAAATAACGTTTACGGGAGCCGATCCTACCCGGCCCGAGAGTAACAAACCACTAGCTCTCCACGATAACCTACCTACCCACAAACGCTGCTGGGTGGGGATTGAACTAACGAAGTACTTATACGAAAGTATAACGCATAACTTGCGGAACTGTAGTACACTTGATGGGATTCCGTAACTTGCGGACTACTATCCACTGCCTTAATTTGTGGAGGATCTGGCAAAAGAAAGAGGAAATCACTTACTTCAATTCAAACTGGTATCGTAGTACTAAATGTTTTATTTGGTTAATTATGTATTGTTTGTCCTTGTTACTATAGGCACGGGTGATTCCACTCGCATAAAAATGCTGCAAGATAGAGAAATGACAATCGTATTATCTCTAGACTGATTTTGTATGAAGACTTATTTGCATACGATGCAAAATACCACAAATTGTGCTACGCAGAGTACATATCAACCAGAAATATAAATTCCCACAAAAATAAAACTGACAGAAATACAAAAAGTACCGATCGCTTGTTCTCAACATTTTCTTCTTGGCATTCAAGAACACATCTTAGATAATAAAGAAAAGCTGCCATTAAGTACCTGCAGTAACACAAAAATATAATTCTATGTTACGTAATGCAGAAAGATCCCCAATACAATCCGCGAAACTGAAAATGAAATTGTCGAAAAGATTTAAAGGCTCTATTCAATTTATTCGTAGACCAGGTCAGGTCAGGTGATTTGTTGTGTTCTGGCAAAGAACTTTTGACAAAAAAATCAAGCATGTAAATGAGGACGCAAGCTCAACAGACGAATTGTCTGATTTTAATCTGGAAACAACGGGTGATACATTATCAGATTTGCAAATTCTTCACAGAGCTGCTGCAATTTTAAGAAACTGTATGGAAAATTTTGCAATACCCAATAAAAATTATCCTTCCCCAGATGATATAAACAGTAAAAGTTTCGCTACCTCATTTACTAGCATTTATTTCGTGGCTATTACAGAAAGAGAGTTTTGAAAATGCATTGAAAGAAGATTTTAAAGGTGGCATGACAACGCTGTTCTTTTGCAGAGTAACTTGGCCGCGTTCTGTCTCTTTCTGGTGCTCGGCTATTCCCCATAGTCTATCACTTTCACTCGCCCGGCTCGTCCCGTGCACCGAAAGTGAATTTTTGACATCGGCGCATTGAAAGTGTTATAGCGGACTTATTTTTGAAACGCGACCATACATTATTCGAAATCATAACTTCGTTATACCATAAGGAAGTTTTCTATGTAAGAAAAAACAAAATCTATATCGTGAAAAAAAAGTTATCCAGGTTCAAAGTGGAACGTATTGTTACCGATATGGCGACATATTTTAGATAAGGTGCAATAAAATTAGTTTGGTTTCTTGTATTTACACAAAATTTACACCATTAAAAACGTCAATATTTCTTCAACAATTAAAAAAAAACGCAAAGTTCTACGACTTGTAATTTTCGCGTAAGATGCCCGAGAGTCTCCCGGCGCACGGTGGGATAGATTTACTGCTTTTTCACCCCTAATTTTTTTCGCTACCACCCAAAAAAGTCGTAATTGCCATTTTTAGGTGCCAAAAGACTTGTAGAATCATCTGTGAGAGTTTCATCTGGTTATACTTTGGGATCACTCAAAGTTAAAATTTTAGTATTTGCTGAATATCGCTGCACTACGACAGAATCTGTCGCCTGTCGATACATTTTTCGTAAGATGAGTCCCGTATACACGCGCCCAGAAGTATTTTCAATACTAAAACAAAAATTCGCAAAGAAAATGAGTTAGCCATGTAATATTGACAGTTTAAATGATTAGAAACGAAAACAATGAAGTTTCCAATTAAATTCTAACAGTTCAGCATTGTTTTGTGGGTTTTCCTTGTTATTTCATAGTTTTGTTAATTATTTTGTAATATTAATAGTTAATAAAGGATTGTACACAAACTTTAACTATTATTTTTAGTTAATTAATATTATTTTATCAAATTTACATTGTTTCCAATCCACTAAACTGTCAATATTCCATTTCCATGGCCAACTCATTTTCTTTGCGTATTTTTTGTTTTTACTTTGAACTTTTCTATTGAAGTTTTACTTTTGGTAAACATTTGCGAGATTGTCACGCTTCCGTCTGTGCTCCGTCAAAAATTTTGTTGACAATTCATGTTTTGACGTTTGATTTGACGAGTTCCATTTCTTCACCAGTTAGGCGATGTTTCATTTCTGCACCAGTAAGCAAATGTGAGACTTTTCGAAACCTCGGTCAGTTTGGAAAAATGTCAAAATTGGAACAAATTATTTTAAAATCGTTGTTGTTGCAGATGTTTTTATAGTAGGCTAAGAATATGTCAAAACACCCTCGCATATTTATTTTACAAAAATAATTCAATGTTCTGGCGCCTCCGCCATTTTATGTCATCAAAAACCCAATTTTATTTAGTCCAGATTTCAGAACAGTAGTTTAAATATCAATTCAATGCAAGATGTTTAATTTTGAAAAATTGAACATTTTTATCGACTGCGAAGAATAAAAACAAATCAAAATATCAAAACAACTAAAAGTATTGAAAATTTAAGAAAATATGTAATTATTCATAGTTTAACAATACCTAAATTGATTATACCAACAAAAACTCAACCGGAATTGCCGCCATTCTCCGGTTTCTAATAAATAATCAGCCGCTATTAAATTAACCCGCTCATTACAGCCTAATTCCAAACGCAAGATACAGTTGATATTAATGCATTTCAATTTTTTTGCACAATTTACTCACGGCACTTTACCGACTTAAAGCAAATCGTAACAGACTGCAACAAATTAACCCTATTATGTTTATTTAATTGTAAGAAATTCACGACAAAAACGTAAATATCATGACCAAAGGATTTATGAACTCAAGTGAAAGAAGTATCATTTATAAAACAAAGTATTTTACAGTAAAATCAAATCGCAGCGAAAGTGTCTCGTTTTGGTTTTTAGCGTTCCAAACTGCTCAAAAATGTAGTTTATAATTTTTAATTTAGTCAAATTGAAAAAGTCTGAACAGAACAACAAACACAATGCACCTTATTTGCATTTAAAAATAACTTCATTCTATTTTACTCAAATTCTGGTTTATTTAAATTTAAATGTTAACAATCTACAGGAAGAGAAGAATATTTTTCAGAGTTGCCTCCTAGATCATATAATTAAATCTGGCTATGGCTATGGGTGTGGGTGCATGTACCTATTCAAACACTCCTTGCATTTAACTACAACATTCCCATAGGTTACTTAAGAAGTCATTACGAATATACGGTTTAAAAAAGTGAGTAAATGGACGTCTACTTTAATTTACCTGTCAAGTGGTGTTAATCTATAAAAACAATAGCAGTAGAATATACGAGTTGCAAAATAACAAAATGTGTCAATAACACACCACTGTTGACATAACTAAAATGTAATCTGCTAATGCACAATTGCACTTGAAGCAATATTTTTAAAGATATATTCCTTTAGGTTTAGACAATTACACCACGTCTGCTTCTATAGTTTTTCCTCAAGTCTGTGAGCAAGCTTTGCAGTCACACCCAAGACTAAAGCAAGAAACTATTTAGGGGAAAGACACAAACGCATGGTTGCGCTCGCCGCCATATCTTTAATCCTCTCATTAAGTAATCCGTGAAAGGGTCGGGGCATCGTTCCCCTCGCGGTCAGTTTTTACCTGAAACGGTCATATCGCCTGCCGGGCTTATACGACTGAGGCTTACAACGCTTCGCTCGCTTCGTTCCGCTCCGCTCCGCTTGACCTTACCCTGACAACTTAACTTAACTTAACAACTAATAAAATATTCAGATACTAAGAAGTCGGAATAAAATTGTAAAAAATAACAGTGAAATTGGAAATTTGTAAGTTTCAATCTTAATTTCTGTAGAAACTGTCAGTCGCAGACCTGGTAATGCCTGTATCAATCAGAAGCTTAGTAAACTGGCTAGTAAATGTGCAATTAATATACAGGGTATTCCATATGAAATTCTTGAGAAAAATTCAATTATGCGAATGTTTACCACCCTGTATAATGTAAAGCACTGTGACAAAGGTATTATCAGAATTTGCAAATAGAATAGTCTGTGAATCTAGTTCGATAAAGAAATCTTTGACAGCTTCTGTAAGTCGGCGTCAGTAGTGCCACAAAGATGGGTCCAGATCGACACTAAAATGGCAATATCTTAACATCCCCTGCTCGAAACCCATTAATGTGGTATATCGTTTTCCATGAAATTTTGTGGGGAATGAGAATATTAAAAAAAAATTGGGGATTTCTATTTAAAAAAATGTAACTTTGGTTTGTTACGCAAAATGTGAAGACCCTGTATACACCAAAATAATTTTAAAAGATGCAGCATGGGATTTCCTAAGCACTTGCAAAATTTCATTTTGATGCCTTGAATGGTTCAAGAGATATAGACCGTCCCCGCACTAATGGGCCACCCTGTATGTGCATGTGCAGCCTCCATATGTAAACGGTGCACTATGTAACAGATTAATTAATTTAATTAGGTAGGTATGTGTACTCAGGCCCACAGAACACCTTGGCAATAGTTGACATTAAAAAATAAAATAGCGGTTTCTAACATACCACAAACATGATTTACCTAAGTAGATTTCAGTGTAAACCCGCAATAAATTCCTCGTAAAGAATCTTAAAGGTCATACTTTAAACAATAATCTACATTCTTACATAAACACCAGAGTGTGTGGTTTTGCCTTTTCCCCTTAACAGTATCTATTTTCAAAAAGTTCAAAAAGTTACTCACATGGCTTGTGACGTCAAAACAAAACTTATTTTTAAGCTTATTTGAATTTAGATGACATTTTATTCAGAATTCACTGCTCTCTTAATAAAGCCCAAGTAACTTTATTGATAATATACTGAGAATTTTCTGAATTACTAATCAAGTACCTCATCTCCACAAATTTGTTTTTGATGCAAGTACCTGGACAAATAGGTTTATCTAGTAATTAAATAAACGGAGCGTCAGTTTGTAAATTTACGGGCCAGTAATTACTGTTATCTCATTAGGTATATCTGCTAAATGCGTCAAATTTTTTATTTATTAATTTACACACAACACTGTCATAACAAGATGTTTAACAGGTACAAAATACAAAAAGAAAAAAAAACAATAAAACAGTTATCAATAAACAATTCGTATTTAACAGCTGTTTAACAATTTTACATTATTTATTTTCAGTTAATGTTGGAAGGTGCAGACTGTTAATGGTTAGGGTTTTCAGAATGGGCTCGTAAAAGGATACCGCCTTATGCCTCTCCCAGATGATTCATTTTATGCATTAAAGCAAAAATTATTTTTCAGTTTTTGTAACCTACGAGCAGTATAAGAACCTAGGCCATGTATAAACAGAATTTTTGGTAGTGAATTGTCATGTGCTAATGTAATAATCAGTCTTAGTTTACTATAAAACATGGTTAGTAATTGCGCATCTTTGAGGACCACTGGTAGTGATCTTAGTGACATCAGTAAGTGGAACTCTGCAGTGTTTTGCAGCAAACTAAATTTCAGTCACTGCAAAGTGCAACGACACCTTTTGGAACAAATCCAGATTATTATCTATGAAATATTGTATAAAGTATGTCCATACAACCATTTCATCATGATTAAAATCAGAACCTTTGTTTCTTACATACAACAATGTACTGCAAAGTTGTGTAGAGTACATTACCAGATCGTGTTACCTATGTTCTTCTGAAATAATTGTGAAATTTGAGATGAGACCCCTATTGTCAGTCTGCGTATTGTCCGTTTGTTCTTTTTTATTACTAGTCTTTTCATTATACATGAAATGCTTCATCAAATAAATACGCGGAGCATGACTGAACTTTTTTTCCGGTTAAAATACCTGCCAAAATATTCATGGACCAGGTCAGGAACCTTCCATATTACACAACAAACAATAAAAGTGTACAGAGTGGGTACATAATATTTGGACTCTGGATGGCTTAAGAACAAGGTCGGATTTTAATACAGCCCGTGACCCCGCTACTATTAGGGGTCTCTCGTTTGTTCCGAAAAGCGAAAAAATGTAATGAAATGTTTTTCTTCTAAACATTTTCTTCTTCACATGCAACTGTGAATGAATGGAAAACATCCGTATAGGGTTATCTCGAGGGTTATAAGCACCCCAATACTGACGAGGGTTTTCCCCAAAATAAATAAATAAAATTTAAAAGCCTCTGTATACCTGAATACGTACTTGTACTTACTTTCAAGAATTTGCATTCACAAATTCCTAGATAAGTCCTGTACAACAGAAGGGGTGAAAGCAAGAGCTTCATATTATTTCTAAGATTAGTAGGTTAGCTGACAAGGGTGGTTTAAAGACGTGTGGAGCTGTGGAGTTTTTTTTGTATATTTCGGAGTGAAGTGAACATTAAATTCTTCAAATTACTATTATGATGCACAGGAGTCGGGGATTGTTAAGGTAAGAGTTTGAGTTCTCAAAAAATGTACTTGGCTACTCCCATCAATCAAATAACTAAAATATGGTCGTTGATCGTTTTTATTAATGTCAATTTTGATGTCACACTAACCGAAAAAAATCAAAATTAAATGAAAACACTTAATTTTGAATGACGTAACTGATCTTTCAAAATGGACGTTTGTTGTTTGCTGGCTGCGAGGTTTCGGATTCTACAGGATTCCTGTATGAGACACCCTGATTGGTGGACACACATTAAAAATATTTAAATGTATTAGGCAGGCTAACTCAAAACTGTTGAAGCTCTCATTTATGAACCAAAGAACCTAAAAAAGGAATTAAGGAAAATGTAGACAACTGCCGTTTGCTCTTTGTAGAGATTACGTATTATTCCTCTGTCCCTATATTTCATCCCTACCTTTCTGAGCACTTCTAACATCCATTTTAGAAGTAAAGAAGTTTACACATGATCGACCTTGATACTAACGTCATTGACACTCCGTATAATAAATACGTTGAAATCAATGGGAAAAAATAAATTAGTTCGGAGACATTTACATAGTCCATCCCACTCCTGTGTTACGCACCTGTTAATAGTATATTATACACGAGTTTATAACGAATTATTACCTCGGATGATTACAAAACTCGCTCGTTTCACTCGCTCGTGTTGTAAACTTCATCCTCGGTAATAATAGCATCATTATAACGAGTTGTATACTATACTTTGTCCACGACTATCAAAACAGATTCACATAAAGAATTTACCTTCATTTCCCTTCTCCAGTGTAAGAAAGATTCATACATACGCTCTCAGGTATAATTTTCTTAGTTTTTTAGGCAATGAATCTAATGAGGCAAGTTCTGCAGCTTCTTTTATTACTGGTGCTGTTAAAGAAACCTCGTTTTCACTCTCACTACTCATTATATCTTCTTTTTTAGAATATGCATTTCAAATTAAAAGCAAACCATGCTGATTTGACGTTTCAATTTGAACTGACACATCGCGATCGCGGCCTACTAAATAAATGTAAAAAAGGGTCAAAGCGATGTTCCTATTGGTGTAGTGAATAATATTCATTAATCACTGCAGTGATTAATGTATCTAATTATGATTGAAGAAACACAAGTATAAAGAGTATATTATAAGATAGTCGTGGACAAAAGTATTTTTAGAATGGGCGCGTGAGCACCTAGGTGATAGGCAGCCGCGCGAACGCGGACGGCGTCGAATGGGTTGCCTATCTACCAGTCGCTATATTTTCATCACAAATACGCAACCTGGCATTCGTAACCAGATTGTTGCATTGCGGTAAGCAACAACAATGCAACTGCAACTCATTACGCAGAATAGAATGCAGTTTTGCTGGGAAATAAATACAAGTAGCATGTCCTATCATGTTACTTGTTTTGTACGATACGGTTTTCGATCAAAGCACCGCGTAGTACCAAGTACGAAACGGGAGACTGAATAATATATTGTTTAGGTAAACGTAAAATCACGTCCTATATTTAGAAAAATCCATAATCCTCAAATAAACACAAAGGAAACTATCCTGATAACATGAGCAAATACAATTTTTGCGATTAAAATTCTATTGTAAATTATTTAGACTAAGGCCCGCATTTATCAATTATTTCAGAATTATTGTCCATTTCAAATTGCCTTGGCCCAAAAATGAGAACAGACGGGGCCAGAACTAAGGTATAGGTCAATTTGTATTGCAAATAATTAGTCACAAGTTGGACGCAAAAAAACACTAATTATAAGTTTATCACGAATTGCGGAAACGGATAAATTTTATAACGTGGGGATTATGTAGTTGTAAAGTACTTATTTTTATGTGCCTTATAATGATATACTTTTAGGTTGCGTACGTGTTGTGTTGCAGGAAACGCTGCCACGAATACTGAGACAAAACTGTTGCATAAACTCTTAATTATGCAATTTTCCCGTCTCTTAATTAACAGTACAAAACATTTTAAGGCTAAACCGACAAAATAATGCTTTAAATAAGTCTGGGAGTGGATGAGATTCTCACAGAAAATGTAATATATAATTTGAATTTTATATGGCCTGTATTTGCCTTTTTTAAAATATTTTTTGAACTTTTGTTTTGGAAACACCAACTTGTGATTCGATTTCGCGACAAGAAGTTTTTGATGTCGCCTCAGCCAACGATAAAACATTTATTTCTTCCTCTTCAGTATTTTCTTTATTATAAATGTTGGTTTTGAAAATCGATGAAAATCAACATTATTTTTTTTCTCGAAAACCAAAGACGATATCCAAATTCTGCTTTCGGCATTCTATTATGTATACTCAAAAAAGTAGCTCAGATTCGCGACTTTACTTCGATGTTAATTCTGAAGATCTTGGGGGCCATTTATGACAAAAATCTGAAACTTATTAGTTGCCCCTTTTGTTCTTAAATATTAAGAGTCGTATATTTTTGTATCTCTTTATGATTCGTGCCACTAAATTACCGATTATCTCAAATTAATTTCACAGAATACCTTCGTGAACTTTTTATATATTATCGATTATTTTCATACATTTTTATGCTTTTAATTTAATTTTTATAAATGAAACGTAATTCGGTATCTATACCTTTCTACTACTCTAGTAAACCCAAATTATATTTTCGATATTAAATGGTATTAAATACAGGCTACGATATGGATTACACGCATTAATTGTAATCTACCTATTGTTTTCTACTTTTATAATCGTTGTAAAGAAATTCTAAGGTCGTAATTTCCTTTTCTATAAACCAAGAAGAAATGAGTTAATTTGATGCATCATACACGATCATTACACAGACTTATTTTGCCTTAGTCACGCCATTCTTGAGAAATTACTCTTTTGTGAACCAGTTTTATATGGTGCCATCCGAGTTTTTTTATAAATAATTAATTTTTCACATAGCGCCTAAACACACACAATAAAACTAGTTTAATGATATGAGAATGTGGCGTCTGCTATAAAGAAACTGAACCATATAACATGAAAAATGTACCTATGTGTTATAAATAGTCCGATTCAGTCGCGTTCGTGTTGACTAAAATATAAAATTATATTACGGGGGTAGGAGGCGGGAGATACGCAGGTAGATTATAGAGGAAGCAGGTGCGTTAAATGTTCAAAGGAAACCATGGTAGAGTACTTCAGTAAATTGGAACCCTCGACAAGAATGATCGAATAATACCGACTCGTGGTCTCTGATGCGCTGGCCTGACGCAAGATATTCCAGTAGTTATATTCGTGATGTTTGATCGTACAACGTTTAATAAACTACCTGCTTAACCTTGAATTAATTAATAGGTAGATGGTATATGCATATGGAAGACAATACATTATACGAGAGATAGGCTGGTAGGATAGTTAGTGGTACTGGACCGTTCGAACAACTACTCCTCGGGCAAATACCCCGCCAGGCATTGAATTATAGAACTAAATCCAGATTTTTTGTACTACGAGACGTTTCAGACTGCTACCCCATCTAAGATGGCTTTGAAACAATCCTAATTTGTTTCCATGTACGTACGTGCTTTTAAGCAGGTCTTTGTTCAAATATTGCATGTTTTGAATGTGTATGGAAAACCGCAGACCAACTGGTTTCGTCCTTCTGGGACTCATCAGTACGGTGCTTTCCCCTACACACTCAAACCATGCAATTTAATCTTGCTATATATGCTGCCGCGCTCTGGACAGATATCAGCAAGTGACAACTACTTTGAGTAATTATCTAGTATTAATTAGTGGTACTGGACCGTTCGAACAACTACTAGGATAGGATAATTTTGAGGCAAGGAAGATTATTTCACGAAATACTAGAAGCGGAGATAGGGATAAGAGCGAGTAGAGGTGAGCTCAGGCCCCTGATTACTGTTTGCGAATAGTTAAAGTTGTAGGATGTTCTACTATTGGGGATAGTCTTCGGTCTGGAAAATTTATGATAATAAATTTTGATATTCTATTTTTCAAATCAACGTTAATAGCATAATTATTAAAACTGTTACCTTCCTGCGACTTTTCTCGATTTGTTTCTATAGTCAGCTGCTCAAAAATTCCAGCAGTTCATGCAGAATGGAAATTTCATTACCTGGAATAAACCAGAAACGATTAGTTATAAATAGCAGATTCACTGTTACATCTAAAGCATTATCAGAGCTAATTTCTACAGTAGGTATGTACGGATGTATCGAGGGAGATATACAGGGTCGGTCCATATATCTGATTCTATTCAAGATATCAACCTGAAATTTTACGTGTGTGTGGAGAACCCTACGAGAGTTGTGGTGCTACTGACGTCTACTGGTCTACTGGTCTACTGGTCTTTTATTGGACTAGGTTCAGAGGATACTCTATTTGTAAAATCCATTAACACTTTTTTCAAAATAGTTCATATTGAACAGAGTGGTCAACTTGCGCAAAGTGGAGCTTTTCTCAAAAGTGTTAAATGGAACACGCCGTACTTATATTATTTGCAGGTTTGATAGCCAGTTTATTAAGCTTTTGACTGATACAGATATTGGCAGATCTGCGACTAATAATTTATGCAGAAATAAAGATTGAACCTTAAGAATTGAGATTTTTATCGTAATTTTGTACAATTTTTGGGGAATTCCCCCCATTTTGGCACAGTTTAGCGAACAGAGTTTACACCGGCACCAGGAATCCCATTGCAAGATTACTTCTTGACAGGACGGTTTTCTTCCATGGCACTCCTTGTTTCAATTTATACCTATAATAAGTTACCATTTATTTAAGGATATAACTATGAAGAAGCAATCTGGCGATGAAATTTATTGTCTCAATGTGAAATCAACTTCCAGAAACAAAATGGAAATCACATTTTGTGTTTTGGGAACTAAAATATAGGAGAAACGCATAAACTACCAGTCAAATGACTACATTTTAAAGTTCAATTTTCAATTCTGCCGAAACCGTCAGTCGCAGACCTAACAATATCTACATCAAAAGCTTAGTAAACTGACTATCAAATATGGGAATAATATATGGGCGTTCCATTTGAAATTTTTAAGAAAAAATGCATATTGCGTCCACCCTGTATGATATTAAGTTTTGTGACAAAAGAACTCAAGAATTTTACAAATAGAGCAGTCGGTGAACCTAGTCCAATAAAAAAATCTTAAATACTTCGACCAGTAGATGTCAGCAGCTCCTCAAAGTTGGGTCCACATTGGCACTAAAATGGTAATATCTTAAAATCGCTCACTCTAAACCCCATCGTGTAGAACACCATCTTTCATAAAATTTTATTGGGAATTCAAGACGATTAAATTACCGACATCAAATCAAAAACTTACAGCTTGAGCTGCAATACCCAAATTTATGAAAAAATGTTCAAACTGTTCAAAACAGTTCTGGAAGTCGCAGCAGCAGATAAGTGTTTAGGCTTCTTTCGCATGACGCCACCAACTGCCGTGCGACCAGTAATTTTGGTGGCGTGAACGTTTTATTTTTTCCACCAAACACGCCACCAGACCTAGCTTAATATTCATTATGGAGTTGGAAGAAACAGTTGTCGTTGTCGCAAGCGTCAAAAACGAAGAAATCAAAGATTTTTGGATTCACCCAATGTTACAGGACCGATTTACCAAAGGGATTTTCTATACTTCGTGTCTATTGAGAAGTTGCATCCAAAGCATACCTATAATGATATGAGAGGTTGACTGTAGATATTAGAAATTCGACTCGCCCCACGATTTTATTTTAGTCTGATCAATGCTCATTTCGGGAATGTAACGGTCAGACCTCGTATACAGAATAATAAATTAATAATCAAAACTGTACCTATAGAGTTCCTATTCGGTACCTAACTACGTATAGATCAGAATCAAAACAAAATAGTGAGGGTTGTTAAATTTAATCTGAAGTTTATTTGAAATGGGCACTTTAATACATTGTAGATTATTTGCTAGTGTTGTAATCAAGGTGGGAGTCGAGGTGGGAGTCTTCCACTATCTCGAAAGTTTGTCCCCATTTACAGGACGCAAAAACCGTAAACTTCGGCGAAAACAAAAGAATGGAAACAACTTAGGATAGTATTTAATTTTAGTGCTTTGTCTAGACTTTGTCGCAACATTTCGTTTCCAAAGTACCTCAACCGAAACATGGGGCGTAATTTTGCTACGACCAAGTGTCCCTGAACTTTGCCAGGGTATACACAAGATCGTGTCGGCTTCTCACGGCTCTTGAAATTCGACCTCTTGCAGGCCAAGCTGTTTTGTGGTGCATGCCTCTTGGAATTTTAGGGATGTGGGTGTGGTGGTCTGATTTCCTTATACACATGGTACTTGGTGTGTTTTGTCTATGAATTTAAACGGCGCGGCTGGTTGGGATTTCTTTCCACTTAAAAGAGTCCATAATTTAGAGGTAAGAAATGGTTTTCGTGACTTCGTGACGTTTTCAAGCTGGGGATGACAGGTCTTATACCTGCTTGGCGACAAGCAAGCCATTATTCTGCAGGCGAAATTTCTTTTCTCTGCATAACAAAAGGCGCACACAGTTATTTACAGCAAGAGCCAAAACAACTGATGCGATTTCTTCATAAATCAAAGACTATACAAGAAACATTAAGTACCTATACAAATATTGCGCCAAATATCAACCAACGAATCTACCAAAAATGCATAATAATATACAAACAAATTTTAAGAATACAGAACAGCTCGAACAAGGCGTGTGAAAATCAGAAAAATTCAAAGAATCCCTTTGTACAATGAATGACACATTTAAGTAGCTGGCATTTGTCGACCCCAAAATCAGTCAACCTGTTAGAAGCCATAAGCCCTTTCATAACAAGAAAAACCTTTCATACCCCATAAAATACATCATAGGATCACAAGCCAGCCGCCCTATCCGAGAACATAAAACAGGTGGCTGTCCAATTTTACATATTGTATTAAAGCAAAACGAACTGATCCAAAGCAAAACTATAAAATTTGTAGTTATTTTAGCCATTTGCTAAAACTCGTTATTAAAGAAATAGCCGCCAGGTTTAAAATTTAAAGAACGCCATAAAAAATTAAATAAGCACGAAGAATAGTGCCTAGAGGAATTGGATACACAGAAATATTATTCACCACAGCTTCCTGGAAGAAAGTAATTTTCAGTTATTTGTTTAATAATCTACCTGAAGTCGTATTCCAAGAAGTGTGCTTGATGTTATTTTATTATTACGTTCCTAAATGTGTTAAATTACATAGGCGAAATAATTCTTGTAGCTAACCACAACTCGAAATGACGTGGAATTTTTAAACTGACTATCATTATCTATCGAAGTAAAAACCAAATCTTGACGTAATTCGATGCTCTTGATTAACTTAAAAGTTCTGATCATTTAAGTAGCACATACAAACAATGACAATTTAATATTTACTTCATAACAATCGTGTAATCCAGTCATCATTACTTGTCCTAATTTAATAAACTGGTACAGTAGTTACTATATCGTTAAATTATCAGACATTGTCAATAATGAAACATTCATATCTAGACATGGCCGATAATTCCGAATGAACGTACAATTTGACGTTAACAGATAAATTATATTTCTTTACAAATACGGCTTTCATATCTATAGTTTTAGGAAACCTACGTATACAGACATCACACTTTCCTTAAAATCATTTAATCTTTAACCTCAAAAACATTTTGCTTACAACTCAGTGGTACATAGAAAATGATTTTCTAAATAATTTCTAACTATTGCAGAATTGTGTGCAGGGGTACCATCTTGTTGGAAATATACCCTGTTTATGTTTATTAACGGAACATTTTCCATTATCGCCTCTGCGTTAATATTCAATAAATTAATGTATCTCAATCCCGTTAAGTTTCCATCAAAGATTTGGTATGCTAGTTGACCACCCAAAATAAAACACGAAACGTTAAATCCAAAACGTCCTTGCCTCTGACGTTCAAAAGTTTGGTGCTGATTTGTATCAGACCAGTGACGCACATTATACCTGTTAAATAATCCTACGCTGCTTATGTCAGTTTCATCTGTCCAAATAACAGACCGCCTCAATTCTGGATTTTCATGAATTTTATTCAAGTACCACCTACAAAAATGAAGCCTTCTTTCTTGATCTCCCGGGAAGAGATGGTGAATAATTTGAATTTTATATGGCCTATATTTGCATTTTTTAAAATATTTTTTGAACTTTTGTTTAGGAAACACCAACTTGTGATTCGATTTCGCGACAAGAATGCTTTTGGTGTCGCCTCAACCAACGATAAAACATTTATTTCTTCCTCTTCCTTATTTTCTTTATTATAAATTTTGTTTCTAGGTTTACTGAATGACCCATAGTGAATTAAATTTTATTTTAATCTCGAAAACATCATGCAACTTTTGCTAATGTATGTCAACAGATAATTATTAATTTAAGTGTATCCTCTAATAACTCATAATTTAATTTTCACGTGACTCATTTGCAAAATATTCAACGCTAATAGAACTTTGTATTTTTGAAGTGCACACTTACAATCTTATCCTTCATGAACCGAGTAGGTAAGTATACCTAAGATAACTATTTTTCACATGTACCCGCTGATCAAATAAGTATTCTAGAACTGTCAAGAATGTAGCAGTGAATCATTATTTATTATGATATTGTTACACACGGTAACTAAAAACAAGTCTAAAAGAGATGGAATAGCAGAAAATAATACTGAATTTGAAAGACCAAACAAAAAATAAATAATTTCCTCTAATCTTTACAGTGGGCGAAATTTTTGTACTGGGTTTCGTACAATCTCAAAATCTTATCTAGGTATCACACTTTTCGCTATACAAACAGATTGAGATCGCCGCGTGAGGCACACTGTATAGTGCAGTAACCTCAAACTTTAAAACAATTATCAGAACATCACCTCGACAAAAAATTAATCTCTAGCGTATCCTGTACACAAAAGCATTCTTTAAGTAAGTACATACCCACAACTGAAACCTGACAAGTGGTGGTACTTATCAGTTTCTTTTTGCAATAATCCCCACATCGAGATTTTGTGTCAAGCCCGAGTCATTGCCCTTGGTACTGGGTGTTTCCCAATTCACATCACCAGCATCGCAAATATGAATATATACCACAATGGGTTTTGATATCGAAGAAACACTCGTGGTTTCATTATCTCGGATCTGACTCATGAAACTTGGTAATGAGACGATTAGAAAAGAAACTAAAATCAGAAATCTGCGTGCACACGTGAGAGGCTGAGATTTATCTTATAGTTTTATTAACAATACTCGTGTTAAAAGTTCTTTTTATATTTTTATTATCACTTTTAATGGACTTATCTGTTCTTCGCAAAGTTTAAATCCATTTGTTTTATGTGTTTTCATTTTCTTTTGGTTCTTTTATTAAAGAGCGTTACTTATTCGATTTGCAAATATTGTGGCAGTGGATATTGACATTGAAGTGATAGATTCTTGGAAGGTTAAAGAACAGTTTGTTTGTTTTTGGTCAAAACCACTTTCAGTACAGAGATTAACGCCACAGTGGTGCTGACAATGTAGTTGAAAAACTGGATGAAACTTCTAAGTTCTTGATAAATATCGTGGAAATTTAAAGAAATGAAAACGGTTCTCGAAACGGTTCTTAGTTTTCTAGAAAATTGTTTGAAACGATTGCGATTAACGATTTTACGAGTGAATGCTACATGATCCGTTTTGAAAAATTTGAGTAAATTTATTTATGTTCTACTCCCCTCCCCCAACTTCAAATTTTATTTGTAAGTTGCTTTGGAAGCGAGCCTTATACACTACCAAAAAACACAATACATAAATTATTATGTATGAGCATTTTGTAACGTTCCTAAACCCTTTTAACTTTTTCAGACCCTTAAAATGTAATGATATCTCTTCCAACTGTAAGTGACTGAAATTAATTCTAATTCATTTCGATAAGCACTAATTTGTGCTCAACACATGTATTAAGCTAGTCATAATAAGACAAAAACGGAAACGGTGCTCTACTTTCTGAAGCAGTCTCCATAATCTAAACTAGTTTTTAAAATGCCTATTCGTAAGTAAGGATATTAATTAAATAAAGTTATGTAGATAGGTATTTTCCTAAATGATGAAATCTTATTGGCTTTTGTGACACTGACACGATTCACTAGTCATCAGAGCAAAAAATTCATGCACGTGTTACTTGTGGTCGAAACTTGATCTTTTATAGCCCAGGGAATTGGGAGGATGGGATATCGTATGTCTGCAATAATGGCGCAAATTGATATTTCTGTTGGGAAAATAAATACTACGTAGTAAGAGACTTCAGCATTGTACAATGTAACAGAAGTTTTGGATGATTAACAAACTCCTGTTACCGCCCCTCTTCGCATATGAAACTTCTATTCCATGCAAATACACCGCTGTTTGACAGCGTCACGAGACAATAAACTTCAAGAGGTCGGTGTTAATTCGTGTGACTTTCCCGTGCGAATCTACGACTTCAAATTTTAAAATATCCCTTATTGGAACTCTGATCGGATGCGATTTAAATCGACGTGTTGTCTCACGAAACGTGAATCATACCAGACCTAAGAATGTGGTAGATACTTATAAGTGTATGACTTCCTACGCAAATTGTACACGCAAACTTAATGCTAAATGCACAATTAAATTGCATGTCAGTTGAGACATTGATGGCATAAATAATTAAGACTTTACCACGCTTATATGCTGAATAATCCAACTCTACTTGTAGCTAGGATAAATGCCTAATAATCGATTCTGCATCGATTCGATTAATCGAGGAAACTTAATTTTCTTTTCCCCAAGTTCCCTGCACAATCTTAAATCTTATGATCAAATTTCCAAACATCATGTTTCACTTGTGTCTACAATTTTTAATTCCGAGATATTTTTATCAACCGAGTGTAAAGTTACGTCAGTTCAGCACGTTTATTAAAGTTTTATCTCACGAAACACAAGCGGGTTAATAAGAAAAGAAAAAAGGCTTATCTACATCCTTATAGTGACATCATCGCTTGCGAATTTCAATTGTTTTTGATTTGCGTGAGAACACAAACACAGGTATTTTTTCTTAAATTTCAATACCTGTACGCAATTAGTAACTGGAATTTTTTAATTGTATCTAAGTCCAAAAAAAGCCTTGTGAAACATAGTCATATGTTTCATCTCGTATCCTTATATTATCCTTGTAGCTGCATTAATTATATAAGTCCTCGAAACCATATAGAAAAGGGATCCATATTTCATTAATAAATAAATTAATAGCAAAAAAAATATTATTAAAAACAAGCTTTTATTTAAATGCTCTGAAAAGAATAACTAGTACAAAAATCACTACTACAATCATCTAGTGAGCCGTAACAGTTAACGTCATTTTTATTTTTGGTTATTTATTTTACGTAAACTGAATGATTATCAAAATATTACCACATGATTCAATAATCTAAACCCGAGTCTAAACCTAATTATCAATAATCTTTTAACACCATGTTGCTTTCATGATTAGCGTAATTCAAATTATGTAGTTGCTTAAATCTTGATTATCAATAAATGGAAAAACGAAATTATTGGATTAACAGGTTCTTCAAGCTACCAAGGTCTTTCAAATTTTTCGAATTCTTACACCTCTTTCTTTATGGAAGGCGATTTCTTCCCAAGCAATAAAGCAATTCAGCATTCTTTAGAAGAACAGCTAATGCAAATATTAAATAGTCGAATATAAATCGTCCAGGTCCAATCATAGTCTTAGTGACCCTGTGTAAGTAACTAAATACGTATAACTGTTTAATTCATGTTCTAAAAACAATAACATAGATGGATCCGTATGAAGCTTTATTCGTCACAATGGAGTTAGTTCCAATAACAATATAAAATAAAACAATACCCTGTTCTTACTTTTCTGCTTCATTGTGGACATTAACATGTCTGTTATGTCTGAAAACCAGTACTGGTTGGAATTTGTACGTTAGTCACTCTTGCTGAATTCTAAATGAAGTGCGTTAGTCGTATTCCAATTGCGTTTAATCTTCGAAAGCTACTTAATGCAAACGTATTCACAGGGAACAAAGGGAAATGCCACAAGTAATAGTCAGTTATTATTTAAATCCTCCAACAATTTGTGCCTCATGCAAATACGAGGAATAAATATACAGGGCGACCCGCGAGGAATCTGCCAAATTCTAGTGATGTCTCTCAGGCAACAGTTAGGTTTCGAGAAACTTTTTAGTATTGAAAATACTTCTGGGCGCGTGTATACGTGACTCATCTTACGAAAAATGTATCGACAGGCGACAGATTCTGTCGTAGGTAGTGCAGCGATATTCAGCAAATACTAAAATTTTAACTTTGAGTGATCCCAAAGTATAACCAGATGAAACTCTCACAGATGATTCTACAAGTCTTTTGGCACCTAAAAATGGCAATTACGACTTTTTTGGGTGGTAGCGAAAAAAGTAGGGGTGGAAAAGCAGTAAATCTATCCCACCGTGCCCCGGGAGACTCTCGGACATCTTACGCGAAAATTACAAGTCGTAGAACTTTGCGTTTTTTTTTAATTGTTGAAGAAATATTGACGTTTTTAATGGTGTAAATTTTGTGTAAATACAAGAAACCAAACTAATTTTATTGCACCGTATCTAAAATATGTCGCCACATCGGAAAAACAATACGTTCCACTTTGAACATGGATAACTTTTTTTTTCACGATATAGATTTGGCTTTTTCTTACATAGAAAACTTCCTTATGGTATAACGAAGTTATGATTTCGAATAATGTATGGTCGCGTTTCAAAAATAAGTCCGCTATAACACTTTCAATGCGCCGATGTCAAAAATTCACTTTCGGTGCACGGCACGAGCCGTGCGAGTGAAAAGGATAGACTATGGGGAATAGCCGAGCACCACAAGGAGACAGAACGCGGCCAAGTTACTCTGCAAAAGAACAGCGTTGTAATGCCACCTTTAAAATCTTCTTTCAATGCATTTTCAAAACTCTCTTTCCGTAATAGCCACGAAATAAATGCTAGTAAATGAGGTAGGTACTTGTTTAGCGAAACTTTTACTGTTTATATCATCTGGGGAAGGATAATTTTTATTGGGTATTGCAAAATTTTCCATGCATTTTCTTAAAATTGCAGCAGCTCTGTGTAGAATTTGCAAATCTGATAATGTATCACCCGTTGTTTCCAGATTAAAATCAGACGATTCGTCTGTTGAGCTTGTGTCCTCATTTACATGCTTGATTTTTTGTCAAAACTTCTTTGCCAGAACACAACAAATCACCTGACCTGACCTGGTCTACGAATAAATTGAATAGAGCCTTTAAATCTTTTCGACAATTTCATTGTCAGTTTCGCGGATTGCATTGGAGATCTTTCTGCATTACGGAACATAGAATTATATTTTTGTGTTACTGCAGGTACTTAATGGCAGCTTTTCTTTATTATCTAAGATGTGTTCTTGAATCCAAGAAGAAAATGTTGAAAATAAGCGATCGGTACTTTTTGTATTTCTGTCAGTTTTATTTTTGTGGGAATTTATATTTCTGGTTGATATGTACTCTGCGCAGCACAATTTGTGGTATTTTGCATCGTATGCAAATAAGTCTTCATACAAAATCAGTCTAGAGATAATACGATTGTCATTCGTCTATCTTGCAGCATTTTTATGCGAGTAGAATCACTCGTGGCCTATAGTAACAAGGACAAACAATACATAATTAACCAAATAAAACATTTAGTACTACGATACCAGTTTGAATTGAAGTAAGTGATTTCCTTTTTCTTTTGCCAAATCCTCCACAAATTAAGGCAGTGGCAAGTTACGGAATCCCATCAAGTGTACTACAGTTCCGCAAGTTATGCGTTATACTTTCGTATAAGTACTTCGTTAGTTCAATCCCCGCCCAGCAGCGTTTGTGGGTAGGTAGGTTATCGTAGAGAGCTAGTGGTTTGTTACTCTCGGGCAGAGTAGGATCGGCTCCCGTAAACGTTATTTTTTTCTCACGTTTAAACATTATCTTTTTCGCATAAAATGCGTGTGTCTGGTGCGAGGACAAGTAAAGGGTCTGTCTAAAATGCATTGATACACAATATTTAACACCTGTTCGCATGCCCACAACTTGCGGAACCGTAATGACAAATGATAGTGATCCGTAACTTGCGGACTACTATCCACGGCCACAAATTAAACACATGGTTCTAACGTTAAATTGATCCTGTCTTCTAGGTATTTAATAGCGTATTGCTATTAGAGGCCGCAGAACCATTGTTGTGTGAGGGTTCACGATTTTTAGTATTGAAAATATTTCTGGGCTCGTGTATATGGAACTCATACGAAAAATGTATCGACACGCGACAGATTCTGTTGGCGGCGCGCGCAGTCGAGGCCGCTAATAAATTGGATGGAGGCGGCTACCGGCTAGCCAGATCGCCAGATGTAAACTAAGGTACGGCGAGGGCGAGTACCGTTTAAGAGGGATATCGCGTTGCAATAAAAGTCCAAACTGCACAAAACGGATGCGTTAATATTTTGTTACGTATTGCGTCAGTTTGACTATGTGCCTTGTGCTTGTCACAAATCATTTATTTTATTGTATCAATAATATACCAACTTGAAACGGCACAGATCACTTTTGTTGGACATCTTAGAAATCGAGCAGTTGTGTCGGTATTTTCAATACGCCTATGATACTTGCGTAAGATGCGAGGTCTGTGAATTTTTTTCAATGTACTTAATTCAGTAACTTTTTAGAACTGAACCTATTTTGGTGGCATATTTACTCAGTAACATATATATGCCTACAGTTTGATAGATTCCTCATGGGACACTCTGTATCTGTTGACTTGCATTAACTGCGACTTGAGCTGCGGCTTTGATAACTGAAAGAGCACGAAAGGTGTAATCTCTAATTGAATATTAAAAAGATGATGATTGATGGTTCTAAAAATGTCTCATGTACTTCAATTACCCCCCACTTGCGTCTGTGTGCCGAGAAAATTGCACAATAATTAAAAAAATTTCTGAATATAATTGGCTCTAAAAGTAGGCGACATTGCGGTTACAGAAAGAATTACCACGGAAGAATATTCTGAGAGATTGTTAAAGTACTTCTTGTCTTACAACTCGGCTAATTAAAGGTCGTAATGCTGATGGTGATTGCGAACATCTAATTGCACGAATTCTCAAGTTAATTTTGCACACGCCATCTTATAACTGACAGATTTATTGTTAAATCCGATCAATTTTCAAATAAAAACAAAATACTCAAATAATCCATCAATTTAATTTTTATATCTAAAATTATGTTTAAATTGTTACGATGGCGCCTCGTAGATAAGCAAGTGTGTCGCGATTTGTTGATAACAATTTAGGTTACAAATGATATAAAATGTTTGCAAAAGATTTTTCTTTTTTTAAGAAACTGAAATCTGCTGCTACGCTTTTTCGCTAAAAGTAGAATATCTTACATCCCCAACTATTCGAGAACAGTAGTCTAATCTGGGCCTACCTCCCAATATTACAATATTGCAAAAAACTGACACTTAATGCTTAACATAAGATTTTAGGAGATTCTTTACAATAGTATGAGTATTAAGTATTAACTAACAGTCTCAAGTGGCATTTTCCGCCAACACCGAGTATTACTCAATAAAAATGAGCCGCCTATCAAATTTCTAGTAACCAGAGATGCTTGGAAATTTAACATCCTTGCCTGAGGCGCTCCGTGTATAACCAACAAAAATGCAAGGTGGGTCAATCCGAATCAGAAAAACCGGTTACAAGGAATGGACGTGTGACGTCACGGACGCAGAACGTGACTAAAGGCCGCGTTGATGTGACGACACATACTTGCCGATTTTATTCTAAGAAAATTGATGCAGATGAGGAGGCGTCTGATGAATTAATAATTTCGTAATGGGTACCTATTCACTATTCATATTTGTCCAGAAAAGAGGAAATAGACTTGCTGCAATAGGTACAAAATTGGTAGTTGAGAGAATGACTCAATAAATTCCATAATCATTTGATTATAATCAATACATTAAATAAATCTTTTCTTACTCAAACGCTTTAGAAGACGAAGTATACTTATATTTATATAGGTAACCTGAGTTCAAGCAGGTATGCAAATTTTTAACTTAGAATTTTTCGAGTCGAATCTACCAAAGTCTACTCTAAATATAACTTGCACCACTACTGTATTGAACTATTACGGAAAGTCACTTACAACAGTACAAAGGAAAGAACAGATGCGTTTAACCGTTGGTTCGTGTCCTGCGCGAGCGTTGATATCACCCCATTTAATGCATGCTGTAATGCCGGAATGAATTTTTGTTAGGATAGATGAAGAGTTATATGTAAACAATAAACGTGTAACTTTTCTCGTTATGTCAAAAAAATAATAGAAGGTTAGTTTTTAATGATCATCTATGAAATTCTGGTTAGACTAGCCCTTATGCATACCTAGAGCATGGAAATAGTGAAAATAGAGTGGCATAGAGTACTTAGATATGACAGTTGGCGTTGTAAAGTCAGCATTTGCAGTGTTTGTCCGTTCCTAAATTTGTTGAATCTTTTGATTCAATGTGGAAAAACCTAATATTAAATATGTACTCCAAATATAGCTTAGTGCCGAAATGTGAATCAACGCCTATTCGAACACCAGGAAAAGTATTTCTTTCATTGCCAGTGGGATCGACGTTTAGCAGATTGCACTTAATTACTGAATTTATAAAGAATTTATGTTTTGATGTAGTTGGACATTTTCGAACATAAACCATCTGATAAATACAAATTTTGATATAAAACTGACATTTGCGTGTACCATATTATCAAGTGATTGAAGTTAAAATAATCGTTCGTAAGGAGTTATAAGAAATATGTTTTAAACCCATAGTCTAGGCGTTTCCTCACATTTTTCGTGCATTCGCAAGTAGATGCGGGAAAATGTTTTACCTATACTGCGTTCAATAAAGCGACCATCATTGCGAAGGTGTACTCAAGAGTTTTGGACGTTTCTGTATTTCCTTGTAGGTACTTACTAAAAGTAGATTTAGAAATGCCTAATTACGCGGCTCTTTTGATCAGAAAGATGTAAGGAAGGCATGTGCGAATAATTCCAGCTATTTACTTTACGTAGGTTTATTTAACTACAATTCTACGCAGTATTTACTTAAATAGGCTGATTTTACAGGTATTACAGGTTATCGTCAATGAATCGTTTCGATCTAGCGAGGTCAGATTTTTCGTTTCCGTCTCTTTTTAATACGTACGGGAGCCGATCGCCAAAAGTGCGTACGTCTGAACTATCACAGGTAGGTATCATGTTTGTTGTCGTTGTAAAAGTATACGCCGTCAGAAACAATTCAAAGTTATTGGACGCATGTACTCCGTAAGCCCCAGCCAAATTGAACTATTTCATTTTCGATTATTATTATACTTCATATTAAAGGAGCAAACAGATTTGAAGATCTGAAAACAGTAAACGGAGAAATACAGGAATCTTGTGTAGCAGCATGTTTAAAATTAGGTCTTATTTAAGATCATCACGAGTGGAAAAGAGCCATGAATGAAGCTGAAATTTGGATGATGCTCAGACAGCTGAGATATTTATTCATTCGTATTTTAATGCATTGCCGACGAATTTATCAGGAAGAATTGCGGGAAGAATTGAAAGAAGCAATGTTACAAGATTATGAAAGACGTTACAGCAATACTGAAGGACAAAAAAGCCTATATTCAAATTAGTTCCATGCTTTCTGCGGAAGGTTACAATCTTTCAATGTTTCCCACCATGCCACGACATTGAATATGCAAATGAAGAACAAGCAATAGAAATAGGATCACGACAATATAAACACCTAAATGAAAAGCAGAAAGAAATTGCAGATATTATTTTGGGTAAATGTGATGCTAACATAAATGAATCAATTTCTGAATCTTCATGTTTTTATATAGACGGTCCAGGAGGCTCCTGTAAGACTTATGTTTATACAACCCTTTACAGCTTACTGAAGAGTAAGAATAAAATTGTTTGTACCATGGCCTTCACGGGCATAGCAGCAACACTACTTCCTCATGGCAGAACAGTTCATAAAATGTTTGGGTTACCTGTTCCTCTGTTTTTAGATTCATTTTCTAACTTTAAGAAAAATTCAACAGAAGCAGATTATTTAAGGAGTGCAGATGTTTTTATTTGGGATGAAGCTCCTGTGGCGCCAAGGTATGCTTTAGACATTATAGACAGAACCTTACGAGACTTTATGAATTGTGATGTTCCGTTTGGTGGAAAAATTATGGTGTTGCGAGGAGATTTTTGACAATATTGTTACCAGTTAAAATAAATGCTACCCGCTGTGAAACAGTGAATTTAAGTATCAAATTTAGTTCTCTTTGGAGTTATTTCCGTAAATTTTCTTAAACACAAAATATGCGGGCTCTACCACAGGAACAAGAGTTTACCAAGTTTTTATTGGATGTTAGAGAATGGAGTTTTGAACAATATGAATAGCAATTTAGAATTGCCACAGAGATATATTTATAATTCGGATATCGATAAACGTATATATGGAGGAATCAATTAGAGAAAAGTGATTCATAGATATGACCTAATCAGCTATTCTGATGTTGAAGACATTAACAAAAAAGTGGTAGAACTGTTAGATATAAAAACAGAAAGAATATATACAAACTTGGATAGTGTTGAAAATTGTGATAATGGAGATTTAAACGATGCTATTCTCCCTGAATATTTAAATACTTTAAACCCGCCAAATTTTCCTCCGCATGAATTGAAGTTGAGAGTATATTGTATTGTGATGTTGGTTAGAAATCTCAGCATTAATGAAGGCTTATGTAATGGTACGAGATTGTTAATTTTACAATTGGGAGACAATATCCTACAGTGCAAAATTTTAACAGGCGATAAACATGGAGATATAGTTTTCGTTAACCGTATAACGTTGTACTGTGAAAATGTTTATCCTTTTACTTTTAAAAGACGACAATAATTTCCCATTAAACTAGCGTTTGCAATGACTATTAACAAATCACAAGGCCAAACATTTGATCAAATAGGAATTGATCTCCGAAAAGAAATATTTACTCACGGACAATTATGCGTGGCTATTTCAAGACTTCGTTCTTGGGAAGGTTTGATAATTTATTTAGGAAATCAAAGAAATAGCCGTATAGTTCAAAACTACGTTTTCAGGGAATTATATCAGATGTAAATTATTCTGTAATCAGGCAATAATGCGTTTCTTTGAAGTCATGATTCGACTAGGGCAGAAAGCGCGCTTAGCGCGCGAGATGACCTAGTATTTATAAACTGACACTGCGAACTTCCAACTGAAATTGCATAATTATTTATTACTTAATTAGTTGAATGTTTGCCTAATGAGAGAAAAATCAGTGTTGTCATTGATTGTCGGAAAACGACCTTCAGTATACAATTTTCCTCTTAAATTACTTATTACAACGTATGTTAATGAATGAGCAATGAATAGAGGAAGCTGAAAAGAGCTGATTATCATTCTGGGATGTCAAGCTAGTGGGATTGATCCAATTTATATTCTATAATCTATAATAACAGACAGGTGGGGAAAGTAGGTATTTTATATAAAATATTATGTAAGCAGAGATAAGAAACAATTTATTAATCTTTCGTTTACATATGTAAGTAAATACTCCATTTCACATTCCTTGACATAGTTACTGATAACATTCAGTTAAATTAATTTTCTCGTTAGTTTTTTCAATTGTTCAGGTCTCGGTTCAGGTACTTAGGTACCTTTATGATAACGCAGGATGTCACAGTCCCGGTCACACTGCTTTAAAAGAACATCCCACTCGGTCACTGCAAAAATTATTTGGAAAAAAACAAGAAAAAACTAATAGGCAACTGAAGAAATAACTGTTTACTCAAGATTGGATTTCCAAAAACCTTATCGTCTTGCAAAAGCTGCTCCATTCTGTGGAACCTAACATTTAAATAGTGAAAGCAACCGTAAATTACATTATAGTGTAAAACTATACTGAACCAACAATTATATAATAGTAGTAGATATACGTTCGGCTGAAAAAGATTTTATGGAAATAAGAAATTACTTAAATTCTTTGAATACCTTTGTGACAAATACTTCCGCATTTTGGAATAGACTGATTTAAAAACTAAGAATATTCGCAGTACTCATTTGATGGACAAACAAGTAGACGTTTATTTTGAATACTGGTATTGCTGAATTACCTTCTGACTAATTAGTATTTAACTATACACCCACTGTGCTTGTCTACTTGTCGTTGATAAAAATGAATCACCACTTATCAATTTGAGGCTTGTTACCTTACAAGTTCATTGCATTTTGTCACTTTAGACAATAAACAATAAGAGAACCTTGAAAACAATTTGTAAATAATACGCAACAGTTTCAGTCAGGTAAATCCTTCGATTTTCGAATAGTAATTGCGTTCCCAGATACTTATTTAACTTGATCCATCACGTGGAATATTGCATAACCAACGTATGTTAATAAAATAGGTCCATGAGAGTAAACTAGCACACTTTATCCAATCATTACACTTTTTGCTTGGGGACATTACAATCTGTAAAAAACGATGTATAATTTTCCTTGAAATAAGAATTATAACCGCCTGTAATTTGCCTTGTGGTACAAATTACACGTTTACTTCAAATCATTATTATACTGGAGGTCCCACTTGTGACTTGTGGTCCTTACAGAAGGTTCGCAACTTCAATAGTTCAATCTAATGATCAGGTATTGCCCATACACAGATATAGGTATACAGCGAGGTATGCAGGTGATTTCTGATAGGTACCTGCACAAATGCCTCCGAAAAGCAAGTCATATTGATGGGTTTCTGGTAGAAAGTTTCTCGCAAGAATGGTTTTGCCCATGACAATTTCTAGTTCACCCAACAGGACTGTCAAATTGCCAAACGAGACTCTCGGTCCTTAATGAATGACTAACAACTTCTGTAATCGCTTCTGTTTATATCTCAGTTTATATGTAGGTACGATCAGTAGATCCTCCTTCAATTGCTAAATATCTATTCATCATCGTATGCGTCGAATAGGAAGGAAAATTACCTAAGAAACTCAGCGTACTCAAGTACTTCCTTTTTGAATTTCGTCTGTGGATAAGAGGATCTCTTTAGTGGAGAAACTTCTCGGTCTTCCTTAGCCTGTATACTGCTACTACTGGAGGCAAGTCTTTAACACACTCTTCCATGTCCTTATCTCTTTTGTCAAGCTGAATCATCTTGACACCGCCAACCATATCTTTGGGCCGTCCAACTGATTTTGTTTCTCTTAGTTTGCTCTGTAAATTTAAGAAATCATCTTGTTTTCTTCTGTTGGGCTACGAGTATGCTTTACCCATAGGTACTTTAGCTTTACGACCCTTTCCATAATATTCGTAGGTTCTTTGTCTGAAGTGCTCGTTTCAGATTGTTTCTTAAATACTTACCTACTCGCTTACCTATATGCTACACTTCCACTAGCACGAGCTCGACAACAAAATACAAACATTTTGCAGACTGGGTGCAACAATTCCCGGACAATTTTCACGGATTGAAGGTTTTAAGAACACAAACAGGGTTTGGGCAAACGTCAGTAAACATCAAATTGAGCGAGCTACCAGTATGTTCAAATATTTCAGACTAACCAGAAAGCAGAAAGGTTTCGGCAAGGGAAGAAACATGCCCCTTCATTGGAGGTTATAATAGAAACCAGTGAACCTAACTTTAAAGTTTAAATTAAGTAATGAATCAGACCAAACTCTTCTGAAGTCATCGTTTGTGTAGATCACAAGGTTGCTTTTCTTTTTAGTAGGTAGTTAATAGAGGTCTACTGCAAACTATGAAATTGTATGTGTGATGGTCTGGGGCTGACATTTCTTTAGTGGCATTTGGTGTACATGGAAGCGCTCTATGACGATCGAGGTGATGATAGTACCATATAATGCGAAAATAACGAGTGGTAGAACTTATTTAAATAATATAAACAAGAAAGAATATAGCAATTAATTCGAAAAACCTTAAGAGGTCAAGGTTTCTGAAGATTTCATATGTCACAGATTGCACTTATTTGTACCTATTTTTAACTCGCTACTTACTTACCTATATCGTAGATTATGGTGTTCCTTTTTTTATCTACTAGCATTTTCTCACAACTAGTAACTAAGAAGGTAGTGCCAAATTGCTACCGTATAATGGCATTAAACTGTGCAACAACTATAAAAAATCGGCATTCTACAAGCGATAATTGTTAAATAAATTCTAAAACGCCTTGGGCAACACGTTAATCGACTCAAATGAATCGCAGCGTACTATTTTAATTAAAAAAATAAACATTTCCTCCGATACAAACATAACCAAAAAGTCTGACAGCCGATACAAACAAATCACTAACCTTTCCTATGGCTTTCCGATACCGAAGGGTCGCTTCCCTAATGAGATCCCGTACAAGAATATCACCATCCCCACAAGGCACAACCACCCGAACATTCCCAAAACACACCGTCACCTTCATTTTAAATGAATCGAAACTTTTACACTAGGTAAACACAAGACGCCATGCTTCGCTTTCCAGGTAGCACCTGTTTGAAGGTTAATTGCACTCACCAACGGCCAAAAACTTTAAGTTTCGCGATAACACCTTGAGTTTATGTTACAGTTTCGGCTATCAATCGATAAATCATCACACATCGTTAGGTACTTTTGAAATTAGAGCGATCGGCTAGTGAAATGTTGTTCATACGTTAGCGTTTCGTATACTAAAAATTTTAAACGAGTTTTTTCCCCCTCTTTATTTACCTGGAGCGTTGGGATCTGGAACCAATAGTAGCGGCGCTAACACCGCCGGCAAATTCTCAAACCGACTGCGGAATGCAGCTGCTCCGCAGCGCCGCGAAATCACACTTGGCCAGGTAAGGAACTATAATTCAAAACAATGAGAGAGGTGGATACGCAACATACAAAAAAGCGCATGTCGTTACGATATTTTATTTACACAAATATTGAATAGTGAATATCTTCATATTAAACGGGTATAAACATTAGTTACATACCAATAATTATATCTACCATTAATTTTAATGTACAAAGCAGTGCATTTTCAATGTCCATATAATTGGGAAATTATCTTGGTCAAGCTTTATTACATCAGTCATCACTATAATCAGAAATTGATTATGAGATGAGGTCGCAAAAGTCTCTTCTGCAACCTTTCGTGCCAAACACAAACTTCGTTTAGCTCAGAAAGTACTCTGACTATGATTATCGTTTGCAAAATGTCCCACTTTACGAACCACCTACATGTTTTTTTTGAATTTTGAAAAACGGAATGCTCGTATTTCACAGTCGTTGTATCGTTGAGCCATCCCATGCCCAACGGTACAGTGTTTATAGCAAGAGCAGAAAGAAACCATTATCACTGCGCCAGATAACCACTTCGTAAATTCAAGGAGACTCATTTTGATACTTCCAATGTATTTCGGACAAAACGCGTTTTGGTTACTCTGGAAAACGTTTTTAGCCTCAGAAGAGCCTTCAGAGCTGCCTGGCTGTCAAATCCGCTGATTTCTATAGCCCCTCTTAATGTTTTCCCTCACACATTGTATAGTATAGCGTAAACCTCTCTGGGCATATTTGCCCAGAGAGGAGCTAAGTTTCACTCTTGGTTTATCTCCAAACAGTCCTGATCCAGCACCTGTGTCAGTCTTAGAACCGTCGGTGGACCAGGTTAGACTGCCGGAAGGTATGCTGTTCAAAATTTGGTTCTCCACTCTAGTCATCGATAATGACCTGAAAAAGTGGTTGGATGGTGTACTTGGGATCATATAATCCGTCCCCATCTCAAGCATGGGATCCTTTATGTTCTCAGTAATGCTAGTATGCTCTGTACTCAGACGGACACGGCAAAATGATTTTTGCAGACTGTAAAGTGCCAGTCTCGCCTCCCCCTGTATCACGAAGTGGAGAGGGGGAAGGTCCAGAAGAGTCTCTACGGCAATAGTTGGTCAAGTCCGCATCGCCCCTGTTATCCCTAGGCAGGCAAGTCTCTGAATTTTGCTTAGCCTGAACCTAGTAGTTACCTGTTTGACTTTGGGCCACCATGCCAAAGCTGCATACATTATTCCTGGTCTGACGACTCTGGTGCACATCCAGTGCACCATTCCCAGCCTTAGGCCCCATTTTTTGTTATATGTTCGCTTAACTGCTGCAAGAGTAGTTTCCGACTTTTTAACTATCCTATCAATGTGTTGATTCCAGGTAAGATAAGTGTTGAGTCCAGTATAACCCCAAGATACTTAACCTCCCTTGACAATGAGATCTTCCTCTCTCGGAGATATAGAGGTCCGAGAGCCTCTATATTTGTCTTTCGCGTAAATGGAACTATCATTGTTTTTTCTGGTCTAATGGTCAAGCCTTCCTTTTCAGTCCAGAGCCATTTGCATACGTTCCCTAATCGTACTGTTAAATCTTCCCTCGACTGTGATGACTAAATTATCTACATATCCCAGGGAAGAATATCCTTCATCATTGAGTTTCCCAAGCAGTCTGTCCATGACTAGGCTCCACACAAGAGGATCCTCTTCATCGTCATCTGTTTGGGTCTATCTAGCCAAGTGATCCGCTAAATGCCACTTCTAATAGACTACTGACTACTCTTTCCATTACGTCTGCAAACTGCGACCCTCCTTTTTCTCTATGTTCCCATCGTTGCGTACTCCGACTTTGGGACTAAAACATAGCATTCTTCGCCCCACTTTTGCGCAAATTCTCTCCCTTATAGGTAATATGATTTCCAACACAAACAATGAAGAACTTAACTGGCGCATTGGCAATGGTTATGTGAATATTTCTTTGTTTTTGCTATAAACATTGTACCGATGAGTGTGAGTGAACGATACTGGGGGTGTAATTATTTTCAGAAGACAAGCTCGCAGAATTCGATCGATTTTCCTAACTGGTAAGTCGATCAATCTCTTAATTTCCTCTCGGGACCCCGTCAATAACAGTTTCTAAATTATAATACTGAAAATGAACCACTGCACATTATTATTGCATTTGCGTTTTACTCAACAAAATTGCCGATTTCAGGAAATGGACAGAATTTTGACTATAATACATGAAATGAGCAAGCAATTTGGTGGTATGAGGTCCAGTCGTATAACCACTTGCTTATTTCATGAATTCACGAAACTGACAATCCCACTTTGTCGACGTAAAACATTTAAAGCGATTTAACTACCTACAATAAATGGCACACCGAAACTCAGTGGTATTCTGTGTATGGCTAATAGATGCTATAAGTGTGACGTCAAATCCCAAGGTAGTTAAGATTTTCTTTCCAAATAAACAAAAGCGCCACGTGTTCTTCACATCTGTCAGTGTCATTCGCGAAACACCTTAACCTAACTTTTGCAATATAATTAGGTAGGTATGGTAATTTTGCAATGAAAACAGTGTATTTTCTTATTGTGCATGCGTATAAAAACTTTAAAAGCACTATAATTATATTACAAAAATCGTGTATTATAACTGAAACAGTGGCAGACATGGCACGTTGTTTATTTCAAACGAAAAACTGATCTACTGCAAGGTTACCTCACTACGATTTCGGTGTAGTATCTAATATAATAAATTGTTGTAATTAGTACCTATAATATTACACATTACATTTGCATTCATCTATACTATACTATTTTTGAACAATTTATAATATAGGTATGTATTATAAAAATAGAACTTAAACATTAATATGGACGGATATATGATAAGGTTCAATTATTAAGTACCTACTACATCATACACGTTAAGGTAACAAATTAAATGCTCAGTATAAAAATAATAGACATTCAATTTAAAAACAATAAATGTCCAGTAAAATGGTTTGTAATTTTGTACGAAACCTGAAATAAATTGAATATGTCCGGTGCGAAGGTCAAGTCAAGTCAGGCCAGATCAGAAAAGGCCGGTTTAATAAAAATGACGAAAGTATTTGTTCAAAAAAGAGTATACAGCACAATACTGAGCAGTTTAAAATTATTTACTGTGCATCTAGTATATTTTATTTTTATACTGTGGGCATTATATTAAAATACTGATAGGTTAATTACAAGCATACTTAAATAAATACTTAAATCAGCAGCGCAAATTCGGCACTTCGCATTTCATTATTCCTAACCTTAAGGTACCTATACAGGGTGTAAAATGTCACTGATTAAGAAAATTATGTGCCGGCCCGTGCAGGTCTCTACTCTGAGATCACAACATCACGTTAATGACGTTTATTTCTAAATGCAATTTTGGTCAATTCAGATATATTCTCGGACGGATCTTAATCAACTACATTTCATTTGAAAAATGAAAAATATGGGTCAGTATATTATATACACTGGCGAGCATAAAATTAGGGTCACTTTGAAAATTGCCAATTTTTCTAAGAATTCAAAATATTAAATTTAATTAGTTCTTGAAGGCAATAGCACTTGCATTTCTGAGAACTGTTATAAGCTTTTTGTGTTTTTTTTTTGCACAACAAAGATTCAATATTTCCGATTTCTAGGAAATGCTTGCAGGTGCGCTGCTTGGAAGCTTATTTCTCGGGGTCTATTTTTCAATTTCCTTCATTTATTCACTAACTTTCCTGTGTATAACTTGACGGTCGAAAAGTGTAGTCTTCGTTTATTTCCTTATAATGGCTTTAAATCCTGTCACGGCGGCCAGAATTATAGCGCTGTTGCAAGATGGTCGGGGGCAACGGGTAACGGCAAGAACGGTTGGTGTAAGTCTTTCTACAGTTCAGCGGGTATCCCAACGATTTCAGGAAACTGGTAGGCTGACGAGAAGAACAGGATCAGGGCGGAAAAGAACCACCACGCCAAGGGATGACCGTTTTCTTGTGTCCATGGCTTTACGGAATCGGACTGCTACGGCAGTTTCGCTTCGAAATCTCCTCCAAGAAGTCAGAAATGTTAACATTAGCGAATGGACAGCTAGGAGGCGACTTCGTTCTGCTGGATTATCTTGTCGGAGAATGGCTACGGGTCCTCCACTTCTCCGTCGCCATAGAATTGCAAGACTGAACTTTGCTCGAGATCACTTGGGATGGACAAATGACGATTGGGGGAGGGTATTATTCTCAGACGAGTCGCGTTTCTGTTTAAATGGGTCGGATGGACGTCGGCGGGTATGGCGAAGACCCGGAGAAAGGTATGCCCAGGCTTGTATTGATGAGCGACTTCCATTTGGTGGAGGTTCAGTTATGGTGTGGGGAGGAATTTCTTCAGACGCACGTACCGAATTGGTGTTTATCGGCAATGGATCCCTAACTGCGCATAGGTACGTAACGGAAGTTGTAGAAAATCATGTCATGCCTTTTATGACGGTTCTGGGAGAAAATACAACCTTTATGCATGATAACGCTCAACCCCACGTGGCAAGGATTGCTAGCGTTTATTTGGATGAGGTTCAAATTACGCGATTTGATTGGCCAGCACGGAGTCCCGACTTGAACCCCATAGAGCATGTGTGGGATGAGCTAGGACAACGTGTACGAAGTCATACGCCGTCTCCCACCAACGCACAGGATCTTAGGGAGCTCCTACTACAGGAGTGGAATAACATCCCCCAAAATGTGATCCGTAATTTAATTGAGAGCATGTCACGTCGCCTCCAGGCTGTCATAAATGCACGGGGAGGAAACACTCGTTATTAGGGGTCAAAATTTTAATAGTTCCTTGTTTTATTCCAACATTTTTCTCACTACACATTTTTAAGACAATTTTGTTAAAATTTGCTTCTTTACGAATTTTCAATAAAAACATTAGAAAATGAAACGTTTTCTTTTTAAAACATTCCTGTTTAGAGATATGTATACAACGAAATCCATTTACAATAAATAATCAGAAAAGTTGAATTTTTGAAGTGACCCTAATTTTATGCTCGCCAGTGTATTTTAGTTTCTGAATTCAAAAATAATTTAAACCAGAACTGTTGGATGACCCGATTAGGTTCATAATCAAAGAATACGAAGAAAAGCCTCCATAACCATACATAACCCAATTCCCCATAAGAAGAGCGTTATGGTTTATAAAGTGATGCTCTCTACAATAATTTTTGAACCAGGTAAGACATGGCAACCACATTTTTCTGCTGTATTTAGGTTAGGACCACTTTCTTCATCAAACGTCATAAAAATATGAAAAAATTAAGTTACAGGGACAGAATTATAACCACTTTTCGCGTAACCATTCTGTAGCAAAGAAATTTGGTTTGAAAGTTATCGTAGAAACATTTTTTGCGACCCTTTTTCAAAAGACCAAGGCTTTACTCTAATGGGGAATCGGGTGTATATGGCTTCTTATTTTTAGTGAAGGAACATGCCCCAATTTTTCCGTGGTCGAATTGACAACCCTAAACACGCTCACTAGAAAAATATTTGTATTCTTAAAGCATATTTGAAAGTTTTTTGGCATACGAGGAACATGTGGTCGCGACGGTCGCGACTGCCGAGATACCTATCTGGCTATATTGTTTAAAATGACAAAGTTTTCGTTAGGAATAAAATAATGACGAAATAACGAACTTTTCTATTTACTACTTGCTATTTTCATATTGCTATTGCCGTAATCACAGTAAACTAGGTTATATTATACATCCTTTTAATTAAATCACCAACCTTTTGCGTTGAGAAACAAGTGAATGTTCCTTTTCCGAATTCTATTTTATTTTTTGAAGAACGTGAATCTACTACTATGTCCATCCACTGACATTGAAAACATTTGTATTTTAATCAGCATGATGCATAATAAAATAACAAACACTGATACTTCCGATCACTAGACATCACAAACTAGTATGAAATTAATTTACAAATTTGCGTTTACCATTTTTACTTCCATACTTCCATACTTCTCTAACTTCACAGGGCACTGCTGCCAACGTCTAAATCTCTAAATCAGCTACTGCGCAGCATCCAACTATTTGCTCAATCTTCGCCAATCAACACAGCCGCTGAATTTTAAATAAGCTATAACGGTCTTTTTTATAATGGAACCATAGACTATAGCATTATATAGATTCGCACCTGAAAATTAATTTTATACCATTTCAAATGCACAGATGATGAATTACAATACCTACATGGCTACATGCGCGGTAAATGTTTCCAATTTGATCAAAAACAGGAAGCTAAATAAAATGTAAAGAATTTAGCCTAAATGTATTACTAAATTGAGATGCGGGAGGCATCGTACTCAGAGACGTAAAAATTTTATGACGAGTATGTTGTATATATTAAAACAAAACCACAATTTATATTTTTGGAAGTGAGTTGAACACCAGAGGCGGCCCATTTAGTTTACCCTAGAATGTAATATAAAGAATAAAAACTGACTGAAGTAAAAAGTCACACAAAGTGTAGTGTAAGTAGGTACTTACATCAGGGTTTCAGGGATCAGACGACAGGTATAGTAGATAGTTAGGTATTTATCTCTATATATAAAATTTGCTTACTCATTTTTGCATTTTATAGCAAAAAAACGAATAGAATGAAATTCAATAATAACATATCATATTATAGATTATGGTGTTTTTAGGGCACTGGTACTTGAAGCTAAAACAAGAAAAACTGTAGGTATTTGGACGACGCGAACTAGGTACTAATAAACAATAGAATTATGAACTTACCCCATATATAATTTTCGTAGTCGTAGGTATTTTTTCACTGTTGCAAGCATAAACGGCTATTATAAATACGTAATGTATTCAGAAAATATAAAGCACAAAATTACACAAATAACCCAAAATTTGAAGCGATTTTCGATTAAATGTCGCTGTTTATGGTGAAGAACTAAAACGGTTGTTATGGTAACGTTGCTTGAATGCAAATGCCCACGAATTTATAGTCCGTTTTAATCGTTATTAGGTATATTATGATTTTTGTTTTATGGCCTATTTATTACTTAGTTTTTAATAACGTAATTAAAAGTAGGTATACTTTTAAAAATAAATAGCAGTAAATTTCTAGGTTTCAAAAACCGATATACATTTCGCTTCCCTTTTTATTCTACGATTTCTACATAGAAACAAACAACAATATAAATACATATTATTTGTTTATTGTTAAATTATATTTTATTTCTAATTTATTCACCCTAGGAACTATTGTAGGTACTAGGTTTTACGTTGGCAGTAACTTTAGCTTACCACATTACTTTGAGAAAAAGGCAAATAAAAATTGTGGAACGCATATTTTAGCTTTCTATCTCGAATAATATTAATTCAATAATATAATGCCTACTTAAATAATTTTCTCCTTGGATTTAAGTGTCAGTTACAGGGAATTTTCTGCAACTGTTGGCAACAGCGAATAATTTTCTATTAATTGTTGGCTCGTGGGTTGGCTACTCTGCTGTTTGTCAGTTTCAAACTGACAGGTTGTGTTTTTGCGTTTATTCCACAATCGACTACTTTTGCTTCCGTTAAATTCAAAAAAAGTAAGCGTCTGTGCTTGTTTTGTACATTAATTTTAAGATTTGAATTTTAACTTTTTCGTTATATTGGTGCAAGACTTATTGTGTGTTGTGTTACTCGAGGAAGCACTGAAATGGCTAGTTTTCAGAAGTTTGAAGTTTCGGATATTTTAAAATCGGGCATTTCATTACAAGAATGTTACAAAATGAATTACACCAATGCGTTTGTGAACAGAGTTCAAGTGGAATCAAAAATCCATCGAAGAGAACTTCTGCAAAATGACAGACGGGAAACGAAAAAAAATATTTTGGAGAAAAAACGTTGCATTACAAAAAATATGTCCCCTTTTAACACTCCTATCGTATCTAGAAAGCAAGAAACTGTAACTGTTAAAAAGAATACCGCTGTTGAGAAAAGGGAAGACATGCTGCATAAGTGGAAGGAACTTAAAAGACAAGCAAAAGCGAAGGCGTTGAAAGAGAAACAAAAAAAGCCTGTGTTTAAAGTATGCCATGCCTCGCACGAAATAGGGCTGCCCAAGTTAGATATGATAAATAAAGTTATAAAAGGTAAACCGATGAAGTTAGGCAATTATGAATTCAAGCCTCCCGAAAATGTAAAACCAATTGAATTAAAAGCACCTGATAATAAGAACGAGATAAAAGAACACTTACAATTTAATTTGTGCAAAAAACAAACATCGAGGAAAGTTCCAGCGAAACCTGTTGAGGTGCCAAGTACCAGGGTAACTAGAAGTCAGAAACAGAATCTAGTCGAGGTAGCATTGCCAGGAACTTCGAAACAGAAAGCTCAGAAAGTGATGAACACGCGAACACCTGTACAAAAAGACAAAAAAAATTGCCCTCCTACCTTTTCTGTAGAAGCCTCGTCGCCAAAAAAGAAAACAAAACTGGATGTGAAGAGTGACAATATCGGGTAAGGGTAACAATAGATTTAGCACGAGTTTAAGGTATTCTACTTTCAAAACGGTTTAATTTTGTTCTGTATAGCAGCGCATACTTGCATAACTTAAGAGGGGTGATCGAGACAAAGGTAGTAAGTGAGCTCTCGAAGATCCAATGAAATATCTTTTCCTTTCAAACTCCAGAAACTAGACCACTAGTTTTATCCTAGAGAAGACAAAACCAGTGGTCTGCAGTTCCTGTGTTAATTTGTGTAATTTGCAAAGTACATTTTATTCTCGGAATATTTTTAGTGAATATTATGTTTCCTTTTTTTTCTGTTTAGAACTGTGGTAAGCAAAACAATAGGGATGGGTAAAAGCACTGCAGAAACGAATGCACAGGAGCAGGGAAGTCCTCCTATTAATAAAAAGGGCAAATTAGTTAAACAGAAAACAAACAAAACTACAAAAAATGCGACCAGCAGAAAAGTAGAAAGAAAAAGAGATGCATCAGACGATATACAAGAATGTATCATAGAGCCCGAGCAGAAAACAGCTGCTACATCAAGCAGGAGAAAAAGGAAATCAAAGGCAACCAACGGGGGCATTAGTGACAATGAAGTATCAACAATTGCAGCACCAAAACTGATTACACCAAACGTAAAGAAGAGCAGTTCGAAGAAAACAAAGAGCAGCAAATGTGCTGACCCTGCAATGATTGCTACACCGAAAGAAACTAAGGTGACATCGACTCCTGTGTACATTAGTCCATTTGTAACAGTATCGAGAGGAAAGGATAGTGCTAGGAAGGAATACCATAGCAGAGCTTCAAGCGGAGGTAATTGATTTAATTGTTTGTGAATTTATTTTATAAATAACTATTCCAAGAGGTAGCCGCAACCCCGGATCGAATGTTACAGCTAAGTAGGATTTTAGGGTTAGCAGTACTCTACCACTTCATTTATTTGTAGGGACGGTAACACCCAAGAGCGACTTTTCGTCGATTAAAAAAGGTATTGTAGAGGCTACGAGTCCCACGGCTGCTGCGGCATACTTCCATAAAATACTGCAGAACGAAATATCTCGGATAACGGGCATGTGTGCTGCTTGGAACGCGTATAAAGAACAAGGAAATATGCCAGAAGAAGTTACCGATATGATCAACGTTGCAATAGGACAGTCTCAGTTGTTAATGAGCAAAAAGTTTCAGCAGTTCCGAGGGTTGATTGACAGGTGTACCGGTGATGAAACCGAGTTGCCCGTTACTTGTGCGGATTTGCACGGGTTCTGGGATATGGTGTATATACAGGTATGCTATGTCGCAACTTGTATTATATCATCTATCTCCTATATCCATAACACTTGTAAATATCTTAGGTTGGGAATTTGGAAAAGAGGTTTGAAAACTTAGAAAATTTAAAGAAGAATAATTGGGAAGAAGTGCTACCACAAAAAAAGCAAGTGCTTGTAGCAAAACCGAAGAGAAAAATTCAGGCCACTGCGACCTCGTCTTTACGAGAAGCTATAAAAGGTTTGTAAAAATAATAATTGTTACATAGTTTACGTACCTGTTCATCTTCTATCTATACATTTGTAGCTGCACGGCAGCAGAAGAAACAAATATCACAGGAACCGATTATAGAATACTCGACTTACAAGGCAACAAACGATAATAGGCCAACTCCGTTGAGATCCCAAAGAAGCAGACATAGTTTATTACATACGGCTTTGAACAATAGCATGAATACGTCCGGTCGTCGTGATAGTTCCGGTTTGATGATGATGAAAGTAACACGGGCTGCGAAAGACGTGTCTGACTCAGAGGTAGGAAAAGTTTTATTTGCATTTTATTTTTTACACTTCGAGGAAATTTTGTTTATTTAACGACTAGTTTGCTTTTATTGCAATGATTTAGGGAGGATATACTCCGACGAAGAGTATATTGAAATCTGTTGAATCTGCGAGGAAGTCGTCCCGTCGTGCAACTAAGGCTGTCATTTTTGAGGAAGATGTACCAAAAGAAAATATGGGAAATTTAGATAACTTGCCTTTTACACCGTGCGAGTCAGGTTAGTATGCCGGTAAGTAATGAAATAAAATACACTGAGGGATTTATTTTAGGCAGGAAACCAAGACGATCCTCCAGGCTTGTTAAGAGTAATCTTTTTGATCAGTTTTAGACATAGTTTTTAATTAGTTTTTGTTTAATAATAATTGTTGTGCGTTTGTTAATCAGTGTAATTTTTTATCAAGTAGACTTTTGTGTAATGAGCTCCGTCTCGGTGAAGTTGGTCCATTGACTGCAGTAGCGGCTTGTGGAATTCGAGCCCGGAGGGCGTAAGAACCTAAAACTGCTAATCAGATGAAAATTTGGTATTATAAACTTTTTCGATAGGCTTATATTGTATTGGCATTTTTTGATGTTCTGGAGGGCGGACCAACTTCAGTAAGACATTTCTCGCATTTTGAAATCAACTAAATAAAGAGGAATTATTTTTTGACTTCTTCGTTTATGAATTTTTTTGCGATATATGAGAGATGGACAGCATTTATTATACAGTCCATTAGTGAAACGGCGAAATCAAAGCGCTACTGCAATTGACGGCGCGAGCGTGTCGGCGCTAGAACCGGCGCAGTTGATGGTTTAAATCGTCCATAAAGAAGTTAATAACTCAATTTTTAACACTTCCTCTCCCATTTTACACTTTTTAAATATAAATAAATTCTTAAACCACCTATTAAATAAAGATTAAACAATATATAACCAGGAGAAATAAACAAACTTAACGTCAAAATAACCTCCAATGTTAATGGTCTGGTCTAAACAAGACATACGTTCTTTTCTAACGGCTCATTTTAGAATGTCGTCACACAATTAACAGCTGGAGGGCAAACGTTTGTTTTGTTTGAAGCTTCGCGGAGGGAAGAAGAGGAGGAATAACAAAGCAGATGTTTGTGTTACCGTTTGGCACCAAAGAAAAGGGGCGCTTTACGACGAGAATTGAACGAAAATTATTAAAATGAATTGACTAGTTGCACTATTGCAAACGTTGCTTTCGTTATTGAGTTAAATTACATGAACTCTAAACAGTAACCTGGTTTCACAACTTTATTTGACACCAAATCTGCTCGAATTTTGGTAACACTCACATGCAGAGCGTTGTGTATCTATACTCTGCCCTCCAACAGAAAATGGAGGCCTGTCAAAATCACTCCATTCTAAAACAGACTATAGCTACTGTGCTCCGTGTTTCTGAAATCAAGTTGTATTTTAAGTTGTTTTTGAAAATGTAACAGCTGGAAAGAGCAGTCTACATGTCACTTAGAGAATCCCTGTTAAGAAATGCACTGAATTTAAATAATCAGTATTTAAAATCTATGTCCCACAAAAGCTCCATGATAAGAATTTTAAAGTAGGATAGAGTCCGAAACTAGTAACATAACCTAACTAATGGACTCTATTCCTAACATAGATGTCTCCGTGGCTTTGGAATAGAGCTGCGCGATTCACGACTTAATCAAAATTCAATTTTCTTTTTTGAATTGACTTTTGATGAATCGATTCGCTGCATACCTACCTATTTAATAGATAATTGATTTGAAACGATTAACTGCTTAGTGATTATAATCGATTTAGTTCATGTTCATAATATAGATTCGAATGAAAAAAAAAACGTGGATTGAACCTGATATCATAAGTGTGTGGGCAATTTTTGGAGTATACCTACGCATTTTTGATAGATATTACATAAGATAAGTAATAAGTGGTACTGGACTGTTGGAACAACTACTCTTCGAGCAAATATCCCGCCAGGCACTGAATTATAGAACTAATTCAAATTTTATTGTACTACGTGTAGCGACTAATTTATTAATAAACTTCTCTTCGAGTTGGTAACGTTTATTCTTTTCTTCCTTTGCGTTTAACATAAATACATGAAAGTACATAACTTCATCATAACATAAAAGCAAAATTATTGTTGGCGGTAAAATTACAACTGCTTCTCTCTGAAATTAGCTACACCAAAATAATACCAACAGATAAATGACCAGTGTTGCTAACGTTCCTCGTTTGCATTATCGTACGCAGACGGAAAAATTATCGTATTTTGAACCAAAAGATCGTACGCAAGTAATTTTTTATATAATAATAGGTAAGTATATAATATAAACGCATGCATAGTAGTTTTTATTCAAATTTCAAGTTTATCTGCACTACAAATAATAAAATAAAATTTTTAATTCAAACAATAATAAAAAACAATGCATTTCAAAACAAACCATAATTATATTCTAAGCAAAATAAAAATTATACTCTAAACTTTTTATATTCTGTAATACTACAATGTCTGAAATTGCCGGAAATTTTGAATTTCGTTTTGAACTACGTTGCAAGTTACTTCGATTCAAAAAATAATCTTGTTAAATACAATTCGTGGTCTGGAATTTTTACAAAGAAAGGCTGTGGGAATATTTGACGTTTGGCAGGTACTAAAGTAACCAGATTATAAATTATAAATGCACCTACAAATTAGCAACTATGACATCTTATCAAGAAGTAAAATTATCGAAAAAATTACGGAAATAGTAGGTCACGGAACCCAAATCCAAATGACAGCAAGCATTCAGCCATTCAGCGTACGAACCACGAAGTTAGAATCACTTTGCGTTTGCATTGGCACCAACATAAAATGACGGCCAGCTCAAAAATTTACTGCCGACGGATATATCAACCCGCAACATAGAATTATCGTACAAATGTGTACGATCCTTATGTTGCGATCGTACATCGTGCATGAGAGTGAATTATCGTATTTGTACGATCAAGATTGTACGGTTGGCAACACTGTAAATGACAGACAGTGTAGCCACTCTACTGAATACAGAACGAATGACTACATACGAGCTATCACAGAATGTTAGTCCAGCTAGCTTGTATTGAAATATTCGTAATGTATCTATATACATTACTTCAACGAATAAGGATCATTTTATAGGTTATATTCAAAATGATTACAGAAAACAGCAGACCATTGGTTTTGTTTTGTGGGACTCGTCAGTGCAGTGCTTTCTGCATTCATTTTGAGCGCAACATATTTAATATAATAGATAATCTATACATTACATCTAAATAATTCATAAAGTAATTGACGATTGTTCATGTATGATCGACGTATGTTAGCATATAAGCTAGTTAGTTGCGTATAAAGTGAAATAAGAAAGCACTGCACTGAGGAGTCCCACACGGACGAAACCAGTGGTCTGGAGTTTTCTGTAATCATTTTGACCTTACAAATCTAGAAATAAATTGTTTTCTTGGAACGTGACTCCAGGCCAGACACACAGATTCTGAACTCCAAAACTTTAAACATACCTAAATTCGGAGTTAACTCAAAACTGCAGTAAACTAGATTTAATCCGCGGAATGCTCAATCACACAGCCAGCGCATTAGCCATCCAAACACCTTCGAAATAATGTTGCGGTGGAGGAATTGGTCCAAATCTAGCCGAGCGAGTCACCCATATGCATACTGGTTACATCAAGAAATCATGCACAAGAAGCGTTTATTTATATCCTAACTAGGTTTTACCAAATAGGTCAGTATCACAACTAGGTTTTACCTTACCATTGATTAAAGATTATTATATTTACAATGGTTTTACAAAGTGTTTTTTTTCCCTTGTAAAGTTTATGTAATTTACAGAATTTTGCATTCGATGTGTCCCGTCAGGAAAGTTACTTTTTTGTAAGAAAATCCGGGATTACTAATGAAGACGGGAATAATAACCATTGATTAATCAATGCTAAAACGTTGTATATTGGCAAAACCTACTTGGGATATAAATAAACTTGTCGCAGAAACGCTTACAAAGGCTGGCCGTTAATCAGTCCAAGCCAGTGTTGCCAACCCAACCGAAACTTCGGTAGATCTACCGATTGTATATGTTGTCTACCGTTCTACCGAAATGATACATAATTCTACCGGAAATTGCGCACATATCATAATTCTTAACGCCTTTGCGTTTTTCCTTTCTTCTTTGGGAACTTGTATGGTATGGTATCATTTTAGTGTAGCGGTACATTATAGTTATGCAAAAAACCTAGAACCAAAACAAAACGAAGCCGCCGTGCGCCGCGATTCGGCGGCGCCTTTGCTTCGATGACTTTATTTAAAATTCCTACTCATTGTTTTCCTGTTTAAAACCGAATCTACCGAAATTTGGCAACCCAGCTTCCGAAATATTTACGACTGGGGTTGGCGACACTGAGTCCAACGTTCTGGCTATGCAACCAAACGTACACCGCTGTAGAAGTCTGCTTCGACTCTTCACGGTAAAGGAAGAAAGATACTGTAATTGTGTCCCTCAAATTTTGTAACGTTCAAATTTTCTATTAAACCAGTGTCCCATAAGAGTACCTAGTTCTCTTTATCTTTAAATCTTATTAATTTTGTTAACAATTTTGACAATTAAGAGAAATAGGTACTGAAAATTTAAAATATTTGCTTCAAAATTGAATATATTTGCAAAATTTCAATTCGGCGTTCCCGGTACCCCAGCTTGTATTTTAGTAGCTAAGTTGTAGGTTTGTTTTTCTTTTTAGAAGTACGAAATTCCAGTTCAGGTTATTGACATGCCTCATCGTTGTCGTTGAAGGTCAGCATGTAAAACTAGCAAAACTATAACAACTTGGATATTATTACCGTTTCCTTTAATTTAATTAAATTTATCTCAAATACTGCTTGACCGCGGCGCAACCGTAGCATTCATTCCCTGAATCAGTCATACGACGAGCGGCTAGAGTTTGCCATAGCCGCGGTAATTGCTAAGATAATTGCGCGCATATATTATTTGTTTCTGCGCCGTTACCTTAGTACAGGTTAAAAAGTTGATAGAAAGCGAAAGTTTCCGCGAAAAAACTGTCAGTCGGGTCACAAGTAGACTGTAGTGAGAAGTGCCGAGACAATAAATTATCGCAATAAGATCAAGAGTTATAAATAATAGTAAACATATACGGGGCACATGGTGCGATACCTAGGTGCTTAATCTTATTTCATCTACACAATACACATGTGCAACAGTTCGAAGAAGGTTATCTGTGAGTTATGATATGATAATAAAGTAGTGTTTCTGTGAATTTTTCTCTTTAAAATAAAAGGTAAATAAATAACATCCTGTAGTGTAGTTTGTACACAATATGTACTACTTACCTGTTTAAATTTTACAGGAATAAAATAATTATAGTCATGATTGTAGGAAGAGTATTTTCATTCCATCATGTTTTCAGAATTATAAAATATTTCGTAACTGGAAACTTCGCAGTGTTCAGTGCACATTATTTTATGTTGCAACATGCGGCAACATTATCACTTGCTGTAGTTTTAGCCTAGATGAAAACATACCTAGAGATATTACTGCATTTTTCACGTCTCGTCCGATAAACCAAATTTGTATAGGCATTACAAAATTTTCATATTTATTTAATTGTTTTCAGAAAGATATTTTATCTGCAAGCGTCAAATAATACCTTTGTCCACGACTATCTTACAACATACTCTTTATACTTGTGTTTCTTCAATCATAATTAGATACATTAATCACTGAAGTGATTAATGAATATTATTCACTACACCAATAGGAACATCGCTTTGACCCTTTTTTACATTTATTTAGTAGGCCGCGATCGCGATGTGTCAGTTCAAATTGAAACGTCAAATCAGCATGGTTTACTTTTAATTTGAAATGCATATTCTAAAAAAGAAGGTATAATGAGTAGTGAGAGTGAAAACGAGGTTTCTTTAACAGCACCAGCAATAAAAGAAGCTGCAGAACTTGCCTCATTAGATTCATTGCTCAAAAAACCAAGAAAATTATACCTGAGAACGTATGTATGAATCTTTCTTACACTGGAGAAGGGAAATGAAGGTAAATTCTTTCTAGGAATCTGTTTTGATAGTCGTGGACAAAGTATAGTATACAACTCGTTATAATGATGCTATTATTACCTTGGATGATTACAAAACTCGCTCGTTTCACTCGCTCGTGTTGTAAACTTCATCCTCGGTAATAATAGCATTCATTATAAACTCGTGTATAATATACTATTGTTGTACGTTATCAATGGCCATTAAATAATAATTTTGTTTTCTCGGGACGGCCGATATTACGGCGTCCTCAAATTAAGGGTAGTTTTTTATACCGGCCAAAGTGAGAGGGTGCGGAGTAGTTTTGAAAACGGATTCCGATAGCCCCGTCGTTCGAACCGAAAATATACAAAAACCAACCCCCTCGGACCACAATTGCCAAGGGAAATACCCTACTAATTACTCTCCCGAAACCTTACAAATAATCCATTGATTATTACATTAATAATACAAAGTAAAATTGTTTTGCAAAAAGCTGTGTTTTTATTTTATACATTGCTTTTTTGTTTCCTGTTTGTAGACTAAATGCGTAACAAGCATTGTTAGAGAATAACTATTTGTTTAGATGTTTGATAACAGTAGGTTCCTACAAGGAAAGCAGTGGCGGCTCGTGGAATGATAGCATGGGGAGAGCAGAACGACGATTTAACGCTAATGAACAAACACAATCTTATGAGCCCAAACTATTTCTACAACTCTCTGAACACTCCTGGTGTCGCTTATAATTCAATGCATATCTATACAAAGACTAAAAACTAACGCGTAACTTTCGGCTTTTATACTCTAAGTGAAGGTTCCATGGAAGGTGTCGATGATTCATTTGTGGCGCGAAGAATGTACGAGATACATATGGAATGAATAGATTTATTCTAAGCCTTCACTCACTTTTTACGCGACAATTTTGTTCATCAAAGGAGGCTTACTTAATAGACTTCATTCATAACATTATTTTACCACTCACCTCTCAGGATGTTGCCTGTTTCGGATACCTACAGCAGAATCGCGAAAACTCTAATTTCTTATGGAACAACATAAATCTAAGGCGAAGATTCAGAAATCCGAAGAGTGAAGCATTACTAAGAGTACTATTATTACTCCTAGAGGTAATTTTAGAAGAGAACTACAGTTTAAACCGTGTCTTTTTTTAGATGTGTCCGATATCGGGTTCAGTGCAATTCTTATTTTTGGCCATAGTGGTATTGCTAATCATACAATATGCCGTCGCTCAAACATCCTGGAATATTTCGTACAAGCCTTTGGACGACCCCATTACCATGCACAGTTATGAAGAGGTCAACTTTAATCTAACAGGCAAGTAAGAATTATCTACCCAAAAAGAAATATGTAATTGTTCTGTAAAGTTGAATTTATAATTATTTTATTTATGCAAACAAAAGTAGTTTTGGAACAACGCACAACTCAAATACTCAAATTAGCTAACTTAATGATTTCAGTATTTGGCTATGAGAAATCGGAGAATAATAATTTGCAGCTAAAACAAATAAGTAATTGCCAATTACTACGGAGACTGCTTAGGCTAACTGTACTTGTTAATTTTGATAATATGTAGTTTGATTACTGATTAATACTGACGATTTTCGATTTTCATTCTGAAAAGTTATTTCGGTGATCCAGAAATTCTAAATTACAAGATTGTTTTTTGAGGGAATACGTAGCTTATCGGAAGCAGGCAATCGGCACGTATAAGATAAAAATAATGCTTTTCAATTAGACATTTAAATAATGTAGTTAGGTTTTGTAGGAAAAGTCTTAAATTCTTTATCTATTGTGTTGTATTGTTATAAATTACTACATCTTAATATAAAAGTTTGTGAATAACTAAAAGATAATAATCAGTAAAATATAAACATATTTTTACGTGTAAAAACGTTTTTCAAGATTTTTCGGATTTATCGTCTTGTTTTTGAAATAATTACTCCAGCTCCGATATTTTTTAAATGATGTAATTATTTTGTCGGAGGCTCGTCTGTCTCTCTCACGCTCGTTGATTGTCCCTGGAAACTAGGTGTTCGTTTTTCAAATATTGTACAAACAACTTTCGGAGTTTATTAACGCGAGAATAAGTTGAAAAGTTGCCACATTTTCCAATTAGGACTTAAAGAATTTAAAATGTTCGGACTCCGAATAAAATCATGAATCTTAAAATTGAATTATTATTCGGGATTGGCCATTTCCTGTTCCTAATCGAATTATTGTGTCATTCAGACTTCTTGCAGTTTCAGATGTAGGTAACCTTGATAAAACTGATTTTAATAATCCACGAAATAGAATATTTAGAAAGTTATTGAACAAAACTATAATATTAATTATCAAACAGGCGTTTCTCAGCATTATTGATTAAAATTGTTTTTTAAAGGTCCCAGAATCGACCAAGAACATTGTTTAAGCATATACAGTGAAAATACTCATATAGCAGACGCCAATGCCACTATATGTTTGAGAACAGACAATTTTTCATCTGGGTTTTATTCGGGAAAGTTCAATATTACAGGGAATTTCTTAGGTGAGCAAAAAAAAATCATTCTACATACATAGAAAAAAAATAAGGTTGCTTTAATTCCTGTTTTAGGTCAGACTAGAGTATTTTTCAAACTTAAAAATGAGAATACTCAAACCAGTGTTTTGGAAGATAGCATGGACGTGGTGGTAATAAGAGAAACCAGAGTCATTGATACAGTCTTCACTGTTTCTGTGATCATTTTTGTCAGTATTATTTATATTAATTTTGGATGTGCAATGAATTGGCAGGAATTTCGTAAAACGCTCAAACGACCTATTGGTCCTGCCCTGGGATTTGTATCCCAATTTGCCTTTATGCCAGTGGTAAGCATATTGCTTGAATTCTGGTTTTTTATTAAGTACATATTTATTATAACATTTTACTACATTTTTTGTAGATGAGTTACTTATTGGGTATTCTCCTTTTTCCCGACTACCCAGAAATGCAACTGGGCATGTTCTTCACAGGAGTGTCACCTGGTGGTGGCGCGTCGAATATATGGACGCTAGTTTTAGAAGGCAATATAGATTTATCAATTGCCATGACCACAATTAGCACATTTGCAGCCTTTGGCATGATGCCATTATGGATTTTCACTTTAGGAAGAGTCGTCTTCGAAAAGGCAAAACTAACAGTACCATATGAACGTATTTCAGAATATGCTTTTGCTCTGGTAGTACCGTTACTAATAGGGTACTTGTTGCAAAGATTTGCCAAGAAGGTGGCAAGGTTTTTGACCAGAATCTTGAAGATATTTGGAGTATTGTTATTGTTATTTATCGTGGTGTTTGCAACTGTTACAAATTTGTATTTGTTCGAACTGTTTTCTTGGCAGGTAAGATGAGTTTGACACATAACTTCATACATGTACTGTTTTTCATTCATTCCAGATTGTAATTGCTGGTTTGGGCCTTCCTTGGTTAGGATATGTGTTTGGCTACTTACTATCTTGGGCATTTAAGCAACCTGCTCCAAACAGATTAGCAATTGCTATTGAAACTGGCATTCAGAATACAGGAATAGCAATATTCTTGTTGAGGTTTGCTCTTCCTCAACCACAAGCTGATCTCACCACAGGTGCCTATAATACAACAATTTTAAAATGCCTTGTATAAATAAGTTTTAATTTTTCAGTTGCTCCAGTGTGCGTGGCAGTAATGACACCATTCCCCCTTATACTGCTTTATATTTACAAGAAAATCGTAGGCAGGTACTTAAATTTCTTACATTCATTCACGGAATATATTTATGCTGAAATAAATATTTACTACTAAAAGTATGGTTTTGCAGGTACTCAAAGAAGCACAAAGAGTTGGATCTCCCTGAGGAACTTAGGTTTAGTGATGTGGATTTGGAGACAGAGAGCTCCGCTACTGCCATTCCAAAGAAAGCGGAGCCATAATTCGTGATAACACCGTTGTAGTTGTAAATTAAGTAACATAATATATTTAATTTTTTTATTTGGGTTTGATTATTTCGCGCTTCATTGACTGCAGCGACATCTAATGTAATGTATAAAAAATAATGAAAGATAGTTCAGTTACAAACCAAATCTGTTCAGCACCGGAATTCGATTGACTCACTGCCACCTGCTGCTCGTGCGTAGAAACACAAGAAAACGTTTCAATCTACTGCTCCATAGGTTGATCCTAAGTACTAGTAATAATGCTCAATCAACGGCTCAAGGCACAGACGAAATTAACTTACAGACGGCTCGTCTATGCAGTAAATTCGTTGCGCGGATTTGGAAACAGAACGAACCGCCATATTGCTTTTCTCCAACTGTACTCTATTAGTTTCGCTAGCTACCGATTGATGTCGCTCGTCTCTTATCTAAATTTTAACACCGCTAGTGCAAGTTTTTAAAAATATGTAATCCGACGTTCCTACTTCAACCAATTTTCTATTCGTGCCGTATTTTCAACACATAAAAACGCCCGAAAATAAATAAAAGTAGCAAGACTACAGGCAGCTGACTTTAATGGTTCATGAATATGCTAAACAATAGCACATCATAGAATACTGTTTAGCACATTCATAAACCATCAAACTTGGCTGCCTGTAGTCTCGCTACTATCATTCATTTTCAGACATTTTTATGTATTGAGAATATGGCAGGATTAGAGAATTGGTTAATCGCGTACCGTACCGACACTAGTCGCGTATACTCAACAGTTCTCGCGCCGTCTATAAATTATCGCCCGGTTCTATTATCGCTTTGGCATCCTCTTCGAACTTCCAAACTTCAGACTGACTCAGGCTCTAACACGAGTCGGGCCATAAACGCCTGTTTGTGCCCTCGGTGCATAAATAACTATTACATAACTATAATTGAACTTAAATTTGCTCTAACTGCATAATTAAAACTACTAACTTTATCTGCCTATCTAACTTATTGCATCTATAATCTAAACCCTACTCAAGTTTTAGACTTTAATACAATAATCACTACTCTAAAATTAAACAACTACTAACAATCTTCGTACACCTAATTATTGCGCTTATTTTTAACCCCCGACGCAAAAAGTTTGACGTGTCTGTCTGTGGCATCGTAGCTCCTAAACGAATGGACCTATTTTGATGCGTTTTTTTTGTTTGAAACCTGACGTGATCGAGATGGTTCTTAACTATATATTTATGAAGGTCTGTTCAGGCGTTGTGTCGGGGGTTACTTAAAATTTCTTTCTCTATGGGTCCTTCTTTTTAATCTAAGAACTTAAACGTAATCTACGAACTTAAAATGAGAAAATTTTCATATTAAACCAATAAATTATAAATATTTATAAGACAATTCAGCGGTTGCTTAGGATAAGTTGAAAGAATGTCAAAATTGAAAAAAAATTGCAAACTTAAAATCATGGAATTGTCTTCTATTGTATAAACGAAACTGTACTCTACTACTTAAAAGATGTCCCCAGGGGGGTTTCACCGTTATGTACGACCTTGGACCATATTAGCTTCAGTTTCTGTAAACCGCTTTAGATGGCACTACGACTCTGACATTTGCGGTCGAAACTCTGTATTACCGATATCCTGAAATTTAAATCTGAAGTAGTCGCTTTGTTGTTATTTCTGTAGCAACCGGCATCGCCAGACAAAATTGAAAATTTAAAATTTGTGCGTTGTTTAAGATATTCTGTGGTTACGTTCACAGAACACCTAATTATGATTACGTTTTCTCGATACCCAATAATACTGAATCAGAAAAATGTACATAATAAAGAAATAATAATTATGAACAAAAAAGTAGCAGGCCGCGGTACGTATTTATTTTGACTTCCGTCAGTAGGTACTTTTTTGACATCTCTGCGAATGAGGAGTTTTTCCTCAGATGTTAAGATAGCAGCAATGCGACTGTGAAATGTGTTCCTTCAACCTCTGCCAGTGTTGCGTTAATACATCAAATTGCCCAAATTTTGTAATTAACGTTTACAAGTAAGTTTCATTTGATTTTAGTATTAGTTTTCCTAGCAATTCACTTCACAGATTGTGAAGTACGTACCAGAAAATATTTTTTTACACTGTTTACTATAATGTGTACCTACATCTTACAGTTATTTGTGTTTCTACTTACAATGTAAAATGTTAATTAAATAAAAGTGATACCTACCTGCATAATAGGCATGCATAGTCTTTGTTTTCTTTAATTCATTTGCAGTTAAAATACAATTATCTCTAACTAAATTAGCATTCTCCATACTGCTTTAATTTAGTTGGATTTTTAATATTAAAAAAATAAATTTTAAATTTCAATTCTATCTAGGCGCGCTTATACATAATTGGTTCTTGTAAACCGACAGAGATGGCGCTAAACGCAGTTCCGGCTATTAACATTGAGCTGCGCGTTCTTATTTAGGTGTTCTGTGGATGTCCCCACGTGACAACGCGAAATGAACACGTCTCACAGTTCAGTGGGGCCAATTACCAGAAAAGGTGGCCAAAATTCTAGAACCTGCAAGATGGTTCGCAATGAGGCGGACATTTATGAAAAAAAAATGTTAAACAAATAATTCGTAAAAGGGGTTGTTTTCTAGGGGTTGAAGAAAATTATATCGAACTGTGCGTCTGCTCGATATTTAATACACTTCATGAAATTAATAATTATTTTATAGATTTTAACTTTGAAAAGCCCCCTTTTGCCAAAATTGGTTATTCTTTACAAACATTTTCAAATGGTGACCCTCGAATTTAAATCACCCTGTATATCAAAAACGAAATAATCTGCATGTAGTTGGGGAATGCCACTCAGTTTAGTGCCTATTTGAACTTCTCATCTGTAGGTAATCAACAAATGACGATGCATTTATTTTTAATCGTGAGCTTGAGCTTCACCATTATTGTTAGGTGAGATAAAATGTTTTGGGCATCTGGAATATTTCTTTTAAGCACCACATTGGCTCTTTCAAACGTCAAACTCCATTCACTCATGTTTACTAACTCTCCTGATGCGTTTAAAAAGTAGGATAGGCCGATAGGCGCGTGCGTTTGTATATTTATTTCTTCATTTTGGACATTGATTTGAATACGTTTTCCTTAAAATCGAAAATTGGATAGTGTTACATATCCTGTTCCTGCATTCCTTCTACAGAGTGTTTCATGGAGATTATCGATTAAAAAGCGGCCGTTCATTAACAGGCGAATGCCAATGTGGATTGAGAAGGCAGGTAGGTACCAAAAACTACGCGAAACAAATACAAACACAATCGTCAACTTTAAACAAGCATATGTCAAAAGAAACTGACCGAATTAGTTACGGCATTAGAAGAATACAAATGTAGTTTAGCCTAAGACTAACCATCAACACAGCAGAAATGCAGACTCACAAATGTAGAGCTCCGCGGTAGGGATCGAGTTGCGAGATTATAATTATAATTATAACCGATTTAAACGAAAAATGTGAAAAAGAATGTGACAACTCCGTTATTCTATTTATCACTAAATATCACTTTCTAGTGAACCGACTTCGCTTCAAATAATTTAATAAAGCTTTTAAAATTTGAAACGCCGCTTCGAGAATTTTGGCCTAAGGAGGATAAAAAGGTCAAAAGCATCTCTGGATTTATTATAGCTATAGGGCTCAGACACCAGAGCGTACGCACGCTTCACGGATGGCTCCACAAAAGCCAAAGCTCTAAAGTTGATGGGCCCCACTGCGGACGCGTCCCAGGTCGAGGTAGAGCGCTAACAGTCTCGTGCCGGCTTCAGGTGAGATAGCTGTAACCGTGCTGAAACAGTGAAACAGTCGCGAAACGTGACACGCGTGTTTATGGACCCTAATGAGCGCGAGTTTGGCAAAAACTGAAATTTACGGATTTCCTCCATTTGAAATTAAGTTGGTGTGAACTTTTTGGTCTTGGATGGATTAAGTGGATTGGCTTTGGTGGTGGAAATTAAGGTGAGATATTGTTTAGTTATTATTATTTTCGTTTGCATATAATTCAAATAAGTACCAAATTTTATCTTTAAATGTTCGATCTGCTCTGTAAGTCTAAAATATTTTCAGCTATATATTTGCTCCTGTTAAGGGTGTTGGTGACAGACCAGTTATAATTTTTTAAATGTCACATATATTTTATTTGTTTTTCGAATTCAACACTTAAATTATAAATAGAAATTGTAAGGAAAACCATGCTCGAAAATGTTCTTAAAATGAACCGTGTTCTAATAATTTGCATCTCATGCAAAAATGTCAAAAGAAAAAGCTGATAACAAAGGGAAGTTTCAAATAAACAGTAACAATTACTCACAAGCAATATATAAACGGATCAATGCGAACAAAACGCGGAAAAGAAGCAAGATAAAATCAACAAAATAATATCTAGAAATGTTCCTCATAAAATTAGAAAAATCAATGTTTAAGTCTTATGAGTTGAATAAATTCTTTTCAGTAAAGATCTCAGTTGGACATGCTGTAGGAGTACCTAGTATCTTAAAAGTATATACCAAAATATCTTGCATTTTCCATCAATTTTTAGGGTACTATATAGGAATACAACCAGCACTAATGATTAACGAATGGGAACATCCAATAAAAGTAAGAGTTTTTTTAATATAAATTGTATTTCAAAACGGGTTGATTTACATTAGGTACCTATGATACAAACGTAGGGTTCCCTTATAAATAAGAGAGTTACCTATAGTCCTAGCTGTTAACAAAAAAACCCTGCAAATTGTGTTAAAAGCATGAAACTTGGTCGGCAGCTTAAATAGGTCAAATTAAGAGATTTTTTTGCCCGAAGTACCCTAAACAATACCCCCCGCAATACCCCTAAGGAGCAGCTCAGGGGCGGAATATATTCCAAGGGGCTTGAATTTCAAAAGTAATTAAGTAATAACCATTGTGGGCAAGTAATATGTCATTTTATATCAATTTGATAAAAAACAAGAAACAAAATGATTCGTCAACAAAAACCTAACAAAAGTATTTTTTAGAGATCAACCTGTTACTTAGGAACTTGAAAAGACAAACAAAAAGAAATATTAAAAGGAAAAGCACATTAGTAAAACCAAATTAATAATGGGTGTTACCACCACGAACCCTTATTACTTCCCTTAAACGTTGTGGCATGCCCTAAATGAGGCTATCAATAGATTCTTGGGGTACTTGTTCACATTCTTCTTGAAGCGCCATTTAATGTTTCTGGTAGGGGTTGGCGACGTCTAATCCTTTTCCCAAGCTGATCCCACAGATGTTCAGTGGGATTCAGGTCTGGACTATTGGCTGACCATGGGAGACATCCAATACCAACCTCTTCACGGTACTCGGTAACAATTCTTGCTGTGTGTGGGCGGGCGTTGTCATCCATAAACACAAAATTGTCCGCTATAAATGGCATATATGGTGTGACATGGAGTTCCAGGCAATCAACAATGTATCGGTGTGCAGTCATTGTTCCATTCTAAATGAAAATCAATTCTGTGTGAGCCCTCAGAGATATTCCGGGCCACACCGTAATGCTACCACCATTGAAACTGACCCTGGGAGACTGTACCGCTCCCCTGGTCTTCGCCACACCTCTTCACGTCCATCTGGTGACCTGACACTAAATCTTGACTCGTCCGAGAAGAGCACGTTCCTCCATTGATGTTCGTCCCAATTTACGTATTGCCGCGCAAATGCAAGTCATGCTCTGCGATGTTCTACGGTCTACAGAGGACCCGTAGCTGGCTTTTCTTGAAGTCAAAACATATTCGTTTAGCCTTTTCCGAACTGTTCTGGCTGAAACTGCCACTCCTCGAACTTCGGCTAACCGTCCAGCAAAAATAGGTGATGGCAATGCTCGATCGGGCAGCGGAGCAACATGGAGAAAACGGACATCTTGATGGTTCGCAGTCCGTGGACGACCAGATCCGACCTTCTTTACAAACCCATGAGTTTCACGAAATCGCAAGAGTACATTTTGCACTGTGTTACGGGGTATATTCAGCAATTGAGCAATATACCGCACTCTTCAGCCATTGTGGCTTAAAGCAACAATTTGTGAACAAATTTCGGGGTGCATTGTATGGAAAATGTTAAAAGCCGACATATACAAATGACATTTCACCAAAAAACCAATAGAAAATAGAGAGCAGCCCAATAAGGTAAAAGATTTTGATGTTTCAATAAAGATGCATGAAGAGTCAAAATGCTCATTTGGCTGTTTATGCTTACGAAAGGTGCAATATTCAGCTAAAACTTTCTTTTTCCTCACTAGTAGGGCAATCGTTAATTATTTGCGTAAGTTAAGTAACATAAAAATATTGTAGGGCCTCAAAATAAATATAAAAACATGTGTCCTTGCCAATTTTAATTCAAAATTTTGTTAAATTCGCTAATATTAAAAAAATTGTAAAATATATAACATTTTTATTTAAACTGCAATCTCTTAACCTGTTCTAATGATATTTTTTGGTATCCCCAAAAATTTCAAAATGGTTGCCATTTTTGAAAGTAAAATTTATTTACAGTATACCTTGTTGGATATGGATGGACGAACTGAGAGTATTATAGACATTTTATTTTTTGTTTTTCTTTTTATTTAACATGTTAACAATTTGTTTTTGACGATGACTATAGATACATACAGGGTGTGTCACGACGAGTTCCTATTAGACGTTTGTGGAGAAGCGCTCACAATAGAATTCTGAAAATTTGTATTATCACGTTTTCAAATATTCTCTATTCAATGAAAATAATGGCAACTTAATCCAACTTCCGCTTATACCGGAAGTGGCACCAAACTTTCTTATTTTAAATAGAACTACCTAATTTTTTTACACTCTCGGGTTCTCCATAAAATTTTAGATGGGCTTTATGTAACATAATACATAAATAACCTCTAAATGTCAAAATTTCCAAGATATACGCGAGTTTTCAAATTTTTTTACAGTTGCAGGGTAGTACTCTTTGGTGTCTGCGGCAAAAGAAACAAATTTAAATCGAAACAATTGTCGGCGGTAGCATTAATGACAAAGGTCTAAGTTAAAGTTCGGTGTAGGAAATTGGTGGCAGTTCCGCACATCCCAATTCCATACAAGGCTAAATCAGTGGCAGTTCCGTACACGATGCACGTGTCGCGATACTGGGGATCATTTGTAAGAAACTGTCATTAGCAATAGTGGTAGTTGCCTATAGGTACAATTCCTTAGTGGCCGTATACCCTGAGAGCATTCTAAGAATCACCCGGGTTATTTACGTAGATACCTGAACATAAAATTTTGGATTTAGTCCCATTTCGTGCGATCCCGTGTCGTGAGTCGATGCATGAAAATTTATATACTATTGTTTTCAAATGTTAATGTTTTTGTTTTGGGGGGAGACTTAAACGCTCCGCTCGCTTCGGCTCGTGGGCTCAAACATCATCTTCGTGAATAATGGCTGTCATAATCGCTCATATAATAATATCCTATAATTATAACTTATTTTATTACAGAAAGAAACTTTAGCACTAATACAGGAACCAAAAATTAACACAGAATGCAAATGAATTAGGTACCATTTAGAAGCACAGATTGGGTAAAATGACAAGTGCTTTTCAGCTTTCTAGGTAAAATAAATACATAGCAGCTGTTAATACTACGAACATTATGAATTCCACTTTATGCTTCGGAATTTCATTCGTTCCATAAATGTATCCCACATACTTACCTAGAAATATCGGCAATATTTGTTGTTACCATTTATAGGTTCCGATGAACTGAATTCCTTTCATCAATTAAAAAGTTATAATAATAATTGAATTGCTTTACAGTTAATTGCACATAATTTCTTAACGCTTCTTGCTACCGTTCAAGTCCACCATTTGTATGCCTCCTGCGATCTTACTTTTCATACCTCGTCGGATTCCAAAACAAAGCAAGTTTATTCTCTTAACGTGCAAATAAATATTAAAATAAGGCGTAGAATAAAAGTTCTGGTTTTTAAAACGTTTTTCGTGTTTGCACACAGTCGCTCCTTGAATGCTAAAGATTGTTTTGTTGCTCCACAGTCGGAACATTCATCTTGTGAAACGAAATCGTTCAACAAACAGAGGCTGCTTACAAGAAAATAAAAAAAAAACTCGCTGTCTGTTAATGTAACTTACAGTGGTGCAAGTCTACCGTTATTTGATACCTCAAGACTTGAAACTGGACTCGATGGTACTATTGTGTGAAACAAAGAATTTTTTGTGCTGCCTTGCTAATTAGGGTAACAAGGTCGTGTATAGTATAGTTTATTATGCAAATTGGAGGTGTAAACTATACAGGAATAATCAGTGAAATTCAATTCAATTGGTTTTAAATTACACTGATGTAAGATCGAAAGATTCTGGTAAAGTACAAAATTCATTGTATAAGATTAGGTAAATGTTCTTAGACAATCCTATCTAATAAAAGTGATGTTAGTCGTGGAGAGTGCGCAATAGACACGTACCGTTTCGATCTAGCGAGGTCAGATTTTTCGTTTCCGTCTCTTTTTAATACGCACGGGAGCCGATCGCCAAAAGTGCGTACGTCTGAACTATCACAGGTAGGTATCATGTTTGTTGTCGTTGTAAAAGTATACGCCGGCGCCGTCAGAAACAATTCAAAGTTATTGGACGCATGTACTCCGAAAGCCCCAGCTAAATTTAATTATTTCATTTTCGATTATTATTACTTCATATTAAAGGAGCAAACAGATTTGAAGATCTGAAAACAGTAAACGGAGAAATACAGGAATCTTATGTAGCAGCGTGTTTAAAATTAGGTCTTATTTAATTTAAGATCATCACGAGTGGAAAAGAGCCATGAATGAAGCTGAAATTTGAATGATGCCCAGACAGCTGAGATATTTATTCATTCAAGCCGACCAATTTATCAGGAAGAATTGTGGGAAGAATTTAAAGAAGCAATGTCACAAGATTATGAAAGACGTTACAGCAATACTGAAGGACAAAAAAGCCTATATTCAAATTAGTTCCATGCTTTCTGCGGAAGGTTACAATCTTTCAATGTTTCCTACCATGCCACGACATTGAATATGCAAATGAAGAACAAGCAATAGAAATAGGATCACGACAATATAAACACCTAAATGAAAAGCAGAAAGAAATTGTAGATATTATTTTGGGTAAATGTGATGCTAACATAAATGAATCAATTTCTGAATCGTTATGTTTTTATATAGACGGCCCAGGAGGCTCCTGTAAGACTTATGTTTATACAACCCTTTACAGCTTACTGAAGAGTAAGAATAAAATTGCTTGTATCATGGCTTTCACGGGCATAGCAGCAACACTACTTCCTCATGGCAGAACAGTTCATAAAACGTTTGGGTTACCTGTTCCTCTGTTTTTAGATTCATCTTCCAACTTTAAGAAAAATTCAACAGAAGCAGATTATTTAAGGAGTGTAGATGTTTTTATTTGGGATGAAGCTCCTGTGGGGCCAAGGTATGCTTTAGTTTAGACATTATAGACAGAACCTTACGAGACTTTATGAATTGTGATGTTCCGTTTGGTGGAAAAATTATGGTGTTGCGAGGAGATTTTTGACAATTGTTACCAGTTAAAAATTTTCTTAAACACAAAATATGCGGGCTGTACCACAGGAACAAGAATTCACCAAGTTTTTACTGGACGTTGGAGATGGAGTTTTGAACGATATGAATAGCAATTTAGAATTGCCAAAGAGATGTATTTATAATTCGGATATCGTTAAACGTAGGTATATATGGAGGAATCAATTAGAGAAAAGCAATTCATAGATATGACCTAATCAGCTATTCTTATGTTCAAGACATTTACAAAAAAGTGGTAGAACTGTTAGATATAAAAACGGAAAAAATATATACAAAACTTGGATAGTGTTGAAAATTGTGATAATGGAGATTTAAACGATTCTATTCTTCCTGAATATTTAAATACCTACTTTAAACCCGCCAAATTTTCCTCCGCATGAATTGAAGTTGAGAGTATATTGTATTGTGATGTTGGTTAGAAATCTCAGCATTAATGAAGGCTTATGTAATGGTACGAGATTGTTAATTTTACAATTGGGAGACAATATCCTACAGTGCAAAATTTTAACAGGCGATAAACATGGAGGTATAGTTTTCGTTAACCGTATAGCGTTGTACTGTGAAAATGTTTATCCGTTTACTTTTAAAAGACGACAATAATTTCCCATTAAACTAGCGTTTGCAATGACTATTAACAAATCACAAGGCCAAACATTTGATCAAATAGGAATTTATCTCCGAAAAGAAATATTTACTCACGGACAATTATGCGTGGCTTTTTCAAGAGTTCGTTCTTGGGAAGTTTGATAATTTATTTAGGAAATCGTTTTCAGGGAATTATATCAGATGTAAATTATTCTGTAATCAGGCAATAATGCGTTTCTTTGAAGTCATGATTCGACTAGGGCAGTGAGCACGCGTAGAATTTGTTGTTTCTATCGTGTAGCATTTCATCAGAAAACTTTGTTGCGTTTGAATTATGGGGATTCAGATAACTATATTAACCAGTACCTGCAAGTTGGCAAATTTGTCACATGGAGAATGGTTATTATTTAATAATGTACAGGGTAAACTGTCCTCAAAACGTTATATAAGGCAAGGCGTTTAAACTTTTATAAAACTAAGGTTATTTATGTATTCAAATTTAAGGGCAGAACAGAAACCAAATGAAACTCAGGAAGCATATTTCAGCTAAATTTTATTATTAGAATAACTCAAATTAATTCGACAAATATTTCGCAGCTGACTCTTATGTAGACATCAACACATAACTAGTGAAATGTATTTTTGCAAATGTCGATTTCGTTTCAACATCCAGGTACCTACTGATTAAACAAGAACATATTGTATGATATAACTTTGAACAAATATTTGTAATGGTATAAACAAAGTCTCAGGGAAAATTTATTTTGGCTGCAGTGTTCGTTACTTTATTCAGAATTTTCAACATATTTTCCCTTATTCCTAAATCACCCCGCGTATAAGTATTTTTTTAGTCGTGATGAGTTTATAACTTTAAAGAGCAGTAAACTAATAAAATATGAAGGTGAAAAGTTGCATTATCTAGCCATACTTGCAGATAATGACGGTAAATTTCTAAGCACATTGCAGCGCTTAAAATTATTACTTAGCAATTATTTTATCTTCGGGTTGTTGTTCGCAGCTGATGTCTAATTACATAATTAAATCGATGAATGTTCATATACCCATAAAGAGGCATGTAACATTAAATAAATCATAAGTTACTGGCGCGTCAAATTAAGAAACATTCATTGTGTTTTATTATACTGCATAATTTCCTTTCCCTTTTAATTCTTCTTGTACCATCTTTAAATACTGGCTGCCTTTAAACATTTTCTTCTTGCTTACATGGAAATGGTTAGTTATAGTAATTTGCATGGTAATTTTTCACAAGAGCAAGGTGTGTTTTTATTTTTAGAAATGTGTATGTACGTAATAATAGGTTTAAGTGAAGACAGGCATTTCGACGTCCGTTTGCAGAAGAAGGCGTTCTGGATGTCGTAATAATCTAGGGAAATACCAAAGGGACAAAATCAAAGTGTAAAGTTGAGGTACGTTTTTAGCAAACTTTAAACGTTCGACATTATTATATTGCATATTCCTGTAACATTTAAATTTAATATGGGGCTGGTTGGAAAGGGAACGAACCAGGGCACATCGGATGGGTTGGTTTTTGGGGTCCGTGATGCATGGGGGCGAATGAAACTTAGCCAAGTTCATTTTCAATGACTTAACGAAGGTTGCTAAATTGCAACTTCTGTATTTGTTTTTAAAACCTTGTATTATTCCAACTACTAAGGTAATTTAATTCCAGGAAGCTTTGTACCCCATATTCTTTCTGTTTAATTTTGCTAAAATTAATGAGACACCTACATGATATTTAATGTCACACAAAATTAAGAATATAGTAAAATACAGACGTTTAAAAATGGGTTCCTATATTTTTGTGTTTATTAATTTTACAGCGCCAATTAGCAGGCCTTTAAAAATACATATATCAGTTGAGTTAATTGGTCCAGCTTATTAATCATTTCAGTGTTATTGTGTTTTTCGAATTATCAAGGGCTAATTTGATATCTGCGTTCAATCAAATTAGATCCGCGTCTTTGTAATTTATGAAAAATAGACAAAACAAACGTTGGAAGGTGTAAAATTAATTCAGTAATGTTTATTCAATGACATCAGGTAATTATGGTCACAGATAGGCGTTTTACATATTACAATTTTATTACGATATATATCAGAGTATACAAAACGACAATATATATTAATTACAGCAGTAAATTCTCTTCTCTGCTGCATTTCAATAACTTATTGAATTTGATTATTACGAGCACGATATCCAGCAATGCTTATCCGCAGATCTGCAGTTTTATACCGTGTTACCTGTCAATCACTTTAAGAACATACAGCAATTACTCTGTGACGTAATTATTATTGTCAGCACGACAACTATTAAATTTATTATCATGTAATAAATTATAACAATTAATGTCTCCTCTGCAATACACTGATTTTTTATCGGTTTTTTACTCAAACTTGTATGGGGCGCCGTTTGTAAAGTTCGCACACATTAAAAAAACCGTGTAAAATGCATCATTTAAACTGAAAACAGGGAAGTTTACCTAGGTTTTATTCTACATTTATAAATCGCAAAGTTATTTAATTAAACATTTTGCCATTTATTATATTGCAAGACATTTAATAAATCACAAGACATTTAATAAACGACAAGTTATTTAACAAATCGCACGGTTTTTTATTTAAATGCACTGTGATATATTAAATTACCTGTCATTTAATAAATAGCAAGTTATTTATAAATATCGACTTTTTTGTACAAATAACTGGAGATATATTAAATAACTTGCTATTTATTAAATGACAGGTAATTTAATATATCACAGTGCATTTAAATAAAAAACCGTGCGATTTGTTAAATAACTTGTCATTTATTAAATGTCTTGCGATTTAATTAAATGTCCTGCTATTTATTTTTAACGCTGGTGTCAAGCGAGTTGGAATGAAGTACGATAGTAGTTCTAATCGTTCAAGTTCGGTCGTATGTTCTGTTCCGAGCTTCCGACTGAATTAGGCATCAGCACCATTGACTTCTGCACGAAATCCGAAATGTTATTCCTTGTAGGTCATCAGCCTGGTCTGTCACAAAGGCATATATTATATTGCATGGTAGTAAATGTGAATTTAATAAATTTTGTCTTATTTAAACTTAAAATTAATTAATAAGAAGGTATTTTTGAATTAATGGATGAATACATTTAAGATGGTAAACTAAAGTGAAGTGTTACATTTGTTTAATAAGGACGTATTTGTAAATAACAGATTTGTGTGACTGGTTATAATTTAAGTTTTTACGCGTTTTTTCCCTCATTTATTAACAATTAAGTGATATGCCCGTCTGGTGTTTAGTGGTAAGCTGCAGAAGCCGAAGTTAGAGGGACAAAATGAACTTCATTCGAAAGCATGTGTGAACACTCAGAAGAAATAGGTGGATAGCTGTCCTTAAGAGAAATTATTTATTAAGAATCAAATTGATCACAATCTGAGAATATTATGTAGCAAGTATTTTGTATAATATGTAACAGGTGAACTAGTAAGTTTGGACAAACAAGATTCTTTCACAGTCTATTTCTAAACGACAACCGAATACCGAAGATGTGAATGCCTAAAAGAAGAGTGAAGCTTATCATTTTTGTGTGTTAGTTGTATCTGGTGAAACGTAGCTTTTATCGAATAGATTTGTACAAAATAGCATGAAGCATGTAAGTTTGAATTTTACGTTCATACTTTTAGGTTTTTTCTTTCAAACTAAATTTTTCAACAAAATTACAGTATTTAACGTTCATTAATAATTCCTAACAGAAAATAATGTTTGTATAAAATACTGTTAAGAGAATATAATAAATGTAGCATTAAGAGCATCGGCTTATGTTTTATTTCAAATGTAATTTAATATTTTGTTGAGCAGTGGTATTCAAAAATTGGCACAAATTAAACAATACTTAATTATTGTTTTAAACATAGTGATCCACGAAAAGAAATTTACCATGCAATTTAACCTCACTGAATCAACAAATCTGACAGGAATATTGTAAAACAGTGTAGCCACATCGGAAAAAGCTTTGTCATGTCCAGCAACGCAGTCACAGTGACAAGAAAGGGTTTCTCCAGTTTCCTGTGCAACCAGACAAGGGCCTTACTTTTTAGAATGCAGCACATTTGTAACTAAGTACAATATATTTGCCTTGTATAATTAAACACCATAATTTTGTAATCAACCAACAACGTTTTCCAGTGCGTTTATGCTTCGTATGTTTGAGTAAGTAAAAAACTTTTTTATGAACAAAATTATTTATTGTATTAGATCTTTAGATCACAGTGTTACATTACAGTCTGGAAGATCATCTTCAATCTTGCACTCGTCAGAAAGTTTGAGTATATATTGAATAATGATCATCACCGTTGCCTCCAAAATTTCCAGGGGGGGGGGGTGGCAAGGCAAAATTTTCTTAGCATATAATTGATTGGTTTTCATTATAGTAATATAGTACCTACCATATGGTCATTATGTACCAAAAGCCAGGGGGCGGAAGCCCCCCCTGCCCCCGTTGGCGACGCCCATGATAATCTATTTTCATACTATTTATTGTATTCACATAGTACACAGCGTGTTGCGGCTCTACTAATGAAACATAAACTGCCTATAACTTATTTTATCTTTTATTTCTAATCATTTTTCCGTTCTTATTTTTAATAACCAAAGTTTTACTGACCAACATACAAACTCACTGACCACACACTTGCCCCTATAGCACAAGTTCAAAAATGCATATCCCATTCCCACTTATTTGTCGCTTAACGTGCTTTAATTACTACCAAGAAAATTCACCCCCCAACCCTAAAATTAAGGGGGGTTTATTCTTGCATTTTTCCACAAAAAGTTACTGACCAACCATTAATATTTGCAGAAGAAGGTCCAGACTCTATACCTCACATAAGCATAATATCCTACAACTACTGCCAGGATCATCCGCCCTCCAAACCCAAAATTAAGGATAGTTTATTTTTGCATGTTCTCATAAAAACTTTACTGACCAGTGACCAACCATTAATATTTGCAGCAGATGGCCCAAACTCTATATCTCACATCAATATAATATCCTACAGCTACTGCCAGGATCATCCACCCTCCAAGCCCAAAATTAAGGGTAGTTTATTTCAGCACTTTTTCATAAAAATTCACTGCGACCGGGCACTAATATTTATAGTAGAAGGTCCAAAATCTACATCTCAGGTAAGTATAACACCACACAACTACTATACCTAAACTTTCTACTTTTAGTTTAGTATCAGTGTATGTAAATCTTATTCTTTGATAATCACCGAAAGGTGAAAACATATGTTAGAATTTACTTCAATATAAAGTGAACCAACAAAACCGAGTGTTTTTATTCTTATATTAGTTATGTTTCACCTAGTGCCAACCGTGGAATCAATTAAAGTTATTTTTATAGATGTTTTCATTTTTCATCCATCACTTGTAGCTGATTACTCCTGCAGCAGGGGCGAATTCGATTGATGGTTTGAGATGGACAATTCTCGCCAAAAACTTACATTTTCTTTTTCTCAAAAGTTAATTCCAAAAGTATATTAAACATACCTTCTGACGTTTGTTTGGGGAGGTTATATTAAGTTATTTTCGAGCCATTATTACAAATTTTGGGAGTTTTAATGCATATTCAGTTCATTTTGTTGACAGTTGTCAAGCTGAAGATTGCTTTTGTGAGGTTATATGTTCGGTTACAACAGAACTACTATCGTACTTCATTCCAACTCGCTTGACACCAGCGTTAAAAATAAATAGCAGGACATTTAATTAAATCGCAAGACATTTAATAAATGACAAGTTATTTAATAAATCGCACGGTTTTTTATTTAAATGCACTGTGATATATTAAATTACCTGTCATTTAATAAATAGCAAGTTATTTAATATATCTCCAGTTATTTGTACAAAAAAGTCGATATTTATAAATAACTTGCTATTTATTAAATGACAGGTAATTTAATATATCACAGTGCATTTAAATAAAAAACCGTGCGATTTGTTAAATAACTTGTCATTTATTAAATGTCTTGTGATTTATTAAATGTCTTGCAATATAATAAATGGCAAAATGTTTAATTAAATAACTTTGCGATTTATAAATGTAGAATAAAACCTAGGTAAACTTCCCTGTTTTCAGTTTAAATGATGCATTTTACACGGTTTTTTTAATGTGTGCGAACTTTACAAACGGCGCCCCATAAACTTGATCGTTTATTAAGGTGTTTCACACAGACAAAAATACGCACCTACCTGTCGGATCTTAAGCCGTGTTTTTAATTTATTAGCAGGCTATGGTTAGTTGTTAAAATTGGCAAATCCAGGCGACATAGTGATAATTAGAGGAAGTCGTCGAGATATGAAGCAAGGCCAACTGTTTCTTTAATACTCACTTTTATAATTACTCGTAAATGGCCTCGTGCGTTCCTCTGCTTCGTCTAAATATCCCAACTGATCTTCTCCTAACATTTCTTCCGCCCTTTTCCCCATACTTCGTTCCACAATTCTAGTCAAAGTTTTTGAGTAGCATCAAAGGTGAAAAAAATAAACAGGCGTGACGATATAAATTCCTAAAGAAACAATAAACTGCTTGAGTAATCTCGCAAACCTCGCTGCTGATTACAGAAATAGATGAATCCAGACTTCTTCATGGTGAAACACTCATAAAAGGTAAACTTCCGACTCCTAGATGCGTTGAAAGCTTGTTTAAATACTTGTAGATTTAACCCCTCTTGGAGACCACTACAGGAAGTGCATTAATCGATTATTTGTCAAGGAATAACGACATCCTTGAAATGTCAAGACCCCGTTACGTGTTTACCTTCTGAAGAGGCTCCAGCTCTGGTGGATCCCAAGAATAAAGAATCGAAGTTTACTTGTTAGTTACCATCAAATTAATATTCCATATCTTCATTAAAAAAATAGTTGAAAATCTCCGAACCAAAGAAATATTTCTCTTCAGTTTGGTACTCCATAATTGATTATTGAATTCGGTAACAATTTTAAAGCAATTTTTAAGGAATTTGTTCCGACTATGGGTCTCGAAAATACCAAACACATCACTTGTTCTTTCCCACCGTCTACCTCGAAATGCTTTAAGCTCTTCTGAAATTTCATTCGTGTGTCTAGAACGACTCGGCTTGGTCACGAGCAGATAAATTAACCAAACGCTTTAAGCCTCCGGCCATCAGTTATGGATATGGGCGCAGAACGGGTTGTAAAGAATGAAGGGTAAAATATGCATAAAATTACTGTATATTATTATTATACCTGTTTTGACAGGGTGCTGGCTGAGGAATATTTATAGGACTCTTCGTGAAAAGAGCCTACAATTATTATTACAAGGTTATGCATCTATTCATTCCACAGGTCGTATCTTACAACTTCTGCATGCAGAAGAAAGGGAGCATTCACACGCAAAATTACCATGAAAAAACTAATAAATGGACATACAAGTTTTAGCTCTATAGTTCCGAGCCAGGGACTAGGCAGCCGTTGACCAAATATTATGTTGTATGATCGCTTTATACTTACCTAAATACTATATTTCTTTAGAGCAAGTACTACATCTCCAGCAGGTACTTCAGTCTTAGTTCAGGGACTTATCGCAACAACATCCCTAGCAAGGTGAAATGAAGCGTTTAGTGGAATCGTCAATTTTCTGGCCTAAAGGTACGTGCACAACAGAGCTGTGATGATAAAGTAGGTATAAGAGCCAGACGCGGTTTTTGCTTCATAGTAATTCATATTTCCTAGCTTCAGCTGGGAGAATAAACATTTTATCTCTCCGGCCGGCATCTGGATCTTTTTGCGATTGGCAACTCAAACAGCAAGCGCCAGGGTCGGCCTCAGTACGTTATGCCAGTGATCACTTTGTCGTTGTCGTCGAAGTAGCTGATTCCGTCCTCTGGGACAGGACGTCGATAGCCGTTTAAAAATTAAGAGTACCAGAGCTGGTACTGCCTTTACTATTTGAAGCTTGACCATTGGATTCAGTATTTATTCTCAGTCTCTTGAATTCACTCCAATAAACATGATCGCAATAGGAATAGGTCTGGTAGGTGTTTGAGTTTGCCGTATAAAATGCAACAATAAAACTTGTCAAAAGATCTTACCATAATCTTAGCAGCAGAGGAAGTTTTATCGAAATTTTATTAGAAATGCGTTCGTAAATTAGTTCTTTTTATGAGAATAATACCTACCAGTAATCTCAGAGTTCGAGTATAAATACACGGAGTAATACAATATTTATAGGTTATAAGCCCCGTTTAATGTTAGCGATAACCACAACCAGAACCAGTGGGTAGAAGTTATTTTGATATCGAATGTGCAGGTTCTGATAATCTTTCTTCTTGGAGTTTGCTAGAAACGTGATATTTTAATTGGAATACCTGCCTTTCTCAGACAGGGCGTTTACAGATTTTTTGTTCAGTTCACCCTTTAGCCATTGAGGTGAAATTTCAGGTAATAACCTACATACATCGTTGAATCTGATCTAAATACCTACTGAATATGTTTTGTTACGGTTAAGTTTGTTATAGTACAAAGGAACCAGACAAACTGTATCTATTTGAACACGATAATCGCTCTGAGCGCGTAACTCTTGAAATCGTATACCTCAGAACGATTATCGTGTTCAAATCGCCATAACTTTTTTTCTATGCGAGATAATGAATTGAATCTTGGTGTAAAATAAAATTCAATCCTTTCTCTATAACTTTGCCGCCAGAAGTTTGTCCAAATTCTAAAAATTAGCATAATTCCTCGATAGGTGAAAATTCCACTGCACCAAAAAGACAACGTCTCGAAAATCGCAAAGCGGAATGAAAAGTAATGATGTAATTGCAATTTGAAAGATTTCGTGAGTATCTTGAAAGTTTAAGAAATAATTCTAAAAAAATTGCAACTCGATAAGACAATTTTTGAGGGAGTTATGACATGATACATTTTGAGCGCGCCGCATTTCCTACGCGCGAAATATGGAAAATCGGCCCGATTCCCCTCTCGCACTTCCCTTCTCTTGCCAATAAACTCGGACAAGCTCTGCAAAGTCAGATGGTAAAGTTGGGGGAATGGAGGGAAATAAACCATGGACTAGCTGTTGGGAATGAAAATTTAGGCCACTACCTTTGGAATGTATACACAATTATCTCATTTGTAGGCAGAGAAAAATTTCAAATACTCTGTGCCTTTCTTCACCCAAGGATGAGCCAGTTAATTAATGATTAAAACCGAATGAAATATTTAATCATTGAAAACCCACACGCAACGGACGTGAGAAGCAAACCTACGCATCCTTAACTAATAATTATTTCAACTTAAGGTTAGAACAATAACTCTACTGCAGTCAACATCTGCCTCGGTCATGCCCTACTGATTGCGACCGTTACGGAACAGAAGGGTGTGTATAAAAATGGTTCACTAGTTGGGCTACATAACTAAGCACTAGAGACTAGAGGGTTACTTGCACAAATGTTGCAGCGATATAAAACTATTTGTACACTTGGACCGAAAGTAAGAATAGAACAATTAGGCATTGTGATATTTATGACATTGTAAAATTGCCTTCCGGTCGGGTCACGGAGAACAATATTTGCATAAGAACAGCACTTTTGTTTGTAATTCAATGCTGAAGGGCACGTTCCTTCCTTTAAAAAGGGGCGTTATACCATTGTTTTACCTGTACTTTTATTTTGACATATTGACGCATGGTATGTTGGTATGCGTGGAATGAAAAACTTCTCGCTAGTTGACTTTTGCATTGCAGCTCTTGAAAGAGTAGTGCTTTCTACGCATACTTTGTTGTATACAGTGCGTTTCAATACCTATGGTTAAATCACAAATATCTCTGTTAAATTATGGAATGAAGATGAAGGGGCAACTTTTGGAACTTAGAGTGGGGTTTGCAATGCCGAAGTAGAAATAGAATCTCTAAAGTTCGAGATTCCAAGAATTTTAGAACCGAGAAGGCACCAATCTTCAGGTCACGAAAGTAGAACTATTTAAGAGCAGTAGTCTAATCTAGGCCTACCCTACCTCTTTTTATTCCTATCTCCGACTCTAGGATGTCGCGAACTATTCCTTCGTGCCTCAGAAGGTGACCTACCATCCTATCTCTCCTCTTCTTTATTATCTTCCATACATTTCGCTTTTCGCCCGCTCTTTCTAATACTTCCCTCTTGCTAACCCTTTCTGTCCACGGTGCTTTCCTCTATCTTCTCATTTAATAGTTGTATTGTTGGCTAACTTAAATTTTACTGGGATTATGAGAAATTTAACAAGTGATAACGTGGAGTGAAACAAAACTAAAATTTATTAATCTTATCATTTTTATTTTTTTAGTCGTTCCAAGAAATCTAAATGTTGAGGTAGAGGAAATGGTAATAGGCCTGATAACTGCTAGTCCAACATCTAGTTTAAGGTCTATTGCCCTAGAATGTAATGTTTCGAGAGAAACTGTCCGTAACATATTAAAAAAAACAAATATCATTCCTTTAAATTCCAATGTCACCAAGAGTTACTTCCTTTTGACGAAGAATCAAGGCAAATTTTCTGTTAAGAAATGCAAATGCTAATCGGGATCGCAGCTTCCTCTCATCAATTTGTTTTACCTATTAGTGTACCTTCACTTTAAATCAAGAGCCAAATTCACAAAACGTTAGGCATTGGGCCCAGGAAAATCCCAGAATAAATCTAGCCACTACAACGCAATACCCTCAAAAAATCAATATTTGGGCAGGCATTTTTAATAATCGCATTATAGGATCATTTGAAATACAGGGAAATTTAAATTCAGAAGCTTATTTAGATCTTTTAATTAACCATATTGGCCCTGCATTAGAGGAAGTTGCACATGCGAATCGGGCGGTCTGGTTTCAACATGACGGATGCCCAGCACATTTTGGAGCACAAGTGAGGGAATTATTAAATGAAATATTTCCAGAGAGCTAGATTGGTCGTGGTGGTGCTATCAACTGGCCAGCTAGATCTCCCGATTTGGCACCGTGTCACTTTTTCTTGTGGAGTCATTTAAAAAATAAGGTTTATAAAACTCGTCACCCAAATATTGATTCTTTAAGGAATGCGGATTGCAACTTAATAAACGATCGGCAACTTGCGAATGTGAGAAATTCTTTCTATAATAGGCTGGGATACTGTCTGATACAGAATGGGGTTTTATTTGAATATTTGTTATAGTTATTTTTCTTTTTTTATGTTACTTTAATTTCATTGTATATTAATAAGTTTTTGTCCTTACCTAGATATGAAATAAATAAGTATTAAATTGCCAGATTACAAAATTCATTAGAGCAAAATAAACAAATGTTGCCGCTTGTTAAATTTTTCATAATTGCAGTGAAATTAAAGTAATTTAATTTTTATTATTTCATTTTACTGCTTTAACATTTTCCCAAAAAAATTTTAATAGGTTAGACGTCACCTACAATTTACCCTAAATTATGGACCAGCATTCACCAACGAAACATCCACACCAGTAATCAATTAATTGTCAACTATAGGTAATGACAATAATAATGTGAATGAGAATTATCTAAATAAAAAACCAAGTTTATGTATTAGTAAAAATTAACTTCTTTCGATGAGAGATTCCCAGCCTTCAAATTTCTTACTAAATTATTTGTTGTTATACCGAAGGAATAGGACCGTTATTGAATTTTACAGAAAATAAGGCACGGACTACGCGCAAACTATTGCCGCCGTAAAATATTTTCACAATGAAAACCTTTTCTTGAACTGAATAAATATTTTTGTTCATTTTTAAATGTTGACAGTTCAGAAAATCCATAAAAATCAAAGACGTCCGTGATTAGAATAAATTAAGTTGATAAATTTCTGTGTTTTAGTTTGAAAATTATTAATGTAATTTTTGCTTTTAATGCTTTAATAAATTGGAAAGTTGTAGAGTTTTTGATATCCTCATACGCAGAAAAAAATAGTCTTTCGATTGCTACCTTTACCACCACTGTAACTATACATGGGGAGCAGGAATCCCCAAAAATGTAATTGCCCATGTTATTTCCCCATGTACACATGGAAGTTTGTCACACGGTATAAGTTGAAAACTAAAGGTGACAATGCACGTCTATGTCTCACTCCCTTCCGGATATCTACTTCTCTTCGTTCCTTCTCAAATTCTATAACTGCCGATTACCCTTTGTAGATATTATATGTTATTCTTCTGCCCCTATATTTCACCCCTATCACCTCGAACATCTTCCTCCATTTTACCTTGTCGAAAGCTTTTTCTAAATCTGCAAATCCTATACAGGATGGGCCAATAGTGCGTAGTCGGTCCATATCTCTGATTCTATTCAAGATATCAACATGAAATTTTACGTATGTGTGGAGAACCCCACGAAGCTTCTGTTAAAATTATTTTGATGTATACAGGATGTTCACGTGCTACGTACTAAACTAAAGTTATGTTTTTTTTAATGGAATGCCCCACATTTTTTACATATTTGGATTCCCCATAAAATATAATGAAAGTTGATATGCTACACGGTGGGGTTTAGAGTAAGCGTTGTTAAGATATGGCCCTTTTAGTACCAGTGTGAACCCAAATTTGTGGTGCTACTGACATCTGCTGGTCAAAGCTAACTATGATTTTTTTATTGGACTAGGTTCAGAGGAAACTTTATTTGTAAAATCTATTTCAAAATATATAGTTTATATTGTACAGAGTGGCCAACTTGCGCAAAACGGAGATTTTCTCAAAAATGTTAAATGGAACACCCCGTATATTATTTGCAGGTTTGATACCCAGTTTATTAAGCTTTTGACTGATGCAGATATTGGCAGGTCTGCGACTGATAATTTAGGCAGGCATAAAGATTCAACCTTAAGAATTGAGATATTTGCCGTAATTTTGTACCATTTTTGGGGAATTTCCCCCATTTTGCCACCCAAAACTCAGAAAAATGCTTACACTTTGTTTTTACAGAAAATTTAGCGAACAGAGTTTAAACTGGCACAAGAAATCTCATTTAAAGAAATTTTCTTGAAAGGACGGTTTTCTCAACTTCCTGAAACAAAATGGAAATCATATTTTGTGTTTTGGGCGTTAAAATATGGGAGAAACGAATAGACTACCGGTCAAATTATTACATTTTAAAGTTCAATTTTCAATTCTACCGAAACCGTCAGTCGCAGACCTAACAAAATATCTATATCAATCAAGAGCTTAGTAAACTGTCCATCAAATATGGAAATAATATATAGGGTGTTCCATTTAAAATTTATAGGAAAAATGGCATATTGCGTAAGCTGTCCACCCTGTATGTTATTAAGTTTTGTGACAAAAGAACTCAAGAATTTTACAAACAGAGCAGTCTGTGAACCTAGTCCAATAATAAAATCAAACTGTAAGCATGCGTTTACTTTTTTCTTCATTTTAATATACTTGTCTGTTGTACTGTTTGAAATTTTACCGCATATTAGCTTTTTATGTTATTATCAAGGTACTACATGTGTTTATTTTTATGTGAGTAACAGGAAATCATCAAATATAATTTAGTTTAAACTTAATACTAGACGTAAAATCGTTAATCCGTGTAATAATTACATCCAAAGCTAAAAATAATTATTCTGTCGAGATTTTAAAAGAAATTCTTATAGAAAATTTATATTTTTAAATTTTATGGGTACCAAAAATTAACATAGGTAGGTACCTAATCATAATTCTTGATGAGCCTCCATTTATTTTATGCTTTTCTCGAACCAGTTTAAAGCCCTTCTTAATGAGAACATGTCAGTTAAATTTACATCAGAATTTGTCGGGATATCTCTCTTTGAATGTCTCTGAATTTACCTTCTGAAATTATGTATCACCTTCGTTCCTCATTCGGAACTAAAAATGCATATTATTCTGTATATTTAAGCCACATCTGGCCACATGAGGCACAATGATTAGATTCAGGAAATGCACGATTAACAAGTAAAATCGCTTGTTACCTGAAGGCCAGTCTTTATTAATATTTACTAAGTGGTAATTGTCTAAAAGTAAAACAATAGAACTTACCTAGCTAATAAATATTCCATAAGTTGAGTATTGAGTAGCAGCTATGTAATTACTAATGATGAAAGGTACTTATCTGAAAGATAGATGCACTATTCAATTAATCGTAGGTATTTTTATTAGCTACTGCATTTAATAAAGTATATTCAATAGTTGACTTAACTTGGGGCGTTACACTATCAATTTTATACAGAAACTTCCTGCATTTCAAAGATTTTATTATACACATTAACAGACTATGCAAATGCAAGTATTAAAATAATTTTTGCAGTTGTAAATTACGTACCTCGGTTATTTTTCAGTAAAACAGACTTCTGCTGTGATTATTATTTATTATTATTACTATTTTATATTCCTCGTCTTTTTTCTACTTCGAACTTATTTTTACTTCTTTGCATTTATTATCAATTCACTGTCTTTTCGAATAATTTCCCATTTGACCGCCTTATATCTTTGTTTCCCTCCTTCATCCTATTTGAGCAGTGTACTTGACGTACAATCATAATATATGCATGGCTACTCGTACATAACTTGAATGCATCGTTTTAATTCGATTTTTACAATTTTATTTACATCTGCTTTAAATTCCTTGAACTTACCAGGTATTCACGGTTAAGCATATAACATATTAGTGCAATTTGTCATTTAAATTACAGCACTAAGTAATACGTTCTATAACTGTTATGCAGCAACCATTTACAGATGTAGACGATAAATTTTGCTTCCAAACACTCACTTAAATTCTTGGAAGCATAGTTTCACTTGGTATTCTTCTAGAAAATGGTTGTAATTTTGTTTGCAATATATTAAAAAACAATATCTTTTTCTACGACTTTTAAAGCTATGTATTAGGTATATTATGGTACACCGACAAAATAGCCTGCGACAAAATAGCCCCGACAAAATAGTCCGTCGACAAAGCAGCCCCAGTCAAAGTGAGACATTTTTAATTGACCAATCGAGATTCGCAGCATTACGAGTATAACTTTAACATAATTTTTAGTTTTGTTTATTAAAAAAAGATATTTTGTATACTTACACCAAGTTCATAATGGTCAATATGAGTAGATAGGTACATATATTATCTAGATGACATGGTTAAATAGGTGCCTAACTTTTAATTAACCTCTGGAAGTCACAAACGCCAAGTTAACATGCCCCAGAGCAATACAAGTACGTTTTTAATTAGAAGATATTTCTTAGAACGTTCCACTGTACATCAAATCCTCTTCGAAGAGCAAACCACGACGCGGTCGCTAACACCACCGGCCGTAATCGTGTGAACCACGAGTTCATAGTTCAAATCGCGCGCTCGCATCCGAGCCACCGCTGCCAGGAATTGAAAATTATTCTTTTGAGAAGGAAGATAGGCATCACTCCTGATTGCACATTGTGTCCAGGATCTGATTTTCTGTTAGGAATTATTAATGAACGTTAAATACTGTAATTTTGTTGAAAAATTTAGTTTGAAAGAAAAAACCTAAAAGTATGAACGTAAAATTCAAACTTACATGCTTCATGCTATTTTGTACAAATCTATTCGATAAAAGCTACGTTTCACCAGATACAACTAACACACAAAAATGATAAGCTTCACTCTTCTTTTAGGCATTCACATCTTCGGTATTCGGTTGTCGTTTAGAAATAGACTGTGAAAGAATCTTGTTTGTCCAAACTTACTAGTTCACCTGTTACATATTATACAAAATACTTGCTACATAATATTCTCAGATTGTGATCAATTTGATTCTTAATAAATAATTTCTCTTAAGGACAGCTATCCACCTATTTCTTCTGAGTGTTCACACATGCTTTCGAATGAAGTTCATTTTGTCCCTCTAACTTCGGCTTCTGCAGCTTACCACTAAACACCAGACGGGCATATCACTTAATTGTTAATAAATGAGGGAAAAAACGCGTAAAAACTTAAATTATAACCAGTCACACAAATCTGTTATTTACAAATACGTCCTTATTAAACAAATGTAACACTTCACTTTAGTTTACCATCTTAAATGTATTCATCCATTAATTCAAAAATACCTTCTTATTAATTAATTTTAAGTTTAAATAAGACAAAATTTATTAAATTCACATTTACTACCATGCAATATAATATATGCCTTTGTGACAGACCAGGCTGATGACCTACAAGGAATAACATTTCGGATTTCGTGCAGAAGTCAATGGTGCTGATGCCTAATTCAGTCGGAAGCTCGGAACAGAACATACGACCGAACTTGAACGATTAGAACTACTATCGTACTTCATTCCAACTCGCTTGACACCAGCGTTAAAAATAAATAGCAGGACATTTAATTAAATCGCAAGACATTTAATAAATGACAAGTTATTTAATAAATCGCACGGTTTTTTATTTAAATGCACTGTGATATATTAAATTACCTGTCATTTAATAAATAGCAAGTTATTTAATATATCTCCAGTTATTTGTACAAAAAAGTCGATATTTATAAATAACTTGCTATTTATTAAATGACAGGTAATTTAATATATCACAGTGCATTTAAATAAAAAACCGTGCGATTTGTTAAATAACTTGTCATTTATTAAATGTCTTGTGATTTATTAAATGTCTTGCAATATAATAAATGGCAAAATGTTTAATTAAATAACTTTGCGATTTATAAATGTAGAATAAAACCTAGGTAAACTTCCCTGTTTTCAGTTTAAATGATGCATTTTACACGGTTTTTTTAATGTGTGCGAACTTTACAAACGGCGCCCCATAAACTTGATCGTTTATTAAGGTGTTTCACACAGACAAAAATACGCACCTACCTGTCGGATCTTAAGCCGTGTTTTTAATTTATTAGCAGGCTATGGTTAGTTGTTAAAATTGGCAAATCCAGGCGACATAGTGATAATTAGAGGAAGTCGTCGAGATATGAAGCAAGGCCAACTGTTTCTTTAATACTCACTTTTATAATTACTCGTAAATGGCCTCGTGCGTTCCTCTGCTTCGTCTAAATATCCCAACTGATCTTCTCCTAACATTTCTTCCGCCCTTTTCCCCATACTTCGTTCCACAATTCTAGTCAAAGTTTTTGAGTAGCATCAAAGGTGAAAAAAATAAACAGGCGTGACGATATAAATTCCTAAAGAAACAATAAACTGCTTGAGTAATCTCGCAAACCTCGCTGCTGATTACAGAAATAGATGAATCCAGACTTCTTCATGGTGAAACACTCATAAAAGGTAAACTTCCGACTCCTAGATGCGTTGAAAGCTTGTTTAAATACTTGTAGATTTAACCCCTCTTGGAGACCACTACAGGAAGTGCATTAATCGATTATTTGTCAAGGAATAACGACATCCTTGAAATGTCAAGACCCCGTTACGTGTTTACCTTCTGAAGAGGCTCCAGCTCTGGTGGATCCCAAGAATAAAGAATCGAAGTTTACTTGTTAGTTACCATCAAATTAATATTCCATATCTTCATTAAAAAAATAGTTGAAAATCTCCGAACCAAAGAAATATTTCTCTTCAGTTTGGTACTCCATAATTGATTATTGAATTCGGTAACAATTTTAAAGCAATTTTTAAGGAATTTGTTCCGACTATGGGTCTCGAAAATACCAAACACATCACTTGTTCTTTCCCACCGTCTACCTCGAAATGCTTTAAGCTCTTCTGAAATTTCATTCGTGTGTCTAGAACGACTCGGCTTGGTCACGAGCAGATAAATTAACCAAACGCTTTAAGCCTCCGGCCATCAGTTATGGATATGGGCGCAGAACGGGTTGTAAAGAATGAAGGGTAAAATATGCATAAAATTACTGTATATTATTATTATACCTGTTTTGACAGGGTGCTGGCTGAGGAATATTTATAGGACTCTTCGTGAAAAGAGCCTACAATTATTATTACAAGGTTATGCATCTATTCATTCCACAGGTCGTATCTTACAACTTCTGCATGCAGAAGAAAGGGAGCATTCACACGCAAAATTACCATGAAAAAACTAATAAATGGACATACAAGTTTTAGCTCTATAGTTCCGAGCCAGGGACTAGGCAGCCGTTGACCAAATATTATGTTGTATGATCGCTTTATACTTACCTAAATACTATATTTCTTTAGAGCAAGTACTACATCTCCAGCAGGTACTTCAGTCTTAGTTCAGGGACTTATCGCAACAACATCCCTAGCAAGGTGAAATGAAGCGTTTAGTGGAATCGTCAATTTTCTGGCCTAAAGGTACGTGCACAACAGAGCTGTGATGATAAAGTAGGTATAAGAGCCAGACGCGGTTTTTGCTTCATAGTAATTCATATTTCCTAGCTTCAGCTGGGAGAATAAACATTTTATCTCTCCGGCCGGCATCTGGATCTTTTTGCGATTGGCAACTCAAACAGCAAGCGCCAGGGTCGGCCTCAGTACGTTATGCCAGTGATCACTTTGTCGTTGTCGTCGAAGTAGCTGATTCCGTCCTCTGGGACAGGACGTCGATAGCCGTTTAAAAATTAAGAGTACCAGAGCTGGTACTGCCTTTACTATTTGAAGCTTGACCATTGGATTCAGTATTTATTCTCAGTCTCTTGAATTCACTCCAATAAACATGATCGCAATAGGAATAGGTCTGGTAGGTGTTTGAGTTTGCCGTATAAAATGCAACAATAAAACTTGTCAAAAGATCTTACCATAATCTTAGCAGCAGAGGAAGTTTTATCGAAATTTTATTAGAAATGCGTTCGTAAATTAGTTCTTTTTATGAGAATAATACCTACCAGTAATCTCAGAGTTCGAGTATAAATACACGGAGTAATACAATATTTATAGGTTATAAGCCCCGTTTAATGTTAGCGATAACCACAACCAGAACCAGTGGGTAGAAGTTATTTTGATATCGAATGTGCAGGTTCTGATAATCTTTCTTCTTGGAGTTTGCTAGAAACGTGATATTTTAATTGGAATACCTGCCTTTCTCAGACAGGGCGTTTACAGATTTTTTGTTCAGTTCACCCTTTAGCCATTGAGGTGAAATTTCAGGTAATAACCTACATACATCGTTGAATCTGATCTAAATACCTACTGAATATGTTTTGTTACGGTTAAGTTTGTTATAGTACAAAGGAACCAGACAAACTGTATCTATTTGAACACGATAATCGCTCTGAGCGCGTAACTCTTGAAATCGTATACCTCAGAACGATTATCGTGTTCAAATCGCCATAACTTTTTTTCTATGCGAGATAATGAATTGAATCTTGGTGTAAAATAAAATTCAATCCTTTCTCTATAACTTTGCCGCCAGAAGTTTGTCCAAATTCTAAAAATTAGCATAATTCCTCGATAGGTGAAAATTCCACTGCACCAAAAAGACAACGTCTCGAAAATCGCAAAGCGGAATGAAAAGTAATGATGTAATTGCAATTTGAAAGATTTCGTGAGTATCTTGAAAGTTTAAGAAATAATTCTAAAAAAATTGCAACTCGATAAGACAATTTTTGAGGGAGTTATGACATGATACATTTTGAGCGCGCCGCATTTCCTACGCGCGAAATATGGAAAATCGGCCCGATTCCCCTCTCGCACTTCCCTTCTCTTGCCAATAAACTCGGACAAGCTCTGCAAAGTCAGATGGTAAAGTTGGGGGAATGGAGGGAAATAAACCATGGACTAGCTGTTGGGAATGAAAATTTAGGCCACTACCTTTGGAATGTATACACAATTATCTCATTTGTAGGCAGAGAAAAATTTCAAATACTCTGTGCCTTTCTTCACCCAAGGATGAGCCAGTTAATTAATGATTAAAACCGAATGAAATATTTAATCATTGAAAACCCACACGCAACGGACGTGAGAAGCAAACCTACGCATCCTTAACTAATAATTATTTCAACTTAAGGTTAGAACAATAACTCTACTGCAGTCAACATCTGCCTCGGTCATGCCCTACTGATTGCGACCGTTACGGAACAGAAGGGTGTGTATAAAAATGGTTCACTAGTTGGGCTACATAACTAAGCACTAGAGACTAGAGGGTTACTTGCACAAATGTTGCAGCGATATAAAACTATTTGTACACTTGGACCGAAAGTAAGAATAGAACAATTAGGCATTGTGATATTTATGACATTGTAAAATTGCCTTCCGGTCGGGTCACGGAGAACAATATTTGCATAAGAACAGCACTTTTGTTTGTAATTCAATGCTGAAGGGCACGTTCCTTCCTTTAAAAAGGGGCGTTATACCATTGTTTTACCTGTACTTTTATTTTGACATATTGACGCATGGTATGTTGGTATGCGTGGAATGAAAAACTTCTCGCTAGTTGACTTTTGCATTGCAGCTCTTGAAAGAGTAGTGCTTTCTACGCATACTTTGTTGTATACAGTGCGTTTCAATACCTATGGTTAAATCACAAATATCTCTGTTAAATTATGGAATGAAGATGAAGGGGCAACTTTTGGAACTTAGAGTGGGGTTTGCAATGCCGAAGTAGAAATAGAATCTCTAAAGTTCGAGATTCCAAGAATTTTAGAACCGAGAAGGCACCAATCTTCAGGTCACGAAAGTAGAACTATTTAAGAGCAGTAGTCTAATCTAGGCCTACCCTACCTCTTTTTATTCCTATCTCCGACTCTAGGATGTCGCGAACTATTCCTTCGTGCCTCAGAAGGTGACCTACCATCCTATCTCTCCTCTTCTTTATTATCTTCCATACATTTCGCTTTTCCCCCGCTCTTTCTAATACTTCCCTCTTGCTAACCCTTTCTGTCCACGGTGCTTTCCTCTATCTTCTCATTTAATAGTTGTATTGTTGGCTAACTTAAATTTTACTGGGATTATGAGAAATTTAACAAGTGATAACGTGGAGTGAAACAAAACTAAAATTTATTAATCTTATCATTTTTATTTTTTTAGTCGTTCCAAGAAATCTAAATGTTGAGGTAGAGGAAATGGTAATAGGCCTGATAACTGCTAGTCCAACATCTAGTTTAAGGTCTATTGCCCTAGAATGTAATGTTTCGAGAGAAACTGTCCGTAACATATTAAAAAAAACAAATATCATTCCTTTAAATTCCAATGTCACCAAGAGTTACTTCCTTTTGACGAAGAATCAAGGCAAATTTTCTGTTAAGAAATGCAAATGCTAATCGGGATCGCAGCTTCCTCTCATCAATTTGTTTTACCTATTAGTGTACCTTCACTTTAAATCAAGAGCCAAATTCACAAAACGTTAGGCATTGGGCCCAGGAAAATCCCAGAATAAATCTAGCCACTACAACGCAATACCCTCAAAAAATCAATATTTGGGCAGGCATTTTTAATAATCGCATTATAGGATCATTTGAAATACAGGGAAATTTAAATTCAGAAGCTTATTTAGATCTTTTAATTAACCATATTGGCCCTGCATTAGAGGAAGTTGCACATGCGAATCGGGCGGTCTGGTTTCAACATGACGGATGCCCAGCACATTTTGGAGCACAAGTGAGGGAATTATTAAATGAAATATTTCCAGAGAGCTAGATTGGTCGAGGTGGTGCTATCAACTGGCCAGCTAGATCTCCCGATTTGGCACCGTGTCACTTTTTCTTGTGGAGTCATTTAAAAAATAAGGTTTATAAAACTCGTCACCCAAATATTGATTCTTTAAGGAATGCGGATTGCAACTTAATAAACGATCGGCAACTTGCGAATGTGAGAAATTCTTTCTATAATAGGCTGGGATACTGTCTGATACAGAATGGGGTTTTATTTGAATATTTGTTATAGTTATTTTTCTTTTTTTATGTTACTTTAATTTCATTGTATATTAATAAGTTTTTGTCCTTACCTAGATATGAAATAAATAAGTATTAAATTGCCAGATTACAAAATTCATTAGAGCAAAATAAACAAATGTTGCCGCTTGTTAAATTTTTCATAATTGCAGTGAAATTAAAGTAATTTAATTTTTATTATTTCATTTTACTGCTTTAACATTTTCCCAAAAAAATTTTAATAGGTTAGACGTCACCTACAATTTACCCTAAATTATGGACCAGCATTCACCAACGAAACATCCACACCAGTAATCAATTAATTGTCAACTATAGGTAATGACAATAATAATGTGAATGAGAATTATCTAAATAAAAAACCAAGTTTATGTATTAGTAAAAATTAACTTCTTTCGATGAGAGATTCCCAGCCTTCAAATTTCTTACTAAATTATTTGTTGTTATACCGAAGGAATAGGACCGTTATTGAATTTTACAGAAAATAAGGCACGGACTACGCGCAAACTATTGCCGCCGTAAAATATTTTCACAATGAAAACCTTTTCTTGAACTGAATAAATATTTTTGTTCATTTTTAAATGTTGACAGTTCAGAAAATCCATAAAAATCAAAGACGTCCGTGATTAGAATAAATTAAGTTGATAAATTTCTGTGTTTTAGTTTGAAAATTATTAATGTAATTTTTGCTTTTAATGCTTTAATAAATTGGAAAGTTGTAGAGTTTTTGATATCCTCATACGCAGAAAAAAATAGTCTTTCGATTGCTACCTTTACCACCACTGTAACTATACATGGGGAGCAGGAATCCCCAAAAATGTAATTGCCCATGTTATTTCCCCATGTACACATGGAAGTTTGTCACACGGTATAAGTTGAAAACTAAAGGTGACAATGCACGTCTATGTCTCACTCCCTTCCGGATATCTACTTCTCTTCGTTCCTTCTCAAATTCTATAACTGCCGATTACCCTTTGTAGATATTATATGTTATTCTTCTGCCCCTATATTTCACCCCTATCACCTCGAACATCTTCCTCCATTTTACCTTGTCGAAAGCTTTTTCTAAATCTGCAAATCCTATACAGGATGGGCCAATAGTGCGTAGTCGGTCCATATCTCTGATTCTATTCAAGATATCAACATGAAATTTTACGTATGTGTGGAGAACCCCACGAAGCTTCTGTTAAAATTATTTTGATGTATACAGGATGTTCACGTGCTACGTACTAAACTAAAGTTATGTTTTTTTTAATGGAATGCCCCACATTTTTTACATATTTGGATTCCCCATAAAATATAATGAAAGTTGATATGCTACACGGTGGGGTTTAGAGTAAGCGTTGTTAAGATATGGCCCTTTTAGTACCAGTGTGAACCCAAATTTGTGGTGCTACTGACATCTGCTGGTCAAAGCTAACTATGATTTTTTTATTGGACTAGGTTCAGAGGAAACTTTATTTGTAAAATCTATTTCAAAATATATAGTTTATATTGTACAGAGTGGCCAACTTGCGCAAAACGGAGATTTTCTCAAAAATGTTAAATGGAACACCCCGTATATTATTTGCAGGTTTGATACCCAGTTTATTAAGCTTTTGACTGATGCAGATATTGGCAGGTCTGCGACTGATAATTTAGGCAGGCATAAAGATTCAACCTTAAGAATTGAGATATTTGCCGTAATTTTGTACCATTTTTGGGGAATTTCCCCCATTTTGCCACCCAAAACTCAGAAAAATGCTTACACTTTGTTTTTACAGAAAATTTAGCGAACAGAGTTTAAACTGGCACAAGAAATCTCATTTAAAGAAATTTTCTTGAAAGGACGGTTTTCTCAACTTCCTGAAACAAAATGGAAATCATATTTTGTGTTTTGGGCGTTAAAATATGGGAGAAACGAATAGACTACCGGTCAAATTATTACATTTTAAAGTTCAATTTTCAATTCTACCGAAACCGTCAGTCGCAGACCTAACAAAATATCTATATCAATCAAGAGCTTAGTAAACTGTCCATCAAATATGGAAATAATATATAGGGTGTTCCATTTAAAATTTATAGGAAAAATGGCATATTGCGTAAGCTGTCCACCCTGTATGTTATTAAGTTTTGTGACAAAAGAACTCAAGAATTTTACAAACAGAGCAGTCTGTGAACCTAGTCCAATAATAAAATCAAACTGTAAGCATGCGTTTACTTTTTTCTTCATTTTAATATACTTGTCTGTTGTACTGTTTGAAATTTTACCGCATATTAGCTTTTTATGTTATTATCAAGGTACTACATGTGTTTATTTTTATGTGAGTAACAGGAAATCATCAAATATAATTTAGTTTAAACTTAATACTAGACGTAAAATCGTTAATCCGTGTAATAATTACATCCAAAGCTAAAAATAATTATTCTGTCGAGATTTTAAAAGAAATTCTTATAGAAAATTTATATTTTTAAATTTTATGGGTACCAAAAATTAACATAGGTAGGTACCTAATCATAATTCTTGATGAGCCTCCATTTATTTTATGCTTTTCTCGAACCAGTTTAAAGCCCTTCTTAATGAGAACATGTCAGTTAAATTTACATCAGAATTTGTCGGGATATCTCTCTTTGAATGTCTCTGAATTTACCTTCTGAAATTATGTATCACCTTCGTTCCTCATTCGGAACTAAAAATGCATATTATTCTGTATATTTAAGCCACATCTGGCCACATGAGGCACAATGATTAGATTCAGGAAATGCACGATTAACAAGTAAAATCGCTTGTTACCTGAAGGCCAGTCTTTATTAATATTTACTAAGTGGTAATTGTCTAAAAGTAAAACAATAGAACTTACCTAGCTAATAAATATTCCATAAGTTGAGTATTGAGTAGCAGCTATGTAATTACTAATGATGAAAGGTACTTATCTGAAAGATAGATGCACTATTCAATTAATCGTAGGTATTTTTATTAGCTACTGCATTTAATAAAGTATATTCAATAGTTGACTTAACTTGGGGCGTTACACTATCAATTTTATACAGAAACTTCCTGCATTTCAAAGATTTTATTATACACATTAACAGACTATGCAAATGCAAGTATTAAAATAATTTTTGCAGTTGTAAATTACGTACCTCGGTTATTTTTCAGTAAAACAGACTTCTGCTGTGATTATTATTTATTATTATTACTATTTTATATTCCTCGTCTTTTTTCTACTTCGAACTTATTTTTACTTCTTTGCATTTATTATCAATTCACTGTCTTTTCGAATAATTTCCCATTTGACCGCCTTATATCTTTGTTTCCCTCCTTCATCCTATTTGAGCAGTGTACTTGACGTACAATCATAATATATGCATGGCTACTCGTACATAACTTGAATGCATCGTTTTAATTCGATTTTTACAATTTTATTTACATCTGCTTTAAATTCCTTGAACTTACCAGGTATTCACGGTTAAGCATATAACATATTAGTGCAATTTGTCATTTAAATTACAGCACTAAGTAATACGTTCTATAACTGTTATGCAGCAACCATTTACAGATGTAGACGATAAATTTTGCTTCCAAACACTCACTTAAATTCTTGGAAGCATAGTTTCACTTGGTATTCTTCTAGAAAATGGTTGTAATTTTGTTTGCAATATATTAAAAAACAATATCTTTTTCTACGACTTTTAAAGCTATGTATTAGGTATATTATGGTACACCGACAAAATAGCCTGCGACAAAATAGCCCCGACAAAATAGTCCGTCGACAAAGCAGCCCCAGTCAAAGTGAGACATTTTTAATTGACCAATCGAGATTCGCAGCATTACGAGTATAACTTTAACATAATTTTTAGTTTTGTTTATTAAAAAAAGATATTTTGTATACTTACACCAAGTTCATAATGGTCAATATGAGTAGATAGGTACATATATTATCTAGATGACATGGTTAAATAGGTGCCTAACTTTTAATTAACCTCTGGAAGTCACAAACGCCAAGTTAACATGCCCCAGAGCAATACAAGTACGTTTTTAATTAGAAGATATTTCTTAGAACGTTCCACTGTACATCAAATCCTCTTCGAAGAGCAAACCACGACGCGGTCGCTAACACCACCGGCCGTAATCGTGTGAACCACGAGTTCATAGTTCAAATCGCGCGCTCGCATCCGAGCCACCGCTGCCAGGAATTGAAAATTATTCTTTTGAGAAGGAAGATAGGCATCACTCCTGATTGCACATTGTGTCCAGGATCTGATAGGAACTTGAAATAAATCTTAGCACAATGCTACTTGGCTACGCATGCAGTCCGGCGTGAAGTTGAAGTTGGAACGTTCTCGGCAAAAAATTTAAATTTAAATATTTTTTGGCAACAGACGTAATAGCATATATCAAATTGAAAGAAGGGCATCTAAAGAGATTAATTTACTCCAAGGTATACCGTGATATCTACTAGTCTGTTGCTTCAGGATAAACATTTTCACAGTACAACGCTATACGGTTAACGAAAACTATGTATATCTCCATGTTTATCGCCTGTTAAAATTTTGCACTGTAGGATATTGTCTTAGTACAGCGTACTTTAATTTATGATGATGGCACCTTCTGGAGTAAAATATTCCGGAGGTAAAATAGTCCCACATTCGGATCTCCGGGCGGGGACTGCTTCGGGGGGAGTCATCAGAAATGATAAGTGTAACATCTCACGAGTCGGAGCGTGGAATGTTAGAAGCATGAAACAAGTAGGGAAGTTAGAGAATTTGAAAATTGAGATGGATAGGTTAGCATTAGACGTAGTAGGTATCAGTGAAGTGCGATGGCCAGAAGCTGGAGACTTCTGGAGCGGAGATTTTAGAGTAATACACACAGGATCTGTAGGAGGAAATTCGGGAGTAGGAATTGTTATGCGGAAAAAAGTAGGACAGAGTGTAGAAAATTTCTTACAGCAAAGTGACAGGGTAGTTATGGTTAGGTTAGATTCGAAACCTGTAAAAACAGTAATAATACAGGTATATATGCCCACTTCTAACTACAGTGATGAGGCCGTAGAGGCAGTTTATAGTGATATTGAATATGTGCTAGATTTTGTGAGAGGGCACGAAAATTTAATAATTACAGGAGATTTCAATGTAGTCGTAGGCACAGGGCGAGAGGGCGGAATAGTTGGCCCCTTTGGATTAGGCAATAGGAACGATAGGGGAGTTAGACTGATAGAGTTCTGCGATAAACATTACTTAACGGTCGCGAACACTCTATTTCACCATCATGTTAGGAGATGCTATACGTGGAAGATGCCAGGAGACTTAGGGAGATATCAAATAGATTACATTCTCGTTAGGCAAAGATTTAGAAATCAAGTTAGGGATTGTAGAAGTTATCCAGGAGCAGATATAGATAGTGATCACAACATAGTCGTTATGAAAGCCAATCTTAAATTTAAGATTTTGAAAAAAAGAAGCGGAAGAAGGTATCTTGACCCAGAGAAACTAAAAGATGATGATATGCGCAATAAGTTCGAGAAAAAGACAAACGAAGCACTAAAGGGCACGGGTGAAAATATTGTTAGGGACATAGAGGCAGAATGGAATTGCATTAAAAATAGTTTAGTTTCCTCAGCTAGGGATATTGTGGGTCATAAACAGAATGAAAGTAGGAAACCCTGGATAACAAAACATATTGTGAGTCTAATAGAGGAAAGGCGAAAATATAAAAATAGGTTAGATGAAATAGGGAAACAAAGATATAAGGCGATCAAGTGGGAAATTATTCGGAAATGTAGGAAAGCGAAAGAGCAATGGATCGATAATAAATGCAAAGAAGTGGAAGATAAGTTCGAAGTAGGAAAGACTGATGAAGCATATAAAATAATTAGGAGAAATTTTAGAGAAATTGGATCTAGTACCAAAAACATTAGAAATGAGGCAGGAGATATCCTAATCGGAAGTGGGGAGAAGGCAGATAGGTGGAAAGAATATTTAGGAAACTTATATGCGGGACAGGAAGTGCAAGATATATTAGAAAGCGAAAGCAGTGTAGAGGGGGATAACCTAGGGAGTCCTATAATGAGAGAAGAGTTTGAGATAGCACTAAAAAGTTTAAGGAATAATAAAGCACCAGGTATAGATGGCTTGCAGGCAGAAATCTTAAAGTGCGCAGGTCAAGAGGTAATAGATCGTTTATTTAAATTAGTTAGTCGCATATACCTGACAGGCGAGATTCCAGAAGATTACAAACGGAACATCATAGTAGCTTTGCCAAAAAGAAAAGGCGCGGATAGATGCGAAAATTTTAGAACTATCAGTTTAACTTCCCATGCGTCAAAAATTTTAACTAGAATTGTGCAAAGAAGGATGGAGAAAAAGGCGGAAGAAATATTAGGAGAAGATCAGTTCGGATTTAGACGAAATAGAGGAACGCGCGAGGCCATTCTAGCTTTACGAGTAATTATAGAAAAAACGATAGAAAAGAGAAAGAGCGTCTATATAGGATTTGTAGATTTAGAAAAAGCCTTCGACAACGTAAAATGGGGGAAGATGTTCGAAGTGCTGAGAAAGGTAGGGATGAAATACAGGGACAGAAGAATAATACATAATCTCTACAAAGAGCAAAAGGCAGTTATAGAATGTGAGCAGGAACAAAGGGAAGTAGATATCCGGAAGGGAGTGAGACAGGGATGTGCATTGTCACCTCTAGTTTTCAACTTATATATCGAAGATGCGATTAATATTGTTAAGGAAAGAACAGCCTCAGGGATCAATGTACAGGGCCAAACTATTAACATGCTCAGATTTGCGGATGATATAGCAGTGTTAGCATCTAGCAAAGAAGAATTAGGAGCGGCTTTGAATGAAATGGAAGCAGTTTTGACACAGGGCTTCGGCATGAAAATCAATAAAAAGAAAACTAAAATTTTGGTATGTAGGGGATGTGAAAATAGAACTAAAATGGAAATACAAATTGGAAATGAGAAGATAGAGGAGGTCGCGGATTTCTGCTACTTAGGAAGTAAAATAACTCAAGACGGTAGGAGCACTAAAGATATAAAACAAAGAATGGCGCAGGGCCGAGTTGCGTTTAACAAAAAGAAACAACTGTTATGCTCGAGAACGGTTAATATAGAGACTAGGAAGAGACTCTTAACGTCGTATGTATGGAGTACGGCATTATACGGGTGCGAAACTTGGACAATAGGAGAAGCGAATAGAAAAAGAGTAGAAGCGTTTGAAATGTGGTGCTACAGACGCATGATGAAGATGCCGTGGATAGATAAGGTTAGCAATAGGGAAGTATTAGAAAGAGTTGGGGAAAAGCGAAAGGTATGGAAAACAATAAAGAGTAGGAGAGATAGGATGGTAGGACACCTTCTAAGACACGAAGGAATAGTTCGTGACATACTAGAGTCAGAGATAGGAATGAAAAGAGGTAGGGGTAGGCCTAGATTAGACTACTGCTCTCAAATAGTTAGGGATGTAGGATGTTCTACTTTTAGGGAAATGCGTAGGTTAGCTCAGGATAGAAAAGAATGGAGGTACGCGTCCAACCAGTCTTCGGACTGAGAACCTTATGATGATGAGGATATTGTCTCCCAATTGTAAAATTAATAATCTCGTACCATTACATAAGCCTTCATTAATGCTGAGATTTTTAACCAACATCACAATACAATATACTCTCAACTTTCATGCGGAGGAAAATTTGGCGGGTTTAAAGTATTTAAATATTCAGGAAGAATAGCATCGTTTGAATCTCCATTATCACAATTTTCAACACTGTCCAAGTTTGTATATATTTTTTCTGTTTTTATATCTAACAGTTCTACCACTTTTTTGTTAATGACTTCAACATCAGAATAGCTGATTAGATCATATCTATGAATTGCTTTTCTCTAATTGATTCCTCCATATATACGTTCAACGATATCCGAATTATAAATACATCTCTGTGGCAATTCAAAATTGCTATTCATATCGTTCAAAACCCCATCTCCAACATCTAATAAAAACTTGGTGAATTCTTGTTCCTGTGGTAGAGCCCGCATATTTTGTGTTTAAGAAAATTTACGAAAATAACTCCAAAGAGAACTAAATTTGATACTTAAATTCACTGTTTCTCAGCGGGTAGCATTTATTTTAACTGGTAACAATTGTCAAAAATCTCCTCGCAACACCATAATTTTTCCACCAAACGGAACATCACAATTCATAAAGTCTCGTAAGGTTCTGTCTACAATGTCTAAACTAAAGCATACCTTGGCCCCACAGGAGCTTCATCCCAAATAAAAACATCTACACTCCTTAAATAATCTGCTTCTGTTGAATTTTTCTTAAAGTTGAAAGATGAATCTAAAAACAGAGGAACAGGTAACCCAAACGTTTTATGAACTGTTCTGCCATGAGGAAGTAGTGTTGCTGCTATGCCCGTGAAGGCCATGGTACAAACAATTTTATTCCTACTCTTCAGTAAGCTGTAAAGGGTTGTATAAACATAAGTCTTACAGGAGCCTCCTGGACTGTCTATATAAAAACATGAAGATTCAGAAATTGATTCATTTATGTTAGCATCACATTTACCCAAAATAATATCTACAATTTCTTTCTGCTTTTCATTTACGTGTTTATATTGTCGTGATCCTATTTCTATTGCTTGTTCTTCATTTGCATATTCAATGTCGTGGCATGGTAGGAAACATTGAAAGATTGTAACCTTCCGCAGAAAGCATGGAACTAATTTGAATATAGGCTTTTTTGTCCTTCAGTATTGCTGTAACGTCTTTCATAATCTTGTAACATTGCTTCTTTAAATTCTTCCCACAATTCTTCCTGATAAATTGGTCGGCAATGCATTAAAATACGAATGAATAAATATCTCAGCTGTCTGGGCATCATACAAATTTCAGCTTCATCCATGGCTCTTTTCCACTCGTGATGATCTTAAATAAGACCTAATTTTAAACACGCTGCTACATAAGATTCCTGTATTTCTCCGTTTACTGTTTTCAGATCTTCAAATCTGTTTGCTCCTTTTTAATATGAAGTAATAATAATCGAAAATGAAATAGTTCAATTTGGCTGGGGCTTACGGAGTTCATGCGTCCAATAACTTTGAATTGTTTCTGACGGCATATACTTTTACAACGACAACAAACATGATACCTATCTGTGATAGTTCAGACGTACGCACTTTTGGCGATCGGCTCCCGTACGTATTAAAAAGAGACGGAAACGAAAAATCTGACCTCGCTAGATCGAAACGGTACGTGTCTATTGCGCATTCTCCACTACTAACATCACTTTTATTAGATAGGATAGGATCTATCGTGTTCTTCACAATCTACTACTGTTTCATTATTTTTTTGTGTTCGTTATCTATCATCTTGGATGGGAAATAAATTGCTGTTGCACGCACATCGTTAATAAAAAAGTAAATGTCAGAGTTATGGTAGCCACATAACGTATTGTAAGAATGTTTTGTATTGCCAACAGAACTGTATCATTATTTCCATTTTTCAGACATTAATTATTTTTGAGGTGAACATGGAACTGATCTTTTATGGATAAGAGCAGTTCTTTTTTGCTACGGATGTTGCTGATCTCCTTGGAATTATGTTGTCAGAGATGTGGTCAAAGAAAGAGGAAGAACGGGTTGTGGTGAATTAAAATTTATGACCTGATTCGAACAATGTGCACGCTTGTAATTGGCCACCCCATAAGTTGTAAAATTCTTGTGTTTCTAGATGCGCGTCACTCTGCTGTAATTAAATTAACATCTTGTTTTTATATCAAAAGTTTACAAGATATGCTTAAAAAGTATACCGTGTGACAAATTTCCATGTGTACATGGGGAAATAACATGGGCAATTACATTTTTGGGGATTCCTGCTCCCCATGTGTAGTTACAGTTGTGGTAAAGGTAGCAATCGAAAGATTATTTTTTTCTGCGTATGAGGATATCAAAAACTCTACAACTTTCCAATTTATTAAAGCATTAAAAGCAAAAATTACATTAATAATTTTCAAACTAAAACACAGAAATTTATCAGATTATCCATGACAACTTAATTTATTCTAATCACGGACGTCTTTGATTTTTATGGATTTTCTGAACTGTCAACATTTAAAAATGAACAAAAATATTTATTCAGTTCAAGAAAAGGTTTTCATTGTGAAAATATTTTACGGCGGCAATAGTTTGCGCGTAGTCCGTGCCTTATTTTCTGTAAAATTCAATAACGGTCCTATTCCTTCGGTATAACAACAAATAATTTAGTAAGAAATTTGAAGGCTGGGAATCTTTCATCGAAAGAAGTTAATTTTTACTAATACATAAACTTGTTTTTTTATTTAGATAATTCTCATTCACATTATTATTCTCAATACCTATAGTTGACAATTAATTGATTACTGGTGTGGATGTTTCGTTGGTGAATGCTGGTCCATAAATTAGGGTAAATTGTAGGTGTCGTCTAACCTATTAAAAAGTTTTTGGGAAAATGTTAAAACAGTAAAATGAAATAATAAAAATTAAATTACTTTAATTTCACTGCAATTATGAAAAATTTAACAAGTTAAATACGCCACTCTTACTATCCATTATTTTTTAAAAGAATCTGGGATGTACACGTAGTCATACGTGCTGGATAATAAATACTTCTTAATAAACTCTAAAACCTATTTGGTATTTGTTCATGCATCCTTACCACAGGATCAAGTATTTTAATACAGCATCTACTAAATTAATTGCTTGATAAATCTGTGAATAATAGGAGCTAGTATCTGAATGGCTATAAATTTAAAGGTCGCAACAATGAAATGGATTCTCCTACACCGAGGAGTCCAAGAGCACGAAGCCAGGTAGGGGGTAGACGATCTGTACGCCCCCCGTCACACCTGCACTCCGATTGCCCTCCAGAGCCGCCGGATGACCCTGATGACTCCCCTTGCATGGGAAAACGCTCCATCTCGCTGGTATGTATTTAAGACGCTTGCTAGATTAAGGCATTATTCGTTTCTATGTCAGTTGAAATGGTTGTATATAGTCTAGTTGTATATAGTATAGTTTTGATTTATTCATCATTACGATCTTCTGCGTCCAACAATACGGTAATCTTAAGTCGAGCTTAAAATTGTATTTAGAAATACATAATAGTTTGCATTTTAATAAACTACTTAGCTACTCTTCTCATTTTTATTTTCGTTCTGACTTTTTTAATTGTCGGAAATATTAGTACACATTGTTATTCGACAGAATACACAATTTTGTTTGAATAGCTAAAAGAAATCTTTATAGGTATATCAAATGACTAAGTCTCGCTCCGGCCTGATGACCTCCGCTCAATAGACGAAAACTTGACAGTTTCTGTTTAATAGAGAATAAGTATTAAAAACACTATAGAATGTGCCCGACACGAGCAGCGACCATATGCCCAGCTGATTACTATCTCGATTCTCTATCCATTCAACTACCGAAGCGTTGAAGACCGCTTAAGTGGACCTTCTGAAATCATTTTGTAATTGGGAAAATTGTATTGTAAATGGCAATTCATCACAGCATTTGCTTGCGTTCATCCCAGAACTAGGGGTCATTCATCGAAAGTGATTATTCTTCTAGCTTTTTTATTCAAATTTAATATAAAATGACCGTCCAACAAGATTTAGAAGAATCTTTTGCGTGGTAAGCAGTTGGACGCCTGGAGGCTGGTCATAAGACGCTGTAGCTTAATCACAAATTGTGATTTCTGGTTTATGGAATCGAATTTTGACGACTAAACATTCTCGTACAAGGTCTACAAGAATAGCTGATGAGCGGTATTCGACGATTTTAGCACGAAGAAACAGGGACCAAAACGCATTTGCAGTAGCTACAGGACACCATGTATCGACTCAAACGGTAAGAAATTGATAAATTTGGGGGGTGCTGCCCATCCCAACAGGAAGTTTATGAAGATTTGGGGAGACAAACAAGGTTCCAATCAGATTAAGATGAACTACTTGAGATACTCATTCTGATGAATACCTCCAGTGTGAGACAGAACTAGCGGAAGAAGCAAGATGCTAGTTGTTGGAGGAAGACATTATAAGGATATCTTGAACCATCATTGTATCGACACGTCCATAATGAGTCGATCAGATCAACATAGCCACCAGAATGACGAAGCATTTCTTGATAGTTGAGAAGTCCAAACTGTGGACGACAGGGATCTATTGAAACTGAGCTCTATTAAATTGTAACAACTTGTGACAGTTATCGAGAACCATTAAAAGAAACTACTTCTAAGTCTCACAGCTTTCCAGCAGTATTTCCGTTTTCCTTGATATTTTTCTAGCCGGGTAATTCAAAAAAATATACAGGTACTGTTGCCGCTTGAAGGTTTCTCTTCAATTACCGTGGAACATGGTACGAACTTTATTAATTCATAAAACTAAGTACCTACTAATTAGTCGGGAATAACGCGGCACCGAAGAAGGAAACTCTTCTAGTAAGATAAACAGAGGTGAAATTTATGCATTACCAGGTCTTCCTGACCGGTACTTAAAGCAGACACGCACCGCTAGGGACAATACTTTATACAATACTATATAAGGCTACTGGGTTATGGTTTTCCGCATTTTATACAACTATTTATATGAGATCTAGCAAAAAACCAGTTTAAATAACTGCGCACCGAGATCGTCTAATACATAGCGTTTATGGGCACTTCTGTATGCCGCTGCTGAGGTTTAATGGCTTAAGTTACTGCGGATTTAATATTTACAGGGTCCAGCTTCGTACGTATAACTTTTTGCTGTTTCCTATAATAACGCGGAACTTTATGATGTGTTTAAATTAACGGAAACAAATGTTGATCGCGCGAGCCATCTCGTTTATTTTGTGGGATAGTTGTCTCAACAGAGAAGCTGAGATGAGGAACATTGACATAGATCATTATTTATTGGTAGCCAAAACATATCAAAAATTGAGAAGCAGTTTGAGATTGGAAAACAAGAATCAGGGATGGGCGATGGACAAATTTCGTGAAGAGAAAGTTAGGAGAGAATATGTAGAAGTAGCAGAAACTGAATTGGATAGTAGAGAAATACGATGAAAAGAACATTGAGCAGAAATGGAAGAATAGAGAACTGGCGAAGAAATGAAGATACAATCTAGAGCCAAAGTACGATTAGGTAACCGAGGTTTAAAAACAGTAAATCGTAAAGCACCTGGAAAGGATGGGATTATGGGGGAATGCTGAAATTTTGAGGATAAGCACTATACAAGGCGATTCAGAAAGGGCGTGCCAAATTAAAATGGGTTCTAGAGAAACTCCAAATAAGACGAGAAGTTTATATGAAGTGACTACCAACAAAGATGCAGGGTGTAAAAGTTGCTGTAACGTATGTCCCAAAAGTTTTGAGAAAAAATATTAAAAGTCATATTTTATTTTGGTTTAAATTTGTAATAAATTCAACTACAAGTAATTATTTCTACATCTATGTTTTATAAAACTTTAAGTTTAAACTACGGATAATGGTCCATGTTCCTCAACGATGCACAATTTAACACGAACTTGCGCCATTAGCCTTTGGGCGGCAACAGTGTCGATTTGTCGAATTTTCTGGTAGATCTGGTGACATAATTGTTCAACTTTTTGGGTTTCTCAGCCATTATCGTAAAGTTTTCCAGTTAGTAGACCCCAAAAATCTTCTATAGTCCTCGTCTGAGGCACGTTTAGGCGGTTGTCTACGTTCGGTACAAAATTGATGTTATTGGCAGTTAACCAGTCTGTCGTTTGTTTTGCATGTGACACAAAGCCGGATCTGGTCAAAAGATAATTTCGTCATTTGGGTGATTCGCAGTTATAAACTGACGAAGTTCTGTTAAATATTGCCGTTTACAGATGTCGGCATTAATGACTTCACCACGAATAGTTTCGATGTCTCGTTGGGAGACACCAGCCTCGAAAATGGTATACCATACTAAAATCGTTTCAGTAAATTTGACTTTTCCTTTTGGTCTAACTTCATCCGGACTGCCCTGTATGTTATCCGTATAGAAGCCGTCGTTGCCCTTCATCTCGGAATTGGATAAAGTGAAATAATTTTCATCATCAATGAACACGACCTCATGCACGGCATCATCTCGGATTTATTTTTTGAGTTGGGTAGCGTTGTATTTTGGAGCCTTTCTTCTTTCTCTGTATTTTAAATGATTTCGGGAGATGGCTCTGCGTACTGTCATGCGAGATAATTTATGCACGATGTCTCCACTCTGTGTTTAACCAATTCAACAAGAGTTTTCGTTCATTAGCTAAACTTAATATTTTAGGTCTTCTGCTTTTTGGCAGGTTCACACAAGGTACTCCCTCCTCACAGTTTTTGATTGTTCGATAAGTCGTGACCAATGAAATATTTTGATCCCTGTACAATCTTACAATTTCGCGCTTGGGTAGCCGTCCAAATAGCCTAGAAATATTTTTGCGAATGTCAAGCTTGTAAGCCATTGTAACCACAAGATTGTTGAAAAATGACATTTAATTGCAAACTGTGATTAATTATGAAGTTTTGTTTCCAACGTCAACCAGGTTGAAAGCATTTTTTGTTTGATAAGCTCCAGCGTATTTTTTCTCAAAACTTATGGGACATACGTTATTCCTTAACGCTCATTTAACAAACTTTTATAGGACTTACTTCCATAAAATGACACGGAGTTTCTACCAATCGAACTGTAACAATAATAGATTGCTCGAACAACATGTAGATTTGCAAATGATAAAAAATTATAAAATTTATGATTTCAATTGATCGCAACTTGCAAGTCCGCCCATTTGGCGTAGGTACATAATTTGATTGATGGAGGTAGATGTAGAAAGAAATGGGCGTTGGTCTACTAATGACAGTTCGGAAATGAAAAAGGGCGCGCCGTACATTATTGGCAATTGTGTCTGGAATTAGGGATGGAACTCCTAGAAGAATCGATTATACAATTACACTTGAATTGCCAAAAAGCGCTACAGAGTACAGACAATTTCGAACATTTCAGAAGTGATAAACGTCGTACTCTTGACACTGGTGTCTCTTGATTTTAATTCATGCGATCGGCATTACCAATAATTTTTAACAAATTTTTATATCAATTCTGCTAACCACACACCAGTTCGATTATTTTTTATGCTTGAATGAGTTAACATTCATTGTCGAAGTAGCAATGAAGCAGGTGTTGAGAATTAAGGAGAGGAAACTTCGGAAAACCCATCATTAATTGCTCGACGAGAGATCAAGTGTTCGCCAAAATTCGGGGAACAATTGAAGAGTCCAAATATAGAAGAAGTATAGATTTTAGATTTGGCAAGATAACATGGCAAGAGTTTGAAGAGAGTGAACCAGTGAAAATATCATCGTAACTGTTAACTTCTGTGTTGACTTCTTCGTGGTGTTTTCTGTTTTCTACATAAATTTTAAAACTCTGACTAGGGCAGTGAGCATTATTGATTACAGAATAATTACATCTGATATAATTATCTGAAAACGTAGTTTTGAACTATACGGCTATTTCTTTGATTTCCTAAATAAATTATCAAACCTTCCCAAGAACGAACTCTTGAAATATCCACGCATAATTGTCCTTGAGTAAATATTTCTTTTCGGAGATCAATTCCTATTTGATCAAATGTTTGGCCTTGTGATTTGTTAATAGTCATTGCAAACGCTAGTTTAATGGGAAATTATTGTCGTCTTTTAAAAGTAAAAGGATAAACATTTTCACAGTACAACGTTATACGGTTAAAGAAAACTATATCTCCATGTTTATCGCCTGTTAAAATTTTGCACTGTAGGATATGGTCTCCCAACTGTAAAATTAACAATCTCGTACCATTACATAAGCATTCATTAATGCTGAGATTTCTAACCAACATCACAATACAATATACTCTCAACTTCAATTCATGCGGAGGAAAATTTGGCGGGTTTAAAGTATTTAAATATTCAGGGAGAATAGCATCGTTTAAATCTCCATTATCACAATTTTCAACACTATCCAAGTTTGTATATATTTTTTCTGTTTTTATATCTAACAGTTCTACCACTTTTTTGTTAATGTCTTCAACGTCAGAATAGCTGATTAGGTCATACATATGAATCGCTTTTCTCTAATTGATTCCTCCATATATATTATACGTTCAACGATATCCGAATTATAAATACATCTCTGTGGCAATTCTAAATTGCTATTCATATCGTTCAAAACTCCATCTCCAACATCCAACAAAAACTTGGTGAATTCTTGTTCCTGTGGTAGAGCCCGCATATTTTGTGTTTAAGAAAATTTACGGAAATAACTCCAAAGAGAACTAAATTTGATACTTAAATTCACTGTTTCACAGCGGGTAGCATTTATTTTAACTGGTAACAACTGTCAAAAATCTCCTCGCAACACCATAATTTTTCTACCAAACGGAACATCACAATTCATAAAGTCTCGTAAGGTTCTGTCTATAATGTCTAAAGCATACCTTGGCGCCACAGGAGCTTCATCCCAAATAAATAATCTGCTTCTTTTGAATTTTTCTTAAAGTTGGAAAATGAATCTAAAAACAGAGGAACAGGTAACCCAAACGTTTTATGAACTGTTCTGCCATGAGGAAGTAGTGTTGCTGCTATGCCCGTGAAAGCCATGATACAAGCAATTTTATTCTTACTCTTCAGTAAGCTGTAAAGGGTTGTATAAACATAAGTCTTACAGGAGCCTCCTGGACCGTCTATATAAAAACATGAAGATTCAGAAATTGATTCATTTATGTTAGCATCACATTTACCCAAAGTAATATCTACAATAAATTTCTTTCTGCTTTTCATTTAGGTGTTTATATTGTCATGACTCTTTTCCATTCGTGATGATCTTAAATAAGACCGAATTTTAAACACGCTGCTACACAAGATTCCTGTATTTCTCCGTTTACTGTTTTCAGATCTTCAAATCTGTTTGCTCCTTTAATATGAAGTAATAATAATCGGAAATGAAGTAGTTCAATTTGGCTGGGGCTTACGGAGTACATGCGTCCAATAACTTTGAATTGTTTCTGACGGCGTATACTTTTACAACGACAACAAACATGATACCTACCTGCGATAGTTCAGACGTACGCACTTTTGGCGACCGGCTCCCGTACGTATTAAAAAGAGACGGAAACGAAAAATCTGACCTCGCTAGATCGAAACGGTACGTGTCTATTGCGCATTCTCCACGACTAACATCACTTTTATTAGATAGGATACTTAATTATGCAAGACAATTGCCCGTTCTCAAGCTGCAGCAACTAAATCCTCATTGACAAGCACAACTAACATACGTGTTGAAGGCGAATGAGACCAATTTTTTGTTGCGATAATTTAGTCATGAAAATAATGCTCTATGTAACTCTTCTAATAGCCGTAGAGGCATACAATAAATTCATCCGGCCTTCAGGCTCCAGTGGATAATTACAGGTTTTATGCTCATGCTGTGGCCAATGTGTCTTTAACCACATTATCGTTACTACGCTACATGCCTACAACCCATTATTACGAAATATCCCTACAGGAAGAATGTATGAAATAACATAATTTCGGCATTTGAAAATAACGGCCGAACACGCCGGGAAATATTTTATTCATGTCATTACTGGTATCGGATCATTTTCCCATCCACTTGATCGACATATATTCCACGTAAAAATAATAAATTGCTCGTTCAGTTTGAAGATAATTGACAGTTCTCGGTTATAACATTCTGTCGATCATATCTTCATTTTTGATGTTGATAGTTCATCACGATCAAATTTTTTTAGGAAGATCATCATCATCATAAGGTTCTCAGTCCGAAGACTGGTTGGACGCGTACCTCCATTCTTTTCTATCCTGAGCTAACCTACGCATTTCCCTAAAAGTAGAACATCCTACATCCCTAACTATTTGAGAGCAGTAGTCTAATCTAGGCCTACCCCTACCTCTTTTTATTCCTATCTCTGACTCTAGTATGTCACGAACTATTCCTTCGTGTCTTAGAAGGTGTCCTACCATCCTATCTCTCCTACTCTTTATTGTTTTCCATACCTTTCGCTTTTCCCCAACTCTTTCTAATACTTCCCTATTGCTAACCTTATCTATCCATGGTATCTTCATCATGCGTCTGTAGCACCACATTTCAAACGCTTCTACTCTTTTTAGGAAGAATTCAAATTAAATAAAGACGTTGGCTATTACCAACATAATACACAATAATTTCCCTTTCATTTCCACTGTTTGCTGAAGCTATTAGCGATGTAATGGTGTTGTAAAAAGTAATAGATGCTAAATTAACATATTGGGTCAAAATGATAGCCGGCGCCAGGCTCGTGGGCAGTTTTGAAGATAATGCATAATTCAGAATAAGCGGCACAATTCAATATTACCGATCCGCATTCTAGACCAACGCAAAAGGATGTAGTTTTTCTGACATATTAGTTTAATAGTCACTGAAAAAAATATTGCTGTTGCGTGACAAATGATTTAGAATCGGCTCTTCTAACCTCAGATGTCATGGAAAGGCATATTTCGCCAGCAATTTTCTGTTTTCCACTCTTAAGGAACTGCTGATGCGATAAAACGAAGCTATTGCTGAAATTTACTATCAATATCACAAAAATTTGTCGTTTGATGGAAAACTTTGACCGTAGAGGGCTATTTTTACCTAGGAAGACAAAAAGTTAGTTCAGTCAGATGGAAATGATAAAAGAGAATAGCCCTGCACCCCATCTACATATCTACAATCAACATCTGGAACACACTTTCTATTTTTTTATTCTTAGCATCTAGAAATACGTATAAACAATGAATTCCAATGACCAAAACTTCCGCATTGAAGATAAATGTTTGAAGTAAACATGTTCTTTAAATGGAAAACTCGACACGTGTTTCTATTATTCTTAAGATTATTCAAATGAACATTGGTCCTTCCCACGTATGAAATTAAATAAATACAGTCTATTAAGACAATCAACAGAATGGGTAATTAGCTAATTAATATGGTTATCAGGGAATAATAACATTTGAATAAACATAAGCTTAAGAGTCTGAACAAGTCGTTATGCTGTTTAGAGAAGTCCTCTGAGTATGAAATATTGCAACACTGAGTGTTTCTACGATTTGGGTTCCTGTATATTAAATTTTTTTTTAAGGAAATGAGAGTGAACCAATGAACGACTTGCTTAGCTTAGAAATGCATACCGTACATCAAAAGTATGTAAAAATGGAAATATTTCTTTCGTTGAGCTTTTCGGTAACAACTGGGACAGCTTTGTTTGCTTACAAACCCCTTTCTGTTTCTGCACAATCGTTGTGCTTTTGGTGACTGCAACGGTGATAGCAGAGTGGGTAAGCCAAGTTATCGCTTGGGACTACGATTTTATCCATTTACCAAACACTGCCTAACACTGGGGAAAATCGAAGTTAATAGCTGGGTCGGTGACCATGTGAGGACTTGTTCCACCTAGGTATATAAATTGCGTTGCGTGGATGAGAATGTGCAAAAGGCAAGATTCGAAATGAAAAAGTATATTGGACGTTTTCTAGGTTACGTCATTATTGGTTAGGTCATTAAAATAAGTATAGTTTGTAGTTACGGTACTTATATATTGCAGAAAAATACGCACCTGTCTAATAGACCCTTTTTCTTCTTCTTTAAAAAATATTTGATTGATTTTCACCCCTACATATTAAAAATCTGCGTGATTGAAGTATCTTGGTTAACATTCCCGTATTTCAGGCAAGAGCCAAGCACGTCTTCGTAATTCAGCCACAATTTTATGAGGGATTCGGAATTTTCCGTCTTCCAAACACCCTCTTTATTTGGTATTCTACTATTTACCCACGAATATTCTGCACTAAGTTCAAGGCCTGTTAGTGACACTTCTCCGAAAAACTAAGAACAGCTGATTGTCAGTGTACTTCTGTGCACCCGCACTAACGAAATGAAAAGGCCTATTTGTACCAGTTTATTTTAATAATTTTCGAATTTTTCGAATTTTTGGCATGCATAAAATATAATAAAACCTAAGATAATTCGACGTTTCTTCCGCGTTTGGGGCCTTTATCATGATTTATTTAGAATAATTGGCCAATATAATGGATTCTGACTAGTCGTCCACAGTATGACATTTGCATTCCATGAGCAAAGTTCAAAAACTGGGCGTGTGAGTGCCGCATGTTTTGAAAACAACAAAAATCGGCGTGTTAACATTTGTACCTCTTTGCTGACTCGTCATCGTTTAGCTCGTCAACAACACCACCCGCTTTTGGCCCAGATTGTTACCGGTGACGAGAAATGGTGCCTTTACGTCAACATCAAGAACAGAAAAGAGTAGCTGAGTCTTAACAGAAAGGGTACTCCCCGAGCAAAATCTGATACCCATCCGCGTAAGCTGATATTGCTTCCGAGGAATATAACTATCCGAGGAATGTAACTATCACTGCTGAAGTTTATTGCCAACAACTTCATCATCTTGAGGACACAATTCGAGAAAAACGACAGGGAAGACTGCTAACATCACAAAAGTGGCTTTTTAGGAGCTCGGTTGGGAGGTTATTCCACATCCGCCCTATTCTCCTGGTCCTGCTCCATCAGATTTCCATCTCTTCCGCTCCCTGTCAAACAACCTTCGAGGAATCTCCTTCAATGACGACGTCGCGCTTCAAAATTGGCTTGACTTCACTTTCAAACAACCGAATTTCTTCAGGCGTGGAATAGAAAAACTGCCAGGTCGTTGGGAGCCAATTAGTCATTTGAATATCATTCTCTCGTCAAAGATTTCACTTCCATCCTGCTTTCACTTTCAAGAACACTAGTAATCCAATTGTTATGCATGGACCTATCGCTGAAATCAAAACTTCATAGCTATCCAAATCTGCAAAGTAATGGGAGGGGGGCTATTCAAAACAATGCGATGTCCTCGGTGATGACATTACTGCTTGGAAACGGGAATTGATGGAAAATTGATACGGAAAGCTCAAACGTTTTGGACATTTTCTTCTGTTGACTCTGAAGAGTTCGCTTCCAAATCACCTTGTATAGCCCACAATGTGAGTGAACTTTCTCTCTCGAGCACTTCAAGTCCGACAGTGCAAATAGCGTGATACACTTATAAATATGCATTGTTATGTACCTATTATTTAACCTCATCCCAATGTCTTACATAACAGCAGTCGTGAACCTTACAAGTTCTTGTAGAAGGCCAACATACCTCCGCAAATATTTGTCCATCAGATACGGACAAAAAAATATTCCATTAAACCAATATACATGTTCTCATCACGGCTTTCTTAACCCATCACTCAAAATCGAATTTAATTAAAATTTTTGAAATAATCCGTTCGGGAATCTAATAAGTCGCCTGCGTAGGATACAGAAATAACGATTTGTTCGACACTGTCAAGTAAAAAACCGTACAAGAAGTTAGACAAAGAACGCGCGCGAAAGAACTGGATGGGTGGGTTAATTGCAGTGTGTTGCTCGGACGAGGATGGAACAAACAAAAGTAACAAACAAGAGAACAAGCCACGGGTCGGATTCATTACGGACGCACCTTAATTCTTCGTAAAAACACGAGAGGTACTAAGAGCCATTCGTTTGTGTTATTGATTGCGAGGTTGGTACGTTTTGACTTGTGACAGCGAGGCATTCAAGCGATGTTTTTCTTTTTAGTTCGCTTTAATAGGATCCGACGTAGATCGCTAGAGATGGCATAATGTATAATAAATAATGCTTAATGGTGATCGCAAAAGCCAAAATGAGTTCGTCTTATGCCGGATTTTGTAGTGACGGGGTATAGCGTTACCACCGAGAAGAAGGCTTGAGCGCTCTGGAAAAAAGAGCATGTGACGTCAGCATAAGTAGTTCGACAAGCCCTGGTTAGTGAAGCTTTGGCCTGCCGTCAGGCGTTACAGTTGCATAATACTTGCATATTTGGTGGTCGCATTCAAGTGCATTTACATCTGATTATTTACACATTGTGCTGTGAAAGTGACAGTGACAAAATGTCTTTTATGTGTTGTGTTCTGGGGTGCCGGGGTAATTACAAAAATGACCCAAAAGTGAATGTTTCTGGACAGCCGAAATACTCTTTTGCGTCATGTTTCAGTTCTGATACGATGCTGCACCACAATGTTTAAATTTTACGTAAGATAGAAAACATTTTTATTTTACATAAACAAACAGCTTCTGTTGGTGTACCATGCGACACAACTTTGTATTTCTGCCAAAGTTATATCGGAAAGCAAATCGTATAGACATGCAAAATTTTCCTTTAACTTTTGAGTTGCTTTGAAGGGCATTTTTATTTAAATTTTCAATAAAACCTAAGCTGCTTGATTAATAATATGACAACATAGGCATTTGACATTATACCGTTTTTCCCGCATTACAACATATTTACATTCCTTCTAATCTGATAATATCTCTTTAATAATTAAGGCGTTCATTTGCCCTTTAAAATTCATGGTCATTCATCTACTTTTTATCGTCTTACATCGTTAAAATTTGGAAGTACAGTCTTGTTAATGATTCGGTTTTCTCCACAGGAGTTTGATGGTTCCATCTCGTTACAGCACCTTACCACAAGCAATACACTTTCATACAAAATAAGACGACAGCGCTACAATAATGTAATGACTTTTACGGTCAAAAGCAATTTCGTGATTGCGAAATACACGTAATATTCTGTATGTACCTAAAACATGAAACAATTTCACAGTGTGCTGCACCAAGCCCGCTGGTGCGGAAATAATGACTCATAACTCTCATTAAATAGACTACAATTAGTAAAACGAACAATCAGACTTTGCTATGGAGTCTTTAAAGTTTAATAACGAAACTTTTTTGTAGGTAGCAAAAATTTCGTTAAATTGAGTCCAATTTATATACAAAACGTGCGTTTTATTTCCTAGATAATTTAATTAATTCGAGGTATATTCCGGAATTTATACTCTCTAAACTTTCAATTTCAGTTAATGGTGCAGAAGATTTATGTATAATGGCTTATAATAAATATATTTTATTTTAATTTTGTAGATGCTTTCGTTATACGCGTGAATGTTTTCCAATATTTCCGGTACGCCACAATACGAATTTATTTTATTATTAATTCAGTATTCGGGTTTGCGTTTTTACTTTTATAAAAAGAAATCTATACTAATGTAAACAAATTAGTTTCTAAAAACTGGAATTATACCAATAACATAATATGTATTACGAAATATTATTAGATATAGCATAATTATAGTTATTATTTAATTTATACAGCAAGGACTTCTATTGAACTTTTACAAATATGTTTTTGACTTACAATAATGTTTTAGTATATTATTATTTTAGACAATGAAATATAATCATGGGCAACATCGAAACGATCTTATCTTATGTTAAATTAAAATGAAGAAGAGTTTAACATCAATTTCATTATGCCGCATCGCTTAAAAATGAGAAATTTTTGATTCTTTGAACGGATTTACATCAAATCACAGACTTATTCTTAAAATGGACGCCCATTAGCGTTTAGGAGTTGACATTTCTTCATGGAACGCCACCTTGATTGGCAAGCGACAACCGATTAAAAGTAGGAAATCACTCCGCGCATGCGCGCACGCATGCAGTACAGTTGCTTTTGGCAACATGATTTTAAGAGGGATACGTACGTTGAAAACAGCGCCGATATCAAGTTGCACAATTTTTAAAAAATGCTGGTTAACACACGTTATGTATTTTTCTTTGTTTTCTGTGTTTTTGTTGTATTTACTGCGTGTATGCATTCATAGGACATAAATAGATGTACAATGAATTCAAGACACGCAATATGGGAGTAGTCAAGCAGCTTTATCCTCGGCTTTAACATGCCCACAGAATTTATTCGCAAATAATTAAGTTATGATATATCATGATGTAATATTATTTGCAAAATAATGTATTAAGCACTTTCATTATTCTATTGGAAATGCGAATTGAAACAGATTGTTCACGTATATTAGAAGTGTAATAGGCAATTATTTTGGTGCGTACTTAATAGCCAAGAATTAATATCCAAAAAAATTAAGTAGGTACTCGTAGTTGAAAAAGCAGCGAACTGTAACATCGGTGGAAAGAGCACTTGTTTGGAAAGAACAAAAATTGTCTAATAATCGAAACATAAAAATATCTGCGTAAAGAGAATATATCAAATATAATATAGTATAATATACCAATTATGTCCTTTGTTACTAAAAGGTGAATAATTAAACTTTTTTGAAATTCAAGGTAACTGATCATATTTTTCTTTCTTTCCAGACCACTTTGCAACCTACTGTAGTGCAGCCCAGAATGGCCCAGTTGGAAACTTTAGAAGCTAAGGTTAGTACAAGAGTTGCTTGTTTTTTTAACATCTTTCATGCTGAAGATGCTGAAGATTAATCTTCAACTCCTGAAGATGCTGACGTTATCAGCGAAACACGTGTCGAGTTTAATTACTGTGTCACTGTCTTTTGGCGTATGGGGTTAACTTATTAAGAATTCATAGTGAATTTACGTCAAAGTTCTTGATCCAACTACTCTGTGTACGATCACTACAGAACAAAAAGGACTTAATGTATAAAAGCATCTGATTAATCGGAGAGAGCTCTTTTCAGTCGACCAGGTTCTCCAAATTCGGTTAAATGAAACCGAAGTTACAAGCATCTCCACAGCTTATATTTGATGAGCTAAGTGGTAAACCAAAATTATGCAGAATACCCGTATAATAAATAAGAAATAACTACATGGGTTTACCATCAAATTGCTTTGAACTGTCACAACTTAAGAATGAGAAAAAGCTAGTTTTGTCTAAGCCAGTGAACCTTATCCATGCCATCTTAGCTGGAGTACATGAAACACAGATATTTATCAGATTATCCATGACAACTTAATTTATTCTAATCACGGATGTCTTTGATTTTTATGGATTTTCTGAACTGTCAACATTTAAAAATGAACAAAAATATTTATTCAGTTCAAGAAAAGGTTTTCATTGTGAAAATATTTTACGGCGACAATAGTTTGCGCGCAGTCCGTGCCTCATTTTCTGTAAAATTCAATAACGGTCCTATTCCTTCGGTATAACAACAAATAATTTAGTAATAAATTTGAAGGCTGGGAATCTTTCATCAAAAGAAGTTAATTTTTACTAATACATAAACTTGTTTTTTTATTTAGATATCTCATTCACATTATTATTGTCATTACCTATAGTTGACAATTAATTGATTACTGGTGTGGATGTTTCGTTGGTGAATGCTGGTCCATAGTTTAGGGTAAATTGTAGGTGTCGTCTAACCTATTAAAAAGTTTTTGGGAAAATGTTAAAGCAGTAAAATGAAATAATAAAAATTAAATTATGTACTTTAATTTTACTGCAATTATGAAAAATTTAACAAGCGGCAACATTTGTTTATTTTGCTCTAATGAATTTTGTAATCTGGCAATTTAATACTTATTTATTTCATAAGGTAAGGGCAAAAAGTTATTAATATACAATGAAATTAAAGTAACATAAAGAAAGAAAAATAACTATAACAAATATTCAAATAAACCCCCATTCTGTATCAGCCTATTATAGAAAGAATTTCTCACATTCGCAAGTTGCCGATCGTTTATTAAGTTGCATTCCGCAAAAATAGCATTCCTTAAAGAAACAATATTTGGGTGACGAGTTTTATAAATCTTATTTTTTAAATGACCCCACAAGAAAAAGTCACACGGTGCCAAATCAGGAGATCTAGCTGGCAAGTTTATAGCACCACCTCGACCAATCCAGCTCTCTGGAAATATTCCATTTAATAATTCCCTCACTTGTGCTCCAAAATGTGCTGGGCATCCGTCATGGTGAAACCAGACCTCCCGATTCGCATGTGCAACTTCTTCTAATGCAGGGCCAATATGGTTAATTAAAAGATCTAAATAAGCTTCTGAATTTAAATTTCCCTGTATTTCAAATGGTCCTATAATGCGATTATTAAAAATGCCTGCCCAAATATTGATTTTTTGATGGTATTGCGTTGTAGTGGCTAGATTTATTCTGGGATTTTCCTGGGCCCAATGCCTAACGTTTTATGAATTTGGCTCTTGATTTAAAGTGAAGGAACACTCTTCGGTAAAACAAATTGATGAGAGGAAGCTGCGATCCCGATTAGCCCGTTCTTGCATTTCTTCACAGAAAGTTTGCCTTGATTCTTCGTCAAAAGGAAGTAACTCTTTGTGACATTGGGATTTAAAGGGATGATATTTGTTTTTTTTTAATATGTTACGGACAGTTTCTCTTGAAACATTACATTCTAGGGCAATAGACCTTAAACTAGATGTTGGAATAGCAGTTATCTGGCCTATTACCATTTCCTCTACCTCAACATTTAGATTTTTGGAACGACTAAAAAAACTAATGATAAGATTAATTTTAGTTTTGTTTCACTCCACGTTATCACTTGTTAAATTTCTCATAATCCCAGTAAAATTTAAGTTAGCGAACAATAAGGAATTAGCAACTAGGTAATAATAATAAGCGAATCAGAATTATCTTAATAAAAACCAAGTAAATTTATTAGTAAAAATTACCTTCTTTCAATGAAAGATTCCCAGTATCTTCAAATTTCTTAACTAAATTTTTTATTGTTGTTACCGAAGGAATAGGACTCTTATTGAATTTTACAGAACATAAGTCACGGACTACCCGCAGACTATTGCCGCCGAAAAATGTTTTCACAATGAAAACCATTTCTTCAACTGAATAAATATTTTTGTTCATTTTGAAACCCAAATTTTAAATTGTCGAAAAATAATGTTAACAGTTCAGACGAATTAGAAATTAGAATCAAGGGAGTCTTTGATTAGAATAAATTAAATTGTCATAGGTAATCTGATGAATATCCGTGTTTTAATTTGAAAATTATTAGTGTAATTTTTGCTTTTAATGCTTTAATAAATTGGAAAATTGCAGAGTTTTTGATATCCTCGTACGCAGAAAAAAATAGTCTTTCGATTGCTACCTTTACCACCACTGTAACTACACATGGGGAGCAGGAATCCCCAAACATGTAATTGCCCATGTTATTTCCCCACGAACACATGGAAGTTTGTCACACGGTATAGCCACTAATCATTGTAATAATGCAAAATTTAATTATCAGTCAATTCATATAACATTAATATTAATTTATGACAATTTGCAATACATATGTTATAGATTTCGAATTAAATAACGTTTTCAGTTGCATTGGAAATTGCAGTTTTTAACAAGCTGACTCCATAACTGCAGCACGCAATATAATACACTGCCTGACTGCGCTGTGGAAGATACAATAACTATAAATTCTTCCTGGATGTGTAACAGTACATCGCCACCTCATTTCTTTAATCAGTAAATCTTGAATAATAAAAACTGTTAAATCCTTATACGAGTAAAGTGATATAGACGTGTGAAATTAAATGAGACAATCAAGAGCACCGTTTGACCGTTTCAAAGTCATCCACTATAGCAAACGTTCGAAGTTACTATGTAACAGTCAATTAACTTGAGGAGATTAAAAAGGTACTTAATAAATTCCCAATCTGTGCATCTACTAAATCGGTGGTAGAGATACATATAGCATCAACTTGCAACTGTAAAACAACTTTATGGTGCTAAATTAGACGAGTTAAATGAGTTTTAATCTTCATCTATAAATTATTATGTAATTTTCTTTTCAGATGGCAAGTATAGAAGTATCCCTGTCCAACACCCCCCGGAGAAAAAAGAACGGTTTGGTGAACGGCTTCAGTTTAGGCTCTTCAATCCGTTCCATACCGAAAGAAATCGCTGCCAAAGAATTAGAAACCCTCAGAAACGCCCTTAGAGACAAAGAAAATATCATACAAAGTCTCAAAGGCCAACTGACCATCCCAGGTCTGCGGCTATCCAACATGAGAAACAATTCCACGATTAACAATAACAATAGTAATCAGTGCAATAGAGAACTTTCTGAAGTGGAAAAGAAACAAGCTGAAGAGAGACTGAATAGACTGAAAATCGATACTGACAACAAGAGATTGACTATTAAAAACCTCAAGATGGCTCTCGAGAGGCTGGACATTACTGAGTAAGTAAACTATATTTTTGGAGTTCACAACTTATCGCATACGAATTTAAAATCGGTATTAAGGAACCTTGACAGTTGTTATGGATGATGTACCAGTTCATTCGACAACTCTACCCATGGATTAAACGAAACTCTCGTTCGACAGTCGCTCATAATCGTTTTGAGACTTCTTTAATGTTTTCGCCGGTTGCTATTTCATTGGGTCGTACACTTGGTAGCTCGTACGGCCACGTTTGAAGTTTACCATACCCACACATTTAGGCACCACTGAAAATGAGGGTAGTTTTACCCAAAGTTTTCAAGAACACAACACGTCTGCTTTAGACAACTGTCAAATGCAAACCAAACGTCATATTGTTCTGATATTTTACATGGCCTACTAGAAAATGTTTTTTCTCGAACACATTTAACGATGATGGCCAAATAGAAACAACGCAAAAAATGCCATCAAATAAACATGCAACGTAATATAATACCCAGCTTAACATGAAATCACCACCCATAAAGCATTACGTTGCGTTACCTATTACAATGTTAATTTGTGCGCCGCTGTGTCTTGATTAGTTTTCGTCTTTCTTTTTTCAAGCAACATCGACGTACGAATACAACAGGCAGAATTGGAATACCAGCTGGGTCGCGAAGAACTGAATTTATTAACTCTATTGGAAGAAACAAGAGCGTTACAGCTATGTCTTGAAGAGTCTAACAAATGCTCATCTGATTCTCATACCTTATACAGGTAAGTTGGGTAATAATTGATGGTATACACTTATACGAGGTTTGAAATTAAGATCCATCATTTATTATGTTTATTGTTTTGTCCAGTAATAACCAATTAAGGTAATTGCATTATGCAACGGATTTATTATTATTTATTATACCGGGTGTCCGGTTAAGGTTGGCGACCGGCTATATCTTAGGAACTATTCATCCTGCAGCTTTTGGGAAAAAAGTCTTCTTATAAAAGTGGCCATGAAAAATCCACCAAAGATATTTATGTGGGTCTCCTCAGAATCTCCTCGTAACACCCTGTAAATTAGTTTAATAACTTTTTGATCTAACTTACGAAATAAGGGCTGGGGGGAGGAAAGAATTCACTTACACCAAAAATGCCATATCTCCGGATTGCTTGAATCAATTTTAAGGAATTTGGTCTTGTTGGAAAGGGAATTTATAGCGTAATAGAAATCTGCGTTTACACTAGAATTTCATTTTTCGAGGGAGCCACCAGATGGCGTTACTTCAAAACTTACCTTAAATGCCAAATTTTCTCAAAAATTTGAAATGGAATGGTAATACCATTATGATGTCATAATTAATTATTAATTAATTTAAATTCGATTTCAGTGCTTTTCTTCGATATAATTTATTATAACTTTTTAAGTAATGTCTTACTCTGTTGCTGAAGCGTATGGCATGCCCGGGGTGTTTTTTCAAAATGAAGAAATGCCGTTATTGCCTCTCGAGCATTTTTCCCAAAAAGTTTTCGCTCGTTTGGCAAGGCGTTTGAGGGAAATTGGGCAAGTTAAACCATTACAAGCTAACAACCGACAGCAAACAATCTGCACTGGATAATTTTCAAATGTCATTAAAATTGATAGAGTTTATTATACTGAAGGCAGTTATGTTGTTAATTTTTGTTAAAAAAAAAATCATTCGCCTGTGAAGCCGTTGCAAAGTTTTCCGTCGGTGCGAGGCTAGAAATCGTATCTATCTTGCAGCGAGAGTCGGCCGCGTGACGTCAGAACTTAGTATAACGTACAAGTCCCAGCTTCAGCGTGCACCAGTCCCATAAGTATTATGCATATGCATGTGTAGTTAAATTGTTAAATATTATTAACTGGTTCTAACTGGTGTTTTCTGTTTTGTACCCACACTAATACATCGTACAGCACACCAATAAAACGGAAAAAGTGGTTCGTTGGAGCCAGAAGGAAAATCGGTCAACATTATCGATATTTTCGCGAGTTAGTTTATCATTGCAAAAGTTTATAAAATTATCGGCTGCCCCATTGCAGCCACTCTACCTCTTTATTCCTATCTCTGACTCTAGTATGTCGCGAACTATTCCTTTGTGTCTCAGAAGGTGTCCTACCATCCTACGATCCTATCCCCTATTCTTTATTGTCTTCCATACTTTTCTCTTTTCCCCAACTCTTTCTAATTCCTCCCGTCTGTAGCATCACATTTCAAACGCTTCTACTCTTGTTCAATCCGCTTCCCCCATTGTCCAAGTTTCGCACCCATAGGTATAATTTCGTACTCCATACATGCGTCTTTAAGAGTCTCTTCCGAGTTTCTACATTAACCGTTCCAGAATATAGCAGTTGTTTCTTCTTGTTAAATAAGTACCTAGTACCTACGTAGCGTAGTTTTTGATTCGCGTGAGTTGTATTTGTTTCCGTTTTTTTTAAAAATTTCCAATCCGTTATAAAACTGTTAACATGATAACTTGTCAATCACTTAGGTATACATACCTACATAAATGAGTAGGTATGTATTGTATTGTATTAGAGAATATAGGTAGGTACCTATTTTACAAACAGAAGTAAGCAGGTATCTACAATCTACATACCTACTTATACTGAATTATAAAAGGCATGTACAGTTAATAAATTGTTGACTTTGTTTTATCTATACCGGTCTGCCTTTACACTACTGTTTTGAGGTTGAATGAAATTGGGGTTAGATGCAAGAATCACACACCATTTCCACATTTACCGGGACATTTACCTACCTACTACATAAATATGGCAAATTATGTGAATCGGACTTTTGATACCCTTGTTGCATCATTATATCGATTATTTTGTTTTTGTTTTATGTTTCCTTGACACCTTACTTTAAAAATTCACGCTCGAAATAGTCCCAATAAGTATGTTATGAGATAGGTACCGCTTCACGGGCACTTCAAGAGAAGTGGGAGGAGCGCCTTACGAATCTCTGACGTCAAACCAATAACAAAGCGAACTAGCATGTGGGCGTGATAAGCTAATTTCTTTCGCTTATTAGGGCGCAAAAAAATTTTTTAGAAAAAAAATTTCGCCATAAATCAATTACAATAACAATTTTCTGTCATTTTCATGCCAAAAATAGATATCTTATTTTAGTTTCGCCCTTGTCTATATTATTGTTACGTTCCATACTGACGCCCCTGCGAAGTGTGATTCAATGTTTTGTAAACAAGCTACGCTGAGGAGTATAAAAGGCGTGTGGACAGTTCAGTTTTTAGAAGTGATTGAAAAAAGAATGCGAAAGAATTAATAGGCGATACATTCGAGCGAATATACGAATAAAGTGTTGATAGTACTTGCGATAAGCGTAATTTTAACGGCCCGGAAGAATTCGTGTTGTGCGTAAATAGCGTATAACAAATTATTATGCTGGATGAAAGAATACAATACAGACGTAGACATTGACGTGAAATTCTTATTAATGTTTATCCCAATCAATCTATTACGCAATGAAAAAGAAGCACAACAGGCTTCAAGTTCGTTGGTATTCTTCATTCTAATATCATAGCTAATATGATGTTCTTTGACTTTTACCATTTGCGCGTGGCACTTAGTAACCTTTTATTTTTACACCTACTGCCTGGATTTCATCCACACTCATCATCGGTAATAGAAAATTAATTTTATATTTCACCCATTTGTCTATTAAAGAATTAGAAAGGCCCAATTATAAAATCATTTGTCAAATGAAAAAGCTCATAACAGTCGTTCCACTGCTATTATGCGTTACTTTATCAAATTCTCCAGGAAGAAAAATAAAGACCCGCCTGACATATCTCAAAGATATCAAGGCGCAGTGAAGTACATATATTTAAATTTCACTTTTGTTTTTATTGCTTGAGTGAAATTCTTCTCGTGCAACACATGGCAAAATCTTTTATTCATACAAGTCGGTTTGTTTTGTTGAAAAATGTGGAATTTTTTATTTACAGCTGCGTGAACGAGAGTGAAGGCGTCATGCTCGTAGCGGCCGAGGTGATATTTGATCCTAAGAATCCTAAATTCGTAGCCGGAGCAAAAGATGAGTCTCCAGGTTTGTGGATACATTGGGCGTTGGAGGACACCAATCTCAAAAAGGGAGACAGGTAACTTTTTTATATTCTGTTATGTTGGATTATAGTTTGGTCAATGCTGGTACATTCTCGAATATTCTGTAGGCACAGGAGGAAGGGAAGGCTTGACATTGAGAAAACCTCATTGCAAGCGTTGCCTAGATACATTTCGTCCACTGTCGTAAGGGAGTAAGACGCTTATTTATACCCAATAAAGATAAAGATAAAGATTTTCATACAAACTTTTACCATCCAAATTTTCTACTTTCCCGGTGGATTTTCCAAAATTTTCTTTCATACAAACCTTGTCCTGAAAATTACGAACACAACAAAAAAGAAATCAGCCAAATCGGTCGAGCCGTTCTCAAGTGATGATCTTACATACATGCGGCAATTGATTTTTATTTATATAGATAAATAAGCCCCCTGGTTGTGGTATATCAGTACTTCAATAAATATGCAAGATCGACACCGATATATCGATGTTTTAGTATTGAAAATACTTCTAGGCGCGTGTATACGGGACTCATCTTAAGAAAAATGTATCGACAGGCGACAGATTCTGTCGTAGTGCAGCGATATTCAGCAAATACTAAAATTTTATCTTTGAGTGATCCCAAAGTATAACCAGATGAAACTCTCACAGATGATTCTACAAGTCTTTTGGCACCTAAAAATGGCAATTACGACTTTTTTGGGTGGTAGCGAAAAAATTAGGGGTGAAAAAGCAGTAAATCTATCCCACCGTGCACCGGTAGACTCTCGGGCATCTTACGCGAAAATTACAAGTCGTAGAACTTTGCGTTTTTTTTTTAATTATTGAAGAAATATTGACGTTTTTAATGGTGTAAATTTTGTGTAAATACAAGAAACCAATCTAATTTTACTGCACCGTATCTAAAATATGTCGCCACATCGGTAACAATACGTTCCACTTTGAACCCGGATAACTTTTTTTTCACAATATATATTTTGTTTTTTCTTACATAGAAAACTTCCTTATGGTATAACGAAGTTATGATTTCTAACAATGTATGGTCGCGTTTCAAAAATAAGTCCGCTATAACACTTTCAATGCGCCGATGTCAAAAATTCACTTTCGGTGCACAGGACGAGCCGTGCGAGTGAAAAGGATAGACTATGGGGAATAGCCGAGCACCAGAAGGAGACAGAACGCGGCCAAATTACTCTGCAAAAGAACAGCGTTGTAATGCCACCTTTAAAATCTTCTTTCAATGCATTTTCAAAACTCTCTTTCTGTAACAGCCACGAAATAAATGCTAGTAAATGAGGTAGGTACTTGTTTGGCGAAACTTTTACTGTTTATATCATCTGGGGAAGGATAATTTTTATTGGGTATTGCAAAATTTTCCATACATTTTCTTAAAATTGCAGCAGCTCTGTGACGAATTTGCAAATCTGATAATGTATCACCCGTTGTTTCCAGATTAAAATCAGACGATTCGTCTGTTGAGCTTGCGTCCTCATTTACATGTTTGATTTTTTTGTCAAAAGTTCTTTGCCAGAACACAACAAATCACCTGACCTGACCTGGTCTATGAATAAATTGAATAGAGCCTTTAAATCTTTTCGACAATTTCATTTTCAGTTTCGCGGATTGTATTTGGGATCTTTCTGCATTACGTAACATAGAATTATATTTTTGTGTTACTGCAGGTACTTAATGGCAGCTTTTCTTTATTATCTAAGATGTGTTCTTGAATCCAAGAAGAAAATGTTGAAAACAAGCGATCGGAACTTTTTGTATTTCTGTCAGTTTGATTTTTGTGGGAATTTATATTTCTGGTTGATATGTACTCTGCGTAGCACAATTTGTGGTATTTTGCATATTATGCAAATAAGTCTCAGAGATAATACGATTGTCATTTCTCTATCTTGCAGCATTTTTATGCGAGTGGAATCACCCGTGCCTATAGTAACAAGGACAAACAATACATAATTAACCAAATGAAACATTTAATACTACGATACCAGTTTGAATTGAAGTAAGTGATTTCCTTTTTCTTTTGCCAGATCCTCCACAAATTAAGGCAGTGGATAGTAGTCCGCAAGTTACGGAATCCCATCAAGTGTACTACAGTTCCGCAAGTTATGCGTTATACTTTCGTACAAGTACTTCGTTAGTTCAATCCCCACCCAGCAGCGTTTGTGGGTAGGTAGGTTATCGTAGAGAGCTAGTGGTTTGTTACTCTCGGGCAGGGTAGGATCGGCTCCCGTAAACGTTATTTTTTTCTCACGTTTCCACATTATCTTTTTCGCATAAAATGCGTGTATCTGGTGCGAGGACAAGTAAAGGGTCTGTCTAAAATGCGTTGTTACACAATATTTAACACCTGTTCGCATGCCTACAACTTGCGGAACCGTAATGACAAATGATAGTGATCCGTAACTTGCGGACTACTATCCACGGCCACAAATTAAACACATGGTTCTAACGTTAAATTGATCCTGTCTTCTAGGTATTTAAAAGCGTATTGCTATTAGAGGCCGCAGAACCATTGTTGTGTGAGGGTTCACGATTTTTAGTATTGAAAATACTTCTGGGCTCGTGTATATGGGACTCATCTTACGAAAAATGTATCGACACGCGACAGATTCTGTTGGCGGCGCGCGCAGTCGAGGCCGCTAATAAATTGGATGGAGGCGGCTACCGGCTAGCCAGATCGCCAGATGTAAACTAAGGTACGGCGAGGGCGAGAACCGTTTAAGAGGGATATCGCGTTGTAATAAAAGTCCAAACTGTACAAAACGGATGCGTTAATATTTTGTTACGGATTGCGTCAGTTTGACTATGTGCCTTGTGCTTGTCACAAATCATTTATTTTATTGTATCAATAATATACCAACTTGAAACGGCACAGATCACTTTTGTTGGACATCTTAGAAACCGAGCAGTTGTGTCGGTATTTTCAATACGCCTATGATACTTGCGTAAGATGCGAGGTCTGTGAATTTTTTAATATCGATACAGTAAACCGATAAATTAGAACACCCTAAAACTCGCAGAGGACGAATTTGCACAAATAACGAAAGAAGATTGGCAAAAGCATTGCCAGCATGTGATAGAAATAGAACATAAATATTTAGAAAATGAAGTAGTAATTGACAACCGAAACGAAGTTGAACCATTAATAAATTAATTTACAAGACGTATGTACCATAAACACCAAAAATGCTGTTCCACTTTACAGTTCAATTTCGCTTAAAATGCCATTCTGAGGTAAAAAAACCTTAGCAACTGTCCGCCAATGAAAGTTTTAAAGGCGGATCTAAACGATTTTATTTGAATGACAACAAACGTGTTAGCCTTGAGTAAGTTTCCCTGTGTTTTCCTTGTGTTTTTCCTGAATTTCTTTTTCGGCACTTCCTTCTCAATAATGTTGTGATAATAAAATAAATCAGAGAGGATTGGAAAGTTACATGACTCGCGATGACAGGAGCGCGGGACCTAGTAAACTTACCAAAAATAATTGTAGAAACTGGGAGGAGACTCTTAAATGAGTGCTGCGGAACACGATATTATACGGGTGGACAGGAAAAAATCAAATAGAAGCGTTTCAAATGTTGTGCTACACACATTTATGATGAAGATACTGCGAATAATAGGGAGGTATTAGAAAGAGTGAGGGAAAAGAAAAATGTACAGAGGACAAAATAAGGAATAGGGGAGATAGGATGGTAGGGCTCTTTTTGAGGCACGAAGAATTAGATGCGGGGATAAGAATAAAAGAAAGTAGAGGTAGGTTCAGATTAGTCAACTCTTCCAAATATGTAGTTAGGGATGTGACTGTTCTACTTTTGGGGAAATGCATAGGTTAGCTCAAAATAGGAAAGGATGGAAGTACTCGTCCAACCAGTCTTCGGACTGAAAACTTTATGATGATGATGCTCTGGAACGCAAAATTTTGAAACTAGACAGAGACCGAAAAACTAGGTATGGAGCGCGGTATTATATGAATGCAAAATATGGGCAATAGGAGAAACATGGGTGCTGGTTACTGTCACTATCCAAACAACCATACTCACAGTGATCATAGAAAGTTTCTAAGACTAATTAAAGGTAATATTCTGCTGGGCAATCAAGTCTGGTCCACAGGAAAGATGGGAATCAAGCAGCAACAAAAATTGGAAGCGACTGCAACTGTGGAAGCCAACTTTTGCAGTCGAAATGCTCCTAAAGAGACTTTTCTTTAGCAAACGTGGTGAAATACCCACGGTCAGTTAAGTTAATCGACGAGTAACATGAAAATTTCATAGGAAACCTTTGGTGGGTGACCAAAGAATCATCTATACTGCATATCAGAACTGTAAACCCTAAAGATAAAAGCAAGATATACGTAACCAATGACACAGGTCACATAACCACATTTGGTTATTCGAAGGAATTCGGTTGCTCTTCTAGAATCAACGGTTACGCGTTCCATTTCCTATGTTGCTTTGGCAATTCTTTTAACATTTTGGACATACACTTCACTTACTCTAGTCAACATAGCTACACGTGAATGCACTTTTCCAAACCTGTTTTCAGTTCTTGCGGTCTTGCTTCCTCCTGCCTTTTTGAGTACTTCACTGATTATTTGGGGTGGCTGCTAATTTAAAACGTATTTATTTATCCGACTTTTACATATCATTACAACATATTTACTTGTTCACAAATTAAAATATACCTAACAGTTAGAAGCATCACTTCAGTGTGTGCTGATGCAGTTATACGTGATAATATATTCCTCATGGCAACTTACGTTTCTACCAAAATCACCAAGTATTCTATACATACGATATACATTTCAACTGTCAATTTTATATGTAAGCATTGTTACTTAAGAACCCATATAGTCTTGGATAACGGACTTAAATTAGGCATTATCTGAGACAGACGTAAGTAGTCCAGTAGTGAAAAGATAATGTTGATAAATTACACCATGCAATTACAGGTACTTGACGAACATGTAAAGTGCGATTCAAAAGTCGACAATTTACAGTTATGGGAATATAATACAAATGCATAATGGGCAAATTTGTTCACGCCATTGTTCAATGTACAACAAAACAGCTGTGATAAATTGAGAAATTAATTGTCGCCCATTGTTAGCCAAAGCGTTTGCGTAGTTTGGATTTGTAAATTTTTAGAGCTTGGGAAAACACAAGACTTAATTTTGCGCCGAAAGATTACACACATTGCATTATTCTCCTGTTAAACAGTTTAAGATCTGGAGCAGTATGGCAGTTCTTCGTTTAATTTGGGCTGCCCACCTGGTCCAAGATACCTCTGGGTACACTTTTCCCTCAAGCTAGTTGATGCTCCGGATTATGTGTCCGAAATATTGGAGGATTCGTCTGTAGTAAACAGGACGAAGATGTACGCTCATGAAAGGGGTAGCCTTCGCATCAAACATCTCATCAGTTTTCGGCTTCTGCCTAAATCCTTGATGCTTCATGATACGACGTCACGCATAAAGAGGGAAAAGCCAGAGTTCGTACCACAATAGTCCTTGTTTTATCTGATCTTCCTCAGGTTGGTCCATGGGTTGGAAATGACGCTGTCGGCTGCAACCACACGCCTTCTGGTACCTTCGTTGCCTCAGATGTGGAAATTCACAATCTTATCTTTACATTAGCAAGTTAATAACATGAATGCATGACTAGATATTAATTTATGACAATTAATGAGAAATCAAATCCGGAAATAAGTTATTCGTCATTTGATATATCCCAGAGTGCACAAAGCCAGTAATCCTGCAGTTACTTCATTCGTTACAAGTCGTATTAAAAGTAGTTATGTACTTATATAAATTATATAATTATAGTAGTTGAATCAAGAAATGCTCTGTGACTGTTATCAAAAACTACATCCCACGTCGGCACTGCCATTGCATTCTTTCGGAAGTCGAAAAATAATAATTACTTGTCCTCAATTAATTGCGAGTAATTCTCATGGAGGTTCCAATTAACATGCAAATGAAGTGCGCGAAAAAGCGGTTGCGGTACAAGTTGTGACGATAACGACAATTAATAGTATTATTCTTTATAAGAGCTGTTGTAATAAAATCTGATGAGATAATTAATTATATCAGTAGGCAGAGTGTCTCATAAAGTGGGATGATTCCTAACAAACTAACGATATGAAGAAAATGAAGCATGGAATAAGCTTATTTTCGTTTAAATTGATGATGGTTTATTCGTTTGCTTATGGCATTTTTGTGGCTATCGGAACGCTTGGAATATTTGAGGAATGTAACGTTCCCGCTGCCAATGGATTATTCCAACATGGTTTAAGATATTCGGGTGATTATTTTTCTCTTGTTTCAATTAAACATAGATCTAGGACTGTTCGCTAATAATTTTCATTAAAAACCAGAAATTCAACTTTAAAGTCTACTTCACAATCTATGAAAATCGGACATATTGTCGCTAGAATATTTATCACATTTTTCGTTTTTTTAGAAATTATAATCGTAGAGTCATAAGATTAGACTTTTCATTTTGACGGTATCAAAAAAAAATATAATAAATTTTTGATGATAATGAAGTAATCAATTGGCTCCTGTACCTCTGCATTCGCCTTTTCAAGGGCCTAGAGGTGGCGGTGCTAGCGGCGATATGTTTAAACTTCCCAGATTCAAGAAACAGGCGTGGCTAGTTTTTGTATGTCTTCAGGTATTATTCTTGGGGCCTATTTGTCGTATCGACGACCTTCCAAAGTAATTTCCGATTCTTCCTAAAATTTATTATTGTTACACATATGAGTTGAATATGCAGGTGCACAGGTATCCCATTTATCAGAAAAAGCGATTCATCTGTATTGTGTAATTTAGAGAAAAATGCCAAATAGATACTTTCTCTCTTTGTTTTTAAATTTCCATAATTCAAATTACTTTACTTATACATGGCGTCTCATTTCTTCTGTACAGCAGATGCTAATCTACACAACTTGGATTTCTTAAATAGAACTCCTGTAATATCAAGAAAACTGAAACACAAAAATATGGGGTTTAGTTTAGAAGCAACTTACTTCGTATGCATACTTAGTAAAATCGATCGAAGAATTAAAAAACGCAATATCTATAGAGTGTCCCATTTAAATAATTCACCGAGTATCAACTCCCTTTGTACATAAAGTGTTCCGTACTGCCTAGCAAAGTTTCTGAAGCACTTATATCAGAAACCGCACCCTGAACAGATTTTGATGAAATTTATTTATTGCATAATAAGTTGCAATCGTGAAGACTACGTAAGTACCAAAATTCACGATTCTACTTTAAATAGTTCCCAATTGCGACAGGGGGACACAATTGACACTCCCCGCATGTGGTCGTACTGAACTGTAAAAAGATAAAAACAAAAAAAATGTTTCACATGCTCTAGTGTTGCAAACAAAAAATATCTTTTGACCCTTTTTCGATGTTTCGATGTATGAAAACCGCCCTAAATATGTGCACACAACAAACCATTTAGATTTGTCTGAGTTTGGGTCATTACATATGCGTCAATTTTATTGTTGTATAGCACTTATAGTTCAGGAAAAAGAACACTGTGAGAGACAAACAGACATACAGACTGAGAGACAGACGGACGAACAGACAGAATGGTAAAACAAAGAGGGGTCTCTCATATAACTTCGCATAAATGGATAAATGGATCAACCTGTATAACAGATTCCCGAGGAGTGAATCACTGGTGGATTTCTTCGCCAACCGAAGATTTCTATTGCATTAATACAGCATGTTATTGGCCAAATGAGAACACATAACACATCCTATGAGCACCGGATTGGACTAATTTCGTATAAAACGTTTTTAGACAAATAATATACTTCAACTTCCAACTACTTCTTCCGTTATTTCTGTTCTCTGCGTCATATCAGGTAAAATCTATCAGGGAATTACGATGGACGAGAAATTAGCCGAGATAGGGAAAGTTTAAAATTTGTGTTGTCACAGAAGGATTGGAATTTTAAAATTTAATGAACTGATTATTAAGAGTGGCGTGTACCGTGGATTTTCTGTTGCGGTCAGATGCACACTCAACATGACAAAACATTTTTTACCGTTTAGGAATTTGGAACACAGGTTCATGGAAGTCTATTCCAAATGTTAGAACGTTATGGAAAAAATCAGTTACAATACGTAAAGGTCTAAAAGAGGCTTTACTGAGCGTGTCTGACTGCGGCAGATGATAACGGTACAAGTCATTATTAAGGAAATTTAGACTCAGCAAACCATTTTTTGTTTATTATTTTTTCCACCGCGCGGCTAGCTCTGGGGTACTGCCCCAGAGGTAGCCAGTTCGATGCTATGACATGATGACTGAACCCAGAAAAAGCCACCGGAAGTGGCCAGTCAAAAAATTGAGTTTTCCGTTTTTTGCAGTCTATTTTTGATTTAAGAAATATTGCAAAATTTTGTTAGAGAAATGCTATTAAAATAGCTCTAACCACACGAACTTTTCGGTCAATCGCAAAACATACTTACCTAGTTTTTCTTTTTTACTGATAAGTAACCCACTGCGTTTTCTTGGGGAAACCAGCATCCCGAGACGAGTTTTGTTTCCCCGCCTATAATTTGGTTCAACGTTCCTTGTTTTCTATCAGGTACTCGTCGGAATATAAATACTATACTATGATATTCAATAAACCCCGCGTTTCGTCTGTAGCTTCGGTGTTGTGTTTGTTCTAGCTCAAAGTGAATGGAAAGCTCCGAATCCTACTCTGTACGCTGAGAAATGCTCCCCCTAATCTAGCGCGCCCAGCAATTTTTGCATTTAGTGTCCGCCTACTTTGTACTTTTGGAATGCTACGTCCCTTCCGATACCCCCCCCGCAGTAACTGTTCGTCGGCGTTCCGACAGCCTTAATTTGTCCTGTCTTGTCTTCAAGCAATCGAAAAGAATTGGAAGAAAAGGTGTCTGGAAGATAAAGAAAATCAATCAACGGGTTTACTAAAAGCGATATAGGAAAGAACTCTCAACATGGTAAGAGGCCAAAATGAGGGAGCCTTGGAGTTTAAACCAGATAAAAAACTAACACATAGTGTGTTTTCAGGTATAGTAAATGACGCAATAGAGAATGTAAACTAAGAAATGAAGCTATTGCAGCTGGGATAGAGTAGTGGATAGGCGAAGTTGTAAGAATATATAATTTCCTGAAGACCACATCTTTTCTTAAAATACAACTGTTAAATGAAATTTATCTTTTTTTAATGATTTTGCAATCATCAATAATTCTGATTTTAACAAATTCAGTGAAGGTTTTTGATTTTGTTCTTGTAACCAATCAAATTCATTTTTTCCGTGAAGAATTTGGCTGCTTATTTAATATTTTAGAATGATATGATGCGTTGTCAAGACCAATTAAAGAAGGTTCATCTAAATTTGGAATTAGCTGTTTTTAAATAAGTCTTTGACCATATTATCGTGCTAGTCCATACTTCAACAAGGTTTAGTACCATTTTTTTAGCTTGCGGATGCAAAAAACTTGAAAAAGGCTCCTTTTTTACCATTTCCATCTGACTGAATTAAGTTTTTGTCATTCTTGACGTTTCAAACAGCAAGGTTTTTCCCCTCTCCGTAAAAAGCTCTGAATCTTTTCTGGGGCAAAACCTACATAATGCAAAATAGAAATCATAATATCGTGGGTCAGCATGTCGAAAGCCTTGGAAATGTCAATTAGAACCAGAACAGTAAGTTTGTTGAGGTCAAGGGTACGAAAAATATCATCCGTGACCTCCGACGAAGCCGAAGCACAACTATGGCCCGAAGAAGACCCGATTGCCTCAAGGGTAGCACATTAAAAGTGTTTAAAATCACACGCAGCTGCAATTCAAGAATCTTTCTGAAAATTTTAGAAAGGGCAGGATGAACACTTATAGAAGGAAGATCACAAAACTCGTTAGGTGCGGCAACTTTAGGCAGAGGAATTATGCACGCTTCCATGCCCTAGGGAAATATGAACTGCGTATTCATTCGTTGAAAATACGGCCCCTATAGCTCTTGAACTGTCAGTCTCTATTTCTTGTAGTTGAAGGAAGACGCTGTCAGGACTGCCTGATTTGACTTTGCCTCCTCGAAGAAGTTCTTTTTCCAGCAGATGATCATCAATTTCACAGTTGTCCATCATTTTCCTGCAGTGGTGGTTCAGGAAGGGCGCAATCTTCTTAAGAGGGAGATAGCATGTTGCGCATTACATAATAATTATGAATAGTTTGCTAGAGCTATTAGGGTATCCTTCAGTTCACCATTCGGATAATACATACCGAATTTGAAAAACACCTGTTTATGTACCTATGCTTGTTTGTTCAATTCCTTGACAATTACTAATTTGCAGTAGTGCTTAATCAGTAAATAAAAAAACTGTACTAATAAGTCTCAGTGCCTTTACCCGACGGGGACAAGAGATGGAAGGAAATAAGGACAATGGGAACAAGTCAACAACTACAGTAACCTTCCACCCGTGTATCCGGTGCGGTTTATGCTGCCTGTGTTGAATAAAAGTTCCTGTACTCTGACTCTAATATACTATCTGTTATGTTTGAATTACGGTTTTATTCGAAACCGAGAATCTATTAAAATGTAATCACGTACCGAGAAAATATCTTCTCAGGTTATATTTTGTCTGCATTCCGGTCCAATTTTCTCACAAACTAAAAACTACCACGAATTTTTTACAATACGTTACAATTTCCTTCTTCCCTTCTACATCTTCTATAAACTATCTGCACTTAGCACTTTTTCGTTTATTTCAGGTTAATTGAAGTTAATGGCAAAATAGTCCTCACTAAAACCAGGGAAGATTTAACAAGAATATTATCTGCAGCACCAGATCCAGCCCAAATCGTTGTGTTGAGGCAACGAACTAAAGAGTCCAACACCCAATCTTCCAAAACCGATAAAGCCGCTGAGGAAGTAGCTGCTCTTAGGAATGAACTCGAAATCGTCAAAGAACAGGCTGAGGAAACTCAAAAAGTTAAAGATGACCTCAGAGCTGACAATGTTAGGCTAACTCATAGGATTTCATACTTAGAGGAACAGGTAAATTCTTCACTTTTCCCAAAGGTTTTTCTTAACCTTCGTCAGTGTTATTTCCGCATTTCCATCAACCCCTTGTTGATAAACTGGTGCATTTAAATATTTCAGGTATCTGAACTTCTTTGCCGAAAATCAGAAGCCACCGACGCAGACCACCAGAAAAGCAGTAGCAACACCCATATGAGTACCACCACTTCCAAATCTCATAAGAACGTAACCAGTATAAGTATAACTTCTAAATCTTCAGTGCCAATTCCAGCTGCAACAAATGGTACAAATGAACTTCAGGTGTTTCAGAAAGGTCCCCAAGTAACTGCTTTGGTTGCCAATTTACCTGGATTGGAAACAAATAAGGAACAGCATACTTCTCTTCCTGTTCGTTCAAGAAGTAGCTTGTCAAATGTATCAAGTACTCATATACCAGCTCCAAATAATGATAATATTAACTGCCATCGCCAGAAAAGCAGACAGAAGTCTTCTCAAGTACAACAACACCACCACCCAATGAAATATTATGACCAAATTGACAATAGGACTTCATACAAGAAGTACGTATACCACAATCATGGAAGAGAAGCAGATTACAATTCGGAGTCAAATTCAGAGCATGTTAACCAGCATAATCGAAGAAACGTTGAAAATGGGCATAATGGTCATAATGGACATAATGGTTACAATGGGTACTCCAAACATCACTCTAAATCACAATCAGAAAAAGATTATAACCCCGATGGTTCTTTGATGGACCAAAATTATAAAAGAGCGACCAAAATCGTCCAAGATTTAACAAGATATAGAGAAAACAGTTTGTACGAAAAACATCGTCAAAAATGTATATCTGCTTCTGAAAAGTACAATTCAGATCTTTTGAAGCACTATAACGTCCGCAAGTCGACTTCTGTTTTGGACTTCCAAAGTGAAGTCCACATCAGACCAAAGTACTCTGATTCGAAAAGTGTGGAAGAATTAGACGCGATGGATAATAAACCGGAAAAGAAGGCTCTTCCTAAAAGACTTCAAGACTGCAGGAGTGTGAAATCATTAGATTTTGACAGTGACTCCAATAGTATGAGTTACCCTGTGAACCAAAACACCAAAGTGACCGACTACACTTCAGAACCCGATAGCAACAAGAAATTTTACTCATACGGGGACAATGTTAAACCCAGACCTACTCCCCCGAAGAAACCACTGAGGTTATCTTTGCATAAAGCGCAAAGTTTGCAGTCTGTAGAAACGAGTAAGCAGGATTCTCGTAAGTCTTTGAAGAGGACCCACAAAGGCGATACTCCAGCTACTTCTGTGACTGTGAAAATCGAAACAAACCAGCAGAATGGCGTGAATTATGACAATTCCATGGTGAGGAGCGGGAAAGACGGGACTTTACAGTGGTCTAGCTTTGCCCAAGTTAAGTGAGCGTTAACTGACATTCAGGTTTGAATGTGTAGTGTATTTGATGGGACGTAGTGTTCGTGAATATAAAACTATGTAGTTGGGGAGCAGAGCGCCTGAAACAAAAAATGAAGCTGATTCTTATGTAAAATGTCCTGCCGGATTCGAATTTTGAGGTCGCGAAGAGATCGGGAACTGCGAAAATGCCGATTTTCGTAAAATTTTCCTAAATCAATTTTCGACCATTTTTAATACTTTTCTTGTTGTATTTCAGCAACGAAAAGAGTTAGAGATCTGTTTTTTTCGTGGCATATACACTGAGGTGTGCTGATCATCACAGTGTACTCACGTTGCCTCTCCAATTTTCCAATTTTATGAAAAATAATGTTTTCTCGCTAGACCACAAATTCGTGTAATGTATTTTTCATGCACCGGGTAAGTAATCTTATTTTTCGGAATTAACATATACATATGCGAGACCAAATACGGACAAGGGTTCGAAATTATTTTTGGTGAAGAAACGAAACGTTAATATTGTTTCTGAAAAAAGTTACAGCGAGTTAAACACAAGTAATTTGTGGGCGCTGTTCTCGATCAAAACACTAATACGTCTGTACATACCAATAAAAAGGTTATTAATGGCTTCCTGCGGTATGTTGTTCCATTCTTCTTGAGCAGCAACAATTAGCACCTGAAGGGTGAAAGGGGGGCTATCTCTATTTAAAATGGCCCTTTTTGGCATATCCCACACGTTCTCACAAGGATTCATGTCAGGTGAGTTTGCTGGCCAATTCATTCTTTGAATATTCCCTTCCTGTAGCAAATTGTGCTGTGGGGCGTGACGTTATCGTCCATAAAAACGAAATTCTCTCCAATTTCGTTCCGCAATGGAAGGATGATTGGTTGGATAATGTTTTGGGCGTAAATGTTTCCCTTCATGGTTTTCGGCACGTGAATAAGTGGAGTGCGGCGACCATACATTATACCCCCCAAAACATTACTGTTCCGTCTATATTCTTTTCATCTTAACAATAAATAAAAAACAAGAAACAAAATGATTCGTCAACAAAAACCTAACAAAAGTATTTTTTAGAGATCAACCTGTTACTTAAGAACTTGAAAAGACAAACAAAAAAAAAATATTAAAAGGAAAAGCACACTAGTAGAACCAAATTAATAATGGTTGTTACCAAAACGAACTCTTATTACTTCCCTTAAACGTTGTGGCATGCCCTAAATGAGGCTATCAATAGATTCTTGGGGTATTTGTTCACATTCTTCTTGAAGCGCCATTTAATGTTTCTGGTAGGGGTTGGCGACGTCTAATCCTTTTCCCAAGCTGATCCCACAGATGTTCAATGGGATTCAGGTCTGGACTATTGGCTGACCATGGGAGACATCCAATACCAACCTCTTCACGGTACTCGGTAACAATTCTTGCTGTGTGTGGGTGGGTGTTGTCATCCATAAACATAAAATTGTCCTATATAAATGGCATATATGGTGTGACATGGGGTTCCAGGCACTCAACAATGTATCGGTGTGCAGTCATTGTTCCATTCTAAATGAAAATCAATTCTGTGTGAGCCCTCAGAGATATTCCGGCCCACACCATAATGCTACCACCATTGAAACTGACCCTGGGAGATAAACAACATTGACTGTACCGCTCCCCTGGTCTTCGCCACACCTTTTCACGTCCATCTGGTGACCTGACACTAAATCTTGACTCGTCCGAGAAGAGCACGTTCTTCCATTGATGTTCGTCCCAATTTACGTATTGCCGCGCAAATGCAAGTCACGCTCTGCGATGTTCTACGGTCTACAGGGGACCCGTAGCTGGCTTTCTTGAAGTCAAAACATATTCGTTTAGCCTTTACCGAACTGTTCTGGCTGAAACTGCCACTCCTCGAACTTCGGCTAACCGTCCAGCAAGAATAGGTGATGGCAATGCTCGATCGGGCAGCGCAGCAACATGGAGAAAACGGACATCTTGATGGTTCGCAGTCCGTGGACGACCAGATCCGACCTTCTTTACAAACCCATGAGTTTCACGAAATCGCAAGAGTACATTTTGCACTGTGTTACGGGGTATATTCAGCACTTGAGCAATATACCGCACTCTTCGGCCATCGTGGCTTAAAGCAACAATTCGTGAACAAATTTCGGGGTGCATTGTATGGAAAATGTTAAAAGCTGACATTTACAAATGAAATTTCATCAAAAAACCAATAGAAAATAGAGAGCAGCCCAATAAGGTAAAAGATTTTGATGTTTCAATAAAGATGCATGAAGAGTCAAAATGCTGATTTGGCTGTTTAGGCTTACGAAAGGTGCAATATTCAGCTAAAACTTTCTTTTTCCTGACTAGTAGGGCAATCGTTAATTATTTGCGTAAGTTAAGTAACATTGAAATATTGTAGGGCCTCAAAATAAAAATAAAAACATGTGTCCGGTTTTTTTGTCCAGCAGTGTATAAAAAATACAAATGTTCTCGATATTAATGCAGCGTTTGTACGCCTGCACCTAAGCTACTCCTACTCGGCTCAGCGCGGCTAGCGCGCACACAATTTTTGTGTTTAACTCGCTGTAACTTTTTTCAGAAACAACATTAATGTTTCGTTTCTTCACCAAAAATAATTTCGAGCCTTTGTCCGTAATTGGTCTCGCATATGTATATGTTAATTCCGAAAAATAAGATTACTTACCCGGTGCATGAAAAATACATTACATAAATTTGTGGTCTAGCAAGAAAACTTTTCTTTTCATAAAATTGGAAAATTGTAGGGGCAATGTGAGTACAATGTGATGATCAGCACACTTCAGTGTATATTCCACGAGCAAAACAGGTCTCTAACTCTTTTCGTTGCTAAAATACAACAAGAAAAGCATTAAAAATGGTCGAAAATTGATTTGGGAAAATTTTACATAAGAATCAGCTTCATTTTCTTGTGTGCTGTGTTCGAGTTGTATAGAGGGTGTCGAATTAGAGCACCTTGCTCCTAGACTAATGAGAGAAATGTAAAATTTAAAACATACTTATTATGCTGATGTAAATACGAAACCCCATGGTGCTTAGTTATTTAAATTTAAAATATATAATTTATAGTCTAGGTATTTCATTATAGCAGACGAATAAGACCATCTCCTTCAACAGTAAATGTTACTAGATGTATGTGCGCTTTTGTGATTTAAAATAGTACAAAATTTTGGCTACTTTCATGTGTTTTATTGTATTATAACAACATACTGTTAGACTGACTTAAATAAAAATACGAGTCTTGAAATCAACAGATTTATTTATTTTTCATTTTTGTCACATATATTTCAATCCGAAAACTTTTGGGCGCGTATCTCCTAAACTACGAACCTTGTTGTGCACTGCTAGCCGAGCTAACGAGTCCATACAGTCTTTAACCGTTCTGGACTATACAGGGTGATTCAGACCACCCGTACACTATCATTTACGAGGAAAGTATCGGAGCTACGGACTTGGGAAAAAAATCCTGCCCATGAAGAATTTAATGAAAATATTTTCATTTTTCTCTGAATCACCCCTTCCGAGATAATAGGGGGTGGGGGTGTGTTTCTCAAGAATTTCAAATAGGATGAGGGGTCGTGCGATACGCCATTAAAAAGGAATTAGAAGAAACATTTCTTATCTAAACATTTTTTCAATCATTCCAACCGTTTCAAAATGGCGGCCAACTTACGAAAAAAATTGAAGGTTGCAAACCATTTTTTTGTGATCAACCCCAGCGATTAAGAACAAAAACAAACCTAGCTTATGATTGTACAAGAGTTTGCCTTTCGTATCATGTATTACAAAATATAATTTTGCCAAAATTAGTATCATCCCCACACCGCTAAATTTAACGATCGTTCAGGGGAGGTTTTCTCTAAAAATTCAAATAGTAGTAGGGGTTGATTTCCATTTCATCCGAAAGACCCTTTCAAACCTGACAACTTTTGACTGAAAGTTATCCCTCTATAAAAACGAGTCACTCTTGAGGGATTGCTTAATTAAAAAATAACTGCTAAAATCAAAAAAAATTGGCTGGTGTCATTGAGCTGTCATTTTATGTTTGTATTTGTAGCGTTGCTAACCAAGCAAACTGAAGGGTCACATTAAGAAATTCAAATTGTTGTCCATTATTCTCCAAACACTTCTGTAGTCTGTTTTCAAAAGAAACGTGAATGCGATGAAGTTCTTCAGAAAGGCTCCTGCATGCTTCCACTATCCGCCGCATCATATCCTGCCTATCAGTTGGACGATCTTTATACACTTCCCCTTTCAACTTTCCAAATAAATATAAGTGAGATCCAGTGACCTGGCTAGCCAGGCTACCGGACCACCTCTCCAAATCCATTTCCTTGGATATATTTGATTCAATATTGCCCTGGCATGCCTAGAGAAGTGAGCAGGGCACCCATCATGTTGAAACCACATAAAATGCCTAGTTTTTAGAGGGACATCTTCCAATAGTACAGAGCTCAAGGGTACAAATTTTCACTTTGGTAGGGGGATCGTTGTTACAACCTGCAACTGGTTGCAATCTGAAGTTCATGTCTTGACTATAATATAACCAAAAGCTGTCAAAAATCGTAATGTGCAAAAGGGCATTATATCCAAAAACTGAGTTATGCACACTGGCGTAAAGAGCGTAAAAATTGCTATCGTTTGGCACCAAGATCATTAAATTATTTGTGGCGCTTCTACCTCTAAAAAACTGCCGAAGAAACAATTTAGTACAGGCCCTTACGGGAGAAAATTTTTTGAAAGCTGAATATCTCCGTTCGAATGCCGAGAAAATTTACAGGATTTCGACAATTTTTACATCTACATCGCGATAACTTTTAAGTTACCGCCTAAATCGAAAAATTTTGTTCTTTACAAAATTTTGTACGCTTCTTTCGGAGTCTGATGGTTCGACATGCAGATTTTTATCTTTTACGTATATTGAGTTGTGTAATTAAACATAAGAAGATGTAAGAAGCCCCACCGGTCGGCTCCCGATACCAATACGCGTCCCCACCTCGCTGCGCTGGTTTGCATCTCACTTTTCGCCGTAGCTCCGTCTCCGTCTTGCTAAAAGATATGAAAATAAAGTTACTTACAATAAATTTACAAACTAATTTTCTTCCGAAGTATCGGACTGACTTTCGTCCTTCGGCGGCAAAACTGACAGTTTTGTGGTATATGTATTCTTGCACAGTTTTTGTGCCATACACTTACAAGCAGTTATGCAGGTTTATTTATTTCTCCTGCAAGAACACACTTTGCTTCCACAGTCTGCAATAAATTACGAGATTACGATTAGGAAATCACACAACTTTGATCACTCATACCTTTCTTTCATCCACATTTACTTAAAATAATAGAATCGGTCGGGAAAGGGGGAAGTGTCATTAAAATAGGTTGGATACTGCCGTCATCTTCTAATTTCCATCCGGACTCTTCCAAACTTGGTAGTTCTTGAATTGGTTGCAGGGCATTTGTCCAGATTTTAACTTGAAAGTATGCTCTCAAACAGTGTTGTTTAAGAGTATCTTCGGTCGGTGGTAATTTAGAAACGGGAACAGATGCAGCCATAATTCCTCTCAACGTGTTTTTTTATTGATATACTACCTATCTATGTTCCTTGAATATAATTTCATAACAAATCGCTTCATTCTGGTGAACATTTCCTTTGTTCAAATATTGCATGTTTTGAATGTGCATGGAAAACCGCAGACCAACGGTCCAGTACCACTGATTATTTCCTTGGAAAGCTCATCTATCCCTATGTCATCCAAGTAATGATAATTCTGCTGATAGATTTTCCAGCACGTCTTCTTTCCAATGCCAGGGAAATGGCTTGTTGTGTCACAACCGGTTAACGCATGAATAATGAACAATTTCCGATTTGGGAACAGTTGGAATGATTAACGATGATGTATTTGGTTTAGAGCGTTTGATTACTTCGACATTACTGCCAAAGTGTTTTCTCATGTGCTCTACAAATATTCGTCTTGATTTGATTCCGCCTAATGCACAATATCTGTCATATGTAGCAGTTACCGTATACCCTTTACCTCTTAACCTCTTTCTATTCCTGCTTCCACCGTTTACATAATCTTCTCCATTGCTAAGTCTTTGTTTGTGTCATCTTCAAACTTTCAAGTTAAAATCTGGACAAATGCCCTGCAATCAATTCAAGAACTACCAAGTTTGGAAGAGTCCGGATGGAAATTAGAAGATGACGGCAGTATCGAACAAATTTTAATGACACTTCCCACATTCCACCGTTCCCGGCACCAAACTGTAGCATTTCCCAGAACTCCTTCAAAATCTAGTAGGTTCTTGAAATTTTGTTGGAAATGTCAAACACTAACGTCAAAGTAACTCATCCTTTCCCGCAATATTTTTTTTATTTTGCGAATTTATAAACCAATGCATTTGCCAGTGTAACATGCCAAAATTATCAGTCACCGACATCAAGATGTATGTGAGATGGAAACTTTTGCTGATTTTGGGTTTGGTACTTTGGATACTTCTGTGTGCCACAGATTTAATGAGCGATGATGCGAGTAAGTGCCAGGTGGAAGACATAGGTAAAACTCATTCTTCCTTATTGATTAAAATATAAATTTCTACTTGGAGCTTGTGACTGAATGTTCTTCGTCTGTTAACCCTAGCTGTGGATGAGAAAGTCATAAAATATGTGTTAGACCTTGGGCGACTTATTAGCGTTTTCCCATATATTTAAAGGTCATACTTTTTTATGAAATTGTTTTTGAATTTTAAGAACCTGTGATTGAGGAGAATCTTCCAAAAATTGAAGAGATCGACATATTTGGTGTTGGATATCGCATTTTGGGAAAGCTGCTCTTATGGAATTTTTCAGCGTGTGCTCTGTCCTTTTTGGGGAGCTGGGGGTTGAGAAACTGCTTGGTGAAATTACTTCACTTTTACTACAACAGTAACATCAGGTAAAAGAGAGACGATGAAAGTTATAAAACCTATCCGAAAGTTCAGAAGCTGTCTGAGATTAAAGAACTTCATATTTTAGGCAACATCACGAACGTATAATGACAGCTTTAGAGCCTCCAGCAAGTCACTGCATTACCGCAAAACTAAGCTCCAGCAAAATACCCGTTCTTGTCCAAGAACCACAGAAAAAAAGCTCCTCAGAGGTATTTTATTATTATTTCCTCTACTGATAGAAAACTCACTCCCATTTGCCTTTTGAAGCTTGATACAGACACTCCTCCTATTGACCGTGACTTCGAGAAGAAGTGCACCCAACTGAGACAAGAAATGGCAGCTCTTCGCGCTACTTCTCTCAAAGAACACGCGACCCTTTCCAGAAAACTAGAAGCTTTAGCTCGCGAAAAACGTGAATTATCCAAAAGATTGACGCTTTCGAATAAAGAAAATCGTGCTGCAAAACATCAGATGGAAGAACTGTTAGCTGAGAAGAACATGCTCCTCAGTAGACTGGAGAACGCCAACAAAGAATTCAAGCTGAATACAAAGACGAAAAAAGTTGCTTTGGGCAAACTGGAGGAAGCTCAAGTGAAGATAGAACGTCTGGAGCAAAAGTTGGAGCAAGTGACTAGAGACAAGGAGATTATGGAAAGAAAATTCAAAATCATCGAGGCAGAGTATGCCATGCTGAAGAAGAAAGAGGAGCAGTACAAGATTCGGTTTTATTTGGACGACTGCGTTCAAACCGAAGAAGAACTTATTTATGAAAGATTGTCTGAAGAACTTGAAGGGGAAGAAGCCAAAGAAACGGACGAACTCGAAGAAGTAGATAACAATGAGAAAGAACATGTTATAGATAAATCGTCAGTCAATTTGCAAATGGTAAGTATTGCAATGGTCCTCTCAGCAAAATTGATTGATTTATCTATAGCAGGATGTTAAAGACGATCAGACTGACGATGGTTCCTTATCCCAAGCTGAAATCGATATGCACAATATACAACAAAAGATCATGAATCTCGAGAGGAACTTGGAGAAATTCAGCACTAGGAGAATCACGCCTAGGATTTTTACTAGCAGCGATATGTTGAACTACGAACTTCCTCTTAATACAGTTCCTATACAGGAAGATACGTCTTCAGATTTGGATGACGAAAGAGCTGAAGTAGGTTTTCGTGGTCATTGAATGTTGGTGATATATTAATTTTTCTTGTAGGACATTTCACAAGAGTACATGGATGATGAATTGCGTCGTTTGGAGGAAGGCTTTGAAGACATGGATGAGAACGCGTATTTTGATGGGTCTAGTGAGGATTTTCCTTTAGAAACTCTGAAAGAACCAGATATGATGAACAACTTTTCTTCCACTGAAGATTTGTACTTCTACTCGAATTCTGAAGACCCTTCTTCGGCTGGAGAACTTATAAATTCTAAACCCAGGCACGCCATGGAAAATGTTAGTACATTTCTTCCTTATGCATGAATGTTAACCTGTTTTTCTTGACGCGTGTTTTTCTAGATGCATACGCTTGCGGAATATATGAAACCAATAACTCCTTCAACCGAGAAATCTGGCTCTAATTGTTCATTTACAACTACTCCGAGTGATGAAAAGACCCAAGCTTTGTCTGCTTTTCCACATAATTTCGTGACAACTTCACCGGCGTTTCAAAATTTTTTAAAATCATTGGCACCGAAGTCAAAGACTACTGGAATTGTGTATTGAATTGTTGAATTGTCCATGAATAAATTTTTGTTGAAATGATAAATGCTTGCGTTTTTTTAAAAAACAACAGATATTAAATTTTAAGGCTGGGATTTATCAGCTGTTAGTCTATAAAGTGCTGCCACCTATCGCCCAAAAGTGTGATTAGGATTATGCAAAATATAGTCACAATCTATTATGATTGGTTTCTATCGCAGCTGCAACCACTTCAGACGGAACCCCTACAGCTTGGAATTTTCAAGGTTTTTTGCTTTAGCAGCAACCGAATAAATCTGGGAGGATTAGTCGGCGGTCCTATCTTTAAATTATTATTTTCTATTTAGAAATAAGAGAATAAACTGAAGCGCCACCGCCACCTGCATTGCAATGGCCACACTACTACTAGTGTTAAAAGTACAGTTTACTGTGCATCTCGGCCAAATATTCACAAGATTTGTCCAAATTTTGGACAATGACATCACGCACAATGTATTCGCAGAGTTGGTTGCCTATAAGCGCAGAAATTGTAATCGTAAAGCACCCTGTGACGTTTTTAGGCAACCTTCCCCAAAAGATGTCGCCCGAACACTTCTGCGTACCTACGACCTACGTAAATTTGTAATAATATGAATTACAACATAATTTAGGTAGGTAGTTGCATTTCTGAGATATCTTACCTCTGTTAAAAATCAAGGTATTTTAGAAGTAGTCAATTGGGGAAAATTATTTATCTGCAACCGTCAAGTTATACTTGTGCTTTTCCAATGATTTTATCTAGCCTTAAAAATGTAACTTCGTATGAATTTTTGTAGATAAAGTACAGTATTCTACTCTGTAGTTATTTTTAACTTGGATTGAAGAGAATCGCAGCTTTAGAAATGCACGTTGGATTGCCTATCTCATTTCGTTAGATCGATAGATAAAAGCCAGAAAAGGGTTAGGTTCTTAGACACTGATGACTTCACTTGAAAGTTTTCCCAAACAAAATTAAATTCGGTTTCCGTACAAGAGGTTTTCGCAAATATAAAAGAAATTCGAATGGTTTTGCCTTCGAACGGCGAGACATTAGAGTGTCTGTTGTTTTATTATGTAAAATATTATCTGCTATCTCATTAGTAAATGCTGAATCGTCATCACATATTAAGTTAGCTAATTTTCGTCTTTGTTATTGTTAGGAAATCTGATAGTCTTACTTTAAAATCTTGACATGTCTACTTAGCCAATTGTGAATAGTTTTGTGTGAGTGAGTTTCATTAATTTATTGTAGATACATAGTTTCAAAAATATCAATAATTTGCTAAAACTGTAAAAGTATACAATTTTTTTCTTGAAAATCAAGATCTGAAATATAACACCTTACACCTTGCCCTCTTGATTTAGGTAGGTGTGCAAATTTTCACATCAGTATTGTATTTGCTTTACTAAACTGAAAGCACTGTGCAAATATTCAGAATTAACTATTGTCGAATATTTGATACTTTTCTCACCAGAAATAAGCCCAACTTTGAATTTTCAAATTAAAAGCGGTGTATATTTTAACATTCTTTAATTTCACCTAAACAATGAGAAAAGTTAATAACATAATCATCTAAAACTGAATTATCTTGATATATTAAATATGTTGCGCTCAAAATGATTACAGGAAATTGCAAACCACCGGTTTCGACCTTGTGGCACTCATCAGTGCAGTGTTTTCTGCACTCATTTTATCTCATAGTACAATAAAATCTGGATTCGTTGTATAATTCAATGCCTGGCGGGGTATTTGCTCGAGGAGTAGTTGTTCAAACGGTCCAGTACCACTCATCAATTATATTGATATTAGTTGTTAAATTTATAACGTGTAAAGCCAAAAAATATTTTTGTCTACGACTATCTTATAATATACTCTTTATACTTGTGTTTCTTCAATCATAATTAGATACATTAATCACTGGAGTGATTAATGAATATTATTCACTACACCAATAGGAACATCGCTTTGACACTTTTTTACATTTATTTAGTAGGCCGCGATCACAATGTGTCAGTTCAAATTGAAACGTCAAATCAGCATGGTTTGCTTTTAATTTGAAATGCATATTCTAAAAGAGAAGATATAATGAGTAGTGAGAGTGGAAACGAGGTTTCTTTAACAGCACCAGCAATAAAAGAAGCTGCAGAACTTGCCTCATTAGATTCATTGCCTAAAAAACCAAGAAAATTATACCTGAGAGCGTATGTATGAATCTTTCTTACACTGGAGAAGGGAAATGAAGGTAAATTCTTTCTGCGAATCTGTTTTGATAGTCGTGGACAAAGTATAGTGTACAACTCGTTATAATGATGCTATTATTACCTCTGATGATTACAAAACTCGCTCGTTTCACTCGCTCGTGTTGTAAACTTCATCCTCGGTAATAATAGCATTCATTATAAACTCGTGTATAATATACTATTAAATATCTTGTTCGCTGCTCTATTATGAATTAAAGTCATAATTTCTTTATTTCATAATTACGGTGCAAAAAATAATAAAAGGTACGTTCCCCAAACTAGATAAACAACAAATTGGTCTGCTGACACCAATAGATAATATTGCAGATTTCTTTCTTTCTATGCACTTAGAAATAGTGTTTGACTGGTATTTTGAAATTGGCATTTTAACATTTAACCTTATTAAAATAGTTGTAGCTGTAACTGGAATAGGATGCGCACATGGTTTTAGAAGTTTTAACTTATTTTAATGGGTACAATCTGCTCTTAAATTTTGAAATGTTAATTTCTGAATATCTTGTCATAATTTTTTCGATCGTTTTTTTATTTATTTGTTAGAGCTGAATATATAAAAATACTCTCATCTACTTTAAATACGAATCTGTTTACTTCGGCATAAAATATATACAGAAGAACCTACACGGTCTACATGCTCAAAAATGGCATTGATAGCACCTACCCTTCGTCCGATCACGCACACAAAACTGCCATCCCTTTGACACCTTCGGCGAGACTTATGACGGATTTTCGAGGGATGATACCCTTAATCTGCCGCACCATTGAAAGGCGTAAATCACCTTGAAATTCATCAGGCACCGACACAATACCTTTATTGTCAGTTTCAGTCCGAAAATAAAATTTACACCTAGTGCTTCAATTGTCGGGCACAGCATATTCTAAAATAAAACCGGCCATTATATACGGTGGAAACCAAAAATTGTTATACATTTTTGTGGTTCAGATGACCACCGACACAATAAGAATTCAATAGATAATTTCGGAGTAGTCCCTTGAAAACTTTATAGGGGTGTTCACAGCGCAAGTTTATACAAATTAGAACTTTCTTAACTTGTGGGAGAGGTATATAAATCTGCGCTAAATGATAATAAATACGATAAATGATGAGAGAAGATTTTTTATATTATTCGGTTTTATGGAATGGCTAAACGTATTTTCCAACATTTCTTATTCGGTGCAGAATGTTCATTTTAATTGACTCTGCCAGGTACTCGCTCAAACAGCCATATCCAAGTGTCCGTTCGTTATTAAAAAAGGTAACTTCAAGTATTCTAAATAGTCAATAATGGGCCACTTCCTGCCATGAACAAGAAAACTCCAACCGTTTCAAAACATCAACAATACAGTTGTATTTCTATCTCAAGTTCGTTCATTCATAACGTAAAATACATCGGCCCACCCCTCTTGCGCTGTCTATAGAAACTTTACAATTTACTATAATATACTTCCATTTACTATGAACTGAAAGCTCAGATCTACAAAAGTCATACATTCCTCTACGTCAGGTGGCTGGTCAATTGTTGGCTCGTTTTTGTAAAGTAAGAGTAGGTAGGTATGTTTTTCGGGAAAAAAGACGCACTTTTGGCAATGAAAGAGGATTAAGTATAAAAAAATTGTAGGTATATGAGATCCTTACTGGTCGTGACATTATGAATTCTAGAAAAACGGAAACCTAGGTATATCAAAGCGTAGCTCACTATCACACTGGCAGTTTTGAAATTCTCTATTATTTTCGATTTTGTGTTAATGAGAAAGAAACGTGGACTGGTTAAGGAATAACAGTATTAATGAAATGCTGCAGATTTGTTTGGCTGAGTAATATTTTTTAATTACTGCTTTATCCTGTGTTATAATTTGTGATTGCAATAGTTTATAATAATTTCATTTTATTTCACTTCAAATAGCAAGAGACGATTTGATATAGAGAGTTAATAGGGCTTTTCATTATAAAAAAAATGCCGAGGCGCATGCACGATCGCGCCAAGACAATTTCGGACAAATGTCAAAGTCTTATATTGTTTGAAAGTGTTTTTTTAAAGTCTTTGGTGTATACAGTAAAATTTGACTGCAAACGTGCAAAATTAATAATAGTTCGGAACTAAAACAGTATGCAGCATCCAAACATTGTGCTTTTGGTGACTGTTGGTGATAGCAGTTGGGATTACGATTTTATCCAAAATTTTGACTCTCGAGCACCAAAATCATTTATATAGTAAAATGTTATGGTATAGGTGAAACATCGTAGGTATAGCTTTAAAAATTGAACTTTTCGCTAAAAAATATCCAAAATTGAATTTTCAAAATTTATTTAATCACAACGAACTCAAAAATGTCAAATTTCATATAAATGCGAAATAAAAAAGTTTACAAGTATAGTTAAGTCCGTAAGCTGCCAACCCTGTATGATATTAAGTTTTGTGACAAAAGTACTCAAGAATTTTACAAATAGAGCAGCCTGTGAACCTAGTCCAATAAAGAAATCTTAAATAGCTTCGACCAGTAGACGTCAGCAGCTCCTCAAAGTTGGGTCCACAACTGGCACTAGTGCTTTGGTCTCGGCGAGACGAGACGCGGCCTACGAGAGCATCAGGCCGTACTGCTGGTTTTTAATGGCGGCCATCGCGGACCGACTTCTGCGACTCTGTGGACTAGTGAATGGCGCTTCGCTGTGAAATGAAATTGAAAGGGTTATTTGGAAAAGGGAACATGTCCAATTTTTAGCCATTTTCAGATTTTGACATAATTATGTTATTTGCACCGAAACTCATCGTTTGGTGCGAAAACGGAACATATTCGGGCATTCCTATAGTAGTCGCACCCATGCTTGTTTCTAGTTAGATTCGAAAAGGGAACATGTACTGGATATGTTCCCTTTTCGAAATGAGAGTGACGCTAGTGGTTTTGGCTGTCAGAAGCGAGATGTCAGAGAAATGCTTTTAGTAGTCAATCATCATAAAGTTTTCAGTCCGAAGACTGGTTGGACGCGTACCTCCATCCTTTTCTATCCTGAGCTAACCTACGCATTTCCCCGAAAGTAGAACATCCTACATCCCTAACTATTTGAAAGCAGTAGTCTAATCTGGGCCTACCCCTACCTCTTTTTATTTCTTTCTGTGACTCTAGTATGTCGCGAACTAAGCCTTCGTGCCTCAGAAGGTGTCCTACCATCCTATCTCTCCTATTCACTATTGCCCAGAATTGCCCAAAAACATTAACTACGAACCTTATGTCAGTAAACTAGGTACCGATAAATGACAAGAAGATGGACAATAAAAAAAGTCTTCTAAGTCACATCCCTGCTGATAAGATGCCGTTCTACGATGAAGTAATTCAGTAGCAGGTCACTGAAGCTGAGGTACTGAGGGGCACTAAGAAGAAGATTATTAACATTACTTGGTTTTGTAAATTGATTACCTAAACAAGTATTGTTTGAATAATATGTTCATTTATTCAATAAAACATACGAAACTAGCAAAATTTCATTAAAAAATGCTAATTTGTTTCGAAAAGGGAATAAGTCCAAAATGTTTTTTCAATAAATCATAAGACATAGTGATGATTCAAAGATGTAACCTCATAGATGTATGAGTTTCGTAGGGTGAAATAACCACATAAAAATCATATTATCAAAGACTAAACTCATTTTTGTGAAATTAGTTTTTTGTCTCTCCTGTAAAATTCGAATTTCTGGAGATGTTCCCTTTTCCAAATAACCCATTCAATTCATCCTTCTATTTTATGGAGTTGTAAAATACAATTTTCAGATGTAAAAATATGTACATAATGCCAAACGTCTATTACGTTTTCATTTGCATTTTTTTTGTGTTTCTAAGTATATTAATAGCTCTACTAAAGTTTTAGATACATACGTGTCATTGCTAGTTCGAACAGTGCCCAATAATTAGTAGATATCTATTTAATAAATTTATGGTGGTACTTATACTAAATGGGAATTATTGAATTAAAGGTAGGAATAAATAAACTCTGGCAGGCTACCTTATATTTAAAGGAAATAAAATGTACGTAATGTTCTATGCATACGACTGACGATTTTGTTGGAACAAAATCCTCACGATGTATAGCCGTTGCTCATTTCTTCGTTTCTTCTGGGTCTTTTAAGTGAAATCACTGATTTAGGAACTTCTTTATTTACTCGTTCGTAGTTACTTGCGCAACTAGGGACGCAGTAGTGTGAAGGTATCTAATTAATACAAAATAAAGATACTTATAGTTATAGGTAAGTATGAATCTACTTCAAAATTTTTCCTAATAAATATAGCTGTTATAGAACATATATTAGTAAATAGGTAGGCATATTATGCTATAACAACAAAATTATACCTTTCTGAACTTTAATCTTATACATAAGAGAAAGATTTAAGTTAAAATAATCGTTTTTATAGTTATTGGACAAATTTAAAGGGGCGAATTGGTTGTGAATATCATAGTTGGCATGTGAAATTGTATGTAAGTACTCATTTTCACCTTAACATTAACGCACCACTGTCTGATGCGTACTGTGCATTTAAACGGCGGGAAGGACTTGAAGTCGGTTCGCGAAGTATGAGTCATCAGCGCTCTACGATCGAGCAGTACGGCCTGATGCTCTTGTAGGCCACGGACGAGACCGAGATTTGACAAGTCTCGGTCTCGCAAAACTTTAAAATTCTTCGGTCTCGTCTCGGTCACGTCTCGGTCTCGGCCCGAGAGTCTCGGTCTCGCGTTCAAAACATATGCAACGACTTGACTGCTATACCCACTTAATACTCATTACTTTATATTCATCTCTGCAGTCGCAATCAAATTTAATAATTATTGTAGAAAGAAAAACGAACAATGAAACACATAAAAATGACGGACTACAACACAAGTGGTTTAAAGAAGCACATTTACAGTCATGACATAAAACCTTATTTGAGGCGGAATTTTCGAAGAAATCACAACCTACCTCAATTCAAGGGCAGCAATCTATTCAAACAGGTACACACCATCATCATAAGGTTCTCAGTCCGAAGACTGGTTGGACGCGTACCTCCATTATTTTCTATCCTGAGCTAACCTACGCATTTCCCTAAAAGTAGAACATCCTACATCCCTAACTATATGCTAGCAGTAGTCTAATCTAGGCCTACCCCTACCTCTTTTTATTCCTATCTCTGACTCTAGTATGTCGCGAACTATTCCTTCGTGTCTCAGAAGGTGTCCTACCGTCCTATCTCTCCTACTCTTTATTATCTTCCATACCTTTCGCTTTTCCCCAACTCGTTCTAATACTTCCCTATTGCTAACCTTATCTATCCACGGTATCTTCATCATGCGTCTGTAGCACCACATTTCAAATGCTTCTACTTTTTCGATCCGCTTCTCCTATTGTCCAAGTTTTGCATCCGTATAATGCCGTACTCCATACATACGACTTTAAGAGTCTCTTCTCATTTCCTATTTGTATTTCAATTTTAGTTCTATTTTCACACCAGAACAAAATTTTTAATAGTATTTCTTAATTTTTTAACTATAATTATTAAGCACGATTAAGATAATATACCGGGTGTTCCAAACTAGCATAGGTAAGTTCTCCATAATCCAGCTGGAGTTGACGATACCGACTAATTTTTCAAATAAAAGTTGCATCAAATTAACTTCTGTATGTTCTAAAATTATTTTGGATTATACAGGTTGTACCGTCCGTTCTGAGTGTTGCCCAACTTCATTTTTTTAGATGGAATACCCCTGATATTATTGTTTTTTATTCCACGTTGAATTTTATTTCCAATTTGTTAACATCTTGGGTCTAACTAAATTTTACCGTTAGGAAGTTATTTGACATTTTTTAAAATTGACATTCTCAGAGCCTCCGAAAAATTAAATATTTGTGTATTTTTTCATGTTTGCAAAGAAAATCCTAATTTCAACTCTTATGCTTTTTTGTCTTCCCATGCATGCTAAAAAGAAAAAAACGAGAGTCTCGGTAAACCGAGACTCTCGTATCATTTGGTCTCGTATAGGTCTCGGTCTCGGCTTTATTAGTCTCGGTCTCGGTCTCGTAACCGAGACCGAGACGATACCGAGAGTAGTCTCGGTATCGTCAGAAGCACTAACTGGCACTAAAATGGTAATATTTTAAAACCGCCCGTGCACTCTAAACCCCATCGTGTAGTACACCATCTTCCATAAAATTTTATTGGGAATTCAAATATGTAAACAAATGTGGGGCGTTCCATTTAAAAAACCATAATTTCGGTTTGGTGTTCAGAGTGTAAACATCACCCTGTATACACCAAAATAATTTTATCAGATGCTTCGTGGGGTTCTCAACATACGTGTAAAATTTCATTTTGATACCTTGAATAGAACCAGAGATATGGGCCGACTACACACTATTGGCCCACCCTGTATAGGTACTTAAACGAAAGTCCAGTTTCCATTGAAAATATTTTTGTTTACTGACCCAAAATTTTCAAAATTGTAACTGCATTGCGTCGAGAACTAGGTGCTTTTGATATTAAGGGTTTCAGTAAATCTGTAAATCACAGGTTTTTGCTCACCAGCTGTATTAATACGCATGTACTAGTATCTAGAAAGTAGTTTATAACCTACAAAAGTGAGTAAATAATTATGCACGAAGATATTTCAGTTTTAAGAATAGTTTGCATCAGATAGATACTGTATATAAGAAATAGGAATCTACGTATTCAGTACTCAGCATGAGGAAGAGCGGAAAAGAAACTTCAACGTGCGAGCAAGAAAGAAGCTGGCAAAGCTACTAAACATATTATGTAACCGTACTAATTGTTACTAAAACATAACAAACTATGAAAAACTTCGAATGTTAAGGGTCAAAAATACATTTTACATTTATGATGTAAATGGGTGAATATTAGTAATAGCATATTGTTTAAACAATGGTAATAGGTATAGATACAAGAAACTAGGTATGGAAATACTAAATTAAAAGTTTATTCTTATCGCAGGTACGCAATATCGCTTATATGATATTTCTGTGTGCTCGGATATTGGTATGGAATATTCGCTTCTCTTTATTTATAACAAATACTTTGGTATATGTTTCACAATTTAGCTATACCATTCTCCAGTTCTTCTGTTGTGGTCTTTTAACATTTTCGTTTGCCTTATGGACGTTTTTATTTTCAATTCTACCGCGAATGTTTTCAATGTTTCCATATTGTGACCTTCGCTAACATAGTTTGAATCTTAAAAAAATGCATGACTTTCTAGATATAATAAAAAAAAATAAATCTGTAATATTGTTTCTTTTCATTATATTCTGTTTAACGAGCAGATTCAGTAAAAACTCCTCCCACAAATGAGCGCTAAATTTGAATAGAAAATTACCATTGGTAGACCGATTTTACACAGCTCTACTCCTAGATAAATAACTTGACTGAACAAAACCGATCTGTCATTTTGACGTTGTCACTGAATTTACTGTTATGCCCATTCAGTTTATAATATAGAATTTTTCAATAGGTACTTGCATTGATTAGTTCATTGAATTTTGTGAATACATTAGGAAAAATACGAATAACTGTAAGTATTAACTGATTTTGGATAAGCAAGTATTTCTTTCTCCGTCAAAAAGTTGCCAGCTGTCAGCCATAGGTCCTGTTTTTCAATTGAAGGCAAGGACCAAGGAGCGAATTTTAAATATTTATAAAGTTTATGCTCACCAAAACCCTGACAACTCTTTGGTTTACTAAACCAAGTGACAACATCAAGACCGAAAACGTCGCATTTACTGCAAAAGCGGTAGGTAATGTACTAATAATAAATAAACTTTTGACAGATATAGTATTTTTCAGATTTGTTGGCGTTTGCGCTGCCATATCCGATTATCCAAGCAACCGCCAGCAGTTCAGTAGTTTCCAAAATTTTGCTGTTGCTAGGAACCGTGACAAGCGTGTGCGCCGAGACTCTGGACACGGCATACGGCAATGAGCATTTTGACGTTTTCCCTCAAGAAATGTATTCTTTTACCCACAACATTAGCCCGTTCACACAAAAGACACCGGTTATTTTCTAGTTTGTAGTTAAATCTGCTATTGGTTATAAATGCCACAAACCTATGTCAGAAATATCCACTATTTGTTTTGTTTCTAATTTGTTATTTAAAATTTTTTCATGGAATAAATAGCATTCCTTACTTCTGTTTTAATGCTGTCAGTTACATCTTCACTTTTTAATTTTGATTTGCTGTGCCTTTTTCCGAGCGTTGCAGCAGACAAACCTCGTTTTTCCTCTCCAACTATGCGCGACACGCTGCGTAGACTTACTTTTGATGCATCGGCCAATCGCTCCTAGTCACAAGTTAAAGGCAATAGGGGACTATTATTTTCCTTCTCTCGAGAAAGTATTCAAAAATATTTCGTAAAACTTCTCGACACTGGTTAGTAAAAATATTTCCAGGCATCTTTACACCTGACAATCAAACTGACAGTTATACTTGAAAGGCAATAATTTTTAATAAATTGCTTGGTGACCACTGGATATTGCAAAATAAGCATATTAATACTGAAACCATTTTGTTTCACACAACCATAGTAAGAAAGAGTGAGATCAAATACGGAAACGTGAGAATATTCTCAGATCATCTTACGGCAGCAATTAAAATTCAACAAATCCATTTTACAAAAGGGAGAAAGACATATGAACGTAATGCGCAGATTACTGCACACACACGCCAAGATATCTGAAAAGAACTATATGTGTTATTTTGTTATACCTACAATTTTTTGAAGTAATTATTATATTTTTATTTCACATTTTTGAAATTCTCGTAACATTTATTGTTCAAGTTCTTCGACAGTTTTAAACTAGGTATTTTTGAATTCCCCAACGTCTTCTAATTTGCAGCATGTGAAGCTGACTTTTGCGCAATCTGTACTGCGCAATCAAGTCACTCCCACAAATGTCATTTACTGCATCTGTTCAATAAACAGGATATAGTTTGTTCAATTATCAAGCGAGAAGCGACTTGAAATTCTTAATACTTACGTAAAAGAAGGCTCTGCATCGATCTGTGACATTGTCAATGAAGTGAGAGTTTTCATGGTTACTTTGAACAGCTGTATCGAACATGTTTTTATTTTTCATTTCTTTATTTTGTAGATCGATTTTAAAAATTAAAATAGAAACAAAAACTTCATTGGCGTCGCAGATCGAAAGGGAACCTTCTTCTATATAAGTTTATCTAATTACAATTCACTTAAGCAAACCATATCTCAGTTATTACAAACCCCTAAAAAACATAAAACTCATAATGTAGCAAAAGAAACAAAAATGAAAATGCTACTTTACGAAACAGTCTTGGACACTGTTGGAGACATCAAATCAGAGATTCCATCAAACAGAATGACAATACTATAGGTAAACAACTAATTCCAAATTTCCTCTTCATCTCTACTGAAGTTTCGCAGTTTTTATGTGGGCGGGTCAGTCACCGAAGCGTGACGTATATTCTTCGTCAAATCACGTCTACCACATTTTTTTACGATCATTCAAAAAGTAGTTTGTTTTATGAATGAAGTCACGTAATGTAAATATCAATGTTCGTGCTTATACAACTCTTCTTGACCGCAAACGAAATAATGGTAGACAGCAGAGATTTTGGACAATTGAACGCATTCGCTGACCCTTGATGCATTTCAGAGGACACCTGAAACTTGACCGGAAGTATTTATGAGGGATAATTGCACTGGATGTGTTACGAAAATGGCGTAATTCGAGATCTTGCCGAATAATTGGGTATGCCTAATGATGTCCATCCTGACCCGTGTCTATTCTTGAGGAAAATGACCGGGAAAATGACTGGCAGAGCTCAGCTGAAAAACACATAGGTATGTGTTCTTTAATACGGATATCACACTAATAATATGCAAGAGTGATTTTAGGTTCCAGTAAACAAACTTAGCGTCACCTCTATAATCTATCGCCCATAGGGACACAGAGGTGTTACCAGTGTTACTAATTTGCCACTCAAGTTCCCTCGAGCCGAGCCGTGCCTGTCACACTTCGTCTCGCTTCACAGGTAACGTTCGCCTATTCTTCCTCTGCTTTTCTTTGCTCACTTTATTTAAACACAACCGTTCAAGCATACTTCCAGAGAATTATAGCTCGAAATATTGTTTTGATGACAAAAAGTTGATCGATTCTTGGGTGTAAACACAAGGACCGCTTCTGAAACGAGAATAAAACTCGTTGCTTGGATAAGACAAAAGAAAGGAGCTTTTTAGCGCTTTGGCTAAATAATACAGGTTTTACATAGCCAGCACAACGTTGCCATAGAAACGTATAATTTCTTCTGACAAGTAAAAATATCATCATCATCATAAGGTTCTCAGTCCGAAGACTGGTTGGACGCGTACCTCCATTCTTTTCTATCCTGAGCTAACCTACGCATTTCCCTAAAAGTAGAACATCCTACATCCCTAACTATTTGAGAGCAGTAGTCTAATCTAGGCCTACCCCTACCTCTTTTTATTCCTATCTCTGACTCTAGTATGTCACGAACTAAAACGAAGTAAAAATATAAATTTGACATTTTCTCAGTCACAGCAACCTCGATTTGCTACAATAGGAAATTCTTGATTGCCTACAGCAATAATTTGAATAATGGATTATTATTCAATTGTCATTGAATAGTGAACCTCATTATATGATGAACATACCGTGTGACAAACTTCCATGTGTACATGGGGAAATAACATGGGCAATTACATTTTTGGGGATTCCTGCTCCCCATGTGTAGTTACAGTGGTGGTAAAGGTAGCAATCGAAAGATTATTTTTTTCTGCGTATGAGGATATCAAAACTCTACAACTTTCCAATTTATTAAAGCATTAAAAGCAAAAATTACATTAATAATTTTCTAACTAAAACACAGAAATTTATCAGATTATAAATGACAACTTAATTTATTCTAATCACGGACGTCTTTGATTTTTATGGATTTTCTGAACTGTCAACATTTAAAAATGAACAAAAATATTTATTCAGTTCAAGAAAAGGTTTTCATTGTGAAAATATTTTACGGCGGCAATAGTTTGCGCGTAGTCCGTGCCTTATTTTCTGTAAAATTCAATAACGGTCCTATTCCTTCGCTGTAACAACAAATAATTTAGTAAGAAATTTGAAGGCTGGGAATCTTTCATCGAAAGAAGTTAATTTTTACTAATACATAAACTTGTTTTTTTATTTATTAGATAATTCTCATTCACATTATTATTGTCATTACATAGTTGACAATTAATTGATTACTGGTGTGGATGTTTCATTGGTGAATGCTGGTCCATAGTTTAGGGTAAATTGTATTTGTCGTCTAACCTATTAAAAAGTTTTTGGGAAAATGTTAAAGCAGTAAAATGAAATAATAAAAATTAAATTACTTTAATTTTACTGCAATTATGAAAAATTTAACAAGCGGCAACATTTATTTATTTTGCTCTAAGGAATTTTGTAATCTGGCAATTTAATACTTATTTATTTCCCAGTATCTTCAAATTTCATAACTAAATTTTTTATTGTTGTTATCGAAGGAATAGGACTGTTATTGAATTTTACAGAAAATAAGTCACGGACTACCCGCAGACTATTGCCGCCGTAAAATGTTTTCACAATGAAAACCTTTTCTTTAACTCAATAAATATTTTTGTTCATTTTGAAACCCAAATTTTAAATTGTCGATAAATAATGTTGACAGTTCAGACGAATTAGAAATTAGAATCAAGGGAGTCTTTGATTAGAATAAATTAAATTGTCATAGGTAATCTGATGAATATCCGTGTTTTAATTTGAAAATTATTAGTGTAATTTTTGCTTTTAATGCTTTAATAAATTGGAAAATTGCAGAGTTTTTGATATCCGCATACGCAGAAAAAAATAGTATTTCGATTCCTACCTTTACCACCACTGTAACTACACATGGGGAGCAGGAATCCCCAAAAATGTAATTGCCCATGTTATTTCCCCATGTACACATGGAAGTTTGTCACATGGTATAATTTAGTAGAACCAAATAAACGTTTATTATTCTGCCTTCTTCAAGACATGTTTAATCAAACACACGCAGACAAAAATTCATAAGTTACTTGATTTATAAGTAGGTACCAAAATGAATTTCCTTTTGTACCTAGGTACAAACTGCATTTCGCGGCATTTTTCTGCATGCATATACCCCAAAGAAACCGAAAGTCGTTACGAATATTATCATAAAATAAATTAAAATACACTGTCGCTCTCGATAAAAAGACGAACTAACGTACTTCTCAACAAAGCACAGGAAGGAGGAGGTGCACCAGTGTAAACCGAGAAGAAAACAAGTGAACGTTGCTCCATTTAAGTTTTCTTTGATCGTTTGAGAGTTCTCATGACACAAAAAACCTTCTAAGAATTCAGCAAGTTCGGGTAATCCTTAAATGGATCACAGATTCTATAAATTTACTCAATTTTACACCATCTTTGCTGATATGTCAATGTATATATGTACTTACATACTTATTAAAGTGAAATAAGATATTATAATGATAATTATTATTATTATCCACGATCATAGATTGCTAATAAACTGTCGACGTAAGTAGGGCCTACAAAAACTTCTCTGCGCCGTTGTTTTGTATAACCAGCTGAAGTCATTTTAGTAATCATTCTGCAAGAATTATTCCCATCAAAACACTTCCAACAATGTGCTCAACAATCGTAAATTCGTCGTCCCATCAAAAGAAACGAATAAACGTCGGCAATTTCTCCTAAACACATCGCTGAAGAGGTCTATTAATATTTGTAAAGGACCATATTTTAAACCAATTTGACCATATTAAAAGCAATTGATTCGAAATCTATTGGGTACCAGAAAACATCTGGAGAAAACCGTATATCACTTCTCTGTTAGAAACGTTGAAAAATCTTTTGCTAATTGTTCGAACCCGACCTTTTATCCATTCATACACCTCTGCTTGGAATCCGTCAATGTGTTCAATGGACTGCCCTTTTTGTCATTTGCTCACGCAACCGTAAAGTACAACACTGAATCTGCAGAAGTGCTGCCTGCGATCGGTTCTCGACCGTCAGTAGCGTAGTCAGAAAATGAGTTTACGTTGCGTTGGAGTTAAGGATACCTTTACAGACGAAAATTTTGAAAATGAAATAGAGAAAAATTTAAGAAGATAAATCAAGAAATATGGATGATTATTTGTTGCATCTAACGCAAAATTGTAAATACAATGATTGAATAACTGTTGAAAAAGAGGAAATTATAATAATAGCAGTTTATACAATAAAAGATCTAATGATACAATCAAATAGAGGAAAGGGTGCAAATGTGGAAACATGAGGGTAATGTGGAAATGTCAAGTATTTCGACTGCAGAGAGCTTCACTCTAGCGGCGATTGCAGTAAATACTCTCGTTCCTATTCGTCACGGCGCAGTACTAGGAATCAGTCGGGCATTGTAGTTAATGGTGTTGCGTCGATTTCCGTTTCTTGATTTTCGTGAAGTTTTTGGAGGTAAATTTGTGGTATTATTTAGTCTAACTTATCATAGAGGTAGCGTAATGCGTATAAGAGTATTGGGAAAGGAAGTTATAGGGAAGGTATTGTTGTATTTCAATGAATTATTAGCTAACGTTTTCTTGACTTAACTCGTAAAATCCAGTTTGGGTAAAGTGCGAGTAACTTGTACGCCACTGGAGAACCTCCCCTCTCAGAGATCCCTAAGCTTAATAACCGGTGAAGTTTAAAATACACCATAAAGTGCAAGTACTGCAACAGGTAAAAGGAGGAGTCTTAAAAGAGGGGATAAAAAAACATCTTAAGAAGAGGAGGAAACCTAAAAGATCAACAATTCATCAGAAGATACGCGTGGCGAGTGGACCTATACTTATTAGTAAGTGCAGTGTAACAATCAATCGGATATCAGCACCCGGCCAGAACATCAATAAATAATAATTTCCTGTTATTTTTTTCTAAAATGAAGAGTGAATACAAGAAAACTGGCAGCGTATCGGAGAGTCGCAAGGTTTGTTGAAACTTTCAAATTTTTTTTTATTTTATTTATCTTTCGCAAGATATGAGCGGTTTCTTGATTTTACGTTACGATCTTCCTTGGTCATCTTCAACCTTATTTTCTTAAATAATGAAGCAGAAATTTTATTGCAGCGTTTAATAAAACATTGTGTCCTCTATTTCCTTATTGTACGCACCCTGTATTTGTTTTTTGTTTGTTTCAGATAAGAAAGCCGCTTATGGAAAAGAAACGCCGGGCCCGAATCAACGACAGTTTGGAAACCCTGAAACAAATTCTGCTAGAATCCAAAACCACACTCAAAGAATCCACAGTAAAGAAAAACGGACAGCGAACAGCCAAATTAGAAAAAGCCGACATTCTTGAAATGACCGTCAGTTACCTCCAGCACCTCCACGAAAAACTTGCCCAGTCAAAAATGGACTCACAAAAAACTTGCAATAATCAGCCAACGAAAACTGAAAAAGAAGAAATACAAATTCGGCCGGCGGATAGTTCTTGCGAAAGTTTGAAAATTGGTGTTACTTTAGTACCGACGAGGTTGGATAATGGCGAAATTGCCTTTATTGTGCCTGCGAAAATTCGCCAAGAGCCACTGACACATAAAGAATATTGCCGGGAAAAACGTTCGGTTAAAATGAATGTGATGGAAAATGTTTGGAGGCCCTGGTGCGGGGTTTAATGAGAAATGGAACTAAGATTTTGTTATAATCTTTGTTAACAGTCTGTGATATAGAGTATTAAAATGTACATAGGTAATTTAATAAACTGTAAAAAGTATATATTTTTGTGTATTCATTCAACGTGGATATTCCAGGAGAAATTGTTAATATCATTTTAACCATATATGTATAATCACATGTTGTTCCCTGTACGGAGGTTAAAAAAGTACTGTCAAAATTTTTGTGACGTATAGTACTCAGATTCACCATAATAAGTTAAAAAGTTCGGATAAACATTTGACCTAAAACGTAGTCCAAGGTTATTAACAAACCCTTAAAGGGGTTTAGATGAAATTGATTTTTTTCCATTAATTGAACAACAGACAATATTTTGAGCATTTATTTAGTTTTTCAGACTAAATACGATGCGCTTGTTCATTCTTGATTAAGATATTTGGCGTCTCTTGTGGGGGAAGGCAAGAGGGTGCCATCCCATAACTTTTTAACTTTTTAACTTATTTTGATGAGCACTAAATGCTGCTGAAATTTTCGACAGTATGCACCCTGTATATGCCATTTATAAGCCAGACCGCACGTTCCTGGAATTGTCATTTGCTGCTTAGAAGAGGCTGGTATCCGACGTCTCCCATGACCATAGTTAATAGTCCAAACATGAACCCAACTCCAATTGAACAAGTGTGGAACTTTCTTGGCCAAAGAGCAATATGTCATTAGCCTTGACCAGAGACTTTGAATGAGCTGCACAGGTGACTACAAAAAGAATGGGACCAAATACTGCCAGAGTACATTGCCACCCTCATTCAAAGAATACAACGTCGTTTGAGGGAGGTCTTTATAGTTTCTAGTTTGTGGTGGTAACACCCGTTATTAATTTTCTCTTGCGAGTTATTTTTTTCTGCGAGTGTTACTTACATATTTCTAAAATTTTCGTGTAAGGCAAAATTATTTCTTATTATTTGTTCAAATCTTCGGAAGCATTATTAAATTATCGTTAATTATTTTGGTACATCAGATTGGTTACCATCTGCAGTCATCATACAAAAAAAGTGTTTAGTATTCTCTATCGAGATGCAAAATATATTTATTATAATTTATTACTGACAACAATCAAACAGCTGTTCTTAAAATTTTGTTTTTTAATGTTTATTGGCGTTTTCCTTTATATTACGGTTATCGCCTTTATAAGAATCAGAGATATATGGTTGGATTTAATCAGTATGATGTCTATTGTAGTGGTAATACAGGACATAAGTGCCTCCGTCAAACGTCAGATTTTCATTCCAAACAAAACAAAAGCACTTGCCATTCGACGTTTATCGATATTATTTACAACGTGTTACTAGTTTTTGCAATTTAATTATAGAAGTTTTGCAGTGAAAACAGTTTATTTTCAATTTGTGTATTGGGCTTACGTGTAAAAACTTGGAAACCACTGTAATAGGCAGGTTCGGTAATTTTCAAATTTCATTAAAATTGATAGAGTTTATTATACTGAAGGCAGTTATGTTGTTAATTTTTGTTTAAAAAAAATCCTTCGCCTGTGAAGCCGTTGCAAAGTTTTCCGTCGGTGCGAGGCTAGAAATCGTACCTTGCAGCGAGAGTAGGACGCGTGACGTCAGAACTTAGTATAACGTACAAGTCCCAACTTCAGCGCGCAGCAGTCCCATAAGTATTATGCATATGCATGTGTAGTTAAATTGTTAAATATTATTAACTGGTTCTAACTGGTGTTTTCTGTTTTGTACCCAGACTAATACATCGTACAGCACACCAATAAAAGGGAAAATGTGGTTCGTTGGAGCCAGAAGGAAAATCGGTCAGCATTATCGATATTTTCGCGAGTTAGTTTATCATTGCAAAAGTTTATAAAATTATCGGCTGCCCCATTGCAGCCACTCTAAATAAAATCGAACATAATGTAATTTATCGACAGTTTTCTGGGACCCTTTGGTACTTGGTAACGTGTTACGGTTAACATAATTTGAAACAGGATGCTAGGAGCATGACGGAGCCAAATACTGAATCGCCGTAGCGTTCCCTCCCTGAACTAAAAAAGGAAATTTTATTAACTATTTTACAATAATAATTAAATAGTACGTCATCATAAAGTTCTCTTTTGAAGACTGGTAGGGCGCGTACCTCCATCCTTTCCCTGAGCTAGCCTACGCATTTCCGTAAAAGTAGAACATTCTACATCCCCAACTATTTGAGAGCAGTAGTCTAATCTGCTCCAACCTCTACTTCTTTATTCCTATCTCTGACTCTAGTATGTCGCGAACTATTCCTTTGTGTCTCAGAAGGTGTCCTAGCATCCTGCGATCCTATCCCCTATTCTTTACTGTCTTCCATACTTTTCTCTTTTCCCCAACTCTTTCTAATTCCTCTTTATTGCTAACTTGTCTATCCACGGTATCTTCAACACCCGTCTGTAGCATCACATTTCAAACGCTTCTACTCTTTTTCAATCCGCTTCTCCCATTGTCCAAGTTTCGCACTCATAGGTATAATTTCGTACTCCATACATGTGTCTTTAAGAGTCTCTTCCGAGTTTCTACATTAACCGTTCCAGAATATAGCAGTTGTTTCTTTTTGTTAAACAAGTACCTAGTACCTACGTAGCGTAGAAGTAAGCAGGTATCTACAATCTACATACCTACTTATACTGAATTATAAAAGGCATGTACAGTTAATAAATTGTTGACTTTGTTTTACTTATACCGGTCTGCCTTTACACTACTGTTTTGAGGTTGAATGAAATTGGGGTTAGATGCAAGAATCACACACAATTTCCACATTTACAGGGACATTTACCTACCTACTACATAAATATGGCAAATTATGTGAATCGGACTTTTGATACCCTTGTTGCATCATTATATCGATTATGTTGTCTTTGTTTTGTTTCCTTGACACCTTACTTTAAAAATTCACGCTGGAAATAGTCCCAATAAGTATGTTATGAGATAGGTACCGCTTCACGGGCACTTCGAGAGAAGTGGGAGGAGCGCCTTACGAATCTTATTTTTCTCCGAACCTCCCTATTATATTTCAGAGGTTAGGTTAAAACGTCAGAAAGCACGTGGTTTTGTTTGGAATGAAAATCTGACGTTTGTGACGCGCCACTTATGTCATCCATTCTTAGATGGGCGCTCTGGGCTTCCCCACCATCCCATCTACTACATGGTACTACTTACTACAAGGTACCCAGTGGGTTTCTTCTCGAATATCACATAATAAACACGATACACGATTATTTTTAAGTATAATTTAGAATTCACGACGTTTTAACTTAAGTACATGAACTTATAATTATTTCATCGAGGCAAGCGATCTTAAACGCGACTACTTCTCTCAAGTGCTAAACACCCTGTGTCCCGTGCCTAACTAACTCTCCCCGCGTCTCTCTAGCCTGGAACTTAACCTCTTCTGAACCTACTTTTGTTTTTATTAGTCTACGTTCCAGTGGGGGTGAATAGTGCCCAATACAGTCTGTACCAAAAGTAACCCATTGAAATAAATTGGTAGTTCTAAAGGCTGATTTCCTAATAATGAGGATTACAACAACAAAGACTAAAATTAGCTAACTTAATAACTTGAATGTCTTCAGTATTTACCAATGAGATAAATTCTTTTAATTCTAACAAAGTTCATCGTATGGGTCTATGGTTCTTTTGTATATACCACTGCATATTGTCCAGCCAACTTACCTTGTCTAGAGCGGCAAGGGAGATGAAATCAGCTAGATGCTGTCGAGTTATAAAATCCACAGATGTTGCGTCGATAAATTGGCAATTAATACAACTTTTAAATAAATTAATGCTTACTTATTTAGATTGTCAAGAACATAGTAAATAAAATAAATAAAGAGCATTTCATTCTAAATAATAATGAGGAGTAAATAAAAAAGTGGATACACTATACTTACTTGAATCATGAAGTCAAATTTTTGCTAAAATCTCCAAACTCCTAAACAAAAAGAAAATACTAGAAATAAAACAAAGTTACCACGGAATGACAGTGTATTATCACTAATAATTACATATGTTTTAGGAAATACATATAAATATAAGTTATAAATATAATGGTATAAAATACTACAAAAAAAATAAGTACTTTTAAGTACAAAGCTCACTGGCTACGTCACAGAAGACACAAACTTTCTTTAAATAAATAAATTAATAAGGCCTTATTTGTATCATTTCGCTAGGCTACTAAATAAAAAAACAGAAAAAAAACATTAACTAACAAATCAGCGTAAACGTGTGTCCTAAGCTTGTCCGTTTTCTTTAGTATTTTTTTTATTTTCGTAAATGGTTTGCAGAGGTACATGAAGAAGCTCTATTAATCTTGTGTAATGAGGCTCTGAAAACAAACCCCAACATTCGTCAATATTTCAGACCACGACACATTTCTCTAGAAGTTATTTTATTGCTGGAATAAACCCTTACCGGTCTCCGCAGAAACTAAGCCGTGCCTAATAAGAAAATCTAAAATAACGGGAGCGCCGGTAGTTTTATAATCCGGCCCGCACATACGTTCCAAGCAATCACTTGCGGGAAGCAACTCGAATTTTTCCACTTCTCCATCGGCATTCACAGGTACAAAATTAAGGGGCAACTCTAAGTCATAAACATACTCTGTGTTTGGAAATAAGCCCCTCTCTGATTCAAAAAAGAAACTGAAAAAAATCAACGCATTAACTTATTATTAATACTATTAATTTAGGGCGTTTCATATTATATATTTTATTTTTGCAGAATCAGTGAAAAATTGGGCATTATAAGATTATAACTGTCTTTTTTTCAGTTTTGATTCATATAATACTTTTCTATTTTTATCATTTGAATGCAAATAAATAACGTTAACGAACATCAAAACGCCGAACGCATATAAAAATTTCCGAAATGTTTCAAATAAAAAATAAAACCATCTTAAAAATGTATCAATTACCTACTTTATTTTTATTAAGCTGCAATATTTCCATCTCAAATTTTGAATCTATTTCAAAATTTATTTACTAGTTTATTTACACAAATTTTAGATATAGATTACCTCGAATAAAGAAAGAAATGGAAATACCTCAAAGTAGAAGACAGAGAATTTTGAAATTAATTCGGAGGATGGCAGAGATGGGAGGAGATAATGACATAGAAATATCAGGGTACAATGTGCATAGAAGAGATAGACCTGATCGCATTGGAGGTGGTGTTGCAATTTATGCAAAAAGAGAACTGATGATGGATGAACAATTAGTTAGCGATGCAGTGGAACAGGTCTGGGTCGGGATCACTTGCAGTGGACTGAGGACAGTGGTCGGGGCTGTGTATATTCCTTATCAGCTGCCCTTGTGCCAACTTGGGATATTGGAGGAACTCTTTGCTGACTTAGTGCCAGTTTCAGACTATTTTCTTTGTTTGGGTGATTTTAACATAAATCTTCTCTCTGATGGTCCAGTATCTCGGCACTTTTTGGACATTCTTCAGACATTCACTCTGGAACAGATTATTACGGAACCAACTCGTATAACGGAACAAAGTAGTACACTTATTGATTTAATTATTACAAACTATAGGAATAAGATCATGTCAACAGGAATTAAAGAATTCTCTGAGTTGAATATTGATCACAGCCCAGTATATTGCGAAATTAATGTGGAGAAGCCGACTTTTGTGCCAGAAGAAAGAAAAGTGAGAGACATTTCTAAAATAAATCTGGAAAAATTTTATAATGACGCCGAGAAAGCAAACTGGAGCGATGTCTACTTCACTGTTGACATTGATAAAAAACTTGAAATTTTCAACGCAATCGTATTTCCTTGTATGATCAACATGCACCATTTAAACTTGTGAAGGTTCGTCCTAGGCGGAGGAAGCTGCCTTACATCACATTCGCCATTAAATGTCTAATAAAGGAAAGAGATAAGGCCAAAATTGAATATTTAAGGAAGAAAAACGAAGTAACCAGAAAGTTTTATAATGACATGAGAAAGACGGTAAGACAAGCAATAGAGAGAGAAAGGGAGGCCTATTACAAAAGTAGATTGCAAGGGAATACACAGGCACGTACTTGGAGTGAGGCGAAAAGGTTGGGTTTTTGGAGTAGGAAAAATGGGCAGGTACCAGAGACTTTAGCGGATTGCGAAAAATCAGTCACTTCTTTCAAACATCTGTGCCTCAGGTGTCAGTTAATCCGGTTCTTCTACATGAGTTTAAATGTGGAAAATTTAAGTATTACTCAGAATTTGCATTTACTATGGCTAATCCTGACGAAATAAAATAGGTTTTGCTTCAGATCAAATCTGCGGCGGTTGGCATAGACGGTGTCTCAGCATGCATGTTACGATTGCTGCTCCCTTTTTGTTTGTTGCCTTTGACACATATTATAAATGTATCTCTTGAGATTGGCATTGTTCCAAGTGTATGGAAGTCTGCTATAATACACCCGATACCAAAGAACAATAAGCCTGCTGTGTTGGGGGATTTGAGGCTGATATCAATTCTTCCCGTGGGATCCAAATTACTGGAAAAGATTGTTAATTTCCAACTGGCTTACCATCTTCAGCGATATAATGTGCTGCCTAATAACCAGTCAGGCTTTCGCAGCGGATACAGTACAGCAACAGCATTGTTAGTTTGATGATATTGTTACAGCAAGAGATAGGGGTATGGTGACAATAATGGTTTTGATTGATATGTCAAAAGCTTTTGATACTGTAAATTTTGAATTGTTGCTGGCAAAGTTGGGGTATTATGGCGCCAGTGCTGTAGAGGGTTGTGCATTTCTCGTCTCGATTCTCGCCGAGATCGAGAGTGAATGAAAATCTCGGGTGCGAGACCGAGACGAGAACTGTCCAATGAAATCGAGATCAAGACCGAGAGTCAATTGCACGAGATCGAGACTCTCGCTCGAGAAATCGTCGAGAGTCTCGATTTCTCGACATTATTTTTTTGGTCAATGTTATTTTTCTGTATTTTTGTCAAGAATAATATGTGATAATTAATAATACTAAACTAAACCGTTATGTGAGAAAATTATATTTATTTTTTAAAGCAAAATAAAAGAGCTTCTAGAAAATAAACTTAAAATAAAATCGTAGTAACTGCATAATTAATATCCTCGTTAATATCACAACAAAAATACTTTTTGGAAAATAATAAATTGATAAAAATAATGTAGAAACAGTGCGAAAAATTTCCAACGGATGCAAATAGGTAAGTGTCATTTTGTTAGATTTTGTAAAATATAATAAATTGTGAAGTTTTCCCTTGATTACTTTTTCGCAATAACTCAGTTTTACTTAATCATTGCGTATTTCAGTCACTAAAACACAAGAAACGTTGATTTAAACAAGATATATGTACAATACATACATTTCAGTACAAAAACAATACATTACAGAACAACTCAAAAAACAAAACTTAATCCAATATTTACGGATCGCGTGTGGTTTTACTAATAGAGATGGACAAATAAAAACCCTTGCCACAATATTTTAGGACATTTAAGTGTACTAAATACGTATTTCGGCAGCTAAGGTGCCATCATCAGTAGTCTACGAGCTACGAGATTGTGTAGCTGTACTAAATACGTATTTTGGCATCTTTGCTGGCGAAATGCGTATTTAGTACAACTAAATTTTGTGAAATAATATTGTGGTAAGGGCTTTTATTTTTTAATTTTTAAAACTGCATCCGCTTATAGAAACTTTTACAAAGGTATCTTATTTTAAAATCCAAACTTAACACAATATTCAATCGTTCAATCGCGAAAAAGAAAAGGTAAGTATTTTGTTGCAACCTGTGGTTCACTTAATAAGAACAGATCTGCGTCATTAGGCCCAAAAATGTTCTTCAATTCATAATTAGGAGGGTGGTATTTTGATTGGATAAGACGTTCAGTTAAAAAATGTTTTGAATATGTATTTGTATTCCGGACATTTTTTATTTCAATATTCTGCGTTCTAAAAACGTTCCCGAGCCCAAACAAACTGTTCCAAATGCGGTCCTGACACGAAAACTGCTGGTGCCGCGTCGTGCGATACACCACCCCCTTATCGCAGGCGAAAATCGACCGTATGGTACTTGGCTTCCAAAGTAAAAAGGATACCACCTACCTCTTAATAAATTCGAGATCGAGAACCGAGAGTCTCGAGGCGAGACGAGATTTTCGCAGTCGAGAGTTATTCGAGATCAAGACGAGACCGAAGAGGTTCGAGAATTTTCGAGATCGAGACGAGAGTGGGCCAACTCTCGCCGAGATCTCGATCTCGTCCAACCCTGGTGCTGTAGCACTCAAATGGTTCACAAGCTATATTAAGCAGAGAACATGTACAACTAGGATAAATATGGAAGGTTCAATAAGATATTCTGAGCAGCTGGTGTTAACTTCTGGTGTCCCGCAGGGTTCTGTGCTTGGCCCTGTTCTTTTTAACATGGTTACTGCGGATTTGCCGGATATTGTTGGGAGTGGAACTTTGTATTTATATGCGGATGATGTGCAGTATTTACACTCATTCCCAGTAGGGGAAATAGAGGTGGCGCTTGCTTCTGTGAATGCAGAGATTGGTGCTGTGGCAGAATGGTGTGATGGGAGTGGGTTGACTGTGAATCCAGCAAAGACCCAGGTGATAGTTTTTGGTTCGGGAAAGACAGTTTCTTATGTCAAGTCATGGGGGCATGTTGTGTTGGGTGATACGGAGCTGCCATATACAGGATGCATTAGTAATTTGGGATTGCGAATGGATGAACAACTCTCATTTAATGAGCACGTGAAATGTAAGTTTCAGAATGCCTTTGCTAAGCTAAAGTGTTTGTATCAGTTGAAGAACATTCTGCCAACTAGTGCGAAGATTACTTTTGTAGAATCATTGGTATTATCATTATTCAATTATTGTGACTCTGTCTATGCACCGTTCTTAACCGAGAAAAATAAAAGTATGATTCAACGAGTACAAAATGCTTCTGTGCGTTACTGTTTAGGGCAGTGGTTCCCAAAGTTTTTTTGTCACGCCTCCCTACTGTCTAAAATGAAAATGCCCACGCCCCCCATTGGCACAAACTAGACTCTAGCTCTAGCTGCTAGAGAGTTAGAGCTAGACCGAGAGCTAGACTCTAGCAGTCTAGCATGTACCACGTACCTACTTATAAAATACAACAAGGTAAAACATGTTTTAAAAAAACAACCTTTAATCAAATGTTTTGTCTAAAAATAATATTTTCCGTTTCTCGCTCGCGCCCCCCTTTACATTTTATCGCGCCTCCCTAGTGGGGCGCGCCCCCCACTTTGAAAACCAATGGTTTAGGGCTACCAAGAAGAGAGAGAACAAGTGAACATATGAAAAATGAAGAAGAGAGAGAACAAGTGAACATATGAAAAACATTGGATGGTTGAGGATGAACGAGAGGATGCAACTTCATGTTGTGTACAGTGTCTTCCTTAGGGGGTGCCTGAGTATTTATATCGAAGATTAAAGATTAGGAGTGATGTACATATTAGAGACACTCGTTACAATCAACAATTTGACGTTCCTGCACATAAGACTAAACTATTTGAGAGTGGCTTTTCTTATATTGCACCAAAAATTCTGAATACTAATAATGGAAAAGAAATTGGTAGTATTAATGCTTTAAAAAAATCTGTAAAGTGCAAGCTTTGATGTGTGCAATCTATGTTAATATTAATATTATGTACTTCATGGACGCCTGCCACAATGCTGTTGTGCAATCAGATTGTTGGGGCTGTTATATTTTGTTATTTTTGGGTTTTGTGGATATTTATATATTTGTGTATATTTCTGGAAATTTATTATTATTTTTTGTCGATTTTTCTGGTGTGAGGGAAAGTTGAAAATCATCCACTGGATGAACTTTTCCTTTTATACATTCAAAGTTCTCAAAAGTTCTTGGTTGTTTTATACACTTCTAATTATAACTTGAAACTGCAAATAATTTCTTGAATGTTTAATAAACTACTATTATTATTATTATTATCTATTGCTTGATTGGTCCAGTCCGTTACACCTAGCCTCCTCAAATCGTCCTCAACACAAGATATCCAGCTCCTTCTTGGCCTTCCCTTGCAGTTACTGCCCTCTGGCTCCCCCTTCTGCATCTTCCTTGGAATTCTTGTATCTTCCATTCTAGCTACATGTCCGAGCCATCTCAATCTGGACTGCACAACAACATTTACAATGTTCGGTTCCTTGAAGATTTCTTCCAGTTCCCGATTTGTCCTACGTCTCCACTGATCTTCTTCCTTAACACCTCCAAAAATGCGTCTCAACATTCGCCTTTCCCAAATGAGCAGCCTATTTCTATCCTCCTGTCGAAGTACCCACGTTTCACTACCAAAGAGTACTACTGGTCTTATTATGGTTTTATAAATCTTCACTTTTGTTTTCCTGGATATGCTTTTGGAGAAAATTATCTTATTCAAACTTGCTGCCGATCTTATACCCAACACCATTCGTCTTCCAATTTCTTTCCCACTATCACTATTGTTTGTTAATTCCACTCCCAAATATGTGATGGATTGTTTCTGGGTGAACTCATATGATTTCGTGCCTGCTATGTTATTTATCCGTAGGTTCTGCCAGTTGTCTATCGCTCCTCTACCAAACACCACGTAATATGATTTCGATTCGTTTATCTTCAGGCCAAAATCACCTGCCACATGCTCAAGCTGCCCAGTCAATACTTTCAATGTTTCCCTTATTCTGCACATTATAACATCATCCGCATAAGCCAGTACCTGGTATGGATGATCGAAGATGCAGTTGTCAGATACCAGCTTGCTTTTTCTTATTACTTGTTCCAGAACAATATTAAACAGTGTTGGGGCTACTGGGTCACCTTGCCGTAGTCCTTGAAGTATTTCAAAATTTCTCGAAGCTCTTCCGTGGATCCTGATCACACTACTAGTGTCAGTCATTGTCATCTCCACCAGCTTTATATTTTTTTCGGGGAACTCCAGTTCTTTCAACGTTTCAATAACTTTTTTCCTTAACACCATGTCATGTGCTTGTTTGAAATCTATAAAAAGGGCATGGATCGTTATATTCTTTCTCCAACATTTTTCCTGTGCTTGTTTTATTGTAAATATCTGGTCTATCACCGACCTATTAGTGCGGAAACCACATTGGTATTCGCCCAATATCTTTTCAGCAATGTCTTTTAGTCTGTCATTAATTAATGTCGCAAGTATTTTATATGTCACATTTAACACTGATATTGGTCGGTAGTTCTCACATTCTAGTTTATCTCCCTTTTTATAAATTGGATGTATAACTGCTTTATTCCAATCTAAGGGCATCCTTCCATGTCTCCATATCTGTTGTACCAGATTAAATACTCTTTTTTGTAATTGCGCACTTCCATTTTTAATTAATTCAGCTTCTATCCCATCTATTCCAGGACTTTTGTTATTCATCAGTTTTCTTAATTCGTTATTAAACTCGTCCACTGTTGGTTCCAATACTTCAATTCCATCCACATTAACTGCTGGAGATCGCTCAGGAACATCGTAGTTTTCAGTACTATTCATGGTTGCTTCAAAATATTCAGCCCATCTTTCCAATACCTGGTCCTCCCCACACACCATATACCCATTTTTATCCTTACACATCCATGTCCTAACTGGGAAACCCTTTTTAATATTCTATATTTCTTTATAGAACATTCTGGTATTGCTTTTCTTATAATTTAATTCCATACGATGAAGTTGTCCATGTTGGTATTCAACTTTTTTATTTTTGCATATTTTTTTGGCCCTTCTACCAATCTCTTTATAAGCATCCTTTGTGGCTTCTGTGTCTTCTGTCAACATTTTCATTCTAGCCTTCCTTCTTTCTTCCAACCATCTTCTACATTCTTCATCAAACCAGTGTGTATTCATCTTTTTAGGTACTTGTTTCAAGTGCATTTGAGCCGCTCTACGGACGGTGTCTTTTATTACATCCCATTCCTTCTGTATTTCATTCTTATCCAATTCGTTGTTTACTAATTCTTCAGTTTCTCTCATATACAGCAACCTTTTTTCAGTATCTTGAAGCTGGGAGCAATCCCAAAATTTTCCATCTAGTTTCGTTCTTGAAAGCGTATTTTGTGGGACGTCTTGTTTCATTTTTATCCTCACCAGGAAATGCTCTGAGTCTACATCTATGTGTCTACAGCTTCTAATATCCATTATACACCCAAAATGTTTTGCTTCTACCAAGACATGGTCTATCTGGTTAATGGTTCTTCCATCAGGACTCCTCCATGTACCCTTGTGTATCAATTTGTGTTCCAAGAAAGTTGCCTTAATTCGTAAATCCTTTTCAGCTGCAAAGTGTAACAACCGTAGTCCATTGTCGTTTGTTGTAATATGCAAACTGTGATTGCCTGCATATGGTTTGCAGAAATCTCCTTTCTCCTTTCTAACAATAAAACCCACTCCCAATCTATTCTGATCTCCACCGCTGTTGAATATCGTGTATCCCCCCACATCCATAATCTGTTTATCTTTAATATTTGTTTCTTGAACTGCGATAATATCTATATTATGTTTACTAATTTCGCCTAATACATGTTTCAGAGCTTCTTCCTTGTTCATCCCTTGCAATTTACATGTAGCCAACATAAATTCTCCCACCAACCTCTTAATACCAAATCGTTTCCGTGTTACCACTGCATATGTCAAATCCTTTTCTGTCACTACTTGTCCGTCCGTTAGTGTGTTTGTTATTGGTTTTTTGAAGGCCCAGGTTGTTCGTCTGCCTTTGCTTTTAGTAGCCTCTTCCCTTTTTGATCCCATTTACATACCTCATTATCCACTATCAGTTTCTGATATCCAATCCGAACTTGGTGACCATCCTTTCTTTTTATTTCTGCTTCGTGTTTCACTCTTTCTTGTATCTCTCTTTCATCCCTCGTCAGGTCATTCTCAATAACAATCTTTGTACCACTCAATTTATTCTTTGCATTCATTACTTCCATCTTTCCCTCCCAGTCCAGCATTCTTACCAAAATTGCTCTCTTAGTTTTATCTCTACCTATTCCGAAAACTTCCCGGATTTTTGGCTTAATTTGCAGTTTATTACCCATCAATTCCTTCACTTTTCCCCTTATATCGTTCTCCTGTGGGTGTATTCCCTTTATTACTATGTTCAGCTTCTTTTTCTCTCTCTCCCCCCTCTCCATTTGCTCTTCTAATCCTGCAATAATTCTATTCTCCAGTAAAACCTTCTCTTCCTTCCATTGAAGAATTAACGGATGAATTTTGGTTTACCACTTCTTGCTCTAACTCATCAAATAGCAGCGGAGGGGGAAGGGGGACGATTGATTGTGGAGATGCTTGTAACTTCGGTTTGATACAACCGAATTTAGCAAACTTAGTCTCGTTGAAAAGAGCTATCTTCCTTTAATGAGATACTTTTATAATTTAAGTCATTTTTATTCTGTAGTGATCGCCAGAGGGCGTTGTTTGAAAGATCAGCAAACTTTTCAGATTTTCTTGAAAATTTTAAATGGGACGGTATAATAATTATAAATATTTAATCATTTTGTCTACAGAAAGTCATAAAATAGAGAGTACTTAAAAGTCATGTGATTTATTTATCTCGACATTCCACTTGAATTTTTGCCACAAAATACTTTTATCAATTTACTACATTCTGATCGAAAAATCATTAATAGCATTCCTTCCTTACACGATGCAAATATGTTGTTAGAAATGCGTTCTCACTTATCACATTAACCGTTATTATTAAATAAGGTATTAAGTAACTGATAAGCACTACTGGTATATTGTATACTTCCTCTGTCATGAAGATAAGGCGGCCTTCCTTATTTATACAATAAAGGTGCGATAATACCTACCTTCATTATTACGACAAAAAAAATGGACTAATCAAATTAGGACAGAAATATTAACAGCTCAATTAAAACTTAAAATAGCCATGTATAAAGTCTGCACTTACGATACGCTCCCACTGCTAACTAAATTATTTAATAATTCTACTGGAACAGATGCCTCTTCCGCTGCCTCCTTTATGGCCGTTTCTAATATACCTTGTCCCACTGAAAGCCCACCAGAAACCATGTTGTCCCACTTCCCTAAAATTACTCCAAATCAATTAACAAAAAAAAATATGTGACTAATTCCCAAGCTAGAAAAAAGGGTTTATTAAAATTTGCTTCGCTGTTATGTACATGCACTTTTATTGATTTTGGTTTTATCTTCCATCATTCCGATTATCAGGATTTAATAAATTTTAGGTGTTCGAAAAAAAAATTAATTACCGGGCCATGTTTGCTTAGTCGGAGATCGTTGTTGGAGCCAAATGCAAATCCCTAATTTCGGATGTTTAACATAACCATTAATATCTACTCCGTAATTGCGAATACCAAATAAACAAGTTGCAGATCTATCCATTTTGAGGAGACTTTTCGTCCAAAATTGCGTTTTAACTTCGTAACACTACAAACCACATTTATAGAAATTCGGGTGAATTAATACACTGCGACTCCAAAGCTAACACATAATCGTAAGAAGCAAATTGTTCCCAATCTAAATGTGCTCTAGTATCAGTAAAATATGAAAACATAAAAAAACAACAAAGTTTTCAGTCCCTAAAAGTAGAACATACTACATCCCTAACTATTTGAGAGCAGTAGTCTAATCTGGGCCTACTCCTACCTCTTTTTATTCCTATCTCTGACTCAGTGGCGGCTCCTCAATAAGTGCGCTCGTGCGCGCGCACTGCCTACAAAAAACTGCTTTTAACCTAAAAAATTACTTCGCGTACTACCAATAAGTAGTACGCGAAGTAATTTTTTATTTTTTATTTAATCATGGATTTCTACCAAATAGTGAAAAGTGAAAATATTAACTGCTTTTAACCTTTTTTTGATAAGGTTCAAATTAAAGTTTAAAACTTTTTGAATCTCCAGCGTTTAGATAATAAATAGTATGCGCGCCAAGCATCCCGCGTCGTCAGTTTCAAAATACCTAGCAGAGAATACACGTGCAAATGTGCAAATACATCCAACCGTCTGGCGTTCGAGTGTAGCGTCTGGCGTGTTGAAACTGTGAGCTTTTGGGTGTGGTGCTCGTACATTCGATATGGGAGCGAGATCGGCAAAACTCGGCAAGACGTGGGAAAATTCGTCATATATGCTTTTAGTTTAGCTCGTATTCGTGTGCCTTTTCAGTACACACTTGGAAGTTGAAGCTTGCGGTTGTGCTAAGCATATGCATAATATAATACGTGAATCGGTACTTCTGCGGCGTTGTTTTTTTGTTTACCATATTTAAGTTTGAGATAGCTCCTGGCTTTGCTTATAACTTGAGTAATTAGCTATATTATCGTGTTCATTATTTTTAAATATTGAAATTTCCAGTGGTTTAGTTTGTGGTGGGGGCGCGTGTTATGTAGTGATAGCAGCATAAATTCCATTGACAATATTATTAAAATTAACTTTTTATTATTGGACTTGAGCACAAAAATTGAAATAAAACGGTTAGGTAGGCCGACACCGGTTTTAAAAGTTAAAACTAAATCAAACTTGTGCGAAGAAAAAGGAAGGTCGGTCTTTCACCAGGCATTTCACCAGCGACATTTACAAACGAAACAAATGGATATGTGGATGTACGGTAAGGAATTCTCTTTTTTGTTTTCAATGCCTGTTATTTTTTACTCCAAATATGGATAAGAATTGGAGTAGTATAGGCGTTACTGACTTGAACCATTTGCATGAAAAAATAAGAAAGCATGAAGTGTCCAAAGCTCACTTGCAAGCTAGTACAGAATTTGCGTTCCAGATTCAAGTGAACACTTAAATATTGCGGAGTGAACTTTAACAAAGTGGTCGCCTGATTTTTGCATTTTTCAATATTATTATTGTGTTGTAATACTTCATTCAGTTAAAAGTGAATATGGTTTCTAAATATATGTATAATACAAACTTTTGACGAAAAACTTGAAATAAAACGAAATTGACGTCCTAAGCCTGAGCGAATTATCAAATACTTTTCGAAAGGTCGCGGTAAAAGTTGTGTGCGAAAGTTTAACCTTTTGGATTTGGGATTTTCGTCAAATATTGTGGTGAGTGAAATTTCTTGTTTTAAAATGGCTTCTAAAGCACGTCATAAAAAAATACGGGGAGAAACCGCCAGACCCCCCCCCCCAATCCCTGAACGGTGATTTCATTCCAGAGCACTGCCAAGTTCTAAAGTCACGAGCCGCCACTGCTCTGACTCTAGTACGTCGCGAACTAAGTCTTCGTGCCTCAGAAGGTATTCTACCATCCTATCTCTTCTATTCCTTACTGTCTTCCATAAATTTCGATTTTTCCAACTCTTTCTAATACCTCTCTGTTGCCAACCTTATCTATCCACAGTATCTTCATCATGCGTCTATAGCACCACATTTCAAATACTTCAAATTTTTTCCTATCCGCTTCTCCTATTGTCCAAGTATAGCACCCGTACAATGCCGTACTCCATACATACGTCGTCCCGGTCCCCTCCAGACCCTTTCACGTCGATAATCACTCACTAACCCAATTTTTGTCTCATCAGAAAAAATGATATTGCGCCACTGGGATAAAAGCCAGCCCCTATATTCCTGTGCCCATTGGAGACGTGCGGCTATGTGTCGAGGAAGTAACCTGGGTACCTTTTGAGGTCTCCTAGATCTTAAATTTGCAGAATGGAGTCTCTTTCTTATTGTGGTTTTTGAGATTCCTCTTCGGTAAGTCATTCAAAAATGGCGGTGGTTACGACAAACAACATTGCCCGTTTCGAGATACAAATTCACGATTCACCTTATCGAAGTCCGTGGGATATTAAGGCGATTTGAGATTTGATGTGTGGATAAATTTCGGCATGTAAATTTATTTTCTTTCAAAATTCAGCTGGATGTTGTACAGGATCAGGACACTTTGTTCAATTGGGCCGATTTCTCTAATAGGAGTTCGTGGATTTTCGATAATAGTCTGCATTACCTGAAGCTGACGTTCTTCTACAGTAACCCAAGGTTTACGAAGAACTTTATAGTATATTTTACAACAAGAGATGAAAATAATGCTTTTTTCTTGAGATGGGAATTTGCCCACAAGCGAAGCGAGTTGGGCAATCTCACGTATTTCATGTTGGGGTGTGCATGATTCACTGTATTCACTTTCCGAGCCCATAATAATCATTTAAAATGCTATTAAATTATAAACGAACCATCACAATGTAAATTATCAATCGTTTGTTGCAGGCTACTATATGAAAGTGTTTCTTTTATCTATTATTAAAACTATAAATTTGACATTTTCATTTTCACTAGAGATGAAAATATTTTCATCTTTTGAGTAAAGAAATGTCACTTTCATATAGAGCAGACAGTTGAAAAATTGCTATTTATTTCAACTACGAAATTTCCGAAAAGTTGGCCTACTTTTTTACTTTTAAATCATTTATAGTCCTGTGCTTCTGTGAGTATTTACCTGCCGCGAAGCCAATAGAAATTCATTTAACACTGACCCTGCTACTGCATTCTTATACATGACAGACTATGGGCCAGTTTTTCAAATAACGCAGACTTAAGTCTGACACCTGCTTCATTGCTATGATACAACCAATCAGAAAGCAGGTATCATAGCAACGAAACCGGTATCATAGCAACGAAGCCTGTATCATAGCAACGAAGCCGGTATCATAGCAACGAAGCCGTTATCATAGCAACGAAACCGGTATATGTCAAAAAGTCCACTTCTGAAGGCCCTCTTTCTATTTTTTAACAGTTTCTCTAGTACCTGTTACACACCTGTGTCTATCTCAAATTATTCCCACTGCCCCTCCATTGTATTCTCTGGTAGTCTTTGTTATTTTTTGCAGTATTTTACTGGTGGTTTTTGGTATTCTCTGGTAATTTTAATGGTTACCTTTAGTATTCAGATCTGTAGTCTTTCATAATCTTATAGGATTTCCGATTTGCTATTCTCTGGTAGTCTTGAGAAGGCTAGACCCTCAAACCAGTCTAATTATTTTAAAAAGTGTGCCCCAGCTCTTTTTCCCCTTTTTGTTTAAAAATATACAATGTATCGGTTGTTGACCTTCTCGCTATGGTACCTACTATTTGTGCATCATATTATAAAGTAAGTTATTATTTTGTATCTTGTGTTTAACACAACAATTCACCCGCCTCCTTTTTCGTGTAGAAAAATTGACATCCCTATTTTCTGTTCTTTGGACATCTTCTATACCTCGTTCTATACCTTCTCTATGAACTGTTTTGAACACAATTGCTTTCTAATTTTGATTATTTTGCTTCCGGTAATACGATTTTCGCTTTAAATTTAAATTCAACTTATGCAATTTATAGAACTAGAACTATGTGTCAATCTTGAAGAGCAGTGTATAAACTTTAGCTTACAAGGTTATTTTAGAAAATTGAAATACGAACCTCATCTCGCCAACCTTTTAGCGTAATGAAAACGTTCTTAGCACGTAAGTCCCGCAAGACTTGATTAACCCTAAAACTGCGCTCTTCATAATCTCTAAATGCTGGGTTTAGTTCGACAGAATCAGGATTTACGAGAAAAATCTGAAAAATTACCACACGTGTAAAACTTTTTGCCGAGAGGCTTCTTCATCGATCACTTACATACTAGACAAAAAAATGAATATTTCAATAAGTCAAGTCTCAATTTCTTATCATGCATACGAGATTATGCATAAAAAACACATAAACCCGAAACACTATGATAAGAAACCATTTTAGGAGTGCCAATTGGTACATATATTAAAAATGTACAGCTCATATAACAAACTAGTCATAATTGTATATACCTCTGGGTATTGAAGTAATTGTTTCATAACATCTTCTCTCACCAAACCAACTTGAAATCCCTCAATAATAAACGGTTTACAGTTGGTCTTGTTCAAGCCTAAAACATTAAAATGAGTTTTTTGGACACCAACCAGGGTGTAGCAAAGATCAATATCATGGTAAATTAACCTATTTCGGCGGAGTTGCGTGTTAAAATAATAAATATCGGCATAATATGATAAAAAGACACGATTATAATTACCTGTTAAGTAGAAACAGTTAAATTTTTCAACTAATTTCAGCAGCTTTGACATCCTTAACTCACCATCATCAACTTTCGACTGACACTTCCTTCTTCGTTTGACAAATGATGCCATGAAAAGAAACCAAAACAACTACAACATTGGAAATCACTAAAGTGACGATAGCCGGCAACGGAATCAAATTGCCCCTTAGCACAGGAGCCGACTTTTAAGTTTTAAATCGCTATGGGGTCAAGGGGCAAGACCTTTCTTCATCCAACTGGGGAGTTTAATTACTGCGCCAATGTTTTGGAGGGTTACGTAAGCTTATAAAGAATTTTTAGCAGTGTCAGCGAATAATATTAACCAGCTGCAAGCGAACGCGCATAAGACCCTCTTCCCTACCCATTTTGGATAAGCGTCATGATACAAGACATCACAGTCATGGATAAACCTCAATTAGAGATTACTGAAAGAATTAGGGAAGAGCCGATCTTTGACTTGCACTTGGAGTGTTACCAAAATTTGAGCAGATTTGGTACCAAACAAAGTGGTGAAACCAGGTTACTGTTTAGAATTCGCGAAATTTAAGTCAAAATAAGGAAAGCAATGTTTGTAATAATGCAATTCGTCATATCATTTTAAGAATTTTCGTCCACATTTCGGCGTAAAAAGACTAAAAAATTTAGGTTGCGCCCCTTTTTTGGTGCCAAACGGTAACACAAACATCTGCTTTGTTACTCCTCCTCTGGTCGGCGCCTACGGTCTACGAAAAATAATGTCATTTTATAGTGACTTATAGGAATTTTTCTTTATTTTCAGAATATATACAAAAGATTTCGGTCCGGTTTTTCAAAGAAATCAACACCGGATTAAGTCTGACACTGGCTTCGTTGCTATGATCCCGACTTTCTGATTGGTTGAATCACAGCAACGAAGCCGGTGTCAGATTTAATCCGGTGTTGGTTTCTTTGAAAAACCGGGCCTAATGATATGTCAGAAAACCCAATGATTTTATAAAATCACTGAGAAAACCTGGCAATGAACTTTGACATTTGGCAGTAAACCACTGGAGCCGGTTTAGAGGGAAAAAAGCGTATTTGAAGTAGCCAAAAATTGGCCTATTTGACAAGGTATCTAAGAGTCATTTGAAAAAATCCTTTAAAATTAATTTTAAATCTATTATTATTATTATTAAATGCTAAAATGAAAAATTATTTAGAAAATTAGTGTTAATATGATAAAAATAATTAATTTTAAAAATGAAAAATTCTTATTAGAGATGGATTCTTAGCCACTGCCTGGCGTCACGTCAACGTTACGTCAAACTTGTGTTGCCTGCGTCTGTGACGTGTCTAGATTTTCATAGGTTATATTGTTGGAAAAACCAATTTATTGATTATTGTTAAGGGTTTGGAAAATGAGTTCTTTCAAAAGAGACAAAAAAGAGGAAGAGGATGGTATGCTCTTTTAATTTAATGTAAACATTTTTGGGAATAATTTGAACCATTCTAGGCGGCAGCAACCCCTTTCAAAACATTGAAAAAACTACTGTGTTGCAAGAAGCAAGAACTTTTAATGACACTCCAGTGAATCCAAAGAAATGTACTCATATACTGACCAAGATTTTATACCTTTTGAACCAAGTACGAGACTATAAAAGTTAACTCGCCCACAAAAGTTTTAAACATATTTCATTTCTTATAGGGCGAACAGTTGGGTTCTACTGAAGCTACTGAAGCCTTTTTCGCAATGACTAAACTGTTCCAATCCCGTGATGTGATTTTGCGTCGAATGGTATACCTTGGCATTAAAGAATTAAGTTCTGTCGCAGACGATGTTATTATCGTCACTTCAAGTCTCACAAAAGACATGACAGGCAAAGAAGATTTATACAGAGCTGCTGCAATAAGAGCTTTATGTAGTATTACTGATGTTACGATGCTTCAGGCTATTGAACGTTACATGAAGCAGGCTATCGTGGATAGAAATCCTGCCGTTAGTTCAGCTGCACTTGTCAGTGCTTTACATTTAACTAAAATTGCTTCGGATGTTGTAAAACGCTGGGTGAATGAAGCTCAAGAGGCCGTCAACAGTGACAAGTAAGTTTTTTTTGTAATTTTTGTTCTCTCGAGAAGTTTGGAAAACCACGCTTGATTTTCAGTATTATGGTGCAGTATCATGCTCTTGGTGTTCTGTACCATATAAGGAAATCTGACCGATTGGCTGTAACCAAGTTAGTGGCCAAATTGACTAGAATGTCTTTGAAGTCTCCATATGCAGTATGTATGTTGGTAAGAATCGTTTTTCTTTATTATAACTTACCTATGCTTGAGCTAATTGTATGTACATATTTCTTAGTTTGCACGAATACCCTCAAACGAATAAAAGCGTATTTTATCCAATCCTTTCCTGATGTTTTGCCACCATCCAGTTCACGCCCTCGTCAAGGACTTGCTCTGTAGTTCAATGCCTGTCGGGGTATTTGCCCGAGGAGTAGTTGTTGGAGCAAGTTCGGTTCGAATTTTAATTTTATTTATCCAATCCCGCTTTATTATTATACTAATAATTTGCATTTCATTGCATTTTTATAAGAAAAATATACTTGGCTGACTATTTTTGTTCGTACTGTTTGGTTTACCGTATAACAGTCTTAATCTGGGAAATCTAAGTTTTTGATTTATGTATGTATAAATTTGTGTTACCTCTAGATTCGAATAACTGCTAAACTGTTAGAAGAAGAAGATACAGGCAATGATTCTCCTCATTTTGAGTTCATTGAGTCTTGTTTGAGACACAAATCTGAGATGGTAGTCTACGAAGCTGCCCATGCTATCGTTAATTTGCGTAGGACCACTAGTCGCGAATTAGCACCGGCCATCAGTGTTCTACAGCTGTCTTGTAGTTCACCGAAACCTGCCACGAGATTTGCTGCTGTTAGAACTTTGAATCAGGTCGCGATATCTCACCCAGCGGCTGTTACTGCTTGCAATTTGGATCTTGAGAATTTGATTACGGATTCTAATCGGTCGATTGCTACGCTTGCAATCACTACCCTTCTTAAAACTGGTGCTGAGTCTTCTGTAGACAGGCTAATGAAACAAATAGCGAGTTTCGTCTCGGAAATTAGCGATGAATTTAAAATAGTAGTGGTGCAAGCGATAAGAGCTTTGGCTCAAAAATTTCCAAGGAAACACAGTGTTTTGATGAATTTCTTGTCCGCTATGTTGAGAGACGAAGGCGGTTTGGAATATAAAGCTTCTATCGCCGATACAATTATCACTATTATTGAGGACAACCCCGAAGCTAAGGAAACAGGCTTGGCTCACTTGTGCGAATTTATTGAAGATTGCGAACACACTTCACTGGCTGTGAGGATTCTCCATTTGTTGGGAAAAGAAGGGCCTCGTACCAAACAGCCTTCAAGGTTTGTAGTGTTTGTGTTTGATTTTTTGGTACATTTTTATGATAGGTACTATCAGCAGCAAAAGTCGTGTTCAATTCCAAATGCCATAACCAATTAAGTTCTGAGGTAACGCACCCTTACGAGTTGGTCGCCGGTGACTAAACCCCTCACTCAATACATTCAATAAAATTACAATTACAATAAAACAGAACTGAAAATGTTACCGACCGACTTCCTTTATCATTGCTGATTTTAAATGCATCGCAAATTCAAAGTATTGAGATTGGATAACGAAATATTACATCGCTTATGGGGGGTGGTGGGGCTGACGAAAACATAGCAACGTCTGGTATAAACGATTCGCGTCGCAATCTGGAACACCACTTATACTGATGATGGTACATAACATTAAATGCTTGTACCTACGGTATTGTATTTAAACATCAGGTATTTTTGTGCAGTAAAAACAATAAATGAAATACATAGTACAAAGTTGATCAATAAAAAGATAAATGTTCAGTAATTACATTTTCAGAAGAAATTTAAGAGATAAGTTTTTCATGTCAGGGCGGAAATTAGTCAAAAAACTTTTTAGAAATTGGTTCTGTTCTATTTTAAAAAAGAAACAAAATGGGACTTCAGAAAGATGATACTGATTTTATATTTGAATACTTAAATATTCATAAAAATGTAATAAAAGTTTTCAGTCCAAAAAACGCATAAAAATTAATACATACAGTCAAATGCACTCTAGTGAGGCGGGTTTGTCCGTTGATCGAAGATAAACTTGGCTATTTCCATTTCACTCAACTTTGATTGTAAATCAAATTATTTAAAAAAAACTTATGTCAAATAAAACACTTAAAACTAAGGTTTTAAGTGATACCAAAAAAATTGAAGTAAGAAATGTTATTTATAATTTATATGAAGCAAAAGCGAATGTTACTCTAGTAGGTTTACAAGAAACCTTAAGCAAAAAGGGTGTTTTGGAAATTCGATTACAGTCCTTGTCAAAATTAATGAATATACTGGGTTTTCGATATAAAAAAGATTGCAATAGGAGATTCCTCTGTGAACAGCCGCACATAGTTCACCAGAGAGTTAAATTTTTAAAGAAATATGCCGAAAATCTTAATTCAAAATTTAGAAAAGTGATTTTTTGGACGAGACGTGGATATTTTCGAACGGCAGCGGGTCAAAGTCTTGGCAAGATGGTTCGGTGAAGTCCAAGGGGTGGCTCACTGCAGGAATCTGGTGTACACACGGTTGGTATTCTCCAGGAATCTTTAGGAATACCAAGAATCCTCAAGATTCTTAGGGAATCTTCAGAATCCTTAAAGAATCCGCAGAATCCCTCAGAATATTCAGATTATTCGGTATTCTTCAGGAATCCTATATATATTTTCGGAATCTTTGAGAATCTTTTGGGAATCCCAGGAATCTCAGGGAATCTTCAGAATCCTTAAAGAATCCACAGAATCCTTTGGAATCTTCAGATTATTCGGTATTCTTCAGGAATCCTATGTATATTTTTGGATTATTTAGGAATCCGTTGGAAATCTGATGCAGTAGGCATGCGAATATCACCCCCTCTGCCTTTTCCGTATCATAACGACATCAACCGATTTTGACCGATAACCTATCCGTTTCGGGTAGTTGTTAATGTGCGCTGCGCAAAGTTTAGTTTAGTTTTCCGTAGCAACTGGCAGATATAATTGTGAACTTAGAGTGCAAAATTAAAGCCATCCGTAGCTTAACGGTAAGTACAGAATACAGAAACTTTTATCGTGCAATGCAATGTTCGTATGTTCGTGTCGCTAAAAAAGCAGCATTGGTTGTAGCTACCAACCGCCTTTTGATTCGCTTTTTGAAGTATCTATTGTAGAGTGAGATATAATTTTTCATATTTCTGTTTATTTGTTCAGCAAATATCTGATTTCTTGAATAAAAACGACTCTCTCTGTCCGGAGCAATTTGGTTTCAGGGAGGGAAGGAGTGTAGTTGATGCCATCCAGAAGTTGGTCACCTATATCTATGAAGCATTTGATGATTGCGAAGTCTGTCTGGTTGAATTTTGTGACCTGAGCAAAGCTTTTGATAGTATGCCCCACGATATCTTTTTGGAAAAACTAGAATTTTACGGTATCAGAGGAGTGGCAAAAAATCTAATTAAATCATACTTTACAAATAGAACTCAAATAGTATCTCAAGATGGCCTACTCAGCACTCCGCATAACATTACGGCAGGCATAGCACAGGGCTCACTGATAGGGCCCATATTTTTCCTCCTCTTTATAAACGACCTACCCCTTAATATGGACTGCCATACAGTGCTCTTTGCTGATGATACCACATTTGCAGTCCGTGGGAGAGATGGAGTCCAACTGGATCAAAAGTTAGTACTTGCTAAACAAAATGCCCTAAATTGGTTTGCCTCTAATAGTTTAGTATTGAATGAGAATAAGTCCAAAACAATGAAATTTAGCACAAACCGAAGAAACCCGTCAATCGACAGTTCAAAATTTCTTGGCATACACTTGGATTCTAAACTAACCTACCAACAACATGTTCAAGAAACCAGTAAAAAGCTATCTAGAACAGTATATGCAATCAGACGCATAAGACGACTGGTAGATGAGGACACAGCAAGAGCAGTGTACTTTGCTCTATTCCAGTCGATTTTGACCTACGGAATACTGATATGGGGCCACACTGCACATTTACATGAGCTCTTCGTAATCCAGAAGAGGGCTATTAGGTCTATTGTGGGAGCACCCTTAGATGCGCACTGCAAACCAATATTTGTGGACCAAAAAATTCTCACTTTGTTCTCCCTATATGTACTTACCTGTTTGGTTTATGCCCACGAAAACAAACATCAATTTCAAAGTTACATTGATATACATAACCACAATACGAGAAACAAAAGCCACTTTGTAATACCTTACCACAGGGTTAACTGTGCCCAACAGGGAACAAATTATTTATGTATTAAAATGTATAATAAACTTCCACAACATATAAAGGACCTTAATCTGAAGAAATTCAAATCAGTGTTAAAAGACTATCTAGTTGAAAAAGTGTTTTACAGTTTAACTGACTTTTATAACTCGTCTCTGGACGATCTCAAATCTTACAAATCTGATCTACTGTAGATCTAAATTATCACACCTCTGTGTACTTATTTATAAAATCCATCTTTAGATGTTCTGACGTGTCATGTATTTTGATGTTGAATAAATTTGATTTGATTTGATTTGATTTGATTATCTGAAATCTGGGGTTTAAATTAGAAATTAAAAAATAACAAAAATTATTTTAAGCAATGCCAGGTGCTCTTAAATTTTGTGAAATGAAAAAATGGAAATATGGAAACAGGCTAGGTGTTACTTGGAAATTACATGCAGGGACATTTGTATTTCAGTGTAGAAAAAAGAATGAGTCCGCATATTTTGAAACATTTTTAGCTATCTTTTTTTGCTTTCTTAGGTAATATAGGAGTAAAAATGGGCGAACGAATTGAAAAAGACCATGAAATAGATCAAAATAAAGATTTCTTGACAGATATGGAGGAAAAATTAAGATGTTCATTGCCTAAGAAACTGAAGAAAATATTAGAATTAGAATATTAGAATTCGTTGGAAACAATGAAAAATGACTTACATGCCCCGGCCATAGTTTTTAATCCTCTACCTAATCGTGCTGAAAAGAATTGCATCCGAATTGATCAATTTTCGACCAATTAGGATGTAGTATTTCAGCCTTGCTAGACTCAGGATTAAAAACTAGAGCAGGGACATGCAAGTCGGTTTTCATTATTTCATGTCGTTTCCAAGTTTTAGGCGAAGAATCTTAGGAAAATCATTGGTATTCTCTGAGAATCCTAAGAATGTTTAATATTCTTCAAGAATACTTCAGAATTCGAAAGAAATTTTAGGAATCTTACAAACTTTTAGTATTCCTCGGAATCCCAAGAATCTTTAGTATTCCTCAAGAATCTCTTGTATTTTTCAGGAATATTTCAGAATCCCAGATTATTACGAAAAACATATTGGAGATGGTTTATGTTTCGATCAAGTAGAAACAGTTTCAGAACCCTGCCCACATATCAGTCCCCTGGATCACGTTTTTAAAAACGTTGCCATAAATTGAGAATCTTCTTTAAATCACATATCTCAAGAATATTGGGAAAAGTCGGTGAATCACACAGAAAACCTTATTTTGAACTGGTGGTGTCGGGAACAGTTATTATAACTTCATTAGGAGATGAAACAAGTTCATCTGATGAGAGTGATCAATTTAGTGACTAGTGATTATATTTTATATTCTTAACAATTCATATTTAATTCATTGCGCAATATAAATTTTATTAAATTGTAATATTCGCATAATAAAAAAATTGTTTCTACATATTACCAAATTTAAATTATCCAAGTAATTATACCTACCTATAATAAACCTTTTATTTCATATAATATAGATCCAAAATATTACGGTTTTAGTGTTTTATATTTGAAGTTTCTTGGCCAAATTTTCAAAAAAGAAGTTGGCGGTTATTGCTTGACATCGCCATTTTCATGTCCGTAACATTTTTGTGAACTCTGTATAAGTTGATTTGATTCATTTATTCAGATCTGCCCCACTAGACTGCATTTGACTACAGCAAATTTGGATAAAAATTATATGTGCTATGGGAATTTGGGGACAAGCAGAATTTTTATAGAAGTTGTCCTCTATAACCCAATCTGGGGGACATACTGTACACTGAAGACTATTATTTGCTTCATTCTAGATACATCAGGTTCATTTACAACAGAGTCATTTTGGAAAACCCAACAGTGCGGGCAGCTGCAGTAGCAGCCATGGCCCAGTTTGGAGCCACCTGCCCTGATCTACTAGAAAACATCCAAGTTTTATTAGCGCGTTGTCAGATGGACTCTGACGATGAGGTTAGAGACCGTGCCACGTATTACAGCAATATTTTAAAGAAACAAGACAAGACTCTTTACAACCAATACATAATTGAGCCACTACAGGTATTTAAAAATTAAACTCGGTATTAAATGATATTTAGGTGGGGTATTTTATAGGTTTCTATTCCAGCCCTTGAGAGAGCGCTAAAAGAGTACATTCAAAATGGCACGGAAGAGCCGTTCGATATGAAATCGGTACCTTTATCAGCGGTCAAAGAATCTGAAGATAATCTGCTATTAACGCAAAAAACTGAAGGAATGTTGGTCAGCACTGGTCCTGCTAGACCACCTCCAGTATCCCGTGAAGAAAATTACGCTGAAAAACTCAGCGCCATCCCTGGAATTCAAATGTTGGGTCCTTTATTCCGTTCTTCAGATATTGTAGAGTTAACTGAATCTGAAACTGAATACGTCGTGCGTTGTATCAAGCACTGTTACACACAACATATTGTTTTGCAGTTCGATTGTTTGAATACTCTGAGCGATCAGTTATTGGAGAATGTTAGGGTACAAGTTGAGCCCAGTGAAGGATACGTGATTGTAAATGATGTGGTTTGTCCGAAAATAGCGTATAATGAAACGGGAACTTCGTACATTATTCTTCAGTTCCCACCTGATTTGCAAAGTACTGTAGGGACATTCGGGACGGTTTTGAAGTTCACTGTTAAAGATTGCGACCCTACCACTGGATTGCCGGACAGTGATGAAGGTTATGATGACGAGTACATGTTGGAAGATTTGGAGATAACTTTGGGTGATCAAGTACAACGTGTAAGTAAAACAAGCTGGCTGCTTGCGTGGGAAGACATCGCCAGTAAGTATATCGAAAAGGAAGACACTTATTCTTTGAGCAACTTCCATTCTCTTGAGGAAGCCGTGAAAAATATCGTTAATTTCCTCGGCTTACAACCTGCCGATCGCTCTGATAAGGTAGCCGAAGGAAAGACTACGCATACCTTATTACTCGCCGGTACGTTTAATTTTATGAGTTTCTTTATGGTTTCGTGATTTCAATTTATTCATAGGGGTTTTCCGAGGGGGAATTGACGTTATGGTTAGAGCTAAACTTGCTTTATCTGATGGAATTACCATGCAACTTACGGTCAGGGCTCCAGATGAAGAAGTAGCAGAATTAGTTACATCTGCGGTAGGTTAATTGCCTATTTTTGGTATCGATTTTAATATTTTATGGTATTATCTGTGTTAAATATAAATAATAAAATTTTAGAACACTAATCTTTTAATACCTAATTATTCCGATACAAAATGATCATGTTTCAAAAACACAAATACAATAAAAACGCTAATGGAACTGTTACAGTATATACTGATTTTCTTGAACTTTGGCAATTTCATCTTTAAACTGTGATATCGTCTCTTTTGCCAACTTTAACCTGTTTTTTAAAACATTGATTTCCATCCTTACTTTCTGCCTTGCTTCCGCGATAACTTTTGCTGTTTTATCTTTCTTCTCCTCAACTTGAAACAAACAAAAATTAAATGATCGGCTTCCAAAAATTTATGGAAATGAGTTAGCAATTTCAAAGCTGGGGCAAACTGAAATATTACCATATAAATCAGGAAGGGATACCAGGAACGTATGTTGTGGTGTATCATTCACCTAGTGAAAGCAATGGTGACTTTATTAGCTCTTTTGAGACATGGTTTGACGACTAGGGCTGTTAATCCCGGGATCTCGGAACCCGGGATCCCGGCGATCCCACCTGATTTGTAAATAATAATAATAATAATAATATTTATTGGAAAGTAACAAATTACAATGAAGTAACAAATTACAGCCAATTGGAGAAATTCAGTTACACTGATTTTCAATTTCTCCCCATCACAGTACAAAAAGCAAAAATAAGAATACAACTCAAAAACAATAAGCATCCCTGCCCCCACCCTCCCAATCCCTGCACCTTAGTATAGGCTGCATAGTCCTACCGTAATGCCGACTCCTGCTCTAACATTAACAAGCTTTTCAAATTAGTTTTAAATGTACTGATTTTTCCACTAGATTCAAAAACCTGACTGAACCGATTAAGCAATGCAGGTCCCACATATGCGAAGCATCCCTCATATTTAGTAGTCCTGTGCTGCGGTATAGTGAAGACCAGGTCCACACCACGCAAGTTCACACTGTGCACTTTAGATCTCTTTATTAAAAAGTCTAACAGGTACTCTGGTTCCTGTGTTGTGAGAACTTTAAAAAGGCTCGAAGCAATTGCCAAAATATAGTGGTTCTCCATATTGATTATTTTCTTATTCACTAAGTGTGGTGATATATGTTCTCTTCTTTGCAGTCCATAAGATATTCTCATGCAAGTATTTTGGATCTTCTGTAATTTTTTCTTGTATGCATTTGTGAGAAACGGATAATAAACTCCCATGCAATATGTAATACAAGGTAAAATCCACATGTTGCAAGCAAAAAATTTAGTGTCACAGTTTATTGTATTCCTAAACTGATACAAACTCTTCAGTTGGAGATATGCATGACTGATCAGCTTGTTTACATGCTTTTCAAAATTTAAGTTGCTGTCAAAAGTAACTCCTAGGTTTCTCACTTCATTCTCTTCAATTATTATGGAACCGTTTATCCTCAAATCCAATGTTTTCAAACCCAATGCCCGTTCACGTTTTCTCTCGGGACCTATAAGTAGAGCTTTTGATTTTGCTGGGTTTATCGACAGACTATTGGCCTGGGACCATTCAGAAACCGCAGAAAGATCTTCATTTATTTCCATAATAGCATCATCAATCTTATCTGGTGTAAAGCTTTTCAGCAGCTGAGTGTCATCAGCAAAGAGATGAATGATACAGCGCTTGACAACAAAAGGGAGATCAGCAGTGTAAACAATAAACAAAATAGGACCCAACACGCTCCCCTGCGGAACCCCCCTATCCACAATCTTTGGCTGTGACTTTATTCCGTTAATCTCAACATACTGTTCTCGGTCCTGAAGGTAATTTCGAAACCATTTCAATACTGTTCCTCGCAGTCCGATGTTTTTCAATTTTGCCAATAGTAATTCATGATTCACGAGATCAAAGGCCTTACTGTAGTCAAGAAGCACCACATAACAGATTTCTCCTCTGTCTAGTGCGTTGCAGATGTCAGTCACAATTTTTAAGAGGGCCGTTACGGTGCTGTGGTTTCTTCTAAATCCTGACTGTACTAAGGGCAAACACTTGTTCTCATTTAAATAATGTAGCAGCCTTGATGCAATTGCCTTTTCTAATATTTTAGAGTAAGCGGGTAATATGTTTATAGGTCTTAGATCTGAATATGTTGATGCATTCATTTTTTTAGGCAATGGTTTTACCACCGATGTCTTCCAAGCTTGAGGAACGACCCCTCTAGTTAGGGAAGTGTTTATAATATTTGCCAGTACATCTTCGCAATGGTTATGTATCATGCGTATCATTGTAACATTAATTCCGTCAGATCCAAATGCATTACTCCTCAAGGTCTTAAGAATATCATTAATCTCCTCTACAGAAACCGGATCAAATGCTGTAAATTCACTCTGGATGGCACAACTGTTATACCTGTTCATAGTATCATCAGTAATCACCTGTGCTTGGCACGCATGGAGAAAATAGTTGTTAATCTCTTCAGGCCTACATAACTCTTGCGGAATTTCTATAATATTTTTCCTATAGATACCCCATTGCTGTAGTTTTTTCCATAACATCTTTGGGCAAGTTTTACATTTACGCAATTCCCTTTCGTAGTATATCCGTTTTTCATTTTCTATTGCAGTATTTACCATATTTCTAATAGAAGCATAATTCCTTCGATCATCAACACTCCTTGTCCACATGTATTTACTGCGAGCTCTTCTCTTCAACCTCAACATTTCTTTAATGCAGTCTGTAACGTAGGGTCTATATTGTCGCCTCATATACACTGTCTTCAAATACCGAAAGAACAGCATTTATGAAGAAATCAACTTTATTGTTGATGTCTTCTTCTTCCTTTATATAAATCCAATTAATAATAGACAAGTCTTGTAAAAAGTTATTCATGTCAATGTGTTTAAAGTCACGGAACGTTGCTAATTTAGGTTCTGGTTTTTTTGTTGTAAGATCACAATCACAGTAAACCAACTCATGATCTGAGATGTTGGAAGCATCCATCGTCCCAGAAGACACAACTTCCACCTCTCCATTTACAAAAATGACATCGATCAAACTTTCAGAATTTTCTGTAATTCTAGTGGGATCCCTAAGCACTTGCTTAAAGTCAAAACACTCCATAAGTGTGTATAATGTATTTCTGTCCACACCATCACTCAGCAAGTTAACATTCAAGTCGCCACTAATAATAAGACAATCTGTTCTACTGCCTATGTCCAAGATGATCGTTTCCAAGACCTCCAGGGCAGAGTAGTGTATGTTTGGGGGTCTGTAAATAACCCCAATACCAACTTTCTTGTTTGCAATGGTGGCCAATATCCAGATGTATTCGATGCCATTAGCTTCAGTGCTATCAGTATTATAGCTTTCAAATAGGATATTTTTCCGTATATACAGACCAACACCCCCTCCACGTCCCTCTCTGTCACACCGAAGAAATTTAAATTCTTGTAATGTCAAAACGTCTGACGGTACATCAGGTGTTAACCAGGTTTCTGTGAGACCAATAATATGGAATGAGTTTTCCTCCACAAGAGTGACAAAGTCCGCAAACGATGACATTAACGACCTCACATTTAAATGGGATATTCTTAATTGTCTCAGACTATCAAGCGGTGCATCATCCAGTTGATGGTGAACATGCCTTTTCATAAAAAATGTGCAGGTTCACTGCTGTAGTCAATCATAGCTCTGAATTGTTCGGCTTTTTTTTGGTATACAGGGCACTTTATGTCCCTTGCCGAGTGAGCTGTATCAATATCTAATTTCAAACGTTCTGCTAATTTTGTACAGTTCACACATTTAAGAGTCTGTGATTTACAGTTTTTCAAGTCATGATTTTCTGAGCACATAGGACATATCACTTTGTTTCCTTTACAAGAGTCTGCTTTATGATTGAAGGCATTGCATTTATAAAACCTATTTAGATTTATGTCCTCATGTACAAAGCACCTGTCCCACCCAATATTAAGTTTGCCTTGGGACATTATTCTGGTAAAATTTTTTCCGTCCACCTCTATCTTAACATTATATCTGACACCATATTTAGACTTCTGCTGGTAGGTATGAACAATTTTCACATACATATTGTCTGGCAGAAAGTCATTCTGCTTTTTTAGACATTCTATGAAGACAGGCTCTCCCAACTTTTCGCTCAATCCCATGACATTCACAACAGGTACACGTTTCTTAAACTGTTTCGCTTCATAGTTCATTCCCAACTTGTTTTCCACCTCTATCCTCAGTTTATCCACCTCCTCCAAGTTCTTGCATTCCACAACTACACCTCCCTTGGAAACACCGCGTATGTCCTTCACTGCTATTTTAGTTGGGTCTATCTGCTGTTTCACTGTTTCTTTAGTTATATTTGAATTCTGGGCTGCCGTCTTAGGTCTAATAACTACTGCTTCTCTATTTAGGTCCTGCTTCTTCAAAATCTCACTGTACTTTGGAACATTATTTATGCTCACCGGTTCTCTCTGTGTTGTCGATGTTATTGACTTTCTGCTCTGACACCAGCCAATGAAACACTTATCAATGATTCCAGATCCTCCAGTTTCTTAAACAATCTGTCAATCTCACCATCAGACTTACGATTCCCACCACAGTCCGGATCACGACATCGAAATTTCAATACGCGCTTTTTCAGTTGCATACACTTCACTTCAGACGCAGTTATTCCAGTGCAGTTATTGCAGATCCAGTTGTCACAATCATCACATCTGTATCCCAACGAACTTTCCTCATCCGCAGTACAAGTAATGCAGGTCCTCATGCTGACATCCCCTAACCTGAATTTCAATTGAAGATGAAAAAGAAAACAAATCGGCCCAAAATTCTCAAAGTTTCTGCCCCGTTGCCCTCAGCAACCACTGTTGCATCAACTGGTGGACCTCCCTCAACCAATCAAGCAATTTAATTATACTTTTTGTGACAAAAATCAAGAGCACAACACTGTTCAATCAACATAACCTCACTGTGCTTTTATACTTTTTTAATCCCGGGATTAATGTGGTTTCGATACCGGGATTTTCGGGATTGACCTTGAACGAATTTGTTTGCATTTTTGTCGCCACTCCACACGCTAAGGCGGTGAAATGCATGACTTAGAACGGGACTTCACAGAGCACTAACCTACAAAATGTGATATGAGCGTGTGATGCTATTAACTGCTATTTTGTTGTATTTTATTATTGTGCCAATTTGCCGACTGCAGAGTTATAAAAGGTAGGTGGTTTTCAAATTCGTATTATGTGTGTGTCGCACTGTCGGTGGATTGTTTCCACAGATTGTTTAATTGACAATGTCGAAGAATTATTTACCGCATCCAAAAAAGCGGATGATATTAATTCCGTCTGGCATTATTTTTTAACGGATAAAGATGAGGGTGACACGGCTAAGTGCAAAAGATGTGGTGCTGTATTGCGTACAAAGGGGGGATCAACAAAAGGCCTGCTCACTCACTTACTAAAAATTCACGCAATTGATATTAAGGCGAATCGATGCACAACATCGCAAATAGATGATCCTGGTCCCAGTACATCACATGTGTCTGCTTCTGATGAAATTCTACCAGCCAATCAAAGAAAATTGAGTGATTTCTATATCTCTAAAAATGACAAAACCCTCGAGGCAATAATTGCACGAATGGCAGCCTTAGATGGGCTTCCTTTTTCCATATTTGTGACGTCTCAGGATTTACGGGAATTACTTGCAGCTAAAGGCTTTAAAGTACCGAATTCTAGAGCTACAATAACATCAAAGGTCTTGATGTACAGTAAAAAAATTCGCTCAGATGTGATACAGCAAATACAACATCAAAAAGACGATCAAAAACGATTCAGTTTAACTTTCGATGAGTGGACGTCTTCATCAAACAAGCGCTTCTTAAACATTAATGTTCATGGCTATAAGAAATTTTGGAACATTGGTCTGGTCAGAATTAACAAGTCGTTGACAGCTGAAGTTTGTGTTGAATCGATAGAAAAACGTCTTGGTGAACATAACTTAAATCTTTCTGAAGACATAGTATGTATCACCATAGAGATGGTGCCAGCATCATGGCTAAAGTTGGCAAAATCATTACAACAGCCCAACAGTTGTGTTTTGCCCATGGAATACAGTTGGCGGTTATTGATATTCTTTATAAAAATAATATACAGAACGAAGAAAAAGAATATATGGAAAGAGATAGTGTAGATGAAGAAGAGGTGACAGATAATGATAATAATGATGAAGGGACGTTGGGATTTTCTCAAGATAATCAAGAAATAGAGCTTTCTGAAGCCTACAATATTAATTCAACAATAGCAAAGGTGAGAACAATAATTAAATCATTTCGAAAATCTCCCCTGAAGAATGACGTTTTACAAAAATATGTTAAAGTTGACCATGGCAAAGAGTTAAAATTAATTTTAGACTGTAAAACGAGATGGAGTAGCCTACTTATAATGTTAGAGCGTTTTGTTCTTTTAGAAAATTGCATCAAGAAAGCAATGATTGATCTTAAAATGGAACTTTTTTTTGACAACGAACTAGAACTAGGTACTTAAAGTTTTGGTCAATTTATTGACGCCGGTGAAACTAACTGTGGAGGCATTGTGTCAACGTGATGCAAACTTGTGCACTGCAGATACGGCCTTAAAGTTTATGATACAGGAAGTGAAAAATGTTGAATCTCCTATTACTGGAGACCTGGAAGAATCTCTTAGAGTACGTATCCAGGAGTGCCGTACTATTTTTTCGGGTATATTGCATTATTTGCATAATCCGAAAGACACTGAATCTGACGAACTTTTTGCCATGCCTAATAAAAAAAATATCAGACACGAAATGGAGATCCTGATACAGAGACTTACAAAAAGTGCACAGGCAGACACTAATGATGCGATTGACGAATAGTATGGTCCCGATGACTTAATCCCCTTGGGAAATCTTACGGGGGCACAAGGACAAGACCTAGGTGCGAAAGCGAATAACGATTCCCTCAAGCAGAGATTACAAGAGGCTTTAAAGAAAAGGATGGCACCTCTTAAAGTTAAACCGAGCGACAAACAGAAACTTTCATTAAAAACAACCCTACAACAAGAAATGCAACTGTTTCAAAATGGGGGTAATCTGGGACTTCATTTACAATTAGCATATGACTTTCTATTGCCTATACCTCCGACAAGTGTAGAATCTGAAAGAGCGTTCTCTTCTGCCGGTACATTTTGTACGAAATTGCATTCAAGTTTAGGAGACAGTGTTTTAGATGAACTTATGTTTTTACGTTACTATTTTAATAACCAAAGAAAACTATAGATTTCGAGATAGATTTTATTTTATTGTTTTCTCTTTTGTATTGACTTTTTTATTTTAATAAAGTTAAATCGCCCAACGAATGGAGAAATTAGAAAAAACTGGACAATAGGTCTCAGAAGTGTAGATATAGTGGTTATGAGTCTGAAGAGGTTCTGAATGGAATGGGTGTACCCCAGGGTTCGGTACTTGATTCTCTTCTCTTTGTACTGTATATGAATGATCTGGTGCAAGTGATAAAAGAAGGTAATATTAATCTGTTTGCTGATGATGCCCTTATAGCAAATGCGGACTGTGACTTAATTAGTGCAATAACCAGGAGTAACGAGGTGTTAAGGGAAGTGCCAAAATGGTTAAAGATAAACAAACTGAAGTTAAATATTAAGAAGACAAAAGTTATGATCATAGGTAACAGAGTGATAAGGAAGGAGTGAGAAGATGATTGTAAAGTGGTAATAGATGATGAGGATGTGGAACGTGTTAGCGAAACTAAGTGATAATTGACTCAAAATTAAATTTTAAAAGCAATATAGACTTTATAGTTAAAAAAGTTGCTAAAAAAATTGGTTTCCTGGGTAGAGTAAGCAGAAAGTTGAGTCCTTGGGCTAGAATTCTGGTTTATAAAACAATAATCTCGCCACATTTTGATTTTTATTCAAGTATATTATTTTTGTGTGGAGCTGGTGATTTGGAAAGGTTGCAAAAACTTCAGAATAGGGCAATGCGAATAATTTTGCAGTGCAATAGATATACGCCTATAAGATTTATGTTGGAAAGGTTACAATGACTAAGTATAAAACAGAGAATAACTTACAACACACTTATTCTGATATACAAGGTTAGTAACGGCGGTGTCCCGAATTACATGTCTCGTAATTTGATACATAGCCGGGATGTTCACCTTATGGCGAAAAGACGCTCAAAACAACTTGGATTTCACAAGATCGCCATACACAAAACAGCAATTAGCAGGAAATGGAACAAATGCAACGAATGGTGATAATACTAATAGGATAATATACTGAATGTTAATTAAACAAAACTTACAGTCCGTATTATGTTCCCAACGCCCCAAAGTCAACTGTTTCGTATTTGTTAATAAATGCTGCATCAATTGGGTAGGATCCTGAAAAACAATTTCATCGTAACTTTCTGCTACTAAACCTTTTCCTTGTTCCATGCCAATATCTGTAGTGCCACTCGAATTAAATAATTTCAAAATATGATACATCGTTACCTACAATATTTTCATTTTTAAATCATATTTGTATTGGAAATAAGTCGATTATTTACAGGTCTCTCATTGGGATCGTGAAAGTGTATTTTAATTACAATTTCAAATTCCCCCCACCCGGTTTCACTTATTTCATAAGGTGGCTTCACGACTATCCTATTCTGATTTGTATAACTCTCGTGAAGTTTGAAGTGGATTTTCTTTACGTAAGCTGACATGTCTTCATTGTGGTATGGTTTTACATATACAGTCCATTGATGAGTATGGCCATCTTCTTCCCTTTTTTTACCAAAATATCTAGCAATATTTCCATACACTACCGGTTTCACGATACAAACACCCTGGAAATTCAAATTAAATTTGTGAAACAGATTATGTTGATAAAAGCATTTATTACTTTCATACGACCGCCAGAGTCTGGACCAAAATCCGTGGGCAGGCTCATTGTTTAATAAAATTCACTTCGTTCAAAGAACTTTTTAGAAAATGTTATGTTAATAAAAAAGATAGGTTAACGTGCAGGGATGACATTTGATATGACAACAACTGTTGCCAATATAGAATGATTTAGGATTCTTCACAGAAACCTACATTTTATTCCTACATGGCGTGTAAATGAGCAGAAGAGATTCTATTAAAAACTACAATTAATACAATAGCATTATATATTCCATTGAAATTGGTTTAATTCACAGATTTTTTCTTTTGAATTTTTAGGGAATTTCAATATTACCTATTTTTGTATTTTTTTCATTTGTAGCGTTACCGGTACCGGAAGTTACTGATCTGTCATCTGTGTTTTAAAGGTTATGGAAATTTGTTGGAATGTGAAGTGATTATTTATTTATAGTTTTCGGCGGTATTTAGTGTAGTTTTACAATGAAGAATTTCATTCACATAATTTCTATAGTATTCCCAGTAACAGCTTGTTTACTAGCGGTGACAGTGATACTTCTAAATTTATTTTTAATGTTAAGGTAGAGTATTTATAATCTCCGCATGAGTAAATTACAGTTAAAAATGTAACGCTTGCTTTTATTTAAATATTTGAACTGACAGCGTTAATCTCATTTTTATTTTTGTGCATTTCAGACGTCGGTTGCCCGTAAAAGTTAACTGCTGGTTTTGCAACTCGTGGACAAAGGTTTTGTACGACTATAAAAATAGTTTTGAATGCCCGACGTGTTTACAGTATAATGGTTTTGATGAGGTATGTACAGTCTTGAAAACCTTTGCAGAATGATGACAATAAAATTCTGTAAAAACTTGCCTATATGAAGTTTTGATATTTGTTAAGTCGTTTAGTGATACAGCTTTGCAGACTTTTATTGCTAAGATCAAGCGAGTTGCAAAATGCACAGAAATTCTTACAAGAAGTTTTAGGATGGTGATTATAATAGGCACATACCTGAGCAATACGATGAGTCCTTGAATGAACAGTTATTTAATTATAAGCAAGCGCAAAGGAACCACAAGGGTGTAAGTAACGGTTTATGTGTGACTTGCAATCATAATCAGTATCTGAAAGTACGGCAACTTGCTCAGTATGTACCTCTTGTAGAGAAGAATTACGATGTCGAAATAGAACATTTTCAGTGAGTTTTATAGTAAACGGTTTATAGTAAATGTTAACTATAATTGCTTTTTCTTAGAAAACAACTAGAAAAAGCCTACAAATTATGTTCAAAATGTGAAAGCGTATTACAACAAACGATCCGGAAGCAGAATACATCAATTTTTGGCCTAAGAGTTCGTCAGTTACAAAGAAAAGGGATATCGTTGTTAGATCTTAATAAATCGTATAATGGATCACCGAAAAAGCCAATATTCATATCTTTAATACGCTGTTCACTTCTGATTCTTTGTTGTTTGATTTTGGTGAACATATTAATGTCTTTTGACTATTCCGACAAGAATTTGAAACAACGTTTACCTCGTTTTAGCCACAATTTTATCTTAAAAAGCAAACAATCAATTATCGGAATAAGTGAATATGGAACTCCATATTTTAATGTTTTTGCTCAGCAGTACGATCATTTTTGCCATTCACTAGAACATATAAGAGATACCGTAGCAGAAGGACTTTTAAGCATTCCATTTTTGCAACATTCATTTTATGTAGTATCTGAATATATGGCAGCGACAGTGCCATCTTTATCAATTGATAATCTAAGAAATGAAGAGGTGCTTGTAGACGTAACATTGATGAGCACAACAGGTTTGCTCCTTTATACAATTATGGCGCTGTGGGATGGACTGACAAGTAAATTAAAATCGATTGAATGCTTTTTATGGATTTCGTTGACGGCATTGTCCTGGAATCCTGTGGGAGAGAAATATGAAGCACGCAAGACCGTAATTCAGGTAAAATTAATTTTGTTACTAGGGATTCAACGTTTAATGATTTTTTTAAACGTTTACACGCCAAGACTAAAGGTATTTAAATAATAATAATAATAACCTTTCTTTATTTAGTAATAAGCTAATATTACATCAATAGTGTAACAATACACTCCCAAGTGTATCAAGTTACAAGACATGTAATTCGGAACCCCGCCGTTAACAATCTCGTATATCAGAACAAGCGTGTTGTAAGTTATTCTCTGTTTTATACTTAGCCATTGTAACGTTTCCAACATCAATCTTATAGGCGTATATCTATTGCACTGCAAAATTATTCGCATTGCCCTATTCTGAAGTTTTTGCAACCTTTCCAAATCACCAGCTCCGCACAAAAATAATATACTTGAACAAAAATCAAAATGTGGCGAAATTATTGTTTTATAAACCAGAATTCTAGCCCAAGGACTCAACTTTCTGCTTTCTCTACCCAGGAAACCAATTTTTTTAGCAACTTTTTTAACAATAAAGTCTATATTGCTTTTAAAGTTAAATTTTGAGTCAATTATCACTCCCAGATACTTAGTTTCGCTAACACGTTCCACCTCCTCATCATCTATTACCACTTTACAGTCATCTTCCCACTCCTTCCTTATCACTCTGTTACCTATGATCATAACTTTTGTCTTATTAATATTTAACTTCAGTTTGTTTATCTTTAACCATTTTGACACTTTCCTTAAGAGCCAAGTATCCGATCGCCAACATCAAGATTTTTTAGGAACGTAAGACGAGGTATGCTCCGAAGGCGGAGCCACGGACAAAAACATGTGGCTCGGAAGCTCTTCCAGGGTCGCACTCTGGCTTCGCTTAGCAAAGCTTTAATTTCAATTTGTATTGCAGCTTGTATAGGTCTGAATCTGTTTCGGTTTGACGTTTGAAGGTACTATGCAATTGGATTTTTGTCTGTACAGGGTGTCTTATTTTCGTTGTGATTTGGGGGTTTCTCATAGAAGCAGCACAGATAGAGCCTTGGGATTTTCTCAAGCACGAGCTATTTTCTTGAGTATAATAGAATGCCGAAACCAGAATTTGGATATCGTTTTTAGTTTTCGAGAAAAAAAAGAATATTGATTTTTATCGATTTTCAAAAATTCTCTCCAATTCTTTTTGTGCTAAGCAGACTAAAACTGTTAAGATTGATTCCTATAGAACTTTTTCCAAGGAATTCAGTGGCGTACGTAGTTTTTTTCTAGGGAGCGTATTTTTTGAGTTATGACATAAAGTTCAATTTTTTAAATGGAAATCGCAGCATTCTTTGGTAAAGTACAAAAGGTCTTCTTTTAAGCTATCAAAATGTACCTACCTATCTTATATTTTCTAAAGTTACAACTTAAAAAGTACCAAAATCGTTGCCGTTTTTTGAAATAACAATATAAAAGTATATATATTTTGATAGCTTAAAAAAAGACCTTTCGAACTAGACCAAAGCGTACCTACTATGATTTCCATTTTAAAAATTCAACTTTATGTCATAACTCAAAAAATACGCTCCCTAGAAAACTACGTATGCTACTGAATTCCTTGGAAAAAGTTCTATAGTATTCTGCTTAGTACAAAAAGAATTGGAGAGATAAAAATCAACATTATTTTCGAGAAAAACGGTATCCAAATTCTGGTTTCAGCTTTGTGTTTGTGTAATTTTGATTAAAAAATTAATGCGCGAACGTAGGAAAGGGGGGGTTGTAATACCCACTGACCCCTCAACTTTTCTCTGCGCACGTGAATGGTTCAAAGGTATTAATTTGATACCAAGCGTTCATTTCTTTTATTTTTTCCCTCTTGTAAAATTTTGATTTAGGGCTTGGTTTACGAGATGTTGCAACTCATTTGACTATGTGTGTTGTTAATCCACTCGCTGTTTAAGTCTCCCAGTTTTTCTAAGGTGACGAACTAAGCTCGAGAAAAATGTCCTTGGATGCATATGTTCCTGCATAACGTCTAAGCTTCAGAAAAATGCCCTTGGATGGTACCGATTCGGTCATATTCCTGCATAACGTCTAACAGCCAAATTAGCATTGGAAAGAAAGACGGGTAGGTGTTAAGTTGCCAAAATAATTACTAATAAAAGAGGTACCATCCAAGGGCATTTTTTTGAAGCTTAGATGTTATGCAGGAACCATAGGAACCATAGACGTGCGCAGGAAAAAGTTTGGGGGTCAATGGGTATTACAACCCCCCGTTTCCTCCATTCGCGCATCGATTTTTTTGATCAAAGTTACGCAAACATTTTATCGGTATATGAGAAAATGTTGTACAAAATTTCAACGGAATATCTTAAAAAGCAAAGGAGTTTTATTCATAAAAATAGTTTTTTAAATTTTAACTTTAACACCCTGTATCTTGAAAGAAAGAAGCCTAAATGAAAAATGGCATAAGGAAAGTCCCATTATTTTCGGTCAGATAACCTGTGGTTAACGGCTTGACCTACTTTTTTGTAACACCCTGTATATGCTACGGGCATAGTGGGAAAGTGGGGCAATGCTGACGGTGCCCGGGCAATGCAAACAATGACCGTTCATGCTGTCCGGTCAGGTCTTGTAAGGTCAGGTCACGTTGCCCAGGCGCTAACATCGCCCGATTCGTCACTATGCCCGTAACATATACAGGGTGATTTATACCAGGGGGCGAAAAATTAAAATTAGGGTTCAGAGCCACAAATTAAGTAAAAAATGTCATATGAAGGTGTGTCCGGAAATGATTCGTTTAAAATTTATGCTCGTCCAAACATAATAGACTCCATGTTTGGACGAGCATAAATTAGGTTGAAACGATAAGGGATGATTAAAAAATATCTCTTCGAAGCTTCCCTATTAGTATAATAGGTGTACCAAAATTCATTTTTATGTCTTTCTCAAAAGTTGAGAATAATTAGAAACCTAATTTAATAGCCTCCATCTATGGACGAGCATAACTTTTATACGAAGTATTTCCGGACATACCTTCATATGACATTTTTTACTTCATTTGTGGCTCTGAACCATAATTTTAATTTTTCGCCCCCCGGTATAAATCACCCTGTATATGTATAATAAATATTTCAAGAACTGAGCATTCCGTATTTGTCAAAATCTCCGGACGGTCTTATAAGAGATCAAGGTGTTGTTGACGTTTATGCCCAAAGTTCTTGTAATCTAACCCCGGAAGAAGGTATCGAGAAAAGGAAAATCATATTTTGGAATCGAAACTGGAAGATAAAAAATAAGAATCACAATTACTTTTACCAAATTCAGGGACAAATTCAAATTACAAAAAGAGGGTATTGTATCTTTACAGTCTGGACACCCAAAGGCATAAAATATGAAACGGCTATGAGAGACAATGAATTTTGGAAAATGAAAATGGAAAATCAACTTGTAAACTTTTATACGAATGTGTTACCAGAATTAAATGATAGTAGAAAAAGTAGGAATATGCCTCTACGATGAATGTTGAAAGCCACGCTATTAGAACTCTGGGCGAAATTAGCATTTTTAGTTTGTTCAGAGTTACATTACCTAAATACTTGTTATTTATGAAGATCATTCCATTATAACCCGGAATTACTATATTGCAGATAAATTACTTGCAATCTTGAAAATATTTGCTCAGGTCTACTTTTGGATCAATTTACAAATTGTCAGAACAACCCTCGCATCGGAAAAAATTTACTGGGTTTTCATTCAGAGATTTTAAGTTGTTGTTATTTGGTTATAAAGAGAACATTATTTAAGGTGAAATTTGAATTATTTTATATCTTGCTATATGTTCATTACTTTCAATAACAAACGTGTTCAAATTGTGTAAATTTACTTTCAGATAAAATCGACTCTAAATTGAACAAAATTATAATAAAAATGTGGGATATGGCAGAGCGCTGCAATTAAGCACAAATACATTAATTCGCAAGACCAAAATTCTATGTTCGCCGTATTAAAATATGTAATGTATGGCGATACAATTATTGAAGTGGGTCCCATACAAAAATCACTGAGTTCGTACTAGCAGTTTACCAAGTGTTGCGCGATGAACAAGCAGAGGGCGTTACAACGCAGGGCATTAAATCGCGTTTGCAAGGGCAGCTCTCTTTACAAATTACTTCCTTATTTATGAACCGATTTTGAAATTGTTTGTTTTATTTGAAAGAAGAAACTTGTGGAAATCGGCCTCTCATCTCGGATTTTTGAAAAAAGTAATTTTTTAGTAAGTTATAAGTACACAAAATTAGGGTATATTTGGAGCCGAAAAAGACAAACTTCTATTATTTTTTTTAGAAATCGCCAATGAGACGACTCTTAAGAAATGTTTTCTGTATATGCTTGCAAAATTAGAAAGCAAAATATTAATAAATAATCGTACAGTTTGTAAAGTCGGGAACGTCTGCATCGCTCAAAAATGCAACAGGGAGACTTGGCTCTTAACACCTCGTTGCTCCTGGTTATTGCACTAATCAAGTCACAGTCCGCATTTGCTATAAGGGCATCATCAGCAAACAGATTAATATTACCTTCTTTTATCACTTGCACCAGATCATTCATATACAGTACAAAGAGAAAAGGACCAAGTACCGAACCCTGGGGTACACCCAATCCATTCAGAACCTCTTCAGACTCATGTCCAGATAACTGCCAAACCATTCTCTAGTTGTACCCCTTACTCAACACCTTTCCATTTTTTCCATAAGCACTCCCCTATCGATTGTTTTGAAAACTCTTTTCAGGTCCAAAAAGACAGCCACGACATAATTGTCCTCCTCTATTTGTTCTTTCCAGTTCATAAGTACCGTTTCACAGGAATGATCACTTCTGAAACCTGACTGAAATTCCGACAGTGAGGTCACAGATGGGTCTGTCTTGTTACGTTACTGGGCAGAACACCTTGTTAGTAGTTGTTATAAATAAAGATTTCTTTAAATAATGTATATAAAGATGCCCTTAATAATTTTGTGGCATAATAAATTATTATACCACAAAATTTTAGCTCCATTTTAGGGCTGTCTGTGAAAATTGGCCAATCAGTTTATCGAGCCCGTACAACCATTTACAACCGGTCATGATTATATGACTGGCTATTTCATCGGTTATGGCCATGATTCTATGACCGGTCATTTTTCCCTGCTAAGGTAACCACTTTAGCCTTTTTTGGACATGGTTCGTGTAGTGTCGTCCCCTGTTTTGACTAGTATTGGCAAGGGTGTCTAGTTTTTTGGATAACCGGTTTTGGATTATCCGCAGGTTTACCGAAAACCGATTATTCGGATAACCGATTATTTGGATAACTGATTATTCGAATACTTATCCGAACAGTCTGTTTCTCGGATATCCAAATAGTCAGTTTTCGGATATCGGAATAATCGGTTTTGACAATAATTTGTATACCAGGTTTTTCGGATATCCGAATAGTATGTTTTTCGGATATTCGAATAGTCGGTTTTCCAGATATCTGAATAATCGGTTTTGGCAATTATTTGGATATCCAGTTTTATCTGAAATCTGGTTTTAAAGAAACCGATTAGCCAGTTTCACTTTTTTGAGCATAATCTTTGCTTTTATGGCAAACTTATCTATTCATGTTGGTTACCAATAAATTTCTAATAGAAACTTGTGGTGGGGTAATGCTGTATAATTTGTGTTATTTTCAGATGCTGCTGGTATTACTGATTTTATCCGTAAACCAACAAATGGCGCACTATGGACAAAGGAAAGTAAAGAAACAGAAAAAACAGGGCTCTAAAATAAGATCCATGAACGTATCCTCCGATGTGTTGTATTCAGATCATTCCGACGAAGAAATCTTCCAAGAGACTGCCAAAACTAACCCCAAACAACCAAATTCCTTCGCATCAAACCCAAACACTGCCAACTTAAAACACGTTAAACCTGCCTCGTACGTGTTTGACAAATTAAATACTAATAACATGCATGAAAGTCATTGTATAAGATCACCTAGTATTTCCCCCGTGAACACCACCAGTACCGATTTAAACCTTCCGTTTAGTGGAACCAAAACTTCCTCGAACTCCGTGAAAACTGATGGCGATCTCAACGCAAGTTTAAGCAATTTATATTTAGGGACTAATGAAGGACTTTCTTCTCCTGAACGATTTAGAAGTGCAGGAGTGAAACCAGTTTTATCGCCATCGAGATTAAAATCGGTGACTCAGAACTCTTGGACTGCCGGTGGTTTTTGGAGAAATTCGTATGAATTTGTAATGCCGGTTATGCATTCTCCGAATTGCAGTCGTTCTTCAAGTCAGAGTTCTGGATTTGTGTCTCAAACAAATGAAAATAATAAATTTTGTTCTCCACCGCCGTCTGCTAAAAGTTCGATTTGCGAAGGAGATTTTGAGCCAATTAACACGGATAAAAATAATTTTGATAGTTTTTCGGTGAAAAATAGTTTTAATGAAAATAAGCTGCAGAATACCTTTTATCCGAACTTAAGCTCGAATGAGACTATGTATATTCATTCTTCGGGTGTTCTGAATGATACTGGAAATAGATCTGATTATGGAGGGGGCAATGTTTTATTTTTAAGGAGTCCGCAACATTCGTATGCGGCTAGCGTAAGTAGTTTTTCAACTATTCGAAAATCGCCCGATCTTATTCCTTTAGCGAGTAATACGGGATTTACGAAGGGTACTTTGTTTAGGATTAATAGGAATTGGGCGGATAATAAGAATAACGAAAAGTTAGAAACTTTTACTAAGCTACGCATGGACAGTTAAGATTTTAAATTTTTAGTGTAAGTACAAAAATTGTGATTAATATTTTACGTTTAAATTTTTTAGTTAATTTAGGCAAAAGTAAGCATTAAGTTTAATTCGTATTGTTGAACGGAATGTACTACATAATGTGATTTCCAACCGGTTTGTTGGTTGCGGTATTAAATGCTTATTCGGTGGTTGATTTGTATTTTCAATTTTTTGTAATTTTTCTATAAAATATGTTACTCTAAAAACAATTTTTAATCTGTTATTGGCATTGCAAAGTGATGAAGGTCTCTACTGATTAATAAGTTTAAAATGTTCTTGTAATATATATTTTCATATTGATTTTTTTTCTAATTTGTATATTGTAACGTGTGCATTTTTCACTGCCAATATATCGTTTTTAAAGTCCATAAAGTAAGTATTATGCGATAATAGATTGTATGTAATTGTCTCAGACATGTAAATAGCATTAATTTATGAAAGTAAACTTTTTCTTGAATATTTTCTTTGCAATCCCAAGGACACTCAAAAGGTGGGACACCACATTCGTGTGCAAACATCTGTTTTTTTAGTGAAGCCAAGATGGTCATAGGGGTTGAAGGAAGAGTTAAAATTCTCAAGTACTATTACAAAAAACAACTAGACGATATTCCGTTTATTATTAATATTACCTGCTTGCAACTTGCTGTTTTGTTTGTTTAGCTATTTCCATAAACAAGTGCTTAGACTGTGACACGACCCCAGCTTCAGCCTAACCTAATCAACCAGTTGCCATTCATTGTCGCACTCGTCCAGTTCCCTCCTGAATATTTCCAAATGTCAATTCTGTTTGGTCCTGGTCTTCCTCTGTCCCTTTCTTTCTGATATCCTCATAAGATTTCCGAGTTCCGACTTGTACCGGGTGGTCAGATAAGAATGCAAAGTGCTGTATCTCGGAAGCTATTCATCATAGTCTTGCTGTAAAAAAATTCATTACTAAAGTGGCCAAGAGATGACCGTGGAAAATACTTTCAGATTTCCAAGATGGTCGCCAGGGGGCGTAACCGCCATCTTAAACTTTTAAAGTGATTTTTCACTTAAATCCACCTAGTAAATGTACCAAAAAAATATGTGTTTTTTAAAGACAAGCTTTATTCGAGTAATTCTAGTTTAACACTTTTTGACGTATCTATTAAAATGAAGTGGTGGGGGGTGATTCAATGCTTTTTACATAAACAGCTGTAACTCCTAAACGACTGAACGGATTTTAACAAACTTGGTCTCGTTGGAAAAAGCATTTATTGCTCCATCAAACCCATCTTACCTGTGATATGTCTTATTCTTAGTGATGCCGCTAGAGCGCGTTTTTTGATATAATAGCAGAAAATTGCAAAATTCTCTAAAAAATTAAATGCAATAATATGACTTTTTTTCATAAAAATGTAGTGAAATGATACCTAAATAGGCTAGTGAAGACCACATCTCGAAAATTTAGTTATCATATAATTTTAGAGAGACGCTGTTACACCGGTATTTATTCTTATTTATTTGTCTTTTTCAAGATTCAGTGAAAAAAGTTCATAATTTTATCATTTTTAAATAATAAAAATATTCTAAGTTCAAACAATTAAGAAAAAACGTGTAGGGGCATAAGAAGAAAGAAAGACCGATTTTGAAATAAAACTAAAGCCTCCTTAAATGCTCGAACTGTTTTCCATCACACTCAATGCATTGTTGGAGCCGCTCATGCGTAGACATTACAGCAGCTTCAATTTCTGCTCTTGACAGGCTACGAATGGCCTCTTGTATTCGTATGTTCATGTCGTCTCTCGTTGTTGAAGGAATTTGGTAAACAATATCTTTTAACCGACCCCATAGATAGAAGTCCAAACAGGTGAGGTCTGGGGATCGGGGTGGCCAAGGAAATAGACTTTCTCGTCCAATCCACCTACACGTTTTTTTTAATTGTTTGAACTAAGAATACTTTTATTATTTAAAAATTATAAAATTTTGAAATTTTATCACTGAATCTTGAAAAAAGACAAATAAATAAGAATAAATACCGGTGTAATAGCGTCTCTCTAAAATTTTATGATAACTAAATTTTCTTTCTTCGATATTTTTGGCTAGGAATAAGATATCGAGATGTGGTCTTCACTAGCCTATTTAGGTATCATTTCACTACATTTTTATAAAAAAAGTCGTATTGTTGCATTTAATTTTTTAGAGAATTTTGCAATTTTCTGTTATTATATCAAAAAGCGCGTTCTAGTGGCATCACTAAGAATTAGACATATCACAGGTAAGATGGGTTTGATGGAGCAATAAATGCTTTTTCCAACGAGACCAAGTTTGTTAAAATCCGTTCAGTCGTTTAGGAGTTACAGCTGTTTATGTAAAAAAACATTGAATCACCCCTCACCACTTCATTTTAATAGATACGTCAAAAAGTGTAAAAAAAATTACTCGAATAAAGTTTATCTTTAAAAAACACACGGTCTTCTCTTGGCCACTTTAGTAATAAATTTTTTTACCTCAAGACTATGATGAATAGCTTCCGAGATACAGCACTTTGCATTCTTATCTGGCCACCCGGTACAATGGCTTTTTCTTGGGTTCTGATACTGAGAAATTGTAAGCAGCCCCTGCTGAGGATGTTTTACATTTGATTGGAATATTCATTCCTCAATTTATATTTTTAAGTCCCGTGGTTCAACATTATGTTTTTGACAGTATTAAGACAAAATGTTCAACAACATTTAAGAAATACATTTTTCATGTCGGTACAGAAATTGGTCAATTTATAATTTTTTAATGGCGGTATTCAAATTTAAAAAATTAACAAAGAGTGGCTTAAAGAAGATGATACTTTTCTATTTGATGTAAATGGTGCAGTATTTGGATACTTCAAGAAAATGTTTTTTGAATTAAACAATATTTTAAGTCTAAAAAATGCATAAAAATTAATATCAAATTTCTTGTAACACTTGCATAAAAAATTATATGTAAATTATTGCTGTATTTGCTACCATGCCAGACGTTATTAATCTTATTGCATGAAACACGAAGAACAAGAATATGGCTACAAGAAAGTTTCATCTGAGCCACAACGCAGATGGCTCATCTATTCAGAAAAGTTTAGGATCATCTGGCGCGACATGTCTGGAAGTGATATTTTGGCATTTTTTATGATACAAAGTCAGTAAAAGAAAAATCTGTTAGTGGAAAATGTCGCGTGTCTCTCCCGCTTAAGATAAGTCTGGGGTTCTCTGGCACACACTCGCAACTTGTAGTAGTGTATGTGGCAGTGTTATTTTGGCATTCCTCATTATGCAGTCAGTGAAATAAGAATCTTTTGGCAAAAAATGTGTCAGTAGCAACTTTTAAAGTAACCTTTAACTTTGAAAAATCGCCATCTGTACTGTGCCTCAGATGCAACTTTGTTATAACCATATTTTTGTTCCTCTTGTTGCAATAATTCATTTTTATCCTCGGTGAAACCCAATCCCAGGACATACTGTATACTAGACGTTCCATTTAAACAATACATATCTGAAACTTGACGAATTTAATTTTCAATTGTTTTTCTAATGATATAATTAAAAACTTAAGTATCAAACCTAAAAATTCTGTATTAAATTATCTTGTAATGTTGTAAGGGACCAAGACCCGTCAAGAGACTCCGGAAAAATACTTTAAAAAAATCCTCCTCGATCATTCTTGGTGATATGAAGAGATAAAGCTGAGAATACAGCTTCTTTATTTTGTACCAAAATGATTGAATGAATTAAATTTAATATTTGATGGACTAATTAATTCTGATCCTTACTTGTGATCGCTTCGTATCAAGTACATAATAGGGACTTCATTGTGTTTTACCAATGTCAATATCTATCTATATACAGGGTGATTCTTTTAAAGCGCACATTAATTTTCGACTTCTACTTATGCTAGAGCTATGAAACTTGGAACCTAGCCATAATCGACGATTCCCAGATGAAATTAAATATTTACTGGATGGCGTCACTCTTAAAAATGGCGGAAGTAGACGCCATCTTTGTTTTTTTAAATGACAATCGGCCATTTTGATTTCATATTTGAATTCGGCATTTAATTCCGAGTAGAACTAACCAAATTGTCACTAATCTGTCATACTTTTTGACATATGCCACATTTTCTCTTCAAATTTGCAGAAGCAAGGGTTCATTAAAAATTGATATCCTTGAACAGCTGAAGATAAGTCAATGAATTTTTTTTACTTCGATTCCCTAAGCTCCAAGGAATGTTTTGATTGATAACCGAAGTCATAACGAGTTTTCCAGCGGTTGCTAGAATTTTTTGAATACGGGTATCGCAAAACGTCAAAAACTCAATTTTTTCAAATGGCACGTGTCAAATTTTATGTCACCGTTGGATGTAACATATAATTCTAAGGGGAGTTATGTTAGCATGTGCTATACCTAACTCCAATCGTTTTGGAGCTATTTGCAGTTTTTGAGTAAATTGGTGTCAAAAAGTATGACAGATCAGTAGTGACAATTTGGTTAGTTGTACTCGGAATTATATTTCGAATTCAAATGTGAAATCAAAATGGCCGATTGTCATTTAAAAAAACAAAGATGGCGCCTACTTCCGCCATTTTTAAGAGTGAAGTCATCCTGTAAATATTTAATTTAGTCTCGGAATCGTCGATTATGGCTAGGTTCCAAGTTTCATAGCTCTAGCATTAATAAGTAGAAGTCGAAAATTTTCTAATGTGCGCTTTACTATACTTCTTTGCTTAATCTTGTATTAGTCTTGACGCTCGATGCTGATGTACCTCACATTTTATTTTGTTTTGTATTTCGTTAGTTGTAAGGAAGAGACTGTGTAAATATGAGAAAATTTTTCTCGCACACTATTATTTTGTCCAAATAAATAATAATAATAATAATAATAAAAGAATCACCCTGTATATAAAAATCAATTACCATGTGCGTTAGTCTCGCAAAAACTCGAGAATGGCTCGACCGATTTGAATAATTTTTTTTTGTTTTGTTCGCCTCAATACTGGAGTGGTTTAGGAAAAAAAAATTCGGAAAACCCCACAGGAACGGCCGAAAAATCGGAAAAATCGAAATTGGCAATTTGCATTTCGGATTACTTTCAATAGATGGCATTCGTGGCGGACCTATCGTTTGACAGCTACTACATTTAAAATCGTTTTTTCGTAATAAAAGGAAGTGGTTAAAGCGAATTTATTTACATTTTGCACAAATTTTAGCGAGACTTGATATTGTAAAGTTATCAAGGTAAGTTGAGTGACTGTGAAAACAATTTCGTGCTAATCATTGATAAAACACAACGAAGGTAACAGACAATCAGGTGGTCACTCTGAGAGGTTTTAGGTTAATGAAAAAGCGTTGAGCACATAGTTGGATATCATTATCATTCATATATCACCGGGTATCGTTTCAATTATAGTGCAGCATGTACAACATGCTGAGTTAAATGACATGCTTTCCATCAATTGGTGCAATTTTTTATAACAGCACACTTAGCCGGATGACTAACAACTAGGCCTGTGCGATTATTACATTTCATAATCGATCATCGATTGTTGTAAAGTAATCGATAAATTTGATTAATCTATTTGATAAATCGATTAATTGGCCGATCGATTTTTCAATTATTTGAATAATCGATTACTTGATTAATCGATTATTTGATTATCCGATAACTGATTGATTTTTCGATTAATCGATTACGTGATTAATCGATTTTACCTACTTGATTGATTATTTGATTAATCAGTTAGTCGATTGTCAATTGATTGTTTGATCTATCGGCTTATTGAATGTTTAATTAATCGATTAAGTGTTTGATTAATCGACTAAGCGATTATTCGGTTAATCGATTAATCAAATACCTAGTCGGTCGGACATATTTAGTTTTTACAATTACTATGCTTTCTACTAATTATAATACTCAATATAAAGTCTGTCCTTAATGCATTAGACAGAGACTTTATATTGTGCATTATAATATGCGATATATCAGTAATAAATATAATAGCTCTAGAAAGTATTCATTTAATTAATCGATGGAACAAAATATTCAATTAATCGCTTAATTAAATAATAGATTAATCGAGTGAACAATTGATCAAATAAACGATTAATCAAATAATAGATTAATCAATCGATTAATCAAATAATCGACTAATCAAACAATCGATCAGCCGATTAATCAATAATTTGATTTATTTATTATTCGATTAATCAGATAATCGATTAATCAGTTTTTTGAGTAATCGATTATTCGATTAATCAATTACTGTAAAATTAGAAATATTTTAATCAAATAAAAGGATACATACTTTGGTGATTGAAGTGTTCATGTCTTCTTCTCCTGTACTGTATCACCTTATTATGCGGCATTGCTACTTTCTCGCTCTTTTCGGAGATCCACTTTAAATATTACCCGTCCATCAAAGCAAGACAAACCTAAACCTTTCGGGTAACGCATTAACAACGATGGTTGTACAATAATAAAAAAACTGATTTAATTATTTCAAGTTTATTAGAATATAATTTCCATCAGTTAAAGAAATAAATTTAAGCTCCACTATATCGAAAAGAAAAACTATTACAACAACTACAAGAGCTTCACTTCAGGCAAATTTAGGATTCAATGAAAGCATGACGGGTATGCTGGTATAAAATGGAAAATTCACGTAAGAAGTGAAAACATAGCGCAAATGCGTTATTACAATTTTGCTCAAGAAAAAAACTGCTCAATTGTCCTACGAACTTAAAGAATAAATATCAAAAAGCGAAACCGCAGAAAAACTGTGGAACTTGAACTGCGTCAAGCTAGTATTCTGCGGTTCACCAGATAATTCGTGTCTAAATAAATTATAACAGTTCAACTTACGAGGAAAAATAAATATAATTAATGTTTTATAAACAATTAAATGATTTTAGCAAAGTTTATACATACTAAAAATGTACAGAAAATAATTTAGTTCAAACTGGTTAAAAGCAAAAAATCACTATACAAGAATAAAAATTTAACTACACTAACTATTTAACCGAGGATTTAACTACACATTACTTAGTACCTCACTTGGTAAAAATAAGTTACGGATAAAAATGTTTTAAACAAGATTCGATAAGTAACACAGACAAAAATACCAGTTCCGCGAATCTTGAAGTACTTAAAAACTGGCGAAATTTACGTGTAGAGTTTCGTCAAGACATTGCACACATGCAAGTTCAAAAATTAAACTAATTCACCTGTTGAAAGTGCACCTTAAGCTAACAACTAAGCACTCAAGCACATAGAATTAAGATCAACAAGTAAAGTCACCTATACCGTGCAGAAATTTATCAGCAATTGAAACCGTGGCATTTTTAACAACTTTAGTACTATTGGCGTGTCTTTTGGTAAATGAATATTACGTGACTTTGCGTGTGAATCTTATGGTTTGATAATAGGTACCAATAACATTTTTTTTTGGTATAAATTATAAAATTGCTAACTAGCAGATTGCAGCACCGGCAGGGTTCGAAGGACTTCCAACACTTCAACTTTCATCTGAAAACATAAACGTTAAATGTAGGCTGAGCAACGGTGAGTGATTTATGGTTGAGACCCACTCATGTGACAGTCAATTGAAAATTTGGAAATAAATTATTGTAAAAGTGATCTTTTAGACCAGTGATTCCTATATTGTTCTCTCAATTTTGTCCATTGTATTCCACTCCCTCTATTTTATTCTTATTCGTACACCACATGGACAGTATAAGAATAGGTAAGTGCCAATGTTTGTTCGATTGTGGTTGTAAAGTTATAAATAATTAAAATGAACATATTTCAATAATAAGCAGTCGAAGGGACTTGAGAAAGAACTGAAGAAGATGTTAAAAGGGCTAGATCTTTACTTAGAGAAGAAAGGAAATTGAACGTAGATAAAACAAAAATAATGAGATTTTGAAAAGGAGGTGGAAGAAAACAGAGCTAGGAATGGAAAGGATAGAAAAGTTCTCAAGTACTTGGGTTTCATGCTGCAGAAGAACTGGGGGCATGACATAACAAGAAGGGCGACAATAGCCATGAAGCAAGTATGGGGAATAGGGAAGAGGAACTTTGTGGAGGAGTGGAAAAGAAGAATAGGCTTGTTTGATATATTGGTAAGCAGCATGACGATGTATAGAAGCGAGATCTAGATGGTAACGACTTGGCAAGGCAGTTTTGGGAAGAAATAAGAAAGGGAGGGAGCGGGAAATTGAGGTGGGAAGAAAAGCAAGAAAAGTCTTACCTGAAAAAAGGGTATGCGACTATAGAAATAGAGAACAGAAGAATAATGAGGCAGAACATGAGGAGGAAAGAGGTAAGCAGATACAGGAATAGGTCAAGAATGAGAAGATAAGAAATTCAAAGTACAACAGCCACTACAGAGAAATAAGGGCAAAGGGGCTGCCTAGATATTTGCAGAGGAGCGGGAAATAAAAGAAGATTGGCAAGGTTTAGATTGGGGAACGAAATGAGATGAGGAAGATATTGGGAAAGTGAAGATAAAAGAAAGTGTAGGATGTGCGGAGCAGAGGAGACATGGGAACATGCGTTGGAAAGTTGTAGGTGGAAGGAGAACACCATAATTCAATAATAAGAAGTCGAAGAGACTTGAGAAAGAACTGAAGGAGATGTTAAGAAGGCTAGATCGTTACTTAGAAAGGAAAGAATTGAAATTGAACGTAGATAAAACAAAAATAATGAGATTTTGAAAAGGAGGTGGAAGAAAACAGAGCTAGGAATGGAAAGGATAGAAGAGTTCTCAAGTACTTGGGTTTCATGCTGCAGAAGAACTGGGGGCATGACATAACAAGAAGGGCGACAATAGCCGTGACGCAAGTATGTGGAATAGGGAAGAGGAACTTTGTGGAGGAGTGGAAAAGAAGAATAGGCTTGTTTGATATATTGGTAAGCAGCATGGCAATGTATGGAGGCGAGATCTAGATGGTAACGACTTGGCAAGGTAGTTTTGGGCAGAAATAAGAAAGGGAGGGAGTGGAAAATTGAGGTGGGAAGAAAAACGGGAAAAGTCTTACCAGAAAAAAGGGTATGCGACTATAGAAATAGAGAACAGAAGAATAATGGGGCAGAACATGAGGAGGAGAGATAAGCAGATACAGGAATAGGTCAAGAATGAGAAGATAAGAAATTCAAAATACAACAGCCACTACAGAGAAATAAGGGCAAAGGGGCTACCTAGATATTTGCAGAGGAGCGGGAAATAAAAGAAGATTGGCAAGGTTTAGATTGGGGAACGAAATGAGATGAGGAAGATATTGGGAAAGTGAAGATAAAAGAAAGTGTAGGATGTGCGGAGCAGAGGAGACATGGGAACATGTGTTGGAAAGTTGTAGTTCCTATCTAATTCCTGCAATTCCTCAAGTAATTTCCGCTATTCTCCATGTAATTCCTGCAATTCCCCATGTAATTCCCGCAATTCCCCATGGAATTCCTGCAATTCCCCATGTAATTCCTGCAATTCCCCTACTAATTCCTGGAATTCCCTTACAACTAATTCTTGCATTTCCTGTACATCCGATACTGCAATAATTTACAGCGCATGCGCAATCGTTAGTATAAGAGGGGTAAACATTTCTGCAATTCCCTTGTAATTCCTGCAATTCCTCACTAATTCCTGCAATTCCCCTAACAATTCCTGCAATACCCTACAAATTTATGTAATTCCTGAAGCTTGTACACAAATTCCTCTATTTATGTGTAATTCCTTTTAATTTCTCGCAATTCCTATCTAATTCATGCAATTCCTCAAGTAATTCCCCCAATTGCCCATGTAATTCCCCCAATTACCCATGTAATTCCTGCAATTCCCCATGTAACAATCGTTGGTAAACATTTTTGCAATTCCCTTGTAATTCCTGCAATTCCTCACTAATTCTTGCAATTCCCCAAACAATTCCTGCTATTCCCTACAAATTTATGTAATTCCTCAAGCTTGTACACAAATTCCTCTATTTATGTGTAATTCCTTTTAATTTCCCGCAATTACTATCTAATTCATACAATTCCTCAAGTAATTCCCGCTATTCCCCATGTAATTCCTGCAATTCCTCATGTAATTCTTGCATTTCCTTACAACTAATTCTTGCATTTCCTGTACGTCCGATACTGCAATAATTTACAACGCATGCGCAATCGTTAGTATAAGAGTGGTAAACATTTCTGCAATTCCCTTGTAATTCCTGCAATTCCTCACTAATTTCAGCAATTCCCGAAACAATTCCTGCAATACCCTACAAATTTATGTAATTCCTCTATTTATGTGTAATTCCTTTTAATTTCCCGCAATTCCTATCTAATTCATGCAATTCCTCAAGTAATTCCCCCAATTACCCATGTAATTCCCCCAATTACCCATGTAATTCCTGCAATTCCTCACTAATTCCTGCAATTCCCCAACCAATTCCTGCAATTCCCTTCAAATTTATGTAATTCCTCAAGCTTGTACACAAATTCCTCTATTTATGTGTAATTCCTTTTAATTTTCCGCAATTCCTATCTAATTCATGCAATTCCTCAAGTAATTCCCCCAATTACCCATGTAATTCCCCCAATTACCCATGTAATTCCTGCAATTCCCCATGTAATTCCTGTAATTTATATTTGTAAAGATGATGCAATAATTTACAGCGCATGCGCAATCGTTAGTAAACATTTCTCAATTCCCTTGTAATTCCTGCAATTCCTCACTAATTCCTGCAATTCCCCAACAATTCCCCAAACAATTCCTGCAATTCTCTACAAATTTATGTAATTCCGTACTAATTCCTCAAGCTTGTACACCAAAATTCCTCTGCGGTTCACCCCTCGTGGACACTACTACTAAGAGGGGAATTGTCATCGCACGTTTGGTGCCCAAGCAAAGACATTGCTACAAATGGAGAAACCTTGTTGCAATGTTCAAAAATGTGCGCTGTTACAAGTGGTGGTGAATAGAAATATTGGCTAGAGCTACTAAAACCGTGGGTTTGGTTTTGAAGAGTTTTAGGACTTACCGCCCTGGTTTCTGCCACCAACGATGATGGATTTGCGCTTCTGCTCCTCACCCAAAGGACGAGGCATGGGAGCGGCAGGACCCGTGCGAATCGGCTTAGCTATTGTAGCGGCGGGACCTCTGCGAGCCAAATTTTTCTGTCTCACCGCTTCCTTAATTCTATCCACTTCGTACTGATATCTAACGAAGAACAGAAAACTTTAATACAAAAACGCACGACCCTCGATGCTTCAAATGTACCTCTTACGATCACGCATTGCCCCCTCTTTGGCCTCCTTCAGAGCAGTTTCAAGGGCTTTGACACGCTCCATGGTGACTCGCAGACGCTTTTCTAATTTGGGAAGTTCGCACCGCAAATCTGCATTATCTCGCACTAACTGCTTGTGCACCTTCGTCAGCTGGTCGAGGTTGTTTTCAAGGAATGAGATCTTCTGCTTTTGGGCGAGAGTACCGCCGTCCTCTTCGTTCTCCTCAGAAGACATGTTCTTCTTGATGCGCGCCTGCAAAAGCGCAATAGCATCAAGAAACAATTTTGGAAATAGTCAAAAAGCATACCTGTAAATCCTGCACGAATAATTTCCGCAAATTATGCAGCGTCTGCAGTTCCTTGGAGACGGTATCTTCCAGTCCCTTGAGATCCTTCCTGGCCTGTTCTCGCCGCTCGTTGGTGGCACTGAACAACATAGTCGTTTTTCAGCAAAAGCCCACAGCACACGCTCACGGACAGTGTTTGGTTAGGTCTCATTTTCTAACAAGTGAAATTCCTAGCGCTCGAAAAATTGTGTAAAAAATAAAATTTTCATCTCGGCCCGTTTCAAAAATAGAATTGTACACTTTATCACACGTTTTCAACAATTTACATCTATGTACAAACAAGAAATTCTTAAACAACACTTACAATTAAATAATCACAACGTGCTTGCAACCGCCAGAAAAATACTGACTAACACGCGCATTTACACTTTTATCACGAATTGCCCCAACGATTTTTCCACACGCGAGCGTATCAAAATAAAACGTAACCAAACAGTAGTGTGGTGTGATATGCCAAAGCAAAAAAACTTAAAGACTAAAACTAGAAATAATCGGGAGGGTGGGGGATGTGGGAGAAGAACATGGGGTTTAGTACGGAAATCATTTTCAAAGTAATAGCGCCATGCACACAGTTCTATTCACGAAAGTTAAATTTACTATAACATGCAAGAAACTCGTATAAAAATAATAAAAGGCAGTATCGAAGGTGCTGTGTAAGAGCAGAGTTCTTAAACTGTGCTTCGTTCATCATAATCGATTATTTGATCATAGATTTTACAATAATTGATTAATCAATAAATTAAATTATTGATTAATCAATTAATCAGCCGATCGATTGTTCAATTATTTGATTAGTCGATTATTTGAATAATCGTTTATTTGATTGTTTATTTAATCGATTAATTAAACAATCAACAAGCCGATAGATCAAACAATTAATCAATTGACAATCGACTAACTGATTAATCAAATAATCGATTAATCACGTAATTGATTAATAGATCAGTCGATTAATCAAGTTATCGGATAATCAAATAATCGATTAATCAAGTAATCGACTAGTCAAATAATCGATCAGCCGATTAATCAATATATCAAATAATCGATTAATCAAATTTATCGATTACTTTACAACAATCGATAATCGATTATGAAATGTAATAATCGCACAGGCCAATCGGAGATTGATCTACTATTTGAACTAGGGCTGCCAATTTCTGGAAAAAATGGTTTGATCGGCTACAGTAAGGTACAACCGGTTCATAAAAAATGGTTTGAAAAAACAACCGGTTTTAGAACCATGAGCGTGACTGGTGAAATAACCGGTCATAGAATCGGTCATACACCGATTAATCTAACCAGTTATATGGTTATACTTTTAAAAAGTATCTTAGATACTTTCCTGAAAATACTCATAGGAAGATACTCCATACTAAAGATATTTTCTGGAAAATGTATTTAAAGATACTTTCTGAAAATATTTTAGATAGTATGATTAAGTATCTTCGGCGGATTAGTATTTTAAAGATACTTTTTGATTGAAAATATACAAAATAATAGAGCACGGAATTTAAATACTAAATACATTCTTGTCTTTCAGGATATTTTACGGCAACACACGAAACGACGTGAAATAAAACGGTTTTGAAAAATATCTTAAAGATACTTTAAAGTATCTTAAAAATACTTTTGAGTATCAAAGATCATAGAAAGTAGTTAAGATATTTAGAAGTATTTGAAGATACTATTTAAGGTAAAAACCAATTATTGCGGGATACAAGATACTTTTGAAAAGTGGATTAGTATTTTAAAGATACTTTTTGATCGAAAAGATACAAGATAATAGAGCATGGAATTTAAATACATACTTAATACATTCTTGTCTTTCAGGATATTTTATGGCAATATACGAAATGACGTGAAATAAAACGGTTTTGCAAAATACCTTAAAGATACTTTTAAGTATCTTAAAAATACTTTTGAGTATCTAAGGTCATAGAAAGTAGTTAAGATATTTGGAAGTATTTGAAGTTACTTTTTAACATAAAAACCAATTGCTGCGACATACAACATACTTTTGAAAAGTACTTGAAGATACAGATACTTTTGTGTAATCAGTAGTATTTAAGATACTACAGGTACATAGCTTTCTGCATATTCACTTGTTGAACATCCACAAAGCATTATTTCGGCGTGGGTGATCCTGAGGAAAGTGAACATACTTTCTAAAAATATTTTAGATACTATTATTAAGTATCTTCGGTGGATTAGTATTTTAAAGATACTTTTTGATTGAAAAGATACAAGATAATAGAGCTCGGAATTTAAATACTATGTAAATACCAGAGCTGGACGTACTCATACTCAAAAGATACTGCAAAGTATCTTAGATACAAAAGTATCTGTTATCTTCAAATACTTTTCCAAAATATCTTGTATCTTAACCAAGGATACTCAAATGTATCTTTAAGATACTTTTTTATCTATAAGATACCTACTTTTGGACGAGTTAAGGCACGCAAAAACCAGACTAGTGATTTAGCTGCAGTATATCACACTCTGGGACTGCAGTAAAATTTGAGTTACAGTGAAGTGACTGATAAACAAAAAAGTATTTAGCACTTCTTTCCATTTCCCAGCTACTATTATTTATCATCTTGATGAATTTTAAATAATGAAGTATCTTAAATACTTTTGATTAATATCTTAACAAGACTATCTAAAAGATATTAATAAAAGTATCTACTTTTAGAAAGTATCTTAAATACTTTTCCCAGAAAGTATCTATAGGAAGAAGTATCTTAAATACTTTTTGAGTATCTTCAGAAAAGTATCTAAGATACTTTTTAAAAGTATCTTGCCCAGCTCTGGTAAATACATTCTTGTCTTTCAGGACATTTTATGGCAATACACGAAACGACGTGAAATAAAACTGTTTTGCAAAATACCTTAAAGATACTTTTAAGTATCTTTAAAATATTTTTGAGTAGCTAAGGTCATGAAAGTAGTTAAGATATTTAGAAGTATTTGAAGATACTTTTAACGCAAAAACCAATTGCGGGATACAAGATACTTTTGAAAAGTGGATTAGTATTTTAAAGATACTTTTTGACTGAAAAGATACAAGATAATAGAGCATGGAATTTAAATACTAAATACATTCTTGTCTTTCAGGATATTCTATGGCAACACACGAAACGACGTGAAATAAAACGGTTTTGAAAAATATCTTAAAGATACTTTAAAGTATCTTAAAAATACTTTTGAGTATCGAAGATCATAGAAAGTAGTCAAGATATTTAGAAGTATTTGAGGATACTTTTTAAGGTAAAAACAAATTGCGGCATACAAGATACTTTTGAAAAGTATTTGAAGATACAGATACTTTTGTGTAATCAGTAGTATTTAAGATACTACTGGCACATAGTTTTCTGCATATTCACTTGTTGAACGTCCACAAACCATTATCTCGGCGTGGGTGATACTGAGAAAAGCGAACATACTTTCTAAAAATATTTTAGATACTATTATTAAGTATCTTCGGTGGATTAATATTTTAAAGATACTTTTTGATTGAAAAGCAAGGAATTTAAATACTGAATGCAGTCTTGCCTTTCAGGATATTTTATGGCAACATACGAAATGAGGTGAAATAAAACGGTTTTGCAAAATACCTCAAAGGTACTTTTAAGTATGTATCTTAAAAATACTTTTGAGTATCTAAGATCATAGAAAGTAGTTAAGATATTTAGAAGTATTTGTAGATACTTTTTAAGGTAAAAACCAATTGCGGCATACAAGATACTTTTGAAAAGTATTTGAAGATTCAGATACTTTTGTGTAATCAGTAGTATTTAAGATACTACTTGTACATAGTTTTCTGCATATTCACTTGTTGAACATCCACAAACCATTATCTCGGCGTGGGTGATCCTGAGAAAAGTGTACATACTTTCTAAAAATATTTTAGATACTATTATTAAGTATCTTTGGTGGATGTATTTTAAAGATACTTTTTGATTGAAAAGATACAAGATAATAGAGCACGGAATTTAAATACTATGTAAATACATTCTTGTCTTTCAGGACATTTTATGGCAATACACGAAACGACATGAAATAAAACGGTTTTGCAAAATACCTTAAAGATACTTTTAAGTATCTTAAAAATACTTTTGAGGATCTAAGATCATAGAAAGTAGTAAAGATATTTAGAAGTATTTGAAGATACTCTTTAAACTAAAAACCAATTGCGGCAAACAAGACACTTTTGAAAAGTATTTGAAGATACAGATACTTTTGGGTAATTAGTAAAGTATTTAAGATACTACTCGAGATACTACTGGTACATAGTTTTCTGCATATTCACTTGTTGAACATCCACAAACCATTATCTCGGCGTGGGTAATCCTGAGAAAAGTGAACATACTTTCTAAAAATATTTTAGATACTATTATTAAGCATCTTAGGTGGATTAGTATTTTAAAGATACTTTTTGATTTAAAATATTCAAGATAATAGAGCATGGAATTTAAATACTAAATACATCCTTGTCTTTCAAGATATTTTATGGCAATACACGAAACGACGTGAAATAAAACGGTTTTGCAAAATACCTTAAAGATACTTTTAAGTATCTTAAAAATACTTTTGAGTATCTAAGAGCATAGAACACCGTTAAGATATTTAGAAGTATTTGAAGATACGTTTTAAGGTAAAAACCAATTGCAGGATACAAGATACTTTTGAAAAGTATTTGAAGATACAGATACCTACTTTTGTGTAATCAGTGAAGTATTTAAGATACTATTTTATCTAAGATACTTTGGAGTATCTTTAGAGTATTTAAGAGCGTTGTGTTAGTACCGGTTGCTTAGTGTAACACAGTTTTTTGTCATAAAGATTTTTTTCCAGAAGTCGTAATTCAAGCTGTGATACCAGCATCCTTTTTATGATGATCAGTCATCATAACGGTTACGATGACCGTTTATAATGATCAGTCATCATAACCAGGCTTGTGCGATTATTACATTTCATAATCGATTGTCGATTGTTGTAAAGTAATTGATAAATTTGATTCATCGATTATTTGATCAATCGATTAATCGGCTGATCGATTCTTCGATTATTTGATTAATCGATTATTTGATTATCCGATAACTTGATTAATCGACTGATCGTTTTTTCGATTAATCGATTACATGATTAATCGATTATTTGATTAATCAGTTAGTCGATTGTCAATTAATCGATTGTTTGATCTATTGGCTTATTAATCAAATAATAGATTAATCAAATAATCGAACAATCGATCAGATGATTAATCGATTGATCAGATAATCGGTTGATCAGATAATCGATTAATCGGTATTGAGACAATTAATCAATTATCTGTAATTGGTTAACCAATTAACGGTTTTTTGCTCAAAAGTAGATCAACCCTTACTGATCAGCACCTTGTGTGTAAATTACTGTGCATAAATGCTCAAAATACGTAATAAATAAAAAATAAAAGGGTATAACTAAAAGCAACAGTTTAAACTGTCCGTACGGGTGGTGAAAACTAAACAAAACAGTTAAACGACAACCAAATAGTGCGGGCACTTATGCGTAAACAGAATGAGCGTCAACGAAATAATCAAATGAAAATGCAACGGATGAATGTGTAAGACCGACACGGGATATTTACTAACGAATTTCGCCAAATTATTTAGTGCATCTTTCCGTTTCTTGTCGCTATTACATTTCGCAGGCACTGATTTACTTTTTTTCTCGTTTTTGTAAGGCATGAATTCTTCCCAGGACATTGTCGGAGTCCTGGGCCGGCTGTTGTCGGGACAACGGGAACAGGATTCGTCGTAAAGGAGCTTATTGTCGGAACACGGGATTGAGCGTTTAGAATTTAAATTGTCTACTGACATGAGTTCCTGCAACTTGCTGGACTTGTCCAGCTCGTCTGTTTTCAGTTTTTCGTAGTCTGCTTGCAGCTGGTGCTGGGCCAACGTCAGTTTCTGGTTTGAACTGAAAAACACAACAAACACAATGTAGTTCGCGTCAAGAAAAAAAACATTTGGTTTGATTATTTGATAAATCGATTAATCGGCTGATTGATTTTTCGATTAATCGATTATGCGATTAATAGATTACTTGATTGATCGATTAATCGATCAATCGATTGATCTATCAGCTTATATTCAATTAATCGCTTAGTTAAATAATGGATTAATCAAGTGAACAACTGATCAAATAAACGATTAATCAAATAATCGAACAATCGATTAATCGGTTTTGAGCTGATTAATCGATTAATCAATTATTTGATTAATCAATTATTGTAAAATCTATAATCAAATAATCGAATCATCGATTATTTTGCACAGTCCTAGTATTGAGGGAGTTAATGTAGAGAAGAAACAAATAAAAGCTTACTCTTTGATGTCGTTGATGAGTTGCTGCTTCTCAGAAATTTCGTCTCGCAAGGCTGCGACTTGCTTCTGGTGAGCATCGCGGAGCTGATCCATTTGCTTTTCCAGAGCGACACGCAGCTGAGTCGCTTCTTTCTTCTCACTTTCACTTACACTCGATACCTGCAAAGATAAACGAGTCGTAAACTTCTAGGAGGGGAATTTTTTGGAATATCCTTGTAAGTTAGTACTTGAACACTATCTGCTTTAGTTATTTGAAGTATTTTGCTTTCGAATTGTGTAAACTGCATTTCTTAGAAAATATTTATCTTTTAAAGTTTGAAACACTTGTAAAAAATATTTATTAAAATAACCAACAAGAGTCACGCAGGACAGTCAGACAATAATTGAGCTATTGGTAAGCAATGTCAAGGAATTGAATAGTCAGGTACTTAATAGCCCAAAAATAACAGATCATTTGGTAATAATGGTGGAGGTAGCGAAGCTGGAGCCAGTAGAAAAGCGGAAACTCTGTAGAAATCTAAAAAGATTTGAGGAGAATTGGGAGATGTCACTTCTAAATTACTTATTGATAATATTCTGAAGGTGCTTAATGAGGTGGCTCCGGAAAGAGAAATCAAGATGCCTGCAAAGTGGTCTGACAATGGATGGTGGAATGTAGAATTGGAGAATGAGAGTAAAATGAGGGATGATGCATTTGCGAGAGCAAGATGGACAAATGACCCAGAGCACTGGAATAGTTACAGGCAACATAGAAACAAGATCGTCAATATGATAAAGAAACCCAAAAGACAATATTACGAGACAAAAATTAATAAGTCACTTGATTCAAAAACTACGTGGAAGAACTTAAAGAAATTGATGGGTGGACAGGAGAAAAGCAGCCATAGCAGTATAATATTTAATAATGACAAAATTTTCAACGAGTTAGAAATAACCGATAGATTTAATGTCTATTTCCTGGAGAGCATAGATAGATTACTTGGTGATGGACTTAAGAGAGTGGTTAAAAATTTATCAAATAAAGCGAGTAGCACAAATGGAATTAACTCTAGATTGTTGAAATGTGTGTTTGAGGTGTTGGGGCATAGACTCCTCGAAATAGTCAACTCTTCGTTGGATACAGGAATATTCCCGGAAACATGGAAGTTATCGACAGTGGTACGAGTGGAAAAAGTAAGAAATACAGTACATTGTGAGGAATTTCGATCCATAAATATGCTACCTCCTTATGAAAAGGTGCTGGAGACCATAGTAAAAGACCAGCTCACAAAATTCATGGAAGACCACAATATCCTAACACCACAACAAGCAGGATTCAGAAAAGGGTGCTCCTGTGAAACAGCAGTTCAAACAGTTATTGGCAGATGGAAGGATGCTTTAAACCAGTTAGCATACAGAGCAGGAATGTCTACAGAAACTGCTCTACATCACCTTACATGGAGAGTGGAGAAAGTGCTGGAGAACAAAGAAATCCTCCTAGCCGCCTTTCTGGACATAGAAGGAGCGTTTGATAATACATCATTCAATAGTATCTCCAAAGTCGTAGGCCAAACAGGACTAGAGGCTTTGTGCTGCAGGTGGATAGACTGCATGCTGAGGGATAGAGTAGTGTTTACTACACTACTTGATGAGACCTTGGCAGTCAGGGTGGTAGGTGGTTGTCTGCAAGGTGGAGTTCTATCTCCTCTCGTGTGGAACCTAGTTATGGACGGACTGCTTAGGAAACTCAGCGATGAAGGATATTCTCCCCTAGGATATGCAGATGATTTAGTCATCACAGTCGAGGGAAGATTTAGCAGTACGATTAGGGAACGTATGCAAATGGCCCTGAGTATTGTAGCAGCTTGGACTGAAAAGGAAGGCTTGACCATTAGTCCAGAAAAAACAACAATAGTTCCATTTACGCGAAAGAGAAACATAGAGGCTCTTGGACCTCTATATCTCCGTGGCAGAAAGATCTCATTGTCAAGGGAGGTGAAGTATCTGGGGGTTATACTGGACTCAACACTTACCTGGAACCAACAAATCGATAGAATAGTTAGAAAGTCGGAAACTACTCTTGCAGTAGTTAGGCGAACATATAACAAAAAATGGGGTCTAAGGCCGGGAATGGTGCACTGGCAGTACACCAGAGTGGTCAGACCAGGAATAATGTATGCAGCTTTGGCATGGTGGCCCAAAGTCAAACAGGTAACTACTAGGCTAAGGCTAAGCAAAATTCAGAGGCTTGCCTGCCTAGGGATAACAGGGGCGATGCGGACTTCGCCAACTGCAGCCATAGAGACTCTTCTGGACCTTCCCCCTCTCCACTTCGTGATACAGGGGGAGGCGAGACTGGCACTATACAGACTGCAAAACTCTTTTTACCATGTCCGTCTGGGTACAGAGCATTATTGAGGACATAAAGGATCCCATGCTTGACATGAGGAAGGATTACATGGTCCCCAAGAACACCGCACAACCACTCTTTCAGGTCACAATCGATGACCCTAGAGTGGAGAACCAAACTCTGAACAGCATACCTTCCGGCAGTCTGATCTGGTACACCGACGGTTCTAAGACCGACACAGGTGCTGGGTCAGGACTGTTTGGAGATAAGCCAAGAGTGAAACTCAGCTCCTCTCTGGGCAAATATGCCTCTGTCTTTCAAGCAGAGGTGTACGCGATACTACAATGTGGGCGGGAAAACATTAAGAGGGGCTACAAAAATCAGCGGATCTTTATCTTATCAGACAGCCAGGCAGCTTTGAAGGCTCTTATGAGCCCAAAGATGTCTTCCAGACTGTTGTGGGAATGCTTCGAGCAACTTAATATCCTAGCCATGCGGAACGCAGTGAGACTGCTTTGGATTCGAGGTCACTGTGGGCTGATAGGGAACGAGGAAGCCGATAAACTAGCAAAGCGGGGCTCCAACGATCCTTTCGTTGGACCGGAACCTGCCCTAGGCATAACTAAGAGTGCAGTCAGACACCAAGTAAACGGATGGATTCGCGCTCAACATCACAATTACTGGAACGTGATTCCAGGACACAGGCACAGCAAGTCTTATATAAAGGGACCTTGCAGGAAAAGATGCTCAGAACTACTTTGCCTTAGTAGGATGCAAATTAGAATCGTAACAGGCTTCCTAACGGGACACACGACCGTTAAAGAACACCCGTGGAAGATTGGCAAATATTACGGAGACCTTAACTGCCGCTTGTGTAATAAGGAACGGGAGACAGCTATGCACATCCTGTGCAGATGTGAAGCTCTAGACCAGAAGAGGCAGCGAATTTTCGGGCGATGTCTGATGGAACCGGAAGAATTTTCCACGCATTCAATGTTTGACTTGTACCGTTTGGTCCAAGGCACCAAGATCATGGAATGGGTGTGACTTAGAATTTAGGGCGAGCACAATAAGCCCATTTTGTGGCTGCAGTGCATCTGAGCCTTCGGGCAGGCAGGCCCTAAGGGGAGAGAAAAAAAAAAAACATAATATGCTTCATATGGATCATCCAGTCAAACTACGAACGGATGTGCATAGATTACTACACAAGAAGAAGGGAAGACATTTTCGTACCTGATGCAACTACTGCATTTGCTCAAAATTAAGTGTTTGTTAAGGGATATTCTTATTTTAATAATTTGCCTACTTACTTGAAAGATGAAAGCAGTTTTAGGATTTTTGAAAAGAAAAGTGCAATTTATGTTAAAAAAGTTAAGATAGTGGTTGCATTATCTACTAGTGAACATTTATTTATTTTGAATTGTATTTTTGGTGTGTAGCTTTAAGCTAAGAACAAAGTTCATTCATTCATCATGATTTTGTACAATTAGAGATTGTAATAGCATGTTAACATTTAGAAGGGAGGTTGTCAAACAATTATTGTTGAAGGGGACTTACCTGTTCCGCAGCTTTAAGTTTAGCGCACTCCTCGCGCAAAGCATCCAAACTCTCCTCGAGCGTCCTCTTTTTGTTCTCAGCCTCGCGCATCGACTCCTGCAAACTCTTCATCCTGGCTTCGTGCTGCGAGATCAACAACCGACACTCCCCGAGTTCCTTCTCGTACTCCGTCACCTTCTTGTTGCTATCGCTCTGAGAGTTCTCCAATTCCTGGAGACGCGCCGTCACGTTATTCACTTCAGTCTTCATTCTTGAAATGTATAAACGCGCGACAGTGAATTCTTCTTCTAATTTGGCGGCGTCGTTTGAAATTTTGAGATCCGTGCCATCGCCTCCGAGGGTAGTACCGATCTCGCCGAGTTCCTTGAGAAGATTGCTGAGCATCTCGGCGATTCGTTTCTTCTGATGGCTGCTCATATCTTTGAGCTGCTGGAGTTCCGAGGAAGTCGTGTTGAGCGAGGTCTGCTTCTGCATAAGTTCTTCGGAAAGGGACTCCATCTGCAAACGAAATTGGTATTGTTAGAGAGAAATCTGCTTATAATTTCGGTTCAATTAAATGTTATATCGTAGAATTACTATTTTTAGTTAGGTTTAATTTTGTACTATGTACTATTTTTGTTAATTTGATTTACCTAAAGATACTTCACTCAAGATACTGTATTGTTAACCCTGCATTAGGCTCAGGCAAAGCTGGCTGATCATGAATACATTAAAGCCTATTACAGCCTCGCTATCGGTAGTTCGTTTTATCAAAAGTAATACACTAATCAAAACGAAAGTTTTTTTATTGAAGCAGTAAAACCTAAAAATCAATTTTTTTTACCAAGAGGTAAATGTTTTTATCAACTTGCTTCTTTAGTTTCGTATCAAATGTGAATACATAAACAAGAATGTTGATGTGCTGTGTAGACCACGAAGGCGTAGAGTGTACCTAACAGAAATTCAGATTGCTATGGTCATAGCTCTCATTCAAGAGGGCCACTCAAGGCTGCGAGTAGCCCGAATTTTAAATGTCAGTAGAGCTGCCATAAATAAGGCCTGAATAAGATCTCAAATGTATGGTATTGTTAGAAGGCAACCTTATAATAATAATAATAATAATAATAACATTTATTGAAAAGAAGTTTACAAACAACCTTCAAAAGGATACAGCACAGCAAAGCTGGTATTTCCTAAAAGTAATCTAATACAAAAGAAACTAAGTGCATAAAACTAGTTAAAAGTTAAGTAAAATTGAAATGTGACAACAGAGCCCTGATCAGCGCAGCGAACCATCACTTCTGTGCAGATCCAAGAACGTTGATCTCATTCTTAATGCGAAGGACTCCAAAGACCCAGATATAGTAAAAATGGTTATAAACAGGTGTGCCAAACTGTACAACATTAAAAATCAATTTACAGTACGAAAGCTCAAAACGGAATTTGATTTTCAGTAGACCCAAATCATTGTATATAGGTGTAACGTGCTGTGTGCGATCGATATTATAGGTAAACCTAAGGCAGGAGTTTTGTAGTTTCTGGATTTTATGCTGCATTGTTTTAGTTAGAAAATTGTAGTAGACACTCGAGCAGTAATCCACGTGGCACAATATTAAAGAACTAACAAGGCGCGATTTAATGTCACTCGATAAGCAATATTTAAATTTGTATAGCGATTTGAGTTTAGAATAGGCTATGCCTATTTTTTTGTTTACGTGAATCCCAAAGCTCAGGCATGAATCTAGATAGGCACCAAGGTTCTTTATGTTATCCGATAAGCAGAGTTCTACGTTATTAATACAAATTTTACAAACACCACTTGTAACAATGCGGCTACGGAGTACATTTGAGCCTAAGCATAGGGCTACTGATTTAGAGGGATTCAGCAGGAGGCCACTATTATTTGACCACTCACAGATCTTATTTAAGATCGTATTCAGATCAGTTAAACCATATTGTAAGTTTTCCGGGGTGCACGTCCTATACACCTGAGTATCATCGGCAAATTGATGAATATGACACAGTGAGTTGTCAGTAACGAAGTGCAAGTCAGCTACAAATAGGGAAAATAAATGGGGGGAACTCCCATAGTAATAGGTAGTTCGCCTGATATAGTGCTTTCCATCTTCACCGTTTGAGTTCTGTCTGGGAGGTAATTGGAGAACCATTGAACAGCTGCGGGATCAAAGCCATAGAATTTTAGTTTGGTTAATAAAAGATTACGATTAACCAAGTGAAATGCCTTAGAGAAGTCTAGGGCGACCAAGAGTGTAACCTGTCCTGTATCCATCCCCCGACAAACATAATCGGTAATCTTCATAAGAGCAGTGGCTGTGCTGTATTTCGCACAGAAGCCCGATTGAAAAAGAGGCAGGATGGAATTAGATTGGAGATATTCAGAAATCTGTATATAGACCAATTTTTCAGTGATTTTCATGAGGGTAGGTAAGATGCTTACAGGTCTCAACTCATTAAATTGTGTCGTCACTGGTACTTTAGATAGAGGGGTTACCAACGCCTTTCTCCAAACGGCTGGCACAGAACAAGACATTAACAAGTAATGAATTAATAATATGGAGGAGGGCAGAATCAAAGATTTCATACTATACTTTGGTCATTTTAATATTGATATTGTCTATGCCAAATAAGTCAGAGCTGATGCTGTTGACAATTCCACCAAGATCCTCTAGAGAGACAGGATGAAATGAGAATCCAGCAGACGAATCAAAGCGGTTGTTTTCAAAATAAGTCACGGTATGCTGATTGACATTGCTAGGCTGAATGGCATCAGTGAACCACCTATTAATCAGTTCAGCATCCCTGGCTCACAACTGATAATTCTGGTTGGCTTTCTGTGTAGGGTCAAAGCACCTGTTAGCCGGCCACTCCCTGTTTTCGGCCATAGGCGCAATAAACTAAAGGAAATAGTGTAATTTCAAAGAAAACAGCATTGAAAAATGCTAGCCCATTTTCGGCCACCTTTGTTGCGCATCCTGTAAAAATTGCGCCACCTTACAGCACGCGACAGAACCACAGTGACAAACTTCAAACGGTTGTGTTGAGCGCGAACTAATTGTTGAGTTCGGAAGTGTGTAAAAATTAGTGGTTGGACACCCAGAAAATAGTAAGTAAATTTGATTACAAACACTTCATATGCTTTAAAATGTAACGCTTTTTCACATAAAACTTGTAAAATTTAAAGTCAATACACTCAATATTTCGAGTGGCCGGTAACTGGTAGGTCTAAAAAGGCGTCAATCCTTTTTTCGGCCAGGTGGTCGAGAACTGGTGAGGAAGGCACTTCACATTTCATCTCTCTTTCACCTTTAAAACAATTCCTTTGTTAGGGTCTTTCTGTCTTCCGTCTTTAGGAAGCAATATTAAATAACGCTGCCAGTTTTCGGCCGCCGTAAAGCTCCGTAATGTTTAGTTAATGCAACACGATTTTGACCGGCCGAGAAAGGGATTTTAGCTGTCGTTTTGTCGGCCACTCGTTTATTTATAATAGATGTTTTGCGGACGACAATGGGTTCGTTTTCTGTTATGCTACATTTTCACTGCTTTCACGCTTTTTAGATGACACTTAGAAAGATACAGAAATCGGGAAATAAGGCAAAAGAACAGAAAACTAAGAGAACAATGTTCAAATATTCTCAAGACTCTCTTAGAAGGGCTGTTGCGCAAATTCAAGAGAATGGTATGGGAATAAGGGAAGCAAGCCGGGAATTTGGCGTTCCCAAAACAACCCTGCAGGATCGTCTTAAAGGGAAAGTCCCAGACGTGCCAATGAAGACGGGTCCTTCACCTCGCCTAAATGTAGCTGGAGAGAATAGCATCGCTAAATGGATTGTGGAAATTGCCAAGTGTGGTTTCCCCATAAGAAAAGTAGACTTGTTAGAGACGGTCGAAAAGATTTTGAAGGATGCCGGAAAAGAAGATTTATTTAAGGACGGGAAGCCAGGAGAAAAATGGTACCAAAACTTCCTCAAGAGACACCCAGAGATTTCTTTACGGCAAGCTGAGGGAGTAACGAAAGCACGAGCCATAGTTACCGAGGAATCGATACGCCTGTGGTTTAGAAACTTGAAAATATTTTTGACCGAACACAGTTGTATTGATATCTTAGAAGATCCGACTAGGATTTTGAATGGGGATGAATCCGGTTTTCCGCTCTGCCCTAAAACCGGTAAAGTTTTAGGACCCAGGGGTTAGAAATTTATACCAAATTAAAGGTAACAACGACAAAGAAAATATTACGGTGCTAATAGTTTTTTCAGCAGACGGAAAAATATGCCCCCCGTTAGTGATATTTCCCTATGTGAGACCTCCGAAAGCTATCGTTGATAACGTGCCGGATTGGTGGGTAATTGGCAAATCTGAAAGTGGTTGGATGCGGTCGGACGTTTTTTATCAATATGTAGCAAACGATTTTAAAAAATGGGTCGAGCAACATAACATTAAAAAACCCATTTTGCTACTAGTAGATGGTCACAGATCTCATATGAGCATGCCTTTGAGCACATTTTGCGATGAGAACCAAATATTGCTGTATGCGCTGCCACCAAACACAACCCACATTTTACAACCCGCTGACGTAAGTGTCTTTCGGCCGCTTAAACAACAATGGAAAAATACAATTGCCAAATGGCAAGGCAGACCAGCAAATTCAAATAAAACTGTTACAAAGGTAAATTTCTGTCAGGTTGAAGCATTACAAACTTCAAATATGACATCAGCCATAAAAAATGGATTTAAGAGATGCGGATTATTTCCATACGATCCAAACAATGTAGATTATAGTAAATGTATCAGAAACACATTGGAGCAGCAGCAGCAGACACCCAGAACAACTGAGAAAGACATGACAATATTTACCAACGAACAGTTTCGAGCAGCGGAGCAAATTATTAAGGAAATTGGGACCAGCCTAGAAGCATATGGGATAAATCCCAAAGTAATTATCAACGAAATCAAATTTTTTGAAGAAGGGCAGGTGTCCCAAAGGAATGTTTTGCAAGAGACAAGTAGACCGGAGGTACTGAGACAGTACGTAGTAATGGTATGTATGTAACTCAAATGGGATAATTTCAGGAAACTTCAACCTTATCAACGGATTTGGAAGATGGATTTGAGCCATCGGCATCGACAATTTTTGGGGAACCAGATACTTTTCTTGAAATGGTTGAAATGGAGGTGAGGGCCGTATTTCTAAATACTTTTCTGTTCATTTGGAATATTTCAGGATTTTCAGGGAATTGCAGCCATTGATGCAAACAAAGCAGAATTACAGGAAATCGCAATATCTTCAGCGAATTCAACTTCAGAAGAGATAAAAGCATCAGAAGTGGAATTGCCACAAGAAGCAGAATCGGAGTTACCCATACTATCAAAAGTGGACATACAACAAGGAGGGCAAACACTAAAGGAAGCAACTTCTCAAATTGCTAGTTCCGAGAAACGCGAACAAATAGAAGATTCTGCAATCCCTGCGATCCCTGCAATTGAGGAAGAGGCGTCAACTTCAATAGCAGAGAATAAAGTAAAACCTCTTTCACTTAAGAATGCATTCGAACAACATTTGGCATTTCCGGTAATACAAAATAACAAAAGAAAGGAGAAAGAAAACATACCCAGTGCGATATCAAGCAGCGCGTGGCGAGACTACTACAACAAAAAGGAAAGTGTTGCAAAACGGAAACTTGATGAAAAAGAAAATAGGAAAAAGGAGCGCCAACTGAAAAAGGAGAGGACAAAAAAACAGAAGTCTGAAAGTGTGAAAAAAAATGCTACCAAGAAAACACAAAAACAAAAGAAAACAAAGTGTGCTTGATAAGTGATGCAGAGAAGATGGCGAAATGAATATTGGATGCGACTTCTGCCGCAGGTGGTTTCATTTACACTGCACCCCATTTAGTGATTCCGTAGTGGCAGAAAAGGAGTACAAGTGCAATTTCTGTTGAGTTTTATTAATTTAGTCTGTCCCTAAACTTCCTTTTTTGTTTTGTTCGGAATTTATTTTATTTTTAGTTACAACTTGTAAATTTTTTTAAATAAATGTCTTGTTTTTCATACCATTTGGACGACTTAAAGCGATTAACCTTTTCCGGGGGGAAACGACCAGAATTGCAAACGACTGAAGTTGCAAGTATGATAGTGGGACACCATTATGGTGTCCAATAACGTCTATAATTAGCGCTTATTGGCTAATTTAACCTCTCTCCATTTTTTCCCAGCATTCTTGTTTCATCATGCAGTATATTGCGTTATGCGTTTGAGTGTGCATCTTGTGCGCAGATTTCAGAAAATGGCTTCGCCAGCGGCCGAAAACTAGCTTATATATGGCCGACCAGAGATGAGAGCGCCGGTCGAAAGGTGGGGTTTTTCTCGGCCGGCGGCCGAAAATAGGTATACTTGTGGCCGACTTGAAGTAAGGCATGGCCGAAAACGGGAAAAATGTGAGTTTTTACATTATTTTATTCCTGCATTTAATGCAATTGTATATGTCGCCAAATAAGGCTAGACATCTTATGTAATGATATTCAAGCTCGTTCTACGTTTTACACATGTGAAACTACCCACCAGTCACAAAATTACGAATTTTTGAAGTTGCCAAAAAAATTGACCCTACATTGAAAAAATCAAAACACTTCCATAATTTGAAGGGCTGTGATTTGTACATGTTGACCTGACTCTGCAAGAAAACCCTCTTCTTGTTTCGTACGGCCATAGACAAATGGTTTCTAAGATCTTCATATGACTGAAAATCGATGGTACTTTTAGTCCAAATGAATCTTTTATAAGAATCTCGTTTAAGTTTGCTAATTTCCCTAATTGTAGATGTTATATAAGGTCTAGGAGGTTTTTTTCCTTGAAGTAGAGATTTTAAAAGGGGCATGTATGTCAAAGAGTGTGGAGACTTTGTCTTCAATATTACCAAGACTCTCCACATAGCTCCAGACCTCGGATGCAGCATCTGAGGCAAATTCTTGCACGTCAAAAAATTTGTAGCTGCGATGTAAAATGGTACGTGGCTCACTTGTATGATTATCGTAGTTCAGATTGCAAAATATCAATCATCTGCGGTCTGTCAAGTTTAGAAGGTCTAGGGTTCCACTATCAATAACAAATTCAGGATTAGAGACACATATTATATCTATCAGGGAGACAGACCTATCACACACAAGAGTGGGCTTATTTAAAATTTGAGACATTCCAAAACCGTTGAGAATTTGATGAAGGCAATTAAATTGGGCACAATTAGTTTTAAAAGAGGCAAGAGCAACTTCCGGGAGAGAAGACTGTCTATTATGGATTTGGGCCACCAGAATGCCCAGAAATACCGCTACAACACTCCAAAATCAGCTTGTAGAGGCCCCAGGAATCAGAATAAGTATCCAAACGATACGTAACAGGCTTCAAGAATGTCAGTTTCATGCAAGATGACCAGCTAAGGTACCTCCTTTAAGCCGTGATCATCGCAGAGCATGAAGGTTCTTTGCTGAAAAACATGCTAATTGGAACTTGAGGCAGTGGAGCAACGTGCTGTTCACTGACAAAACCAGGTTCTGTTTAAATCATATTGATGAATGAGTTCGAGTCTGGAGTCGCCCAGGTGAAAGTTTTCTAGACTGTACTGTGGAAGAAAGGGTTCCATTTGGAGAAGGGTGCATCATGGTTTGGGGTGGGATAAATATGAATGGGCGCACGGAGCTGCTGATAATTCGTGAGGTATATAGACGGAGTTCTAGAACCACATGTTGTACCATTTGCCGAGAATATGGTTCCAGTATTCATCCTGCAGCAAGATAATGCCTGCCCACACATCGCCAGAATAGTGCAAAATTTCCTCAATGCCCACAATATTGAGGTTATGGATTGGCCCGCTCGCAGTCCATCCAGACGTCAATCCAATCGAGCACGTCTGGGACACACTTGGGCAACGATTGAAGGAACGTCAGCCAATCCGGAACCTTCAACACGTTGAAGAAATCCTCCTGGCAGAGTGGGAACAGCTGCCTCCTCAAGTCATTCGAAATTCAGTTGAAAGTATGCCCCGACGTTGCGCTGAAGTTTTACGAGTTAGAGGAGGCCCCACACGTTATTGATTTTGAAATTTTGCTTACTTTTCATTAAAACAATAAAGAGCTTAATCGTGCATTTCCGCATTTTAATTTTTTTCTTCGAATCACAAGCAGCTTTTAAAAGTGGCACCTTTTTCGTTTTGATTAGTGCATTTGTTCTGTTAGGATTTTTTTATTATTTATTTACATATTTAATGAAGAAAAGTTTGTTTATATGACTTAAAAAGCTATTTCCTTCAAGTTAAATTTACGAAAAAGTTTTGATACTTAACAAAAATACGACAACTCAAAAATGAGCGACGCGTGTCCTCGTAGCCCAAACCACATAATTTCAAACCGTGTGCCTAATGCGGGGTTAAAATAATATCCCCCACTATAATTTTAAAATATGGAATTTTTTACTTACAACAAATTTATTCTTCAAGGGTCGCGAATAAACAGATAAAATACCAGAAATTATAAGATCAGTCACAAATATAATGAATTACCTCCTTGTTCTTAGCCTCCACTTCTTGGGATTTCTGGTCGTAATTAACAGCCAACTCCTCCAGAGCTTGAAGAACCTCCTTGACCTCCTCTTTCGCACTTTCGTTCTCCTGCTGTATGCGGTTCATCTCGGACTGCAAAGCTTCGTAGTCCCGTCGAGTGCCAGCTATGAGCTCGTCCTGTTCCAACATCTGCTCTTTGAGTTTCTCAACGTACTGGCTCTGCTGATTGATTTCTTCGTCTTTCTCGTCCAACTGCTGATAAAGACGCTCGCGCTCCTGTTCTAACTTCTGCCTGTCTTCACTGCCAAGCGTCGAACCGATCATTAAAGCTGGAGTCGCCGGTAGTGGACCTGATGTTTACACACAAAATTAAAACACACGACATTTTTAAATTGAACAGTTCACTTTACCTTTCACAGTCTCCACGGTGCTTTCTTCCATTCCCGCCACAGGCGTCAGCACCTCAGAAATCTCATTCAAGTTGACTTGTTCATCCACTTTGACGGTCTCCCCAGCGCGCCAACGAGTGAGTTCCGCCTCCAATTTTTCAACTTTTCCCTTAAGTCGAGCAACTTTCTCTTTCTCCTTCTCGTACCGACGCTTCCACTCTTCCGCAGTAAGTTCTTCATTAACGCACACAACGTTCTTGACAGTTTTAGCTCTGAATAAAACAATAACACATGCGAAAAGAATAAATAAATCGTAAAAGACGAATTATCTTACCTTTTACCGAACTCGAGTGTGGATTTGGTTTCCGATTCGTTGAAGCTAGCAGGAGAGCAGCAAATAACTATTGTTGTCCTGGCGTTACCTCCCAGAGATTCTTGTAAGATACGTGTAAGCTTTGAGTCACGATATGGAATATGCGATTTATTGCCGTCAGCTAAAGCACTAATTACGTTACCGAGTGCGGATAAAGACTTGTTGATGTTCTTCGCTTCGTCTAGCACAGTTCCTGCAAACCGCGTCAATTTTAAGTTGAAGCGAGCCTATCGAAATTTTCCGAACTCAATTACCTTCGGCACCGGTCTTCGAGACTTTCTCAGATCCCGCCAAATCCACGAGGTACAATTTTCCTGAGAGTTTCTTCTGATTTTCCAAGTTCTCCTGTTTAACGTTTATAAGGAATACCGAATGCGATCTGGAAGAGTGCTCATTCATATCTGAAAATTAAAACTCAAGACTTAGCACGCAGTTGTTGGGAAATTAAATTTTGTTGTTCAAAGTGTGGTTTGTTCAACTGGAAGAAAACTGAAGAAAATATTAGGCCTGTGCGTTTATTACATTTCATAATCGATTATCGATTGTTGTAAAATAATCGATAAATTTGATTAATCATATACCGTGTGACAAACTTCCATGTGTACATGGGGAAATAACATGGGCAATTACATTTTTGTGGATTCCTGCTCCCCATGTGTTATTTGTCGACAATTTAAAATTTGGGTTTCAAAATGTACAAAAATATTTATTCAGTTGAAGAAAAGGTTTTCATTGTGAAAACATTTTACGGCGGCAATAGTCTGCGGGTAGTCCGTGACTTATTTTCTGTAAAATTCAATAACAGTCCTATTCCTTCGGTAATAACAATAAAAAATTTAGTTAAAAAATTTGAAGATACTGGGAAATCTTTCATTGAAAGAAGGTAATTTTTACTAATAAATTTACTTGGTTTTTATTTAGATAATTCTGATTCGCTTATTATTATTACCTAGTTGCTAATTCCTTATTGTTCGCTAACTTAAATTTTACTGGGATTATGAGAAATTTAACAAGTGATAACGTGGAGTGAAACAAAACTAAAATTAATCTTATCATTTACTTTTTTAGTCGTTCCAAGGAATCTAAATGTTGAAGTAGAGGAAATGGTAATAGGCCTGATAACTGCTAGTCCAACATCTAGTTTAAGGTCTATTGCCCTTGAATGTAATGTTTCAAGAGAAACTGTCCGTAACATATTAAAAAAAAACAAATATCATCCCTTTAAATACCAATGTCACCAAGAGTTACTTGCTTTTGACGAAGAATCAAGGCAAACTTTTTGTGAAGAAATGCAAGAACGGGCTAATCGGGATCGCAGCTTCCTCTCATCAATTTGTTTTACCGATGAGTGTACCTTCACTTTAAATCAAGAGCCAAATTCACAAAACATTAGGCATTGGGCCCAGGAAAATCCCAGAATAAATCTAGCCACTACAACGCAATACCCTCAAAAAATCAATATTTGGGCAGGCATTTTTAATAATCGCATTATAGGACCATTTGAAATACAGGGAAATTTAAATTCAGAAGCTTATTTATATATATATACAATAGCTCTACAGGCCATTGAGGCCTAAGGCTTCTCTCACTATGTCTTTCCACAGTCTTCTATCTTCAGCTTTCCTTCTCCATTCTCTGCATCCCACTCTAAGCAGATCCTCCTCCAGCTCATCAATCCACTTACTCCTCGGTCTTCCAACCCTGCGCTTTCCGCCATCTCTTCTCGCTAACAATTTCTTTGCAGTCCTTTCTTGCGGGAGTCTTGCAACGTGGCCTAGCCATCTTATACGCTGTGCCTTCACCACGTTTGTAATAAGCGGTTCTCCATAAAGTTCTTCTATTTCTTTGTTTGTTCTTCTCAACCACTCATCACCTATCCTCTTACCCCCATATATTCTTCTGAGCATGCGCCTCTCCCATATCTCCAGCTTGTCTCGCTTGCTTTTATTAAGGGTCCATGTTTCAGATGCATATACGACTGTCGGACGCACCACTGTTTTGTAAATGCCTATTTTTGTCTTCCGAGATATGTTCTTAGATGTCAGGATTGACATCAACGCACCCGCACTTCTATTTCCCTTTATGATCCTTGCGTTTATTTCTGCGTTACAGTCACTCTCTTCTGAAATAATTGTGCCCAGGTAGGTAAATGTGTTCACTCTTTCAATTTCAAGTTTCGTACCTTCCTCCATTTTCACAACTAACGGTTTGCCATCATTTGCTCCCCCACCACTTTTTAAATATTTCGTCTTTTCCATGTTGAGTTTAAGGCCGATCTTCCTTGATGCTTGCACTAATCTCCCTACTATTCTTGTCATTTCTTCCTTTGTCCGCGTTATTAATGTCACATCATCTGCATAGGCCAAGACTTGGTGTCTGCGATCATGTATGGAGCCGTCTCTGTATAACTCACTCGATTTTATGACATATTCCAGGGCTAAGTTGAACAGCAATGTCAACAGCGGGTCTCCCTGCCTCAGTCCGCTTGTGACGCTGAAAGGCTCTGATTTGTTTCTTCCTACTTTAACCGTGCTGATTGTATTTCTCAGAGTCATTCTAACCAGCCTTATCAATTTGTTTGGTATTTCCAGTTCTTTCATAACTGAGAACAAAACCTTTCTTTTTATTGAATCATAGGCTTGCTTGAAATCTATAAACACTAAATGTAGCTGTAGATTGTGTTCATGATGGTGTGCTTGTAATTGTCTCAATGTGAAAATTTGATCGGTCACTGATCTATTGTGCCTAAACCCGCATTGATATTCCCCCAGTATTCGTTCTTCACAGTTACTTAGTCTTGTTTTTATACATGTTGCTAAAATCTTGTATACCGTGTCAAGCAGCGCTATTCCTCGGTAGTTTTCGCAGTACGTCCTGTCTCCCTTTTTGTGTATGGGGCATAATATGGCCTGTGTCCATTCTTTGGGCAATTCTTCCTGATTCCATACCTGCTTAATTAATTTCTGTACTCTTGTTATGATCTTTTTTCCCCCATACTTAATTAGCTCTGCATTTATGTTGCTCTCTCCGGGGCTCTTATGATTTTTCAATCGATCAATAATTTCCGCAATCTCCTTGTCCGTTGGTGGTTCTATTTCATTTTCTGAGTCACTTCCATTAACATCTTCCGGTTCTTCTAAATCGTCTTCACTATTCTGCCTAATTTCTTCTGGGTTCAATAGTTCCCTGAAATACTCTGCCCATCTGTCCATTTGCCTCTTTTCTCCACCAATCAAGTCTCCTTCCTTATCCCTACACAATTTTGTTGCAGTCTGGTAGCCAAGTCGTGCCTTTTTGACATCCTGATAAAAGTTGCGTACCTCTTTGTGAACAAATTTGTCTTCCATTCTCTTCATTCTTTCCTCCATATACTCCTGTTTCTTCTGCCTGCATATCCTCTTTGCCCCACATCTTGCTTTTGCGTACCTTTCCCGATTTTCTTCTGTGCATTTGGCCAACATGATCTTTCTTTCTTCTTGTCTTTTCTCCACTGCTATCTTGCAATCATTGTCAAACCAGTCTTTTTTCATTGTTCGTCTGCTCTGTTTCAGTGTCTTCTCTGCTGCTCCTTGTACTGCCGCTACTATTTCATTCCATTCGTGGTCTATTTCTTTTAGTTCTTCGTTCCCTTCCTTCAGTATTTCATTTACTTCACTTTGGTATGTACTTTTCACTTTTTGGCTCTTCAGCTTCTCACAATCGTACCTCATTTCCGTCACTTGCCCTTTCTGTCTCTCCGTTGGTATTTGTTGCTTTATTTCTATTTTGAGTAGAAAATGATCCGTATCGACATCTGCTCCTCTACAGCTTCTGACGTCCTTTACATTATTTGCGTGCTTTTCTTCTATCAAACAATGGTCTATCTGATTTACCGTGTTTCCATTTGGAGCTCTCCAAGTGCCTTTGTGAATTTCTTTGTGCTGGAAGTAGGTACTGCTCAATCTTAGTTTTCTCTCTGTTGCGAACTCTATCAACTTTTCTCCGTTTTCATTTGTGTCTTCATGTTTGCTGTAGTGTCCTATCGTCGGTTTATATACCTCCTCTTTCCCTATTTTTGCATTAAAATCTCCCAGCACTATTTTGATGTCGTACTTTGGGATATTATCATAAACTTTATCTAGTTGTTCATAATATTCAGTTTTTATTTCTATGTCCTTATCCTCCGTTGGTGCGTGAGCGTTAATAATACTTATTTTCCTGTAACTACCTCTTAATCGTAATACACAGATTCTCTCTAATACCGGGGAGAAGTTGACTATTGCTCGCTTTAATTTTTTTTTTTCTAAAAAGCTTATTTAGATCTTTTAATTAACCATATTGGCCCTGCATTAGAAGAAGTTGCACATGCGAATCGGGAGGTCTGGTTTCAACATGACGGATGCCCAGCACATTTTGGAGCACAAGTGAGGGAATTATTAAATGAAATATTTCCAGAGAGCTGGAATGGTCGAGGTGGTGCTATAAACTGGCCAGCTAGATCTCCCGATTTGGCACCGTGTGACTTTTTCTTGTGGGGTAATTTAAAAAACAAGATTTATAAAACTCGTCACCCAAATATTGATTCTTTAAAGAATGCTATTTTTGCGTAATACAACTTAATAAACGATCGGCAACTTGCGAATGTGAGAAATTCTTTCTATAATAGGCTGGGATACTGTCTGATACAGAATGGGGGTTTATTTAAATATTTGTTATAGTTATTTTTCTTTTTTTATGTTACTTTAATTTCATTGTATATTAATAAGTTTTTGTCCTTACCTAGATATGAAATAAATAAGTATTAAATTGCCAGATTACAAAATTCAGTAGAGAAAAATAAACAAATGTTGCCGCTTGTTAAATTTTTCATAATTGCAGTAAAATTAAAATAATTTAATTTTTATTATTTCATTTTACTGCTTTAACATTTTCCCAAAAATTTTTTAATAGGTTAGACGACACCTACAATTTACCCTAAACTATGGACCAGCATTCACCAACGAAACATCCACACCAGTAATCAATTAATTGTCAACTATAGGGAATGACAATAATAATGTGAATGAGAATTATCTAAATAAAAAAACAAGTTTATGTATTAGTAAAAATTAACTTCTTTCGATGAAAGATTCCCAGCCTTCAAATTACTTACTAAATTATTTGTTGTTATACCGAAGGAATAGGACCGTTATTGAATTTGACAGAAAATAAGGCGCGGACTGCGCGCAAACTATTGCCGCTGTAAAATATTTTCACAATGAAAACCTTTTCTTGAACTGAATAAATATTTTTGTTCATTTTTAAATGTTGACAGTTCAGAAAATCCATAAAAATCAAAGACGTCCGTGATTAGAATAAATTAAGTTGTTATGGATAATCTGATAAATTTCTGTGTTTTAGTTAGAAAATTATTAATGTAATTTTTGCTTTTAATGCTTTAATAAATTGGAAAATTGTAGAGTTTTTGATATCCTCATACGCAGAAAAAAATAATCTTTCGATTGCTACCTTTACCACCACTGTAACTACACATGGGGAGCAGGAATCCCCAAAAATGTAATTGCCCATGTTATTTCCCCATGTACACATGGAAGTTTGTCACACGGTATATAAAAAGTATATATTTTTTAGCACTACAGGCCTAGTAGGCCCATAACTAGATAAACCAATACTCTCCATTCCCTTTATTTTCTGTTTTCTCCCTCCAATCTTCAATGCCTAATTGCCTTATTCTTCATTACTTCTTCCCTCCGCCTCGCTCTCGGTCTTCCTCGTCTTCTTCTGCCCCCTATACTACATTCAAATATTCTTTTTGGTGTTCTATTTATTGTCATCCTCGTAATATGCTCCAACCATCTCAGCCTTTGCGATTTTGCAATTCCCACTATATCCGGTTCCACACTTCACTCTCTCACTCCCAAAGTAAATATCTGGTCTACAACCGATCTTCCCCGTCTAAAGCCACACTGATAATCTCCCAGTTCATTCTCCATTCTTACTGTTAACCTATTCTTTAAACATGATGCAAGTATCTTATAGGCAACATTAAGTAAGGCTATACCCCCTGTAATTTTTAGGTTGAATCTTATCGCCTTTCTTATACAATGGATATAGTATTGCTTCCCTCCAACTCTGTGGTATTTCTTCCTGTATCCATATTTCTTCCGAAAGGTCCCTCACATTTAAACATTTCTGCAGTTATTTCGTCGCCTCCAGGACTCTTGAAATTTTTCAGACTTCGAATAATATCTTCAACTTCCTTCAAAGTTGGTGGTTCTTCCTCCCGTCCATCTTGATTCTGCACATCATCTTCTGTGCATTCATCTATTATTTCTTCGTCTCGCCCTTCACCCTCTTCTCCTATTATTTCGCCATTTCTATTCTTATAAAATACTGTTCTTGGTTGACACCCCTTTTTTTCTCTTCTTACTCATCTGTATAGACTTCTTATTTCGTTGTACTTGTGATTCTCCTCTATATCATTAATAAGCTTTTCGTTATATTTTTTTTCTTTTCCCTCAATATCCTCGTACATGTTTTCCTTTGTTCTTCGAATTCTCTTCCGGCTTCTCCTATTTCCATCTTCAACATTGCCAGTCGCAATTTTTTTCTTCTTTCTAATTCTTTTTCACATTTCTGTTTTGTCTTTGCATCCTCATTCTCACCGCAACCTACCGATACTTTCATTCTTTCACTTATAGATTTCCAAAAACTTTCTGCATCACTTGATTTATTTATGGAACGCAGATTTATTGCTAAATTTTTCCTGATATTCTGCTTTTTCTCTGCCTTCTCTTAATCTATTTAAACTAGTCTTATTTTTTAATTTCTCTTTTCTTTGATTCCTCGCAAAAGGTACAATTGTTATTGTTGCACGTTTCTTTAACAATCCTTTGTAGTTCTTTTACTAAGATTTAGTGCATCTGATACTATTTCGTAAACAGACTCTGGATTTCTTAGGTTACCGCTTTCTATAGATTTTCTTTCCTCCTCTTGACGCTTGGGGATCTAAATTTTTCATACCGTCGACTGACGAAAACCGCGAATGCCGGCAACACTGTCGTGAAATAAATGTCAGCATATTTACTAACCTAAATTGAGTTTGCGAATTTTTATACTTGTTTTTAGATTAAAGTTTCAGAGCAATGATTATTACAGTTTCTCGAAATATTTTTAGGTTAAATATGGACTCTTGTGGTTATTCTGTTCCGTTTCATTTATTAGTTGTGTGTTGTTTGTGTTTTAAAGAATAGAATTGTGTTATACCTTCTAAGTTATATTCGGAAAATAAGTTATGGAATCTTATCTACTTTTAACAGACAAATAAACAAGCAAAAACACGAAAATTCCAAATTATGATACTTACTGGTAACTGCAATGTGCCTATTTGATTTTCCCTCTTCGATGGCTTCGAACACCTCATCCGGACTTGAAACGAACCTTTCCGTGGCACCTTTCACAAACGGTACCCTATTTTTATCCTCGTGGACGCTTAAATTAACTTTGGAAACTGAAGAAAAAAACAAGAAATTATTATTTTCCCACTTAACTCTTTGATTTCAATTACCATCGAGCAAATCTCTAATTTTATCCATGTATATTTCAAAATACGAAACTTTAATATGAAATTCTAAATTTTCTTCCATAGCATAGATGTGATTGAAAATGTCATTCACTATTCGAGGTATTATACCCTGTTTAGCAGGATCACCTATTAAACAAATCGTATTAATAAATTTATTAGGTTTTATCGGGGGTTTTATAAAAAAGTAAGCACACCTATGACTCCTTCCATCGTGTGTGTTTTACCCGAGGAGGTCTGACCGTAGGCGAAAATGGTACCGTTGTATCCTGCCAGGACATCCGACACGATACTCTTAGCTGCCTCATTGTAGACTTTTTCTTGTGTAGCATTGGGTTTAAAGACTTTATCGAATAAGTAAACTTTGCCCTGAAAAGCAACATTTCAAAATATCGATTAAGAAGATAGTGTCAATTATTATGGAATTGATTAATTTTGGTAGGTACATATTCAAAAATTTATTAATTTCTGCAAGCCTAGACTGCAATATAGAATGGAGAATTCAGGTACTGATACTAATAATTCGAATAGTCATCGCGTTGAATATTCATCACATCTTTAACAAATCCAAACTGTGTATTTACAGTCGAGCAATAGATGAATAGAAATTGCTACAAAGAAAGCAAAGAGAGTACCCTTACCCAGCAATCCCAACCAAATCATTCAACTGCTCAAAAATCATCGAAAACTGAACCAAAATATGTTCTTAAGGCTGGGATTTATCAGCTGTTAGTCTATAAAGTCCTGCCACCTATCGCCCAAAAGTGTGATTAGGATTATGCAAAATATAGTCACAATCTATTATGATTGGTTTCTATCACAACTGCAATCTCTTCAGACAGAACCTCTACGGATTGGAATTTTCAAGGTTTTTTGCGGCAACCGAATAAATCTGGGAGGATTAGTCGGCGATCCTATCTTTAAATTATTATTTTCTATTTAGAAATAAGAGAATAAACTGAAGGGCCAGCGCCATCTGCATTGCAATGGCCAAACTACTACTACTGTTAAATGTCCAGTTTACTGTGCATCTCTGCTAAATATTCACAAGATGGAGAAATTGCAATATAATTTTTATTCCAACACGACCGTTCAACAAAGTAACGTATCAAGACGTTCTTGGTCGAAAATGAATAACGAATAATTAACTTAGACAACCCTACTTTCTTAGAACAATATTATTACGACGAAATCTGCACCTGCTATATCTCCCACGATTTCTCAATATGATGAAATTGCGTTTTTATCTCGGTTTTTGTGCAAGATAAGAAATAAGAACCGAGTGAATATGTGCACGAGGACCACCCACCGCGAACGTCAAACTTATCAACAAATCCGCAAAAAAACTCGTGCTCCAGAAGCGCCGCCGTTGCAAAATTAATCTCCGCGCCAAGGCTCTTCTATCTATCGAATTCGCGATTACGCATTCTATATAAATTTCGCCGGGGCCGGCGTCGAACCGGAGAGTTGCGGCGGAGGTCAAGGGCGGCCGCCAAGTATTGATTCCTGGTGGAAATAAGATATCCCTCCGTATCCCGTCCTTCGAGATGAAAAACGTAAACACACCAAGTACATAACAACATTTGAGTCTAGACGGATTATAGTCCTCTGGTTACTTTTCCTTTTTGTTCTCTTTGGGTGTCGAGTTACACACTCCGGTACGAAGTATTGTGTGTAGAGTCAGTTTTCGTATTGATTATTTCAACGAGTGCATTTCCTAGAAGGAAAAGTAGAATCCTTACTGGAGTGGGCGCGGTTTTGGACATTTCGTTCGGCGATTCTTTTTTTTGTCGCAACAATAAACATTCAAAAAAACTAAAAAATTGTATTGTGAAACGACTGCGTATTGCAATTGATTCTGCAAGGTAAGATCACGTCACGGCCGAAAAATTGAAGACCATGGACTTATTTAGGGCAGCAGTGGACAAAATCAAGTGATCCAGGATGATCGCCAACATCCTTGGAGGGTAGGGCACCTAAAGAAGAATTTGGCCAAAAGGTCGCAGTAACACGCGTCTTGATGGTACGACCATTGTCAAAAAAGGTGATAAACAACTGAAAGTTGTTTTTGGAGTTTACTCCTTAAGAATCGATTTTCAGTTATAGCCCGCGGTACGGAAATTTTATGAGTAGTAAAATCAAGCGTTACGTTATCTGTCACATTGAAATTATGTTCGTATCTATGGATACGGCTGTTTATGTCTGACTGCATAGAGCATGGAAATAGTGAAAATAGAGTGGCATAGAGTAGATATGACAGTTGGCCATAAAATCTTAGGGGCAAATTCCCTAACTGAATATATGCATGAGGAAATGGGAAGGTCTTCATCGATTTGCATTAGATTTCACATAGAAATGGGGGAGGGGCTGCAGACAGTTTCTGTAGAAATTTTCATACATGGGGAAACGGTAAATCTAGGAACTCGGAAGAGACTCTTGAAAAGTTACACATATTTGCTTTTGAAGCGTGGTGCAGACCCATGACAAAGTAGATACCGTGTAGGTCTCGGTGTAGGTAAGTAAAATGAAGAAATTGGAAAGATAAATAAATTGAAGAAGTAACGCGTATAGGAGAGAGAGGATACTAGGAAACCTTCTGAGACAGGAAGGCCCATGACCAGTACGGGACATAAATGTATTATAGAAGTGAAATTTTACAGACATCCGTATTAATTATTGCTTATTGTTGGCTTCAATGGTAACGGAACGTTCTTTTATGCCTAGAAAGCTGCTTAAATATATCAATAGACCAATTAGGTAGATATTAATATACCTCGTATAAATAGGTATAACAGTATAATCTTATTCGACTATAAAAATTTTTCGAGTTAACTTTACAGGCTCACTGTCTGTCTGGCAATACTAACTTAACTGCACATTAATTTGTTTATAGTTTTTATTTAAAATAACAAACTGATCTTTATTGAATTGGCTAGTTCTCCCTTGAACACTGCAAGCGCACATGTGGTCCATTACCATTTCGGCCATGACGCGTGCAAAACCTCCAGGGCATTATTCCCAAACAAAAATGTCCGAATACAGAAATTTACAGATTTTACTTTGTTGTTAGACATTTCAGATTTCAGTAAAGCATACTAACCAGTTCCGGGAGGTAAATAAACAATAAAATTCGAAGAGAGCACAGGCACGCTTTTGTGTACAGGGTTAACGACTCGAAAAAGATCCCAAAACAACAGTAAATGCGTCTTTTAACTTTTAAGTGCTGCCAAGGTAGCAGACGTCCAATTTGTTGCCGACAGGTAGTCATACGTTTTTCCCCATGAATTTTAGGAGGCAATAAAACTCCAATATCGATAAGAGAAAACTGAAAAGCAACAAATACTTAAACAAATTGTAAAAGGAAAAAGTATTTTTAAATACAGGTAACAATAACCGTAATATAGAAAATAATGGGAATGCAGGCGTATAACAATAAAAATAAACAAACACAACTTTCCTATTCACCTACATCAAGTCCGCAAACGAAATCTCGTCGGATTCGCTCAAATCAGATAAAGTTCCTTCCCAAAATCCTAGATAAGCAGGTTAAGCCTGGATTTCTATTTCCCAGTTTTTATTTTTATGTGCACCAAAGATAAATACGTATCTACAACAGCGTAAATACACCGGCATCGCGTTAATTTGGTGAGTAATAATTTCATGACCTACTGTGATGTCAGACGTAAATTGAAGTGAATGAAATTAGAACATTACATCAGTTTCCGACAACAAGGCGCTAAAGCAGAATGCACATAACAAAACACCTCAATATTACCACAAAAAATTGCAAAAGTATTTACATCATCTCGCCGCGGGGGGTGTTTTTGCCCAAAAATTGTTTCGTTTTCCCGATACGCTGGATATTCCAGTGAATATTTCAGGCTTCATTTGTAACAGCGCAACAATTGTAGAAATCGTTAATGAGACAAATCAGGACCGCCGGAATTACATTCTAAGAATTTCAGAGCTATTTTCAGTCATCCATGACTTCACTTACTTGTTAGTACGGCACAGTGTACCTACCGTAGAGTTAAAAAACATTTTACCACAATTTGGTTATACACAATAAATTCTTTTCAGCTATTCTCAAGATCCAAAATTCTTAATTCAGCAGCCACAGGCTATTCAGCCATTACACACCTTATAAATCAACAATAAAAGTCAAATGACTGAAACTCTCTCTGACGTGATGGGGATAACCAGACAGATTTTTTGTCCATAAGAAAAAAACGAGGAAAAAAACGAAATCATCACAACGAAGATTGACCGCGGCGAGCCGCGAACCCCTAGCCTTGCGTATTTATTGGATGACGCATCGACCACTGAGCCACTGAAGGTGTTGACGAACACGAAATCGTATTTAACGAGGTACTTAAGTACTCGCCTTCTTGATAATACCTACTCCCGCGCACGAGTGTGTACAATCAAATTAGCTGATTTCCTTTTGGTATTATTAAACCTGAGATTAAACCCCAAAGAAATATGGAATCAAAACGTCCAACTACACAATTCGGAATCTCTTTCGCAATTAACCTAAATTAATGTAATTCATTTCGCAACAAGCGATAAGTAAATTCGCTAAGACTATATACTTCATTAATAATTTTATTGTCTCAACCCAATTATTAGAATCAGCTAAAAATAAACAAGAATAAACTTAATTACAATCTGATTTTCTCTCACAGTGAGGTTAACCATTGTCCCCGATGAACGCGCCTCTGAGTCTATAGAATAGATTAAACACCATGGAAAAGGCATGCGCTCGTACAATAAAGGTAAAAGGTTTTTTAGAAGTGCTATTTCGTTTGGACCCATATAGCTGAATGCATCACGCGATATGCTAATTTTTTGTTGCTCCACCTATTAATAATTTAATGCGGTCACGTCGGATATCCAATTATGGCCAGAATATTGCGAGACAAAATCAGAGAAGTCCAGAACATAAAAATCAAAAATTTACTCAGACAAAACACGGAAAAAAGGATTTCGCACATTGCGGAATAGTATAACCGTATTTCACAGTTAATTTTCGAGAAAAGCTAATCCTAAGTTCACAATGTAGGTACAATGAAGAAAAAATAGCCGAAGTTAGGAGCTTTTTGAGACAAAACCACAGAAAGAATTCGAATGTCTACCAAGCAATGTAAAATATCCTATCAGGTTAGTGCATTTAATTTTTAGAGGTCCACGAACACGTGAATCAAAATCTCGATCAAAATAGTGCTAGAACAGCACGTGGCAAAGATTTAAAAAACAATAAAAAATGGAAAAGTTGGGAAAAGAAATAAATAAGACAGGCAAACGGTCGCAAACGGTAGATAGTAAAAATACGACAATTAAATTTAGAAGTGGTATTTCCTCTGGTACCTTTCCTCTTTACATTTTTTGTCATCAAAGAAAATAATAATCATTTTGGTACATAGGTACCTAAACCAGAACAAATGTTCCCGTAAATGTTTTGCCTCGTGTTTTGCATTCTTCTTTTCTCCTTCTTTCTTTTTAATCTTGTAAGTACCTATTTATAAATGTATTACAAACTAGGAAATCATTACACAATAATGAAAACGTGCCTGTGTCTGGTGAGGTGTCTGGAGGCAACTAGGTACCGAAGTGAAATTTGTTTGACTTCCAACTGGATGTACGACTATTTTCCGCAATGACGTAAAAGCGTGCTTGGTGTGTCTCAAACCGTTTAATTCACAATACGAACTTAGTGAACTTATTTTTAATATTGCTTCATTCTAAAAGCATTTTCTGTCATGTTCTTATATATTTATAAATCGGGCAAAAACCACACGCGACTACTCTAATATTAAACATGAACATAAACATGCCATCGCGGGCGAAATTACAAGGTTTTCCAATAAGTACCTACAAATAAAAAATATTGCTGTCCTATGCTTTTTTGCAGATCTTATTAACTTGTTCATACTTTGGCACCAAACAACGCCTACGGCAAATGATTGTCAATTTGAATATCAAGGTACCTCACGGTCTGATGTCGTTTGACTTGCTCTTTGGAAGTCTAGAATATTATTAATTTGTTAACTGCCGATCAGCTGATTCGATATTTGTGAAGAAACATCTTATACCAAACTTCTCAAAAAGCTAATTTAAAGGCGGCTTTTTGTAATTTGTGAAGACACGAACTTTGCTTGCGTGATACCTACCTACTATTAAATATGAGACACGAAAACAGGTACAATTTTATAAGGAAATGTATGCAGCGAAAAAAAAATAATAGACACTGTCTTTGGCTGTTCTTAGGCTAATCTTCATCTCTTTAGTTGGATATGAATAAACAAAGCAGAAGTAAAAACACAAAGGCATCGGTGAATCCCAAATTTCGATCAAAACAATACAGTTACCATATAATTAGGAAATCAGCAGAGCGGGACGAAAAAGAGAAAAATGACGTTGGCATAATACCCATACATACACTGCAGAATTCGCACCTACCAAACTCAAACCGAAAATTTCACTCTTAATCGTGGAAAACACTTACCGCGATCGAAATGCAATTGTCATCATTTCCCGAAGGAAATTTCACCACAAATTTTGATCCAGCCTTTTCTTCAGAATCATTGAGCGGGCGGAATCGACACACTACTTTAATACTGTCTTCCGCGGCTATTTCCCGTTCTCCCGACATTTTATATTATTTACCTAATACACAGCACAAAAATAAATAAATATTTAATTATTTAAACGAAACTGTTACATTTATAAAAAAGAAACGTCTCTTTTTCCATCGACTGACGTTTCACTACACCACGACGTCAGCCATTTCGATCGAGTGCATTGAGAAAAAAATCAAAGGAAAGGAGATGACTCAGTCGACGACGAACACAGCACACCTATCATTCGGTAGGCAAACTACAGTGACTTTCATTTATTCAACAATGGATAATCAAATTATCCATATTATTAGAAAAATCAAGAGGCTCACTAACATTATACTCCATATTCAATAAGGAAAGTGCTGTAATATCCAATTTGATCATTAATTTTTCTGCAGAAAACTTCTACGCGGTTTAACTCATGAATTAAATTGATTACACCAGTTGTGACGCACTTCTCATTTCAGTTTGTTGGAATGAAAAGTGACAGTTGTGACGAGCCACTCTTGTAGTGAATTTACAGTCCCATGAATGTTCACGTTGTACGTTGTACTGTATTCTATGGTTGTCACTTCTTAAATGTGACAGGCTATGTAATTAAAAAAACATATTTGCGGCGTAATTGACAATAAATTGTAGCCCGTTTAACAACAAAGCGAAAACAAGGCTCAGGATGTGTTATCAGTGCAGTTCGAGATAGTGGAAAAGCGAAGCGATTATCATGTTTCTGACTTCACAAAGTAGTTGAACTCATTCTTTGACATGAGGAGAGCAATGAGAGCCAAGGCTAATCATCCTCCCACAAATTATGGTTTGTTGCAAATACTAGATGCGTAATAATTATTTTAATGTTTTTCAAAAATTTTAGTCAATTAAGCTGATGTCTGCTGTTATATCTTCGACTTCTCCAGTAGATAATTATCTAGAAGATTCCGGAGCATTGCTCAGACAGTTATTAGAGTGTGTTCAAAGTTGCCAAAGACGATTTGGGGGCAAGACAGAGTTAGCCACTGAATTCGATGCTTGCGTAGCTGGCCTATGCATTAATTTAGAGGCGATTTTTACGCATGGATTACGAGTGAAACCTATCGATAGCCAACAGGTGTCAGCTTTGAAACAGGTGTCCGATATCGTTGCTAATAGTTTGCATCTTGGAAATGAAAATCCAGGTAGTTTTTACCGCTTTTTGAATGGGGGAATGAATCTGTAATATTATGACTAGCATCCCAGTTTTAGTATTTATATAAAACCTGGTTGCTTTTTGAGCTTTAGATGAATCCCAGAGCTGGGAGGCTAGTCATGTCGATTCTTTAATTCATTAATTTGTAGCATTTTGGCCATTTGTTAGTAAACATTTGACCAAGCATGAAAAAGAGAGGTATATAATTTTGCGGCATATTTGGACAGACATCGGTAGAGGGAGAGCTTGGATACGGTCTACGCTTAATGAACGTTCCTTAGAAAGGTACGCAAATACGGGAGTCCCCTAAAAAGTATAATCTTGAATCAGATAAGTCGAGAATATAATTTTTAGGTATTTCCACATAGTATTGAGCAATCAGGATCTATTGTTTAGCCATTATGAACCTTGGGCGTTACTGTGCGATCAAGAGAAGAGCAGCATGTTGCCAAATATGGCTGCAGGTAATTTTCCATCAAGATAGACAAAGGAAATATTGTTTATCGATTTTTTTAGGTTTAAACTCGATTCTGTTTGCAGTCAGTATAGATAAACCTGAATTAAATATTGGCAGTACATTTGAGAAAATTCATAAATTAAAAAAGTCAGCAGAGCCTATCATAGAGGCTCCCATACCTAGTGAGTATATCTGATATTGAAATTTAATACTTGGCTACTGTTTAAAAACATCCAGCTGAATAATTACAATCAGGCTTCCTCTTGATAAGGACTGAATAAATAAGCAGAGTATCTTGCTCACAGTTGAATAATTTTTTGTGGTCTGGTGCATGGGTTATAGTGTGTGACCACAAAATTTAACTCGTAATAATTACTTTTACAGTTTTCTAACTTATTTTTATGTCACTTTTATTATTAATTTTTTTCAATCGTGAAGTAAGTGTTGGGTATGGTATAAAAACATTTCTGTTACGGTGTTCAGAAGGATTTCTAACACAAACACTTATGTACAAAAAGTATGATGTACTGAAGAACAAAATGTCAGGTCAACTTAACGTTTGAGAACATATCTGTGTTCTTAGAACACGTTAAATCTTACTACCTCAGCGTAGACCAGCATCGTCATCTTTAAAGTTTTGTAGAGGCATTTACAAATACAATACAAAGAACATTACAAATTTTCAAGATATTTTTAATTATGTTTCCAAATGATTAATTATTTTCTGTCCCTGTTAGGTAATTTTAAATTTCTCTTGATGTATTTTAATTTATAAATTTATTACCCTAACATACCTACAGTCGAATGAGAAATTGAAGAGGAAAACTAAATTGTTCAGTATTGCAAGAATTTCTTCAAAATAAACTCCTGGACAAAATTAACGCACCACTTAATTTTTTTTAAATAACTCCGAGATTAGAATGATTTTTGACTAACTAATTTTTTACAAGCAATCTGTGGACCTCCTCTGCTATTTCTATCGTTGTTATGGAAAAGTTTTGTTTAGAATTTGTAATTTTCATTTATGTGATTCTTGACTTCCATATTGATCTGAAAACTTTTCGTAATTCAATTCGTAATCTTCTTTCTAATGTCATCATCATAAGGTTCTCAGTCCGAAGACTGGTTGGATGCGTACCTCCACTCTTTTCTATCCTGAGCTAACCTACGCATTTCCCTGAAAGTAGAACATCCTACATCCCTAACTATTTGAGAGCAGTAGTCTAATCTAGGCCTACCCCTACCTCTTTTTATTCCTATCTCTGACTCTAGTATGTCACGAACTATTCCTTCGTGTCTTAGAAGGTGTCCTACCATCCTATCTCTCCTACTCTTTATTGTCTTCCATACCTTTCGCTTTTCCCCAACTCTTTCTAATACTTCCCTATTGCTAACCTTATCTATCCACGGTATCTTCAACATGCGCCTAAAACACCACAATTCAAACGCTTCTATTGTTTTTCGATCCGCTTCCCCTATTGTCCAAGTTTCGCACCCGTATAATGCCGTACTCCATACATACTACTTTAAGAGTCTCTTCCTAGTCTCAATATTAACAGTTCTCGAACATAACAGTTGTTTCTTTCTGTTAAACGCAACTCGGCCCTGCGCTATTCTTTGTTTTATATCTTTAGTGCTCCTACCGTCTTGAGTTATTTTACTTCCTAAATAGCAGAAATCCGTGACCTCCTCTATCTTCTCATTTCCTATTTGTATGTCAACTTTAGTTCTATTTTCATATCCCCTACATACCAAAATTTTAGTTCTCTTTTTATTGACTTTCATGCCATAGCCCTGTGTCAAAACTGCTTCCATTTCATTCAAAGCCGCTTCTAATTCTTCTTTGCTAGATGCTAACACTGCTATATCATCCACAAATCTGAGCATGTTAATAGTTTGACCCTGTACGTTAATCCCTGAGGCTGTTCTGTCCTTAACAATATTAATAGCATCTTCGATATATAAGTTGAAAACTAGAGGTGACAATGCACATCCCTGTCTCACTCCCTTGCGGATATCTACTTCCCTTCGTTCCTGCTCACATTCTATAACTGCCTTTTGCTCTTCGTAGAGATTATGTATTATTCTTCTGTCCCTATATTTCATCCCTACCTTTCTCAGCACTTCGAACATCTTCCCCCATTTTACGTTGTCGAAGGCCTTTTTCTAAATCTACAAATCCTATATAGACGCTCTTTCTCTTTTCTATCGTTTTTTCTACAATTACTCGTAAAGCTAGAATGGCCTCGCGTGTTCCTCTATTTCGTCTAAATCCGAACTGATGTTCTCCTAATATTTCTTCCGCCTTTTTCTCCATTCTTCTTTGCACAATTCTAATTAAAATTTTTGACGCATGGGAAGTTAAACTGATGGTTCTGAAATTTTCGCACCTATCCGCACCTTTCCTTTTTGGCAAAGCTACCATGATGTTCCGTTTGTAATCCTCTGGAATCTCGCCTGTCAGGTATATGCGACTAACTAATTTAAATAAACGATCTATTACCTCTTGACCTGCGCACTTTAAGATTTCTGCCTGCAAGCCATCTATACCTGGCGCTTTATTATTCCTTAAACTTTTTAGTGCTAGCTCAAACTCTTCTCTCATTATAGGATTCCCTAGGTTATCCCCCTCTACACTGCTTTCGCTTTCTAATATATCTTGCACTTTCTGTCCCGCATATAAGTTTCCTAAATATTCTTTCCACCTATCTGCCTTCTCCCCGCTTTTGATTAGGATATCTCCTGCCTCATTCCTAATGCTTTTGGTACTAGATCCAGTTTCTCTAAAATTTCTCCTAATTATTTTATATGCTTCATCAGTCTTTCCTACTTTGAACTTATTTTCCACTTCTTTGCACTTATTATCGATCCATTGCTCTTTCGCTTTCCTACATTTCCGAATAATTTCCCACTTGATCGCCTTATATCTGTGTTTCCCTATTTCATCTGACCTATTTTTATATTTTCGCCTTTCCTCTATTAGACTTGCAATATGTTTTGTTATCCAGGGTTTCCTACTTTCATTCTGTTTATGACCCAAAATATCCCTAGCTGAGGAAACTAAACTATTTTTAATGCAATTCCATTCTTCCTCTATGTCCCTAACAATATTTTCGCCCGCGCCTTTTAGTACTTCGTTTGTCTTTTTCTCAAACTTATCGCGCGTATCATCATCTTTTAGTTTCTCTGGGTCAAGATACCTTCTTCCTCTTCGTTTTTTTTTTTTTTTTTTTTTTTAATGTAAGTTAACTTTATTTACCATTGTTTTTTTTTATCAATCCATCATTTATGAATATCCTAGAGTACAAAAATGAATCGAGCCAGAAACCTATCAGTGGAAGAAGCAATACAAGCGGTAAATCTTTTGGGTGAGGGATTCTCAATGCGTCAGATTGCTTATCGGCTAGGAATACATCATTCCAGCCTTAGTCGCATGGTAAGCCGCTTCAACGAGACTGGATCTCACTTACAAAGCTGAAGACAAGGTGGAAAACGGTGTACCAATCCAAGGGATGAGCGTTTTATTAGGCATTGCGCTCTGAGAAACAGGAAAAGCACTGAGCTAAAAAATGAGCTTAGAACTGTTCGCAATGTTCGAATATCGTCTCGAACTGTCAGAAAACGGTTAAAGGAATCCGGATTGACTAACAGAAGATCGGCAAAGAAACCATTCCTCACCACGGAACACAAAGTTCGAAGACTACGTTTTGCTAGAAATCACCGATATTGGACTCTTGATGATTGGAAGAAGGTTTTATTCACCGATGAAACCAGAATAAGCTTGAAATCTAATGATGGACGTGAACGTGTCTGGCGAAAACTGGAGACAGATTTGCAAGTTGTAATGTCTCTCAAAAAGTTCCTTTTGGTGGCGGCTCGGTAATGTTCTGGGGAGGGATTTGCTTCAACGGTCCCACAGAGTTTGTCCCTATACGTGTGAGGTCAATGAATGCAAATTATTATCTGCAACACATCGTAGTTGATAATGTAATGCAATTTGTTCCCTTTGTTGGACCTGATTTTCTGTTAATGCAAGATAATGCTCGACCCCACGTAGCTGGACAGGTTGTTGACTACTTAAATGATGTTAATATCCCGTTGATGGAATGGCCAGCAAACAATCCTGATTTAAACCCCATCGACCATTTATGGGACACTCTAAAAAGAAAGATCTGAAGTCGTACGCCTGCACCTGCCAATCATGACCAACTTGTAAATGTAGCGCTTGAAGAATGGGAGAATGTTGCTCAAGGTTTGATTGAAAATTTAATCACAAGCATGCCAAGGCGTATGGAAGCAATAATCAAGAGCAGAGGAGGTCATACGCGGTATTAACATCGCATTGAATACTCAAATTTAATTTTTTTCTAATTTTTCCGTTCTCACAATTTGCGCATTTTGAAGCAAAAAAATAATTTGAGGTCAAAAATGTTTTAAAATGAGGTCATGTTACAATTAATTATTTCACAAATTATAACATTAGTCTAATTTCGCGTAGTTTTTGTTTGATTTTAATTTTTATATTGAAATTGAGTACGTTTAATAAAGTGGTGCGTTAATTTTGTCCAAGAGTTTATATGTATATTAAAAAATGGCGAAACATACCGCCCACCTTGAATGAAAACATTTCTTTCAATGAAATCGTAAGTACAAAGGTAAATGAAAATGATACGATCAACTACAAAAGAAATACAATACATAACACAAAACTGAGGGGTAAATATCCCGAAAAATTTGTGTACACTTATTTGGAATTCTATTGGAATTCCTTGGAAGTCCTCGGAATTCCTTGGAAGTCCTTGGAATTCCTTGGAAGTCCTTGGAATTCTCTGGGAATTCCCTGGAATTCCTCGAAACTGTTAATTTTGTATGTGGTCCTTATGAAGTAAAACAGTCAATTCCAAATGTTTCTAAAGCAACTTTGATTTCGTTTTAATTACCGTTTTTTCCGGGAAAAAGAACCACGAAGCAGTAGATTCCTAATGGTTTTTCAGCAAACAATGTTGAATAGCAAATTTTATGGAAGGACAATCTTTCCCAAGAAGAACTTTGTCGGTAAATATTAATTTCTCCACACGTTCCTTAAGAATATTTGAAATACATTTTAATATTCTATTCATTATCTGAATGAAAATAAAATTTTAGTGGTGTGTGATGAGTAATAGGTGTTTCTGAGTTTCTGCAATCTGCAGGCATCCATTGCATTCGCATCCACTGGCCAATAATTTTCAATTTGAGGGTGGGGTGAGGTACAGTGCTGTCGCAATTCTGTATTAGTTTCAGAAGTTTAGTCTCTAATCTGTGAATGTAGTTGGGTAACTGTCCATTGTAGGTATTATTGGGTTCAAAATAGGTAGTACTTTTTTGATAATTTCGAGAATATTTGATTTAGGAAATTGCGAAAGGGTTCCAAGACGCGGTGGCAATAATACTAATAATAATAATAATAATTTATTTTGTTTTCTTCTCCTTTCTGTTCCAATTATTAAGGCATGGAGCTGTAGTAGTACTAGGGTGGGCGTCAAGGTACTTGCGTACGTGACATTTGCGTACATAAGGAAAGATGTCCAGCAGGAAAAGCGGGCAGCTCGAAACAAGTATCATTTGCGTGCAACATAAAAATCTGCCAGGTTAAGGTCAAGCGGAGCGAAGCGGGGCGTTGTAAGTCTCGGTCGTTAGCGTTTATAATATGATTCTCCTCAAAGATCATTCAACAAACATTTTACAAAAAAAAGTTAACTTACCTCAATATTTAACATAATAGGTGTTCGAATTAAATATTTAAATTAGGAATCCAAATTTTATGTTGCACGCAAGTGCCATGAGATCAGAGTTGTTTAATTTACCCACTGAGCCTTATTTTGCTTTATGGACGCTAATGTCATAAAATTTGCCTTGTACGCAAATGTCATACATTCCAAGGGTGAACTCCGTACAGGGCAGGTCGGTTATATTTAACGTAATTTATTACATTTGCCATACTTGGTTGGTGATTTAATTTAAGAAGTCTAATAGTTTAAAGGCTTTTATTACATTTACCATTAAGTTGTGGGTATCAAATATAAAAACTAGCCAATTCAATTAATTACCTACTGCAAATATTAAAGAATTTATTATATTCGCCAAATTTCGTGGTGATTAGGTATGTATAATTGGTATCTTCCCGTTTCGTGCGTTCCCGTTCCGGGCGTTTTTGGGTTTCTACCTGTTTTCGTGCCGATTCGAGCGTCGAGAATTTACTGGGTAATTAAATAGTGCCAGTTTGTGCGTTATAGGTACTTGTTGCAATAAAGGCATACAAAACGTACTGCTTTGTTTTATAGTTGCCCGTTACTGAATACGGCCAAAAAAGTGGTTCCACGGCTCACTATTTCTGGTCTGTGGGCAAGCTCAGCTCGCTTAAGCGAGCTGAGCGTTTAAGTCCCCCCACCCCTCCCCCCAAACATAAACATTTGAAAACAATAGTAGCGAATTCAACATACAATTCCGCATTGAAGTCTAGTTATTAACATCGTTGTGTTGTAAAGATACACTGGAATTAGGGGCTTACTGCATTATCAGCAGGTCAGCGCCCGAAACGGCACTCAAACCAGGTAGAGGTTTGGGGCGACGCACGAAACGGCACAAATTTCATCGACGCCCGAAACGGGAACGCACGAAATGGGACTAAACTGTATAATTGCCGATATTTATACAAAATAGCCGGATTAATCACAATTACCGTAACATTTATGTAAAGTTACCTATATTAGAGGTTATACGTTCTATGCTTCTATGTTCCTTTTTAATGATATTCATTCGTTACACAATATATCTCACTTTTCATGACTTCCATTTTAATAACAGAGCAATAAGTCGTAAAAAGTGAGGCACACTGTATTAGTATTTACGTTTATTTTCAAGCTACCATTTTGTTATTTTTAGTTTAAAGAGCTGCCTTTTTTATTACATATATATTTTGTTTTCTTTAATAAAAGAATATTTGTTGTAAATAATCAAAAATTAGTTTATTTTGTTTCTTTAAGCACTCTATTAAGAAATTTAAGCATAAAAGTAAAAAGGTTTATGCCAGTATTGTGAGATTACTTTCCTCGAAGACGTTCGAAATTCCATAAAATTATTTTAGAAGGCCTCGGAATTCGTTGGAATTCCTTGGAAATCTTTGGAATTCCTAGGAAATCTTTGGAAATCCTTGAAATTCTTTGGAATTCCTTGGAAATCTTTGGAATTCTTAGGAAATCTTTGGAATTCCTAGGAAATCTTTGGAATTCCTAAGAAATCTTTGGAATTCCTAGGAAATCTTTGGAAATCCTTGGAAATCTTTGGAATTCCTTGGAAATCTTTGGAATTCCGAGTCCTGTGTACAAAAATTTTTCGGGATATTTACCCCTCACACAAAACCATAAATAATAATGAACAATAAAATAACTTGTAGAAACAAACGACATTTATGTTTCAATCGGAAGTGCGCTCACACGATTAACCGATCGTCTTATCACTCCACCACGTACTTTAAGGTCCACCACTCCCAAAATTCCATCAATTGCAGGATGCGAAGCAGAAACAGACCTAGTTGCCAATCCAACGAAGGGACTGAACCATTTTTCACCGGTACAAGTGTACCTATTTTCAACAACCTTTGTAAAAATTGAAAATTTCACTAAATTATTAAAGTATTTTAAAAAAATTGGCACAAATTAAATAATACTTTTAGAGGAAATACACTTAGGTGGTGCACCCTGTATAAATAACCTGACCAAGCCCAATATGTCACTTTTTGCGCTTTTAATTTTTCCGCGTAGGGTGTACAATAAAATACAGAGCGAGTCTGCACTTTCACCGTATCATATTCATAGGTAAATCGAAAACAATAAAAGAGTGTTAATATTTTCAGAGACAAATAGAGACCGTACCAAAAATAGAAGAAAAAAGAAAGTGGCGAAGCAATTCATATCATTTGATGACGACGAAAGCAATCTATCGTCTAGTGTACCTTCTAGCTCTAGTAGTATAACCTCGGACAATAGTTCGTTACCAGAGAATTCATACCTAAGATCAGTTAAACTTAGTAAAAAGCAAAATATTCGGACGATGGACAGTACAGAGTCCACTGACGACAGTTCCTCAGTCAACATGGACGTAAAGCGTAAACCAGATTTGAAAGAAATACCGATAGAAGAAAAATTCGGTAATAGATTTTCGACTATTTTAGAGGGTACGTTAACGCCAATCTCGCAAGTGAGTGTGGGTGAATTGACTCCTATATCAGTAGAAACTCGAATCGACGCAGAATCTCCAGATAACACTTCCGATGATATCGTGGAAGTGCCAACAGATATAAGCGCTGTATTAACGGCAGTAGAGAAACAAAACAAAGAAGAGATAAATAAATTGAATGAGAAAATAAGCGGTTTGAATAGGGAGAACGACCAGCTTAAGGGTCAGTTGAAGAAATACGTTAGTGCGGTGCAGATGTTGAAGCATGGTGAGGGAAATGACGACTGTTTGGATGATGACGAGCAACCTGATTACAAGAATGAAGCAAAGTTGTATGAGCAAAAACTTGTTCAAGTAAGGGCATATAGTTATTGTACCTACATACTCTAGGTATTAATGTAAATCTTTCAGGTTGCAGAAATGCACGCAGAAATAATGAATTTTAACGCAAGACTTCAGCACACTCTGAGCCAAAAGGAAACTCTGTTGAATAGGCTGAAAACGGAGTTGGAAGAAATTAGAGGTCCGATGTCGAGTGACGAAATTGCTTCTGATGATTCCAGATGTGTGAATGTATGGATTCCTTCAGCTTTCTTAACTGGTAAGATTTTCTTGTTTGTAGCTTAATTTATTCCACTGCAACACTTTAAATGTACTGTCCTAGTATAATAATAGTGCTACAGCAGAGTTTCATCTTTTTTCCAGCATATTTTTACAAATAATTTTTGGGAATCAGATCAGATGTGTTTTTACAAAAAAAAACACATCTGATACAACCTAATGGTAAAATCTTTTAGCAACAATACAGAGGCCGCTTCATTTAGAAAATGAAGCTGGGTGTTGTGCATCTATTTTCTAAAATCATTTTGCAGGTACTGGTTCAGATGCACACCATGTATATCAGATATACTTGAGAGCTGGGAGTGACGAGTGGAATATTTACAGGCGGTACGCTCAGTTTTATGCATTGCACAAGGACCTTAAGAAACTGGATTCGGTAGTTTCCACTTTTAATTTTCCTCCCAAGAAAAGTATAGGAAATAAGGTTTATATAAATCACTGAATTATACCCAGAAATTGTTGAAAATTGTTTGATTGTTTAGGATTCTGCGTTAGTGGAAGAAAGGCGAAAAAGACTACAAATATATTTACGAAAAGTACTGCTTCATTGGCCAGAGCTATCGCATTGTGACAGTAGATATTTGTTGGAGCAGCATTTATCGTTTTTTAGGTAAGTACATAATTGAAAATTTCAAGAGTGCACAGTACAGTCCAACAGATTTAAGTTGGCGAGGGGTAAGGTTGCGCATTAGCATTCTTTATGGATGCAGGTAAAATTTTCAGCTACCGGTGAGCTTTTGAAAAGGTAAGGTGGCGGGTTGCGAACAGAAAGGTGTTTTACATGGTCAAACACGGGAAATAGTGTACAGTGTTTTGTTATTTTACAAGTGAGAGAAGTGAAACAGAAACAACACTAGTGCTTTGGGAAATAACGGAAAAGCGATCTTTAGAACACCAGGATGATTGTTAATATTTAAATCTGGATCTAAAACCGGCGATTACCATTCAGAAATGAATTCAGAGAATAATGGCAAGCGGTTGCAGCAAAACTTGATTCCTAATTTACCAGAGTTCCGTCGTCGTCGTAGACAATGCACCCTACCACAATGTCCAGGCAAATCCTGCACCCATATCAAATTCTAAAAAGGCAGATATGATTAAATGGCCAAACGACAAAAATATTAATTTTGAATCTAATATGTTAAAACCACAATTGTACGAAATTATCAAGCAAGTCAGAAAAAGAAGTATGGAGTATTAGTAGGAGAGCCCGCTGCAAAATTATGCACCCATCTGTTAACGAAATGAAATGTGCGGCAAAGGCATGTAAAAACATCGTACTCAACGGAACGGCACCCGTGCTGGTCACCATTTGGTGAAAATGATAATAATGACATGAACGAAGACACAAATAAAGAGGTACAGGTGGAGACAATAGAACTAGAGGAAGTCAGAGAAGTGGTAAACAGATTAAAAGGTGGAAAAGCTGCAGGGGTGGACAAACTACAAAATGAAGTGTGGATACATGGAGGTGAGGAAACACTGGAAATGATAAGGAAGATATGGAGTGGGGTATGGGAAGGCAAAGGTTTTCCAGAAAGGTGGAATGAGGGACTGATAGTGCCAATAAGAAAGAGGGGAGAGAAACAACAGATTACAGAGGAGTGACATTAATGCTAATAGCATACAAAATATATGCATCAGTACTGGGAAACAAGAATTAGAGGAGAAGAATATAATAACAGAAGGACAAACGGGATTCAGGAAGGCAAAAGGTACAATGGGGAGAGAGGAGTCAGACAGGGGTAGGGGTGTCCCCTGAGCCTGTACTTGTTTAACATCTTTCTGTCAGATTTAGAAGAGGTAATAGGAAAGGGACAGGCAGGAGGAGTGATAATAGGGAAAAAGAAATATTGGACACTAGCATATGCGGATGATATAGTCCTCTTGGCAAAAGAAGAGAAAGAACTAAAGGAGATGCTGAGAAGAATGGAAAATGGAAAGATATTTGGAAAAGAAAGAACTAGTATTGAACAAGAAGTCGCATAGAGAAGTGGGAGTGGAAGGGGGAAGAGTTAGAGGAGGTGGGGGGAGTTCAAATATCATGGATTCACCTTACAAAAGAATGAAAACTTAGAGAAGCATGTAAGAGAGGTAGTAAGAAAGGCAACAATAGCAATGAAGCAGGTATGGGGAATAGGAAAGGAATTTTTGGAGCGACTGGAAAAGAAGAGTAAAGTTGTTGGACGCATTAGTAAGCAGCGTAGCCATGTATGGAGCAGAAATTTGGGGGTGGGAAGGGAGAGAGAAGCTGGAGGGGATCCAGGAAAAGTACATAAGATGGATACTGGGCTTAGATTGGATAATGCCAGGGTACATGGTAAGAGACGAAACAAACAGAGAAAAACTAAGAACCAGGGCAGGAAGGAGAGCCATGAAATATGAGGAAAATTAAGAGGTGGGGGGCGGAAACGAGTTAAATGGGAGGAGAGGCGAGAGAAATTTTATCAGAAGCAAGGCTATGCAGCGGAAGAAGTGGAGAACTTGAGAACAGCAGGATGGAACATGGTGAGAGAGGTAGAGGAGAGAGACAGGCAAATACAAGTGCAGGATAAAGAAGAGATAAGACAATCAAGATACAACAAATATAAAGAAGATATCTACGAAGTAGGGGAAGGGAAGATAATAAAGGTGGCAAGGTTTAGACTGGGAAATGAGATGAGAGGTGGAAGTTAGTGAAATATGGATTTAATCAAATAAAGCCAGAAGACTAGAAGAAGCATTGTGATCATGTGATTAGGAAATGAAGTGTTTGCAGACAATATCAGTGAAATTGACCCTTTAATTATTATTTCTTTAGGCGGCGGTGATACTAGCGATTCTAAAAGGGATGATTTAAGCCTTCATTATTATCGTAATATTATATTAATAAAATTAAGACAAAGAATCTAATATTAATGATTATTCTGCAATAAATCACATTACATTTGTCTTTTTACATTCTAAATTACCTTTGGTACTAATAATTTTCTTAACACACATTGAATATTATTTACTGAATTTTCATTATTTAATATTCATTCCTAAGAGAACGAAAAAAGTCCACGCCACTGTTGCGTTGAGTTAGATGCAGGCTGTGGCAGGTGCCAACGCATCGCAACCCTACCCCTCGCCAACTTAAATCTGTGGGACTGCACTGACTACAATGATTGAAAAAAGATTAGTCATCTGATCTGCAAACCACCCATTTCAATTAGGAATGCCTGTTACCTGGTTTACCCCACCAATTTTTTCAAATACCCGGTTTTGCCTAATATCGCTACTAGACAGTTAAAATAAATTTCATTTTTCTAATATATGTTAAGACATCTCTAAAAGAGTTTAAAAATAAAGAAAATACAAAATAGACTTCTGAAACTAAAGAAAGAATTTTGATACACTGTATATGTTAACGGCAGAGATCAGAGGGAGGATGATCAGCGGAATAAGAACAAGAAGGGCATTTTCTCAGCTAGGAGATCTCAACCCAGTGATAACCACTACAGTGGGCTTTAATATTAAAGAGATTAGTGGAATACCTTCGATAACGTGTACCAGTATTCGTAACTATTTACTAAATAAATTATTTGTTACCAAGCCTTTTTTAAGTTTCATTGATGGGTATACTCTTAGTTAATTGTGTATAAAGTTATCCCTAATTATTTTAATTATTGAATAACTATTTATGTTTTATTGTTTGTATATTTTAAGGTTCGCGATATTGTGCGTTTTATATTTATGTTAAAGGTGCAATTGGATTGCTAATAAAGTAATATTTTTTGCAAATGTTTTTTATTTATATAATTGTTGTACTTAAGATTGTAATCAATAAAAATACTAAGGACTACGCATCAGTTTTCTTGGAAAATAAGAATTTATCCAATTTTCTTTGTTTTTCCTTTGGATTTGCTTCGCCATTTGTCTGCTTCCTTTTCTCTCCTGCACCATTTTGCTATAAATGAATGCATCAAGCATCGTTGCGTTGTAAATGTATCGAGTATTTTAAGATGTTTACCTCTTTTTCATCGCCTTTTCTTTTCTTTTTCTGTTCGTAACTGTACCCGGCATCTTTATCGGTCAAATTTAGAGGATTTTTGTCTTGACCGCCACTGCTAGCTTTGAAACGTTTAGAAAATGGGCTTGGTTTCTCCTGTTCAAATACGCTTTCCTATACACGATATTGGCATATAGCCCAGTCAAATGGTGGTTTTCTCGTAACAAAATTGGGGAAGTTTTTTTCTCAGCGGTTCTATAATGTTTTTTGGGGTGCTGAATCCGAATTTCAAGTTTTATGCTATGAAGGAGGACGGCTTCACAACGAAAAACGCAGAAAACTCAAAATTTTCGCACTTTTTTCAGTTTTTCCTTTATATCTCAAAGACTATACATTTTTCGAAGATGACCACTATACAAAATTAGAGAAGACAAAATTTCCTACGAAATGCACTGGTCAACTTTGATTTTCTGCGCTAGAGCGCGCTGAAAAACAGCGATTTTTGGCCCTTCAGCGAAAACGTCAAAAACGTCCACTCCCACCCCCTACAACTCGAAAAATATACATGTTATCAACAAAAACCCTTATACCACGTAAAAGTACATTAAATTTCCTACAAGAGACGTCTAACATTCAGTTTTCTCATAAGGTGGGAGGGAGCAAAGCGAAAATTACAAAAAATGCCTTCTGCGCTCTACAGCCAAAACGGTCCCTCCCACCTGTCTATCTCTCATCGGCGCTATACTTTCGATGGATGACGCTTAAAATAGGTTGTTTTGAATGAATTGATGGCAAAGCATGTTTGATGAAAACCTTAACAAATCATATTTACAACATATTAGGTACACGACACTGAAAATAAAGCTGAATATGAAATCTGAATGTATTAATGTACATGTGTCATGAAATGAGGGAAAGTCGAACCCAGGATTGGGTCATCACTTCGAGTAGGTTCTCCATCTGGAAAAGAAAGACGGCATTTAGTGTTAGAACATGGTTACAAGAACAGATAAGTTGTAATAGTGAACCGTCGATGTATGAAGAAATACCTGATGTCATGTGCGCAGTTATTTTAGTCGTCCCCGTTTGGTTGTTGGTGGCCCAGGCAATGTCTTTTGGGCACTAGAAGGTCCAGGCGAAGGGTCTCGGGCAATGGAAGGTCCAGGCTGAACAGTTGAGTTGTTGCTGTTCTTCAACTGAAAAATTGTAATTGAATGATTAATGTTATTACAGAGAAAAATTGATTAGTAAAGATGCATAATGCTGTAAAATTCAGAAGAGGGAGATGACCTAGACGAGCCCCTTGCAGTGCATCTTTACTAATCAATTTTTCTCTATAATACCATTAACCATTCAATTACAATTTTTTCAGTTGAAGAACAGCAACAACTCACTGTTCAGCCTGAACTTTCCACAGCCCCTGACCCTTTGCCTGGACCTTCCATTGCCCAACACCCTTCACCTGGACCTTCTAGTGCCCAAAAGACATTGCCTGGGCCACCAACAACCAAACGGGGACGACTAAAATAACTGCGCACATGACATCAGGTATTGCTTCATACATCGACAGTTCACTATACAACTTATCTGTTCTTGTAACCATGTTCTAACACTAAATGCCTTCTTTCTTTTCCAGATGGAGAACCTACTCGAAGTGATGACCCAATCTTGGGTTCGACTTTCCCTCATTTCATGACACATGTACATTAATACATACAGATTTCATATTCAGCTTTGTATTCAGTGTCGTGTACCTAATATGTTGTAAATATAATTTGTTAATGTTTTCATCAAACATGCTTTGTCATCAATTCATTCAAAACAACCTCTTTTAAGCGTAATACATCGAAAGTATAGCGCCGATGAGAGATAGACAGGTGGGAGGGACCGTTTTGGCTGTAGAGTGCAGAAGGCATTTTTCGTCATTTTCGCTTTGCTCCCTGCCACCTTATAAGAAAACTGAATGTTAGAGACGTCTCTTGTAGGAAATTTTCATTTTCGCAGAAGGGCCAAAAAATTGCTTTTATTCAGCGCGCTCTAGCGCCGATACCTCTCGTCAGAAAATCAAAGGTGACCAGTGCATTTTGTAGGAAATTTTGTCTACTTTAATTTTGTGTAGAATGGTCATCTTCGAAAAATGCATAATCTTCGAGATATAAGCAAAAAAGTGCGAAAATTTTGAGGTTTTTTGCGTTTTTCGTTGTGAAGCCGACCTCCTACATCTTGACAGCAAACTTGAAATTCGGATTCAACACCTCAAAAAACATATAGAACCGTTGAGAAAAAAACTTCCCCAATTTTGTTACGAAAACGGCAGTTTTGAACACCGATTGACTGGACTAATATAGAAATAAATATACATAACTTAATGTGATATAATACCTGTGTATTTACTGGTGTTTCTGTTGAAGGCTGAGTGGTCTCATCCCCTGTCTTTTCCTAAAACAAAAATTGATAGTTAAAAATGCAGAACTGGTACATAGTAAGGTGTAGCCCGAGTTATTACATACCTCTATTTCAGTCTTCTTTTTCTCTTCATGTTGTTCATTCTGAAAATAATATAGTCAAAGAGTGTATAACAACCTTCAACAAAACCAACCTCTTCTCTCATCCGTTTGTTCCTATCAATGGACTTCAAAACCAACTTTCTATGTGGCAATTTCATTCCACTAACAGGAGTAAGAACTGGTGTAGAGAAGGAAGACATCGACAACGAAGCTCGAGAAGACTACGACATAAAAATTGAACTAAACCAAAACTGACTTTGAATTTTACATACGTAATGGTTTTCGTAGTCCTCTTCTGGTTCGTCTTGGAACAAAGTCGAGGCAATGGAGCTTAATTTCTCTGCTAAGCGTCTGTTAATTTTGCTAGAGTACTTTATTGCCAAGTTCAGTAATTGGAGATCGGATAGCATTTGCACAAGTTCTATAGCTCTTTCATCCAAGTTACTCTTGCAAGCCAGCTGCAAAATAATTATCACAAAATGTCTTTTATTGAAATATCAACAAAATAGTCTAACCGCAAACGATTTAAGAGCAGTTTCCTTGTATTTCTTCTCGATATTTTCGACTTGTATGCAATTCCAGGCAAATAAATTAGCTTCTAATTGGGACTTTTCAGTTGTCAGTTCAGCGAATGGTGGCAACAGCGGCAGTTCAGTAAGCAATGGTCTAGGCACAAAACCAGGGTAATGACTACCCCTACATCTTATGCCCCGAACTGATTGTAATTTTTCATCGATGGCTGTCACAAAGAAACCATCTGCAGGACTAGAATGCTACAAATAAAAGTTATAAAATTTAAAAGTTGAAAAATACTGAAAATCTCACATGTTTTGAGGTATCACAGATTGGTACCCAAAGACCGGTTTTAAGTGGGTAGAGTACCAACATCCCTAAAGAATCCTGCATTGCAGGTGTTCCCAGATCAGTGAAACCCAAGTAAAGTAACTTTGATTCTGGACCCAACGCACTCCCTATGTCTCTACTTTTTAATTCCATTCCTAAAAAATGCAAGAATGTGCACTTTAGCATTGTTTAAAGATGTTATAGTTAGACAATACCGTGTGTAAAATTGGAAACACCTTTTGGGAGGCAGAAAATTCTACTTTGTGAGGCAGAGGTCAGGCGCTCTTTAAGACAAAGTTTTGTAATATTTCTTGGAGTCTTCGAACTATAAAGTCGGTAAGCGGTGGCCGAGTTGAAGTTACGCTATTACCCGTTTGAGGGCGCTCGTGTGCCTTAGTATTTTGAGCCAGTTATAAAATGATACAATAAAAATACAATAGACGCCGCAGACGTTCTCGCGGTACTTTGTCGGCGCGGCAGTTCTTGCTCAAAGGCATCTTTTGCCGCCGCAGCTGGTGGTTTCTTGACACTTCAGGAATGAATTATTTTCCTTATCCAAAAATGAAGGATAGGTACATTACGTACCTACATAGGTACATCATTATTATATTTACACACAAAGCAAATGAAGATTTTTATTTTAAAATTTATAGTTGTATAACTGCCATGATCTTATATACCTATATTTGTTTTGTGAATATACAGGCTGTCCAAACAGTGCAGCGGCGGAGTTTTGCGCTTTTATTATGCATTTCAGAGAGAAAAGTTATATGAGGGACTCGTCCTTATTTTTAGTTCTCCATACTTTAAAATTATGGATTTCCATTTATACACTTCGTACCGATCCTTCTGTACAGCAACAAACTTCGTTTTTTTAATGGAACAATTTGTAATTGATTGCATTTTTGGATTCCTTAATAATTGATCTACTGTGAGGTTGTATAAGATATTTTCCCCCAATATGCATATACTTTTTACGTTACCGGCATTCTTTTGAAAATTTTGTCAGATATACCTAGAGGGATTTTAAAAATTAAATATCTCCGATTGAACAAAGTTGGAGCAGCGATATCTTGGCGACAGGAAAATAATATATATGGTAAACTGATGCAGGATTAAAAAACGAAAATATTATACCTACAGGTGTTAAAGTATTTTAATTTTTGTTTTATGGGTGTGAGTTTGACGATAAGAAGTGTGTGTGTAAATTGGTATGACGTCACTCAGACGGCCGTTAAGTTCTAAGTGTGACAGGTTAAACATGACAGTGGATGCAAAAATTATGAGGCAATAAAGCTTGGGTATATCAGATGACGGGATTGAGAGATGAGTACGAGTGTTTGCAGATAAATGAATGGATATGGTTGGATAATTGTGTATGTGTGATAATGGGATGTTTAGAGCTGATTGGTGGTATGTTTGGAAAAGGGAGGATGCTTGGTAGTTTTTAAGTTTTAAGTTTGATGTTGATATTGGCAGGTCTGCGACTGATAATTTAGAGAAAAGTAAAGATTGAACCTTAAAAGTTGAAATTCTTGCCGTAATTTTATACCATGTTTAGGGAATATCCCCTGCTATTTTGCCACCCAAAACTTAGAAAAATGCTTACACTTTGTTTTTGCAGAAAATTTAACGAACAAAGTTTACATCGGCGATCGGCACAAGAAATCCCATTGCAAGATTACTTCTTGAAAGGATTGTTTTCTTCCATGGCACTCCTTGTTTCAAATTATACCTAGGTTTAGGTAATGAGTTATCACATATTTTAAGAATATGACCATGAAGAAGAAATCTTTAGCAATTTTTTGTCTCGATGCGAACTCGACTTTCAGATACAAAATGGAAGCCGTATTTTGCGTTTTTGGTGCTAAAATATAGGAGAACCCAATAAACTGTCCACCAAATTACTACGTTTTAAAAGGTTCAATTTTGAATTCTATCGAAACCGTCAGTCGCAGACCTAGGGACCTAGCAAATACATCAATCAAAAGCTTAGTAAACTGACTATATCGAATATGGAAATAATATACCTGGTATTCAATTTGAAATTTTTCAGCAAAACTCCATATATTAGATTACGTAAGTTTTCCATCCTTTGATATGAAGTATTGTGACAAAAGTACCTACCTATGGTGTGAAAGTAGTCTAAAGCTTAGCACACATCGGACGGACGGCAAGCGCCGGATTTTAAGAATCCGTTAAATGCGGTCCGCACAAGTGTGCGTTGACTAATTTAAATGTATGTTAAGAATGTTTTTCCGTTGCGTGCCGTCCGTCGGTTTCCGACAAATGTGCTCTAAGCACTAAGCTTAATAAAGAATTCTTAAATAGCTACGACCAGTAGACGACGTCAGTAGGTAGCTCTTCAAAGTTGGGTCCACACTGGCATTAAAATGGTAATATTATCTTAAAAGTCCCTCACTCTAACTAAACCCCATCGTGTAATATTAACTTTCATAAAATTTTATTATGAACTCAAATATGTAAACAGATGTGGGGCATTCCATTAAGAAAAACAAAACTTTGGTTTGGTACTCGAGAGTATGAACACCTGTACTCGTCTCAGGTGCTTCGAGGGGTTCTCCACATACATGTAAAATGTTCTTACGGTGGAAATTTTGAATAAGTAAGTTTGTATAAATTAGTGTGGCGCCTTTCAGACGCCTTGGTTTTTAAGAACTTTTCGCCGACGGACTCCGTCGACACATTGCGCTGGAAAATGTCTTTCGACCAATTTGTTTGTCGCTAAGTTACACCAAACAAAAAACTGAAAATTTTCTGCCGTTCGAACAGCGACAGACTTAAAAACCAAGGCTTTATAGAGTGACAGGTTGGAAATGACAGGTGAATGATAGAATTATGAAGCGATAAGACGAAGTACCTACCATATAATTATTACAGGTTTGAAAGACTTCTCAATCAACGCTCAAACCCAGCCACCGAAAAGCAAATTTGCAAAACACGGTAGTTGGGTAAAAAACGTAATATGGAAATTCTCAGGCTAGGCGGCGTGTTCTTTTTCGTCCGTCGCGGAGTTAATACCAGGCGAGTATTAGGCAACATTTTGCAACTCAAAATGTACAATTATTTCATAGATACCTATACAGCAAGTACAGAGAGTATAAAACATTAAGGCCTGGTTGTTCAAAAAAGTAACACAGACTTAAGTCTGACACCGGCTTCGTTGCTATGATGGAACCATTCTCAAAATTAATTTAAGTATTTTGCACTATCTTGTTAATGAAAGATTTAATTAAATTCAGAAATCCACCTATTTTTTACTGCAGTTAATCCAGAAACGGTAAAGTCATTTATACCATTATACCAAAGGTACTAACTAAAACTAAAATATAAATTGGACGTGCCCAGTCTTTTTCTGCGGATTAATTTTGAATGGAATTTCTTCCTACTTGAAGCTTTTACTGTATTGTCCGTTGCAAGTAACATAAAGAATTTATTGTGGAGCCCCTTCAAATTTTATAATACTACCCTGATGTGTGAAACCGATTGATAAACGCCGCAATCATAAATCAGTTACGGTTTGAGTTCTCGAAACGCATCTAAAATACTTCAAAGACACCGCCCTGTATTATGCTCGGATATTGATTTATGTTTCACAAAGACAAATCTATCTTTGATCTTTGTTGATAGGCCGCGACCGACTGTTGTGCCATCTACAATGAATAGAAACAACATTTTCAATTTGAACACTGTAAAAGGTGCGTATCCCTACTACAATAACTTTTAAATAAATGGGAAATAGCGCATCTACTGCCATCTAGCGAGTCCGTTAAATCGGTTTCCCAATAAGAGCATATCACTGACTAACTATAACATCTTTAAACAATGACTTTAGTTTAAAAAGTATTTTATACAACTTCATGAAAAAATTTGTTAAGAAATTCAAAAACGCTATAAAAAAAACAATTTTTTGAGTATCTAAACAATTTCAGCATTACAATAATTCCCTTACCATCAAATTTAACAAGCATCATATTAATGCTTTGGTCTCCATTTTTTCGAACTGGAGCACTGTGGTACGCCACTAAAATAGTATATTCGTGGGCAGTCATACATACTAAAGGTCCAGGAATTGAAAATACAGCTTTCTGTATACCAAAAGAGCTGCATACTCTCACTAAGTAATTCGAAGTTGCTAAAGAAACTATTTTTGATGAGGTCGCAATTCCCACGATTTCCTCCTCTTCTAACACTGACAATGTCCACTCTTTAGCGCCCGAATTTAGGGGAATCACAGACATTTGACTGCAATATTAAATTGATATTTCCCAATTACATCGGTAATAAACTTTATACCTTGAATTTGCAACGGTAAGATTTGCTGTACTAAGAGATGCCATGGTGTATCCTTGGTAGTTCTGCATCATCATGCTATTATGAAAAGTAGTATCATGAAATTCTACTTCAATCGAGCATCCACTGTCCATTTCATCGCTTTCGTCACTCCCGTAACATCTTACAACACCAACTTCATTCCAGCATAAATATCGTGGGTTTAGATGCTCAGGAGTAGACGTAGGCATGAATGCCTTTTGCATAGGAATTTCCGGCGTTCGTGGACGTGGTGTGATGCTTCGACGTAAAGAGTCTGCATCTTTTATTTTAAAAGAAAATAGATTATGGTAGTTTTGGCTGTTAAACTATTGGTTGGTAAAAAAGACGGTACATACCATGATCAGATTCAGGGTCGTTGTTTCCTAATATGTCATTTTTCAATTTCTCTAACGAAATTGCATTTTCATTATCTTCGTCGTCATCGTCGTCGACAACCGGGCCTTTTATGCCTTCCTCATAGTTATCGATATCATCCAAAATATCATCTATGTTCGCCACTTGTTCTGTTCCTTCTTTTGCAGATATGCAATCTACAACTTCCGCTATTTGACCCTGAACATCGCAAAACACGATGCTTCCATTTCCTAAAAAAATTTCAACGTTTGGAATATCGAGGCCTAAATTTTGGGGTTGCTTGTACCTTTGGGATTCCATGCCATGGAACATATTGCCACATTTGCTGGGTGGAATGTAACTCCCACCACAGATTCAATAGTAACATCCCAAACAATAATAGCACCATCTTCCGTAGCAGCTGCTAAGAAATTGCCGCAAGGTGAATACTGAACTATAGAATAAGCCGCCTCTACCGAGTGGCACGATAACTTCACTTTCTCCGACCAGTCCGAAGTATTTAGAATAATTACCGACTTCTCAGTTGGATATGCCATTTGACGTTGGCTGGCGATGGGATGAAAATCAATTCGACCTTAAAATTTTCAATTTTTGCTTGTAATAGTCAACTGTGTTCGATACTTACATAATAATTTAGCATTCATAAAACTGTTTACTTTTGGAACACATTTGATTTCTTTTAAGAGCGTCTGTGTTTCTACTTCCCAAATTCTTAGGAACCCATCACCCGAACTCACTGCAAGCATTTTTGCTTCTGGACACAAAGCTGTGCCCAGGGGAGGTCCTGTTAGCCCAGAGAAATTGTAACTTTTGCTTGTATCTGACACGTCCATTACTTTTACTTCTAAATCTTCTGAGACAACAGCAATCATCTAAGATTGAAAGAAGAAAAGGGTATATCCGAGGTATATACATATTGTATATACCTAAGAAAATAAAAATGTTGTCCCACATATTTTCCAATTTTAGAAAAATTCCATAGAATCATTAGAATGTGGAATAATTGACCAGACTATAAAATTGCTGTATATTTTTTAAAGGAGTTATTCTAAATATTCAAAAATATATGAGGTGCTGTATCAAAAACATAAAAATTGAAAAACTTGCGAAGCTATTTTAGTTTAATTTTTGTGAAACACTTTAAAATTATACAGATTCAAATAATAACAAAGTGAAATATAAATTAACTCTTCCTATCGATCGAATACATGAACAATTGGGATAAAATAACCACAGACAGCTCCCTGGCGAAACTTATGAACAAGAGCTGATTGGGAGTCGAACCCAGGCATTCTATTTGCTGGACGTATGCTCAACCACTGGATACATTAATAGCGAAAGAAGTTACGTAAAGGACGATGAAAATGACAATTAAATTGATTGTTTAGGCCCATTTTTTTTTCCCTTCCCTTAGGGCCTGCCTGCCCGAAGGCTCAGATGCACTGCAGCCACAAAATGGGCTTATTGTGCTCACCCTAAATTCTAAGTCACACCCATTCTATGATCTTGGTGCCTTGGACAAGTCAAACATTGAATGCGTGGAAAATTCTTCCGGTTCCATCAGACATCGCCCGAAAATTCGCTGCCTCTTCTGGTCTAGAGCTTCACATCTGCACAGGATGTGCATAGCTGTCTCCCGTTCCTTATTACACAAGCGGCAGTTAAGGTCTCCGTAATATTTGCCAATCTTCCACAGGTGTTCTTTAACGGTCGTGTGTCCCGTTAGGAAGCCTGTTACGATTCTAATTTGCATCCTACTAAGGCAAAGTAGTTCTGAGCATCTTTTCCTGCAAGGTCCCTTTATATACGACTTGCTGTGCCTGTGTCCTGGAATCACGTTCCAGTGATTGTGATGTTGAGCGTGAATCCATCCGTTTACTTGGTGTCTGACTGCGCTCTTAGTTATGCCTAGGGCAGGTTCCGGTCCAGCGAAAGGATCGTTGGAGCCCCGCTTTGCTAGTTTATCGGCTTCCTCATTCCCTATCAGCCCACAGTGACCTCGAATCCAAAGCAGTCTCACTGTGTTCCGCATGGCTAGGATATTAAGTTGCTCAAAGCATTCCCACAACAGTCTGGAAGACATCTTTGGGCTCATAAGAGCCTTCAAAGCTGCCTGGCTGTCTGATAAGATAAAGATCCGCTGATTTTTGTAGCCCCTCTTAATGTTTTCCCGCGCACATTGTAGTATCGCGTATACCTCTGCTTGAAAGACAGAGGCATATTTGCCCAGAGAGGAGCTGAGTTTCACTCTTGGTTTATCTCCAAACAGTCCTGACCCAGCACCTGTGTCGGTCTTAGAACCGTCGGTGTACCAGATCAGACTGCCGGAAGGTATGCTGTTCAGAGTTTGGTTCTCCACTCTAGGGTCATCGATTGTGACTTGAAAGAGTGGTTGTGCGGTGTTCTTGGGGACCATGTAATCCGTCCTCATGTCAAGCATGGGATCCTTTATGTCCTCAATAATGCTAGTATGCTCTGAATCCAGACGGACACGGTAAAAAGAGTTTTGCAGTCTGTATAGTGCCAGTCTCGCCTCCCCCTGTATCACGAAGTGGAGAGGGGGAAGGTCCAGAAGAGTCTCTATGGCTGCAGTTGGCGAAGTCCGCATCGCCCCTGTTATCCCTAGGCAGGCAAGCCTCTGAATTTTGCTTAGCCTTAGTCTAGTAGTTACCTGTTTGACTTTGGGCCACCATGCCAAAGCTGCATACATTATTCCTGGTCTGACCACTCTGGTGTACAGCCAGTGCACCATTCCTGGCCTTAGACCCCATTTTTTGTTATATGTTCGCCTAACTACTGCAAGAGTAGTTTCCGACTTTCTAGCTATTCTATCGATTTGTTGGTTCCAGGTAAGTGTTGAGTCCAGTATAACCCCCAGATACTTGACCTCCCTTGACAATGAGATCTTTCTACCACGGAGATATAGAGGTCCAAGAGCCTCTATGTTTCTCTTTCGCGTAAATGGAACTATTGTTGTTTTTTCTGGACTAATGGTCAAGCCTTCCTTTTCAGTCCAAGCTGCTACAATACTCAGGGCCATTTGCATACGTTCCCTAATCGTACTGCTAAATCTTCCCTCGACTGTGATGACTAAATCATCTGCATATCCTAGGGGAGAATATCCTTCATCGCTGAGTTTCCTAAGCAGTCCGTCCATAACTAGGTTCCACACAAGAGGAGATAGAACTCCACCCTGTTTAGGCCCTTACTCGACACACACAGCCAATGCCGAATATTTCATTTTCATTACCTCCAGAACATGAAGCTTGGCTGTGCCGCTGCTGTTACTGGCTTCTCGGATGCAATACACGTAGCTAACATAGGTCTCTATCTATGTCTTTGTTTTTATCAGTATGTATGTACTTGAAATTTTTTAATTTATTATCAAACAGCACAACACAAGGGCCCATTTATGAGCTGTTACTGCCACTGTTAACAGGACATGGGCTAAAGTGTACAGTGGAGGAGACTGGCTTAGGCGTAAGTCAGATTTAGGTATTCAATGATTAATTGCCATGATATAATCACTCAAAAAGCCAGTATCATAGCAACTAATCACTGATTAAAATAATCATTGGTTAAACTCTGATCAAATGTATGAACAACGGGCCCATTTTCTTATTTTGAAATAAGAGGGCAGACATAAAACATGACATACAATTTTACAGCTTTAGTGCTGAATCTTCCAACAGCTGCAAAATGGAAAATCTAGCTGAACTTGCTCAAACAACTACTCCCGGGCAAATACCCCGCCAGGCACTGAATTACAGAGTAAATCCTTGACGAGTGTGTACAAAACAGTGACAGAACGTCAGGAAACCAACCTACAAGCTAATGAGTTTCCATCGTGCCCCTAGCGTACACATAAACAGAAAGACCCTGATATGGCAAAGAAAATGGTTTTCTTGTAAATGGGAAATTCCAATATTCAAAATCATTTTATTTCAGAATAACATAAACATGACTTACGTTATGCTCCTTTCCCACAGCAATATGATTTACATGAGAAGTAAATCGAACAAGTATGCCATCTCTTTCTCCATCGGGGAAGGTAACTAACTGTACGTTGTTATTATCGGTCGCCACGAATAAATGATTTTCCTTTTGCCGAACACATAAGGCCCATTCTCCGACACACGCTTGAGCTGGATCTACATCTTCCAGGTCTGACCAAATCCGTATATCACCATCAGAACCACAGGTGATTATTTTTCTTAAAATTAAATGCCTTATTTTACTTGTATTTTCATGAATTTTTATTTTCTTACTCTCCATCCAAAGAATAACACACGTCTGTATGACCCACGTTGTGTGCATATCTACTTGCCTTTCGTTCCATAGTTAAATGTTAAATACAGAGAAAATAATTTTATAATACATAACCTGTTGATTGAAGAAAAGCGCGGGAATAAAATTGTGCATAACATTACAACAACGGTAAGAACCGTTTCAGTAATAAACCAAACCTGATATTGGAAGACTTTTAGTTACAATAAAAAATTTTGAATACAAGAAAGACGTGTTTCGTATAAATCAAAGATTAATCGCAATCGGTCTTCCTGCGATTTACAAAAAATAAGAAAATATGAGAGGATTGTGAAATGGATGCCTGTATGTACTCTTTAGACACTGCCTCATTTGAAGTTTCTATCAAGGTCAAATGTGAAACTGAAATTGACAACTGAGCAAGAAAGAATGTTGATGATAATTCTGATTAATGTTCTCTGATTTGTTTTGTGGGTGGTATGTAATTAATTTCTTATCGGTAAAGGTTAAAAGACTATTATTACATGTTTATTAGTTTTAAAGAATCTAATTTTTGGTTATATTAATTATCATTTGAGGTTATTAATTAGTTTTTCCCTCCAGAAATGAATTATTGTAATGTAATGTAAAATTTCAGAAATAGCAAATAAAACTACCTACTTTTATCTATTATCTACAGGAAGTAACAGGAATTTGTACCTATTAGTTAGATAATAAAACAAGAAAGATGCTGTAATTTGTTTTAACTTTGGAAATTAGAAAAAAACCATGACTGATCAATTAAAAACAACACGGGTAAGTTAGATATTCTATTGAACTTGCATCACATGATTGGGCACTTATAGAGATAGGGTAGCTTCTAGTATTGCACTTATGTACCTACCTCCGTTTTGTATATTTCACTTTTCACCGATGTAGGTTTGTTCTGAAATTTAGTGCTTAGTGGGATGTTGTTTGGCAAGTTTACGCATGGTTTTTATTTGCTAAATATTGTCACATATCAACAATATTGACTCTTTTACATTAAACAGAAGAGAAAATCTACGAAAATCAAAGGAGAGTTCGAGAAAAAAATTAAACTATCCAACAAAGAAGATGAATTTGATAATGACGAAATACCTTCATGTTCTGGAAGTGATACACCATTGTGGAAAGATTATGAGTTAATATCGGAACAACTGAACATCGAGAAAACTATAATATCGAATATAATTAATCTCCTTGAGAAAGAAAACACTATTCCATTTATTGCTAGATACAGGAAGAACGAGACTAATAATATGTCTCCCGAAATGCTAAGAGAAGTTAAGAAGGCTTATGAAGACATTTGTAACCTGAAGTCAAAAATGCAAGCCGTTATAAAAAACTTAACCAGCACGGGAGTACTGGATAAACAACTGAAGTATGAAATATTACGCGCAAGCAGTTTAGAGGAGTTGGAATATCTCGTAAGTATTTTTTTTGTAATTTGGACAACGAAATCATTCAGAAAAAATTAACTTCTGTTGTTGATTAAGCTTTTTCGCTTTTTGTTTTGATTTTTAGTAACTAATTTCTTTTTACGTATCACTGTCATATTAATTTTTTTAAGTACTGTATGATTGTGTTTAAAAATTAAATTATAGTTTGTGCTTTTAATTTAGTATGCACCATTTAAACCAGGAAGCAAGCAGTCTTTGGCAGAAAGGGCAAAGGAGCTGGGACTGAATGAACCAGCGCAAAAGTTAATAAACAATGTGCCGGTTAATATTGCCAACTTTGTAGATGTAAATAACCCGAACCTGCAGACAATTCAGCTTGCAGAAAAAGGAATAGTACATATCATAGCATCTTGCATATCTTCGGATACAGAAGTCTTGACATATTTGAAAAAATTGTAAGTATGAGTGCACAACATTATCTGAGATAAGAAATTTTAGGGGATTACCCGTGTAGGGTATTCCCCTGATGGAAAATTTTTACCTTGGAGTTAATGCAGATTATATATGACATCAAATTTACGCATTTCCTGATTAAGCAAGTTAGCAGGAAGTACCTACCACGAAAACACTTTCATAGGTTAGGCACTAGGGTAGTGGTGCTCAATCTTTCGTTTAGATTGGTCTACCCAGTGCCATAAGAAGGCCTCGCAGATATACTGCGAATATAAATAAAATTGGTATAGGTACTAAAGATATCTACAGAGTAACAATGCATTCTTTCACAACAAAGCAATTACTGTGCTGTTAGAAGTTTTTTATACATAAGACTACTGCTGGTAGAGCAGGAAAGTATGTAGAGATCTAAGGATGTTCCAAGCACAACGATATGTTTGGGGTAGCATCTCGTATGAGGTCTCGTAGTACACAAAATCTGGATTTAGCTCTATAATTCAATGCCTGGCGGGGTATTTGCCTGAGGAGTAGTTGTTCGAACGGTCCAGAACCACTCACATGTATCTGGAGAACTAAAAGAGATATTGATTTGAAATTTTGGCTGTGGCCGAAACCGTGTCGGATCTATTTAGTGAAAATATTTTCAAAATGGTGGCATTTCCGGGAATACCGGAAGTTGACACCAACTTTGTTATCTTAAATGGAATGCTACCATTTTCTATTTTTTTTTAGATTCCACGGAAAATTTTAATGTCAATTCAATACAGGTTCGCTATGTATAAAATTAATATTTTCGGAGATATAAATTTTTTTCTCAATATTTTGACAGTTGTGGTAGATTATGTAAAAATTAATATCTCGATAACGTCTAGTAGTAAGATGTTCGATTTCCTATGGTGGCAAGACGAGGTGTTGGAATTACTAATCAGGCAAACAAATTTTCAAAATCTATTACATAAAATTTTCTAATCAATGACATATTATGTTGATCACACATAAGTAGCAAAGAGTCATTTTTCTTAAATTGAATGATACCTATTTAAAGAAACCAATTAAAAAACGTGGAAAAATGCGCGTTTAACAATGTATGATGTTTCTCTACCCAAAATGAATAGTATTTTAGATACCTACTAGATGGGGCGCCAGGTCATTGTTCTGCGGTAGTTACTAACGAATTGTACCAGATGTTTGAAGATAGATGGATACGACGTTTGGGTCCATGGAGTTGGCCTGCCAGGTCTCCAGACATTACACCGTTGGATTTTTATCTTTGGGGCCGTATAAAGGATAAAGTGTATCCTCAACAACTCAACAACAGGGATGAATTGGTGGAAAAAATTGCTACAGCATTTGCAGGCTTAGATCCACATGAAATTCGTAGCGCTACTACACACGCCGTAAATAAGCGAATTATTAAATGTGTAGAAGTTAATGGACTACATTTTGAACAGTTTCTTTAACATTGTTTTACTATCACGTACCTACTTTATTTTTTATTTAGTTAAAATAAGTTCAGTGGTGGTAATTCAGGATATGTTCCATTAAATGTTCTGTATGTCCCGTTAATTATTTTATCGCATTTTCCATGAATGTTGAATAAATTCATAATATCCGAGTAAGAATAATTATCATTTGCCATATCCTATTCGTTAAACACCAACCGTACTAAATTACTAAAAAATACCAATTGCTTTTATTAGACATTATTTGTGAAATTTGTGAATATTTTGTTTTGTCTACAAGCCAAGGTCTACTTACTAGAAGGCGGCACTCTTCAATTTTGATCGATGAAATAATAAAACAGCAAATATCTAAAATACTATGCATTTTAGGTAGAGAAACACCATACATTGTTAAATGCGCATTTATTCACTTTTTTAATTGGTTTCTTTAAATAGGTATCATTCTATTTAAGAAAAGTGACTTTTTGCTAGTTATGTGTGATCAACATATGTCGTTGATTAGAAAATTTTATGTAATAGATTTTGAAAATTTGTTTGCCTGATTAGTAATTCCAACACCTCGTCTTGCCACCATAGAAAATCGAACATCTTACTGCTAGACGTTATCGAGATATTAATTTTTACATAATCTACCACAACTGTCAAAATAGGTACGTATTGGAAAAAAATTCATATCTCCGAAAATATTAATTTTAGACATAGCGAACCTTTATAGAATTAACATTAAAATTTTCCGTGGAATCTAAAAAACAATTGAAAATGGTATCATTCTATTTAAGAAAAATGACTTTTTGCTACTTTTGTGCGATCAACATATGTCGTTGATTAGAAAATTTTATGTAATAGATTTTGAAAATTTGTTTGCCTGATTAGTAACTCCAACACCTCGTCTTGCCACCATAGAAAATCGAACATCTTACTGCTAGACGTTATCGAGATATTAATTTTTACATAATCTACCACAGCTGTCAAAATATTGAGAAAAGAATTTATATCTCCGAAAATATTAATTTTAGACATAGCGAACCTTTATTGAATTGACATTAAAATTTTCCGTGGAATCTAAAAAAAAATAGAAAATGGTAGCATTCCATTTAAGATAACAAAGTTGGTGTCAACTTCCGGTATTCCCGGAAATGCCACCATTTTGAAAATACTTTCATTAAATAGATCCGACCCGGTTTCGGCCACAGCCAAAATTTCAAATCAATATCTCTTTTAGTTCTCCAGATACTTCTAATAGACGGTCAAAAAAAATCACCCTGTATACAGCAAGCAATATTGCATGGTTGGAGTGTGTAGGGCAAAGCACCGTACTGATGAGTCCCAAAAGGACGAAACCAGTGGCCTACATAATTTTCGCATTGCATTTTAATGAATTTGTTTCTAGAGAGAAAGATACCAATTTTATGTTAGAAGCAAAAAAATCGACGAGAAAAACTAAAAATTCTGCATCAACAAGTAAAATTGAAAAACCAACAGAACACAAGAACACCAAATCAGATGAATCGAAGTACGAAAATTATTTTGATTTTAAATGTTTAGTGAGAAATATAAAACCACATCAGGTACATGAAGATCGTAGCGAAATATCGGTGAATAATAATGCAATTTCAGATTCTTGCAATAAATCGTGGGGAAACTAAGAAAATTTTGACCGTTAAATTAGATGTACCTGATTTTTTGTACAACCAGTACTGGAATTTTTGCACCAGAAAATGGTATGTAAGGACTTCACAAAATGACACAGTTCGGACTCGTTTATTTCACGATGCCATAAAAGATTCATACACAAGATTGGGTAAGTTAAAATAATGAAATTACCGTTCACCATGGTCTAATTTCCCCAGTTTTTCTATACACTGCTTATGTATTTCTCTAATCAATATGAAAATTTATTACAAAAAAATTTTGTTATAAGTTCATCCACTGCTAATCCGGCGGATCCGTTCCGAACTGAAATTGAAAGCGGAGAGTGCCTCGCACGAAGTATTTGGAACGAATTTGAAACGACTACTCTTGCAACCTCCTACGAAGGGTAAAAATATTTGCGGCATCGATCCGGGTTTCAAAAACGGATGTAAAATGGCTGTGATATCCGACACAGGGGTGGTTCTTTCTTTTTTTACCATATATCCACATCGATCACCATCAGATCGTGAAAACGGTAGAAATCTTCTTGTGAATATGTTGATTGAATTCAGGTTAGTATGTTAATGTTAGTACAAGGGGAGTTTTGAGCAAAAACCAATTAAAAAACATTTCATTTCTGGTAATAAAAACTTAATTTTAACTTCCCAAATAAAATAAATGTGAATAAATGTGTGCCCTCCAACAACAAATGGCGAAACGAATATTACCTTGGTTTTACTCACATCAATAACTAAAGCATTGCAGGACAACCTCTTACACAATAACTCCAGTTCCTCATTCAATACTTGTACAATGTAATCTACATCATGGACAAAATACACAAGCATATCATCAGCAAATAGCTGTACATTTTTTGAAAACTTTAACTATGTCGTTAACATACAAAATAAATAATATAGGTCCCAACACTGATCCTTGAGGAACTCCCCATTCTAATTCCTTCTCACTTGAAATACTTTCCGCATATTTTGTCACTTGAACTCTACCTACAAGAAAACTTCTGAACCAATCCAGCACAACACCATCAACCCCAACACGAGCCATACGATCAATCGTCTCAAAAGCGCGCTTAAAATCCACGAATACCGCACCTATTATTTGCTTCTCAGAAATTGCCATCTTCCACTCACCCGCTTGAGACTCTGAGAGAATGTTATTTCCTTCCAGATAATGCAGAAATTGCTCTTTCACAGCCAATTCCAAAACCTTTTCATAAGATGGGAGCATGTTTATTGGGCGATCATCAGCATTCAGGATCTTCTCTACAGGAACAACCATCGATCTCTTCCATTTTGAAGGGAACAATCCTGTTCGCAGGGATTTATTAATAACATCCAGTAACCTATTTCCCACAGCTTCCACAATTAATTTCATAATTGTAGTATTGATCCCATCAATACTACGCTCTTGACTATTCTTTTCAACTCGCAGAAAGACACTTCCTCAAATTTATTCAACTTCGAATCATATTTCTCCATCTTGTATATCACTTCATCATTATTTAGCCCACTTTGCACCAAACCATCGATGCTATTTAAGAAATAGTGGTTAAATTCTTGGGCTATTTCACAGTATCTCTCAATTGGTCTATTATCAAATTTTATTCCTATTTTCTGACTTCTATTCTTACCATAGACTAATCATACCATATGATTAATATATGTTCTTACTAACAATTCAACAATTGCATAGAGATTGGTTAGTCGAATACCAGCTGTTGCAACTACTGCATCTAATTTCTTGACCGCTAATGTTGCCAAGCAGAATGATACTTTTGTTTTTTTTCCAACTGATGTCGGTGAAGTTGCACGTACTTTGAGACTTGTATCTAGAAAAGTTTCTTATAGGGACCAGATCCCTGCCATCATTTTTTCTTATTTAACTATTAATATTCATCTGTGTCTTGCTGATCTTATAAATAAGTCATTTTGTGAAGCCATTTTTCCTTCATCTTTAAAAAAAGCGTTTATCGTGCCATTGCATAAGGGTGGTGAATTTGGGCCAGAAAACTTTCGGCCGATCTCATTGTTGCCGACCATTTCTAAGCTGATTGAGAGGCTGGTCAAGGCCAGATTTGTTAGCTTTTTGGACAAATGCTCTACCTTGTCCAGTTTGCAGTTTGGTTTCCGTAATAATAAGAATACTGGTCTGGCCATTTTTTCTTTTCTGGACCATGTATATGAGGCAAAAAACACTCACTGCAACTCCCATTATATTCCTGTTTCTGTGTTTCTCGACCTCTCTAAGGCTTTTGATTGTGTTGACCACTCAATTTTGTTGGAGAAGTGCTCATATTATGGATTCAGGGGTGTTTCTGGGGGGTGGATTCGTTCTTATCTGATGGGAAGATGTCATGCCGTTTCTATTGTCAACGCTGATTGTCAGAAATTTACATCTGACTCTGCTCAGTCTATGTATGGGGTGCCTCAGGGTTCTGTCTTGGGCCCACTTCTCTTTCTGTTGTACATAAATGATATGTCTTCTCTGCGCATTAGTGGCAAGTTCGTTCAGTTTGCTGATGACACCAATATAACTTGGTTCGGTGGTGATGGTCATGAGTTGCATGACAGGATTGTGTCGGACATGTCGCTCTTGAGATGTTGGTTTGCGGCGAACAGGTTGACTCTTAATCTGGATAAGACTTGTCTTATGAATTTCAGGCCTGGTGTATTGTTTGCCCTTTCTTCAGATGGTGTTATAATTTCATCTGTAAATACTACTAAATTTTTGGGTGTTCATCTCGGCCATAGATTGAATTGGCAGGAGCACATTAAACACCTAAGTACAAAGTTGTCTAGATCCTGTTTTGCCCTTAGGACTCTTATGAATAATTACGATTTACTTGTGGCTAAAAATGCGTATTTTGCGCTGTTTGAGTCACATCTCCGATATGGTATACCTTTCTGGGGTTACTCCTCTGCCGAAAATTTTAATTATATCTTTCGATTGCAGAGGAAGGTAGTGAGAATTCTCTCAAGGCGTCTTCCTCGTACCCCTTCGAGGCCACTTTTTGAGAAACTGAGAATATTGCCACTGGCATGTATTTACATTTATGAGATAACTGTTCTGCAGTTTCGACTTAAGAATAATTGTGTCACGGGGGAACAGATTCATGAGCATTTTACGCGGTCTGCAGTGTTATTGTATCAGTCGAGGCCCTACTCGGAAAATTTTAAGAGAAGTGTAAAATATATGTCCATTCAAATATTTAATAAGCTACCTGCATCAATTTCATCCATTTCAACTTTTTTAATGTTCAAGGCTTGTTTAAAAAGATTATTGCTTGATAAGTTGTACTATAGTGTAGATGATTTTCTCGGGAGTTGAGAGTGTTGTTCCCTGGTTTCCTCATGTGAGGAAATATATATTTTATATATTTTTTTTCTTTTGTTTTGTTTTGTGATTTATTTTGTTCGATATGTTATGTGTTCTATCTATGTATTCTGTATTGTGTTTTCTGTCTATGACGGGCTAAATAAATGATTAACCAACTTCTTCAAGACCTTCCACGTTTGGTTGGAATTTTTTTTCACCTCGTCTATTTGACTATTGTAATATTCTTTTTTCTTCTTTCTTATCGTAGCCACTATCTCATTCCTTTTTCTCTTAAACATATTCCAGTCTTCTATGTTATTAGTATCTACTGCTTTTCTAAAGAGAGAATCTCTCTTCTAAACGAAATTTGCCTTGTTTATAGCTGACCGCACACAATCAATATTATGGACAATAATATTGACAATATCGTGATTTGACAATATTATTGATGGTGTTGTTGACGTTAATGGTTGTTTTTGGTTGTCATCAATGCTGCTCACTTCATTACTGGCTAAATATTTGTTTTATTATTGCCAATAATATTGTTTAGTGTGGGGTATTATCAATATTTTCATCAATATATTATATCAATATAACAGATTGTGTGCAGTAAGCTTATGAAATACTGCCATGTAGGTACAAATAAAAATAAAAGTAGATTGCTTGTTTAAACCATTGCTCAACAGTCTGATATAAATTAGTGGTGCTGATCATGTTTAAAGAAGTTGATTATAGGTTATTTACGAATGTCATAATCGAGGGTAAAAATACCTTATAAGTACGATGCCCAAAAACTCATAACAGATAGGGCATATGGTTTTAGAAGATAATTAGGGTATAACGATGATATAGCTGTTAAATTGTACAGAAATTTAGATGCTTACTCTTGTAATGGCTGCGCCCAATCAAACCACTGTTTATAATCCATACATCTGTGGGATGATCTGTTCGATGGTCATCAGTTTCTGACTCCAAATTTGATACCTTATGCTTAGTGTACTGAAATACAATTCTGTATTTAGTTGCAGCTTAATAGCTTTGGGCAACGGAACAGCTTGCAGAGAAACAGAAAAGTGGTTAACAGATTTGATCAAGACAAAAGTTTTCGCTCCTCTAGATGTCTCATACGCTATCGTCAACGAAGATGGTGCTTCCATCTATTCCTGTAGCGCAGAAGCTAAGAAAGAATTTCCTGATATGGACACAAACATTATAAGTGCAGGTATAAAATGTTTGTCGCTTTAAATTCGTGTTATTATCCTCGTAGATTTTAGTATCGTTGGCTCGGAGATTACAAGACCCTTTGGCTGAATTGGTGAAAGTGGAACCGCAACATCTAGGAGTTGGAATGTATCAGCATGATATGCGGAAGAAGCAACTTGAAAATGTGTTAAATGAAGTTGTTTTAGAGTGCGTCAGTTTTGTTGGCGTTGATATAAACACTGCTTCACAATGTTTATTAAGGTAAGGACCAGTAACACTTGTTTCTCTGGTGAAGATGCTCTTGAAACCCTTTTTTTTCTTGTTCATAGGAAGATTGCCGGGTTGTCGGACAAACGAGCAACATTAATTATAGAACATCGCAAAAAGAAGGGTCCATTTTTGTGCAGAAAACAACTGTTAGAAGTCACCGGCATAGGGAAGCGAACTTTTGAACAGTGTGCCGGTTTCTTGAAAATATGTCTGCCGAATGTCGCCAACAAACTAGACTGTACTTACATTCATCCAGAGTCGTACGAACTCGCCACAAACTTGATCAAAAAATTGAACCTAGACGTGAAAAATATCGGAAAATCGGATTTTATTCAGCATTTAAAAAATCTTATACCTTGTTTAGGGTTGGAAAAATTGAGTGCAGAATTTAAAACTACCAAGGAGACATTAGATTTAATCTTCGATAGCTTAACGAAACCTCTTAATTACGATTTGAGAAGTGCCGAAGCCCACATTCCGTTATTCAGAAAAGGTTTGACCGACGTGAGCGAGTTAAAAGTGGGTACTGTTTTAACAGGGCGTATAGTAAACGTAACGCATTTTGGTAGTTTCGTCGACATCGGGGTGGGAATGAATGGCCTTATACATGTAAAACATTCGAAAGGGTTGGCATTGCAAGTTGCCGACAAGGTAGAAGTTGAGGTCAACAGTATAGAGTTAGAGCGCAAGCGTATAGGTTTGATGGCCAGGAAGAAAATTTGATTTGCGACTTAAATTGTTCCTCTTAGCATCTGTCATTACAAAACACTTAACCAAACTTTTGCAGTACAATAGATCATTTCAGAACATCGTCACACAATTGACAGCTGGAGGGCAAACATTTGTTTCTTTACAGTTTACACATAACTTTACAAGTAAACTGTCATTTTCTAAAACCATTAAATAATTAATATGCCACTGTTTTGTTGTGGGGTGAGAAAGAGAGTACTTAAACAAATTATCAAATAAAAGACGTGAAAAGTGAGTAAAAGCCTTAAAAAGGGAGTTTTGAGCAAAAACCAATTAAAAAACTGGCGAGTGTGGTCTAGATATTTAATTTCTGGTAATAAAAACTCAACTTCCCAAAAAAATATGAATAAATGTGTGCCCTCCAACAACAAATGGCGGCCTGTCAAAATCGCCATTTTTTCCCCTTGCAGCAGCAGCAGCAGGTCTGCTATGTGTCAAATTTATGCGGATATACAGGATGTTGTATCTGATCTGGCCACTGGGAGCTTTGAACATACCCTTAACTCGATTTTCTAGATCTATAGCAAAACAAGCAAGAGAATTATGTAATAATGGGCGAAATTTATGAAAACTAGAGTGGACATAAAGACTACTTGATATACTGCAAAATAAATAAATATTCTAAATCAAAACTGAACGTGCAACCCATCCAAGATTAGACCAACATTACTTTCAATAATATTTATATTTTATTCATTTCGTTGTCAAAAAGATTTTTCTTATTAGGTTGATACATATTTGTTATTTTAATATAAGACTGCATATTTTTTGTTGTATTATTTCAGTAGCAATATTTGTTTGCTATCTCCTTGGCATATTTGAAAACACCTTTTTAAAAAGAAAAAAATTATCAAAGATCATTTTCGAAATGGACTGTAGGATAGACTGTAGGATAGACCTATCCCGTTACGTCACCTTTTGTGACCATACAGGGTGTTGCTTCAGTCAGTCAATCGGTGGAATTCTGGTCGCCGATAAATATACCTTGAACTCTAGTCAGAGATAGGGTTCTCTGGAACTAATGCAAAACAAAAATAATACTCACGATGAAAATTAAACACACTGTATTACTTTAACTGTATACAGGAAAATTAGACTAAAACCAAAACGAATGTACAATAAAAAGTTATACATATACAAATTTAATCAAAATAGTGACAGTGAACGGTATCTGGTGGTCAAATTCGGTACGGCTGTATATACGGAGCGCGTGACTGACAGATAACTTATATCGCTCTTGGCGATGTAGGTTACCGATTGGGCACCCCCATTCGGAAAATCACCAGCCAAAATCGACGTAAGCATGTAAATCATACTACCTTGTGGTTATTCGCTGGGAGTAAAATGTTGTTTCAGTATGATGTAACGGCTAGGGTCTCTCGCAGCCTTTCAACGCAAGCTTTCCCTAATAAGTGAGCGGAGAAGATAATTATTCCGTCTTTCGATTGTCACAATTCCCTTCTGTGTAAATGATGGCTCTGTTGCGTTATGTAATAGCAATCCAAATACTATGCCAAAGAACTCTGCACCGTATTTAACCCCAAGAGCAGCTAATATTTCATCGCCTGCAACTGTAATAAATTAGGCATGCCTTGCGACTAGCTCTAATCGATTACCTGCGTTTATGTATTATTGGTAAATGTGCCCTAACTTAGGTTTGGGCCCACCTCCAATTTAGTACTCGGTTTTGTTAAACTAGGTATTACAACGACATACCATCGGCGGTTTCGGTTAGCATCCATCAAGTATTTAACAGTTCTAGCGGGGGTACGACAATAAACATTTAATCTCATAAATGTTTACGTCTTCGGAGTATACCCTGAACAAGTCTGCTACCCGGCACTGATGGCAAAGAATTGCCCCCGAGGCCTCACCGCTGTCGGTCTATATCGAGAGGTCAGTGGTAGGAGAGAATGGAAGGCGGTTTAGGCGCACGGCGCGACCATATTTTCCCAAAATCTAGCAGCTGACATCTCGCTTCATACTACCGAAGAAAATGATTATTCATTTGTTTGAATAACTGCCTCATTTTATTTTGCATCGTTCCAAGATGAAACACCTTTTCGTTTTAATTACGTATATTTTGAATTGACAATGTCGGGTGGCTTGAAAATTGTGCTGTGCATGAGACTGCACCCTAGCTCTGATAACACATAAATATTACGTTTCTATGGCAACAGTCGTTCAAGGACTACTATCTGTGCACACTTATCTGAGTAAAGTTTGCACTTCTCGGGCATATTGGATGAAATGTCAGAAAAAATAAATGTCCAAATAAACTTCTCTAAATAATAATATTAATACTCTATTACTGACTGTTTACACAAAAATAATAACTACAGTGAAATCTCTTCAGCGGACACTTACGGGACCGACAAAAAGTGTCCGTTAATGGGAGGCGTCCGCTTATGAGAAAAACTACAGAAAGAATAAAAATCAAATAGGTACATCTGATATATGTATTCACATAATGTATTACATGTTTATATAAAAATTTAATACGTAACAACAGAGTGATGATAAGGTACGCTTTCGTTTACGCCGGTAGATGTGGCGTGTACCGGCGGCCGACACGCATTTGAATGTGGACGCACTGGCCGGCAGGCGAAATGCACAAACGAAAGCAGTTCTATTTAAATACTATTGGAGAAGTATACAAGGGTAAAGGATCCAGGAATGATCTTCGAAGTTACAGGAACATATGTGTACAGAGCCACTTTGCAAAGATCTTTGAGTATGCCTACTTCGACTAAATAGCTTCTTGGAGTCCTTCCAACTTCTATCACCATGCCAGAGTGGATTCCGACAAAATAAATCCACAAGTACTGCCTTAGCTGACCTAACATCCTATATCTATAGCTGTTTGAACAACAAAGAGCATCCTATCGCTCTTTATTTTGACTTAAGTAGAGCATTCGATACAATTGACCATACTGTGCTTCTTCAAAAACTTGAGCGACTTGGTAATGCCATTTCATGGACTGCTTCATATCTGAGGAATAGAGGTCAGCGTGTTGTCTATGGGAATGCTATCTCTGATGTTTTAAGGTCCAACATGGGTGTACCTCAGGGCTCGATTTTGGGCCCGCTGTTCTTTGTCGCATTTGTAAATGACCTTCCTGCTAACTGTTCTACGGCCAATCGAACTGTTATCTATGCTGATGATACAAACATCATTGTGTCGGCTCGGAGTCCTCTGGATGCGATTGAGAGGGCAAACCAGTCCGCGAGTGAGCTCCAGTCCTGGTGTCTGGGTAATGGATTAGTTTTGAACACTGCTAAAACTTTCTATATGAGTTTTACACCAAAGAACGCTGCTAGTGATTCGAGTCAACTGATCAGGATTGCGGGTAGATCTATACAGAGAGTGGGAGACATCAAGTTCTTGGGTATAGTTGTTGACCAAAAGTTAACATGGGAGAGTCATGTGGACAGTGTGATTGGCAAATTGTGCACATCTTGTTTTGTTATGAGGCAGTTGCGTAACACACTGTGTCATTGGAGGTTGTGAGACTGGCTTATTTCGGTCTAGTCCAGTCCGTTCTATCTTATGGTTTGGAATTCTGGGGATCGTCCAGTCACATGGCTTCAGTTTTTGTTGTGCAGAAGAGAATAGTAAGGGTGATGATGGGAGTTGACAGCCGTACAACGTGCAGACCTCTCTTTGTTCGGCTGGGAATTTTGACGCTGCCGTCTCTGTACATCTACAGGTGCTTGCTCTTCATATTCAAGAATAAGCACCTCTTTCAGCAGAACTCTTGTATTCACAACCACAATACGAGAAACTGTCATCTAATGCATAAACCCTATGAGAGACTGTCTGTATCTCAACAGCCTCACATATACCGGGGCATAACATTTTACAATAGATGTGTTGAACTGTTTGGAGTGGTTCCTGATTATTTTACTTTCAAAGACATGCTTTTTAATTACCTAATGATTGCATGTTTGTATTCAGTTGATGATTTTCTGTGATGTACTGTATTACTGGGAATTTATATTGCTTGTGCCCGAATGCATTTGGGCAGTACTGTTACGGCCGTATTCACCAATTCATAAGTTAACAGTCACTTTACTAACAACAAGTTAGAAAATAACAGTCTGTTAGAGAACAAACTTATTCACCAAAATTTCTTGTTGGATTTAACAGACAGTTACTTGCCTGCTTGTTAGTGCTGAAGTTGGTATTCATGTCGCTTAATACTATCATTTTCTTGGTGCATGCTTAAACCTTAAATTCTGTGTTTACGTTTGAGAACTGAGTTAAATAAAATAATAATAAATAAAACATCTAGCGTCAAATGTTTCATGACAAATTTGTTTGGTGTAGAAGCACTTTTATTGTTATTAAAAACAAATAAAAGAGTAATATTATAAAACATCTAGCGTTTTATAACAATACTCTTTTATTTGTTTTTAATTTCAATAAAAGTGCTTCTACACCAAACAAATTTGTCATGAAACATTTGACTTTAATAACCAAAACGGCAGGGATTTATGCGAAGACAAAATTAATTAATGCTGTGCGAACTGCTACATTTTGTCTTTCATTCTGGACTAATTCCCTATCATCTTCATCATTGACTTCAGACCATTCTTCTCCGTCTTCAAAATCACCATCATTTTCTCTTCTACAAATATTATGCAAAACGGCTGTCGTCACGATTATTTGACAAACTTTTTCTTTCGATGATGTCATACTACGTCTCTTCAATACCCCAAACAGCCATTCTATGGAATTTCTTGTGGAAATATGTGCTCGATTATATCACTCTTTTGCTCTCGTATGTGGATTTTGAAGAGGTGTTAAAAGGCAACTTCTACATGGATAGCCACCATCTCCAAGAAGGTGGTAATGACCGAATTCATTATTTTCAAAACGAGTTCGTATATGAGAATCATTCAAAATTGTTGTGTCATGCACAGAACCTGGCCATTGTGCGACAATATCGAGGATTTCTAGGTTTGCGTCTCCTATTACTTGTGCGTTAATACTGAAATAATCTTTCCGATTTCGAAAAACTTCTGGTGCATTACCACCGGGTGAAATAATTTTGATATGAGTACAGTCTACATCACCTACGACAAGTGGAAAATTGGCTACCTGATGAAACATTTCAGATACTTTCCTTCTTTCTGCTGCAGTTTCCGTTATCTTGATAAAATTGGGGCGCAATCTAGCTATGTGCGTAGTTATTTGGGATACAATACGAGATACAGTAGGTTGGGACATTAAACAAATCTGCTATAGTCTATTGAAATGAACCAGTAGCGTAAAATCTAAGGGCAATTAGTATTTGGTTTACTTTCGAAATGGGCTAGTTTCTCCTAGAAATAATTGTGCCAAATGTAATACTTTATCCTATGCATTCGAGATCATTTTCGAAAATCTGCATCATCCAGATCTGCTATTAAATTATTTCTTTCATGTGCTAGACGTGGGCGACGATCATTATCTGATGGATAAAAAAAAATGGGTATCATCTATGAAACGCAGCCTCTCCATACTCCACTTTTCAGCACTAGAATTCATTAAATAGTTAATCTTGTTATGTTGACATTTTTTAACTCGCATCATGCTTATGCCCCAACAAAACATACAAAATACTTCACAGAACAGTCTGTTAGCCTAAATAACTACCCATTAATGGGCAGTTAAGTTAAACCTCCTGTTAACAGGCCGATAGTTTTAAGTGTTGTTGAAAAATACAGAAATCTCACTTAACAGACTGTTAAAATTGTAACTGCCTGTTATAGTGATGGTGAATACGGCCGTTTTAGAGTGTTAATGTATCAATTTGTCTGTTTGGTTTATCTTTTTTTTTTGTCTGCATACTACATACTGCTTACCTCTGTATTCTCTGACTAGCCTGATAACACGCCCAAATGAAGTATCTTATACTATTTTGTCATGTGTTTATAGGTGAATAAAGGTTATTATTATTATTATTATTATTATTATTATTAACACGTGTGTCGGCCGTCGGTGCACGCCGCGTGTACCGACGTACCTTTTAGGTCAAGTAAAATATTTTTATTTCCTACCTGACAACAGAATTCCCTTGTTCCTGACTGCCGTGAACCATTCGTAACAACATCTGTCGATCTCTCGTCCTTATGTTTTGAATGAACTCCTCTTTTCGTTGATATTTGCATCAGAGTGCCACTTTTGCAAGAGCAACTCCTTGTTCTTTACAATTTCCGCTACTTGAGTTTTACTGATTTGAAACCTCTTAGACAGGGCACGGACACTTAACTTCTCTTTATTGTATACCTCAACAACGCCAATCTTTTGTTGCAATGTCAAAACATTCCGTTTTGTTGCCATTTTTACGAACACACACGTTTGAAGCACTGTAGAGACACATTTGCTGCCGGGAAATCCACGAATTCGTTGTGGCGCACACCGCCGCGCAGATGTCTAAAGTGCCGCTGTCCTTTGAAAAGAGACTTTTGTTTCACCCAAGTGCTGTTTAGTCTTGTCCGCGTCCGTCCAAGGGAGAGTCCGTTGAGTAGAGAACAAAATACATGCTTCTCTTATGGAACAAGAACGGGACTATACAAAAATGTCCGTTAGAGGGAGGCGTCCGCTAAAGGGGGGTGTCCGCTATAAGAGATTTCACTGTACTCTATTAGTGACTGTTTACACAAAAATAATAACTAAATAACAAAAATTTAACAAGCTGAAAATGATGGAATTCAGTTACAACGACGCAACTCTCCCTTTTCTCTCAGACGCCACTCATATAATAACGTTTCCAAATACTTAGGGGTGCTTCTGGATTAGGCCCCTAAATATGCAGCTGTATTCCTCGGTATCACGTATTGGGGCACGCTATATTTTTATGGGGTTCGAGTCGTTCTTTGTATTTACGGTCTGGTCGGTGGGAGATTTATTCGTCGATAAACACTTAGCTTTCAGTCGAAGAAGTGTGGGTTCTCTATCTATTGCTAAACGTCGATAAAATAAAAACACATAAACAAAATATAACAAAATATAACTGAATTCTATTACTTAACTATTTACGGGGAATACGTGGTAGCACTGAGGTGTGCCAACTCCTAGACGGCGTTTCGGTCGGTGATTTTTGTAGCAGCACCAGAGTGCATTCCCGTTGGGGAACGCCACTAGCTTTTGCGTCACAAGTAAATAATCAGTTCTTTCTTAAGATTTCACCAGGGGCCACCGGTTACACCGGTTTCTGCCATAAAAATGTCTCATTCCTGACCGAAGTCACACGGGATTGCCAAATCGATCCAACCTTCACCGGAAGACACCCCCAATTCCCCGACACGAACACATTACTACTCATTAGGTACGCATAAGATAGACCATTTACTGGGTTATGTTTAATTGTTGATATTTCAGCAATAACAGTAATTAAATACCGGGCACTTGCTCAAATTTATAAGCCGGTGAATATCAGTCAATCACACGGCGAAGCTTTACTTATCTTTTATTAAAAAATAAACCCGTATTTTAAAATGTAATATTATAATCCTCTTTATAATGTACATACATAAATGGAAAACTTATAAAATGTTTCAAACATAATATTATACTACAATATTTTAACCGTAATATTTTAGTAGAGGTTAATCACTTCTTTGGATTATTCGTAAGACTATAAACATCTGCTACAAAGTCTCAATTTTTTTTAACAATGGTAAACTTATTTCTTTTATTAAATTACACAAAAAACCTATCCCTATTGGCTCGATGTGTATCTGAAGAAATAATAAAACACGTAAATTGATAACTTGTAATTAGCGTATAGACATGAAACTTACTAGTATTAACCTTCGTCAGCCATTTGATAGTGATGCCGTCTTAACGCCGAAAATCTCAATCTTTCTTGCTCCAACTCCTTTTCCAACTCTAAAACTCTCACTTGCGATTCCATTTCCAACCTCTTGGCTTGATTCAGAGTCATATTGGAAGTATCCAATTCTTCTACTTCATCAATAAGTTGGCTACAGTCTTTCACAGTAGCAACAACACCACCTGTTGCTGTCGTGACACCTTTAGAAGCCATCGTTAACTGCTGGAGATTGTTACTTTTGCGGTCTGCTTTTACACGACTTGCTACAACTAACTGCGCCGTTGAAGCAGCGATTTCCTGTGCAGCTACGACGAGGTGCTCTAGCTTGCCTTGGGAAGAGACCACTTTATCAGCTGCACTCCTAAAATTCAACCGCATTAATCACGGTGTTGAAACACTCTAATGGAACGTACAATAGAAATTTAGCCGCAGTAGCAACTGCTTTAGCTGCCGAGATAAAACCATCGGTCCACTGGTGGTTTCTCTTATAAAATTCTTTAGCGCTTGCAGTACCCTGAAGGAAGACATGATATCAAGAATTTTAAGAAAAAGTTGATTTTTTACGTACTCTTCCCTGTGCTACTATTTCCGCCTGAAGCAATCTAGATTTCTGTACTAATACACGGATAGCCTGCATGAGAGTGGTGCAAGTGTCTAAAATTTTTTCATTTACTTCGAGTTTAATACCAGAATCAGCTGCTCTGGATTTGGTCAACATTTCCTAAAGAACAACATTCTTAAGCTGTATATTAACCTAATTTACTTTGAAAGAAGGCACTTTCAAGGTGGGGGGCATGTTATATTTGTACAAGCCAAGCCTCCTTTAAAGAGGTTTCTATTACATATTATTATTATGGCAACAACTGTCGTCTTTATACATACACTTGTAAATTCATATAAAAAAAATATAAATAAAACCAGTTAAAATTTTCGTTACATACCTGAATGCGGTTGGCAGCTTCTTCAATGGCCTTATCCATGGCCACCATTTCTCCATCTAACATATCGGCTAGCGTTTCTGCAGTTTCCTCTCTAATTGACCCACTTATCGTCTGAGCAAGTTCAGATACCTTATTTAATTTGGCAAGTGCATCATCCACCGCACCTTTATTGTCGACATGATTCTCCAAAGAGTTCAATAATCTCACTACGCTTTCACCCAATTCTTTACACGCTTCAGCCATTTCTGAAAGATTGAAACTTCAATATGCAGATTTCATCACTTTCAAGGTGGGGGGCATGTTGTATTTGTACAAGCCTCACTGCATAAATTCAAACTGGCGAATATTCATGTTACTTACTTTCTCCAAACATAATATCGGGACTAGCATTAGACGTTGCCCTTCCTTGTATCAAAAACACAGAATGCCTATGTGCTAAACGAGCCGCTGCTACAACTACTTGAGCATAATCGTTGTGCGGAGTTGATAAGACATTTTCCAGACATTCTTGGCACCCTTTCGTTAATGAATTCAAATAATCCGGGTTGCAAGAGAGACCAGAAAGAGCAGGATTATCCACTTCTATTATAGCGTGTTGCAGTATCTTTTTGCTCTCCTGGATCGCAGAGGTTACTAGCTGGTTTATTTCGTTTTTGCCATTTAGTTTCACTAAAATTAGGCAAAATAATCGAAATCTTGGTACTTAAACAATATAAAATAATAACCAACCCGCGGCAAGTTTTTGCTGTGATTCGCTAATTTCGTTGGTCAACTGAGCAATTTTGGTTGTCAGCTCTTCCCTCTGTTGCATCACATTCCTAAGCTCCCTATTTAATTCTTCTGCTTCCTTGTAAGCATCTTCCATACTTTTCCTCAGAACCTAAAATAATATAAAATTTTACGCAAACTACTTACCTATAAATTATTGCTCTCCCACCTCTGTCTCCATGTTAAATAACTCCTTATCTTTCCTAAGGTTCTCCAATTCCACCGTGAGGCCTACCGAAGCCTGCTGTAAATGTTCATGCACTTTACCGCTCTCTACTTCCATTTCACTTATCTTTCGTTCCAGCTCAACCCTGCTTTCCTCAACTGTGCGTAGCGCACTTTTATTTGATTTAATTTCTTTTTCCATTTCCCCTTTCTGTCGAGAACAAAAATTAATATCAATATAAGCCTAACAGCGCCAACTACACACCTGCCTAAGTAAATCAATGTGTTCACCACGCAACTTCAAATAGAATTCCTTGAGTTGATTGAATTTTTTCAATTCTGCAAACAAAAATTTGAAACTACGCTCGAGCATCATTTAAGGACCGAGATTATTACGTTCTGCATCTTGGGTTTGTGCAACTGCAAAAGACTGGTTGATCAAGTCTTCTTTGACCTGTCTTTCCTGTATTAACTCGCTCTCTTTTGTCGCCAATTCCGTTTCAAGCGTCATTATTTGGTCTTGCATCTTTTCTTTGTGCCGCATACTTTTTTGTGCAAGTTTATTTATTTCTGTTCTGAATATATTATCTTTTTATATACATTATATATTATCTTTTTTATGAACCCTTACCGTAATCTTTCTACCTCTGTTTGTAAGTGTTGAATTAAGCGATCCCTTTCGGCTATCAGCTCTATTTGATTTGGGGTTGGGGGAAGCTCAACACTGTTTGCATCTCCATGATCTGTCGTATCGGACGTATCAATAAGACTTCCTTCAGTTGGTTCCGGCTCTTCTTCAGGTACAACTACTTCTTGTGTAACATAATGGTGTAAGTTTGCTTGTACCAAGAAATTTGGAGGACTCTAAAAGTAAGGCATCATCAACATATAATGTAGGATAACAGTGGGCAATAATGGATTCAGCAGATATACTTTTTTGAGTTTCGTTCGGTCCATAATCAAACTGTAATTTAGAAATGTCAAAAACTGAAAATGTCGATTCATTTTACAAATGTGACTTTTTAGAACTATCAAGAACTATTCAAAATTGAAGCGGCAGCTGTCAGTTATAAAGTAAGTCAGATATAATGTAATAATCTCCATTGTACGGTCAAAAAAGCGGTGAAAAGTAATTAATAGACGAGGTTTGTATGCTATTTTATCCTTTAACTTTCAATTTTAGCTCGAAGCAACAGTTCTGTCGAATCACATTTAGAATTTCCAATGTAAATGCAATCCAATCTTGACACACTTCGAAATCGGATTGTAAGCTACATTTACATCCAATTCGATATCGGCACACTTCGAAATCGGATTGCCAATTGTGCTAGAAACTTTGAAGTCAAATTAGATGTCATTTACATTGGAAATTCTAAATGTACTTTGTACTTAGGTGTTTAATGTGCTCCTGCCAATTCAATCTATGGTCGAGATGAACACCCAAAAATTTAGTAGTATTTACAGATGAAATTATAACACCATCTGAAGAAAGGGCAAACAATACGCCAGGCCTGAAATTCATAAGACAAGTCTTATCCAGATTAAGAGTCAACCTGTTCGCCGCAAACCAACACCTCAAGAGCGACATGTCCGACACAATCCTGTCATGCAACTCCTGACCATCACTACCGAACCAAGATATATTGGTGTCATCAGCAAACTGAACGAACTTGCCACCAGTGCGCAGAGAAGACATATCATTTATGCACAACAGAAAGAGAAGTGGGCCCAAGACAGAACCCTGAGGCACCCCATACATAGACTGAGCAGAGTTAGAGGTAAATTTCTGACAATCAGCGTTGACAATAGAAACGGCATGGCATCTTCCCATCAGATAAGAACGAATCCACCCCCCAGAAACACCCCTGAATCCATAATATGAGCACTTCGCCAACAAAATAGAGTGGTCAACACAATCAAAAGCCTTAGAGAGGTCGAGAAACACAGAAACAGGAATATAATGGAAGTTGCAGTGAGTGTATTTTGCCTCATATACATGGTCCAGAAAAGAAAAAATGGCCAGACCAGTACTCTTATTATTACGGAAACCAAATTGCAAACTGGACAAGGTAGAGCATTTGTCCAAAAAGCTAACAAATCTGGCCTTGACCAGCCTCTCAATCAGCTTAGAAACGGTCGGCAACAATGAGATCGGCCAAAAATTTTCTGGCCCAAATTCACCCCCCTTATGCAATGGCACGATAAACGCTTTTTTTAAAGATGAAGGAAAAATGCCTTCACAAAATGACTTATTTATACGATCAGCAAGACACAGATGAATATTAATAGTTAAATAAGAAAAAATGATGGCAGGGATCCGGTCCCTATAGGAAACTTTTCTAGATACAAGTCTCAAAGTATGTGCAACTTCACAGACATCAGTTGAAAAAAAAACAAAAGTATCATTCTGCTTGGCAACATTAGCGGTCAAGAAATTAGATGCAGTAGTTGCAACAGCTGGTATTCGACTAACCAATCTCTGTGCAATTGTTGAAAAGTAATTATTCAGGCAATTAGCTGCCTCAACATCCCTAACCACTGCATCGCCAACACATAAGTGAACGTCACTAACTTGTATTAATGATATTCCAGAGTTCTCTGTCTTTATTATTCGAATTATTAATTCTAGAATTAATGTAGTTGGACTTGGCCAATCTGACTGTAGACTTGAAGATTTTTTTATATTTAAAATAGTAATCCTTGATAAATGTTGAATCAGTGAAAAATTTCCTCAAGACATGTAGACAAGTTTTATTTCTAGATGAGACACTCACTGAAAAACCATGGATCACACATGGTATACGTGTCGCAATTGGATTTCGAATTGTGCCGATATCGAATTGGATGTAAATGTAACTTAAAGCTACATTTACAGCCTGTTCGATATCGGCACAATTGGAAATCCAATTGCGAAGTAGATATTTAACATTCAACACTTTGAATTCAACACGGTTCATGTTGGAATTCGAATTGCATGTTTGCAAATCACAAACTTCCAATTCGAATTGTGACACAAATATCGAAATGACAGCTATCAGTAAGTTATGAAATATATCAAATATAATGTAATAATCTCCATTTGTAAAGTCAAAGAAGCGATGAGAAGTCATTAATAGACGAGGTTTGTGTGCAATTATATCCTTTAATTTTCAATTTTAGCTGAAAGCAATGGTTCTGTCAGATAATGCCACTGGCGAAATCACATTTAGAATTTCCAATGTAAATGACGCCCAATTTGACTTCAAAGCTTCTAGCACAATTGGCAATTCGATTTCGAATTGTGCCGATATCGAATTGGATGTAAATGTATCTTTAAGCAATGGTTCTGTCAGATAATACCACTGGCAAAATCACATTTAGAATTTCCAATGTAAATGACACCCAATTTGACTTCAAAGTTTCTAGCACAATTGGCAATCCGATATCGGCACAATTCGAAATTCGATTGCAAAGTGGATATTTGACATACGCATTTATGTACTTCCAATTACAACAGCACGGTTCGTGTTAGAATTCAAATTCGAATTGCTTGTTTGCAAATCGCAAACTTCCAATTCGAATTGCGGTGGCTGTCAGTTATAAAATATGTCCGATATAACGTTATTATGTTATAGTTCTGTCAGATTGTGCAACCGGCGAAATCACATTTAGAATTCCCAATGTAAATGACGCCAATTTGACTTCAAAGCTTCTAGCACAATTGGCAATCCGATTTCGAATTGTGCCGATATCGAATTGGACGTAAATGTATCTTTAAGCAATGGTTCTATCAGATAATACCACTGGCAAAATCACATTTAGAATATCCAATGTAAATGACACCCAATTTGACTTCCAAAGTTTCTAGCACAATTGGCAATCCGATATCGGCACAATTCGAAATTCGATTGCGAAATGGATATTTGACATACGCATTTATGTACTTCCGATTACAACAGCACGGTTCGTGTTAGAATTCGAATTCGAATTGCGTGTTTGCAAATCGCAAACTTCCAATTCGAGTTGCGGCAGCTGTCAGTTATAAAATATGTCCGATATAACGTTATTACGTTATAGTTCTGTCAGATTGTGCCACCGGCGAAATCACATTTAGAATTCCCAATGTAAATGACACCCAATTTGACTTCAAAGTTTCTAGCACAATTGGCAATCCGATTTCGAATTGTGCCGATATCGAATTGGATGTAAATGTAAAACTAGATTGCTACAAGCTACATCGAATTGGATGTAAATGTAAAGCTACATTTACTTTACATTTACATCCAGTTCGATATCGGCACACTTCGAAATCGGATTACCATTTGTGCTAGAAACTTTGAAGTCAAACTGGGTGTAATTTACATTGGAAATTCTAAATGTGATTTCGCCGGTGGTATTATTTGACAGACCCAACTAAAATTGGTTGCAAGTTATTGTTAAAATAGATCAATTTTTAACATTTCAAATTACACGACACATATAGCAAATCCTGTACGAGAACAAAATTAAAAAAAAAAACGATTAGAATAATTAGACAAGAAAATATCCTGTAGGTATCAAAAAATTTAGCTTCCTCTGATACTTACATCAGGAAGTGGAGGCACTGTTATCAAATCTTTGAAATACTGCAGGGCATTCGTGTTTTGATAAAACGTCTTCAGCCCTTTGAACTGCTTCATAAATCTTTCTCTGTGTCCCGCCAGGGTATCGGGCGGTAAAGCCGAATGCAATCTGAATAAAATTTTAACACAATAGTCGTATAGTTTCGAGGCATCTTGTATACATGGGATCAGTGGCGCCAAACGGCACTGTCCGGCACTTGTCATTGAATTTGAGCGAGACATGTCCAAGGATCCAAAAACTGAAAATACAACGCCAAATTCGCAAGGAAAAACATTTATAATGTAACTTACTGGCTGCTTGCAGGTCCAAGATATTATCTAGATAGTCGAACATTTCTACAGACATTTGAAAACTAAAAAAGAAATTATGGTAAGTATATCTCGCTAGGAAATAAAGAATACACTTACTAATTATTAATATCGTTGCCTCCAATGGAATCCAACTCTTCTCTGCTGACGCCCAAATGTCCAGGAAACCTCGGATTCTTTTTATGAAAATCCAATTTCGTCATTAATAACAAAGTGTACAACCTAATCATTCTACCGTAACCTTCCTTCAAATGTCCCTACAACATCAAAATTATTAAAAAATAACATAAACCATCAAACAAAATTTATCTACCCATAATTTCCCTATTTCATCCAAATCTCTGACGTGCCTTTGACTGTGTACAAGACATAAAGGATGGCCTTCCCTTAGAACCTTGTGAAGCACATGGCATAATTTCCAAGCAACTATTCTATCATCCATAGCTGGTAATCTAAGGGCAACTGACCAAAATGTTTGGGCCCCTTGCTGCTGGAAAGTGCCGATGATCGCAGATCGGACATGTTTTTGCTTCACCGGTGTTTCTGAGTTGTTAATTGCTTTGTTGATTGCTGTTGCCTATAAGGACGCAAAACATTATTGTTAAATCCAGCTCCGTGCTTTATGACAAAAAGCATGATTCAGAAGCTGGACAATCTGACAAGACAAGGTGGAAAACCTTAGACACTTTTATTTACACGGGGCACATAATAAGCGCAAAAAATACAGCTAGAAAGCTAGAAACGTCTTTATATTTGCATTAAACGTCTATTAAAATGTCTAGTTTATGATTAAAATAGCATGAAGTCATGTGATAACACGCAAAATGCCCACGAGTAAGCTCCTTAAGAAAATGCAGGGGATCTTGGTCTACAACCGGCGTAGCTTATCTACTCATCTTTGTTTATTATTATCCTGGTTATTATTTTTTGATAGTACCCATCGTCCTTTTCCACGACATGTGTCCAAACTACGATTTTTCAAACATTTTCAAACAGCAAAAGTGATTTTTCTTCAAAATAATATAACCTTCAGAATCTGTTAATGTTTCTGTTGGTACATCTGCTGACCATGCAATATGCAATACCTACTGCTTATTCTTCATTTACGTCATTCAGTACGAATATATATACTTATTTATAATTAAAGCAAGTTGCTTGTTACATTAATCTAATTAAAAACCAAACCGGAACTTACTTGTTTATCCGTTAGGTGTGCTATATGCAAACTCCAAAGTGCTGTACTCGTGTTATACAAAATTTACGGCCTGTTTCTTCCGTACAATTTAACTTAGGTAACAAGTAGACACTATCAGTTTCAATAATAATTACTTATAGTGCAAAATAATACATAATTAATAAAGTTAAAAATTTATAAAAAATAAGAATTGTTTAAAACGCTTCCAAAGTTCAACTTTTTCAAATGGGGTGTTTCGCTCGCGCGTCTTTTAATGGCATACATTACGCTAAATTCAGGCTACTGCATATGTCATTTTCGCTTGTCAATGTCTAATTTCAGAATTTCACCTTTCACGGCAGATTCAGATGTCAAAATAGCAAACAAAGATTATGCAAACGTCAAAAGTGACATCATAACAGATGACGTGTATGTTTAGGGGAGTGACTACTGCTCCGTCCGACAGTCACCCAAAATTTTGTTCTAACACGGTCTGACGTGCGCATTACAGAATGTCAATACATTTAGCATTTTGGCATGTAATAACAAATTATGAAACTAAAGCTGACAAAACGCATTATTGAAACAGACCACTTAGCTGACGGGGCACCAGACACACGCATTTTTTGGAAAAAAGATGATGTAGAAACAAGCAAAACAAATCGTCCTATACGGGAGTAGAACTCATCTAGATGAAATAGAAAATTACTATGCGTACTACCAATAAGTATAAAAATTATTTTATTGACCGGTTTCAAGATTCACAAACGATCTCATCATCAGAAATGGTAAATAAAATTGTAAACAAATTATTATGACAGTTGACAAGGAAACTAAAATTGATAAAACAATACAATCTAGCCCTACGAGAACAAAATGGTAACTCTACATTATACTCACACACCCACAGAAACCGTTGACGATGTTAGCCAATAACGAAGTACTATATGTATGGTGACCATATGTACTTATTTTAGTAGGACAGTACTTTCTTTGGGAACGATGTCCTACTGTCCTTAATGGCAGGTAAAGTACGTTAAAATGTACTTTTCTTAATTCAGTAATTTTATATAATTATTCGTGCCAATTTTTTTCTTTAAGTTTATAACTTTTGTGAATTTTTTGGCAAAATTGAAACTTCTTTTTGTAAAACACCAACGTTTCGCCTCCGTTAGGGGGCTTTATCAAGGTTTTATTCAAAATTGTTTAAAGTATAAAAAAGTGACATTTTTTTTCTTCATAAAATTTGTAAATAACAGTAACTATGTTAAACTTAATAATAGAAATTATATCTAGCACATTTGATTTTGATAATTATGAATAAGGAAATAAATAATGTACATGAGTTAATTTAGAATCAAGTGGTAGAGAACAAATTACGTTATTATGTCACGGTATATTTGACTTAAATTTTGAATGTCAGATCTGTCATTTAAAGAATTTTTGTCTTTTTGGATGTGTATCATTTCTAAAATAAGTCTAGCTTTTAAATTTCTCTCTTGTTCAAGAATAGTAGTGTTATTAAAATCGAAATTATGTTTAGTATTTTTTATGTGTTTACTGATAGCTGAATTGCTATTTTGGTATGTATGTTGTTTTAACCTAGTCTCGAGATGATTTTTGGTTTGTCCAATGTATGTTTTATTACAGTTATTACAATTAATTTTGTATACGGTGTGAGTTTTCATCAATTTTGGAATGGGGGTTTTCAGATGAGAATATAAAAATTGTAAATTATTATGCTTTTTGTGAGCAATTACAAAATTATGTTTTCTTAATAAGTTACTAATATTGTGTGATATTTCTTTTATATAGGGTAAGGAAATGTAGTTTTTAGATTTAATTCTTTAAATGACAGATCTGACATTCAAAATTTAAGTCAAATATACCGTGACATAATAACGTAATTTGTTCTCTACCACTTGATTCTAAATTAACTCATGTACATTATTTATTTCCTTATTCATAATTATCAAAATCAAATGTGCTAGTGTTACAGTCTTGGGTATAAATGGACGGTTAGAGAGAAGGCGTGTAAGGTTGCCGATGGCTCAGTTGGAGAGCAGAGGGTTTCGGAGCGCGGGGACCCGGGTTCGACTCCCGGTCGGCGACGGCAAGTTTTGCGCCGCGTAACATTAGATATAATTTCTATTATTAAGTTTAACATAGTTACTGTTATTTACAAATTTTATTAAGAAAAAAAATGTCACTTTTTTATACTTTATACAATTTTGAATAAAACCTTGATAAAGCCCCCTAACGGAGGCGAAACGTTGGTGTTTTACAAAAAGAAGTTTCAATTTTGCCAAAAAATTCACAAAAGTTATAAACTTAATTCAGTAATCAGACAGCCAAATTAAATAATCGCTTTTTGTTTTCCGATGCCGCCTAATAATAAAAATAGTAACTCTTTCACGCCACTGCACGTTCGTTTGTTTGCAGAGCAAGAGTAGGCGCGACGAGTGCCGCATTTTGAATTGCACCTAAATCCTGAACTCAAGTTCACATTTTGTCATTTGCAATTTTTTGATACCCGACCGCCGGCGTATTAATAATAGTCAGTTGTAAACGCAACCAACAGCGTCTCGTGGTTAGGTAGGTATCGTATAGAGTTTGTGGTTTGGTATTCTCGGGGTGGGTGGGGTCGACTCCCGTAGAGGTTGTTTTGTTTTTCTTATGTTTCTACACTACCTTTTTCCCCAAAAAATGCGTGTGTCTGGTGCCCCGTCAGATAAGGGGTCAGTTTAAAATGCGTTGTGTCAGTCTTTTTGGTTCCCAAATAGAAAGGCGCATGAGCAAAAACAAAAATGTGACCTTGAGCTGGATCGAAGCTCAGGATTTAGGTGCACCTCACATTGTGATGGCGCAGCAGCCCCCTCTATGTATTATTATTATTATTAATTATTTCCTATGTCCTTTTTTTTCCTTAAAAAATTATGGTCACCATAACTATATGTCATTTTACCGACATTGCGTGTTCGAACAAAATTTTAGGTGACGGTCGAACGGAGCAGTAGTCACTCCCTACATTTAAACTACTACTAAAATATAAAATACGAATAACCTACTTCCCGTCAAAACCGCTGTGTTGTCTTGTCATATTATAATTTACGACGAAGTTCAAAAGGTTTTTTTTCAGTTTCCTTGGAATAATTTTAGGTGGTACAGTCATGTGCTTGGCAAATGTTTCATTTTCATGTACCTATACAATTTAAATAATTTTCTTAGTCTGCATGGGTTTGAATCGAAATTTCAATATACCCCAGTAAGTGTGACGTCAAATATAAGGGCAGGCCAATTTTTAATTCCAAACAAGCAATTCAACGATTTTCCTTCCTATTTTTTTATTTTTGCGGCTTCAAGTTACATTGCAACCAACTCAATATTGTGTCAAAACCTTAAATGTATTAAAAAACATAAACGACGGAGTAGAAAAATATATATACTACTTCCGTCATCCTTCCGGCAGCTCTCAGTTTGGTAGTTTTGTTTCTTCTGATCTTCTGGGACAGTGCACTTGGAGTGTAAAATAATATTTACAAAGTAGAGTACATATATGATGTAACACCTAAATTGTCGATGTCAACTTGTAATATGTATACGCATTTGATCACCTGGTATACAACAGGTAAATAAATAATAATGGAACATACAATAATCCGTTTCGGTTATAAAATAATTATTTTATGTACTTTTTATCATCCATGAATGAACCTGGTATTACAAGAAAATATCAAACACAAAAAGTTAGCCCTAATACAAAACCACAAAAAGTTATAAAACAAAGCAACAAGGACAAGCCACCAAAAAACTCAAACCAAACACCAACATTAATTTACGTTGTTTCAATATTATACTTACAAATTTAAAAAAGTGTTTGTCAGTAAATGTCAATTCCATTTTCGTGGGCTTTAGCAGACCTTAGACATGCAACAATTAGTACAGGAATTCAGCTCATGCAACCTGAAATGCGCAAGTTAAAATTTAACATAAATGTTTAAAGAATATTGTTATTCATCGTATACACAGGCAAATTTTGTTTGGTAAAGATTAAAAAGAACCGGAAGTTCACATCTAAGTATATCCTCCCAGTTGTTTTATCTAAATTCTAAAGTGTTTGTTGATGCAGATGCATACACATGACTAAGACAAAAAATGCGCATATTAAGTAACAGATTATGATGAAAGAGTGACAGGCTTGGTAGGACGGAGAAGCTTTACGAGATTTTCTTTTATTTTTGCTTGGTAGTAAATTACAGACTGCTAACAAACATTTCTATAACGTAAAAATCAGTATTTGAATAAAAACGAGGGTGCGAATCGCGGTCGTAAGATGTGCAGCACCAAGTAAGTATTAGTGACAGTACCTGGAAGTCTGTCAATTTTTGACAGTCCCATGACAGTCCAACGACGACGTAATATCGCGGAACATTCGTCTGGTTGGCTGTTTTATTTGTTTTTATGCTAGATAGCGCAAAATACTGTGTTAATAGTTTTTTAACATTTTATATTATTCGAGGACGTGCAGGTAAGTGTTTTAGTAAGCCTATAGGAAGCTGTTACGATACTTTTGTATTGTAAATAACCATTACCTATGGAGGCATCATGTTTTTCAGTTCTTACTACCTACTCAATTTTGATTAGGTATATATTTTTAATCTTCGAGGTTCATCTACTGTGTGTATTCTGAATAGGCAAATTGCTTCAAAATTGAAGAATTCGAATAAAATCGAGAATAAAATCTACTTTAACATTCATGCACCTACACAAAACAAATGCCAAATCTGTCAGCTGATTTGACATTTTGGTGTTTTAGTTTTGTTTAAACAATTTAAACGTATGGAATTGTACTCGGATTCGAAATAAAAAACTGGGAATTTTAATTGGGCAAATATGTGTTATATGTACTGTACAAATAACAAGTTTTAAGATTATGATTCAGTAGGTACATGAATAAGACATAATTCTTTACTTTTTATGAGCAAGCCGTACGTTCGTACGTAGGAAGCAGAATGTTCAATTACTGGGAAACATATGGAACAAATTTGTTTAGAATTTGCATGTGCACATCAGCTAAAACTATCGGAAAAATTTAAAACTTTCAGTCGTAAATTTTACGTATTTTATTTTTATTCCAGTTAATTGTTATGTTCTCATTAAATTTATAATAAATTATCGTGTTACTTACGCATATCAAGGATATAGCTAAATCACTAATTTTTGCATAAATACAAGGGCTTTGTAAAAACCTTAATTGTGCTTTATGTACGAGGGGGTATTGCATCAAATTAGCCAAGGCGGTTTTTCATCCGTACCTATAGATTTTCTTGTTCCAATTTATTATTACTTATATGTGCTGCTATGTTCCCTTTTCTTTGGAGTATAGATTTAATTATTCACGTTTTTTAATTCCATTTGAATTTTTCAGACGAGAAGAAATTCCCGGAATTGCAGACAAGTATTTAATCAGTTCAATGTTACACATTTCTTAGTCATAACTTATTACTCATAAGTTACAGTGTAGGTAAGTACCTACATGGAACCAGTGGCGTATTTAGACATTTTGCCTGGGGTCTAAGTGTAATCGTGAATATGACATGTAGAAAAAATTGGTGAACATCTTTTTCAAGCAATAAATTGTTTACAAATTTGGACGGGCACCCATATTGTAGAATATCGTGTCTTTTCACCATAAAGGCTTTCGATATTAAATATGTACTGAAATAATTGAATATATATGTTTATGTTACGTGTATTATTGTTATTATTGAGAAGCTTAATAGGGGTGCCCACGCCCAGCTCCGCTCCCTCCATAAACACGCCACTGCATGGAAATGTTTAATGAAATTTAATTAGAATAGTTTTATTCAAAATTTGGCAGACTTTTGTGCCGAATTCCAACAATGAACACATAAAAGTTAAATTTGTATGAGGTTAATGCACTGTTCCCTCATAAATTGTACAGCCACCATAAAAATAGGGTACTTATTTACTATGTAAGAAAGAGTGCGATTGGCTGAAAAAATTTCATTCAAAATCGAGGGGTTTACCACTAGGAAAAAATCTGTCCCAAGTATTTCCCATTTCCAAATATGACCTTACTATTTCTTACTATTTCCTTGCAATTTCTTACTATTTCCTACTATTTCCTCACTATTCCTTAGTATTTCCTCACCATTTCTTAGTATTTCTTCACCATTTCTTACTATTTCTAAGTATTTCCAGAGTATTTCCTAGTATTTCTTTACCATTTCCTAGTATTTCTTTACCATTTCCGAGTATTTCTTCACCATTTCCAAGTATTTCCAGTGTTCCCGAGTATTTTTTACAGTTTCATTCAATTCGTACCTTTTACCTCGCCTTTTACTATTACAAAAATAGCATACATTATCTATTTTCTTCTTGTGAAATAATTTACTGCACATTTAATTTTTGTGTTGTAAAATAAATGTGCCATGGCCGTGAGCCGTGGGATCTTGCTGGCATGCGCGAGTGAGTAGTCGTTAATGCTCAGCAACAGTGCCCGCGGTTTGGCTATGGATGGGTGATCATTTCTGCGCTGTGGCTAGGACGCGCCTTGGATCGCCTATCCAGCTTTACCTGATGAGGTTTTAAAGGTTTTCCTCATTCTCGCACTAAATGGTGGGTAGAGTACTAACAACTGTAGGTCGTTCCTGTGACGCACCTGCGGCCAATAGTAATATGGCGCCTCCTCCGTCTCGCACAAGCTATATAGGTAGCTTCTGGGGCTAACCTTAGGGTTAGTAGGAGTGAGTAGAGATATAGTTCTTTTCAGATATCTTGGCGTGTGTGTGCAGTAATCTGCGCATTACGTTCATATGTCTTTCTCCCTTTTGTAAAATGGATTTGTAGAATTTTAATTGCTGCCGTAAGATGACTTGAGAATATTCTTACGTTTCCGTATTTGATCTCACTCTTTCTTACTACGGTTGTGTGAAACAAAATGGTTTCAGTATTAGTAAGCTTATTTTGCAATATCCAGTGGTCACCAAGCAATTTATTAAAAATTATTGTCTTTCAAGTATAACTGTCAGTTTGATTGTCAGGTGTAAAGATGCCTGGAAATGTTTTTACCAAACAGTATCGAGAAGTTTTACGAAATATTTTTTAATACTTTACTCGAGAGAAGGAAAATAATGGTCCCCTATTGCCTTTAACTTGTGACCATCAGGAGCGATTGGTCGATGCATCAAAAGTAAGTCTACGTAGCGTGTCGCGCATAGTTGGAGAGGAAAAACGAGGTTTGTCTGCTGCAATCCCGGAAAAAGGCACAGCAAATCAAAATTAAAAAGTGAAGATGTAACTGACAGCATTAAAACCGAAGTAAGGAATGCTATTTATTCCATGAAAGAAAAGAAATAACACATTACATTAAAAATGTTAAATAACAAATTAAAAACAAAACAAATAGTGGATATTTCTGACACAAGTTTGTGGCGTTTATAACCAATAGCAGATTTAAGTACAAACTAGAAAATAACCGGTGTCTTTTGTGTGAACAGGCTAATGTTGTGGGTAAAAGAATACATTTCTTGAGGGAAAACGTCAAAATGCTCATTGTCATGCCGTGCCCAGAGTCGCGGCGCACACGCTTGTCGCGGTTCCTAGCAACAGCAAAATTTTGAAAACTACTGAACTGCTTGCGGTTGCTTGGATAATCGGATATGGCAGCGCAAACGCCAACAAATCTGAAAAATACTATATTATTATTATTATTATTATAAACGATTATAAACGCCACTTGAAAAACAACCCCTATAGGTACAATTTATTAAATTTTGAAGTATAACGCCCATTTTCTTTAAGAATTGACATAAAGTGAAGTTATACAGAGTGTCCAAAATTAAGTGCGTACCATTGTTAACTTTGTTATTATTGGACCTACGAGGTTGGTTAAATGCAAAGAATTAGTCGAGGAATTAGTATTTCTTATTATGAACAATATGGTGAACATCGCATTTTCGCGATATTCACACAAACAACAATGTTTTAAATGGAACGCCCTATATATTTCTGTAAGTGTTGAAAGAGAATAAAAGTCTGAATAAAAAAGTCTTATGGAACAACTATCCCAAAATTAAAAATAACATGGCTTTTGAAGCTTGTTTTGAAGGATCAAAACAGCCCGCTGGCGCTGGTATCACGTTAGGTCTCACGTTAGGTAGTCCATAAAACAAATTTGGTTGGCTCCCATGTTTAAAATTCACAAATAAGTAGTAAAATAACAATCAAATATGTACCCGCCGACAATAATTATGATGCAAAATTAGCTTCATGGCCTACCTGATGTGATATACTGGGCTCGATACTGGGGCATTTTTTATGCTCCAAAAGTCAAGTTATTTTTAATTTTCAAATAGATGTTCATGTACACAATTTTATACTCTGTTTAAATATGCAAAATATACATGTTGTCCCATTTAAAAAATTATCGTTTATTTTATATGTGAATATCTCGAAAATGCGATGTTCGATTGTTTTTTTTGTTTTCACCATCTTATTCCTCACGAAAAGCACTAATTCTTTGCCCATTTAACCGACCTTGAACGTCCAATAATAACGAAGTTAGCAATTGTGGACACTTAATTTTGGATACCCCGTATATGTATGCATGATGCGTTAGGAACTCTTCCCTAGTTTGGATGTGTGTTTCATAACCTCTCTAATTAATATTTAAGTATTGCTTACTAATTATGTTACTCAATTGATAAAACTTAATTTCCCTTCCTTGCATAATTAACTGAAATTTTAGCCCCCACGGTCGTGGTTTTCATAAAAATGCGAAAACAATAAACATGATAACAATGCTATTGTATGTCACCACTCGCGCCGCCCGCCGCCGTGTCTAAATCGAGACCTACATAACATGATTACCGATATTTACAATAACTAAAATGACATGTGTTCGAGTATGTATTCAAAAAATGCTAGATATTCTTGCAATTCGCGAATGGTCACCACAGTTAAATACCGACAATTCTAGATGACCAAAGTAGATACTGAAAAGCCGGCAAATCGGGGCAAAAACTTTAATCAATCAAATCAATCAAAACAGAATTTATCAATTTAACATTATTCGTTTATATCGAGGTTCATATTTGCTCCCAAGAGTTCCAACATTTGAAAGATTCCAAACATAATTATGTGACAAGGTCTTGGACACGGTAGTTAATATTATCTTCTATATTACCCCTCAATTTCGGGCTCAGTTTAATTCACCCCGCATCAATCTTGTCCAATGCTATTTTTTAAATTATAGGTCCACAAATTGCATAAAAAGCGAGTCAAAATGACAGTATACCTCGCGGTATACCTAAAATTTTATTTTGTTGAACAGTGTATACCTACGAGTACCTAACTAAAATAATATAAAAGTCTATCGTTAAAATCTCCACTTAAAAAGCTCTTCACTTCCAAAAATTGTTATCCGTTTTTATATGAATTTTGGTACCGATCATGCTATTTGCGGGGATATTTAGAAATATTTTTCAGAGTTTAAAATAGGATGGCAACTATCAATTTACATTAAATAATAAATCCAGGAATACTTGTAGGTATAAAGTTCATACCATTTTTTACTCGATTTTTTATTTGCTTTGAATGCTCACCATGACCCTACCACTCACTGTTGCTACAGAAGAAACTTATTACATATTGTTCACGTGCCAACAATTGAGTCAAGTCGAAGTCACGCTATTGGCCGTCTACTGTGGCCTCATATTTGCTTCTGCGCCGCGGAGAACGTGACCGGCCTACCGGCCAATGTTTTTACTAATACTAGTCCGTTTGGCGCGAAGAGGGAGTAGAAAATTTTATAAATATCGGTCGACTATTTCCAGTACTTCCTAGGTATTTCCCTTACTATTTCCAGTATTTCCCTGAGTATTTCCAGTATTTCTCAGACTATTTCCAGTATTTCTTTGAATATTTCCACCATTTCTTTACCATTTCCTGGGTATTTCCTACTATTTCTGAGTAAGAAATACTATTTCTGGACTATTTCGTAGTATTTCTGCACCATTTCCACCATTTCTCACCATTTCGGAAATACTATTTCTTGACCCTGTCCCAACCATTTCCTTAGTGGTAAACCCCTCGTTCAAAATACTATGAACATCAACAATCTCCCAGACCTGTATATTGCTAACTCCATTGTTAAGCTCCTTGCTCCATCCCATCAATATTTTGAATCGTACCTACATTATGTACTATGTAAAAATAATTCTGAACACCGTGGTAACACAGTTTCAAAAATTTGACGAAAGTACGAATTTAAATAAATTGGTACCTAGGTACATATGTATTTATGTATATGGTTCGTGTTTTGTCAGAGTGGCGAATCAGCTGCTGATGTTAAGTTGTAGATGCAGACTTGCTTAGAAAACGGACTGAGTTTTTGGATATTCCGAGGGATATTCGTCTTTTCGGAGACCAAAAAACTGTATCAGTTATGTATTTTTGCTCATTTTATTATAATAAAACATACATTTTATAACTATAATGTTTTTATTGGCAGAATTGAGAACATTTTTGACAAAATATAAGTTCTTTGTCAAATAATAACAAAAGAGAACATTTTCATAAAATTAAGAAATCTAGCAACATGACCTAAAAAACTCTCCAGGAAGGTACAAAAATTATGAATTTACAGAAAATTATAAATCGATCACGTCTGCTCTTTACAAGTTATAATTTTTGAGCTATTGCTGAACAGATATCCTGGATATTCGCCTTTAGCAATTTGGATACAATATTACCAATATTATTACAATGATGGCCAATACACATTCGCCTCTGTGGGAGATTAATTTTAGAGGCAAAACATGCATTTCTCACCCAATTAACTCAAATTCTGTTTTGTCTGATTCGTCCTTTTGACAAAACACCGACGATATGTACCTGATGGTAATGATATGTACCAAAGCCCATATAAGGCGTTTTAAAAATGCAAGTGGCTATGCAATACCCATTATGAAACGGAGTTGTTACTACACCTTTACACCTTTGTTAAATAGTGTACTCATTGTCATATTATATTATATTTTTGTTGCCTTGTGTTTTTGAGTTCCCTCTGGGAAGAAATTCATTTTACAAAGGAATAAAAAAGCATTGTACTTACGCTAGGAGGTATTTATGTAAAAAAATATGATTTACACAAGCGAAAAATCACAACATAAAACAATAACTAGGTACTTATTTTATCAGTATAGCACCGGTACTCGAGGACTGATAACAATATGTTCTTTATTGGAATAAAAATGCACGACCATATTTTCAATAACAAAATTACCACCTGGCACACCTCTAATACACATTCTTTCACAAATTATTGGAGCAAATAACGTTCAAATAAAAACTTAAACACGTTCTCCAAACTGTAAATTAGCTAATAAATATTAATTTGAATAATTTGTATTGTCGGTGCTAACAAGAATATAACAAGGTCTAATGACCCTTCTAGAAAATTTAAACAAGTAAGAAATAATCGGCAGTTTACAATAATTAAAAAATTATTTCATATGTGAAGGGAGGGCCCTAAAGCGGTCCATGCAGGTAAAACAAAACAACATAACACACCTGGGACTTTTCGAAATGTTCTCGCTCGACTTCCAAGCTAGTTTTCCTTGTTTGCAACACCCTAGGCAAAGACAATGAAGCCATGTCAACAGATATTAGAAATCGCACAAAATCTTTAAATTAATGATTAGATTACGAGTAACATCATAAATACAACAAAAGTTCTACCACCTAGCACAATCACAACCGCACTCTCCTACAAACCACAAATGACTGCCGTGAATATGGCTTCAGGCTGCCTAGCCCAAACTTGTCAAATTAACAGCGGCGTAACAGGATGTGTTACGAATTCATTTAGTCGACCGGACGTTATTTAAATACGGGATACGGATATGTGCTGGTAAATTTGTATTCCATTGACATTTCATTATCACCATGCATATTTGGGCAGAGCAACACCAATATTATTCTCCGAAGGTAAATATTTTTATAGCTTTATACCTAATGCAAGTTGTTCCCACACTAAATCATTTTTTCGAAAGAAAAAAACTAATAATTATATGATATGAAGGAGAATTATTCTAAAAATGTTTACTGTAAAAATCCGAATTTGGGAAATACTTACGAACATGCCGACAATGGACTGGGAAAGTCGCTCATCACAATATCCACTTGTGAATTGTGATCGGCAGTGGCAATAATAGGTATATTATTCCGACCACAAAATAGTTGGGAGGGGTTGTTTGCTTGTTTGTTTAGGCTATTAAGTACTCTTTTCCATTGCATCAGTTAACAGTTAGTTAGGCCAGAGAGATGCCGAAATGCTACAGTCTTGTATTCCAACGTCTTATTGCAATTATCTAGTTAGGTCCTATCTGACAACCATGGCAGACCAGGTCAGGTAGGTCAAACTCAGTATAATTCAGGTCAGACTAGTTCAGGTTAGATTAGGGCTGGTCAGATCACTCGGATAAAAGCCAAAACTACTGAATTTATATAATAAATTAAATGGTCAATACGCGATCCGAATAAATGTATAAACTCGCAAAAATTCGAAAGGTTAGAAATAAGTATGAGATTTGCGAAATCTGAGTACCTGAACCTCAGCGGTCGAAATATCATACGTCAAACAGACGACAAACACGAACACCACAACAATTTAGTCATTCTGATATCCAGTTTCTTTTGGTAAATTCGTGTTTCCTGTACAGTCCATAAATAATAATAATTATTATATGTTTGGATTCCAAAAACCATTGTTTAATGATTATCTTTAAACAATTAAAAAATTTATGACTTTCTCCGCCCTCCAGCTTTTTGCCAATTTTGGAACGCACTATGTTTTTGTTTTCATAACCTAAGTTTTCTTCAGAATTGTGTTTTTCAAGTAATTAAAATGCAACGGAGAGTAGTAATAACTGGACTAGGAGCAGTAACTCCATTGGGATGTACCGTAAAACAAGCTTGGGAAAACCTTACTAATGGAAAAAGTGGTATTTCTAAACTAGAAGGTGCAGGATACGAAAGTCTCCCTTGTAAAGTAGCAGGCTTTGCACAAACAGAAGGCGGCAAATTCAAATTGTCGCAACACTTTTCCAAAAGCGAACTCCGCTCCATGGGTCCAGCGACTGGATACGCGCTAGTTGCTACAAAAGAAGCAATGGAAAGCGCAAATTTAGTATTAGACGAACGATTACAATTAAGAACTGGTGTTGCGGTAGGTATGGGTATGGTTGATCTTCTAGATATTTGCCAGACAAACGATGATTTACGAAAAGGGTACCACCACGTGAGTCCGTTTTTTGTTCCAAGAATATTGCCAAACATGGCTGCTGGTCAAATTAGTATTAAATATGGTTTGAGAGGTCCAAATCATGCGGTATCAACCGCATGTGCGACAGGTGCTCATGCTATCGGTGACTCGTTTCGGTTCATAAAATATAACGATGCGGATGTCATGGTGTGTGGAGGAGCCGAAGCGTGCATTTCGCCACTTGCAATAGCCGCGTTTTGTAGATTGAGAGCTTTAAGTACATCATTTAATGATTCACCGGAGAAAGCTTCCAGGCCTTTTGATAAAGCTCGTGAGGGTTTTGTGATGGGCGAAGGCAGCGGCATTTTAGTATTAGAAGAATTGAACCATGCGTTGGAAAGGAAAGCGCATATTTACGGAGAAGTGTTAGGATACGGTTTATCCGGAGATGCTTCTCATTTAACTGCGCCAAGATCTGACGGCACAGGTGCTATTTTTGCTATGCAACGGGCTTTAAACGATGCTGGCATCGATGTCAGCGATGTGAGTTATATAAATGCCCACGCTACCTCGACACCTATGGGCGATGCAATAGAAATTAAGGCAATAAGGACGCTGTTTGGTGATTTGTGTGAAGATATAGCGGTTTCTTCTACGAAAGGTGCGCACGGGCATCTTCTAGGGGCTGCTGGCAATTTAGAAGCAATATTTACTGTAAAAGCTGTGGAGGAAGGATTGTTACCTCCGACGCTAAATTTAGAAAATGTAGAAGATACGAGAATCAATTTTGTACCAAAAGTTAGTCAAAAGTGGATTAGTAGAAAACGTAGAATAGCTCTAAAGAATGCTTTTGGTTTCGGCGGCACCAACGCTTGTCTATGTATAGGAGAGTATACGAAATAAAATTTTGTAGTAATATTTTTCTGTTTATTTTTAAGATTTTTAAAGAGATGTTTTTATATTTACATCACTTCTATGTAAACAATTTACAAGTTGTTCAAAAATAAGTGCTTAATGAGATAAAAATATTTTCAAATATGGCGGACTTCCGGTTATACCAGAAATGGACAAACTTTGTTATTTTAAATGGAACTCCCTGTATATTATTGCATTTTTGGATTTCTCATGAAAAATACATGTCAGTTTGTTAATCAAACATTGGGTCTCAGTCGAACCGCTCTGGAGTTTTAATTTTTGTTGAAAATTTTGACGTTTGCAGTAGTTGGCGCCATTTTGAATATATTACAAAGGAAAGCACTTAGAGGAATGCGGTTTCGACAGTTCGTTTCTGGAAGAAACGGCCTATCAGACACAAGTAATCATGGCTTTTTAATCAAATAAAATTTATCCATGCCAATATTTACTAATTCAAACAGGAATAACTCTTTTCATTTAAATGGAATGCTACATTGGTTCTCACATCCTACGAGCAAATAATATTTGCTCGTAGCTCACATCATAAGACCCAAAATTAAATTTCCTTTCTGATGATATGGTTGTTGGCATCTGTTACCAGCAGTTTTTAAGAAATTCACGTTTTTCTGGAAATTTTGAATAATATCGTGTTTTTGTGTTAACAATAGTTGGCGTTCGGCGATTTTGTTTTGTTTTTCCAACGAAATGTCATTTTTATTAGCTTGTTGTTGAGCAAGAGTGCAATTTAAGCTACGAGCAAATAATATTATTTGCTCGTAGAATTTAAGTTAATTAGTCAGATTATTGATTTCAATTGATTTCAAAACGACGAACTGAAGGCAGATCACCAAAGGCCAACTAATGAAGAAGTGATTCCAGGTCCAACTGGAGAAGAAATAGAGGAAATTTGATGTTCAATGAAAAACAATAAATCTCTGGGTGAAAATGGCGTTACTTCGGAAAAGTTAAAATATGGTGGAGAAGTATTAAAAGAAAAACATTTATGAATTAATAACGGAAATATGGAATGCAGAAATTATGCCTGGGCCATGGAATAAAGCAAACATAGGTACTGCCACTTTATAAAAAAGGGGATGCAATGGAATGTAGCAATTAAAGAGGAATTGCTCTACTCGATGTAGCGTATAAGGTGTTAGCCACACTAATAAAGCGAAGGTTAGAATTGTACGTGGAGGATCTACTGGGAGAATATCAGGGAGGGTTTCGAAAAAATAGATCGACAACGGACCAAATATTTACGCTGAAGCAAATAATGATAAGTTGCTACGAATATGAAATACCTGCGTATCTGTTATTTATAGATTTTAAAGGAGCATACGACTCAGTGAAGAGGGAAAAGCTGCTTGAAGCACTAGAAGAATTCAACATTCCTCATAAAATAATTAAACTAATAAAAATGACGCTACAAAACACAGTTTGCTCGATTAAGCTGAATGGTAAGATGCCGAATGAGTTTGTAGTAGGAAGAGGTTTACGACAAGGAGACCCACTATCAACGGTGTTGTTTAATATCGTGTTGGAAAAAATAATAAGGGAAAGCTGCATAAATAGAACAGGAACTATAATTAATAGAGGCCATCAATGTCTGGCATATGCAGATGATGTGGTTCTAATTGCTAGAAGAAAGAACGATTTGAAAGAAATTATGGAAAGATTTATAGCTACAGCAAAAAAGATGGGACTACGGGTTAATGAAGATAAAAGTAAATTTATGCAGAAGAGATCGAGTTAGACCTACGTATAGCGAAAAGCAATAAGTGTGCAGGAGGCTTGCATCGAATTTTTAGGGCAAAGGCTATATCACGTAAAACAAAAATACGGATATACAAAACAGTTTTAAGACCTACTCTGACATATGGATGCGAAACATGGGTTATGAATAGGAAGAGTCAACAGAAACTAGAAACATGGGAGAGGAAGATACTGAGAAGAATGTTTGGAGGTAAGAAAGTAGAAGATGGGATCTGGGAGAGACGAACGAACAGAGACATATACATACATGCTATATGATGAACCCCTCATTAGCAATTACATTAGGGCAAGAAGATTGCAGTGGCTGGGACATTTGGAGAGAATGGATAGTGATAGGGTAGTGAAGGGTAGTGAAGGGCGTGGAAAGTGCCACAGGGAACAAGAAGAAGGGGGCGGCCGAGTGGGAAGTGGAGAGAAGCTGTGTTGGAGGATTTGAAAGAGAAACAAATTGTGAATTGGAGAAAAGTTGCGAAGGACAGAAAAGAGTGGAAAAGCATTATCAAGCAATGGGCCTGAATGGCATGTAAAAGCTTATATATATATATATATTGATTTCAATTTTAATAAATATAATTAAGTACGCTGAAAATGTATACTCAAGGAGAATTAATTGCTATGGTGTGTTCCTTGGGTGAAGCAGAAGGAAATTCCTTACTTACCTCAAGAATGTATGCGCAACGTTTTCCCGACCATAGACATCCAAATGTAGCGGCATTCGCAAAATTAAAGGAGGGGTTTGAACAAACTGGTTGTGTGGGATACGAGAAGAAAGAACGTGTAAAATCAGTGATGCATGAGGAAAACCAAGTTTTAGTAGCTGCTACTGTTGTCCGAGATCCTCATTTAAGTACCAGAGAAATTAATCGTGAGTTAGAAATAAGTCAAACTTCTGTATCTCGAATACTGCGCAAGAATAAATGTCACCCATACCACGTTCCGTTGTTACAGGAACTAGATCAAAATGACTTCAACAATCGGTTGCAGTTTTGTGAGTGGGCTTTACCTAAACTTCAGGAGCAAAATGACTTTTTCAATCATGTTTTTTTACGGACGAAGCTTCGTTTCATAAGAACGGTTTTGTTTCAAGACACAACTGCCATTATTACAGTACTGATAATCCACATTGGATCATCAACATAGGTGGTCTTTGAATGTATGTCATATCATATCATTTATTTAGCCCGTCATAAACAGAATACACAATACAGAATACATAGATAGAACACAAAACCTATCAAACAAAATAAATCACAAAACAAAACAAAGAAAAAAAATATGAAAATATATCAAAACCAGACATGAGGAAACCGGGGAACAACACTCTCAACCCCCGAGAAAATCATCTACACTATAGTACAACTTATCAAGCAATAATCTTTTTAAAGAAGCCTTGAACAGTAAAAAAGTTGAAGTGGAAGAAATTGATGCAGATAGCTTATTAAATATTTGAATGGACATATATATTACACTTCTCTTAAAATTTTCCGAGTAGGGCCTCGACTGATACAATAACACTGCAGACCGCATAAAATGCTCATGAATCTGTTCCCCCGTGACACAATTATTCTTAAGTCGAAACTGCAGAACAGCTATCTCATAAATGTAAATACATGCCAGTGGCAATATTCTCAGTTTCTCAAAAAGCGGCCTCGAAGGGGTATGAGGAAGACGCCTTGAGAGAATTCTCACTGCCTTCTTCTGCAATCGAAAGATATAATTTAAATTTTCGGCAGAGGAGTAACCCCAGAAAGGTATACCATATCGGAGATGTGACTCAAACAGCGCAAAATACGCATTTTTAGCCACAAGTAAATCGTAATTATTCATAAGAGTCCTAAGGGCAAAACAGGATTTAGACAACTTTGTACTTAGGTGTTTAATGTGCTCCTGCCAATTCAATCTATGGTCGAGATGAACACCCAAAAATTTAGTAGTATTTACGGATGAAATTATAACACCATCTGAAGAAAGGGCAAACAATACGCCAGGCCTGAAATTCATAAGACAAGTCTTATCCAGATTAAGAGTCAACCTGTTCGCCGCAAACCAACACCTCAAGAGCGACATGTCCGACACAATCCTGTCATGCAACTCCTGACCATCACTACCGAACCAAGTTATATTGGTGTCATCAGCAAACTGAACGAACTTGCCACCAATGCGCAGAGAAGACATATCATTTATGTACAACAGAAAGAGAAGTGGGCCCAAGACAGAACCCTGAGGCACCCCACACATAGACTGAGCAGAGTAAGATGTAAATTTCTGACAATCAGCGTTGACAATAGAAACGGCATGGCATCTTCCCATCAGATAAGAACGAATCCACCCCCCAGAAACACCCCTGAATCCGTAATATGAGCACTTCTCCAACAAAATAGAGTGGTCAACACAATCAAAAGCCTTAGAGAGGTCGAGAAACACAGAAACAGGAATATACTGGGAGTTGCAGTGAGTGTTTCTTACCTCATATACATGGTCCAGAAAAGAAAAAATGGCCAGACCAGTACTCTTATTATTACGGAAACCAAAATGCAAACTGGACAAGGTAGAACATTTGTCCAAAAAGCTAACAAATCTGGCCTTGACCGGCCTCTCAATCAGCTTAGAAACGGTCGGCAACAATGAGATCGGCTGAAAATTTTCTGGCACAAATTCACCCCCCTTATGCAATGGCACGATAAACGCTTTTTTTAAAGATGAAGGAAAAATGCCTTCACAAAATGACTTATTTATAAGATCAGCAAGACACAGATGAATATTTATGTTTAAATAAGAAAAAAATGATGGCAGGGATCCGGTCCCCATAGGAAACTTTCCTAGATAAAAGTTTCAAAGTACGTGCAACTTCACCGACATCAGTTGGAAAAAAAACAAAAGTATCATTCTGCTTGGAAACATTAGCGGTCAAGAAATCAGATGCAGTAGTTGCAACAGCTGGTATTCGACTAACCAATCTCTGCGCAATTGTTGAAAAGTAATCATTCAGCTGCCACAACATCCCCAACCACTGCATCGCCAACACATAGGTGAACGTCACTACGAGACTCTTTCCTCCCCAAACTTGTATTAATGATATTCCAGAGTTCTCTGCCTTTATTATTCGAATTATTAACTCTGGAATTAATGTAGTTGGACTTGGCCAATCTGACTGTAGACTTGAAGATTTTTTTATATTTAAAATAGTAATCCTTCATAAATGTTGGATCAGTGAAAAATTTCCTCAAGACATGTAGACAAGTTTTATTTCTAGATGAGACACGTATACCATGTGTGATCCATGGTTTTTCACTCACCTTAGCGTGACGCTTCAGAGGAAAACACCTATCATGGGAACTCTCTAGGAAAGCAAGTAGGTGATCAAACTGATAATCAAGAGACATATTCGGATCACATCTCTCATACTTCAGGCATGCGTCCTTAAATGAATTAACATTCTCAGATCTTTTATATGGCATCATTGGACGACACGTAATTGGACAACATTTTTTCGATGGAAATTTGAACGGCAATAGCTACCTACAATTTCTACAAAACGATTTGCCAGAAATGTTAGACAATTTACCACTTGCTACAATACAACAGATGTGGTATCAACAAGATGGAGCGCCTGCGCATTACGGGAGGGATGTAAGGGAGCACTTGACTGCAGCATTTCCAAACAAATGGATAGGAAGAGGAGGTCCGACACCTTGGCCAGCGCGATCTCCAGACCTAACAAAACTTGACTTTTTTTGTGGAGCCACATAAAGCAGTTAGTTTACAGGGAACCTCCAACTACTCGAGAAAATATGATGGAACGAATTCGCCATGCATTTCAAAGTATCAATGAAGATATGCTGATAAATGTGAACAATTCTTTGTTGAAACGGTTGCGTTGTAATGATGCAAAAGAAAATGCAACAATTATTCAAATAAATGAATAATCATTTTCTCCGGTCGTATGAAGCGAGGATGCCCCCTTCTAGATTTTGGGAAAATATGGTCGCGCCGAAGCCTCCTTCCAAAATCTCCGGCCGCTGGCCTCTCGACATAGTCCGACCGCGCCGAGGCCTCGAGAGCATTTCTCTAAGAGTGTCGGCACGTAGTAGAAATTGTTCAAGGTACACTCCGAGGACGTAAACGTTTATGAGATTAAATGTTTATTGTCGTACCGCCGATAGAACTGTTAAATACTTGATGGTTGCCAACCGAAACCGTCGATAGTGTGTCGTCGTAATACCTAGAGTCTTACAAACCCGATTACTAATTTGGAGGTGGGCCCGAACATACGTGAAGGCACATTTTCCAATAATCCGTAAACGCAGGTAATCGATTAGAGCTAGTCGAAAGGCTTGCCTAATTTATTACAGACCTAAGTTGCAGGCGGTAAAATACCAGCCGCTCTTAGGGGGTAAATACAGTGCAGAGTTCTTTGGCACAGTATATATCTTGCTATTACATAACACAACACAGCCATCATTTACACTGAAGGGAATCGTTCCAATCGAAAGACTGAATAATTCTCTTCTCCGCACATTCATTAGAGAAAGCTTGCTGCGAGAGTCCCTATCCGTTACATCACACTGAAACAACATTTACACCCCGTGAAATCCAAAAATGTAATAATATACAGGGTGTTCCATTTAAAATAACAAAGTTAATGTCCATATTTGAAAATATTTTTGTCTCATTAAGCACTTATTTTTGAAAAAGTTTCTTCCAATTTGAACTGCACGTTTGTTATAGACCGATTCCGCCTTAGTGACTCGCCCTGTATAAATGCCCATGCTACTTCAACACCTTGTTTATGTATAGGAGAGCATACGAAATAAAATCTTGTAGTAATATTTTTCTGTTTATTTTTAAGATTTTACATATATTTAAAGAGATGTTTTTACATTTACATCGCTTCTATACAAACAATTTTTATAACAATAACCCATGGAATGCAAAAATGTGTTAGTTAATACGACTTTTGCTCCTCTCATACTAATAAAAAAATGTTGTCTTTGGAGAAAACAGGCGTTTCGAAAGTCGCGACTAATACTCGAAAGACGTCAAGTTTTGCAAAAGCTAGAAGAAATTCCCTATTGCAAAGACGACTATGGTACACTTATCACTAGTTTTTTTATTTAAAACCACATAGAACACCAATTTATTGTTTGTTTAGAAAACTACGATATCTGTTATCGACTGATCTTGTAAAGTCGAAGATGGGCTGCAAACTTCGCACTTTCAGCAGTAAAACCTCACAACTCCATTTCCATTCTTTCAAATAAAAAAGTTTGTTTAAACTATTTACTGAGCATGCACTATTTCCGAACAGTAACGATGTAACGACTATAAGCCTTTGAAAAACTTGGCATCAATCAGTATTCAGAAGCGACAAGCAGCTCCTTCCACTTTAATATTCAACATAAACCACCTATAGTCATAGGAATCAGATCCTTGCAGTCACATGACAGTGTCTGCGTTTCCGATGCTATGTTTCAGGATATCTCAGATATCTTTAAATCACAAATTACGGATATCGTAAGATATTTTGAAATAATTTTGGATATCGAATACTGAACAAGAATTATCTTTATTTGTGAGATTTTAATAATTATTTAAAAATATCAGTGCGAACTAAGCAAGCTTTTTTCTCCAAAATTAGAGGGTGTCAAAATTTTGGATATCAAAATTAGTAAGTTAAATCCATAAATAATTATTTCGATCTTTTAAAATCAGCAAAATCAGTGAGACATTCATAAATAATTATTTTTATCTCACAGACATTTTTAAGCCATGAATTAAAGATATCCCACAGATATTTTTGTTGATTTAAAAATATCTCCAAGATGCAAATAATTATTTATGGATATCACTTGCGTTCCCGATGCTATGTTTCAGGATATCTCACAGATATTTTTAAATCACAAATTACGGATATCTTAGATATTTTTAAATAATTTTGGATATCGAATACTGAGCAAGAATTATTTTTATCTTGGATTGGTGTAGTGTAAATATTTAAAAATATTTTTAAGATGAAAAATAATTATTTGTGGATATCTCGATAATTTTAAATGTTTGAAAATATCTATGGAATATTAAATCAATTTGATCGTTTTAGAATTTGTATGCAATTCTAATATTTACGTACTGATGTCAGAACTAAACAAAAATCGAATTGATTAAAAAATATCCTATTGATATTTTTTAAATAATTAAAACTATCAGTGAGATATCCATAATTATTTTTAAACCATGAATTATGGCAGACACAAATAATTATTTATGGATATCACTTGCTAGTTTTGATATCCAAATTACGGATATCTCAGATATTTTATAATTTTGGATATCAAATACTGAACAAGAATTATTTTTATTTGTGAGATTTTTATAATTATTTGAAAATATCAGCGAGATATTTTTAATTCAATAATTTAATTTGGATATCTGCTAAGCATTTTGATATCTAAAATTGTAGCGCCAGCTAAAGGCGAAAGATGTAATTATTATTATCTTGGATTGATCTAGTGTAAATATTTAAAAATATTTGTAAGATAAAAAATTATTATTTGTGGATATCGCGATAATTGTAAATATTTGAAAATATCTGTGGAATATTAAATGAATTTGATCATTTTGAAATTTTGTGTGTAATTCTAATATTTACGTACTGATGTCAGAACTAAACAAAAATGGAATTGATTAAAAAATATCCTATTGATATTTTTAAATAATTAAAACTGTCAGTGAGATATCCATAATTATTTTTATCTCACAGATATTTTTAAACCATGAATTGTGGATATCCCACAGATATTTTCGTTGATTTAAAAATATCTGGAAGATACAAATAACTATTTATGGATATCACTTGCTAGAGTTTTGATATCCTTAATTGTGACGCCATTTTATTTTTTCATTTAAGAAATACCCAATACCCAAAGTTTGGCATAATTAAACCACAATTTTAGATATCAAAATGCTTATTAGAAATCCATATTACTGATTTAAAATATCTTACGATATTTTTAAATAATTCTCGTTCAGTATTCGATATCCGAACTTATTTAAAAATATCTCCGAGCTAATTTTAAATATTTAAAAATATCCGCATGATATCCGTAATTCGTGACTTACAAATATCTGCGAGATATTCTCAAACACACCATTAAAAACACAAACGGCGTTCCATACTTTTCAGAACTTTACACGCATTAGAATTTGTGGTAGAACGAAACTTTCGACAATGACTAAGACGCAAAGACCCGATTCCGGCGACCGTACGTAAAAACTTGATCTCATCCACATACTTATAAAACGCAAACCACTGTAAAAATCACTAAATATTTTATTTCTAAATCAAATCGAGTACTGAAAATGTTGTACAAAGAAAATTAAAAACTCCTGCGCGTAAGGCAGTTTTACACGGATAATAAAAAAAAGAAAAAAAAATCGATGTAACTAAAAACTGAAACAGACAAACTAAAAAAATCCGAGACGGGTGTTCTTACATTCACTTGGAATCAGCCTGGATCAATAGACGGGGCATTTGCAAAGGACCGTTCACGCACAGAAGCGCAAACCTCTTTTGTAACGTCTCCCTAAGTTGCTGTCGCTTCTCAAACACGTGCCTATTGTTGTTCTTAAACTCCCTCACCTCTTCCGCTGTTATGTAACACTTGCTATCATCATCACTGTAAAAGTGGTCCTGAAATAAAAAATTGATGTAAAACAACTTCCGAGGGGGACGTACCGGGTGGCCAGATAAGAATGCAAAGTGCTGTATCTCGGAAGCTATCCATCATAGTCTTGCGGTAAAAAAATTTATTACCAAAGTGGACAAGAGAAGACCGTGGAAAATATTTTCAGATTTTCAAGATGGTCGCCAGGAGGCGTAACCGCCATCTTAATCTTTTAACGTGATTTTTCACTGAAATCCACCTAGTAAATGTACCAAAAAAATATGTGTTTTTTAAAGATAAGCTTTATTCGAGTAATTCTTGTTTAACACTTTTTGAAGTATCTATTAAAATGAAGTGGTGGGGGATGATTCAATGTTTTTTTACATAAACAGCTGTAACTCCTAAACGACTGAACGGATTTTAACAAACTTGGTCTCGTTGGAAAAAGCATTTATTGCTCCATTAAACCCATCTTACCTGTGATATGGCTAATTCTTAGTGATGCCGCTAGAGCGCGTTCTTTGATATAATAACAGAAAATTGCAAAATTCTCTAAAAAATTAAATGCAACATGACTTTTTTTCATAAAAATGTAGGGAAATGATACCTAAATAGGCTAGTGAAGACCACATCTCGATATCATATTCCTAGCCAAAAATATCGAAGAAAGAAAATTTAGTTATCATAAAATTTTAGAGAGACGCTATTACATCGGTATTTATTCTTATTTATTTGTCTTTTTTCAAGATTCAGTGATAAAATTTCATAATTTTATGATTTTTAAATAATAAAAGTATTCTTAGTTCAAACAATTAAAAAAAAACGTGTAGGGGCATAAGAAGAAAGGACCGATTTTGAAATAAAACTAATGCCTCCTTAAATGCTCGAACTGTCTTCCATCACACTCGATGCATTGTTGGAGCCGCTCATGCGTAGACATTACAGCAGCTTCAATTTCTGCTCTTGACAGGCTACGAATGGCCTCTTGTATTCGTATGTTCATGTTGTCTCTCGTTGTTGGTGGAATTTGGTAAACAATATCTTTTAACCGACCCCATCGATAGAAGTCCAAACAGGTGAGGTCTGGGGATCGGGGTGGCCAAGGAAATAGACTTATGCCCCTACACGTTTTTTTTAAATAAATAAGAATAAATACCGGTGTAATAGCGACTCTCTAAAATTTTATTATAACTAAATTTTCTTTCTTCGATATTTTTGGCTAGGAATAAGATATCGAGATGTGGTCTTCACTAGCCTATTTAGGTATCATTTCATTACATTTTTATGAAAAAAAGTCATATTGTTGCATTTAATTTTTTAGAGAATTTTGCAATTTTCTGTTATTATATCAAAAAACGCGCTCTAGCGGCATCACTAAGAATTAGACTAAGATGGGTTTGATGGAGCAATAAATGCTTCTTCCAATGAGACCAAGTTTGTTAAAATCCGTTCAGTCGTTTAGGAGTTACAGCTGTTTATGTAAAAAACATTGAATCACCCCCCACCACTTCATGTTAACAGATACGTCAAAAAGTGTTTAACAAGAATTACTCGAATAAAGCTTATCTTTAAAAAACACATATTTTTTGGTACATTTACTAGGTGGATTTCAGTGAAAAATCACTTTAAAAGTTTAAGATGGCGGTTACGCCCCCTGGCGACCATCTTGGAAATCTGAAAATATTTTCCACAGTCTTCTCTTGGCCACTTTAGTCGTAAATTTTTTTACCGCAAGACTCTATGATGAATAGCTTCCGAGATACAGCACTTTGCATTCTTATCTGGCCACCCGGTACAATAGGGCTGTGCAAAATAATCGATTAATCGAAATCAGGGCTGCAAACTGAACCGCAACCGAAAACCGAACTGTAACTGTTATTTTCTTCGAACCGTAACCGTAATTCTGTACGGAAATGAACTGAAAGAAAATTCCGTAACCGAAAACCGAAACCGTAATTACGGGGTTCGTGAACCGGCTTTAAACCGGTTTTTAGGCATTATGCGTAGATTGTTCAGTTTACAGTTTTCTCTGTATTGTAGCTTGTAGGGTAGGCATCTAATTATAAGTTAGTTCTTAAAGAATCACACTAATTTAGCTTCTAAAGTGTAAATCGGTTTGAACCGGTTCAAAATGGTTTTTAACCGGTTCAGAAATAATACAGAACTCAAAGTTTTGTCGATAAACTGAAACCGAACCGAAATTATAATTTCGGTTTGCAGCCCTGATTAATCGATTATTTGATTATAGATTTTACAATAATTGATTAATCAAATACTCTATTAATCGAATACTCGATTACTCAAAAAACCGATTAATCGATTAATCGGATAAATCGATTAAACGGCTGATCAATTGTTCGATTATTTGATTAACCGATTGTTTGATTGGTCGTTTATTTGATCCCATATTATAGTGCAATTGTGAAAACTCAGTATGTCCGACCGACTAGGTATTTGATTAATCGATTAACCAAATAATCGCTTAGTCGATTAATGAAACACTTAATCGATTAATTAAACAATCAATAAGCCGATAGATCAAACAATCGATTGAGAATCGACTAACTGATTAATCAAATAATCGATCAATAAAGTAATCGATTAATCACATAATCGATCAGTTGAATAATCAAGTTATCGGATAATCAAATAATCTAGTAAATGATTAATCAAATAATCGAAAAATCAATCAGCCGATTAATTGATTTATCAAATAATCGATTAAACAAATTTATCGATTACTTTACAACAATCGATAATCGATTATGAAATGTAATAATTGGACAGGCTTAGTGTACAAGGGGGTACTGGTTATATTTTGACCCCTTTTATTTCCAGCTTCGATATGACACCTTAAGTTGAGAGTTGGAAAAATTGACAGTTCTAACTGTAAATTTAACAGAATTCCCAGTTCAATCTGTCAATTTAACTAAATTCCCAGTTCAAGCTGCATATTTTATCAAATTCCCAGTTCAAACTGTAAATTTTATAAAATTCCCAGTTCAAACTGTAAATTTAAGCAAAATAGAAAGAAATAGACAGAACAGTCAATTTAACAAAATTCCCAGTTCAATCGTAAATTTAACAAAATTCCCAGTTCAAACTGTAAATTTTATAAAATTCCCAATTCAAACTGTAAATCTAAGCAAAATCGACAGGTGCCACTGTCAATTCAACAACATTCCCAGTTCAAGCTGTAAATTTGATAGAAATTCCAGTTCAAACTGTATATTTAAGCAAAATTGACAGTTATAACTGTCAGTTTAACAAAATTTCCAGTTCAATCTGTCAATTTAATAAAATTCCCAGTTCATACTGCAAATTTTATAAAATTCCCAATTCAAACTATAAATTTAAGCAAAATTCCCAGTTCAAGCTGTAAATTTGATGGAATTCCCAGTTTAAACTGTAAATTTAAGCAAAACTGACAGTTCTAACTGTCAGAATAGCAAAATTCGCAGTTTAATCTGTCAATTTAACAAAATTCCCAGTTCAAACGGCAAACTTTGTAAAATTTCCAGTTCAAACTGTAAATTTAAGTAAAATTGACAGTTGTAACTGTAAATTTAACAAAATTTCCAGTTCAAGCTGTAAATTTGATGGAATTCTCAGTTCAGTAATACTCGATTACTCAAAAAACCGATTAATCGGATAATCGATTAAACGGCTGATCGATTGTTCGATTATTTGATTAATCGATTGTTTGATTGGTCGTTTATTTGATCGCATATTATAATGCACAATATAAAATCTGTCTTTAACGCATTAAAGACAGACTTTATTTATTGTGTATTCTAATTAGTAGAAAGCATAGTAATTGTGAAAACTCAGTATGTCCGACCGACTAGGTATTTGATTAATCGATTAACCAAATAATCGCTTAGTCGATTAATCAAACACTTAATCGATTAACTAAACACTCAATAAGCCGATAGATCAAACAATCGATTGAGAATCGACTAACTGATTAATCAAATAATCGATCAATAAAGCAATCGATTAATCACATAATCGATCAGTCGAATAATCAAGTTATCGGATAATCAAATAATCAAGTAATTGATTAATCAAATAATCAATCAGCCGATTAATTGATTTATCAAATAATCGATTAATCAAATTTATCGATTACTTTACAACAATCGATAATCGATTATGAAATGTAATAATTGCACAGGCTTAGTGTACAAGGGGGTATTGGTTATATTTTGACCCCTTTTATTTCCAGCTTCGATTATGACACCTTTACACATTTTTTGTGTTGTCCTAAAAATAAAGCTTATTCAATCAGAGCCTATAATATTCATCAACTTCCGCATCAGATTTCAGAAGAAATTAATACCCTCAATATGTCCGACCGACTAGGTATTTGATTAATCGATTAACCAAATAATCGCTTAGTCGATTAATTAAACACTTAATCGATTAATTAAACAATCAATAAGTCGATAGATCAAGCAATCGATTAATTGACAATCGATTAACTGAATAATCAGATAATCGATTAATCATTCAATCAAGTAATCAACTAATCACGTACTCGATTAATCGAAAAATTGATCAGTCGATTAATCAAGTTATCGGATAATCAAATAATCAAGTAATCGATTAATCAATCGATTAACTGAATAATCAGATAATCGATTAATCATTCAATCAAGTGATCGGCTAATCACGTACTCGATTAATCGAAAAATTGATCAGTCGATTAAACAAGTTATCGGATAATCAAATAATCGATTAATCAAATAATCGAAAGTCCATATTTAAATAAAATTGAAACTGACCTCTAACATTTCCTGCAAGCTGAGTTGTTGCCCGTTTCCATAAGACAGTCTGCAATTCGGGATATATTCGGGTTCTTGCTGACAACACCCGTCGGAGCACGCCATCTCTGAACCTTCCGGTGAACTCGACAGACTTGATATTAACGACCCCGTCTCGCAGCAACCGTTGTTGTTCTCCGAAGAGTACCCGCAATCGTGCGAGTTATCACTATTCGTCCCGTTCTCCTTCTTGTTATTGAACTCGCCGGCTGCTAGATAATTATCACATACAAAAGAATTCTTTTTATTACTTTTTTTCTCCGCTATTTCACATTTGCAATCCCCCGTCCACAGTTCGTTGTGATTTGTGTGTTTGTCTCTCCTGGTGGCATTCTCGTTACCACTACAGCTATTGCATTCAGAATCGTTTTTGGCCTGTGTAAGTTCTTCGCAATTCGAGCAGATGAGCGATTCGTCCAGATTGGAGGGGGAGCAGGAGCAATCCTTTTCCAGTTCGTCTTTTTCGTCAAATTCGTCTTCGCAGTCGTTGCACTGTTCTTTTCCGTCTTGCTCGGCCAGGCGCTCCTTTTTGCGCTTGCGCTTGAGCTTCTTCTGCTCTTTGCGGATTTGCTTTTGTTGCTCTTCACGGGCCAGCTCTTCATACAGCAGTTCCAACTGAGTAATACCTTTAAACAAAATTTATAATACATCCGAAGCGATATTAATACGCACATACCTTGTTTCCGTTCGACGGCAGTCTCGAAGCTTCTACAAAGAGCATCCACAGCGACAGCAGCAAATACCTGACAGGTCCGCTCCTCCTCTCTCATTCGCATATAAATACGGTGCAAACGTTCATACATACAAATCCCCAGACATGTCAGAACCTCCTCTTGAGCAATTTCCAATGTTTTAGCGTGACGCTCCCTACGACTAAAGGATGCAATAAAGTTGCATGCATTATGATAATGTACTAGCCATTTTACCTTCCCAACAGTTCAGGTTCAGCTCGGTTGATCAGTTTCGTTATGTAGTCCGTCTTGCTTTGAAGGTGGATGTGCTTATCCGGTAGACACCGTTTGATGCCAGCATAAAGTGCAGACACATAGCCTTTCTCTTTGCACGGTTCTGGCTCTTCCACTAACAAGTTGTATGCTACAAAAAATAACATTTAAGTTATACCCTATAGAGTCCATTAGTTAGGTTATGTTACTAGTTTCGCGGGCTATCCTACTTCAAAATTCTTAACATGGAGCTCTTATGGGACATAGATTTTAAACACTGATTATTTAAATTCAGTGCATTTCTTAACGGGGATTCTGCAAGTGACATATAGACTGCTCTTTCCAGCTGTTACATTTTCAAAAGCAACATAAAATACAACTTAATTTCAGAAATATTTTAAAACGGAGCACAGTACATATCAGAAAAGAACGTATGTCGCGTTCAGACCAGACCAGTAACCTTGGAGATTATTTTGACGTTTGCTGCACAGGGTTTGAGGCTAAATTGTTTATTTCTCCGGGTTATTTATTGTTTAATTTTTATTTAATAGGTGGTTTAAGTCCTTATTTATATTTAAAAAGTGTAAAATGGAAGAAAAAGCGTTAAAAATTAGTGTTGTTAACGACTTCATTTAAACAATCTACTGCGCCGGTTCTATCACCGACATTCTCGCGCCGTAAATTGCAGTAGTTTGTTCAATTTTAGTTTTAAACAAAATGACTGCATAAATAAATGCTTTTACAAGACAAACGGCGAAAAACGGCTTCATAGTTCTCGCCATATATTGATTTAATGTTAAGAAATCAGGATGAAAAGTAAAAATAGAATGTGAAGTGCAAGGTCATCTAACCTCCATTTAAAATGCATTGAAAAATTTTGTCCAACTATTCTCTTAGGATAGCGTTTTAAATTTCGCGCTTTGATTTCGCCGTTACACCAATGGACTCTATTGTACAGTCCATTTATTTCTTAACAATAGAAAGGATTAAAAATGTTAGTGAACCGATGAACAGGCCTGATATTACAGTACATTTTGAAAATATTTTCTTTTATATGGGGTGAATCACAAAAGCGTACCAAGATAAAGTTACCTATTTGTCTACTACGAAAGCGTAGAGCGGCCACAGTGAGAAAAAAATCACTCTTCCCAGCTGTAAATTAGCTTAAATTTACAGTTTGAACTGGGAATTTTGTTAAACTGGCAGTTAGAACTGTCAATTTTTAAAATTTAAATTTAAATTTGCAGTTAGAACTGTCAATTTTTAAAATTTAAATTTAAATTTACAGTCTGAACTGGGAATTCCATCAATTTACAGCTTGAACTGGGAATTTGTTAAATTGACAGTTTGAATTGGGAATTTTATGAAATTTGCAGTTTGAACTGGGAATTTTGTTAAACTGACAGTTAGAACTGTCAATTTTTTAAATTTAAATTTAAATTTACAGTCTGAACTGGGAATTCCATCATTTACAGCTTGAACTGGGAATTTGTTAAATTGACAGTTTGAATTGGGAATTTTATGAAATTTACAGTTTGAACTGGGAATTTTGTTAAACTGACAGTTAGAACTGTCAATTTTTAAAATTTAAATTTAAATTTACAGTCTGAACTGGGAATTCCATCAATTTACAGCTTGAACTGGGAATTTGTTAAATTGACAGTTTGAATTGGGAATTTTATGAAATTTACAGTTTGAACTGGGAATTTTGTTAAATTGACAGATTGAACCGGGAATTTTGCTAAACTGTTAGTTAGAACTGTCAATTTTGCTTAAATTTAGTTTGAATTAAGAATTTTATCAAATTTACAGTTTGAACTGGGAATTTTGTTAAATTGACAGCAAAATTGACAGTTCTAACTGCCATTTTTTTACAAAATTCTCAGTTCAAACTGCATATTTTATAACATTCCCAGTTCAAACTATAAATTTAAGCAAAATTGATAGTTCTAACTAACAGTTAACAAAATTCCCAGTTCAATCTGGGAATTTTGTTAAATTGTTAAACTATCAATTTTGCTTAAATTTACAGTTTGAACCCGGAATTCCATAAAATTTACAGTTTGAATTGGGAATTTTATAAAATTTATACCTTAGGGTAGGAAAGGGTTAGATTATATATATATTTATAGTTTGAACGGGAAATTTTGTTAAATTGGCAGTTAGTAAAATTGACAGTTCTAACTGTCAATTTTTTTTACAAAATTCAGTTCAAACTCCAAATTTTATAAAATTCCCAGTTCAAACTGTAAATTTAAGCAAAATTGATAGTTCTAACTAACAGTTTAACAAAATTCCCAGTTCAATCTGTCAGTTTGACAACTGGGAATTTTGTAAAACTGTTAGAACTGTCAATTTTGCTTAAATTTACAGTTTGAACTCGGAATTTCATCAAATTTACAGCTTGAACTGGAAATTTTGTTAAACTGTTAGTTTGAACTGTCAATTTTGCTTAAATTTACTGTTCGAACTCGGAATTTCATAATTTCATATTTACAGCTTGAAATGGGAATTTTGTTAAACTGTTAGTTAGAACTGTCAATTTTGCTTCAATTCCCAGTTCAATCTGTCAATTTAACAAAATTCCCAGTTCAAACTGTAAATTTTATAAGATTCCCAGTTCAAACTGTAAATTTAAGCAAAATTGATAGTTCTAACTAACAGTTTAACAAAATTCCCAGCTCAATCTGTCAGTTTGACAACTGGGAATTAGTCAATTTTGCTTTAATTTACAGTTTGAACTTGGAATTCCATCAAATTTACAGTTTGAACGGGGAATTTTGTTAAATTGATAGCAAAATTGACAGTTCCAACTGCCAATTTCTTTTACAAAATTCAGTTCTAACTGCAAATTTTATAAAATTACCAGGTCAAACTGTAAATTTAAGCAAAATTGATAGTTCTAACTAACAGTTTAACAAAATTCCCAGTTCAATCTGTCAATTTTGCTTAAATTTACAGTTTGAACTCTGAATTTCCTCAAATTTACAGCTTGAACTGGAAATTTTGTTAAACTGTTAGTTAGAACTGCCAATTTTGCTTAAATTTACTGTTCGAACTCGGAATTTCATCATTTCTTATTTAGAGCTTGAGCTGGGAATTTTGTTAAATTGACAGTTGCAACTGTCAATTTTGCTTAAATTTAGATTGAATTGGGAATTTTATAAAATTTATTGTTTGAACGATGAATTTTGTAAAATTGACAGTTCTAACTGTCAATTTAACAAAATTCCCAGTTCAAACTGTAAATTTTATAAAATTCCCAATTCAAACTGTCAATTTAACAAAATTCCCAGTTCAAGCTGTAAATTTGATGGAATTTCCAGTTCAAACTGTAAATTTAAGCAAAATTGACAGTTCTGTCAGCTTAACAAAATTCCCAGTTCAATCTGTCAATTTAACAAAATTCCCAGTTCAAACTGTAAATTTTATAAAATTCCCAATTGAAACTGTAAATTTAAGCAAAATTGACAGTTCTAACTGTCAGTTTAGCAAAATTCGCAGTTTAATCTGTCAATTTAACAAAATTTTCAGTTCAAACTGTAAATTTTATAAAATTCCCAGTTCAAACTGTAAATTTAAGCCAGTATAGTTTTAATCTGGGAAGAGTGATTTTGTTCTCACTGTGGCCACTCTATGCTTTCGTGCAATGAATAAAATAACTCCCAACTGAAATTTGCAACCGTAAATTTACAGTTCTAACTGTCAATTTAGCAGAATTCCCAGTTCCAACTGTAAACTTTGTAAAATTTCCAGTTCAAACTGTAAATTTAAGCGAAAATGAAAGTTCTTACTGTAAATTTAAGAAAATTCCCAGTTCAATTTAACAAAATTCCCAGTTCAAACTGCAAACTTTGTAAAATTTCCCGTTCAAATTGTAAATTTAAGCAAAATTGACATTTGAAGCTGTAAATTTAAGAAATTTCCTAGTTCAATCTGTCAATTTAGTAAAATTCCCGGTTCAACTGTAAATTCGATAATATTCCCAGTTCAAAATGTAAATTTAAGCTAAATTGACAGTTCTAAGTGTCAATTTAACAAACTCCCCAATTCAAACTGTAAACTTTATAAAATTGACAATTCTAACTGTCAATTTAACAAAATTCCCAGTTAAATCTGTCAATTTAACACAATTCCCAGTTCAAACTGTAAATTTATTTAAGCAAAATTGACAGTTTTAACTGTCAAAATTGACAGTTTTAACTGCCAATTTAACAAAATTCCCAGTTTAATCTGTCAATTTAACAAAATTCCCAGTTCAAACTGTAAATTTTATAAAATTCCCAGTTCAAACTGTAAATTTAAGCCAATTTACAGTTTAATCTGGGAAGAGTGATTTTTTTTCTCACTGTGGCCACTGGCCACTCTATGCTTTCGTAGTCTACAGCTTTGAGCTCTCCATAAAATTGCGAACATTTTGTGCCAAAGGATTTCAACACCTAAATCAATAATTTTTGGAGATACATAGTTGCAATTTTTAATAAAAAACTACATTTTCCTGCATTCCAATAATTACTCTTATTGCATTGCTTACTTCAACTATAAAAGAATTATTTTTGGTGGAACTTTTGGAGAACATCTACTCTGAAGACCTGATCTGATAAAACGTGTTTTTTGTACAGGATGGTGAGCCAGTCGGAATTTTTCGAAAATCACACATATCACTGGCAAAATATGAAAATATTGCATAATATAACTAAGAAGACAATCAATGCATTAACACAATTGTGTTCAACGCAATACTGATCTATGCTTACGTTCCTAACCAATGGAAAGTAGCTGAGATCATTATGATATTATGTAAACCCGGAAAAAAACCCTAATTGAACTGACTTCCTGACCCATTAGTCTTCTACCTATAATTTCCAAGCTGTTTGAAAAACTCTTCCTTAAACGATTAGAACCGGCAATATCATAAAAAACTCTCATAATAATCCATAGAGAGCATCTTTAAATTTGTAAGCTAATATAAGTAAATGAAAAAAAAAATGAAAACTACTATCTTATAAAAATCGAAGAGTCTAATACGTGATATACATACTCCTGTTTGAGAGAATGTTTGGTTCGAACATTAAAAATCTCAATATTTGATAAAATGTATAAGTTCTCTTACCTTTGAGGACCTTTGTGCGGCATTCACCGCAAAATCTATGCTTCCGTAAGTAGGTTTCCAACACACTGTGAAGACTAGAAGCTTCGATCATGCACACGTCCCTTTTACATTCTGGTCTCATGCAGTCCCACACGTCCCGCCAAGCGTGAGTGATTGGCCTGCTTCTCTGAGAATCTAACGAATGCAATAGACATCGGTGACTTTTTTTGTTCTTCCTCGGTTGACTATCCACTAAATTATTTAATCGAGCACTATAAATAATCGAGATATAAGAAACATAAAGTCGCCCCTAAAAAGCAATTAATCACGTACCTGTGACTGTGGAATACACTTGATAGAACATGAGGAGAATTTCTCTTTTCACTACAAATCGTTATTATCCCATCTCCTTGCACATTTAAAGGATCCAAAGTGGAATGATTATTTTGGGACAGTTGATAATATAAACGTTCAACACTAAAATAAATAATAATAAAACCTTGTTTCAGTTCAGGTATGACTGAAAATAATTTATTCACGACAAGAGCCTGATGTAAAAATATTGCAAACAAAAATAAGGGTTTGTTGAAGTCTACACAGATTTCAATTTAGTTGCCGTAAGAGAAAAAAAAGTTCACTATCACATCTCCGCAACGGAGCAAGTGATATAAATTCTAATGGCATATTTGAAATCTGTATGTCAAATAATGCCAGAATACTAATTTTCAACTAACCAGTTGGAATAATAACGAACTTATCGATGTTTTTAAAAAATAACCTAGATTTTCAGTTTTTCCCGATATCTCAGGAACCAATTAAGCAATTATCAATTTGTTTTCGCCAATTACTTGGGCACCAATATACCCAACTTTTGCCTCATTTAACCGACCTTCTACTTGCCACCGTTTCCAAGATACCAATAGTCGTCCTCCTATCTGGGTCAACCTGTATATTTTTTTATCCAACTGTCACAGGAAATTTTATCAAAATTTTATTAAATCCAAATAGTGCAGCATTTACATCAAATAAAAACAGTATCATCTTTGTTAAGCCTTTTTTTGTTCTTTTTAAAAATTTGAATGAATTTCTACAAAGTTTTTTGATTAATTTCCTTATTAACAACTCTTAAATCTTTTCTGAAAATTTTGTAAATACTGGATGGTACCAGTACCAAACAGTACTGAATTAAATACATTTTTACAGTAGTGCCGATATTCATGAAAATGTTCAAAGTCGAAAAACGCATTAAAAAATATTCCCGGAAACAGTTGGATAAAAAATAACTCGAAAAATAGTATGTCACCCAGGGACATAGTGTATACCACATATACCAGGAGTACTTCGTAAGAAGTATGCCTAGGAAGACGATGGGCGTTCATGATAGTAAGAGGTAACACACAATATTAAAATGAACTCAATTTTGGATGTGGTCTTGATGCTGTCCTTTAGTAAATATTTTTCTCAGTACCTAATTAATTTTAAAATTTATTGAAGAAACCCGAACAAATATTAACCTTTTTGAAACTACGTTTTTTATTCCATCATGGCGATTCCATGCGCTTAGGAAATTTGAAATTTTCATAAATCTTACAGATAACAAAAACTATCGAAACTTTCAAACAGTTTCTAAAAAATTTAATGCGAAATTTTCTCAGAAAATGATAGAAATCTTGGTGTTGCTACTCATGAAATCAAGTAAGCACAGGGAGAGATTTAGGAACTTTCTAATTTCTCTCTGAAATAAAAGTGCTTCTTTACATGGAAAATATTGTCAAAATCGGGAAAACCTATTTAAACTTATTAGTTTTTTTTTACCTTCTGCGGCATCCAACACACGGGACAGTCTGATTCAAGACGTGCAACATATCAGATCGCGTAACTTGCAGAGCAGCATCCAAATCTTCAGAACTTAAAACACTCATCTTACGGCTTAATTCTTCCAATTCCTTCCCTCTTACTTGCTGATTATCACAAATTACCCCCGTGGACTTGAGGTCCATCACCATCTACAACACACAGTGCATCTTTGTAGGTCATTCTACTGTCAGTTATGTTTCACTAGAATCATACTGAATTGCGACGAATTTGGGATACTTTTGTGAAAAAACTAAAAGCGTATTATTTCAACTGAATAAGAACAGAAATATTACCGTTAGAGTTTCGTCTATAACAAGGGGCAGTTGCCTCTTATTCAGCTTCGTCTCACCAGCACGGTACACGTCAACAAGTTTTGCCATAGCCCCAAAGATTCAATATGTGAATTAAACTAGTAGTTCAGCCTTTTTTTACCACCGATAATACAATTAAACACTAATCACGACGAGATATCTCAATAATAAAAATCTTAACATGGCATTAGCACTGCTTCCATTTGCAATTTTTTAACTTGTCAAAGCGGAACGGCCAACCGTAAGGAAATGAACGAGCTAGTGAAATCGGCAGTGCTACCAACATTGAATCAAGATGCGAACGTCTTTTGGAAATCAAAGCATTTCTGGGATTAGGGATTTTTATGCATGTGCTTTTGAAACTGGGGTCTTTTTGGCATTGGTGGAATTCGTCACCATCATATTTTTAGTCTAAAATTAGTTGGACGCGTACCTACCGTCATCCTTTAACTTATGTATTTCCCCAAAAGTAGAACATCCTACATTCCCAACTATTTGAGAAGAGTACTCCAATTTGTGTCCACCTTCATGTCTTAGAAACTGTCGTACACCATCTCCTATTCTTCATTGTCTTCAAGATATGTTTTTCGGTTTCTCGGAACTCTTTCTAATACCATGTCCGATTCACCGAAAAAGTAGTGGCAAAACCTTAGGGTATCCAGGTCAGGTCAGATATTCTAGAGGTCAGTTCCAAATAAATAACGTGCATGTTTGGTAAATTCGGGACATAAGTGCCTCCGTCATACGTCAGATTTTCATTCCAAACAAAACAAAAGCACGTGCCATTTGACGTTTATCGATATTATTTAGAACGTCTTAAACTAGTTTTTGCAATATAATTCTAGACGTTTTGCAGTGAAAACAATTTATTTTCAATTTGTGTGTTGGGCTTACGCGTAAAAACTTGAAAACAACTATATGTAATTATAATTATATTTATATTTCATGCGCGTAAAAACATCAAACTACTAAATACTAATAATTATTATAAACAGTGAAGTGCATCCCTCACCCCACTAAACTCGCAGAACACCTTTATAAACTAACCTTTTCGAAGGTTACACCACTACTTTTTCGGTTAATTCCTAAATCTCATCAATCTGGAATTATACAGCTAATTTAAATAAAATAAAGGAAGTGACTACTGCTCCGTCCTATCGTCACCTAAAATATTGTTCGATCACGGTCGGGCATGAGCATTACAGAATATCAGCACATTTTGTATTTTGGAAGTGTAAGAAAGCTAAAGTCATATACTTTCCTTATCTATGACTAAAGCTGAGAGAACGCATTTTTAAAACAGACCATTTAGCTGTCCTCGCACCAGACACACGCATTTTTTGGAAAAAAGGTGATGTAGAAAAAAGCAAAATAAATCAGTCTGTACGGGAGCAGAACTCATCTAGCCCTAGGAGAACAAGACGGCAGGTCTGTACTATATCCGAACACCCGCCCAGACTGTTGGCGGGGCTTTCCAATAATGAATTACTTCATTTAATTGATATTGTGTAATGCGCACGTCCGACCGTCTTGGAACAAAATTTAAAGTAATCGTCGGACGAAGCAGTAGTCACTACCTAATGAAATTATTTATGGGAGTGACCACTGCTCTGGCCGCCGTTCCCTTGAAATTTTGTTCCAATACGATCTGACATGCGCATTACGCAATGTCGGTAAAATGACGTTTAAGTATATCGTTTCGGTGGGTGTGTTCTCCTTGGTTTAGTATAGATAATGGTTCGACACTCCGGGAACCGATTTTCGTCACCTTCTGCGCATGTGGACAAACTTGTTGGGAGCCTCTGTAGTCAGGAGTGTCGGCTTCTTTTCGACTTAGATGCTACGAGCAAATAATAATATTTGCTCGTAGCTTAGATGAGGGAAGAGTATGGATACGTAACGCCCGACCCTTGCCGTGCACGTGAGTGTTACCAAAATTTGAGCGTGTTTGGTGCCAAACAAAGTGATGAAACCAGGTTACTGTTTAGAATTCATGTAATTTATCTGAAAATAACTAAAGCAGCGTATGAAATGGTGCAATTAGTCATATCATTTTAAGAATTTTCGTTCAATTCTCGGCGTAAAGAGACTAAGAAGTTTAGGTTACGCCCCTTTTTTTGGTGCCGAATGGTAACAGGAACACCTGCTTTGTTATTCCTCCTCTTCTTCCCTACTCTAAGCTTTTCGATTTGTGACACTGCCAATATGCCAATTTAGCAACGTCAGTTGATTGTCATTAAATAAATTTCAGGATTTAATCCCCAAGTTTTTCGTTAATATAAAGTGTTTGGACACAAAAGTGTTCTTGTATGATCTATTTTGGTTTTTACATAATGCCCAAATAGGTGCCAGCTGCAAAAAGGCTAATTTCCAGATCAGATTTCCAAATTTCTTGAAGTTTCAATTTCAAAGTTTATGATCTGGTCACAAATTATCAATTTCTATTCCAAATACAATTTAAATTGTAATTTACGCTTTCAGGTATGTTATTCTTTTGATTTTCCCATAATTTTTTCTCACATTGAAGCAAAACAACCTTCAAGTTCAACCAAAAATTTTGAGCTTCCACAAAGTTTGACAGCAAATTCCTACTATGCCGTTGCTACGGTTAGTTGCTACGAGCAAATACTGCTCGTAGTGTAGTGACGAGCAAATAATGCTCGTAGTGTCGTTGACGACTGACGGTAACCGGCGATTTTAGGAAAATACAGTAGTTCGCGACAAAACACCCCGAGTTCCACATACTGACGTCAGTATGTCCCATACCAGTGGCCCCCAAAAGCTGCGTAATGGCCAACCAGGTTTTATACTAAACCAAGTGTGTTCCCTGGGTATCGGACAGAACTGCCATTTTATTCTTCTACTGCTAGACGAGTTCTGATCCCGTACGGGTTTGATATACTTTGCTTGTTTTAACATAATCTTTTTTCCAAGAAATGCGTGTGTCTGGTGCGAGAGGGCAAGTAAATGGTCTGTTTCAAAAATGCGTTCTCTCAGCTTTAGTTTTTTTTCGCCTCCAAAATGCAAATTGTGTTGACATTCTGTAATGCGCATGCCCGACCGTGTTCAAACAAAATTTCAGGGGACCGTTGGCCGGAGCAGTAGTCTAGTCACTCCCTAAAATAAATGATTTATGGGAGTGACTACTGAACAGTCCGCCGGTTACTTCTAAATTTTGTTCCAGTACAGTCGACACAATATTAGTAAAATGACATTTAAGTACTTCGTTATTGAAAGACATCGCCAACAATCTCGGTGGGTTTTCGGGTGTAGTATAAAACTGCCAATTTGTTCTCCTACGGCTACACGAGTTCTGCGCCCGCAAGGGTTCGTATTTTTTGTTTGTTTCTACATCATCTTTTTGCCAAAAAATGCGTGTGTCTGGTGCGAAAGGGCAAGTAAGGGTCGATTTTAAAAAGGCGTTCTCTCAGCTTTAGTTTTTTTTACACGTCCAAAATGCCAAATATAGGTTACATTCTGTAATGCGCATGCGACCGGACTGTTCAGTAGTCACTCCCATGATTTATTACCACTTAACCTGCAAAATAACCTAAAACCTCAATTTTCACATTTTGTGGCTAAAGCTGGTTGTCCATATGTAATTTTAACGTTAGTATCCTAGTATAGGGTATGATATTCACCGGAAAGAATGTGTTGCATATGCCACATACGTCACGCACCCGAGCGGTAGCGTTTAAAGTCGAGCGCCTGCTAGACCGCTCAGTCTGAGTAAGCTTCATTTATAGTTGGACCATCTAGCGTCGCAAATGTGAGAGAATGCCATAATAGAAATGCAGTTATTATAAATCGGCGCAGGCGTTTTATGAATAATTATTCCAAACACGCAAGGAGTAAATAATAAAATAGCAAACAATAACAAATGATTTATTTGAAACATTCACAGTTCGAAAATGATTTTACAGTATGTATACACTGTACAATTTGTGTAGGTAAATTAGAAAATATTCTATCAACAAAATTAAAATTAATTTTATACTTTGTACATAAAATAAATTTATATTTCGAACAAAAAATTAATCCAAAACAGATTTAATAAAATCTCACGAAGTCTTAACATCGTCGAACAAATTCTCTACACCTTCACTGTCCAACAAACTAAAGGTGTAATCGTCGACTGACGGTATTGGACTCATCCTCAAAAACGGACTTTCTAGCAATCGAAAAAAAAAGTTACAGAAAATTAGAGCACAACATCAAACATATCAAACCTTCTTTTGTTGAATTATCGTTTCGGGTACCGTCATTTTTGAACAAAATAGCAGCGGCAGCTAACTCTGGATCATCTTCCATGTCAAAATTTATCTTTTTCGACTGTGGCTCTAACTCCTCTTTGATCACTTTTTCTGTTAATACCTAAAAAGAGAAAACAAAACTAAAGTCGGTAGAAGTGGCATAAACTGTTATGACATAATTTACTCACGTGCACAAAATCAAATAAAAATAATACTTCAATTCCTGATGAATTGCAAAAGCCCGATGATGTTAATGATTAGTTTTTAAATTCTGGAAGCAACTCAGATATAGATCCTGACGTTGCTTAGTCATGTGGATGATCTTATTGGATATAAAGAAAATTACTATAAAATAATACCCTTACCTCTCTGTTTCTTTTCCGACAGGAAATTTTATCTTTGTTTGTTTCTGGGTCCATCCACAAATTAGCTGTGACCGGTGACGATTTTGATTTTATTTTTACTCGATACTTTTCCTGCTGGTCCTGGAATTATTAAAAGATGCCAGGAGTTATAGGATCAACGAGATAATAAGATAGCGATGATCAACTCAAATACCTGAATAGTGAGATTTGCGGAAAGTGGCAAATTTACTGCTATTACAGTTTTGTCTGGCCCAATATACTTCTCGACATCCTCGCTAGTAATGTATAGGTAGTTACGAGTGTCTATATCTTCTGTAACATTCCTTATACTTTGCTCTATGAAAAGTTTATGCCGATCTAACATATTTTCAAAATCATCTAATTTACTGATTTCCTTCTTTAAATGACTAACTTTATCTGAAAATTCTTGAGCGTTTAGACTAGGTAAATGCTCTTTATATGCCGACGGTCTGAAACAAACAATAAAAACAACAATAAAAATATTAATTATGTATGTTTGACAGTACTCACTTCCATTGGATACTATTTTTACTTTTCTTCTCTATGAGCCCTATTCCTTCTAGAACGTTTGTTATATCGTATATTCTACGTTTTTGCCTTACAGCTAAAATATTTGCAGCCTAAACAGAAAATAAATATTGGTAGGACACACTGTTCACTGTAAACATCTACCTGTTACTGTACTTACTATTTTTAAATCTAGTACACCACCACTCGATTTTTGTAACAGATTCACAAACTTGGTTGTGAGCAAACCCAAAGACTTTTCGAATCTACTCTGCTGATTTTCTGCCATTATTTGTGAAAAGTTTTGACACAATTTTAAAACGTTCACGCCAAACCATGGGTATCTTACGAATCTAAAAAATCCTTGACACATCGACCGAGATTCTTGTGAACGGTTTCGGCATTGTCCCAAAGATGGCACTTCGAAAAGCGGATATTAAAATAAGAAACATTTTTTATCACCCTATCTTATTCGTTACTTTTGCCAAGTGTTGTTAGAAGACGCTAGTTGTAAATAGGTACCCTCCTTGTTTTAATTTTTACAAAATTGAAAAATTTTGAACCACAGCGGAGTAGTGAAATAAATTTGTGATATTGTGATCCATCTCAAATAGATCAATGCTATCAATGTTAGCTTTGTGGTGGTGATGGTTCATATATTATGCCAATTTTTATTGTATTTTATTGTATTTATATCATTAAACAAATAGTTTGCTTTAGCGATCGCTCTACAATCTTCAACTGTAGCTTTTCTCCACGCATAGTTAGAGGTGGTCTGACATTGATCTTAACCCATCCTTCAGGAGAATGGGACTAATAATACTTTATTTGTCCAAATAATCGAAAATGTTGATTTGATCAGGGACGTAGCAACAGGGCGTGCGAGCGGTGCCGTGCACGAGGGCCCGGCCCCGGTGGGCCCCTCGCCCCTCGGCCAAATTGTTTTTTTTTTGTTGGCTTCAGCCGTTGATTGGCTATAAAACTGTGATTGCAATCTCAAATTGAACTTATTCTTTATGAATAATACGAGTATAAGCATTTGGTACTACCGTTTTTTTGTGAAAGGATAAAGGGGGGGGGCCCGTTGTGGTCTTGCACAAGGGCCCGGTTTCGACATGCTACGTCCCTGGATTTGATGTACAGAGTAATTAAATATTCTGGAAAAGAAAAATTGTGTCTTCATTTTTGAAATGCGATAAAAAACATTCACACAAAACAAAATTATTTTTTACCATACAGCGTGTCCCATATTTGTGGCATGAAAATCAATTTCTTTATTTTAAATGGAACATCATGTATTTAAATTAAATATCTTTGAATTAAATAAAGCTATAGCAATAGTATTTTGGGGGAGTGAAAGCAATATTACTGCCATCATAAAAAACAGAAAATATTATACATGGTCTGAGCAATTACATGATCAAATCGGAAAATTTTAAGATGACTTACAAATTCCTGGAAAACAAGAAACTGGAAACCAAGAACTTGGAATTTAAAAAAGTGGAACGTTAAAATGTTGGAATAATCCCAAATTTTGGAACCTCAAAAATCTAGAAAATTTCCTGCATGCACTTTGAATATTCCTGTGGGCCATCCAAATTCTGAATAACATAATGATCCGATTGTTGTGTTGCAAGTTGCATATGCAATAAGAGTAAAGTAAAGGAAGGGGAAGTATGGTTGTTGAAAGCACAAAGTGTTCGTTTGCATTTTTGTGTGTTAGGAGGTTAAGACAGGAGAAACTGAAATCTCAAATCGCATATAAGATGTGTATTTAAAAATAGCACAATTTCTAACTCAAAATTAGAAGGCGCAAAACGGAACAGAAAGTTTATCAATTTATATCTTTCATTTTACCAATGAAAATACCTTTTAGGTTACGATATTACTATTTTTAAGGATATTACACCAAAACAAACAATTTCTCAATACACCGCCTAAGTGCTTCCGTCATACGTCAGATTTTCATTCTAAACAAAACAAATGCACGTGCCATTTGACGTTTATCAGTATTATTTACAATATAATTCTAGAAGTTTTGGAGTGAAAACAATTTATTTTCAATTTATGTGTTACACATACGTGTAAAAACTTGAAAACGACTATAATTATATATTGCATAGGTTAGGTTAAAACGTCAGATAGCACGTGGCTTTATTTTGTTTGGAATGAAAATCTGACGTTTGTGACGCGCCACTTGTGTGGTGTATTTACAAGTAGTTGAAGGGAGTCATTTTTGACAAGGAAATGAAAATATTTAAGAACCGTTAATTTTAGGTATATGGAAGTGTACCTACACCGTACAGTAGCATGGAAGTAAATTTTATCGAGAATCCAACAAATAACTGTTTAAAAATGTCTACTTCTGTTACCAAATTAGTAAGTTTTGAAATTTTATAATTTGGTAAAGTAATAATTGCTCAAACCATGTATATTTTCTGGTTTTTGTGATGGGAGTTATTCCTACATATATTGCTTTCACTCCCCTAGAATATTGTTGCTACAGCTTTATTTAATCCAAAGATATTTAGAGTGTTCTAGAATGCCTGATTTTGACAGGCCGCCATTTGCTGTTGGAGGGCACACATTTATTCATATATTTTATTTGGGAAATTTGATTAAGTTTTTATTACCTACTGGAAATGAAATGTCTAGAACATATTAGTCAGTTTTTTAATTAGTTTTTGCTCAAAACTTCCCTTTTAAGGACTTTTACCCACTTTTCACGTCTTTTATTTGACAACTTGTTTAAGTACTCCACGATGATTTAGTGCAGCAGGAATTCTAAAAAATCTTATCAAATCCCTTTCACCTCTCATTCCGTACCTCACAACACAAGAAAACAGTGGCTTATTAATAATTTAATAGTTTTAGAAAATGACAGTTCACTCGTAAGGTTATGTGTAAACTGTAAACAAAGAAATATTTGCCCTCCAACTGTCAATTGTGTGACGACTTTCTGAAATGATCTATGTTCAAGTGTTCTGCGTCTGTCAAAATTTGAAAACAAATGCCAATAACTCAAAAAAATGAAGTTTACACAAAAATCACTTTATACAACCTCTTAATAAAATCAATCAAGTAATCTGAAAATCAAATAAAAAATCAAATACAGGACATTCCATTTAAAATAAAGAACTTGATTTCAATACAATAAATATGGGACACACTGTATGGCAAAAAATAATTTCAGTATAGACAAGAACGTCCAGTACAACAATTTTGGATGAAACCTTTTCAAAAATAAAGGCACCATTTAGCCTTTCCAGAACCAACCAACCACCTGACGAAGACCACCAGACATGATTGTGCGATAATACCTACAGTAAAAAGCAAAAAACATAAATATATATCTGTATATTCTAACACTTAAATACAATTTTATAAAACCTTTTCTATAATTACATGGGGTTTTTACATTTCAAGCGAATAAAGGTATCTTTGTATACTATCATATAACTCTTTGGCTGGACTGCGATCTACGAAAGAATACAACCTATTAAATAAAGGTAACAAATCAATTAATACATTGTCGATAAGAATTATCAAGAGCACTTGATGTATCCTAAAAGTCCTGGCGAAATAAATACAATCGAAAACATACGTCTTCCAGAATTAAATTGATTCGATGTTCGTATTTTAATCACTTGATGAATTGCTATGTCGTGTTGGAACGGCACCGATAGTAGAATTATGTCTAGTCTTTCGACTGCCTTCTTCTTCAATTCTAGGATTCACAGATTGCGAGAGAGCATTTGTTTTATTAAAGTCTATCGTGGCGTAACTTTTCTTAACTTTGGTTGGGCTTTCGGCATTTGGTAACTCTTCATTGGTTTGCAAATCTAATTCAACGTAATTCACTTCTTGAGGAGTATACAGCGAATCTTGATCTATGTCGTATATGAACGTGTTTTCAGTGACGGGCTGCGAAGATCTTAAGAGCTCCACTTCCGCGGCATTAATATTAGCGTAACAATGTTTAATATCTTCGGCGTTTTCGGGAACAGGTAACAACACGATATTATTAACGTCAGTCAGTTTTGGTAAATCTTTGGTATTTAAAGCTTCACTAGCGGTAACATTCATGTATAAATGTTGAGTATTATCTATAACATTGGCATAATTTTCACTAGACGTCGGTGGTGTGGCCACACTTAAATTAATATAATTTGGTAAAATGGCTGCTTCGATATTTGTACTCGTGTTTGTGTAAGAATGTTCAGGTATTAAACTGCCTCTTTTGTTATTGTTGTGCTCCAAAATAATATCACTATTAGTCAGAGGTGGAGGAGAGACTGTCGATGGACTTATGGTTCCATTGCTAGTAACGGAACCAGGTCTACTCAAGCAAGGATGCGGTCGAACGATATTGGAATTTGCCGTAGGATTTAAATATCCATCTGATAAAGAAGGCAGCCTCCTGTGTACCGGAGGGCCTGTTGTAGCCAAAGGAATTGGAACATCACTAGACGCAACCATCGAATTAACACCACTTAAGCCTGTTATAGTATTATCATCACTTAAATTACGCAATTGTATATTTTGTTGCAACATGTTAAAAAGTTGTTCAGCTTTTCTACATCTAAATGCGTATATCCCAGCACCAGTAGGGCATCTACGTCCACATTCGAAACTAAATATTTCCGAATCGAAGCCATACTTTCTTAAACACCTTACTGGCCATCTTGTCGGTGTTTTACCCCTCTGATGTAACACCAGTTCCATTTCGGTAACTTCTAATTGCCCAGGACTAACAAAATGGCCCATTTCATCAACATTCATCACTTGAAATATATTGGGATGTTGATCGTTTATATCCAATTTACTACTAATACAACCCATGTTAACATAAACAGTAAATAAACTTCAAGGTTACATTCTTTAGTTCTTGGGGTTATTAACTTCAGATGGAGGATTGTGTACAGTTTGCTTACAATTACTTGTAACTGCTTCTTTGTTGCTCACATTATTGACGGGAATTTTCATTATTCTTAATATCGAGTACAATTTTATCTAAACTACTGTACTAAACAAATAAATACTTTTACGCCATGTTTATTACGCTTTGTTTTGGCTGAATAGGAGCATTTTGACACTGACACTAGTGACATTGACAGTTGCCTGCCGATCATACCACGACTAGATACTTATAAGTTGCAGCAAATCTTGGTTCACAAGCGTTACGTCACACTCGAAGGTACGTCATTTCATTCATTTCAAACAAACGGATACCACGGTCTGACACCTTGCGTGACTAGTTATTTTTGCGTCTGGCGTCTCTCTGGTGTCCGGTCAGCTAGGTTATCACCTTAATGCTGATGTGCTTCTTAGATATCTGATATAAAAATTGTGAAACACCGACATTCTTTAAACCATGATCAAATGTCTTCAATCTAGGGTACTTTGATTTGGGTGTTGGATCTTTTAGATTGGCATAACTGCCTGTACTTTAGTGTTTGACATTTGTGATGTGTTGGTTATGCATGTTCTGCGTTCATAATTCTGTTTTATTTCTATATTAAGTAATTGTTTAGTCATTGGGCATCATGGCTCAAAGATTTTCGGGTAATGTGCCGGCCCAAGGACCTGGTGGATCTCCACAGCAACGGTACCCTCCTCCGCAAAATCCAGGAATGCGTCAGTATCCTGTACAGAATTTTCCGGTAAGGGAGTTTTTTCAGCATGTTTTCAGCTATTCGAATTAACATTTCATATATCCAACGAATTTTATAGTGTTCTGATAGATTTTGGTGATAATGTCTTCTATTTCTTTTAAGCAAAGTTTGTTTACAACTTTTAAATTTAAGGGTGGATACAAGCTAAGTTTAAGTTTTAGATATTCAAAGATAACGTTCACTATCTTCTCTGATCTTTTTCTGTTTATTTTTTGACGTTAAAAGCTGTAAGCTGGGCACAAGAAATTATGTAGTACAGAAGCACTTGCAACAGTTTAATCATTCTGAGTAGTGTATCAATTCTTTGTAAATATTGATACATGCTTTTAGCAACGTACTGGATATACACCCCCTCCTCCAATGGGAACAAGCGGAGGTACGATGATGACACGACCTTCTCAACCCCCTTATTCACCAATGCGAGGAGGGCCAATGCCGTCCCAACCTGGTGTCAAGCGTCCTTCTGATAGTAGAGTAGCAATTCAACAAAAAGCGTAAGACAAGCTTACAATAACCAAGACAATAACAAATAAGTTTTGGTAATGTTTTGTGTTTAGTGAATATACTCACGGAACCAGTAAAAAGAAAAAGAAATTGGCCGATAAGATTTTGCCGCAGAAAGTGAGAGATTTGGTTCCTGAAAGTCAAGCTTATATGGATTTGCTGGCATTCGAGAGGAAACTTGATGCTACGATAATGCGTAAAAGACTTGACATACAGGAAGCATTGAAGCGTCCTATGAAGCAGAAGCGGAAGTTGAGAATTTTCATTTCTAATACGTTTTATCCTAGTAAGGAGCCAAGTTCTGATGGCCCGGAAGGTCCAGGCCAAGAAGGGTAAAATTCAGCGTGTAGTTAACGATTGTTTTTCGTATTAATAAAAATTATAAAAGGTCTGTGGCGTCCTGGGAGTTACGAGTGGAAGGTAGACTGCTGGAGGATTCAAAGAATGATCCTAATAAAGTCAAACGCAAGTTTTCGTCGTTTTTCAAGTCTTTGGTTATCGAGCTGGACAAAGAATTGTACGGACCAGACAATCATCTTGTTGAATGGCATCGCACATTGACCACCCAAGAAACGGATGGTTTTCAGGTATGTCGATTGATGTAATTACGAATTTAACTATTCTTATTCACAGAAATCAAGAATAGTTCGTTGTTTAACTAGGCAGAAAAGTACCAAATTTAATGCCGCGGCTGGAACTTAATAGCCGAAGCTATTAAATCAGCCAAGGCATTAAATCTACTTTACTGTTGAGTTAAACACAATTTTTTTCTGAGACTGCCGCCGTTCATTATTTAAAAGTTTCTGTTATTTCAAATAAAAATGCAAATTTTTTCTCCAACTGTCGCTAAAGGACCTATTTTAGTGCCTGTGTAGAGGCACTAAAGTAGTACTTTTACTGCCTTGCCATTAAAAGTTCATTTTTGCTGCCTGGGCAGTAAAAGTAAACTAAAACTGTAAAATAAAAAATTACATTATTTTCTGAGGCGCTAAATCTTGCACTTTACTGCCTGGTTAAACAAATAACTATTATGTCTTCATTCAGCTAAAATATCGGTAAGTTTTTAGTTTGCTTGCCCAGGCAGTAAAAATGAACTTTTAATGCCCAGGCATATTTTTTCTCCGACTGCTGCTGTTGAAAGGCGAAAAATGCAGTGGGGGTAAAATACCAAAAGATCGAATAACAGTTTGTAATATGTGCATATTACACTACATATATTTTTATGCATCTGTTTTTCATCATTTTATTGCATTTTTGGTAAGTAATCTATTATAGCGAAGATCGGTTTTAGCGACGTGTTTTTATTGGTCCCAGCTATGTCGTTATAACCAATATTTACTGTACAAATTAGTTTTTCTCCGACTGGAACTATTTTAGTGCCTGTATAGAGGCACTAAAGTAGTACTTTTACTGCCTAGCCATTAAAAGTCAATTTTTACTGCCTGGGCAGTAAAAGTAAACTAAAAACCTACCGATATTTTAGCTGAATGAAGACATAAAATGATTTCTATTTTTATTTGAAATAAAAGGAAACTATAAAATAAAAAAATTACATAATTTTCTGGGGCGTTAAATCTTGCACTTTACTGCCTAGTTAAACAAATAACTATTATGTCTTCATTCAGCTAAAATATCGGTAAGTTTTTAGTTTGCTTGCCCAGGAAGTAAAAATGAACTTTTAATGTCCAGGCATTAAAAGTACTACTTTAGTGCCTCTATACAGGCACTAAAATAGCCCCTTTAGTGACAGTCGAAGAAAATAGTTATTTGTTTAACTAGGCAGTAAAGTACAAGATTTAATGCCGCGGCTGGAATTTAATAGCCTAGGCTATTAAATCGGTCAAGGCATTAAATCTACTTTACTTCCGAGTTAAACACATAATTTTTTCTCCGACTGCTGCTGTTGAAAGGGAAAAATGCAGTGGGGGTAAAATACCAAAATATCGAATAACAGTTTGTAATATGTGCATATTACACTACACATATTTTTATGCGTCTGTTTTTCGTCATTTTATTGCATTTTTGGTAAGTAATCTATTATAGCGAAGATCGGTTTTAGCGACGTGTTTTTATTGGTCCCAGCTATGTCGTTATAACCAATATTTACTGTACAAATTAGTTTTTCTCCGACTGGAACTATTTTAGTGCCTGTATAGAGGCACTAAAGTAGTACTTTTACTGCCTAGCCATTAAAAGTCAATTTTTACTGCCTGGGCAGTAAAAGTAAACTAAAAACCTACCGATATTTTAGCTGAATGAAGACATAAAATGATTTCTATTTTTATTTGAAATAAAAGGAAACTATAAAATAAAAAAATTACATAATTTTCTGGGGCGTTAAATCTTGCACTTTACTGCCTAGTTAAACAAATAACTATTATGTCTTCATTCAGCTAAAATATCGGTAAGTTTTTAGTTTGCTTGCCCAGGCAGTAAAAATGAACTTTTAATGTCCAGGCATTAAAAGTACTACTTTAGTGCCTCTATACAGGCACTAAAATAGCCCCTTTAGTGACAGTCGAAGAAAATATTTATTTGTTTAACTAGGCAGTAAAGTACAAGATTTAATGCCGCGGCTGGAATTTAATAGCCTAGGCTATTAAATCGGTCAAGGCATTAAATCTACTTTACTTTCGAGTTAAACATATAATTTTTTATCCGACTGCTGCTGTTGAAAGGCGAAAAATGTAGTGGGTGTAAAATATCAAAAGATCGAATAACACTTTGTAATATGTGCATATTACACTACATATATTTTTATGTGTCATATTTTTATGTGTCATTTCATTGCATTTTTGGTAAGTAACCTATTATACCGAAGATCGGTTTTAGCGACGTGTTTTTATTGGTCCCAGCTATGTCGTTACAACCAATATTTACTGTACAAATTAGTTTTTCTCCGACTGGAACTATTTTAGTGCCTGTATTGAGGCACTAAAGTAGTTCTTTTACTGCCTAGTCATTAAAAGTTCATTTTTACTGCCTGGGCAGTAAAAGTAAACTTAACTAAAAACCTAACGATATTTTAGCTGAATGAAGACAAAACGATTTCTATTTTTATTTGAAATAACAGGAAACTAAAATAAAAAAAATACGTAATTTTCTGGGGCGCTAAATCTTGCACTTTACAGCCTAGTTAAACAAATAACTATTATGTCTTCATTCCGCTAAAATATCTGTAGGTTTTTAGGTTACTCTCCCAGGCAGTAAATATGAACTTTTAATGCCCAGGCAGTAAAAGTGCTACTTTAGTGCCTCTATGCAGGCACTGAAATAGCTCCTTTAGTGACAGTCGAAGAAAATAGTTATTTGTTTAACTAGGCAGTAAAGTACAAGATTTAATGCCGCGGCTGGAATTTAATAGCCTAGGCTATTAAATCGGTCAAAGAATTAAATCTACTTTACTTCCGAGTTAAACACATAATTTTTTCTCCGAGTGCTGCTGTTGAAAGGCGAAAAATGCAGTTGGGGTAAAATACCAAAAGATCGAATAACGGTTTGTAATATGTGCATATTACACTACATATATTTTTATGCATCTGTTTTTCGTCATTTTATTGCATTTTTGGTAAGTAACCTATTATAGAGAAGATCGGTTTTAACGACATGTTTTTATTGGTCCGAGCTATGTCGTTATAACCAATATTTACTGTACAAATTATTTTTTCTCCGACTGGAACTATTTTAGTGCCTGTATAGAGGCACTAAAGTAGTAATTTTACTGCCTAGTCATTAAAAGTTCATTTTTACTGCCTGGGTAGAAAAAGTAAATTAAAAACCTGCCGATATTTTAGCTGGATGAAGACAAAATGATTTCTATTTTTATTTGAAATGACAAGAAACTGTAAAATAAGAAAATTACGTAATTTTCTGGGGCGTTAAATCTTGCACTTTACAGCCTAGTTAAACAAATAACGATTATGTCTTCATTCAGCTTTAATATCGGTAGGTTTTTAGGTTACTCGCCCAGGCAGTAAATATGAACTTTTAATGCCCAGGCAGTAAAAGTGCTACTTTAGTGCCTCTATACAGGCACTAAAATAGCCCCTTTAGTGACAGTCGAAGAAAATAGTTATTTGTTTAACTAGGCAGTAAAGTACAAGATTTAATGCCGCGGCTGGAATTTAATAGCCTAGGCTATTAAATCGGTCAAAGAATTAAATCTACTTTACTTCCGAGTTAAACACATAATTTTTTCTCCGAGTGCTGCTGTTGAAAGGCGAAAAATGCAGTTGGGGTAAAATACCAAAAGATCGAATAACGGTTTGTAATATGTGCATATTACACTACATATATTTTTATGCATCTGTTTTTCGTCATTTTATTGCATTTTTGGTAAGTAACCTATTATAGAGAAGATCGGTTTTAACGACATGTTTTTATTGGTCCGAGCTATGTCGTTATAACCAATATTTACTGTACAAATTATTTTTTCTCCGACTGGAACTATTTTAGTGCCTGTATAGAGGCACTAAAGTAGTAATTTTACTGCCTAGTCATTAAAAGTTCATTTTTACTGCCTGGGTAGAAAAAGTAAATTAAAAACCTGCCGATATTTTAGCTGGATGAAGACAAAATGATTTCTATTTTTATTTGAAATGACAAGAAACTGTAAAATAAGAAAATTACGTAATTTTCTGGGGCGTTAAATCTTGCACTTTACAGCCTAGTTAAACAAATAACGATTATGTCTTCATTCAGCTTTAATATCGGTAGGTTTTTAGGTTACTCGCCCAGGCAGGCAGGCAGTAAATATGAACTTTTAATGCCCAGGCAGTAAAAGTGCTACTTTAGTGCCTCTATACAGGCACTAAAATAGCCCCTTTAGTGACAGTCGAAGAAAATAGTTATTTGTTTAACTAGGCAGTAAAGTACAAGATTTAATGCTGCGGCTGAAATTTAATAGCCTAGGCTATTAAATCGGTCAAGGCATTAAATCTACTTTACTTCCGAGTTAAACACATAATTTTTTCTCCGACTGCTGCTGTTGAAAGGGAAAAATGCAGTGGGGGTAAAATACCAAAATATCGAATAACAGTTTGTAATATGTGCATATTACACTACATATATTTTTATGCATCTGTTTTTCGTCATTTTATTGCATTTTTGGTAAGTAACCTATTATAGCGAAGATCGGTTTTAGCGACGTGTTTTTATTGGTCCCAGCTATGTCGTTATAACCAATATTTACTGTACAAATTAGTTTTTCTCCGACTGGAACTATTTTAGTGCCTGTATAGAGGCACTAAAGTAGTACTTTTACTGCCTAGCCATTAAAAGTCAATTTTTACTGCCTGGGCAGTAAAAGTAAACTAAAAACCTACCGATATTTTAGCTGAATGAAGACATAAAATGATTTCTATTTTTATTTGAAATAAAAGGAAACTATAAAATAAAAAAATTACATAATTTTCTGGGGCGTTAAATCTTGCACTTTACTGCCTAGTTAAACAAATAACTATTATGTCTTCATTCAGCTAAAATATCGGTAAGTTTTTAGTTTGCTTGCCCAGGAAGTAAAAATGAACTTTTAATGTCCAGGCATTAAAAGTACTACTTTAGTGCCTCTATACAGGCACTAAAATAGCCCCTTTAGTGACAGTCGAAGAAAATAGTTATTTGTTTAACTAGGCAGTAAAGTACAAGATTTAATGCCGCGGCTGGAATTTAATAGCCTAGGCTATTAAATCAGTCGAGGCATTAAATCTACTTTACTTCCGAGTTAAACACATAATTTTTTCTCCGACTGCTGCTGTTGAAAGGGAAAAATGCAGTGGGGGTAAAATACCAAAATATCGAATAACAGTTTGTAATATGTGCATATTACACTACATATATTTTTATGCATCTGTTTTTCGTCATTTTATTGCATTTTTGGTAAGTAACCTATTATAGCGAAGATCGGTTTTAGCGACGTGTTTTTATTGGTCCCAGCTATGTCGTTATAACCAATATTTACTGTACAAATTAGTTTTTCTCCGACTGGAACTATTTTAGTGCCTGTATAGAGGCACTAAAGTAGTAATTTTACTGCCTAGTCATTAAAAGTTCATTTTTACTGCCTGGGTAGAAAAAGTAAACTAAAAATCTACCGATATTTTAGCTGAATGAAGACCTAAAATGATTTCTATTTTTATTTGAATTGCAGGAAACTGTAAAATAAAAAAATTACATAATTTTCTGCATCGTTAAATCTTGCACTTTACAGCCTAGTTAAACAAATAACGATTATGACTTCATTCAGTTAAAATATGGGTAGGTTTTTAGTTTATTTGCCCAGGCAGTGAAAATGATTTTTTAATGCCTAGGCAGTAAAAGCACTGCTTTAGTGCCTCTATACAGGCACTAAAATAGCCCCTTTAGTGAAATCGAAGAAAATATGTAGTTATTTGTTTAACTAGGCATCAAAGTACAATATTTAATGCCTTGGCATGTGGCTGTCACTAAAGGAGCTGTTTTAGTGCCTGTATAGAGGCAATAAAGTAGCGCTTTTACTGCCTAGGCATTAAACGAAATGGGAAAAACAGGGAATGATATTAATTTTGTTGCAATTCACAACATAGGCACATACCTACAAAAAAGAAATGACAAAATATGAAATATGAACCAATGACATTAATAATTCGTTATCAATGGAAAAAAACCGCAATGGGTAGAAGTGTTACCCTAAAACCATTTTGGGCACAGTGGGGTTCTTCATAATTCTAATAAACATTACGTCCTAAAACAACTAGAATATGCAATTTCGGAGGTCTTGTGTAAAAATGGACATTTTTTTAGGTAAAGAGACCCGGGGACAAAAATGTGCGTTGTACTATTTTGCTCCTACTTGATTACCAACCACTTCAATTTAAATTAGACCCGAGGTTAGCTCGTTTACTTGGAGTTCACACTCAAACCAGACCTGTTATAATTTCAGCATTGTGGCAGTACATAAAAACTCACAGGTATTTTATGTTGTTTGCCGATAAAATATATTTTTAAGAAACCCCCGTTTCGTATAGATTGCAAGATTCGCACGAGAGAGAGTTTATTGTTTGTGACAAGTACTTGGAGCAAATCTTCGGTTGTTCGAGAATGAAATTTGCGGAAATTCCACAAAGACTGAATCCACTCTTGCATCCTCCAGATCCGATAGTCATTAATCATGTCATTTCTGTAGAAGGGGGTGCTGAAAGCAAGCAGACAGCTTGTTACGATATTGACGTTGAGGTATGCATTTGAGGTTGCATTTTACGATGTGTACCGCATCTGCAAAACATAAATAATACCTAAATAATACCTAAATGTTCAGGTTGATGATACGCTGAAAACACAAATGAATAACTTCCTGCTGAGTACAGCCAGTCAGCAGGAAATTCAAGGACTTGATTCTAAAATTCACGAGACTGTGGATACGATAAACCAGTTGAAAACTAACAGGGAATTTTTCTTGAGTTTTGCGAAGGATCCTCAGCAGTTCATTCATAAGTGGATTGTTTCGCAAACTAGAGATCTGAAGGTACATTACGCGTTTTCTTGTAGGATTTGTTTACTAATTTTTTTCTGGGAAATCTCAGACTATGACTGATGTTGTCGGTAACCCTGAAGAGGAGCGGAGGTCGGACTTTTTCTATCAGCCTTGGGCTCAGGAGGCTGTTTGTCGGTACTTCTATACGAAGGTGCAACAAAAGAGGGCTGAATTGGAGCAGGCCCTCGGAATACGAAATAATTAATTGTAATTGTACTTTTTTATTTTTTAAATTTAGCTTTGGTGTCTTGCAGGGAAATAAACTTGCTTATTATAAGTAATAATTTTACGTTTGTAGACAAATAAATAAATGAACAATAAGTTGCGACTTACTGTTTTTTTTTTTTTTTTTTTTTTTTTTGCGGATGTGGAGATGTGGAGACTCAAGTCAGGTCAGATCAAAATCAACTGACATTCTTTTCTAATTAAGGGTGCGGAATTTGAGTACTAAGAACTGGACATGTAGACACATTTTTATGCCAATACCATTCTGAAATTACAGTAGGTAGGGTGTTAAATAAAAAAAATATTTATCAATAAAGGATCAACTTGTGAGACTCAAACTACTTTTATAGTAATATTTTTCACCTTTTTTACCATTTGTACACATTCATCACAATTAGAAAGTAGGGTTGTCTAAGTGAATTATTCGTTATTCATTTTCGAACGGTCGTGTTGGCATGAAAATTATATTGCAATTTATCCATCTTGCGCATGTTTGGCCGAGATGCACAGTAAACTGGACGTTTAACAGTAGTAGTAGTGTGGCCATTGCAATGTAGATGGCGGCGGCGCTGCAGTTTATTCTCTTATTTCTAAATAGAAAATAACAATAATTTAAAGACAAGACCGCCGACTAATCCTCTCAGATTTATTCGGTTACCGCTAAAGCAAAAAACCTTAAAAATTCCAAACTGGAGAGTGTAGAGGTTCCGTCTGATGAGCTTGCAGCTGTGATAGAAACCAATCATAATAGATTGTGACTATATTTTGCATAATCCTAATCACACTTTTGGGCGATAGGTGGCAGCACTTTATAGACTAACAGCTGATAAATCCTAGCCTTAAGTGATATCAGTTAACCCATTTAGATTCAGTTTTTTAAATGGAATCCCATATAATTAATGAATTCTACACAGAATTTTAGCCTAATTTTGCTCCATCTTGGCATAATATATTAAATTACACTTTTTTAAATAGGTATAAGTACCATTTAATTTGAATGTCCCACTTATACGGTATAAGTGGGATATTCAAATTAAATGGTACTTATACCTATTTAAAAAAGTGTGACTAGTTGATTCCATTCCTCAATTCCTCTTCCGGTCAAATGTAGGATGGGGCATAAGTTATACGGTATAACTTATGCCCCATCCTACATTTGACCGGAAGAGGAATTGAGGAATGGAATCAACTAGTCATTTACCTATGGGTCAGACGACTTCCCAGTCAAGCAATTAGAGTAGAAGTTAGTAGATGTTAAAACCACAGTTGTATGAAATTATCAAGCATTATAAGAAGAGGTATATAACCTACAAATTCGACACATTATTATAAGACCATGGACACACTGTTTACCGCCATATCATCCAGATTTAAATACCATCGAGTTAATACGGGCGACAATGAAAAACAATGTCGCTGCAAAAAATACTGTCTTCAAATTAGAAGATGCGCGGAAGTTAGCGGAATATGAATTTAATCAAATAAACCCAAAGACTGGAAAATGCGTTGTCATCACATGATTTAGATCGAGGACAAATATTTAGAAAATGAAGTGTTCGCAGACAATATAAGTGAAGATGAACCATTAATTATTTCTTTAGGTGGCAGCGACAGTGATACTAGCGATTCTGAAATTGATTATTAAGACCTCTTCATTATTATTGATTATTCTGCAATAAATCACATTACATTTTTTATATTCTGAATTACCTTTCGTGCTAATAATTTTCTTAATACACGTTGAATATTATTTACTGAATTTTTATTACTTATTTAATATTTATTCCCAAGAGTAAGAAAAGAAGTCCACGCCACTGTTGCGCCAACGCGTCGCGCCTCAACCGCTCGCCAACGTAAATCTGTTGAACTGTACATTGGGACCAATTACAGGATAAGGTGGTCAAAATTATAGAACTTACACTGGCAAGGAAGCATCAGACATTTATGGGAAAAATGGGAAAATTAATTCGTTAAAAGAGGGTTGTTGGTTTCCAGTGGTTTGAAAAAATTATATCGGCACATAAATTTAAAACTTGGGGCTCTTTTTAAGTGTAAAAAGATAATAACTGAAAAAAATGTTTAAAAATGCGGTGTGAATGAAATTATAATCAAAAAATTTGTAACTTGGAAATCTTTATTGAGTTTCCATAAATGTGAAACAATTCTTATCTAAAATAAAAGGTGTTTACAGAACAAACAAAAATTTTGAGTTCTACAAGGAATAGGGATATTAAATTGAAATTATTTACTGCATTCAAGCATGCCAAATAAAATAGTAGGTAGGTACATAATATTGTGAATCAGTTTCCCAAGCTTGCAATATCGATTCAGTGACGGGAATTTCAAACTAATGAAAATGATCCACAGTTAAGAAAATTAATTAAATAGGTAAGTAAATATGCATCAAAATCCAAGTGTTTTTATTAACACTGATCACCAAAACCAAACTTTTGTTTGTAAAAAAGAACTTAATAAATGAGTGCGCCAAATTGGAAGCAGTTTACAATGTTTATTACTTTAGGTTTCATCCACCACAAAACTAAATTCCACGACAAAAAAATTGTGTATTTAAAATAGGCAAATATTAGCATCAGCAACTTTTTTTTACACATGGACTTTACTTTCATTAAAGAAGTAGAACGTTACTAATTTTATAACTAAACACAAAGTTTGGGGATATTTCTACGACACTAAAAACACAGCAGCTGCATTAACTTGGTGGTTTCTAAATTACAGGTAAAAATTATCGAAAATTTGCGATATTTAACTGGTGTGTAACGTAATTCTTAAAAATAGAGTGAAATAATTCGTACATGCAATCTTAAACTTCACACGCACTTTGCGGCAAAATCACTAATGCAAGTAAGGCGCAAGACCTCGCACTTTAGGTATCGGTACTTGCTAGTTTTACACGATTACATCCTTATGAGTTATATCATCGTAAAAACTGGATTTTTCTTTGACATAAGACCATTTAATATCTTCCAGAATTCTTAAAACCAAATTTTGGTCGTGTCCTCCGGCGATTGGCCTTGCTGGGGAAAAGCAGTGGTATCTAAGTGTTGCAGCGTTAAAACAGCTATTATGAATTAGGAATATCAAAATTTCATAACTCTCATCTGTGACAGCTGGACTTGCGTAGAACGAATAGTAAATTGAACATTGAACAACTTTTATAAAAAAATTACCTATCACATCGTTTTTTTACCAATGCTATAAACACAGTAGCAACATCCATGGTTTGTTTCCACAAAAAAACCGCCGGTAGTATCGTTTCGGTGACATTTTTACGAAGGCACCATTTTTTAAAAGTCTCGTATGATTGTTCATACCTTTCTCTTGATTTGCTCAGTAATAAAGTCAAATTTGCGATATCTACGACTTCTTCTACATTGAATAAAACATTGAATCATTTAAAAACTATAAAAGGAAACCACGGTGTTTTTATAGTTATTTATGAAGTTAGTGTTAAAAGTGTCATTTTACTTTGTGAGAAGGGAAGTTGGATCACGAGCGCAGCGAGTGATCTAACCCTTCGAACAAAATAACACTTTTAACACGTACCTACATCATACAATTTTTGACATTGGAAATGTTAATGTTCGTAAATGGGGTCAGAGTTACGATTTTTGTCCAAGGCCGCCGACACGAAAGTGTCGAGATCAGATGACGTATACTGAGATAAAGCAGCGCTCGAGTGGTGAGAGCCGGGAGCCTACTATAGTGTGAAGTGTGCACAGTATATGAGTATGCCCAAAGAACATGACTTTCATACGAGCGTGAAAACACGCGAGTTTATAGGAAATAGAATTATAGGTATGTTTACTAGGTACTTCTTTGTAGTAGGTAAGTATGTTTTGTGGTTATATTAAAAAGTTAATTATGTTTTATGTATAGCGTTATATTTTCCAATGCCCCTATGGTTGCAAGGATTGCGAAATTGAATTTTTTTCTACAAACACTATTAAACAAGGCACTAAAGAGATCAAATATTTTATTAAATTCAAAATTTAAATAAAAAAAATAAATCAAAATTTAGTGATTTGCGGTCAATTCTTTGTTGTTAGTTACCTACATAGCAACCATTTGGCCGTGTTCGGTATAAAAAAAGTCGTTTTCAATAAAATTTCAACAACCGTTCTTCCGTGAATTTGAAGATTTTTGATGGGTAATCTAGAAGAATACGACTTGAGTGTGGAAATAAATGAAGCAGCTAGTAGAGCTACCTTCGATTTGTTGCCGAAAAAGTCCAAGGAACAGTATAAAATTGCCTTGCATTTTTTAAATCTCCCTTCCCATAAAAAATAAAATGGCACTTTTAACACTAATTAACGTCATAATTAACATCATAAATAACTATTATTTTATAAGGAGCTAAAGTGATACTTTTTGTGGCGAATCTGTAGATATTTGACGGACGAACAGAGTCCGGCAACTACAGATGAGCCACAAAAAGCACTTTAGCTCCCCATAAAATATGCTATTTTTTTGGCAAACATCGATACACTTATGTATATAAATTCCAATAAACCATATGATTATTTTGCTTGCAAAAAGAGTAAAAAATATCAATAGTGAGATTTATTATTTGTTGCAAGTATACATTGCTTTGGATTAGCGCCAGCAAACAACTCTTTACCGACTTGTCAGTAAAAAAACTTTTTTCTGACTCCTGGTTGCTAACCACATAAAAAGTGACAGTTTAGTTTAGTTAAGTTTTTGACGTTTGCCGAAAAACATTCATTTAAATTTATGGTGAATGGTCAGGTAGGAAATTCTACAATTTCCTGTAGGTATATCTAAAAGTTTCCATATTACCTACCTACCTATTTATTTTTATTTAGTCGATTTCTGTAAGCATACATATTTTTGTATTGGTTATTAAACAATTACGAGTTACTTATAGTTATAGCTTTGCAGGTACCTACCTACCTAACCATAATCTATATCTATAAAACACAAAAAATGTTTCTATAGTATTTTTCAGATTTGTTGGCGTTTGCGCTGTCATATCCGATTATACAAGCAACCGCCAGCAGTTCAGTAGTTTCCAAAATTTTGCTGTTGCTAGGAACCGCGACAAGCGTGTGAGCCGCGACTCTGGACACGGCACACGGCAATGAGCATTTTGAGTTTGACGTTTTCCCTCAAGAAATGTATTCTTTTACCCACAACATTAGCCCGTTTACACAATAGACACCGGTTATTTTCTAGTTTGTACTTAAATCTGCTATTGGTTATAAACGCCACAAACTTGTGTCAGAAATATCCGCACTATTTGTTTTGTTTTTAATTTGTTATTTAAAATGTTTAATGTAATGTGTTATTTCTTTTCTTTCATGGAATAAATAGCATCAGTTACATCTTCACTTTTTAATTTTGATTTGCTCTACCTTTTTCCGGGCGCTGCAGCAGACAAACCTCGTTATTCCTGTCCAACTATGCGCGACACGCAGGGTAGACTTATTTTTGATGCATCGGCCAATCGCTCCTGGTCACAAGTTAAAGGCAATAGGGGACCATTATTTTCCTTCTCTCGAGTAAAGTATTCAAAAATATTTCGTAAAACTTCTCGACTCTGTTTGGTAAAACATTTCCAGGCATCTTTACACCTGACACTCAAACTGACAGTTATACTTGAAAGGCAATAATTTTTAATAAATTGCTTGGTGACCACTGGATATTGCAAAATAAGCATATTAGTACTGAAACCATTTTGTTTCACACAACCATAGTAAGACAGAGTGAGATCAAATACAGAAACGTGAGAATATTCTCAAGTCATCTTACGGCAGCAATTAAAATTCAACAAATCCATTTTACAAAAGGGAGAAAGACATATGAACGTAATGCGCAGATTACTGCACACACACGCCAAGATATCTGAAAAGAACTATATGTCCGTTATAGACTCCGAAACGGCTGAACCGATGTTGATGAAATTTTCAGGGAATCTTCAGATTAGCCCAGCGGGTGATCCTGTGAAGTTTGGTAGCGATCGGATCAACAGATTTTTTTTTCTTGGTTTTGTGAGAAGCCGGGGCTTGATATGACACATATCAACTGTCAGATTTGACAAATAAAATTCAGACCGTCAGAAAGTATTAAATAAATTTTATTTGTCAAATCTGACAGTTGATAAGTGTCATATCAAGCCCCCGCCTCGCACAAAACAAAAAAAATCTGTTGATCCGATCGCTACCAAACTTCACAGGAACACTCGCGGGGCTAATCTGAAGATTAACTTACAGTAGGTGCCGCGCGTGTCGTACCGGGACCGGGCAGCAAATAATTTATAAAGTGAAAATTGACAGCAAACGTCAAACGGCATATGCCATTCGCAGTTTATCAAGTTTCAAACGATTTTACTACAATTATTTCTTCAGAGGCAGCATCGCGCCGGGTACCAGCTAGTTTATAATAAGTTAGGTATGATGCTTAGTCACATTTATTTTGACAGTTTACAATGAAATTTGTGTTCCATGAGAAAGGTATTCACTTAAAATATCAGAAATCGTAACATGACTTTTTACATAGGTAAATTATGCATTTTCGTCGAGGAGACTGCAACGTTCGGTCAGACGAGGAACTTTTGCAAAAAACTTTATTTTTTTGTAACTAATTCTGCATTGTTCTATAATAAAATAATAAATAGATCTACATCAACAACAACAACAATTTATTATTGTATTTATATATACCAGCCCACAGATTGAAGTCTGGTGCAACTGTAACCCATGCATACCTATAAACACCTGGAAGAGGAGTAACTCCGTGTCACTACGATTGTAGAAACCGAGCAAATGTACAGGACCAAATAATAAGTACTTCTCTACTATTGGTTAAGATTTTTTCCAAACAAGTTATCCGATTTGCCGTCTAGTCTGCTGAACACACCTACCAGTTCCCTTACCTTTGATTGTCAGCGGACTAACAACCTACGTTCGGTCTTTGTCTGAACAGAGGAGGCTGGAATAAATTTTCATTCATTGCCGCTGCAGGCGCACTGAAAGTATTTTACCCAAGCTGCGAGGAGAACCAGCATCTGCCTTCATAAAAGTAGCAGTTATGCAGCCATGTCGGTCGCCTAACTCAAACATTTTTGATTGGTTCAATTCAATACGGGTATGTATACACACAGAAAATAATTTGAAATTTTCGTGTTATTGTAGTCTTAAATCTGCGATGGTTTAGGTAGCGGTTAAAGTCAAGTGTCTAGCGGCGCGCTAGACCGCTAAGTCTGAGTGCTTCATTCATAGTGGGACCGTCTAGCGTCGCAAATGTTAGAGAATGCCACAACAGGAATGTAGTTATTATAAATCGGCGCAGGTGTTTTATGAATAATTATTTAACAAGCTATCGCGTATGCGGAAATATCCCAAACGCACAAGGGTTTCAGTTACACACTTATGTACCAAGACATGAGCGCTCTACATAATAAGAGATTGTAAATGCAAGAGTGAGAAAGAATTAATTACCTACGTATGCAAATCCTATTATTTATTGGCTTGTAACTTGTGGCAAACAAGTGAGCATAATCATAATGTGGTAGAAAATAACCGAATGAATTAGAATAAATGATTTCGCGAAACAAAAACAGTTAATATGGAAAAATTCTCAATTCCATCAAGGATGGGAAAATCAGGCAAGCTTCACACAATCACCCACATAATAAAATAATATTTTTCTCATTGAATTGCTAATTTTTCCGCGGAGACCGTGCTGTCTATTCAAGAAAACGAAAGTGCTTCTGTAAACTGTAAGCGACTTATTAATTCACCTGCCGTAGAGAGGCAGACCAAGAACGGTCTACCTGCCACCACGTGTTGATGAAGGTGGGGGTCTAAGGTAGAGGCGAACCTCTTGAGGGTCAATGCTAGTTCAGTGCCACTCCAGCAAGGCTGCGGTAACTGGATCAACATTGAGAACGTTATCGGTTTGTTTGTAAATACGCGCGCGAATAACTATATTCAAACCTCACCCACCCCTACTTATATTATCGAAAACCCTTATTGGGATAATGTCTGCCTTTTAAGAACTGTCATTTGCTTCGAACTTTCGTGTTTTGTGACAATTAAAATATAATAATAAAAGACAATAAATAAAAATTTCCTTCATTGTAAAATTACAGAATATTATGCTACTTTATTAGGTGAAAAGCGAACTTAGACTGTCATAATGGAAACTTGCGTGTTGATCCCTCAAGAGTTTAGTTTGTGTGTTAGGGGTTCCCCGATAGGTTCCAGGAGAACTGAGCCTGAAGTGTCGGTATGGACTAATAGTCTCATAGTGCAAGGAGCGTTGTGTTATCCTTTTCAAGGGACTATCCGTTTAGATAAGTTGGAGGTTTATGGGCAGCTTGACGACGACGATGTGAGTACATTAATTTGATTTTAATCCGGTCATTAATACGTAGGTACCTTCCATAAATGCTCACTGAAATAAGGAAATTTAATAATTTTATACACAACTAAGAAAGTTCGTCGCTTGATCGAGCGTTGGGGTCTCCGGTTAAAATATGTATTTCAGTCAGTTTTGTTCACTTTGAAGAGTACTAGGCGTAAGTGTATTCTTCAGAAAGTATAGTAGAGCGAGAATTGTAACAAATAACACTGAATGTATGGAAGAAAAGAACAAAATTAATAAATAAAAAAAATGGTAAAAGGTGTTGACACATAAAACTTGTTAAATCCGAAATATTTTGTGTGTTGTAAATGCACATTTAGTTTTAGTTGATGAGAAATTTCACAGATTGCGCACAATGTCATTTCTTGCTCAAAATATAAATAATTATTCTGAAAAGTCTGAGCTACAATTTCTTCATATGGAAAATATTTTTTAAAAGATCGCTAAAATGGAGTGACCACGAAAATCCTTTTTGTATCTACACCGTGTGACAAACTTCCATGTGTATATGGGGAAATAACATGGGCAATTACATTAAAAGCAAAAATTACACTAATAATTTTCAAATTAAAACACCGATATTCATCAGATTACCTATGACAATTTAATTTATTCTAATCAAAGACTCCCTTGATTCTAATTTCTAATTCGTCTGAACTGTCAACATTATTTATCGACAATTTAAAATTTGGGTTTCAAAATGAACAAAAATATTTATTCAGTTGAAGAAAAGGTTTTCACTGTGAAAACATTTTACGGCGGCAATAGTCTGCGGGTAGTCCGTGACTTATTTTCTGTAAAATTCAATAACAGTCTTATTCCTTCGGTAACAACAATAAAAAAATTTTACCCTCAAAAAATCAATATTTGGCCAGGCATTTTTAATAATCGCATTATAGGACCATTTGAAATACAGGGAAATTAAAATTCAGAAGCTTATTTAGATCTTTTAATTAACCATATTGGCCCTGCATTAGAAGAAGTTGCACATGCGAATCGGGAGGTCTGGTTTCAACATGACGGATGCCCAGCACATTTTGGAGCACAAGTGAGGGAATTATTAAATGAAATATTTCCAGAGAGTTGGATTGGTCGAGGTGGTGTTATAAACTGGCCAGCTCTCCCGATTTGGCACCGTGTGACTTTTTCTCGTGGGGTCATTTAAAAAATAAGATTTATAAAACTCGTCACCCAAATATTGATTCTTTAAGGAATGTGAGAAATTCTTTCTATAATAGGCTGGGATACTGTCTGATACAGAATGGGGGTTTATTTGAATATTTGTTATAGTTATTTTTCTTTTTTTATGTTACTGTAATTTCATTGTATATTAATAAGTTTTTGTCCTTACCTAGATATGAAATAAATAACAGATTACAAAATTCATTAGAGCAAAATAAACAAATGTTGTAACTTGTTAAATTTTCCATAATTGCAGTAAAATTAAAGTAATTTAATTTTTATTATTTCATTTTACTGCTTTAACATTTTCCCAAAATCTTTTTAATAGGTTAGACGACACCTACAATTTACCCTAAACTATGGACCAGCATTCACCAACGAAACATCCACACCAGTAATCAATTAATTGTCAACTATAGGTAATGACAATAATAATGTGAATGAGAATTATCTAAATAAAAAAACAAGTTTATGTATTAGTAAAAATTAACTTCTTTCGATGAAAGATTCCCAGCCTTCAAATGTCTTACTAAATTATTTGTTGTTATACCGAAGGAATAGGACCGTTATTGAATTTTACAGAAAATAAGGCACGGACTACGCGCAAACTATTGCCGCCGTAAAATATTTTCACAATGAAAACCTTTTCTTGAACTGAATAAATATTTTTGTTCATTTTTAAATGTTGACAGTTCAGAAAATCCATAAAAATCAAAGACGTCCGTGATTAGAATAAATTAAGTTGTCATGGATAATCTGATAAATTTCTGTGTTTTAGTTAGAAAATTATTAATGTAATTTTTGCTTTTAATGCTTTAATAAATTGGAAAGTTGTAGAGTTTTTGATATCCTCATACGCAGAAAAAAATAATCTTTCGATTGCTACCTTTACCACCACTGTAACTACACATGGGGAGCAGGAATCCCCAAAAATGTAATTGCCCATGTTATTTCCCCATGTACACATGGAAGTTTGTCACACGGTATGTATTTGTGGCAAGATTATTGCCAAAATTTACGGCCTAGCCTACTGAGTGCCTTCTTGATACCTACTTCTTCAGTAACTTAGAAATTACATATTTTGTAACCTCAATAATTCTTGCAACACCGCGATGATTTTCCTGTCATCATACAGAGTATTAATAATTTTGAACAGTTGTTCGTTAACCCAAAAATATTTGTTTCTACCGAAACTGCTACACAAATAAATAAATTAAAAATTTTTAGACACTTGAACAGTTTAGTCACTTGACCAAGCATTGGGGTCTCCAGATAAAAATATGCGTTAAGGTACCTAGATGCGATCAATATATTGTCAATACGTCAATAATATTGATGAACCTTTTATGCATACCTAAGTATTGATGGATTGAGAATATTTTGACTGACGTTTGACGTTTGACGTTTCTTTCTGAATCAAATTGGCCAACTTGGAAAATATCCTATTTATAACAGAATTTTGTTCCAATATTAATAACTGAAAAATCTTGTCAATTCATGTTGATGGATGTGTATAAGCATTTTTTTTTATTGTCAATAAATAATAATAATATTGACAACATATTGATCCTTTATGGGTTCCTTTATGATTACTTTTCTTTGCTTTATAGAATATCGTACGTTAAGCACCTACAAAAGCGCGCGTGAATATAAAATTTGATATGGAAGAAATCAAAGCGAAAAGTATAAACAACATAAAATTTGTATCTAACAACAATTAACAATTTTGAGATATTTTGTGCACTTAGGTATATGAACATAAGTATTTATTTTAAATGACTGTACCTTCAGTTGATGAAAAAGTCCACAGGTGGCGCGTAAGTCATCTGGCTCATATACAGAAATTTATATAGTTCAATGTGTGTTCCAAAGATTTTGCTGATTGTTACATAATTTTTTGATAAAGTTGATATAAAGTGCTTGCGACAGGTATTTATCAGTCACCACTATCGCATATTCAGTGAGCAGAACATATCTGCCATCTTACGGTTGAAGTGATACGAAAGCATTATTGTTTTGTATCCCTGTAATTGACTTAAATATCCTTCATGAATCAACGAAACCTATTATTATAACACCTCAAAGTATCATGCAGGCATAAATAAGAAAAATTGTAAATTTATCGCTGTAATAGATCCTTGATGCTAAAACGAATGATTTATCTATTGTTGATGGCATTTGCGTTTACGATAATGGTTGTTATGGTATAACAGTTGTTTTTAATGTCACAAAAAAAAGCCAAATTACCTACCTTTAAGTTTCGGGTTTTTACCATCCACTTTTGATTAGTTACCTGATAAAAGAAACTATAAACCGCAAATAAAACAGTAAATACCCTAAGTCTCATGAATGTGTAGTAATTCGAGGATCCCATTCACACCATGAAGAACAATGTCTTACAAATGCTTTATGCACAAGCACAAACAATCTAAAAAACATGGATAGGTGCCTGTATTACAAGCCAACAGCAGACAAACGTTAAGGATGAACCTATGAAAATTAAGTAAGAGTTACGCGCTTGAACTACTGTTGAAGTCTCCGACGGACTTTGTGCGCCGGTTTATAAAACTGCAAATTTGTGCATCTGTTTGTTGTATCTAATTCATTCCAACAAAAGTAATAAAATGCCACTTTTTAAAACTTATTTATAAACGCCATAGATGAAAAAATGAAATCTTTTGTATGGCTTTTAAAATAGGTATTATACCCGATTAAACGAAACTTTTTAAAGAACAAAAGAACCTGTTTTATGTTTTTCTAGCGTCATAGCGGTGCAAAAGACAATAAATTTACTGTAACGAAGGCCAGAGATTACCGAAAAATGCTTTTTATGGTGTGCGTATTCTATCAAATAAAACACTTTAAAATAACAGCGATATAAAACCTCACTTGCATAATTATTGTATTCTTTTTCCGATTAATTTTTACTGATAATTCTGTTATTTGTTGCTATTAATAGCACTTTAAATAGCCCACAACTTTTTTGTTTTATGTAAAATTAAAGCGTGTCAGTATTTTTATGTCTTAGGGTCTTAGGCGAAATACTGTTAAGGACGTAGAGGCAGAATGGAATTGCATTAAAAATTGATTGATTTATTCTAGCTTTACGAGTAATTATAGAAAAAACAATAAAAAAGGGAAAGAGCGCGGATATAGGATTCCTAGATTTAGAAAACCGTAAAATTGGCGATAATGTACAAAGTGTTCACGAAGGTAGGGATGAAATATAGGGACAGAAGATTAATACATAATCTCTACAAAGAGCAAACGGCAGTTATAGAATTTGAGCAGGGACGAAGAGAAGTAGATGTCGGGAAGGGAGTGAGACAGGGATGTGCGTTGTTATCTCTAGTTTTCAATTTATATATCAAAGATGAGATTAATATTGTCAAGGACAGTACAGCCTCAGGGATTAATGTATAGGGTGAAACTATTAACATGCTCGGATCTGACATTGTTGATAAAAGAATCAATTGCATTTTTTATGTTTGGGTTTTGTGGTCTCTTTCGTGAACTAGTTATGACGAATACCATTCGAGTCTAGATTTGTCGATTGTACCCAATTTTGCTCGTTGCATTGTTGAAAAGGTACTCGACTGACGCCTCTTAATTTTTATGCAATGTCACTTGCTAGGCAACCTCCCGTTACCATTGAATAATTTTGCCCGCAATATATAAACTATGAAAAATAGTAATCGATTTTTTGCTGCTACTAAGGTGAGTACGTCAAAAAACCTTTGTATCAAACTTATATTTTATTTATTGACAGGTGTAAATTTTCTGGTAACACTGGGGGAATTCCTAAATCCCCGGCGCCTGTTTTTTCACCGGAAATAACATTCTCAGCACTGATGGTATTTAGCAGGAAAATATTTTTTACCAAATAACAAAATTCTAGTTTGATTTTGTGCAACTACTTCCAGATAACTATGGCAGTCAAGTTTATTTGAACGTCCTTGTATAACGTAAAACTTAAAGTGTTTATTACCAGTATTGCCATAAGATAGCAGTAAATGTAAAGCAATGTACCAAGAGGTTATGCTTTCACCATATACAATATACATACAGAACGAAGGAGAGTTAAAAAGCTGGAAAATCGGCCACACCTTAAATTGCACGGCAGTTTTGCTCTGGTATACCGTAGAAAGCATTATCATCGTAGTTTAAAAGTAGCCAACGGTCAATCGAAGTCCTACAGTGTGGTAGTTTAGTTTTACATAGTTGACCTCCATTCATTGTGTATTCACAACCTATAAAACAAGATTAATGCCCATACTTATAATTATTAAGTTAGATAGGTATATGAAAAACGCTATAAAGTTACTGCTGTATTGATTTAGATAATTATTGTACCGTAACGTTATTCTAATACTGGTTAATACTAATTTATGCATTTTATTTGTAATATCTTGTTATTGTTTACGTACCTAATACCTATAGAAGTCAAAGTAGTGGGTGACGTTCCTGTAATTAAAATTAACTTTTAAGAAATATTTGCTGATTTACCTATAAGAGCAATCAGTTTTTAAAGAAGCAATATAAAGAATACTTAAACTATTTCATCTGCAAACAATAATACAAGGACTAGTAACAAAATAAATGCTTACTGCCACTTTAGGATGCAGGAGAGCCACAAGCAAAAGTTAAATAAAACACTGTGGTTAACCCTATTAATGTTTTTGTAGTTTTCGGTATAAGTAGATAAATAATTTGCGGAATTACCGATTTGTTCTAATCCAACTTCAAAATGAAATAAATTTGTATTTTATGGTCCATCTCTAAAGCGTAGCTACCTATTTAGACAGTGTAGGCGGTTGGTTCCAGGTAAAATTTTATCGTCTTAAATTAATTTCCAGAAACATATACCGTGTGACAAACTTCCATGTGTACATGAGAAATAACATGGGCAATTACATTTTTGGGGACTCCTGCTCCCCATGTGTAGTTACAGTGGTGGTAAAGGTAGCAACCGAAAGATTATTTTTTTTCTGCGTATGAGGATATCAAAAACTCTACAACTTTCCAATTTATTAAAGCATTAAAAGCAAAAGATAATTTTTACTAATATATAAACTTGTTTTTTTATTTAGATAATTCTCATTCACATTATTATTGTCATTACCTATAGTTGACAATTAATTGATTACTGGTGTGGATGTTTCGTTGGTGAATGCTGGTCCATAGTTTAGGGTAAATTGTAGGTGTCGTCTAACTTATTAAAAAGTTTTTGGGAAAATGTTAAAGCAGTAAAATTAAATAATAAAAATTAAATTACTTTAATTTTACTGCAATTATGGAAAATTTAACAAGCGGCAACATTTGTTTATTTTGCTCTAATGAATTTTGTAATCTGGCAATTTAATACTTATTTATTTCATATCTAGGTAACGACAAAAACTTATTAATATACAATGAAATTAAAGTAACATAAAAAAAGAAAAATAACTATAACTAATATTCAAATAAACCCCCATTCTGTATCAGACAGTATCCCAGCCTATTATAGAAAGAATTTCTCATATTCGCAAGTTGCCGATCGTTTATTAAGTTGCATTCCGCAAAAATAGCATTTCTTAAAGAATCAATATTTGGGTGACGAGTTTTATAAATCTTATTTTTTAAATGACCCCACAAGAAAAAGTCACACGGTGCCAAATCGGGAGATCTAGCTGTCCAGTTTATAGCACCACCTCGACCAATCCAGCTCTCTGGAAATATTTCATTTAATAATTCCCTCACTTGTGCTCCAAAATGTGCTGAGCATCCGTCATGCTGAAACCAGACCTCCCGATTCGCATGTGCAACTTCTTCTAATGCAGGGCCAATATGGTTAATTAAAAGATATAAATAAGCTTCTGAATTTAAATTTCCCTGTATTTCAAATGGTCCTATAATGCGATTATTAAAAATGCTTGCCCAAATATTGATTTTTTCAGGGTATTGCGTTGTAGTGGCTAGATTTATTCTGGGATTTTCCTGGGCCCAATGCCTAACGTTTTGTGAATTTGGCTCTTGATTTAAAGTGAAGGTATACTCATCGGTAAAACAAATTGATGAGAGGAAGCTGCCATCCCGATTAGCCCATTCTTGCATTTCTTCACAGAAAGTTTGCCTTGATTCTTCGTCAAAAGGAAGTAACTATTGGTGACATTGGAATTGAAAGGGATGATATTTGTTTTTTATTTAATATGCTACGGACAGTTTCTCTTGAAGCATTACATTCTAGGGCAATAGACCTTAAACTAGATGTTGGACTAGCAGTTATCAGGCCTATTACCATTTCCTCTACCTCAACATTTAGATTTCTCGGAACGACTAAAAAAATAAATGATAAGATTAATTTTAGTTTTGTTTCACTCCACGTTATCACTTGTTAAATTTCTCATAATCCCAGTAAAATTTAAGTTAGCGAACAATAAGGAATTAGCAACTTAGGTAATAATAATAAGCGAATCAGAATTATCTAAATAAAAACCAAGTAAATTTATTAGTAAAAATTACCTTCTTTCAATGAAAAGATTCCCAGTATCTTCAAATTTCTTAACTAAATTTTTTATTGTTGTTACCGAAGGAATAGGACTGTTATTGAATTTTACAGAAAAAAGTCACGGACTACCCGCAGACTATCGCCGCCGTAAATGTTTTCAGTCTTTGATTAGAATAAATTAAATTGTCATAGGTAATCTGATGAATATCCGTGTTTTAATTTGAAAATTATTAGTGTAATTTTTGCTTTTAATGCTTTAATAAATTGGAAAATTGCAGAGTTTTTGATATCCTCATACGCAGAAAAAAAATAGTCTTTCGATTGCTACCTTTACCACCACTGTAACTACACATGGGGAGCAGGAATCCCCAAAAATGTAATTGCCCATGTTATTTCCCCATGTACACATGGAAGTTTGTCACACGGTATATATAAACAGGTATAAACTGTGGGCACAAAGGAATGGGAAAATCTGGGAACCTTAAAAACGATGTTAGTCAATTCAGAAGTTAAAAACACTTCGCTTTTTTCATTTTCTCTCAAAAACTACAATAAGAAATTTACAGGGCCCTTGAAATGAACTATTTGAATAACGTTTATGAAATATGATTCCACGGTTCCATTTGACATTTCTGCGAACACGCTGGTTGACTGATTCACTCACATGATTTCAGGATTCATTATTATTTTGCAACTGTCTAATCAGCGTAACACGAGCGCTTTTTGGTAGTCGTCATTTTATTGCGTTTTTAGTACCTGAGTTTTAGATCACAGCGACACTTTATCAATAAACTTTCTACATATTTATTACTAGATGCGTATAGTATGTATATTCGTATTCGTATTCGTGTTTGCGCTTTGCTCACGTGTTACATATTTTTTGTATACGTTCCCCAAACACAAAATTACCAAAATAACAATAGAATAAAGTACCCTGGCATATTTTTTTTAATAATATGGCAGACAAATTATCATATACAGATGGTCCAGTCCTGTACTATATACATTGTAAAGAATAATGTTATATGAAGGTTTCCCTATTTTTTTATTCTATATAAAACGGTTTCACTTATAGGGGCAGTCCCATTTCTTCTACATTTCTATGTACCGGGTGTCTAAATAAGAAACGTCGTCAGCCATATCTTAGGAACTGAAACCGTTCATAGCACAACTATGCGAAAGAAAAAAAATAATAACTAAGGTGGCCAAGAGAAATCGCTGGAAATGATTTTGAAGTTTCTAAGTTTGCTGCTAGAGGGAGTAATAGTGACAGTAAACAAAAAACAGGGTTTTCTATAAAATACTCTAAAAACTAGTTTATTTTAGCTTAACAAATTGGAGCGAGGGCTGGTAGTGGAGATGCTTGTAATAACAAAAAGAAAAATACAACAGCAACTACTAATGCCTTCCTAAAATTTAAAATTTTTCGCCATCATCTTTTATGCAACGACGAAATCTCTGTCTGGCAATCTGAGTAAAAACCCTTTTGTTGTCGCCTTTCTGTTTACCTTGCCGCATACACTCTTGAGGCAACGATCGCATTTTACAAATATTAAAAATAAATTGCAACCATCTGGTATGCTTCAGTATTTGATACCTATGGGCATTTAGAAAATAATTCGCTGGGACGAATAAAATGAGATGAAAAAGTCAAAGAGTTGACACTGTGGAGAGTCTTATGTATGTTAGAAGTGTAGGGCAAAGCACCGTACTGATGAGTATCAAAAAGACGAAACCAGTGGTCTACGGTTTTCCATGCACATTCGAAACATGCAATATTGAAAAACTTCTAACGTACATAAGACTACTGCTGGTAGAGCAGGAAAGTACGTAGAGATCTAAGGATGTTCCAAGCCCAACGATATGTTTGGGGTAGCATCCCGTATAACGTTTATTGTCAGTGTCAAAAATGTAAATTTAAGGCACTAACATCATAAATAACTATTATATCCGGTGCCACTACATATAACAAACATGACTTAATTTATTAAAAGTATCTGATTAATGGAAGAGAGCCCTTTTCAGCGAGACTAAGTTTACTAAATTTTATCGAAACAAACTGAACTTACAGGCATCTCCACAACCAGATGCCCCCTTCAACCTCAGCATTATATAAAATTTATTCAAGACTGCAATATTAATATTTTTGATCGACCTTATCTGGGTATATTTTAGAGGAAACCCTGTCTTTTGTTCACTATGACCAGGGTAATAGATAGACAGGTATCCCCACGGAGCGCTCGCTCATGGAACCTTTTCGTTGCCACTCGGATTAGAGTGAAATATCAGAACTAAATAAACAAAATATCCATGGAATCTTGACAACTGCCAACTGCTAATCTTGTAATGAACTGTGTAGTCAAGTCTATGTGTTCTGTCTTGACAACTGCCAACTGTTATTATTAATTGTAATAAACTGAAAAAGAGAAATAAGTCAATAAATAATGTCATAATGGCAAAAAATGAAATAAGTCAAGGATTAAGATGTTGGAGACTGTGGCTGAATAATTAATTCAAGAATCAATCATAATAATAACAATGATAATAGTAATATTGATGATGATGATGATGAAAACGATTATAATGTCAAAATTAAAAATAAAACAAAAAGGAAGAAAGTAAGTAAATCCCATATTGCCAAATAACCTCGAAGGTCCATGGTTTATATGGGCAGCAAATAAACTGCAATTGATTCTTGAATTAATGTCATAATGGCAATAATAGAACCTGTCCCATAGACACATGAGAATCATTTACAAAAGTTTAAATAAACTAGATTGTATTAAATCGACTTGGTCATTAAGTAAGTTACAATTTTTATAATTTTTATGTTTATAAATTTCTATAGACTCTAATATATCTAATTGATAACTCTTTACAAAATTAAACAATAATTTAGTATTCTCCGGAGGAGGGAATTGATGATTGTTATCAAAGAAATGATTAGCAAAACTTGAATGATCATTTTTTAAACGAAATGATCTTAAATGTTCATTATACCTAATACGTATAGATCTGCCAGTTTGTCCGATATATATGCTGTTACAGTCTAAGCAATTTAGTTGATAAACACCTGTGTGGTCAAGTTTATGTGTTTTGTCTTTACTGTTAAATAAAATATGTGATAATATATTTGATGGTTTAAATGTGACTTGTATGTTGTTTTTTCTTAAAATACTGGCAATTTTTTCAGAAATATTTCCAAAATAAGTAATTGTGCTAAATTTGGTAACTTTATCATTAGATATAATTTAGGATATATGTTGTTACAAGCAATTTTAATTTTTTTATTGTTAATGATTCTATTGATGATTTCAATCTTAAATCCGTTATTTATTGCAATTGTTCTAATTATGTTTAGTTCTTTATTCAATTTATCCAAAGATAGCGGTACTGTAAAGGCCCTGTGTATCATAGAATTATAAGCAGAAATTTTTTGACAAAAGGGATGAAATGAATTTGCTGAAAGAGTAATATCTGTATATGTTGGTTTCCTAAAAATATCGAAATTTATTTTATTGTTCTCATTTATTAAAGTTAAATCTAAGAAATTAATTTTGTGTTCAGTTTCTATTTCTTTCGTAAATTTAATTTTTGGATGAATACTGTTCAAGAAATTTTGAAATTTGTCTAATTGTCTTGTTGTTCCTTTAAAACAAGCAATAATATCATCTACATATCTATACCAAAATAGAATATGTTGTTTGCCTAATTCTGAATTCATAATTTTATCTTCAATATCTGACATGAAAATATCTGCTAATAAAGGACTAATTGGTGAACCCATAGCAAGACCTAAGTTTTGAGTATAATATTTATTATTGAACTGGAGATAACTTTGTTTAATGCAAAGTTGGAAAGCAGTAATAATATCATTTTTTATAACAATATTAGTATGAGTTTTATCTAAAATATTTTCAATTAATTTTAAGCATTCATTAGGAGGAATATTAGGGAACATATTTGTAACATCAAAAGAAACCAAAAAAGACCCTGTTGGAATATTTTTATATTTGATATTGTTAATTAATTCTAAAGAATTTTTTAAACTAAATTTGGATTTAAAATTTGTTGTATTTTTGAATGTATTATTAATGTTTTTAGCTAAATTTCTTGTGGGAGCATTAATATATGATACTACTGGTCTTATAGGTGCATTAATTTTATGGTTTTTGATAAGTCCGTATAATTTAGGGGCACAAGCATTCATATAACAATGCTATTAAATCCTCTCGCTCGCACACTGACTACGACTTGAGTCCGCCACCGCATGCAGCTCAGGATAACTCGTGAGGATACCTGTGTCTTCTATTACCCTGACTATGACCATTACGACCTCTAGTGGATAACTTAGAAACATGAAAATAATTTCCACTGATTTCTCTTGGTCACTTCTGTTACCATCGTTTCCTAATTTACGCTGCAGTTTTTTTTTGGATTTCATTATTCTACCTGCCATGTTTATACTTAACACTTAAAACTCCATGAATCTCAAATATGTATTTTGCTTTTAATTTATGCTAGTAAAGAGATATAAATGGCTTATACTTAGTGTTAAAAGGTTCATGGCTAATAATTTTGTAGAATAACTCCGTTTGAAATATCTCCATCTTACACGTTATTTAAAATAATACATCTTAATTAATTAACCATAGAATCAAACAATAGAGCAGTGTGAATACTTTCATTTTCAAATGTAATTAACAACAATAAAGTTCTCTGAGAAATTCACTCGATCTTTATCTAAAAAGTGAGATTAGTGTTCTATGCAGGTGACGTGACCTTGCCGTAACTGTGTTCGTAAGAGTGTACTAAACTGAAATCCTTTTAATTCGTTATAATAAATCCCGAAGCTGGCCCTGTTCGCAGATTCAAATATGTCAAGAAATTCAATCGAAATGAGTCGTGACAGAACATAGTTACAAAACTCCATTAAGCGAACGGACAAAAAATATGTAAGATTATTTTTTGGTTGAGGAAATAGCCGCCAGGTTCGAGTTTAGTTAAATATGATGAACATTTCTGATGAGTGAAGTGAAGTGAGCGGCACCTGGTACCGAAGTTGCTTGCATTCAGGTGTGGCTCGGAGCCCTCGAGCTGATAAGAAGTTGGATGCACTACTTCTAATACAACATCCTGATACGAGCGGGCATGTTCTAGTTATTTCGCACGAAGTAGCAGCAACTAAATTCAATCACTTTCTTGCAGAAAAAAGAGAACTTGAACTTGACTGAAAGGTAATTATTATTTGGAAGCGCCGCTTCTGAGAACATTATTAGCTCTTTGTATTTGAATAAAGTGATCCAAAACTTTCGAGAAATAACTTTTGGGTTTCGATTAACAAGAGAATGCATCTTTACAATGTACCTATTACAATGCCAATAAAATTGGTAATTACGAACACATTCTAAACCACATAAAGTTTCATTCACTAATAAAGGATAATGACAGTTAATATTACGCTAGTAAATCAGTTTATATATCGTGTGACAAACTTCCATGTGTACATGGGGAAATAACATGGGCAATTACATTTTTGGGGATTCCTGCTCCCAATGTGTAGTTACAGTGGTGGTAAAGGTAGCAATCGAAAGATTATTTTCTTCTGCGTATGAGGATATCAAAAACTCTACAACTTTCCAATTTATTAAAGCATTAAAAGCAAAAATTACATTAATAATTTTCTGACTAAAACACAGAAATTTATCAGATTATCCATGACAACTTAATTTATTCTAATCACGGACGTCTTTGATTTTTATGGATTTTCTGAACTGTCAACATTTAAAAATGAACAAAAATATTTATTCAGTTCAAGAAAAGGTTTTCATTGTGAAAATATTTTACGGCGGCAATAGTTTGCGCGTAGTCCGTGCCTTATTTTCTGTAAAATTCAATAACGGTCCTATTCCTTCGGTATAACAACAAATAATTTAGTAAGAAATTTGAAGGCTGGGAATCTTTCATCGAAAGAAGTTAATTTTTACTAATATATAAACTTGTTTTTTTATTTAGATAATTCTCATTTACATTATTATTGTCATTACCTATAGTTGACAATTAATTGATTACTGGTGTGAATGTTTCGTTGGTGAATGCTGGTCCATAGTTTAGGGTAAATTGTAGGTGTGGTCTAACCTATTAAAAAGTTTTTGGGAAAATGTTAAAGCAGTAAAATGAAATAATAAAAATTAAATTATTTTAATTTTACTGCAATTATGAAAAATTTAACAAGCGGCAACATTTGTTTATTTTGCTCTAATGAATTTTGTAATCTGTTATTTATTTCATATCTAGGTAAGGACAAAAACTTATTAATATACAATGAAATTAAAGTAACATAAAAAAAGAAAAATAACTATAACAAATATTCAAATAAACCCCCATTCTGTATCAGACAATATCCCAGCTTATTATAGAAAGAATTTCTCAAATTCGCAAGTTGCCGATCGTTTATTAAGTTGCATTCCGCAAAAATAGCATTCCTTAAAGAATCAATATTTGGGTGACGAGTTTTATAAATCTTATTTTTTAAATGACCCCACAAGAAAAAGTCACACGGTACCAAATCGGGAGATCTAGCTGGCCAGTTTATAGCACCACCTCGACCAATCCAGCTCTCTGGAAATATTTTATTTAATAATTCCCTCACTTGTGCTCCAAAATGTGCTGGGCATCCGTCATGCTGAAACCAGACCTCCCGATTCGCATGTGCAACTTCTTCTAGTGCAGGGCCAATATGGTTAATTAAAAGATCTAAATAAGCTTCTGAATCTAAATTTCCCTGTATTTCAAATGGTCCTATAATGCGATTATTAAAAATGCCTGCCCAAATATTGATTTTTTGAGGGTATTGCGTTGTAGTGGCTAGATTTACTCTGGGATTTTCCTGGGCCCAGTGCCTAACGTTTTGTGAATTTGGCTCTTGATTTAAAGTGAAGGTACACCCATCGGTAAAACAAATTGATGAGAGGAAGCTGCGATTCCGATTAGCCCGTTCTTGCATTTCTTCACAGGAAGTTTGCCTTGATTCTTCGTCAAAAGGAAGTAACTCTTGGTGACATTGGAATTTAAAGGGATGATATTTGTTTTTTTTTTTAATATGTTACGGACAGTTTCTTTTGAAACATTACATTCTAGGGCAATAGACCTTAAACTAGATGTTAGACTAGCAGTTATCAGGCCTATTACCATTTCCTCTACCTCAACATTGAGAAAAAAATAAATGATAAGATTAATTTTAGTTTTGTTTCACTCCACGTTATCACTTGTTAAATTTCTCATAATCCCAGTAAAATTTAAGTTAGCGAACAATAAGGAATTAGCAACTAGGTAATAATAATAAGCGAATCAGAATTATCTAAATAAAAACCAAGTAAATTTATTAGTAAAAATTACCTTCTTTCAATGAAAGATTCCCAGTATCTTCAAAATTTCTTATCTAAATTTTTTATTGTTGTTACCGAAGGAATAGGACTGTTATTGAATTTTACAGAAAATAAGTCACTCACTACCCGCAGACTATTGCCGCCGTAAAATGTTTTCACAATGAAAACCTTTTCTTCAACTGAATAAATATTTTTGTTCATTTTGAAACCCAAATTTTAAATTGTCGATAAATAATGTTGACAGTTCAGACGAATTAGAAATTAGAATCAAGGGAGTCTTTGATTAGAATAAATTAAATTGTCATAGATAATCTGATGAATATCCGTGTTTTAATTTGAAAATTATTAGTGTTAATTTTTGATTTTAATGCTTTAATAAATTGGAAAATTGCAGAGTTTTTGATATACTCATACGCAGAAAAAAATAGTCTTTCGATTGCTACCTTTACCACCACTGTAACTACACATGGGGAGCAGGAATCCCCAAAAATTTAATTGCCCATGTTATTTCCCCATGTACACATGGAAGTTTGTCACACGGTATGTATTATCTATTTGTCTAAGCTAGAGACTTTGTATCAATGAAATGATTCTGATTGCCAATATTCAATTTATTTTCTACTAGAACTGAACAAAGTGAATTACGCAAACATGAACAACACTATATCCTTGAATTTTCCATATTAAGAAGGGCGTGCACCAAAAACCAAAATTACCATTACCATTACCGGGTATCCTATGTTTATCAGTAGTCATGTACACGTCAGCTGTCCTGATGTCACTTATGACTTTTGCATAGCCTTGATGGCGGCATCTGGAAAGATATCAGACATTGACAAATGAGATTGACAAATATGCTATACCCTAACCCTCAACATGAATACAGAAATCAAGTATGTATCAAAAACATTAGTAAAGAAGCAGAAGGCATTCCAGAAAGTTATGGGGATGGGACTGATTTCCTAGTCATCCGGTATATAATGCATAATAAAGGCATACAAGATTTATATGTTATCGGAGTACGTGAGAATGTTATGAACCGTGCTTTTAGCGAAGAATTCGAAATAGACAGATTATGTATCTATGTAAATACCAAATGCAAGCTTTTAATTTTTTATTCCTGTTTGTTACGGATCCTTAAGATACCAAGAAAAGATACAGCCAACTCTTCACACATGCTCGAATAATTTGATAGCCTATTTGAATGTCTAAGTTGCTTAAAAGATGCGTGTCATATATTCTGTGCTGTTCACTTGCTGATAGGCCGATAGCGTTTCTGATGTCCTTAAAAGCTAAGCTTCGTGTAACATCCTTGACTAATTTGTCAGTTACAGTTGATTCAAATCAATATACCGAAACGTTGGATTTTTTAGAGACATGTTATGAATATGAATTATGAATTCTTTGAGGTGTCGCTCATCTAATATACTTCTAAAACATTTTCTAACGGTTTGTAAAATGTGATAGTCCGCTTCGATACATAAATGTTTTATGGGCTATGCTGCTGTGAAAATTATATCTTGAACCGTAAAGGACAAAGGGGGGAATTCTTTAAGTTTCAATTCGCTGATCTGAATACGAATGAAAGAAGTAGGTACCATATAAATCAACTTATCGTTCACGACTTAAATGTCTAAGAAAATGCAGAGAGTCCTTAGAAATAACTGGCAACTGTCTTTTTGCGTGATTCAACCGCTCAACCTTTCAAGGATTCCAGCAAATAACGATGAAACTTCTCGTAGAAGCTAATAGTTATTTATGCAACAAGTATACTAAGTGTAGAGGAGGGGGTGCAAATGTGGAAACATGAGGGTAATGTGGAAACGGCAAGTATTTCGACTGCGGAGAGCTTCACTCTAGCGGCGATTGCCGTAAACAGTCACTCTCGTTACTATTCGTCACGCGGCGCAGCGCTAGGAATCAGTCGGGCATTGTAGTTAATGGTGTTTAATGGAGGTTTTGTGGTATTATTTAGTCTAACTTGTCATAGTGGTAGCGTAATGCGTATCAGAGTATTGGGAAAGGGAGATATAGCCAAATATTTTTTTTATTTTTTAAGTATATGGTTTTTGCACTTGTGACTTATGGTCCCCTATTTCTAACATTATAAGGCATTTTAAGGCAATTTTCCTGGTTAAAATAACGATTCAGTTATGGATACCGACGCTTTTTATCTTTACACACTGTATATCATCTGTTGTTGGGTGTCATCGATTTCCTGGTCATTTATGTTGTCGCAGTGAAAGGGCTAGTAAATAGTCTCCCCCGTTGGCATTATTAGTTATTATTTTACTATTATTTTCTGAAATATAATATAGCTATTAATTATAATCATTACTGGCATAATTCCAGGTTGTACTTACACATCTAGAGACATATGACAAGTTTTTATTGAATATCAGTATTGAGAGCATAGAAATACGCGATAGTCTTGTGTTTTTGCGAAGTGCCCGAGGGTTCCCAGCACCTGCTTGATGCCTAATTAATTATTGGACTGCAGCCGAGATCATGACTTCCATATTGACTGCCTCGGGGAGTCCGCCGTGACGGTCGTTAACGGGCAACTCTCATTTATTAATTTTTGCGGTATTTAGCATTGTTTTGGCATGTAGATTTTTAATCAAGCGCCATACACTCCAATGAGAGCAGTTGAAGTGCATTTGAACATTCTAGAAGAAAGGGAGAAAGGAGTTGAGCATTTTTACTAAACTAACACCAGTATCGCATACCTTACAACTTGCAAGTACAGGTTTGTGTTGTTAGATTCTATTTAGAGAAACTCCACTTTCCTGTAAATCAGAGCACGCAAAAACTGGTGCATTTTTCTATGGTTAATGCAGTCCAGACGCATTCATCACTTTCATTATGAAATGTCAAGCTAACTAACAAACTTTCTTTTGTTGGGCAAGTGGATAATATTCAAAATTTTTACTGAAGTATGTCGATAGAAAATAACTATCTCAGATGGTCAAGTAAGATACAATTTACCATCTGAAATCTTCCTCTTTGTCAAGAAGAAGAAAATACAAGAAGAAATGGAAACAAGAAATATATGAAGGGAAGGTCAAAGTGACGAACATCAACCAACCAACCAACCAACCAACCAACCAACCAACCAACCAACCAACCAACCAACCAACCAACCAACCAACCAACCAACCAACCAACCAACCAACCAACCAACCAACCAACCAACCAACCAACCAACCAACCAACCAACCAACCAACCAACCAACCAACCAGCCAGCCAGCCAGCCAGCCAGCCAGCCAGCCAGCCAACCAACCAACCAACCAACCAACCAACCAACCAACCAGCCAGCCAACCAACCAACCAACCAATGACAGTAAATCTGTTGATGGAAATGAGCATTAAAGCAGAACGGGAAAGAAAAGAGTACTTGTAACAATATGCGTTTCCACATATTATAAATAGCGACTTTGATTATGGAAACCGTAATAAAACAAAACTGTTGTCTGTTGAACATATTATTATAAATTACTTAATTTCGTCAATTTTGTTCGCTATAATACCGCTTGCAAATGTACTAACATGTATGTTAAAACTTTTTAATTCTTAGGTAGAGTACATTTCGATTTGTGAATTAGTGAAAAATGAAGCAGTTCAATCAGTATTACAGGGGCAATGCGTAGCCGCATTAAGAAACATGTAGCCATGATCTTGAAAGTGTTGCAAGAATCTGGATCACGGAGAGCATTGCCCTACCTGTGGTGTGCACCGCTTTTTACAAAACACATGTTTCTTTACGCCCTGGGCACATAATTAATTCTAGCGAAAACTAAATTACGATAACATACACATACGGCGAATTCTGGAATAAATTTCAAGTATAAGAAGAAGAGAAAAAAGTAATGCGCCAACAAATAATGAAGCAAATGCGTGTGGACCGGTCACGTGCGAATCAGGGCAAGTAAAAGGCCTGCAGTTGTCGATCAGTAGAAATCAATTGACAGGTTGAGTTGTTTACAGACTCGTTAAACAATTAGAATTTATTCGATGCGCGTGAACGTCTAGCTTGGGGATCTAATAGGAAATGTAAGGCGAGGGAAAAAAGTTAAATGCTCTCACCCAACGACACTGACCATAAATACGCAAGGTGGTCTTTAAGTTTTACTAGAACCAGTATTGCGTTCGTTACTTTCACAGCTAAAGCGATATGTGTAACATAAAGTTCCGTGAAATTGAAAATTGACCAAATGGCAAAACGAAAGTGAAAAATTGCCAACCATAAATGCGGATGTTGAAAGTTGGACGCGACATTTCAAATGGGGATGCAAAATAAAAAATTAAGTGCACGAGTTTTCATACTTTGAAAGGGGTTACTAAGAATTGTGTCCCGAAATTTCAAAAACTTTTCGAATTGCAGAAGACAATTTATTAAAATTAAAACTGTATCTTTGATATCTTTATCTCTATTAATGTTACCCATGGGATCAGAGAAGTTTAGCAAAACCGTAGTACATACTTGGAAGTCAGGAATTCACTATTTTCCTGTCCCATTAATTAAGAACCACCCTGTATACGATACATGTAATATACTGGATCCGATAATTACATTAATAACTACATTCATGTATTAATTAGTGGTACTGGACCGTTCGAACAACTACTCCTCGGGCAAATACCCCGCCAGGCATTGAATTATAGAACTAAATCCAGATTTTTTGTACTACGAGACGTTTCAGACTGCTACCCCATCTAAGATGGCTTTGAAACAATCCTAATTTGTCTCCATGTACGTACGTGCTTTTAAGCAGGTCTTTGTTCAAATATTGCATGTTTTGAATGTGTATGGAAAACCGCAGACCAACTGGTTTCGTCCTTCTGGGACTCATCAGTACGGTGCTTTCCCCTACACACTCAAACCATGCAATTTAATCTTGCTATGTATGCTGCCGCGCTCTGGACAGATATCAGCAAGTGACAACTACTTTGAGTAATTATCAGATATTAATTAGTGGTACTGGACCGTTCGAACAACTACTCCTCGGGCAAATACCCCGCCAGGCATTGAATTATAGAACTAAATCCAGATTTTTTGTACTACGAGACGTTTCAGACTGCTACCCCATCTAAGATGGCTTTGAAACAATCCTAATTTGTCTCCATGTACGTACGTGCTTTTAAGCAGGTCTTTGTTCAAATATTGCATGTTTTGAATGTGTATGGAAAACCGCAGACCAACTGGTTTCGTCCTTCTGGGACTCATCAGTACGGTGCTTTCCCCTGAAACGTCTCGTAGTACAAAAAATCTGGATTTAGTTCTATAATTCAATGCCTGGCGGGGTATTTGCCCGAGGAGTAGTTGTTCGAACGGTCCAGTACCACTAATTAATATCTGATAATTACTCAAAGTAGTTGTCACTTGCTGATATCTGTCCAGAGCGCGGCAGCATATATAGCAAGATTAAATTGCATGGTTTGAGTGTGTAGGGGAAAGCACCGTACTGATGAGTCCCAGAAGGACGAAACCAGTTGGTCTGCGGTTTTCCATACACATTCAAAACATGCAATATTTGAACAAAGACCTGCTTAAAAGCACGTACGTACATGGAGACAAATTAGGATTGTTTCAAAGCCATCTTAGATGGGGTAGCAGTCTGAAACGTCTCGTAGTACAAAAAATCTGGATTTAGTTCTATAATTCAATGCCTGGCGGGGTATTTGCCCGAGGAGTAGTTGTTCGAACGGTCCAGTACCACTAATTAATATCTGATAATTACTCAAAGTAGTTGTCACTTGCTGATATCTGTCCAGAGCGCGGCAGCATATATAGCAAGATTAAATTGCATGGTTTGAGTGTGTAGGGGAAAGCACCGTACTGATGAGTCCCAGAAGGACGAAACCAGTTGGTCTGCGGTTTTCCATACACATTCAAAACATGCAATATTTGAACAAAGACCTGCTTAAAAGCACGTACGTACATGGAGACAAATTAGGATTGTTTCAAAGCCATCTTAGATGGGGTAGCAGTCTGAAACGTCTCGTAGTACAAAAAATCTGGATTTAGTTCTATAATTCAATGCCTGGCGGGGTATTTGCCCGAGGAGTAGTTGTTCGAACGGTCCAGTACCACTAATTAATATCTGATAATTACTCAAAGTAGTTGTCACTTGCTGATATCTGTCCAGAGCGCGGCAGCATATATAGCAAGATTAAATTGCATGGTTTGAGTGTGTAGGGGAAAGCACCGTACTGATGAGTCCCAGAAGGACGAAACCAGTTGGTCTGCGGTTTTCCATACACATTCAAAACATGCAATATTTGAACAAAGACCTGCTTAAAAGCACGTACGTACATGGAGACAAATTAGGATTGTTTCAAAGCCATCTTAGATGGGGTAGCAGTCTGAAACGTCTCGTAGTACAAAAAATCTGGATTTAGTTCTATAATTCAATGCCTGGCGGGGTATTTGCCCGAGGAGTAGTTGTTCGAACGGTCCAGTACCACTAATTAATATCTGATAATTACTCAAAGTAGTTGTCACTTGCTGATATCTGTCCAGAGCGCGGCAGCATATATAGCAAGATTAAATTGCATGGTTTGAGTGTGTAGGGGAAAGCACCGTACTGATGAGTCCCAGAAGGACGAAACCAGTTGGTCTGCGGTTTTCCATACACATTCAAAACATGCAATATTTGAACAAAGACCTGCTTAAAAGCACGTACGTACATGGAGACAAATTAGGATTGTTTCAAAGCCATCTTAGATGGGGTAGCAGTCTGAAACGTCTCGTAGTACAAAAAATCTGGATTTAGTTCTATAATTCAATGCCTGGCGGGGTATTTGCCCGAGGAGTAGTTGTTCGAACGGTCCAGTACCACTAATTAATATCTGATAATTACTCAAAGTAGTTGTCACTTGCTGATATCTGTCCAGAGCGCGGCAGCATATATAGCAAGATTAAATTGCATGGTTTGAGTGTGTAGGGGAAAGCACCGTACTGATGAGTCCCAGAAGGACGAAACCAGTTGGTCTGCGGTTTTCCATACACATTCAAAACATGCAATATTTGAACAAACATTCATGTAGATACGGTTTACTTATGTCTACCTTATAATAATTACGCCCAGATTGTCATTGAATTGAAGACGAATGCGAAAACAAGACATACTGTTCAATACGGTCGAATAATTCAACTAACAAAACAAAAAATACACACCGTATATTTCAAAGAAAACGCGATATATGGCAAATTAACATGGGACATTCTATATTGCTCCATTTCTATATCTAATGCTATACGGAGAAAATAATAAATACAAAAAAATACATATGATTCTATTAATTTAACTATGTACATTCAATGACAGGACATTGATTGCAGTAATTATTCACGTGAACGTATACTTGGTTTAGGACCAGGTTTTGCAAGCAATTCCCTCCGTGACAGTATTCTGGTAACCGCCGGTCGTCCCGTAGGATGATTTATACTGCGTACTCGGAGTATGGATTTACATCGCCGCACGGATGTGCAATCCCGATGGTGTGTGGATCGGGAATATACGTTACAGCCACTTACGGCGATCCCTTAATAGGATGGACATTAATTTCTACGTAAGCAGTTGTATAATCGCCCTGAAACTCAACCGGACGGGATGTCCAATCGTTCACTGCATCACTTGTGCGAGTTCTTGGTTTGCACATCCACGACCCTCATAGAATTTCAAAACAAGCCTTTACCAGCCTATTATACCTCTACACATGATCAATTAACGCATATTTAATTATTGATAACTTCTCAGCCACAATCATTAAATATTGGTACTTATTTAGTGTACCACAGTAAATCACACCACGCAGCGCAGGACAGGTCGTCAGGTACTCTCAATAGTTCAGAAAGTTAATCGGAAAATGTCTGGTATGAGAAATGCTTTTGACACGGGATTTTATTATTTCTTCCGTCATCCTTCGTGAACGGCCGTTCGTAGACTCGGCTCCTCCAATCTGTCAGCGCGCGTTCGCTGTACCCTCTCTCAGCTTTCCTTCGGTTCATTGACGCGTGACGTATTTTCATATGCTTCTTTTTTCTTAGACGTTGGGATCTTTTATTTGATTCAGTCGAACAAAATAATTAACGCCTAATCTAAGTTTGTTACAACGAGATCAGTAACGTTCTGGAATTAAGAGCGGAAAAGTTAGCTGGCGTCTAGCAAGGCTTAACAGCCAAATTTTCTTGTTTAATAATTGAATGGTTTTAAAATTTACGTTTTCAACATTTATAATGACAAAAATTGTTCATGAGCAATAACAAAATAATGAAGAATTTGATACGGTAACCAAAAAAGTTAAAAATTACGACCGCCGGATTTGATCCTGCACCGCTTGGGTTTGTTAAATGTCTATTTCGCGTCTGAGCCAAGGGTATTACAGAATTAAATTTCCCTTAAACGTTTCCGTTTCTAGAACATTAAATCGCACAGGGACTGTCCAAAAGTTTATAAAGGATTTCCTATAAAACAATGTAAACTTCACTGGAAACTTGTAAAATGTACAGGGTACTTTTAAACTAAACCTAATTTATACATTTTAAAGTCAATGTTGAATTTATGGCTCGTATCCAATGCGTGCGAGGCCATACTAGACTTATCTATACGACCGTATTTGTAATGAGCTTGTTGCTCCTTAAAGCGAGTTAAAATAGACCGAATTGAACTGCACGATATATTTTTTGTCGCAATTTCCGCATGCTATTTAATAAATTCCCGCTTTACGAATGGGTTCCGTTTTATCCTTTCCATTTCCATATTAAAACAATTTCTATAGAAGTCAATAATCCGTGAAATAATTAACATGTCGGCACTAGAGATGCTCGTGTACATATTAAGTCACGAAATGAAGTGTAAGCAAGTAAAAGTGAAGCTTTCCCTATCTATAGAACAAACAAATAATGAGATAATACTAATTGCATGTAAAGTACACCCAGAACGATTATTATACCAGAGAGTCATAACTAAAAACGTACACACTATTGTGATAAATCTTATTGTTGTATACACCTTGCCCATTGTGTTAGTTCTTGTGAAACAATTTCTATTAACTCCACCGGCAATCAAAGCTTTATAATGTTAAGTCTGGTTGTAAATTGAGATATAATTAAGAATGGATGTTACTTTATATTAATCTTCTACTATTCCTCAAAGTATTAGTTAGTTCCGTGTCTATACATTAATAGTCCGCAAACCTTATGGAAAAGGTGATTTTTTTGTTCAAGAGGAGATCCCCAGAGAACGGAGACCAGAACTGTAGCTTGATTTTGTGAGGTTAGGGTTCACCTTCAGAATTACGTTTTTATATTCATATTTTTATATTGATGTGGGTCATAAGTGGTTCTTTAATACATAGGCTGCTAATTTTCACATTCAATGACGTTTCCCTCAGTTTTATTATTATATTCGAATTCATATGCACAAAATATTTGATAGAATTCTTATAAAATCGAAAAACTGGCAACGAAAGCTCAAATAAATTAGAACCATTGGTTCAAGAACTTGTCCCTGCTCTTGGTCAGGTTTAGAGTAAGTATTTGTCTCCGTTACCAAACAATCAATGTTTACTTCAAGTTCACGGTTTGGTTTTCTTCAACAGACTGTGACGAAGTTGCATGATTATGTAGGTTACCCATTCAGGCAAATACTGATCAAACATCTAGAGACCTAACAAGAGTTTTTTTTATTGATATCGTGCGTACAATTTCTCAAGTTTGGACTACATACATAATAGTACCATAATTGACTAGAAATTGGTGTAATTTACACTAATTTTTCATGCCTTCCGGCTTCGAATTAGATGTTTGAATAAAATAAACGCAATGGTAAAAACGAAACTGTCCCAAGTTATTTTTTATTTTAATAGTTTTTATTTTAATAGTTTTGATTTTAAATTATATTCGAATGTACCGTTGGTGAAGTTTTTATAGTTTTTTGATGGGACATTAACATTAAGATAAGATATCTATGAGGTTTCATTGGTTTTTTTATAACGTGTTAATATTTGCACTAAAAGAAACGCCATCGAGTTTAATTCTGCACAAAACTGGTTTTATGATTGTTTAATTAATTTTTTAAAAGCGAATATTATGCAAAAAATGCAGTTATTTTATGCATACAGAACTTACTTTTTTAATCATTACATTCTTTAGCAGATAAACAAACAAGTTCTTTCAATATCTACGCTGACAACCGAGAAATATGGGCTACATCCATTATTTTGTCAACGTCATTTCAGATGAGAATAATATCCACGTCGTGTTGTAGCTGACCGCTACAAACCATAAACTCAGAAGCATTGGTTTGGAAAACATTTACCATACATGCCAATTGTGGGAAATTATTCGGAAATGTAGGAAAGCGAAAGAGCAATGGATCGATAATAAGTGCAAAGAAGTGGAAAATAAGTTCGAAGTAGGAAAGACTGATGAAGCATATAAAATAATTAGGAGAAATTTTAGAGAAATTGGATCTAGTACCAAAAGCATTAGGAATGAGGCAGGAGATATCCTAATCGAAAGCGGGGAGAAGGCAGATAGGTGGAAAGAATATTTAGGAAACTTATATGCGGGACAGGAAGTGCAAGATATATTAGAAAGCGAAAGCAGTGTAGAGGGGGATAACCTAGGGAATCCTATAATGAGAGAAGAGTTTGAGCTAGCACTAAAAAGTTTAAGGAATAATAAAGCGCCAGGTATAGATGGCTTGCAGGCAGAAATCTTAAAGTGCGCAGGTCAAGAGGTAATAGATCGTTTATTTAAATTAGTTAGTCGTATATACCTGACAGGCGAGATTCCAGAGGATTACAAACGGAACATCATGGTAGCTTTGCCAAAAAGGAAAGGCGCGGATAGGTGCGAAAATTTCAGAACCATCAGTTTAACTTCCCATGCGTCAAAAATTTTAACTAGAATTGTGCAAAGAAGGATGGAGAAAAAGGCGGAAGAAATATTAGGAGAAGATCAGTTCGGATTTAGACGAAATAGAGGAACACACGAGGCCATCCTAGCTTTACGAGTAATTATAGAAAAAACGATAGAAAAGAGAAAGAGCGTCTATATAGGATTTGTAGATTTAGAAAAGGCCTTCGACAACGTAAAATGGGGGAAGATGTTCGAAGTGCTGAGAAAGGTAGGGATGAAATATAGGGACAGAATAATAATACATAATCTCTACGAAGAGCAAAAGGCAGTTATAGAATGTGAGCAGGAACGAAGGGAAGTAGATATCCGGAAGGGAGTGAGACAGGGATGTGCATTGTCACCTCTAGTTTTCAACTTATATATCGAAGATGCTATTAATATTGTTAAGGACAGAACAGCCTCAGGGATTAACGTACAGGGTCAAACTATTAACATGCTCAGATTTGCGGATGATATAGCAGTGTTAGCATCTAGCAAAGAAGAATTAGGAGCGGCTTTGAATGAAATGGAAGCAGTTTTGACACAGAGCTATGGCATGAAAGTCAATAAAAAGAAAACTGAAATTTTGGTATGTAGGGGATGTGAAAATAGAACTAAAGTTGACATACAAATAGGAAATGAGAAGATAGAGGAGGTCACGGATTTCTGCTATTTAGGAAGTAAAATAACTCAAGACGGTAGGAGCACTAAAGATATAAAACAAAGAATAGCGCAGGGCCGAGTTGCGTTTAACAGAAAGAAACAACTGTTATGTTCGAGAACGGTTAATATTGAGACTAGGAAGAGACTCTTAAAGTCGTATGTATGGAGTACGGCATTATACGGGTGCGAAACATGGACAATAGGGGAAGCGGATCGAAAAAGAGTAGAAGCGTTTGAAATGTGGTGCTACAGGCGCATGATGAAGATACCGTGGATAGATAAGGTTAGCAATAGGGTAGTATTAGAAAGAGTTGGGGAAAAGCGAAAGGTATGGAAGACAATAAAGAGTAGGAGAGATAGGATGGTAGGACACCTTCTAAGACACGAAGGAATAGTTCGAGACATACTAGAGGCAGAGATAGGAATAAAAAGAGGTAGGGGTAAGCCTAGATTAGACTACTGCTCTCAAATAGTTAGGGATGTAGGATGTTCTACTTTTAAGGAAATGCGTAGGTTAGCTCAGGATAGAAAAGAGTGGAGGTACGCATCCAACCAGTCTTCGGACTGAGAACCTTATGATGATGATGATGAGAAAAATTTGTATTGGCAAATAATTCTATGTCAACTTTTCACTTTTAATTTTACAAATAAATATTGACAAAGGACCCAAACGGGACCGAAACGTAGAGAAAAACTATATTTATTATTTACCTTAATGCCAGAATTTCACAAAATTAAAATAATATAAAACTATACTGGCACAAATTTTACAACAATATTAAACACACGTGAAGAAAAGGTGTACCAAAGAAGCTCAAGAAACTTAGAAGAAATTTATTAACTAATCTTAAAAGAATTTAGAAGAAAATGCATAATAACAATATCCACAAATAAATTTTTACAAAGAAGTTACACGTAAGTTTGGTATGCAAGTTACAAATATTTTAAAATATTTTTCAAAACTAAACATTAAACTAACACATCTTGAAAATAATAGAATTTTTGTGTTAAAAAACAAATAAATCTTGCAATTTCTACTGTCAAAAGAAATTGGAATAGAATTGAACCTTACACATCTCTAACAAATTTAAAATTAAAAATTCAATACAGACCGAATGGTAGACTAAATCAACTTGGTCTGGCCTTTTTATTTGTTTTAACTCTGAACAACCCATATGTCAGAAAAAAGTATTGTTACCTATGTGCCTAGCTAACCGAGCAATTAAGCTTTCCAGCCCACATTTTAGAAAATCCAAAAAATTTCATTATGAAAATTATCAAAAATATAATCCATCAATTTTACAATACTAAAACTGATATTAAAAAATGGAAACAAAATAAAAATTACATTTCATCAAAGTATTTTATTAAAGGTATGTCACACAATATTAATAACTTATTAGCAAAGTGCAACTTACAAATATCACTCAAAAATTATAACAATTTAAAATTTTTGTATTCTAATTTAAAAACACCCATTCCTACACTAATGAAAACCCATATTATATACAAAATTAAATATATATTGACCAATCCAAAAATCATTTAGAGACCAGGCTGAAACAACACAAATACAAGAACAGTAATAATAAACATATGAAAAACAACAAAAATTTTTAAGCTAAATGGTTTTATTGTAAAGAAACATAATAATGATGCAGATAATGTTCTAAAAGCTTAAAAATAATTAGGTAGGTACCAGGTACCAGTCATCACACCACTCTCTTCATCAATCTAGAGCATTGATCAGACTAAAATAAAATCGTGGGGCGAGTCGAATTTCTATTATCTACAGTCAACCGCTCATATCATTATAGGTATGCTTTGGATGCATCGTCTCAATAGACAACATCGCAGAACGATCATTTACATATTTACTCAGGTTACGCTACGCCCCACGATTTTATTTTAGTCTGATCAATGCTCTAGATTGATGAGGAGGGTGGTGTGACGACTGGTACCTGGTACCTACCTAATTATTTTTTTAGTTTTTAGTACATTACCTGCATCATTATTATGTTTTTTACAATAAAACCGTTTAACTTAAAATTTTTTTACTTTTTTAGTTTTTTTTGATACTCATATTGAGGGGATTGAAAAAAATATCTAATTCGCCATTTTGTGGCGGCGGCCATCTTGGATTTACAATGATACTGAATATACATAATTGTATTGTCATCACAACTAAAGGTGTGTACCAAATTTCAGATCAATCGGTCAACAGGAAGGGGGTCAAATTTCAATTACTAGATTTGACCCACACAAACAAACTAGTGTTGCCGCGAGACGAGACGAGACGAGATAATCGCCTGTCTCGTCTCGTCTCGAAATATCGAGACATGACTTTATCGAGACGAGACGAGATACGAGCCGAGACGAGACGAGACACCCTCTGTCTCGTCTCGTCTCGTCTTGTCTCGTTTTAACACAGAATTTTAATATTTACGTATAAATAATGAGATTTTGCACCTAGTACCTACGAGTAGCATAAAAAATGTACATTTTAGTTAGATATAAAAAAGTCCATTTACTTTTCATACCTGTACTTACATACCTACATACTTTGTTCATACATTATATACCTACTTGAACATGCTGGTTTCAATTATTAAAATTCAAATCAGGCAAACAGAAAAAAGTCTGTTCCAAAGTTTATAACATTTTAAGAAAAATGCAGCTGAAATAATGTAAAACGCTAAAAATTATTTTGTCACGTAGCATGTGTGTATGACGGCGACAGAAGATTTTGGTAAACACCACTCTTGTGGTGTATATAGTATAACATCGACGTTTCGCTCCCGTTTGGGGGCTTTGTCAAGATGGGTTTATTAAAACTTGTAACGATATAAAAAATATTTGACAAAATTTTTTAAAGTCAAAACTTATATGGTAACTACATATATCATTTTGTCAAATACTTTTTTATATCTTTACAAATTTTAATAAACCCATCTTGACGAATCCCCCAAACCCCAAACGGGAGCGAAACGTCGATGTTATATTATATACAGTTATTTATTTAATGCCAGTAATTCACAAAATTGGAAAAAAATTAAAATTTCTAACTGGCACAAATCGAACAAGAATCTTTACAAGTAATAAGAGCACTTGTAAGCTCTTACTTGGCCAAATCTCAAATAAAAGAGGATATCTAATGAGGTTTCAAAAATATTCTAATTAGGATTTATATTATACCGAGATGTCTCTTCTCGTCTCGTCTCGTGTCTGTCTCGACAGATTTTGTCTCGTCTCGTCTCGTCTCGAAAATCGAGACAAAATTCCGTCGAGACGAGACAAAACAAAGGCGAGACGAGACGAGACGAGACGAGACACACAATTTGTCTCGTCTCGCGGCAACACTAAAACAAACAAACAAACAAACAAGGCAAGCTAAATAAAACCGTTTAAAAAGAACAATACTCTATAAATGGTAGAACTGACATACAAAATCTGAGTCAAATTTACTGTAATTGTTCATTGAGAAGTCCTTCTCAACCCTTTAACTATCAAATTGATAAAATACTACTCGCGCTAAAGCGCTGGCGATCTTTTAGGAACACCTTGTGTAATATCAGGCAGGCAGAATCATGAAATTCTTCACATTTTATAACTTAACTAGCTCATTTCTTTATAGGGTTGCTTTTAAAACGAAATGCAAAAGTTGCAGCAGCCCTATTTTTCTTGTACAACTGTTATAAATATTTTTCGCAATTCACATCGTATACAAAACTTTATAAATTGCAAAATAGTTTCCGTTGTGAACCGAAACGACTTCCATCGAGGTCACAGCCGGATGTCATAAATAATAATACAAAAAGCTGGAATTTTTAACTTTTGAGAGGAAGAGATACACGAAGATAAGGTTATGAGCACGATCTTAAAACACAAGACCTCATGTAGTCAATTGTCTATCATTGTCAACTTGCGTCGATGTAAGTGTCCTGACTCGTGTCCTGTGTACGTGACGCCCCCCTCGCGCCGCTCTTCCCCCAATATAGCGAGAAGACTTTGAGTGATCACGCTGGTACGTGTCTTGTCAGAACAGGCGGGAACATGCTCCGAACGCGGCGTTAAACGACCTGTATGCGGACTGAATAACTGCTAAGTGATTTATATAAAAACATTTGCTGCCATTAGTAAGTTCAAAAGTGAATCGTGCGGGTCAGGCTTGATTAAAAAATGCGTGATTTACACGCAAAATGGTGCAGGTATAGCGCGATCGGAGAAGAATTCTTTCGGTCAAGTTCCATTAACCTATTGGTGTGTTCAGGATTTTCTTGGATGAGCTCGGATGATAAATTATTAGCCGAACATGAAAATCAATTATAAAATGCGATGTTAATAAATGAAAACATCGGTGAATGTAATGTGCTCGTATAGTACTTAACGGGATAAAGAGATAGTTCATCACATTATCGAGAGGAGCACCAGAGGAACTAACTATGAAAATACGAAAATATTTTCGTATTTGCATATACACTGCCGGACAAAAAAAAATGGATACATGTTTTTATTTTTATTTTGAGGCCCTACAATATTTTTATGTTACTTAACTTACGCAAATAATTAACGATTGCCCTACTAGTGAGGAAAAAGAAAGTTTTAGCTGAATATTGCACCTTTCGTAAGCCTAAACCTTACCTTATTGGGCTGCTCTCTATTTTCTATTGGTTTTTTGGTGAAATTTCATTTGTAAATGTCACCTTTTAACATTTTCCATACAATGCACCCCGAAATTTGTTCACAAATTGTTGCTTTAAGCCAAGATGGCCGAAGTGTGCGGTATATTGCTCAAGTGCTGAATATACCCCGTAACACAGATCAAAACATACTCTTGCGATTTCGTGAAACTCATGGGTTTGCAAAGAAGGTCGGATCTGGTCGTCCACGGACTGCGAACTATCAAGATGTCCGTTTTCTCCATGTTGCTGCGCTGCCCGATCGAGCATTGCCATCACCTATTCTTGCTGGACGGCAGTGGCGGCTCGTGGGTTAATAACCAGGGGGGTCATTTTGGTTTTGGAACTTATAATTAATACTAAAAATATACTAAAAATATACTAAAAATATATATGTCCAAATGTTCAAAAATATAAGGGGACATATTGTTAAAATAAAACATACCTTAAACGTGCTTATATTTCAAGTCAATTCTCCTCTCCTTCTGTTCCGCAAAATGGTCTATGACTTTCTCGTTGAAGTTTGGAATGCTCTTGACAAGCGTTTTCTCGATGCTCAACATAGACAAGGCACTAAGTCTAGACTGTCCCATTGTATTGCGTAAAAATGTTTTTATCCGTTTCAAAGTTGAAAAACATCTCTCACTTTCCACTGTTGTCATTGGTAGTGTACACAAGATATTTAACAAGTTCACTGCTTCAGAAAATGTTTCGGACAAATTCATGTTAATAAAAAGTTGAAGAATGGCGACTGCACCGGCACTGTTACGAAAATCCTCACGACAATATATTACTTCAAGTTCTGATTTTAGTTTGGAAATATCTATTGTAGCATAATTAGCCTTCACCATATTTAAAATATTTTGGGGAAAATTGGTAGTGTATGCTTCAAATTTCTCCGTCTGAAATAACTGTGAAATCATGAGATGATCATTGAATCCAAATCTATGATGAATTTCAGACATAATAATGTCGCAAATTTCAAGTGCAGTTAGTCGTTTAGGATCCCCTGCATTAACTTTTCTTCTTTTCGCTGATGATGTGCTTGGTTCTTCCGATTCTAAAATAGCACTTCTCACTTTTTGGATATTGCTGTTGAAAGACATTATGTAGTTTTTGACTGATATAACATCAATATCTCGTATTTGTAATTGTTTGAACAATATGTCTACATGAGGCATTATTTTATGAAAAAAAATTAACCAAAATAAAAAAAGTTCATCTTCCAAATGCCTTTTTAAACCAGTTGCTTGATTTATATTATTTCCGTCTTCCTCCTCATCAATGATTTGCTCCAAACAACATATTAAATCATCTTTATAAGTGTGTACAGTTTCAACACACTTTGAATTGAAAGCCCATCGAGTGGGTGCAGCTTTAGGTAATCTCACCTTAACCACCCTATCCAATACCGCCGTACGTTTTGGGGATCGTCCGTTAAAGTTAAAGAATTAAAAGGAAGCCTAGACAAATACTAAATGAAATACGTGTCAACAGTTAACCGTAACTTTGATTTATGCTTTACGATTAACTATGATTAATTTCCAATTCAACTTAACAAAAGTGTCTGTTGTGATGTAGGTAGCAGATAAAGTGACAACAGTCTCTTGAGCTAGTATTATTTATCGGATAATATAAATTCATCAATAATCTTAAAGTCGGAAGAATCATACGGTTAGAAAATGTACCGACTGCACCGTCATTCAATCACGCACTTTTAATGGAGACATTTAAAGGTTATTAAAGAGACACATGTCATGATCTTTCGATCGTAAATCAAGTGACCAAGTTCGTGAAAGCTCAAGATAAATTAAGTTGTGCATGTAAAAAGTATACGAACCTGAAATATGAAAATACTTCCAGTGAAAATACGCAAAAAGCTTTCTATAAAAATAAAGAGGGACACTTGGTGGTGGAGGTAGTTGAGCAGCTAGAAGTTTTGAGAGAATATTTCGAACATTGCATTAAATGATGGGCAGGAAAAATGCATTTTGGATTAATATTAGGGTGGCTTTCGAGGAGGGAGATCAACGAGAGATCAGACCTTCACTTTCTGGCAGATTGTGGAGAACAGTTATGAACTTGTGGATTTGGACACGCTATCTTTTGATTTCCTTATGGGATAATATTTGATGTGTGTCATTTTCTCATAGCATTGGTTTTTCTGATCATGTTGATGCACCACGTCCATGTTATTTACAAGAAAATAGGCAATATTACTTAGGCAATGTTACTTAAAAGCATTCATAAAGTTTTCAGTCCGAAGACTGGTTGGATGCGTACCTCCATCGTTTCCTATCCTGAGCTAACCTACGCATTTCCCCAAAAGTTGAACATCCTACATCCCTAACTATTTGAGAGCAGTTGTCTAATCTGGGCCTACCTCTACCTCTTTTTATTCCTATCTCTGACTAATATGTCGCTAACTAAGCCTTCGTGGCTCAGAAGGTGTTCTACCATTCTCCAGTATTAATGTCTCAATATATGAAAATATGTTTGCACCATTTATGTTCCTATTTTTCCATTTAAGTATGTACCTACCTATTAACAGTAAATTTCTAGCAGAACTAATAACTTCCACTTGTGCGATTTCGATTAATGTCAAATTTAGTAAAGTAATAACCCTATTCGGAAGCGTTATTGAGGAGCTTCAAAAGAACTATGAAATACGAGGTGAAAAAATTAGGCAAGACCATGATAGCGGTCTTCAAAAAAGCATAATCGTTGATGGTTTCTCTGATCACGAATAATCGTGGTTCGCGTGTTCTTCTAGCTCTTCCCGACTCCCTTCTCCATTGGCACGTGCAGCTCGCTCGTAACAAGACTACTGTTACTTTAAATTGGAATGCTTGCTATAAGAAGCCTTACTGTAAATAACTATAATTCTAATTTAGAAATAAAAACTGAGAAATGCTGACAATAATGTTTGTGTATTCGTCCACGCCTTGGAGCTATACTATTTGTTTGTTGTCAAAGCTTATTTGTGTGCCAGATTATTGGTAAAAGTAGGTTATTTCATGTTTTGTCATAATTCTGGACAGCAAGAAGTCAGTGCCAGCGGGTCTTTTTCTCATGGCTATTAGCGTTAGTTACGCATCTTCAATTAGTTACATATTTTGAACATTATAATAATTGATGCGACACCAATTCTAATTCATACATGTGAAAATAGCTTTTTCTACCGGAGAAAAAAAATTAGGATGATATTAAGGTTTCATGAAAACTTGATAACAATAGGTGGACCACCTACAGCTTTATTAAAATATAATAGATAATAAATTGAAAACAAGGAGCTCAGTAAAAAGTGTGTGAAATATTTCCAGTCGCGTTACTTTGGATGCTCTAAAAACTTTACGGAGGGCTGTAACTATAACATACATTTCTGTGGAATTATCTATGACGATCAGGTTTTGCGGAATAATAGTACCAGTGTGATCAAAAAAGGATCTAATCTGAATCATTACCATCCTATTTCGATATTACCTACTGTTGACCAGGTCTTTGAAAGCATAGTCAGCAACGAATTATTCTTCTTACCAAAAAATCTTATTGAAGAATGTTGGAGGGCACTCAGTTGTTACCAATTTGGTACCCTATGTGCAAGACTCATTGAATTCGATATCTAGCTTTTGTCAGGCGGATCTGTGTATACTGACTTAAAGCAATCGATAAGGTTAATCATAATTCATTGATGATTAAACTGGAGAATGTTGGTGTGCATGGTAATCTTCTAAGGAGGATTAAGCCAATAGGTCAAATAGGTCCCAATATGTTAAAATAAATACCGCCAGTTCTAACTGTATTGAAGTGCCTTCTGGAGTCCCTCAGGGTTCTCACTTAGAGCCACTTCTATTTTCTTTATTTATTAATGACGATGACAGTTGTTTCTTGACTTCTAGATATGATAAGTTGAAACTTTGTATGACTGCCTTAATTTGCAAAGTTTGGAACCCCCGCTACAGTAAATATATTAACAAAATTGGGAAAGTAAAAATTAAATTCATTAACCATCTGAACTTTAAATTCAATCGGGGTTATGGGGCAAGTTTGGAATTCTATAGAATCTTAAAGCTTGCTGATCGTAGAGTGGTGTCGTACATCACATTTCTTTATAAACTTGTGCCGGGGGATGTCCACTGCAGCTCGATTTTGGAAAATTTTAATTTTAATGTTGATCGAAAATAGAACAGATCTGTTAGCCTCTTTTATACACCCTACCAGTCCACTAATTATGCCACAAATTCCCCAGTGGATTTAATGCAAAAGAATTACAATTTGAGATTTCATTTATTAGTTGTGTGTTGTTTGTGTTTTAAAGCCTAGAATGGTGTTATACCTTTTAAGTTATATTCAGAAAGTAAGTTATGGAACCTTATCTACTTTTGACAGCCAAATAAACAAAAACTCAAAATCCAAAATTATAGCCTCAAAATTTGAGAACTAATTTCTGTGTGAACCAAGCAACTAACCAACGCATTTGTCGCGCGCATTTTGCTCCACCAATGGGTGTGGAGGCCATACTAGACTTATCTATACGGCGGTGTTTGTAATGATCTTGATGCTCCTTAAAGCGAGTTAAAATAGACAAAATCGGCTGCCCAAGTGCCCAATATATTCTTTGTCGCAATTTCCGCATGCTTTTTCTTAAATTCCCGGTTTTTTAATGGGTTCCGTTTTATCCTTCGCATTTCCAAGTGGATTTTGTAAATTGTTGTTAGAAGCGTGAACCACTTTGAAGCGTATTTTCCCTAAAATCGTATTCATACCTCTAGTTATCTGCGGTACATACGGTATTTTTATAAGATATTTTTGTATGGTATTTTTATAAATTCACTATTTTTGTTTTCCTCCTATTAAAGTGTTGGAATTTCCAAAGAGCGTTTTAAATTTTCGTTTCCTAATTAATCTATTTACATAATAATAGTCCTCGTTTTATGCCGTCCGACGACAGTGTACGGGTAAGTATGTTGGAGGTGCTTCATCTATTTTCGGCATATTGAAATACATAATCTGTATTCCCGGGGGCAATGTGACAAGCATTACATCGTTGTAAACTTTTTTGTGCTGACAGGTGTTGAGAGATGTATAGGCATAGAACTATAATAATAATGCATTTTGCAAGTCCGTTTCAGTAGGAAAAGGTGCATACTTTTTATAGATGTATAGCGAACTCTCGAAATTTATATTTTATTGAATTTAAAAACAATGTCATTGACTTCAGAGTAAATGCTTAAGTATTTCCTAAAACCAGCGTGAATACCTCGGTTCCGACTACGATACCTTTCTACTGACGCGAATTTTGTTTGTTTTATTGTTAATCTACATTAAGGCGTTGAGAAATTATAAAAAATAAAATTAATCTAGACACCAGTGAAATTTTAATAATCGAACTAAATGAGTAGTTTTTAAGATCCAGAGACTTTCTCATTGACAATAATAACTGTATCATTTCAGCATAGCTTTCCCACAACATATGAATTTAAAAGTATATACCTATATATAAATCGTTTCTATACAATTGCTGTCATCCACAGACACACTATAAATCTAATTAAACGTTAATTGGACATAATTAATAACTTTCAACACCGATCAGTCTTTCTATTTCGGACATGCACTTTCATATTCTTCTGTAATGAGGCTTTTTCCTTTTTCCTGCTAGTGCCTAAAAGGACGCAACGTACGGATGACCATTCCGATCTATGATAGAGTCAGTCCATTTAGTTGCATTTAGGAAATAGTATGGGTGGAATTGGATAATCAACTAGATCTATTTTAACTAAATTTAAAGAACATATGGGCCATTATAAACACGGCTATGCGGATGATTTGTCCAGTTCTTTTAGCACGAATGGTACGAATGGTAGAAACTGGCAAAAACTTGTAATATTTTATGATAAAATATAATGAACTTCCATTAAAATTTATTGCTAATTAATAGTATATTATACACGAGTTTATAATGAATGCTATTATTACCGAGGATGAAGTTTACAACACGAGCGAGTTTTGTAATCATCCGAGGTAATAATAGCATCATTATAACGAGTTGTATACTATACTTTGTCCACGACTATCAAAACATATTCCCAGAAAGAATTTACCTTCATTTCCCTTCTCCAGTGTAAGAAAGATTCATACATACGCTCTCAGGTATAATTTTCTTGGTTTTTTGGGCAATGAATCTAATGAGACAAGTTCTGCAGCTTCTTTTATTGCTGGTGCTGTTAAAGAAACCTCGTTTTCACTCTCACTACTCATGATATCTTCTTTTTTAGAATATGCATTTCAAATTAAAAGCAAACCATGCTGATTTGACGTTTCAATTTGAACTGACACATCGCGATCGCGGCCTACTAAATAAATGTAAAAAAGGGTCAAAGCGATGTTCCTATTGGTGTAGTGAATAATATTCATTAATCACTGCAGTGATTAATGTATCTAATTATGATTGAAGAAACACAAGTATAAAGAGTATATTATAAGATAGTCGTGGACAAAAACACTTATTTGCTACTCTAACGTGTACCTATTTATTCAGACGTAAGTGTATTAGAAATAACCGGTATGGTAGCTAATTTTCTAAATTCAGATCATTACCGAAGAACAAGAGATTCGCAGACGTAGCACGAGTCACGAGATCACCCAAGTGTTTCCAATGTTCTTGCTTACACTTTTTGCATTATCAAAGGCGATTTTGAGTTCACACTTGATTGCACTTTTCCCGGATACCGGCGACTTTATAAATTCCTCGTAGGTATGAAAATCAGAAGCGATCCTAACGGAACTGTTCAGCTACTGAAAGATTAATTGACTATAAATATGCATTTTCCTATAGTCTCTTGAAGCGCTTCGAGTTACACGACGGAAGGAGCAAATTAATGTTCTCGGAGAACGTTTAGGATCATACCCAGCGGAACCGATAAGTCGTCTGTGTATGCTCGTTATTTATAATTGTATTATCGAAAGGGAGGAGGAGAATGTCCTTTTCTTAGACTTAGAGAAAGAAAAGTTAAAATACTTTACTCATAAAACTGCAAAATATTTAATGATCGACAAGAAGAAAAACTAACACGAATAAAATTTTTAAACCTTCTGAGACACGAAGGAATAGTTCGCGACATACTAGAGTCGGAGATAGGGATAGAAAGAGGCAGATTAGACTATTGTTCTCAAATAGTTAGGGATGTAGGATGTTCTAATTTCAGGGAAATGCGTAGGTTAGCTCTGGATATTAAGAAATTTTAACAAATTCGGTGAAGGGTTTTGATTTTGTTTTTGTAATCACTCAAATATTTCATTTTCTTCCATGAAGGATTTAATATTCTAGAATGATAGGATGCGTTGTCAAGAACAATTAAAGAAGGTTCATCTAAATTTGGAATTAGCTGTTCTGTTAACCATTTTTCAAATAAATCTTTTTCCGTATTATTGTGGTAGTCCATACTTTTTGATTTTGACGAAAAAATTAACCTAGCACCAGGTATAAATCCGGAACTAGATCCTGCATGCAAAATTATAAAACGCTTTTCCGATCCTCATCCTTTCTTTCTCTTTACTAGGTCATCTCGCGCGCTACGCGCGCTCACTGCCCTACTCGAATCATGACTTCAAAGAAACTCATTATTGCCTGATTACAAAATAATTTACATCTGATATAATTCCCTGAAAACGTAGTTTTGAACTATACGGCTATTTCTTTGATTTCTTAAATAAATTATCAAACCTTCCCAACAACGAACTCTTGAAATAGCCACGCATAATTGTCCGTGAGTAAATATTTCTTTTCGGAGATCAATTCCTATTTGATCAAATGTTTGGCCTTGTGATTTGTTAATAGTCATTGCAAACGCTAGTTTAATGGGAAATTATTGTCGTCTTTTAAAAGTAAAAGGATAAACATTTTCACAGTACAACGTTATACGGTTAACGAAAACTATATCTCCATGTTTATCGCCTGTTAAAATTTTGCACTGTAGGATATTGTCTCCCAATTGTAAAATTAACAATCTCGTACCATTACATAAGCATTCATTAATGCTGAGATTTCTAACCAACATCACAATACAATATACTCTCAACTTCAATTCATGCGGAGGAAAATTTGGCGGGTTTAAAGTATTTAAATATTCAGGAAGAATAGCATCGTTTAAATCTCCATTATCACAATTTTCAACACTATCCAAGTTTGTATATATTTTTTCTGTTTTTATATTTAACAGTTCTACCACTTTTTTGTTAATATCTTCAGCATCAGAATAGCTGATTAGGTCATATCTATGAATCGCTTTTCTCTAATTGATTCCTCCATATATACGTTCAACGATATCCGAATTATAAATACATCTCTGTGGCAATTCTAAATTGCTATTCATATCGTTCAAAACTCCATCTCCAACATCCAATAAAAACTTGGTGAATTCTTGTTCCTGTGGTAGAGCCCGCATATTTTGGGTTTAAGAAAATTTACGGAAATAACTCCAAAGAGAACTAAATTTGATACTTAAATTCCCTGTTTCACAGCGGGTAGCATTTATTTTAAATGGTAACAATAATTGTCAAAAATCTCCTCGCAACACCATAATTTTTCCACCAGACAGAACATCACAATTCATAAAGTCTCGTAAGGTTCTGTCTATAATGTCTAAAGCATACCTTGGCGTCACAGGAGCTTCATCCCAAATAAAAACATCTACACTCGTTAAATAATCTGCTTCTTTTGAATTTTTCTTAAAGTTGGAAGATGAATCTAAAAACAGAGGAACAGGTAACCCAAACGTTTTATGAACTGTTCTGCCATGAGGAAGTAGTGTTGCTGCTATGCCCGTGAAGGCCATGGTACAAACAATTTTATTCTTACTCTTCAGTAAGCTGTAAATGTAAAGGGTTGTATAAACATAAGTCTTACAGGAGCCTCCTGGACCGTATATAAAAACATGAAGATTCAGAAATTGATTCATTTGTGTTAGCATCACATTTACCCAAAATAATATCTACAGTTTCTTTCTGCTTTTCATTTAGGTGTTTATATTGTCGTGATCCTATTTCTATTGCTTGTTCTTCATTTAGGAAACTTATATGCGGGACCAGAAGTGCAAGATATATTAGAAAGCGAAAGCAGTGTAGAGGGGGATAACCTAGGGAATCCTATAATGAGAGAAGAGTTTGAGCTAGCACTGAAAAGTTTAAGGAATAATAAAGCACCAGGTATAGATGGCTTGCAGGCAGAAATCTTAAAGTGCGCAGGTCAAGAGGTAATAGACCGTTTATTTAAATTAGTTAGTCGCATATACTTGACAGGCGAGATTCCAGAGGATTACAAACGGAACATCATGGTAGCTTTGCCAAAAAGGAAAGGCGCGGATAGGTACAACAATTTCAGAACTATCAGTTTAACTTCCCATGCGTCAAAAATTTTAACTAGAATTGTGCAAAGAAGGATGGAGAAAAAGGCGGAAGAAATATTAGGAGAAGATCAGTTCGGATTTAGACGAAATAGAGGAACGCGCGAGGCTATTCTAGCTTTACGAGTAATTATAGAAAAAACGATAGAAAAGAGAAAGAGCGTCTATATAGGATTTGTAGATTTAGAAAAAGCCTTCGACAACGTAAAATGGGGGAAGATGTTCGAAGTGCTGAGAAAGGTAGGGATGAAATATAGGGACAGAAGAATAATACATAATCTCTACAAAGAGCAAAAAGCAGTTATAGAATGTGAGCAGGAACGAAGGGAAGTAGATATCCGGAAGGGAGTGAGACAGCGATGTGCACTGTCACCTCTAGTTTTCAACTTATACATCGAAGATGCGATTAATATTGTTAAGGACAGAACAGCCTCAGGGATTAATGTACAGGGTCAAAATATTAACATGCTCAGATTTGCGGATGACATAGCAGTGTTAGCATCTAGCAAAGAAGAATTAGGAGCGGCTTTGAATGAAATGGAAGCAGTTTTGACACAGGGCTACGGCATGAAAATCAATAAAAAGAAAACTAAAATTTTGGTATGTAGGGGATGCGAAAATAGAACTAAAGTTGACATACAAATAGGAAATGAGAAGATAGAGGAGGTCGCGGATTTTTGCTATTTAGGAAGTAAAATAACTCAAGACGGTAGGAGCACTAAAGATATAAAACAAAGAATAGCGCAGGGACGAGTTGCGTTTAACAAAAAGAAACAACTGTTATGTTCGAGAACGGTTAATATAGAGACTATGAAGAGACTCTTAAAGTCGTATGTATGGAGTACGGCATTATACGGGTGCGAAACTTGGACAATAGGAGAAGCGGATCGAAAAAGAGTAGAAGCGTTTGAAATGTGGTGCTTCAGACGCATGATGAAGATACCGTGGATAGATAAGGTTAGCAATAGGGAAGTATTAGAAAGAGTTGGGGAAAAGCGAAAGGTATGGAAGACAATAAAGAGTAGGAGAGATAGGATGGTAGGACACCTTCTAAGACACGAAGGAATAGTTCGCGACATACTAGAGTCAGAGATAGGAATGAAAAGAGGTAGGGGTAGGCCTAGATTAGACTACTGCTCTCAAATAGTTAGGGATGTAGGATGTTCTACTTTTAGGGAAATGCGTAGGTTAGCTCAGGATAGAAAAGAGTGGAGGTACGCGTCCAACCAGTCTTCGGACTGAGAACCTTATGATGATGATGGTTCTTCATTTGCATATTCAATGTCGTGGCATGGTAGGAAACATTGAAAGATTGTAACCTTCCGCAGAAAGCATGGAACTAATTTGAATACAGGCTTTTTGTCCTTCAGTATTGCTGTAACGTCTTTCATAATCTTATGATATTGCTTCTTGAAATTCAATTCGTCATCTTGTCGAAGCGACAACTTTCGGAATCTCTCTCGTTTGCCGGACATATCATCAGAAGGGTATATCACGTGTAGAGGAGAAATGTAAATAATAATAATAAATGACGACTTTTCTTAAATTATGCTTCTTCTACTTTAAAATTACCTGACTTTTATTATTATTATTATATTAAAAAATTCCCTGATAATTCCCCGACTTTATTTAACAAGTTCATTTATGGTACCTGTTATGGCGGCAGGATATGAACAACCCATGGAGGTAAGCTAAAATCTCAGTGTACACAGACCAAAATCACCCGGCTGGCGTCATCCTGACGTTTTCATATAATATCTTATTTATTTTTACAACATGAATAGAATTTATTTCAATTTATTTTATATTTTTAAGAAAACTTGAAATAAAAAAGCTATTTAACTGTGAGTATTAGTGAAAACTATTAGTGTTATCCTTAGCTTACAATTTTTCTATTTCGATTGTATAACCAAATCTACCTCTAGAGTATATTCTGATTTTCTTCTTGTAGGATGTTAGTAATTGCGATGGATACGCTGAAAAAAGGAAAAACTCCAGTAAATGGTTATCACCAATTTCACAGATCATTTCCTTAAGCTCCTTAATTACACTACAGTTTCCAAGTTGTAAAGGAGCAATTCTAATAGGTATTGCATTCTATAAGAACGTTGCTTAAACACTAATTAAACGCGCCAATACTTAAAAAACTAATGCACCAGGTGCAATAAAGCTGCCCATTACAGTCAGACTCATTTATCTAATAAGTGACCGGCGTTATTTATTATCCAACTAGAATTTTCTATTTTAAGTCCATACTGCAACGTATGCATTATTATTTTCTACATTTTTGGCTACAGTCCGGATGCTCACAAAAACAAGATAATTTTCACAAAATAAATTTATTTAATTTTTTTAAATCTTTTTGCGATTGAATAAATTCTTTCGCATTTGTGTCTTTGAACTTGATTTATTAGCAAATTTTATATACCTGAAGTTGATAAACATGTTCCGGTATATTTTCCTCTCAGCTGGCCATGTGTTTGACAGTATTTTTTGAGCGCATCTAGCACTAGCACGCTCAGACCTCCATCCACATGCTGGAGGCGGTAGGCCAGAAACGTTACAAGATCTCGTAAATTAAACTCTACAGGTTGGACGTATTTGGAGGAATTTTGTGTCACAAAAAATTATTTCAACAAGGTATACACGTATGTATAGAATTCTCTAGTAATTTATTCAGAATTGTTAAAAATGACATTGCCCTTCTTATGCTTACCGGCTGGCATTTTTGTAAGGTGCAATTTTCTTTTCCTTAAAAAAATATGTTCTTTCATTTGCACAATTCAGGATAGAGTTATGTACACTATTTTTCCCACGACCACTTAAGAAAATCAAAGTTATTCACAAAACAGTAACTTCATTTTTAATGATTTCTTATCTATGGTAATAGATGTCAAAATTACGTTTGTGTGTTAGAATTGTTGGACTGTTAAATTGTTATTTGTTCGTTAGTGTTAAGCTGTTCTACCGTTAACTGGAATATTCCAAATCACTGATAATCCTATCTAATAAAAGTGATGTTAGTCGTGGAGAATGCGCAATAGACACGTACCGTTTCGATCTAGCGAGGTCAGATTTTTCGTTTCCGTCTCTTTTTGATATACGTACGGGAGCCGATCGCCAAAAGTGCGTACGTCTGAACTATCACAGGTAGGTATCATGTTTGTTGTCGTTGTAAAACTATACGTCGTCAGAAACAATTCATAGTTATTGGACGCATGTACTCCGGAAGCCCCAGCCAAATTGAACTATTTCATTTTCGATTATTATTACTTCATATTAAAGGAGCAAATAGATTTGAAGATCTGAAAACAGTAAACGGAGAAATACAGGAATCTTATGTAGCAGCGTGTTTAAAATTAGGTCTTATTTAAGATCATCATGAGTGGAAAAGAGCCATGAATGAAGCTGAAATTTGGATGATGCCCAGACAGCTGAGATATTTATTCATTCGTATTTTAATGCATTGCCGACCAATTTATCATATCATCAATTTATCATATGCAAATGAAGAACAAGCAATAGAAATAGGATCGCGACAATATAAACATCTAAATGAAAAGCAGAAAGAAATTGTAGATATTATTTTGGGTAAGACTTATGTTTATACAACCCTTTACAGCTTACTGAAGAGTAAGAATAAAATTGTTTGTACCATGGCCTTCACGGGCATAGCAGCAACACTACTTCCTCATGGCAGAACAGTTCATAAAACGTTTGGGTTACCTGTTCCTCTGTTTTTAGATTCATCTTCCAACTTTAAGAAAAATTCAAAAGAAGCAGATTATTTAAGGAGTGTAGATGTTTTTATTTGGGATGAAGCTCCTGTGGCGCCAAGGTATGCTTTAGAGATTATAGACAGAACCTTACGAGACTTTATGTTCCGTTTGGTGGAAAAATTATGGTGTTGCGAGGAGATTTTTGACAATTGTTACCAGTTAAAATAAATGCTACCCGCTGTGAAACAGTGAATTTAAGTATCAAATTTAGTTCTCTTTGGAGTTGTTTCCGTAAATTTTCTTAAACACAAAATATGCGGGCACTACCACAGGAACAAGAATTCATCAAGTTTTTATTGGATGTTGGAGATGGAGTTTTGAGTTAGTCACGCTTTTTCCCAAGTCAGAAAATAAATATTCCAAAAATTATTGAGTTTGATATAAGTGTTTGAGTTCAAAAAAGTAAACAAATTATCAAAATTCATTCAGAACACTAAGAATTGCTATTAAAAACGCCGATAACTGCTGAGTTTGAAAAAGTCGATATTTTGTAACTCAAGGTAGGATTATTTTGTTCAAAATGATCTCAATTCCAAGACCAAGAAAATATTTTGCCAGATCTTGGTTTCTAGTTGCTATTCATGGCCTGTTTATGGATGTTTTCCACAGTCATTCCATATGGCTAAAGCTACTGTTTCCAAGGAAAATGCTATCGTCCTATAGCGGCCGTAATATTATAACGTTTTCATTTTAGTAATTTAGTAATTACAGTGGTTTCCTAGGAAACGGTACTGAATACCGCAAAGTAATAGAGCTTTACAGTTATATTTGAGACGGTGACAGTACAGTGGATAAATTCGCCAACGTTTTTTTACGTTGAAGTTGGAGGAACGGTGATTTTTTTGTTTCAATTTCTTTCTTGATAATTTCTGTCACATGATACTTATCAGCCGTTCTGTTTGAAAACCTACAGAGTAAATTAATGAATATGTTTTCAAGAACTTTGACCATCGGCAACGCTTCAACTTTGTATAGAAATATGTTCGGTTCGATCAACATGGATTGGTGTCAAGAAACTGTGGTAGCGTGTTGTCCCAACTTTTTAGAGACACACTGTATATTAGTTTCAACCAAATGACTTGTTTTATTAACGTTTTATAGTTCTAGACATTTGATTATTAACAATGAATTTCTTACAACAGTTACTGAGAAAGGTAAAAGATACAGTCACGATGAATAATGGTTTTAATTTCGCATGTTTTTCATTATTCATTATGATTACATTGTCGGCACTATCCAGTGTGTCTTGAATTCCAGAACGATCATTACTACCTTATAGTTATTTTTTTAGTTCAGGAAAGTCAAATAATTCAATGGCAAGAAAAATAAAATGAGCCACCTAAATAAACTTTTCAGATGATGGTTGGGAGGATTTTCCTTTACTTAAATGCAATAACGTTTGTAATCTTTCCCTAAAAGCATTGTTAGGTACTCACCATAATAGAGCAAGTAAATTCCAAAAGTTGCGTCAAATTCTTTACCATATCGGCTAGCAAGTCCATGTAAAATTATTTCGAATAATTTGTTACAGCTTCTACCGTTCTGTACAGGTAATACAGGCAGATGCATTTAGATATGCAAATTCAGAGTACTATTAGGTATTCACTTTAAAGTTTACGTTTTATTGCACTGCTGACTTTACTTACTGTTTACGTTATACACTTAACTTAATTTTCTGCCTTATCATAATTTCACAAGATAGGCATTTTGGTATGTGTTATAACTGAAATGCATTACCTACTTAATTTACACTAGATCCTAAATGCTGCCGTAAAAAGAAATAAACTATTTTTATATAAGAAATTATTGTTGCTACGGATGTTTCGTTCCTGAAAAAGTTAATCGTACTTCTCATTACTTATCCCATCAACTAGGTTTAACATGTGCATGTGTATGAAGTATTAAGACATGGAAAATGTTTAAATCTAATCTATACGCAAAGTTCCTAATGTTTTTTTTTGCGGTAGCGAATCAACATCGAGATTAGAATCGCTTCAAGCTGAATAAGAGCAGCGGCACGCGCTGAAAAAACAGATCGCTTGAATGATGACGGTGAGAGGTGCCGCTAGTGCTACTACTTTTTCAGTATGTTTAAATATCAAACATAGAAATATCCATCCATGCAGACATTAAAGCCATTATGCATTAAAAGAATCAGCCATGTATGAATATCATATTTGTAAGTATGTGGTGTCACACAAAAAACGGGAAATCTATATTAAAATACTTTACGCTTTCAGGATTTAGATCAAGTTCTACGTCAATTGACTACTTACCTAATTTAAGAAAGGACTTGATTTAATCAGAGTTCATTGGAGCTCTTGCAAGCTGAAATTAGTACCTATATTTACATTTCAAAAGATAGGCATTTCCTGCTTCCCTGATAGGAGGATCTATTTTCTTTTGGTGACACAATAGTTTAGTGATTAATCCCATTTCATCATTAAAACTTTACTTGACCCCCTCGCTGTCTGTATTTATAATTGATACTAACTTGTTAGACCCTGAAAGACCATGGTATGCCATGAATAAATCGTGTTAGTTTTTGTGTTCCTTAGCTGGGTTTGTTGGCTGCTACACCATTGAAATCTCCTGGGTTTGTTGTTTGTTGTGCCATCAAAGTCTCCTCAGCTTAGTGCTTGCAATACCGAACGTTCGTTAAGGGGACCCGTCAAAATAGCCCTCCGACAAAAAAGCCCCGAACAAAACAACCCCAGACTAATTAGCCTACCGACGTCATTGTAAAGGAAGGAAAAATTTGATAAAATTAATAAATAAACTGACAGGTTGAAAATAATATTATTTATTGTCGATTGGAACTCGTTAAGCCTGAAATAGTGGTGTGCGTATTAAATGAAAAATATCATCAACTTCTAATCCTTGGAGTTGAGAACATTTTGGACTTTTTATTTTCCATTTAATATAACATTATTTAGTCTGGTATCATCACCAATGTATGTATCAAACAAAATAATTAACACTTCTAATAAATTGGATAATACCTATATAAGGTACAGCAATCGTCAAACTTGATGGCGGGAGCCCGCGCAGGTAAGGCCACGCCCTAATTTGAAACAGATTCAGGCAGTGGCGCGAGGTTACTTTGACTATAGATGAATTTATTATGAAGTTAATCGTGCGCCACTGACAGTTGCCTGGGTCCACCGAAAACCAATCCCGATCGACAGCGTAGTGGGTGAATAGTGGGGATTATTCAACTACGCATCTGTCGCTCGTCATCACGTTTGATGTACCTGAACCAAATAAGGCCGTAGTCCAAATAAGGCCATGCTGTTTTTTAAAGAAACCGCGCAACTGTCAAATTACAGTTTCGTACCATCGGACGGGTTTCTACAGTACTTCGTTCTGCCATAACATCAGGCTAATCGGCACGCTTCCAGATGGCTCCACTGCAGCTAAACGTATGGAAGCGTCTAGCTTGTAAATTTCCGCGTAGGTGGTTTAAGCTTTTTTGTGAAAATATTAGAGTGTCCAAAGAAAATTTTTGGCCGTACATACTCAGGTAAGGGTCTAAAACATGTTCACGAGTTTGTTTTCAAATGTCATGTTGCAAAAAGGTATTTAACGAACTTTTGTTGTTTGAGGTTAAGTGAGCCTAATAAAGCCAATGTTATTGGGTTCTAATAAGGCCAGTTAGAAACACTGGCTTTGAATTCTATGGCGCAGGTTGTTGTACGCGATTTATTCAATCCTGGGCCAAGTAAGACCTTAAAGACCGGTAATGGTCGAGAAACGAAAGAGGAAAGTTGGTACTGTTTTCTGTGCAACGAAGATGTTGTGCGCGACATGAGGCTGTGTGTTGTGTGCTCAAATACGCCCATGAAGAGTTCGCAGGTCTGAGGAATGGTGACCGCATATCATTCGTATGCTCAGATTGTGAAATATAGTTGCCAAACGCTTTAAAACTTTCTAAGAATTTATTTTATTTATTTTTGAAATTCCTTTTTATTTATACTTTTATATTTATTTTTAATTTTGTTGTTATTATTTGTCACGTTTGTTTGTATTTGCAGAAATATATGTTCCGTTGATTTTCATGACTTTGCGTCTGTATGGATATCATGGCCTTATTAGAAACTCCCACGTGGCCTTATTAGAACATAGGAGTTCTTAATAAGGCCATGTGCAGTGGTTTTTAAAAAATAATCTAGAAGAAGAATGATACCGTTGAAAAGTGTCTTACACGGGACAGCATAAACTACATAAAACCTATGTAGCTGCAGCTAAAATTTCATATTTTTTTTGCTAACAGTATCTGAGTTATTGGCTCTCAAAAATTAGCGTGGCCTTATTTGGTTCAGGTACCATAATACAATAATAAAAATTTGAATTCGTATTTTATAAAAAACAGCATAAAGCACAAAAGTGCAGTGTAATATTAGGTAATTGGGTAGGTAGTTATTTATGATGTTAGTGTTAAAAGTGTCATTTTATTTCGAGAGAAGGGAAATTGGATCACGAACGTAGCGAGTGATCTAACCCTTCGAACAAAATATAAAATAAGTAAAAGAAATTTTTAAGTTAAACGGTTTTATTGTAGAGAAAAATAATAATGATGCAGATAATGTACTAAAAGCTAAAAAATAATTAGGTAGGTACCAGGTACCAGTCATCACACCACTCTCCTCCTAGAGCATTGATCAGACTAAAATAAAATCGTGGGGCGTAGCGTAGCCTGTGTAAATATGTAAATGATCGTTCTGCGATGTTGTCTATTGAGAAGATGCATCCAAAGCATACCTATAATGATATGAGTGGTTGACTATAGATAATAGAAATTCGACTCGCCCCACGATTTTATTTTAGTCTGATCAATGCTCTAGATTGATGAGGAGAGTGGTGTGATGACTGGTACCTGGTACCTACCTAATTATTTTTTAGCTTTTAGTACATTATCTGCATCATTATTATGTTTCATTACAATAAAACCGTTTAACTTACATTTTTTTACTTATTTTATTTTCTAAAGTGTACTGTGTTCTACTTGTTAAGCCCTTTCATTTGATACTCATATTGAGGGGATTGAAAAAAGTAATCCGCCATTTTGTAGTGGCGGCCATCTTGGAATTTGCATTTTTCATGGTGTACTGAATTGTATTAGTTAAGTCCTTTCATTTGATACCCATATTGAGGGGGTTGAAAAAAATATCTAATTCGCCATTTTGTGGCGGCGGCCATCTTGGATTTACAATGATACTGAATATACGTAATTGTATTGTCATTACAACTAAAGGTGTGTACCAAATGTTGGGACCTAGTTGTACATTCGAAGTCACTTTTATTTAAACAAATAAATACAAATCATGTATATTATATTATATTGTATTGTATTGTATTATATTATATTATATTGTATTGTATTGTATTGTATTATATTATATTATATTATATTATATTCTGAAGCATGCAGTACAGCATTGATGAATGCTTGGCTAGAGATGCAACCTGGTAATTGACTGACGTGTTTTTTTTATTGTTCTGATGGTTCTGTGTCAGTCTTTTTAAACAAATAATTTGCTTTAACCCCCAACTATGTATTTCAGCGTTTCTGCTCGTGCGCTCATGTCATATAAAGTCATATTATAGAAAAGCTATAAAGAGGTAGGTACTCGTTTTAACGATGGTGATGACAGCGTTGTAGTAAATAGTGTATATGCCACAGAAAACAATAATCACCTAAGTAATACAATGATTTTCAATAAACAATAGAACGCAACGCTATCAAAACAATTAGAAAATCTAAAATCTAGTTAGCGTATGCGTTAGTACGGCACCCTGTATCACCATCACATTCCGCACGTTCGAAACCAGAGCGGACACGCTGTTCTTCGCACACTTCCTTGTGTACTTACCTCGAAGGCAATAGTTTATGATATAAAACTAAATTAGAGCAAGGTCATCGTCCTTTTAGGCACTTGCGAGCGATAAGCGCAATATTGTGAACCACATACCTATAACGTATGCTGATTGCATACTTAAAATACATGAACTATCCAGGAAATTGAGTTTTACAAGAATTTCTTGGCGCGATTAGTGATGTTATAAATTATTGTTTTCTGATGGTGGGGGGGATATTCATTGAGCCATTGAGCACGTGCAAATCTTGAGGATACCGATGAAAAGGTCAGGAAATCCTTTTAGACCCACATAAATTAATGGTTAGGACTGTGAGTTATAAATTATTGGCGGTCGATAGGAAGCCAGGTTATTATGTATAATGAGTGAATTTACTGAAATAGAAAAAGGAAAATTGCAGTTTACATTGCAAATATAGTTAACATTAATAACAATCGTTCTAAGCCATAAACTGTTTACTTCTTAGCTGCTTTAGCTCTGAACTGCCGTTAACTGGCATTTTATTCCGGCCTTCTCACCCCACTTTGGTGGGCTCTGGGAGGCTGGGATAAAGTCCGCAAAGGGTTATCTTCGAAGAGTGTTGGGCAATGCGCGTTTAACTTTTGAAGAACTGTATACTGTTCTTGTTGAAATCGAGGCAGTTCTGAATTCGAGGCCATTAAGTCCTCTCTCATCTGATCGTAGTTACCTTTCCTCACTTACACTAAAAATCGAATAATAAACCTATGTGCATTGCGATAATAGTTTTTCCAGTAGTTACTTTTAATTTTACATTTGATAAATTTGAAAGCTGACTCTTTCAAGGTGGGGGGTATGTTCCGGCCATTAAAGGATGCTTCCTTATTTTTAAGTCCGAGGAGGCGATTGTCTACGTTTATGTATCTGACAGGTATCTACGTTGCACTTGAAAAGAAAACCAGAAGTTTTCGTTCCACATTTTAAAAGCGTCCTGCTTTGAAGTGGATTGATATATTTTTTTTCCATTATATACATACATAAATATTAAAATACAAATCGATTTGTATTTAAACGAGTTATTCAGGAAATGTATTAGCACGCAAATTGATCGATGCCGTTAGTTGGTGATGGTGTATACATACCTATAATAAACGGGCACGTGCAAATGAAGGATACTTCTGCAAATTAGAGGAAATCCTGTCCAATATTTCGATTTTTATTGCCGTTATTTGTCACAGTTATTGAGTGATAGAACTGCTTTTCCAAATTGATTACAGAAAATACTAAATGAAACCTAATAATAAACCATATGAGTCTGTTTCACAATTTTCTAGTAAATGTAATAAATCGTCTTAACATTTTCAATTTGTCACTTTCCGCCGTTTACAAAGTCATTCAAGTCTTATATACAGTGAATTAAGTTGATGTGTATTAAAAGACTACATTAAGCGTTTAATGTAGCCTACAAAAACCATTCAAACTGTCAATGCATCTTGTTACACCTGTCAGTGTTAAAGTAGGTATATCTTCTTATAGAGCTATTTGCATGCATTAAAAATCCAAGTGGGCGGATATTTAATACAAATCAGTGTCTATGGTTGCGTCAATGCTCCGGTAATGTGCCAGCTTTGCCGGAGCTTATAAGTATTGAAAATAAGCCACTGAAGAACCTTGCCTGTCATAAGAAGCAGATGGTCTGCATTCACCATTCATGTATTATTAAAAGTGAGATAGAAAAGTTGTTGAACATTGATTACTTTGATCAGATCACTGGAAATTGTATTTTTCATCAGTAATCGGTGTGACCGTCAATTGAATAAGAAATTGTGAAAAGACGTAGCAGCTAGTGCTTAGAACAAAATTTATAAATATATCAGCTCATTGACTTATATTGATTTATATGTTTGGCCAAATCTTCCCAGTAGGTAGCATTCAAGATCCTCAGGTCTTCCTTCACACATGGAAGTCAGCCTCCCTTAGGTCTTCCTCTGAGATCATTTCCTTCTGGTTCTTCATATAAAATTTTCCTTGTTCCCCTTGTACTCTGCATTGCCACTAAATTACCCAATCATCTGATTCTGCTCTGTTTAATTACATATATGTTTCCAGGTTTCCCGTACAACACTTTCAATTCTCTATTGGTTCTTCTTCTCCTAGTATCCTGCTGTTTTACTCCTCCATATAAGCTCCGCAAGATTTTCCTCTGCCAGATTTCAATCTTCCTAAGGTCCTCATTTCTTAGCAACCTCGTATCACTTGCATAAGTTACCATTGGCCGCTTTGTATTTCTAATGTTCTTTCAATTCGTTGTTTAGTATTTCCCAAAATAACGTACTTATTTCGAATTTTCCTCATAAATTTGTGCTCTTCTCTTGTTCTGGTTATGATTGTCAGATCATGGTCATATGATAGGAATTTTGTAGGATATTTCCTTCTCTTTTCAGACCACTATCTCTAATCCACATTTAGTTCTGAACTTTTCAGTTAGGTTCCAGTTGTATCTTACTTGGGAGTATGTGTCTTTCAGTGTCATTCTTAACGTTCTACAATTTTTGGCGGGCACATGAGGCTAACCTTCTTAATATCTCTGTTCTTTTTAACTTATCATAAGCCTGGATTCTTATTATTCCTCATTTTGGTAATAATTTCCTTAATCTCATCTAGCGTCGGGGGCGTTACTTGTTCGTTATCTCCTCCTTGTACTATCTCTAGTTCATACATTTGGTCTGTTAGTATCTCTTTGTAGTGTTCCATCCATCTACTCATTCCCTCTTCTTCATCTCCAATCACCTGACTTTCCTTGTTCTGTAACAATAATGTCCCTGGTTGAAATCCTTTCCTAATATATTTCTTCTTATAAAATTTTCTTATATCTTGCTTGTTAAATGACTTCTATATCTCGGATTCCCTTCTCAAGGGATTCTCTCTTCTTTTTTCTGCACACATAATAAACCCTTTGCCTTGTTTCTTATTTTCTTATTTTCTTCTGAACTTCTATTAATTAATTCCAATTTTGTTTTCCTTCTGTCTTCCACAGCCTTTTCACATTCCTTTTTCAGTGGACTCAAGGTCTGCTGGGAGGACTTCTTTATTATATTTTAATATGTTCCCATTCTTCTTCAACTTCTTTTTCATCTTTCCTCTCTTCTAATTATTTCTCGATGTGTTGTTTATATAAATTTCCTATAATTATTCTTCCTTCAATCTCCCCATATTCCTTCTAACAGCCAATCTTATAGATCTTTTATCTTTCCTTCTCTCCGATCACTGGCTAGTACTTACTTCGGCAAATAATTAATTTATATCAATCCAATTACAGATCTTTATTTTGATTACACACATTAGTACATGAGTTTCGATGCGCTGCATGGGTTGCACCCCATACAACACGGTCAGCTAAGCATGACAAATCTGCAAGAACCATCATAGCCGGCCGGCCATGTAAACGATAAGTTTACAAATTTAACCAGGTGTGAATCGAAGATTAACTTCGTTCTGCCAAATTAACGTCTCTTTGATAATACAACAGATGCGACTAAAAGGTTTAATTCAATTTGCTGTGTAATTGTTACCATTAACTCTTTAGAAGAAATCCTCGTATTGTCCGATACCAACCGGCAAGAAAATCAGATGTTACTTTTGCGACAATTGGTTAGATACAAGTTTAATTCCGCGGTTATTGATAAATCGTGAAATATAATAAAATAGTTGCGGTTTGGGTTTACTAAACCGTCGCGTTCGTCATAGACTGAGAAGTTTCTAAAGCACATAAAGCTTTACCGCTTCAGACATTATGCCGGTTGTCAAAGGAAAAAGTTATAATGGAAACCGAATCATAACAGCGCCAATAAATTCGTCGGAGGGGAAAATCAGAGCAAAATTAGAGAGAAAATTTCTGTTTCTGTCGGAGTTCCTGGGTTCCTTCTGGATCTATATCGCCTTTTTGTACAATCTAGGCCAGAACCGCGCCTCCTTTCTCAAAATCTTTGTGTTCTAGAACTTGATCTCATGACCCGTTTCCGCTTGATGACTGACTTGTTCCTGTAGTGATGCTTGATATGGCTGATATATCGCCTGTCTGTCTATTATATTCCCAAATCTTTTACCCTATTAAATTAACTTATAAAATTGTTGGAATTATATCGAGTGGCCACTATACGAACCAATAAAAGCTTAATATGGTCACTATTTATGTGTTTTTCATTACATTTTCCGTAAGTAATTAACTCTAATAAGTACTCGTAACATTAACGCACATTAAAAATTTAAGAGTATAAAAAAATTAACGAGTTCATTACCTTTACTATAACCAATAAGACGTGTACTTTTATCTATTACCTATACAACCCATCTTCTCCAATTCTAATGGTGTGCTAACGCCATAAATATTTATTTTATTACCGCACTCTAGATGATACTGACAAAATAGAGTAATGAAAATGTGACATTTACTGGTCAGAAAATTTAATAATACCGACGTCTTTATTTCGTACCACTGAATAGCTCTTTCAGAATGGAATAAAATCGCATTGCCACTCAGAAGTTGTGAAGACAAAATAACTAAACCAATGCAGTGCTAACTATTCTTTCACTTGTAATATTATTGGTTTGTATTAGACGCAATTCAAAATCTTTAATAGGCACATACTGGTGACCCCGATGTGAGTGGCCGCCATTACATATTTCTTGCCCAGACAAACATTAACGTATCTTGCTGGCATGACCAACTTTTGTCCAGTCTCTAGTCCAGCCTCTGCTAGCTCGTATGTATATTTTTTCTTTTAAAAATGCCCAAACAAAAAAGTCTAATATGCTCAGATCCGGTGATCTTGCAGGCCACAATATAGGTCCATTTGTACCCAACCATCTACCCGGAAAATGATTTTCTAAATAATTTCTAGCTATTGTAGAATTGTGTGCAGGGGCACCATCTTGTTGGAAATATACCCTGTTTATGTTTATTAACGGAACATTTTCTATTATCGCCTCTGCGTTAATATTCAATAAATTAATGTATCTCAATCCCGTTAAGTTTCCATCAAAAATTTGGTATGCTAGTTGACCACCCAAAATAAAAAACGAAACGTTAAATCCAAAACGTCCTTGCCTCTGACGTTCAAAAGTTTGGTGCTGATTTGTATCAGACCTGTGACGCACATTATGCCCGTTAAATAATCCTTCGCTGCTTATGTGAGTTTCATCTGTTCAAATGACAGATCGCCAAAATTCTGGATTTTCTTGAATTTTATTTAAGTACCACCTATAAAAATGAAGCCTTCTTTCTTGATCTCCCGGGAAGAGATGGTGAATAATTTGAATTTTATATGACCTATATTTGCCTTTTTTAATATTTTTTGAACTTTTTTTTGGAAACACCAACTTGTGGTTCGATTTAATAATAATAATAATAATAATAATAAACGTCTTTATTTAGTACACAATATATACAGAATAAACAAATTCATTAAGATGAGGGTGCACAAGGTGTACTAAAATGGCGAAGTTCAACTTTCAGATGTAAACATCTGTCAGTTGTTCTTCCACTCAACCAAAATAGACAAAAAAAATGTATTCAACATAATCAGAAAAACAGAAAAGCGGATGAACAATACTTAAAAACGAATGTAAATTGAATAAATTATTCAAGCAAAGAAAGCACAAAGTAAAAAAAAAATATAGTCAACATCAATCAACGCAATTAAGCAAAAGTATACATGAACCAAATTAATGCATAAAACAATACAATTAACCAAATAAATACATAATGCAATCATAAATGGAAAAGAAAATATATAAATACCTTAATTAGTGATACTGGACCGTTCGAACAACTACTCCTCGGGCAAATACCCCGCCAGGCGTTGAATTATAGAACTAAATCCAGATTTTTGATTGCACGTACGTACATGGAGACAAATTAGGATTGTTTCAAAGCCATCTTAGATGGGGTAGCAGTCTGAAACGTCTCGTAGTGCAAAAAATCTATAATTCAACGCCTGGCGGGGTATTTGCCCGAGGAGTAGTTGTTCGAACGGTCCAGTATCACTAATTAATACTAGATAATTACTCAAAGTAGTTGTCACTTGCTGATATCTGTCCAGAGCGCGGCAGCATATATAGCAAGATTAAATTGCATGGTTTGAGTGTGTGGGGGAAAGCACCGTACTGATGAGTCCCAGAAGGACGAAACCAGTTGGTCTGCGGTTTTCCATACACATTCAAAACATGCAATATTTGAACAATCTAAATACCTACACAAACAAAAAGAAAAAAAAAATGCAAGTGAACCCAAGGCCACCCAAAAGGCATGACAAAAACGTCAAAATTCATAATTCTCAGAACAGTAATTAAAGTTTCACAATGCAATGCAACACAATGCAATGGAGAGGCAGAACAAGCTGGAAAAAACTATGCTCCAAGTAAGAAGCGCTTCATATGAACTCTAAAGGTCTCAATTGAAAGATTCTTAAACTCAGGCGGTACACCATTGTATAAGCAACAAATATTGTGAGAAAAAGACTTCCTGAAAAAAGAGTGACCATGCAAAGGCAGAGAAAGCAGATCTTTACGACGTATATTGATATTATGTACATCAGTTCTAAATTTGATTTTTCGGTATAGATAAGCTGGTGTAAAAGTTGTTATTATTTTGTGGTACAGACAAACTGAATGCAAAAAACGGCGGGATTCCATGTTCAACCAGGGTATCGTGGCAAGTTTATGCGAAATGTGCCCACCACGACGAATGCCGAAAATTAAACGTAAGCAGGCATTCTGAACAACCTGGATCTTTCTTACGTCACTTCTATCTAGACATGGTCCATACAAACCAGACGCATAGTTAAAATGGGACAGAACAAACATTTCGCACAAAGTGACCTTAATCTTATAATCGATAAGTTTTCTTACACTGTAAACGAATTTTAGGTTCATATATGCAATCTGTATCAACTTTTTAATATGCAGTGAAAACTTTAACTTGTCATCAAATATAACACCCAGATTTCTAGCACTTTCCGTAAATTCTAACACCTGACCATGTATGGAGTTCACTAATTGATCCAATACCTCATTTCGACTGACACCACTTGAAGTGTTGCCAAACAGTAACATTTTAGACTTGTGAGGATTAATGATGAGCGCGTGACTTCCAGCAGCATCACAAAATGTGCTCAAATCGTGATTGATTCTTAGAGAAGCAAGGTTCAATTCTCTACCATTAAAGGGGTAACACAATTGAGTGTCATCAGCATAGAAATGACTTCCACAAAACTTAATACTTGATACAAAAACAGAAGTATATAAAGTGAACAATAACGGACCAAGTACGGAACCTTGCGGCACACCACAAAGAACACTGCCTTCACCGGAAACTTGACCATTAAATCTAACAACCTGTCTCCTGTTTTTCAAATAACTAGAAATTAAGTTAACCGCACATGAATTGAGACCAATGTAGTGTAAGATTGACAATAAAATACCATGATTCAGGGTGTCGAAAGCCCTGGAAAAATCCAACAGAATTAAAACACAGAATTTTTTCTGGTCCAGTGATGTTATAATATCATCAACAACATTAAGCAAAGCTGTCTCACAACTATAACCCTCTCTAAAACCTGACTGAGTAAAGGGAATTAGACTGCTACTCTGTAGATGCGACGACAGCTGCGAGGCCATCACCCTCTCCAAGACTTTCGACAACACTGGTAAAATGCTAATTGGCCTGATGTCTTTCAGTTCTTTAGGCTTCGCAACTTTAGGTAGTGGATGTATTATAGATTTTTTCCAAAGTTCAGGGAAAACGTTGTGTCCAAGAGCAAAATTGACAACATGCGTCACGATCTTTATTGACGATAATATTTTAAGAATTTCATCGTCACCCACAAAACTAAATTCAAAACGCTCTGCTGACAACGTCTTACTCAAGTAATAATCCATTAATTGCTGGTCTGGAATAAAATCTTTATTGGGATTATCCAAGAAAAATCTATTCAAGTCATCTGCAGTGCACAGATCAGCAGGTACAGAGTTGTTTCGCCTCTTGAAATCAACTCCAAGAGAACGTAATTCTTTAACTATACTATTCTTACCCACCAATGAGATTCGATATTTCAAGTAAGCCTTCTTCTCGCGCGAAACAGCAGTATTAACCATATTACGAAGTGTTCTATAGTATTCCCATTTTGCAGGATTTTTGTTTTTCTTGTACTGACTGAGAGCTTTATCACGCAAACTCATCATGAATCTTAGATTGTCAGTCAGCCAAGGTGCTCTCTTTTTAGAAATTCTAGCTATTTTAATAGGGGCATATCTATCAAATAATGTCAGTATTTTCTCATTCAAAAACATTACCTTATCATCAATATTATCCATTTCATAAACTAAATTCCAGGAGACAATAGAGAGCTCTTCTAGGAACTCCGTGTAATTGAAATGTTTAAAACAACGATACTTAACAATTTTGGGTACATAGTTTTCAGGTAATAAAGACAGTTCACAGCTTACAACAGCATGATCAGATATAGCAAGATTCGTATCAACATTAACATCTTTTACTAGGGAGCAATCAGAAATAATTATATGATCTAACAAGGTAGCAGTAGAAGAGGTGATTCTAGTAGGGTGATCTATTATTTGGTGAAGATTAAACGTTTCCAATAGATCAATATATTGACGAACATAACTGGAAGTTGTATTTAAAACGTCGAGATTAAAATCACCAAGGAAAATCAAAACATCACTTAGCACGACAGTGGCAGAAAACAAAGCCTCAAAATCATTACAAAAATTATGTAAATGCTCTGAACCCGGTGGCCTATAAACAACACACAACACAATACTCGACCCTCCAATTCTTACCTTTGCAGACAGAAATTCAAAAGATCTAATAGGCAAGTCTAACTGAATAATTTCAAATTTATATTTATTGTTATAATAAAAACACACGCCCCCACCCCTACCACCTCTATCCAACCGAAATATTCCCATATTATCCAGTGCAATTGCATGATCACAAATATCTGCACCAAGCCACGTTTCAGTTACTGCAATAACATCGTATTCAAAATTATCAAAATACTCTTTAAAAATGTCAAAACCACTCAGAAGTGACCTTGCATTCACATGTGCAATCTTCATCAAACAAGAAACGTGAATGAAGTACAAAAAGAGAAAAAATTTAAAAAAAAATTTACACAAAACAAGTAAATATTTCTTTCGCCCATCCGCTCACCGCCCCGCCCCCACTTCCGCCACATGTTCACAATATAACCTCCAACTTACAAATATCTTCACTCCTGTAAATCCGGCGTTTTTTGTTGTTGACAAGAATATAAACACTACCATCGACAGTCCACGCGTTCCTGAAGCCAACCTTTTCGCATGCCGCCCTATAAAGTTCATTGCGCGATTTCGTCAAATCTTCCTTAATTAAAACTCTAGTTCCCTTTAATAATTTCTTGTTTTTAAAAATCAGGCTGCGAGTTCTGTATGAAATAAATTTAACAATTATTGCCCTGCAGTTCTCACCACCCTTCACTCCCACGTGACAAGAAGTTTTTGGTGTCGCCTCAAAGTGCGGCTTTTATGGTACAATTCTCTCCTTCCGATCCCTTGAAAAATAGTGTGTTAAAATTTACTGAATCTGATTTTGTATTAGTTTTTAAACATTAATAAAATAGATCAAAGACCTGCATACCGATTTAGAAGAGCACTACTGCTAGGAAATAACATAATAGTGGTCGTTATGCGCCGGTGGCTATCAGCGTGACCTCTACGAGTGTAAATTACAGGTGTAAGAATGTAGATTAATTGCAACAGCTCATGTTCTCAAAATCTGTATCACGTAGCGGTAGCTGACCGTTGGATACCGCCACAGCCTTTCTCTATTAAATACAGCGAAACATTCTTAACTATACTGTCAGTAATAACTAATAATATATACCAGTTTTATTAATGTGCTTTCATTATGGTCACGTCAAAGCGCCATCCGGAGGATGTTAGAAAACAGTACGGTTGCCTCTGGATTTTATTTGGGTCCCGCATAAGAAATTGGAGGTAGTTTCACTCGCTGATTTTAATAAGTCGGGCAATCTATCAATCCGTCAACTTGTCTAACTGGTAACCATACTGAAAATTGCTTTCGCAAAATTTGACCAGTAGCAACATTCTTTTCGTCCAGGCTTTCATTGAAATCCACTTAGAGGATGTTGGATTCTAGCCGACCACGCTTAACTAAGTTAGTTTATTTGTTATTGGAGTTTACTCCTTAAGAATCGACTTTCAGTTATAGCCCGCGACACGGAAATTTTATGAGTAGTAAAATCAAGCGTTACATTTCGCGTTAACTAAAAGTAACGCGTTACGTTACCTGTAACATTGAAATTATGTACATATCTATGGATACGGCTGTTTATGTCTGACTGCATATAGAGCATGGAAAGCGTGAAAATAGAGTGGCATAGAGTAGATACGACACCAGGAAAAGTATTTATTTCATTGCCAGTGGGATCGACGTTTAGCAGATTGTCACTTAATTACTGAATTTATAAACAATTTAAATTTTGATGCAGTTGGACATTTTCGAACATAAACCATCTGATAAATACACATTTGGGTATAAAACTGACATTCGCGTGTACCCTATTATCAAGTGATTGAAGTTAAAATAATCGTTCGTAAGGAGTGCGTCGGAGCTGACACACACAAGTTTTTTTCTTGCTATTAATTTTTGTTGTTTTGTAGTTTTCTTCATACTCATGTATAATTTGCAAAACTCGCTCACTTCGTTTGCTCGTTTTGGCAAATATTATATTCGTCAAATAAAATTAGTCTTTTCATAACTGGTTACGTAAATAACTATTTCAATATTATTGAAAAAAAATTGTTTCACGTTGTTATTGTTTATTTTACACAATGCATACAAAAATATACCAGAAAACAAAAAGTAACATCAAAAAGACTAGAAATAAACGTAAATTCAGTATCTAAAACTTAAAAAACTGGTAGGTTAGGAACTTTAATCTTCATCATTGCACCTCTCGCACACATAAGAGACTTCCTTGTTGCGCTTATTGCATGTGCCGCAAATCCACTTTTTGCACTGGATGCATTGAATCCAGTCAGGGCCCACGTAAAAACGGTAATCCCATTTGCAAATGCCGCAAATATTTTCGTCGTTTTCAAGATCGGCTTCTGTGTTTGGAATTCTTCCGGAACTTCATAAAAATACGTATTTTTCTTCCTATTCTTTCTTTGCAGTTTTTCACGACACGTTCTTTTTGCTTTTTCTGACGCTTGCCTGTCTTGTTCTTCAGGAATTTCCTGTGTGTTTATATCAAGCTGCTTCGTCAACTGAAATTGCACATCCAGGTATTATTTTCTCCTACGCTTTCTTGATGTTCTCGCTTCTGTCTGACCTCTTTGTTCCTTCAACAAATCTATGAGGCTTGAGTCAAGAGCTCGCGCAACGCTGGCTGCATCTCTGTCCTCTTCACTTGGAATGACCTTGAGGACTTGGTTTGGATCATAGGGAACCATGCCACATTTTTTGAATCCAACGCGTGCATTTTGCTCCCCATTATCAGCAATCAATTTTCCGTATAACCGGGCGGGAAGAGTGGGAATTGCTCCTTTCAATCTACTTTCCTTTCTCCAGGATTCCAACACATTTCGCCAGTGACTTTTCAAGGGTTTAAAGAAAGCAACATCCAAAGGTTGCATGATATGTGTTGAATTGTTGTAAAATAAATGTTGTTTTCTTTACAAAGTCTTACCACATTAGGTGTAAAGTGGGATGCAAGGTTATCACCTATAACAAGTTTTTCCCCTGGCATGTTTTACACGTAAGGCAGGAATATTTGTCGAAACCATAATTCGAAAGTGCGGGAATCAAACCAGCCTGTTTTGCTGACATCAAACATTAAAAAAATCCCTTGCAATTTCCCTTGAAACTGATGCTCTAGAACGGCTTATATTTGTTGCCAGGCGATGGGAGAGGTTATGGCGGTCCATAAAATACTCTATGAACTCCTTTACAGGCACGTTTTCTTTGAAATTGGTAATTCTACCTTGTTTTTCGAGGTAATCTTTAATTATTAAACGCACATCCATTTTTGACAACGGGTAAGACCACTTGGCCACTTCATTTAGAGTATCCACAATTACGGCCTCCTCCACGCCCGTCAGGACAGTTGGATGACCAACAGGCTTTATGTGCCTACCATACCACTTGTCCTGAAGGGTACTACGCGGTACCGAATGCCTTCGACTTGCAGCTACGAATGTAAGACCATTTGCAATGTCCTCTAACGCCCTCTCTATTTTCTCTGGGTTGTAGCGCTGGTAACTTCTTCCCCCAACAACTTTTCTGTTCCGTCTGTACATTATTTTCAACTAACAACACTACTTAACACACTGTGACACATGCCACACTTAACCTCGCTGTCACCTAACCTTAAAAAATTGTAAACAATAGACTGTTTTAGAATGGCCTGATTTTGACAGGCCGCCATTTTCTGTTGGATGGCAGAGTATGGATACATAACGTTATGCACGTGAGTGTTACCAAAATTTGAGCAGATTTGGTGCCAAACAAAGTGGTGATGTTTAGAGTTCATGTAATTTAACTCAAAATAACGAAACAACGTTTGCAATAGTGCAACCAGTCATATCATTTTAAGAATTTTCGTTCAATTCTCGGCGTAAAGCGACTAAGTTTAAGTTACGCCCCTTTTTTGGTGCCAAATGGTAACACAAACATCTGCTTTGTTATTCCTCCTCTTCTTCCCTCCAATAAGCTTTAAACAAATTAAATGTGTGCCCTCCAGCTGTCAATTGTGTGACGACATTCTAAAATGATCTATACAAAATGCGCGGTTGCCGAAGTTACACGCAATGACGAAGTTGCAAGGTTTTTAAAACATTTTGTGCTGCTGGTGGAAAGACGATGGTCTTCAGGTAGTTAGCCCTCAGGCGCTGCTACCGTCAGAAAACGAACAAAAGCCTAAGAGGTCTTGGTGTGGTTGCTCTCGTGGTTTAATTGGTAACCAATATAATTTTATTACATTCGGAGATCTTAAGAATTTCCTGTTAGTTTATTACTCTAGTTGAAAACTCATAAACCGGCGACCATTCATTAACATCGAGTTCAATTTTTACAGTTGTAGTAGAGAGATGATTAGAAGTGAGTTATTTGTAACTACCTGTGCCAGATATATTATTATTAACGTGGATCACGATTCTAGTAGCAGTGTGTGCAGTCCCGGACTATAATCAAAGCTAAATTAACTTGCCAGGAGGACTGAAATTTATCGTCGGGCAAAACGCATTACGACGCTCGATTGCGGAGAGCAAAAGTGTCGGCAGAATTATAATTAAAATACGGTAAAATGTAAGGGGATTTGCAATTTCTAATTATCTGCAAGCATAAATTAATGCCTTTTCGAGGAGTAACTATACCTTTGCGCGAACACGTAATGGGACGCTAAATTCGGATTATGAGTAAAATACTCTAATGCGGAGAACATACCTGACATTTCAGAACTTCATGCAAGAGGTTTCTAAGGAAGAAAGTCGTGAACTTTGCAGAGTTTATGGAAGCGACGCATGTTAGATGAATTTCATATACATAGTGGAGTAAAAACCAAGGCAAAAGTCGCTTCCTTCTCGATTTTATTCTTTTTATCTTAGAACAAACTGATACATATCTCATTTTATTAGTTAGGTCATTGTTTATGAGAAATCACAAGATACGACATTTTTTTGCGGTCATTAAATTTTTTATTTCCAAAAAAGGGTGGATACGTACCTTTTTTAAAAACCTTGCTTTTTTATATATCCTCTCTAATATCTAGGTATCTAATTGAGCTATCGACATGATCTTTTTTTGTTTTACAACACACACTTAGGCGCTTCTTTCTAAGCATAGTATTGGTTGGTGTTTTTTGTTTTAATATGCTCAAAACGTCGATAACCTAGGAAATTCAGAAATTACGCAGGCAAATTTTCACTAATCGAGAAACTTTTTTGTTTTGGAAATTTTTATATAACATGCTGCGAAGGAAATGCCACCAAAAGACCAAAAAAGTTTTTGGCAGCATAATTGTTATTGTGACTTTTGTAGTTTAGGCGCTATGATTTTTTATATCGGCTAATAATAAGGAGCGACCGATGACAATATCGACTCGTGCGAGATATAACATGAAAGAAATAAATAGTCTTTTATTTACACATGTAGTTTGTATCGTTAGTGGCGAGTTCTTTAATTTTTACTGCTTAAAAATGTTTAAGATAGATGAGCTAAATATTAAAATGAAGTGCTTAGTATATGGTGAAGTTGTGGAGGAAAAAGATAAACTTGTTGTGCATCATAAGCCTTGGAAGTGGGGTTTAGAGACAATAATTAGGGCTGCGGAACTGAGAAAAGATGATTTTGGACAGAAAACTTTAGCAATCAAGAATGATATTTTAAACGGAAAAATTAAAGTAAAATATCATAAAGACTGCAGAAAGGTCTATACTAGCAAGGACAATATTGAGATGGTTTGCTAAATTAGTAATAGCTCGGTCGGAGACAGAAACATTCCGCGAGACATTCCAGGTTCTTTAAAAAGTATATGAAATAAAAAAGTTCCAAACTGATCATTTTTTTTGGTCAGGTCGAAAGTGAGGTTGTAAGTGCCTACCTCAGAATTAAAAACTACTGAGGCACCTACAGTCTACACTTTTGTTTACTGACTTATATTTGGATAAAATACACTTAAAATATAAAAATAGGAAACCGGATAGCGTACAATAAAAAATTATAGATACTTAAGAATATGTACTACAATACCCAATTTATCTCTTGAGGGGACAGGAAAAAGTACTTATGTATAAATAATCAAAGTGGCGAAAAAGAGGGGCGATATTGGAATGGTTGCAAAGTTCACCGGTTATGACGATTTGTTTGCGCATGATGCGAAATATCATAGGTCGTGTTATAGCCATTACGTTTCGAAATATGTATAACATACAAGCATTTTTAAATAAATTGAAAATTAACAAAAAATTAGCCCAAGTCCCGACTTTTTTATCAAACTCTGATAAAATAGAATCAACGAGAGAATCAGATTCAAGTTCTTCCTTTGTATCTGATACTGCTAATAATGATGTAAGGAAGAAGTTTATTAAAATGAATATGAAATTTTGCATCAAGCAGCTGGAAATTTTGAAAAAACACACAAATTCAGTTCTCCATGAACAAATTTTCCTGTTCCTCAACTCCTCATGATATTAATCAAAGCAAAGCAAGTACCAAATATGTTGCTACAATTTATATCTTGGCTTATCGACGATGATAGTTACAACGTTAGAAAAAAATATAAATCCAAAAGCTGTTGTTCCTTGCAATCTTATTATGGCGTTGTTCGTCAAGTTATATAAACAAACTTTTTAAATTTGGATTAGGCTTATGTGTACACCATTTACTACGAAGTAGACAACTTTTTGACTTCCTGTCTGAAATTGGTATTAGCTGTACTTATAACGATATTAGACAATTATTAACAACCAACATTGCCAAACAAAGAATTAGTAATGACAAAATTTATGTACCTCCAGGTAAAAGTTGTTGGTAATAAAATCAAAAATTACACACACGCGAGTATAGATAATTTTGATTTAAATGAGGACACAATCCACGGAAAAAATACTACTCATTGCGTGGGTATGGTGGTATTTCAGCAACGTTTAGAAAACATTACATTTATAGGTGAAAATATACCTAGAAAAGGTCCTTATTCATTAAGCTTAGAAGATCTTGATTTTCCCTTTCGACTCATATTACCCTTTTTTAGCCCTCCAAAGCGACCAGAACCTTTACCCTTTAAGTCCTTTGAGTACTCTTTCAATATTTTAAAGGCACTAGTCCATTTTTAACTTGGTCAGGCTTTAATAATTTGTATCTGAGATGCCCATGCATTGCAGATCAATAACCGAAAATACGGAAAATACTGAAAATAGACAATAAACGCAGAAAAATTAAAGGTGCCGAACCATTACCCACTATTATTGCACCGTGCGCGCAAACTTAGATATTACCCTCCAAACTAAAAAAATCATATTATAAAAACTATTGAAAATATACAGAGATTTTTTTCTAAAAACTCTTTTGGTCTTTTGGCTATATTTCCTTCGCATCATGTTACAAAAAAATTTCCAAAACAAAAAAGTTTCTCGATTAGTGAAAATTTACCTGCATAGTTTCTGAACGTCCAAGATCATGGGCGTTTTTATCATTTATTTAAAAAACAATACCATCATTATTATACATCTAAAGAAGCGCATAGGTGTGTGCTTTAAAACAAAAAAAAAGATTACGTCGATAGTTCAATTCGTGACTGTTTGAAATACGAATACCTATCTATCTGCGGTACATTTTTCCTACCGATATCAGAACTCCATATTCTGTATTTATTGAATGTGCTAAGTACGGTCCTGTATGTTATCCGCAGCAGTAGCGCGGTCATCTCAGGAGCACCTCCCAGCATGTTTGAAGCAACCACACCCAACCTGTGATTATTATAAAATAAAACTAAGTAAAAACCGCTATACATCCGAGTACCTACCATATTCGCCTGAAGGGGCGCGCTGGTCGAGAAGATACATGAAACTGATTCCAATTCACTACTGGAATATTTATTCATTATTTATACCTTTATTAAATTATTAAACTAATTTTGTTCGAAAATTATATGTAATTGTGAAGTAATAACAAACTATAGGTAGCAACGTACAACGCGATCAATGTTCTGATAAAATAGATGCCTACGTCTTGATAATACATGGTTACGATAATTCAAACAACAAAAACAAGAAACCAAAGGTAAATAATACTTGAGAAGAAGAGTAGTTATTTAAAAAGAATTTAGAATATTAATTATGATACACGTTCAAGTATCCTAAATTCACAAGATAATTTCAAACAGGTGCACCCTATATATTACAGAAAGGGCAGTAAGAAACTGGATGCTTGTTCCCCAATCTTTATACAAAAAAGTAGGACACCCTAGCTAGTATGTATATCAGTATTTTTAGTTCTTTTTAGTTCTCTGTTATCGTTGTCATTTTCCTGTAACAATAGCAAAATCTTTAATTATTATTATTATTTTATTTGCCTTCAAAAATACAATCAATGGAGAAGAAGCCTCTACAACTCATATTCTCTGAAGAAAAAAATACATACACAAAAATCAATATACAAAAAAATAATACCTATAAATAAATGCATATTTTCACATTTTAATGGATTACACGAGGGTGTTGATTTAGCTAAATGTCTGAAATTTTGTTGTGTTGTTCACAATCAAGAAGTACTTTCTAATTTGATTTCTAACTTACATTTCAACCATAACTGATGCTTACAGTGTTATAACGATTCTAGGGAAAGTCTTAAAAACGATCCGTTATTATTTCTGGATTATTCTTGATAAATTTACAGTCGAAAACCGTTCACTTAAAATGACCCTGTCTTGAGTAGATTGAGATGTTACATTTCAAGTTAATGATACTAAATCGTCCATCTATTAAAATGACAGTTAAAGCGGAATAAAATAGGAAGCATACAAGATAAAAAGCGTATTTCTGATGGCTATTTATTACCCCAATAGAAAGCATGCTGAATGTAACGATTTGATCGCAATGCAATTTCTTTCTCTTAAGGAAATAAAACGAAACTAAGATACGCATTTAATATCTTTCACTTAATAATGCGATTATGCTTCTTTTTTATTGATCTACTTGTACTGAACACTGTAATTGCTATATTATAATTTTTACACAATAATATACAGCGTAGTCCATTTGAATCAAAGCCACTCTTTCGCTTGAATTTTTAAGTAAAGAACTATTTCTGCGCCTACCTTGATCTTGAAATTTCATCTCGCCAGGATGGATTTTTCAATGTGTAGAAGAAAACGACCTTTCGTTCATTAACTAGATACGGTAGAGCTGTTTCACTCAGCGGGTGATTTGCTAGTTAAAGTCTGAAAAAAACTGACTGGTATAATTGCATTTGACGTAACGAATATGAGGAAGAAAATGGTTTAGCTCGTGTTCGAAACATAATAATTGGCGTCTCATAAGTCTTTCCGATGGAGGTGCTAGATAAGGGGAGATCGAAATTTAGGATTAATGCTCAGTCGTGTTTAGGAAGTTGAATTCTTCCACAACAATTTTGACTGGAATGTGTTAATTTATTATAAAGATGTACCGCAAAGGTAAGTATTTAAAAAGATTGGGAGCGAGACGTTTTCCACTCGTTTTCATCGTTCTTTAGCTTTCCTAGAATTTTGGCACTAGAAGTTGAAAATCCGAGTTCCAACAGAAATTCAATTTGTCGTATCTTCAGTCGTTTGATACCACAGAAAATTGTTATTGTAATTGATTTACGGCGAATTTTTTTTTCTAAAAAATTTTTTTGCTGCGTAATAAGCGAAAGAAATTAGCTTATCACGCCCACATGCTAGTTCGCTTTGTTATTGGTTTGACGTCAGAGATTCGTAAGGCGCTCCTCCCACTTCTCTTGAAGTGCCCGTGAAGCGGTACCTATCTCATAACATACTTATTGGGACTATTTCGAGCGTGAATTTTTAAAGTAAGGTGTCAAGGAAACATAAAACAAAGACAACATAATCGATATAATGATGCAACAAGGGTATCAAAAGTGCGATTCACATAATTTGCCATATTTATGTAGTAGGTAGGTAAATGTCCCGGTAAATGTGGAAATGGTGTGTGATTCTTGCATCTAACCCCAATTTCATTCAACCTCAAAACAGTAGTGTAAAGGCAGACCGGTATAAGTAAAACAAAGTCAACAATTTATTAACTGTACATGCCTTTTATAATTCAGTATAAGTAGGTATGTAGATTGTAGATACCTGCTTACTTCTGTTTGTAAAATAGGTACCTACCTATATTCTTTAATACAATACAATACATACCTACTCATTTATGTAGGTACATATGTATACCTAAGTGATTGACAACTGCTATATTCTGGAACGGTTAATGTAGAAACTCGGAGAGACTCTTAAAGACGCATGTATGGAGTACGAAATTATACCTATGGGTGCGAAACTTGGACAATGGGAGAAGCGGATAGAAAAAGAGCAGAAGCGTTTGAATTGTGCTGCTACAGACGGGTGTTGAAGATACCGTGGATAGACAAGTTAGCAATAAGGAGGAATTAGAAAGAGTTGGGGAAAAGAGAAAAGTATGGAAGACAATAAAGAATAGGGGATAGGATCGTAGGATGGTAGGACACCTTCTGAGACACAAAGGAATAGTTCGCGACATACTAGAGTCAGAGATAGGAATAAAGAGGTAGAGGTTGGAGCAGATTAGACTACTGCTCTCAAATAGTTGGGGATGTAGAATGTTCTACTTTTACGGAAATGCGTAGGCTAGCTCAGGGAAAGGATGGAGGTACGCGTCCTACTAGTCTTCAAAAGAGAACTTTATGATGACGTACTATTTAATTATTATTGTAAAATAGTTAATAAAATTTCCTTTTTTACTTCAGTATTTGGCTCCGTCATGCTCCTAGCATCCTGTTTCAAATTATGCTAACCGTAACACGTTACCAAGTATCAAGGGGTCCCACAAAACTGTCGATAAATTACATTATGTTCGATTTTATTTAGAGTGGCTGCAATCGGGCAGCCGATAATTTTATAAACTTTTGCAATGATAAACTAACTCGCGAAAATATCGATAATGCTGACCGATTTTCTTTCTGGCTCCAACGAACCACTTTTTCCGTTTTATTGGTGTAATGTACGATGTATTAGCCTGGGTATAAAACAGAAAACACCAGTTAGAACCAGTTAATAATATTTAACAAAATATTAGTTCAAAATTTTGTCATAATTTAAGTATCCCTTATTTCACTATAAACATATTCGTTATTAATATACCTATACATACTTACTTATATGTTCACAGACCAACTGATCTTCCAAGAGAAATTAGATATTAATATTCTCATACATTATATTATACTTACTTATAAATTCATTAGTTTCTCAAGAAATATAATCAGTTGACACCAAATTAATTAGAAATTTTACGATTCAATACACTAGGAGTATACAGTGACAATTAATCAATAACCGACGACGTAAGACCGGCGTTTGCGAAATGAATTCACAATGAATTAGTTGCAGATTGGAAAATTTATTATACGGCCTATAATCCTTTGGAGAATCTATTAAAATGATATTTATTATCGATGTTATGGTCGCTAATAGACTGTGCTTAAAGTTAGAATAATAAACTTGTGCGGGTTTGTCGTCTTACGCAACGTTGAAGTCTCCAAGTAAATATATGATTTTTGAAGGAATAGGGTGTAAATTTTGGATTTGTTACACCATCATTGGACAAACAAACAAAGATATCAAATGTTATAAATGGAATAATAATAATAATAATAATAATAACATTAATAATAATAATAACATTAATATTAACATTAATAATGTACCTACTGTAATGTACCTATGACAGAAAATGTACCAAGATAGTAAAGAGAAATGCCAGACAAAATAACTGAAATATTCTTATAACTATGCGTACTTTATGTAGCTGCGTAATTCTAAAAAGCTAGAACTGAAAACCACAATTCGCTTTTAAGATAGTAGGTATTGTTCCTGCAGGAGCATCACAAAAACGGCACTGATCTATTCGAAATATGCCAAGTGCAGTAAGTAACAGTCGGTACGGCATCTGCGGCTTTCGTATAGTGAGATTGTGGAAATACAAGTACGTTGTACAGGCTACTGAAGAGGAGACAACCCGATATCGCGATTCAGTATAAACATGAGTTTGTGCCTTTTAGGTTTCGCCGCTATTGTCTTGAGTTACTACTGGATATACGTTTGTATGTGTAACTATCTGTACAGTGTAAAAGAAGATTTCGGCACGCCAGCGGCTTGCTTTGATCTCAATGTTATCTGCTATCTTTTAAATTAATTGATATAGAATAAAATAGTAAGGTACGTATAGAGATAATGAACGCCGCAAGAAAGAGAGAAAAAAAACATTTTTTTTAAACTTTCTTGGAAGCTTGTCAAACAAAAATGTTTCAGTTTCCTCCCTTCTTCGGTGATCCCCAAGAACCTAACATCGGCTCACTTTTGTTATGAGTTCTGGAATATTTCGTTTAGCAGCAAGTACATAAAAGGCAATCGTCCTTAAAAGGAAAGCCAAGCAGCTTTTGGTTCTAAAATACGACGTATGTACCTATATAAAATATTACTCGCCCACTGGTAGAAATCAGACTGCGCGATTTGCCATAAAGTTTAATTTATCATTTAGTGCGTCTATTAAGTTGGAAATAAGAATTAATTGGCTTATGCACGATAGCATGCACCATTTCAGAGATTAGAAAAATATTGACTATAAAATCACTGCCATTACTAATTGATCTGTTAAATTTGTTATTACTTGGAAGCAATATAATACCTCAGGTATATATTTAGATATATATGTCTTCCTTACGTTTTCTTAGTTCTTAGGTTAGAATGATTAAAACAATTAAACATTACCCAGTCACAACCTGACTATCTTGTTCGTGACCAGTAAGTAGTAATATGTTCAAGCTCGGGAATTAGGGACGCCTGCTAGTGAAGGTTAGATCGATTTGGAAACCCCGTGTGACTTTTGTCTGATGTAACAGGCGGACATACCGGCGGAAATCGATCGCACCTGGGTAACCGGTGGCCTCTGGTGAAATCCCGAGGGAGAACTATTACTTATTTGCGACGTATAAGCTAACGCTGGTGCTGCGACGAGAATCCCTCACCGAAACCCGTCTAGGAGTCAGCGCACCTCGGTGCTAAGACGAAACGCCAGTAATAATTCAGTTTTGATTATACGAAGGGCCACTAGCGTACTATCAGGATACACCACGAGAACCACTTCTTATTTCAATGTAAATAGTTAAATTAATAAAATACATCTATATTTTGTTTATGTCTTGTTATTTGTTCAACGTTTAGCAATAGTAAGAGAACCCACCCTTCTGTGACTGAAAGCTTAAGGTTTATCAACGAATAAATCTTCCACAGACCAGCGAACGACCAGATCCTCGTAAATATATAGTGTGTCCTAATATGTGATACTAAGGAATGCAGCTGTATATTTAGGGACCGAACTGAGAACGCCAGTGTATAAATTGGCGTCCGAATACATCAGGGAAGAAACGACGTTGTAAGGTATACAAAAGAACAACAAAATTTCAATGTTACTGGCGATCAGGTCAGGGTCAAGTAGATTAATACAGACCAGAAGGGAAGGCTAACTTACTTAGTCAGAGGTTAGGGTAAATCCGAATCATTTTCGATCGTTAGACTGACCTATTTGTTTTTTTATTCACTTTACCATTGTGTAGGTGGTCGTTTAAGAAGGTGTGCAAGGTTTTAGGGCTCACTAGGAGGATCATAAATTGTCTGTCCCCCTCTGGTCAAATACGAAATTGACTATACGGTTCTAAATGTAATTATTCTCATTTCATCGTTTCGGAATCATGGTGACTGTAATAATCTCTTTCCATTGCCCTCTGAATAAACCTGACCTCTGAACAACCGTGTCTTCCCCATTAGATGTTCCGACATCATAAAGCAAATGGTATGCGATAAGACTTGTGACTTGGTTTTATCTAATCTTCTCGTTATCTGGCTTAGTATAGTTTATACGTCGTTGACAAAAGGCATGTGATTGGTTTGTACTTCTTACAGTCTATGGGTCGTTGTTTGAACAAGCTAATGGTCTTCGACTTCCTCCATTGACTTGAGATTTAACTATAACTTAAGCACTGCTCCAAATTTTAGCATTTTGTTCCTCATTGTACATCCCATCCACAGTTGGTTAGAGCAGTCGCCCGGCTAGTGGAACACCTGGGTTCGAATCACAGTCGGCGCTTGTCCATATTTATCGCGAAATAAAAGGTGAAAGGTAGGTAACTTTACAAAAAAATGTTATTTACTGCTACCTTCTTTTGTGTATTAGATTTGATACTTATATCATATTTACTAGGTTTATTTATCAGAAGAATTCATTAGATAATGTTTGCCACTGTTTTATAATGACGGTTCTAATTTCTTAAGTGCGAACTTCCAGTCGATATCTCATCTGCATAAAAACAAAAATTACCGGCATTCTTCCGTCCCATTTATTTTTTTGCCGATCGCTATTAGCGCGCGAACCGCTAGAAAACAGTTAACCCAGCAGTGGGTTTTTTACCCAAGGGTTCCAAACAACACACGAGACAATACTATACCGATAGAGCATTCGGCAGACACAATATAAAACGAATCACGTGTAAAAATTCGGATTAATCTGGTGCCTCAATTAACGCTACTATAATAAAACAACGAAACAACGGGCGCCAGCAGGTGCGTTCTTCCGAAACGAACTTACCTCCGTCCGCACTTGCAAGACAAAGATGGTGTGCGGCCAGTCCAGATTCCAGACAGTTTTTTAATGATCTCGCATCACAGGTAATATCCTGTCTTTTTATTATGATTTCATTGTCACGTCATAAATACTTCGTCTCTATTTTCGTAAATGTGCTTTTGTACAAAGAAACACCTGTATACACAAGCATGTGCTTTGTTCACTTCGGAAGTTTTTAATTACCTACTGTTCTCGAAATTCAAGCAAATGTGGATGAAACGTTGAAGATTGAAAAGGCAACGTCGGCACCTTGCCCGTTATTATAAACTGACAATGCGATTCACCATACAGGAAAACCGTGAATTTTTGTTGTTTTTAATGTTACAGGTGCAAAATCTTATGATATTGAATTTAGCTTCTCATGTTGTCAAAAAAAATATAAAAAATTTACAGAAGTTACCATTCAGCAACCTTCATTATGGCACTGAAAATAAATTTCGTCAGTATAGGTACTCAGTATAAATGAACGCATTTGCAAATAATGGAAATGCAAATTTTTTTACGAAATCTAAACGATGACAGACGTCCGCACGCTACAAGGAACAAAACTACGTATAATGAAGCAGCGAGGACTCCGTGAAACGCGATTGATTGCATGTCGCCAATGGCCGTCTCCCAACAAGTGCTGCGCTGCAATGATTGAATTTTTAAATCCTCCTATTTTTATTTATTTAATTTTATTTTTATGTAGTTAATATCTTCTTGTTTTACTTTTTGGTAGAAGTTCATGATTTAACAAATAAATACTTCGCGAACTACCAATATATAACGTTTTATTTAAATATTTTACCGGTTTCAGGATTCACAAAGATCCCATCATCAGAAATGTACGAAAATTCATAATACTTTTCAGTACAAAAACTTAATCATTAATAAAATTGATAAAATTGATAAAAGTACCATTAATTCTATTAAAGAAAAAATTAATAAAGATAATTTGATAGTTTCCAAAGCGGACAAATCCAATGCTATAGGAATTTTACCTAAAGATGAATATATAACAAAGATGCAAAATTTTATTAGAAATGAAAACTTAACTGAACTAAAAAAAGATCCAACAAAACATTTTCAAACTAAATTAAAGGATTGGTTAAAAAATTGCAACAGTATTTTTGATAACAATTTTGAAAAATTAAGATTAATTAATATGAATGCACGTGCCCCTAAATTATATGGACTAATCAAAAACCATAAAATTAATACACCTATAAGACCAGTAGTATCATATATTAATGCTCCCACAAGAAATTTAGCTAAAAACATTAATAATATATTTAAAACTACAACAAATTTTAAATCCAAATTTAGTTTAAAAAATTCTTTAGAATTAATTAACAATATCAAAAATAAAAATATTCCTACAGGGTCTTTTTTGGTTTCTTTTGATGTTACAAATATGTTCCCTAATATTCCTCCTAATGAATGCTTGAAATTAATTGAAAATATTTTAGATAAAACTCATACTAATATTGTTATAAAAAATGATATTATTACTGCTTTCCAACTTTGTATTGAACAAAATTATCTCCAGTTTAATAATAAATATTATACTCAAAATTTAGGTCTTGCTATGGGTTCTCCAATTAGTCCTTTATTAGCAGATATTTTCATGTCAGATATTGAAGAAAAAATTATGAATTCAGAATTAGGCAAACAACATATTCTATTTTGGTATAGATATGTAGATGATATAATTGCTTGCTTTAAAGGAACAACAAGACAATTAGACAATTTTCAAAATTTTTTGAACAGTATTCACCCAAAAATAAAATTTACAAAAGAAATAGAAACTGAACACAAAATTAATTTCTTAGATTTAACTTTAATAAATGAATATAATAAAATAACTTTCGATATTTTTAGGAAGCCAACGTATACAGATATTACTCTTTCATCAAATTCATTTCACCCATTTTGTCAAAAAATTTCTGCTTACAATTCTATGATACACAGGGCCTTTACAGTACCACTATCTTTGGATAAATTGAATAAAGAACTAAATGTAATTAGAACAATTGCTATAAATAATGGTTTTAAAATTGAAATCATCAATAGAATCATTAACAATAAAAAATTTAAAATTGCTTGTAACAACATATATCCTAAATTATGTAATGATAAAGTTACCAAATTTTGCAGAATTACTTATTTTGGAAATATTTCTGAAAAGATTGCCAGTATTTTAAGAAAAAACAACATACAGGTCACATTTAAACCTTCAAATATATTATCACATATTCTATTTAACAGTAAAGACAGAACACATAAACTTGACCACACAGGTGTTTATCAACTAAATTGCTTAGACTGTAACAGCATTTATATAGGACAAACTGGCAGATCTATACGTATTAGATATAATGAACATTTACGATCGTTTCGTTTAAAAAACGATCATTCAAGTTTTGCTAATCATTTCTTTGATAACAATCATCGATTCCCTCCTTTAGAAAATACTAAATTATTGTTTAATTTTGTAAAAAGTTATCAGTTAGATATATTAGAGTCTATGGAAATTTATAAACATAAAAATGATAAAAATTGTAACTTACTTAATGACGAAGTAGATTTAATACAATCTAGTTTATTTAAACTTTTGTAAATGTCTTTTGATCAAAATGATTCTCATGTGTCGGTAGGACAGGTTCTCTTATTGCCATTATGACATTAGTTCAATAATCAATTACAGTTTATTTGCTAGCCCATATAAACCATGGACCTTCGAGGTTATTTGGCAATATGGGATTCTTTTTCTTCTTTTTGTTTTATTATTGGTATTATTAGGATTGATTCTTGAATTAATTATTCAACAACAGTCTCTCCATCTTAATCCTTGACTTATTTCTTTTTTGCCATTATGCCGTTTTTTGACTTATTTCTCTCTTTTTTAGTTTATTACAATTCTAGCAGTTGGCAGTTGTCAAGACAGAACACATAGACTTGACCACAGAGTTTATTTCAAGATTAGCAGTTGGCAGTTGTCAAGATTCCATGGATATTTTGTTTATTTAGTTTTTTCTGTTCTGATATTTCACTTGAAGGTTTTTTCAATTGAATTTATTGTTTTTTCCAATATGGTTTTCTTTAAATTCATTGTTTTTTCCCTTCAAGCTACGAGGTATTCGATTTTCCTTTGTGTTTTTCTTATACCCCGTAGGTAAATACTGAAATTCAGTTATCTAGTTATCTTTTTTCATGGATATCATTATTCTTTGTATTGTTTTGTCAATTTTAGTTTCCTTGTCAACTGTCATAATAATTTGTTTACAATTTTTCGTACATTTCTGATGATGGGATCTTTGTGAATCCTGAAACCGGTAAAATATTTAAATAAAACGTTATATATTGGTAGTTCGCGAAGTATTTATTTGTTAAATAATTTTATTTTTATTTATTTGTGCCAGTATAATTTTATAATATTTTAATTTGGTGAAATTCTGGCATTAATAAAAACACTTTATTTAAAACAATCGACGTTTCGGCTCCGTTTGGGACCTTTGTCAAGATTTATTAGTAAAATGGAATGTAAAAATTTGACACAAATTATTTGTCAAAATAAATATTTCTAAATAAATAAATAATTTTTATTATTTTATATAAAACAATCGACGTTTCGGCTCCGTTTGGGGCACTTGTCAAGATTTATTACTAAAATGGAATAAATAAATAATTTTTATTATTTTGGAAAATTTATTTTGACAAATAATGTGAGTCAACTTTTTACATTCCATTTTACAAATAAATCTTTGCACATAAAATACATAAAATTTTACGACATATTTTGATCGGTAATCGACAATTTATTTCTTTTCTTGAGAATGCTGTGTCCTATGGAATTTTGACAAGAGAGCTCTTTTGTATAATATGAGATGCTCTTTCACGATTTTTAACAAATTTGGGAATTTGGAATTTTGCGGTTCTCTTTTTGACTTTAAAAAAATACAGGCATATGGTAGACACCCCACTGGAAATATTCTGGGATAATTTTCTGAATCAAATAATTCTCTTTCACAAGACAAATTTTTCACCATAGCGTTATGAATTTGTACATACAAATACATTTTATGAAAAATATTCGACGAGCAGTAGGTACCCATCGAGTTTTTAACCCCGTTGTGCTTTAATACGCCAGGATAGCTTAGGTTCGTTAGAGAGGGGAATTACTTTCCAAGTTATAGACTACCAAACAGTAAAACAGTGATTGTGTTTTCAGTCCGAAGACTGGCTGGACGCGTACCTCCATCGTCCATCCTTTTCTATCCTGAAATAACCTACGTAATTCCCTAAAAGTAAAACATCCTACATCCCTAATTATTTGATGGCAGTAATCTAATCTAGGCCTACCCCTACCTCTTTTTATTCCTATCTCTGACTCTAGTATGTCGCGAACTATTCCTTCGTGTCTTAGAAGGTGTCCTACCATCCTACTATCCTATCTCTCCTATTCTTTATTGTTTTCCATACCCTTCGCTTTTCCCCAACTCTTTCTAATACTTCCCTATTGCTAACCATATCTATCCACGGTATCTTCATCATGCGTCTGTAGCACCACATTTCAAATGCTTCTACTTTCCATTTCATTCAAAGCCGCTCCTAATTCTTCTTTGCTAGATGCTAACACTGCTATATCATCCGCAAAGCTGAGCATGTTAATAGTTTGACCTTGTACATTAATCCCTGAGGCTGTTCTATCCTTAACAATATTAATCGCATCTTCGATATATAAGTTGAAAACTAGAGGTGACAATGCACATCCCTGTGTCACTCCCTTCCGGATATCTACTTCTCTTCGTTCCTGCTCAAATTCTATAACTGCATTTTGCTCTTTCTAGAGATTATGTATTATTCTTCTGAGTACTTCAAACATCTTGTGTTCACAATTTTTATTTTATCCCTAAATAACGTTATTTCTTTCTTATCTTCTTTTATATTCTTGGATTGGTTGAGCCGAATTCACTCTGCTGTTGCCACGAACCGTACTGCTAGCACCTTTGCCTACGCACTAAGCGGTTGAACATCGCATCCGTCACCCCCCACTCCCCGGCTGTAAATTGCCTAGCATATAATCTGTCTCATCCCTCTACTACGTACTCCGTTATTTCTCTCAGGTCTCCTAAAGTCCAGTAGCGAGGAAAATAATAAATAAGAAATGTGAGGAGTCGATCGTGTGGGGTGTGAGGAGTAGGTCAGGAAGTCGCTGCTACAATTATTTATAATTTAAGTTCTTTCTACTTCTTAAAAGCAACTCTCTGACGACTTCATTTTATAATTTTTCTGTTAGCTTGCAATATCTATTGCATTAGCTCACTAACGGAAAAGTTTGCAGATCGTATTAATCCAAATGAAGTATGGTCTCTGCAGAACTGCTGATGTAATCGATATAAATGACAGTTTCACAAAAGCATGTGTATTACTTAATGGTAATTCTTCAATTTAATGAATTAAAATTGCAAACTCACGCTCACCTGAAAAGAAGAAGCTTTTACACCCATTTGTCGGTGGAAACCGAAGGTTTCGATCTTTCACAAGCGTCTGGTATATACCTAAGCATAAGTCAGTGCGATTTTAAAATATATGATCATAGTGTGCAATTTGATTTATAAAATTTAAGAGCAAACTGCTAAATGCTCCATGCTTCCTGACTCCATGCTAAACGTGTAATTATGGTGCACGGTTGAGAAATTATTCAGTAAGAAATTACACAGTACTTATTCTAATTCGATGTGCCGTAAAAGATTTTAACTGCCATTGTGCACCATCGGCACTAGCATTAATTGTTTAATAGGTACCAATTTTTGGCCATCCATTTAATTCACAAGTTTTCTGTTACGTGTTCTTACGGGACATAAATTTTATATGTCTGCACCGAGTGATGTATGGCACCATTTTAGAATTAGTTACAGCCACCCTCTCCTTATTTATTTTCAGCCATAAACTTTGAAAAATTAGAGAAGTTCATGGAGCATGAATGTTGAATTGAATTTAGATTTTATTCATAATATGATTGGGTACCCCATATTATGCTCCTGAAAACACCACGAATTGTTTTGTAACAGATGAAAATGCTGTCTAAACTAACACGGTTCGCACAGCACCGCCAATCTAAGCTTCACGCGTTACGTCATGCGCGCATGACAAAATGAGGCTGCCTAACGAGCATACTGATATAAGTTTACCGTGGTACAATCGACACATAAAAATCTTCATTTGCACCCTTTATCGGGATTATTTTCTTTTTCTTCTTGAAAGTGTAGTTGGCTTTCTATGCTTTATTAATAACCCAGACACCACGCGAAAAGAAAAACAGAAAGTGAGCATAATCATGTGAAAAGATCACGAGAGATACTAGAAGACCAACCGAAATAACGATGAATGACAAAACACCATATATTGCGGCCGTTCCTTTATAAGAGCAAAGCCGCTGATACAATTTAAATCTGTATTCCATTATTCAGCGCATTATGCTGTCGAGAGCCATCACTGCTGAGGAGGGCACCCGCTTGCCCTTCACTTCTTGCTACTAAGGAATCGCGGAGTGCCTGTTAGTGGCACGGTGTTACGAATAGCCTTGATTTATTTGAATTTTAGACCGGCATTGTTTGCTCTGTCGGTATTTTGCGTTCGCTACCAGGTTTATAATAACAACCTTTAATATGCCGCCTTTATTTTCATACGTACCGCCGTCGGCCGATCTCCATATCCACCCCAGAAGGAATAAAAATCGCGAATGAATTATCATTACCATGATCGTAGAAGGTACATCTTTTAGTTCTTGCATTAAAGAATTTCTTCTAACTAAATATTGCATGTTTCAAATCACTGATTTCGTCCTTATATAATTCAGTGCCTGGTGTAGTACTTGCCCGAGGAGTAGTTGTTTGAACTGTCCAGTACCACTCATTATTTCTTCTCAAATTACCAATCATTTCTTTGTTTCCAGATCCGTCATCGTTTCGGGTGCTACGATGAAATATCAGGAACAGGGAACAGAAGAGTTAGGCATTGTAACTGGGTTCGTTTCGTGAGAGTGACAAACACCTTCAGTCCAGCAGTCAACTTGGTTGCCACAAAAGTGAGAGGAGAACCTGTATATGAAGCTGTAAAACCCATCCCTCCAGACACAGAACTTCTTGTATATTACCTACCAGAAAGACCGGAAGAACTATTTTTTGTTAGGATGAGAGCGTCATTGTATAGACAAACTATGGATTCTATTATAGAAGGTAAGACTCAAACAGTAATATACATATATATTATATTCCTAGTTGTTCACGTACAGTTGGCTATATTTGTAATCTCGTCGTCGACGATGAAAGGCTTCCATCTCATAGGTTAATTGATTTTCCGAAACAAATGATAACCAGAAGGAGGTAAATCAGAATGTGGAGAATTTCCATTCCGTGACTTGGAATTTTCTCTGGCTGGCAGGGCGACACTGTCTTAAATTGTTGGTCAGGTTTTTGATCGCCATGAATTAGAAAAAAATGTCGCCGGCTCTCCGTCTAAGTTAAACTGTAAAAACGTGCCTATACTCTTCCTACGCGCCACCCTGTATGATATTATACCGTGTGACAAACTTCCATGTGTACATGGGGAAATAACATGGGCAATTACATTTTTGGGGATTCCTGCTCCCCATGTGTAGTTACAGTGGTTGGTAAAGGTAGCAATCGAAAGACTGTTTTTTTCTACCTATATGAGGATATCAAAAACTCTGCAATTTTCCAATTTATTAAAGCATTAAAAGCAAAAATTACACTAATAATTTTCAAATTAAGACACGGATATTCATCAGATTACCTATGACAATTTAATTTATTCTAATCAAAGACTCCCTTGATTCTAATTTCTAATTCGTCTGAACTGTCAACATTATTTATCGATAATTTAAAATTTGGGTTTCAAAATGAACAAAAATATTTATTCAGTTGAAGAAAAGGTTTTTTATTTTCTGTAAAATTCAATAACAGTCCTATTCCTTCGGTAACAACAATAAAATATTTAGTTAAGAAATTTGAAGATACTGGGAATCTTTCATTGAAAGAAGGTAATTTTTACTAATAAATTTACTTGGTTTTTATTTAGATAATTCTGATTCGCTTATTATTATTACCTAATTGCTAATTCCTTATTGTTCGCTAACTTAAATTTTACTGGGATTATGAGAAATTTAACAAGTGATAACGTTGAGTGAAACAAAACTAAAATTAATCTTATCATTTATTTTTTTAGTCGTTCCAAGAAATCTAAATGTTGAGGTAGAGGAAATGGTAACAGGCCTGATAACTGCTAGTCCAACATCTAGTTTAAGGTCTATTGCCCTAGAATGTAATGTTTCAAGAGAAACTGTCTGTAACATATTAAAAAAAACAAATACCATCCCTTTAAATTCCAATGTCACCAAGAGTTACTTCCTTTTGACGAAGAATCAAGGCAAACTTTCTGTGAAGAAATGCAAGAACGGGCTAATCGGGATCGCAGCTTCCTCCCATCAATTTGTTTTACCGATTAGTGTCCCTTCACTTTAAATCAAGAGCCAAATTCACAAAACGATAGGCATTGGGCCCAGGAAAATCCCAGAATAAATCTAGCCACTACAACGCAATACCCTCAAAAAATCAATATTTGGGCAGGCATTTTTAATAATCGCATTATAGGACCATTTGAAATACAGGGAAATTTAAATTCAGAAGCTTATTTAGATCTTTTAATTAATCATATTGGCTCTGCATTAGAAGAAGTTGCACATGCGAATCGGGAGGTCTGGTTTCAACAAGACGGATGCCCAGCACATTTTGGAGCACAAGTGAGGGAATTATTAAATGAAATATTTCCAGAGAGCTGGATTGGTCGAGGTGGTGCAATAAACTGGCCAGCTAGATCTCCCGATTTGGCACCGTGTGACTTTTTCTTGTGGGGTCATTTAAAAAATAAGATTTATAAAACTCGTCACCCAAATATTGATTCTTTAAGGAATGCTATTTTTGCGGAATGCAACTTAATAAACGATCGGCAACTTGCGAATCCGAGAAATTCTTTCTATAATAGGCTGGGATACTGTCTGATACAGAATGGGGGTTTATTTGAATATTTGTTATAGTTATTTTTCTTTTTTTATGTTACTTTAATTTCATTGTATATTAATAAGTTTTGTCCTTACCTAGATATGAAATAAATAAGTATTAAATTGCCAGATTACAAAATTTATTAGAGCAAAATAAATAAATGTTGCCGCTTGTTAAATTTTTCATAATTGCAAATTAAAGTAATTTAATTTTTATTATTTCATTTTACTGCTTTAACATTTTCCCAAAAACTTTTTGATAGGTTAGACGACACCTACAATTTACCCTAAACTATGGACCAGCATTCACCAACGAAACATCCCCACCAGTAATCAATGAATTGTCAACTATAGGTAATGACAATAATAATGTGAATGAGAATTATCTAAATAAAAAAACAAGTTTATGTATTAGTAAAAATTAACTTCTTTCGATGAAAGATTCTCAGCCTTCAAATTTCTTACTAAATTATTTGTTGTTATACCGAAGGAATAGGATCGTTATTGAATTTTACAGAAAATAAGGCACGGACTACGCGCCGTAAAATATTTTCACAATGAAAACCTTTTCTTGAACTGAATAAATATTTTTGTTCATTTTTAAATGTTGACAGTTCAGAAAATCCATAAAAATCAAAGACGTCCGTGATTAGAATAAATTAAGTTGTCATGGATAATCTGATAAATTTCTGTGTTTTAGTTAGAAAATTATTAATGTAATTTTTGCTTTTAATGCTTTAATAAATTGGAAAGTTGTAGAGTTTTTGATATCCTCATACGCAGAAAAAAATAGTCTTTCGATTGCTACCTACCTTTACCACCACTGTAACTACACATGGGGAGCAGGAATCCCCAAAAATGTAATTGCCCATGTTATTTCCCCATGTACACATGGAAGTTTGTCACACGGTATGTAAACGGTGACTAACACGGCTAAGTCACAATGATTCAGTGCTGCTACTTATTGAACTAGAAACTGAATAAATACGATTTCAATCAAGAAGAGCAAAAAAGTGCGAATTTTCGAGCAATTTTATCATTCCGAAATAAATTGCACTAAAATATTTTAAGCCAAAAAGAAACCCCGAAAATCTTCGAGCAAAAACTTTCGATTTATCACGAGCGCGTTTCAGATTGTTCAGAGTCCTCTGCATTGCTCACATAGATTCACACGCAACTGAAAAAGCGGTGCTAGTTAGACATAGAGCATAGAAATGTCTCTATTTATTACTTGATGCTCCGGTAGCGTGTACATTTTGACAGAGCATAAATTCTGATAAGCCATCGAAAACTTTTATGTTCGGTATGTTTCGGTCAGCTGTTCTTAAATTGCTGATCTATTAATCTCAATCAGTTTTAGTTCATGCTTAATTCCTTGCCAAATTTAGAAAGTCAAATAAAGAGAATTCAAGTTTAGGAATCGTTATTAACTTTTATGCTGTTGTTTCAAGAAGTATAAAATATTAAGCTTAAGCTTGTGATTCTTTGATTTCTGGGATAATGGTGTCTATGACGCGAATTTTATTTAATAATAATAGTAATAATATAAACTTTATTACAAATTCATATAAGAAACAAAATATTAATCAAGACAACAATAGAAAAAAACAATGGAACAAAAAAATTGCAAAAGGCGGGGTTCAGCTCTCAATGAAGACACATGTCGCCACTAATCGTCATGACATGAGCTAGCTGCGTCCAAAAGACTTACGATCTCAAAGTCCAAAGAATTTTCTTAAAAATATTTCCTCCGGAGGCAAGAGACATGCCACCTTCATAGCAGTCATCCAGGATGGCAACGGTTACAAGTCCTTGAACCTTTCTTTAGCTACTATACAGAACAGTAGGTACTGCGAGTATAAAGACAAAACGAAAAGCTTCACAGATATCCCGACAAACTTTTCTTTGGAAATATTGATCACGAAATATCGAAATATCTTGGCTGCCTTGTGGTCATTTGTTCCTAAGGCCGATGGTTTCATCATGTCCATACAGGATCAGGGGGTAAATACGAGGAAGTACATCTTGGTAGGGAGTCGCAATGGTAAATTATTGCTGTATTTTCTACTATGCCTTACGTTAATAATCTTAATGTATGAAAAACGAAGAACAAGAATATGGCTATAATAAAGTTGCATCTGGAGTCCCACTGCAGATGGGTCTCTTCAGAAAAAATTTGGGATCGTCTGGCACCCACTTGCGACTATCTAATACCTATGTCAAATGTTAAAATTAAAAATTATGTATTTTGTAAAAATGATGCCTTCTTCAAGTTTCAAATAAGTTTCGTAGAAAAACAATAAGATAAAAAAATTATAAGTATATAAAAAACGCACACCTAATGAAAAAGCAGAATACAGATAGCTTTTATTGTTGATACATTATGTCTTGTGTGTGCCGTAAAACGCCAGACATACGGTATAATAATTTTACTGTCGAGGTGGGCACAGGGGTGGGCCAGCAAATTTTTATGTGGGCCTACCCCCCCCCCCCGTAATTACGTGCCTGGTTACAATTCTGAAAATCTGAATTCGGACATTAGCGCTTACGAACTTTCCAATGAAAATATTTCCGGTTATACGGGAAATGGCTACTAACTTATTTTTTTTAAACGGAAGCGCATATTGTTGCCACTAAATTTAGATTCTACTTGTTTTTATAACGGGACTTTTGTAATATAACCATATTCAAAACGCAAGCCATTCTCGAAATATTAATTATTTTTTGAAATTTTCCGTCTTTGCGTCATACTTTTTAAAAATATCTTTTTGCTCCGCATTTCGAATTGAAGTCGAATTGAGTCACCATTTGTACCTTTCCCAGGATGCCTCTAATTTGCTTAAGATACATACAGGATGTATGTATTATTGTTATTATTACTATTATTATTGATGCTATCATTGATATTATGTATTTATAAAACACCTCATTTATGAATTAAATTTTTCTAATTACTAAAGTCATAAAGTAGACAAAAATTGTAAGTTACTTTTTTTGAATAATATAATTTAATTCACTCCCTCTAAACCACCCTCATTTAAACTAGCATTTTTTAATCATTTTCTCATTAATTATAATATCTATTTAACAAGAATTCCAAGTTTCAAATTTGTGCCGATACAATTTTTTAGCCCCTAAAAACAACCCCTTTTTATGAATTGAGTTTTGAATCTTTTTGCACGTAATTCGACGAGTACTCTTTATTTTGCCGGATAAATTGCTGTTTTGAACGAAATTTTGTTACTAGGTAATTTGACGAATAAAAATAATAGCCAGGAAGAGCGCGAAGGCGAAGCCTGAGGGCTCTTGGCTGTCAGTTCCCGTTTGGTGCGTTCCCGTTTCGTGCGTTTTTGGGTTTCTATCTATTTTCGTGCCGATTCGAGCGTCAAGAATTTACTGGGTAATTAAGTAGTGCCAGTTCGTGCGTTGCACAACAATATCCTTCACTTTGAACATGTTGTACCTGTTGCAATAAAAGGATACAGAACGTACTGCTTTGTATTATAGTTGCCCGTCACTGAATACGGCCAAAAAAGTGGTTCCACGGCCCTCGACTTCCGGTCTGTGGGCAAGCTGAGCGAGCGAAGCGAGGGGAGCGTTTAAAATTTCAAAATATCCCCTAATTATTTTGAGAGGTTTATGGTTACGAAAAGAGTTTTCCAATTCCAATTCCAATTCCAATTTCAATTTCTTTCGTCTATAGTCTATAGAAACTGTTTTAGATTAGGTACGTTTTCTTTAAAATCAAATATTGCAAGAGTATCCCATAATCCCCATAAACTTTTGCAGTTCGTTTCTGTACACAACATTGTTACAAGAGATATAGTTCTTTCGGTCAAGTGTACTCGTCTATAGTAAATAAAAAATATGCCCGAAACAAAACAAATTTTTTACGTCTAAAATACAGTAAATTCAATACGCCAAGTCCCATAATAAAATTTCTTTTTATCCACTCCTTCCCCGAATTAATCCCAATCACAATGTTAAATTGTGTAAATAGGTTATAAATCTATCAAACTTCTTTGAAGCCCAGCTTAAATTAGCTATTGTTTTAAAATCTGCACGGCCTACTGCTTTACTTTTATCGGAATGCTCTCTGGAAGATCCATCAGTTTACGGTTTTCGTATGTGGCTTTTTTGTGCGTCGACTACAACTGTCAAGTCTCCGCTGACTGTTGTATGGTTACAATAGTAATAGCCGCTCGTCTTACGCTTTATAAGCACAGGTGTATTCGGTCACCGAACAGGTCGTTTTTGCAAACAGTAATGTCACTGCGGCATAAACTTTATGGTTGTTTTACTTATGGACTCGCGTTAAACAATCATAAACTTCACGATTGTAATTTATTGTTATGTTGTACAATATACGATTATCGCGATTATTACTTTTCTGTTGCTGACTGATTTAACACGCTGCGGACAAAAAAGGGTTAAATCAATATACCCTTTGAAATAATTTCACAGTTCAAATTGGCCTAAGTCGAAAACGACTTATGCTGAAATAAAATTTTTTGCTACGAGATTTGTTTATTGTCATATGTATCTTAAAAATAATTCAGTTTTTACTACTGAAAACGTTTGGATAAGCAATTGGTAAAATGAAATTATTGGAATTACTGTTATAGGCTTCTAAAATCCCTCGACTTTCGAATAAATTCCATTTTCCATCAGAAATATAAAAAACAGGTTTCTAGAACTCCCTTCTCCTCCTTCTCCTTCTGTTCCTCTTCTTCCTCCTCCTCCTCCTCCTCCTCCCCCTCCCCCCTCCTCCTCCTCCTCCTCCTTCTCCTCCTCCTCCTCCTCCTCCTCCTCCTCCTCCTCCATCGTCGTCAAGATATAGCTCGACAACTTGGCCCATTATCCACTTCATAGGAGGAAAATTATCATTTTTTATTATGACATTATAACAAACTTTCAACGATTGTCTGTTTTCGTTCCGTTTGATACGACACTAAAGACCAGGCACTTATTCCTTTGGCCAATGACCAAAGCCACGTCTTCCAAAATTGTTGTATCAACTGAATTTTCTTGTAATGATTAAGGAAACTTTATTTATGCTTGTCCAAATTTACTCGTAAGTCTGGTACTGACGTTAAATGCTTACTAATCAAAAAATGGCCAGGAGTGGTTCTGGGTTGGAAAGATGATAAGACAAAGGTTCCAAAAAGGTTTCGAATTGAATATAGCTCTTATTTGTGCAAGAAATGTTGAGCACTCTTCAAAAGTTTAGTTTGGCAGATTTCACACCAGCTTCCCAAACTCCCCCGAAATGTGGGGAATAGGTTGGAATGAACTTCTAGTTAAAATTAGATTGAACGAGTTCACATTCCAAATCTTCTTATTATGATACAAATATTTACCTAAGAATTGAGCTTCCAACTCGCTCCAACGAAATTTCCTCCGTCGTTCGATAAAATTTTGTGTGACATGTCCAGACGGGCTGCAAATTTGCGCAGACTTTATGCAAATGTCTTTGTGGAGGGAGCAGACACAATCTCCCAATACACTGCTTTGGTGCTTATATATATATTAAGGTTAATTTAGCATTTGGTTCGCTTTTAAAACCTCGACCCTGTCGGTTTTTAACTCAAAATGATCCTGCGTAATCAACACCTGTTACCTGAAAAACTTGATTAGCTGTCAGGCGACCTTGAGCTAAATTTCCCATTAAATGATTAAATGCTTCGAACCCTTCGGTGGGTATTGTTTTCGTCGGTAAACTTTTACCCGATAAAAGCCAGTATTTTTGGCGAATTGATTCAAGTAGTGATTGAGAACCAGTACGAAGCAGAGACAGATGTTCTCTAACGAAAATCAAATTAGTAATGATGTTTTGCAAGCAAAATTATCGGATATCTTGTGTCAAAAGGAAGAAAACAATGCTCTAAAGTCTAAACGTATTTGTCCATTATGACTAGATTTCCTTAAATCTTGACTTGACTCTGTGATTTTTATTGCACTGCCAAATGCAATTCTTGAACGACCAAATTCAGTTCTTGTCTGGATAATTTTATTGCTTCTAATAACCAATGATTCTATCCGGCTCGAAGGACCAATGTTGGATATGTGTTTTAGACATACTGAGAATGTCGACTTAAAAGTATTTTTAGAATTTGTTTTTCTTTCCAGATTCTCCTTTAGATTTATCGATGTCCCTTCTATCACGAGTGCTGTCAGGTTCCCCTCCTTCCGCGGAAGATGAAAGGAAATCGGTATCAGGTGATAGCTCAGCAGCTAGTTCCCAGGGAGACTTACCTGAAGCTGGTGTACCAACTCCAAGAGCAAGGCCGAGAGAAAGAACTCTGTTACCCTGTGGAGTGTGTTCGAAAGCTTTTGACAGACCCTCGTTGCTGAAGAGGCACATGAGGACTCACACAGGCGAGTATTGAATATTATACTGTTTTTCGTTATTTTAACATAGAGGGAATAAAACGTACGCCTCTCAGGATTCAAGAATTCAAGATCAAATATTTCCTAGCTTCATTCAACGTCTTTTATAAGCTTTTGAGTATGTACTGAACACTCCACGTGGTGCTATTCATGTTCTTTCACACTAGATGCTCGTAAACACTTTTTTGTAGCGCACTTTGTCTGATAAAAAAGTTGCTCTTCGTTGTTTCCTCTAGTAAACAAATGTGTACACAGCTATAATGATACCTCACTGCCGTGAATTATTGTTTGTTGGGTGTAAATGTACTTTGATGTACAAATAGTTTCGTGTACATACGTAGCATACTTGGAATAAATTTAAAGTGGATAGACAGGATACATTTTTCGAGGCACACTTTAGATGCTAATGCCAATTTTGTTGAATGTGTTTAAGCAAAGATCAAAGAATATCGGAAGATGCATCAATTCGTACGGTTTTAAATAATTTTTTAACTTCTCCTGGGGTCCATCGCCAAGGACGTCAAACAGAATCCCTATATCGAGTGATCCATTCCTTATTTCTGAATTATCACTCCAACTCTGACGCATGGAAGGGTTCCCGTGGCGGGAATGTTTCAAAAAGAAATAAATCGGCAATGCACTCTGACTATTTTTAAGGGTGGCAGTGCGCCATGAACGCCAAGAACAACCCTCTTACTGGGTTTAAATTTTTTCCTTCACCACTTCCACATTTACCCACAATTTTCTTCAATGTAGGGGCACCAGGGCATAGGTTAGGACCTTGAAAACCGTTGTAGTTTTTTGATCTTTTAGAAAAAACATGCGTAGGTACGTGGTGCAACTAACTTGAGAAACGGCAACACCACCAATCATTTTAAGCGTGATTATGGGAACACTAGTGGAGTAAAAATTCCAAATTAAAAGTTCTTTCTGCTAACAGAATTCCAATTCCCATTTTAGACATTCCCCGACTGATTTGTGGCTCATGTAGTAATAATAGTAATGTCACTTAGGTTAGATACTTACTGATCTTTGTCATTAAGATTTTCTGTTTTTCATAGCGGTCAAATCTGATACTCACAGTTTGTATGTTTTCAGGAGAAAAGCCACATGTCTGTATGGTATGTGGAAAAGGCTTTAGTACATCATCTTCATTAAATACTCACAGACGAATACATAGCGGCGAAAAGCCACATCAATGTCCAGTATGTTTGAAAAGGTTCACAGCCTCATCAAATTTGTACTACCATCGAATGACACATATCAAGGTGAGTTCCTACAAATAAATATTTTTATAATTTGTTTCCTCCAGTAAGCAAAATCGATATGCACTTTGCGGAATTATTCTACTTTGCTTAAAATCATTAGAAACTTACTTGGATTTGACTGCAGATTAATGCGGTATGTTCATGGAATCAGTCTGCAATAGGTCACTATTTTAATATGCGTTTTTGGAAAAAAATTATTGACGATAAAAAATTAAAAAAATTATTTTTTCAAATAGCAACAGTATATTTTTCCTGTAGAATCTTGTAGATGAGCTCTTTCTGATTGTAGAAATAATCATACTTTACACTCGACTTTACATTAATCTTGCAAATAAAAGTTTAAAAAAATAAAAAAACATTTAATGATGAAGATTCTGTGGTTACACGCAAAATACTGATCTGATACATTTGAAAATGTACGAAATAGTAACAAAGATAAAGTAAATAAAGAAAAACCTAACTCAAGGAATCGCCAATATAGTAATAATTGGAAACAAATGAAAGAAAAAAGGAATGTAAGTAAAAAACTTTAATTCAATTAGAAGTTCGTAAATTAAAGTTTAGTTTGATTTGAATTAAGAAGTGAAAATTAGGGCACTACCAATAATTAATATACAGTGTGGGCCAATAGTGCGTAGTCGGTCCATATCTCTGATTCTATTCAAGATATCAACATGATATTTTACGTGTGTATGGAGAATCCCACGAAACTTCTCTTAAAATTTTGATGTATACAGGATATTCACGTGCTACGTACCAAACCAAAGTTATGTTTTTTTAAATGGAATGCCCCACATTTGTTTGCATATTTGGATTCCCCATATAATTTCATGAAAGTTGATATGCTACACGGTGGGGTTTAGAGTAAGCGTTGTTAAGATATGGCTATTTTAGTACCAGTGTGAACCCAAATTTGTGGTGCTACTGACGTCTGCTGGTCTACATTTTAAAGTTCAATTTTCAATTCTTCCGAAACGGTCAGTCACAGACCTAACATTATCTACATCAGTCAATAGCTTAGTAAACTGTCTATCAAATATGAAAATAATATAAGGGGTGTTCCATTTGAAATTTTTAAGAAAAATTGCATATTGCGTATGCTGTTCACCATGTATGATATTAGAGCAGTCTGTGAACCTAGTCCAATAAAGAAATCTTAAATAGCTTCGACCAGTATATGTCAGCAGTTCCTCAGAGTTGGGTCCACACTGGCACTAAAATGGTAATATCTTAAAATCGCTCACTCTAAACCCCATCGTGTAGTACACTATCTTTCATAAAATTTTATGGGGAATTCAAATATGTAAACAAATGTGGGGCGTTCCATTTAAAAAAACATAACTTTGGTTTGGTGCTCAGAGTATGAACACCCTGTATACACCAAAATAATTTTATCGGATGCTTCGTGGGGTTCTCAATATATGTAAAGTTTTATTTTGCTACCTTGAATAGAACCAGAGATATGGGCCTACTACACACTATTGGCACACCCTGTATATACTGTTACAATCAGAGCATTTTAGTTGGTATACACCTGTTCTACAAGATTTATTTGTTTTATCTTTTGTGTTAAACAAAATATGAGATAAAATATTTGTAGTGTCAGATTAAAAAATCCTGTATCTTTGTGTTAAACCCAAAAGCAGTCTTGATTTTTGGCTTTCTTATGGATTCCTGCGAAGGATAGAACATTTCACAAACAATTTGGAATTTTTTATGAATTTCATGAAATTCAAACGAAAAGTACTTCACTAATTACTCCACAAAGTGCTGAAAATCTATTACCTAATTTTCTGTAGTAATACAATAAGTGGTCTGGAATTGTCGGAAATTTTACGAAAGCTGTTGCGTTGCTTGGTAGCCACGAGTGTAAATTTGACAGTTAAAAGATCACGAGCGCTTGCGCGAGTGATCTTCTGTCAAATTTACACGAGTGGCTAGTAAAAGCAACAGCTTGAGTAAAATTACCTAAAAATTCCAGACCACGAATTGTATTTGACAAGATTATTTTTTGAATCGAAGCAAGGTAGTTCAAAACGAAATTTTATTTCAATTAATTCACATACAAAGAAATGTGTTGGGAATATTTGACGTTTGGCAGGTACGTACTAGATTATGACCAGATTTTTTTTGCATATTATTATTATTAATGTTTTCAGTGGTAAAATTTTCTTGCCTTATCTTTATATCTCTTGTAGTTTAGATTCCAGAAGGTCCAGGTCTCAGGTTGTTTATTAAACTAGCAAGATGTTCCTCGTCTAACTGTAAATAATGGCCTAATGACTTAGCATTTGCATGTCCAGTCATTTTGATGAGCTGTTCTTCCGGGACACCAGATTTAGCAAGATTTGATACAGCACTTGATCGATTTGAATGATTCGTGATTTTGTTTGTCAGAGTATCAAGCCCTATTCTTTCAGCAGATTGTTTGGTCCATTTTCCAATCTCATTTACTCCATAATGCATATTTTTGTACCATTCAGAATTATTGCTTTTATTCCAGTAAGGATTTACAGTCAGAAATAGTCTATCTGACGTAATTCTGTTAGTGCGTTTAGAAATAAGCTTTTTAAATAACCTTACCGGGCACATATCGAGATTATTGTAATTAGGCACTAGCCACTTACTGTCTGATAATTTTTGAGCTTCACCCTGGCAGGAAAAAAACGGGTTGTATTCAATTCTTCCGGTTCCGGTTACGTTACCATTTGATTTCTTTTCCAATTTAAAAAAATGCACTTTGCATTTTGCTGCCTCTCCCCCTCTCCAGGCTAGTTCGAATGCTATTATATGATACAGTTTTTTTGAAGTCCTTCTGGACAATCTTCGTTCCACAGATTCATTATTGTATATATTTCTTTCTTACTCAGAGCAGTCGAACTTTGCTTCCTCTTTCCGAGAATAGACTGAAGGTGCTTTCGTCTCGCATTTTTTGCAACCCTTGCTTGCTTGAATTCAATGTCTGTAAATGGATTAAATTTTCGGGCGTACTCTTTGTAGTATTTTCTTGAAGGAGTTTTGCAGTGACATTCCACATGGTCTTAATAACGCATTCTTTATAATCTTCACCATCACTTGACTTTTGATTTTTAACTGTACTCCTCGGAGTAACACTCTGTACAGTTTTTTGAATATCTTCCAAAGATTCTTGGCCAAATCTTGCCATTTCAAAACGACGATGTTGCAAGAAAACTCGAAAGTAATATGACAGTGACAGTTGCCAAGGTAGAAATTTCAAAACTATCATTCACAGCATAGTTGATTAAAAGCAAGGCGCATATTTATCAGTTATTGGGAAAGCTAGGTAAGTTTTTATCGTTTACAATGACAGTTGATTGGTCGATTTTAAGAAATTGAAGAAATATCATTGGCTCTTAGAATAGGCGTGTATTAACCGAAATAATACACGCTTCTAGACCCAAATGAAATGTTCCTATTGGTCAATTTGATGATGAAAAAAATAATCAACAGTAATTTGACGAGTACTTTTTATTTTGCCGGATAAATTTCTGTTTTGATCGAAATTTTGTTGCTAGGCAATTTGACGAATAAAACTGACAGCCAGTAAGAGCGCGAAGGCGAAGCCTGAGCGCTCTTGGCGCTCTTGACTGCCTTTTTATTCCTGGAACATCTTCTTAATCTCTGTTAACCGCAGAAAGTTAATTCATGCAATGTAATAATTGTGATTCTTGGTGCTTGATAAACTTCTGTAGCTCAATGAGTAAAATAAGAAGGTTGCAAGACATTTGTCTTGGCGCGGTGGAGTGACACGTGACAGATGGACCTGATGTGAAACAGACACTCCACAATGATCCGCGCAAGGAGAGTCATGTAGTTGCATCGATACATGCACATTTAACTTACCGATTACGCGGGTACTGATAGATATATATGGACAGCGTCGCAGGATAGCGGTTCCCCATTGCTACTGTCAAATCGGTATGGTTGTTTTGTCAGTCGATTGTAGCTGGTGGATTACGATACTGTTCCTGGATGGTTCTCTATAGAATTCTGCAATAATATTGTAACCAAGAGAATGCAAAATAATTTTCTAATATGCTTACAAACTATGTTGAAACTAAAATTGTAAAAAATGTTAAGTAAAAGCAAAAAAATCTCATCAATATCATTATTCAAGTAGTCTGAAAAAGTTGCAGCTCTACATTTGATTCTTCTCTAAAAAAATTGATAGTCTAATAATAATTCTAGGTTGATTGTTATTATAACTATAAGACCATATAAAATTTATTCCGCTTGCACTGCCGTGTATTGAAATTATAACCTGGGGGCACATTGTAATGTTATTGGTCTGCCATTATCTTCGTAAGGTTAAGTTTTATATCTTTTCACCACAATATACATACATATTACTGTATTAACTTCAAGTTTTGCATTTTATCTAAGACGTGTTGCGAATTTCTTAGCTTTGTTTTTATTGATAATTTTACTCCAGTAGGCATAAAATGTTGAAGAAAAACCGCAGTAGATGTGGATCTGTATACCTGGAAGCGCAACTGGTTATTTTTATTGGAGGAATTGACCATAATTACAGCGACTGTTTGACAATGTAGACTATTTTTTAGTCCCTCGCGGTTGTTTATTGATTTTAAAGATTTAGATGGTTCTTAGCCCCCCAGAAATGATTATTCCTAACAAAAGAACCGCCCTAGTGATTTGAAGCTTTTGACAATCATTGGTTGCATTACATTGGTGATATTTTATTTAGAAAAGTTAAGCAGCGCTTCTTCCCATTTTCAGTTGGATGGGTGACCAGCATTAAAAATGTGAGCCCATTCTAAAGGATGAGTTCAATTTGATATACCTACGCTAGCAATAGCAGATACCATCATCATAAATCTACAGGATGTTACAAAAAAGGAGATCAAGCCCTTAGCCACAGATTACCTGGCCGAAAATAATGGGACTTTCCTTATGTCATTTTTCATTTAGGCTTCTTTCTTTCAAGATAGAGGGTCATCATCATAAGGTTCTCAGTCCGAAGACTGGTTGGACGCGTACCTCCATTCTTTTCTATCTTGAGCTAACCTACGCATTTCCCTAAAAGTAGAACATCCTACATCCCTAACTATTTGAGAGTAGTAGTCTAATCTAGGCCTACCCCTACCTCTTTTTATTCCTATCTCTGTCTCTAGTATGTCACGAACTATTCCTTCGTGTCTTAGAAGGTGTCCTACCATCCTATCTCTCCTACTCTTTATTGTTTTCCATACCTTTCGCTTTTCCCCAACTCTTTCTAATACTTCCCTATTGCTAACCTTATCTATCTACGGTATCTTCATCATGCGTCTGTAGCACCACATTTCAAACGCTTCTACTCTTTTTCTATCCGCTTCTCCTATTGTCCAAGTTTCGCACCCGTATAATGCCGTACTCCATATATACGACGTTAAGAGTCTCTTCCTAGTCTCTATATTAACCGTTCTCGAGCATAACAGTTGTTTCTTTTTGTTAAACTCAACTCGGCCCTGCGCCATTCTTTGTTTTATATCTTTAGTGCTCCTACCGTCTTGAGTTATTTTACTTCCTAAGTAGCAGAAATCCGCGACCTCCTCTATCATCTCATTTCCAATTTGTATTTCCATTTTAGTTCTATTTTCACATCCCCTACATACCAAAATTTTGGTTTTCTTTTTATTGATTTTCATGCCGAAGCCCTGTGTCAAAACTGCTTCCATTTCATTCAAAGCCGCTCCTAATTCTTCTTTGCTAGATGCTAACACTGCTATATCATCCGCAAATCTGAGCATGTTAATAGTTTGGCCCTGTACATTGATCCCTGAGGCTGTTCTTTCCTTAACAATATTAATCGCATCTTCGATATATAAGTTGAAAACTAGAGGTGACAATGCACATCCCTGTCTCACTCCCTTCCGGATATCTACTTCCCTTTGTTCCTGCTCACATTCTATAACTGCCTTTTGCTCTTTGTAGAGATTATGTATTATTCTTCTGTCCCTGTATTTCATCCCTACCTTTCTCAGCACTTCGAACATCTTCCCCCATTTTACGTTGTCGAAGGCTTTTTCTAAATCTACAAATCCTATATAGACGCTCTTTCTCTTTTCTATCGTTTTTTCTATAATTACTCGTAAAGCTAGAATGGCCTCGCGCGTTCCTCTATTTCGTCTAAATCCGAACTGATCTTCTCCTAATATTTCTTCCGCCTTTTTCTCCATCCTTCTTTGCACAATTCTAGTTAAAATTTTTGACGCATGGGAAGTTAAACTGATAGTTCTAAAATTTTCGCATCTATCCGCGCCTTTCCTTTTTGGCAAAGCTACTATGATGTTCCGTTTGTAATCTTCTGGAATCTCGCCTGTCAGGTATATGCGACTAACTAATTTAAATAAACGATCTATTACCTCTTGACCTGCGCACTTTAAGATTTCTGCCTGCAAGCCATCTATACCTGGTGCTTTATTATTCCTTAAACTTTTTAGTGCTATCTCAAACTCTTCTCTCATTATAGGACTCCCTAGGTTATCCCCCTCTACACTGCTTTCGCTTTCTAATATACATATCTTGCACTTCCTGTCCCGCATATAAGTTTCCTAAATATTCTTTCCACCTATCTGCCTTCTCCCCACTTCCGATTAGGATATCTCCTGCCTCATTTCTAATATTTTTGGTACTAGATCCAATTTCTCTAAAATTTCTCCTAATTATTTTATATGCTTCATCAGTCTTTCCTACTTCGAACTTATCTTCCACTTCTTTGCATTTATTATCGATCCATTGCTCTTTCGCTTTCCTACATTTCCGAATAATTTCCCACTTGATCGCCTTATATCTTTGTTTCCCTATTTCATCTAACCTATTTTTATATTTTCGCCTTTCCTCTATTAGACTCACAATATGTTTTGTTATCCAGGGTTTCCTACTTTCATTCTGTTTATGACCCAAAATATCCCTAGCTGAGGAAACTAAACTATTTTTAATGCAATTCCATTCTGCCTCTATGTCCCTAACAATATTTCCACCCGTGCCCTTTAGTGCTTCGTTTGTCTTTTTCTCAAACTTATTGCGCATATCATCATCTTTTAGTTTCTCTGGGTCAAGATACCTTCTTTTTCAAAATCTTAAATTTAAGATTGGCTTTCATAACGACTATGTTGTGATCACTATCTATATCTGCTCCTGGATAACTTCTACAATCCCTAACTTGATTTCTAAATCTTTGCCTAACGAGAATGTAATCTATTTGATATCTCCCTAAGTCTCCTGGCATCTTCCACGTATAGCATCTCCTAACATGATGGTGAAATAGAGTGTTCGCGACCGTTAAGTTATGTTTATCGCAGAACTCTATCAGTCTAACTCCCCTATCGTTCCTATTGCCTAATCCAAAGGGGCCAACTATTCCGCCCTCTCGCCCTGTGTCTACGACTGCATTGAAATCTCCTGTAATTATTAAATTTTCGTGCCCTCTCACAAAATCTAGCACATATTCAATATCACTATAAACTGCCTCTACGGCCTCATCACTGTAGTTAGAAGTGGGCATATATACCTGTATTATTACTGTTTTTACAGTAACTACCCTGTCACTTTGCTGTAAGAAATTTTCTACACTCTGTCCTACTTTTTTCCGCATAACAATTCCTACTCCCGAATTTCCTCCTATAGATCCTGTGTGTATTACTCTAAAATCTCCGCTCCAGAAGTCTCCAGCTTCTGGCCATCGCACTTCACTGATACCTACTACGTCTAATGCTAACCTATTCATCTCAATTTTCAAATTCTCTAACTTCCCTACTTGTTTCATGCTTCTAACATTCCACGCTCCGACTCGTGAGATGTTACACTTATCATTTCTGATGACTCCCCCCGAAGCAGTCCCCGCCCGGAGATCCGAATGTGGGACTATTTTACCTCCGGAATATTTTACTCCAGAAGGTGCCATCATCATAAATTAAAGTACGCTGTACTAGGGATAAAATAATGTGGTGGTTTCCCGTTGCCTTCCACATCGCAGTAGTGTGTATCACAGTGCCATACCAACCCTCACGATCTCTGCCACTATGATTACTGAAAGAGCTGCTGCCCCCTTCCAGGGACTTGATTTAGTCTGGCTTCTCAAATAAAAACCTCTCCAATATGGTTAAACCTATGGTTCGGCTCTTTATATCATTGAAGCGCGCAAGCCATCCCACCCGTCCCAGTATTACTAGAACTGCGTCAAGGTACAAGTCCTTTGGGAAGAAGATAGAGGGTGTTAAAATTAAAATTTTAAAAACGTTTTTTATTAATAACTCCTTTGGTTTTTACGACTGACAAGTTGTCAGCGAAACTCGTGTCGAGTTTAATGCCTGATGTGTGACAGCACCTGACTAATAAGATCATCCTTCTCTACTTCTAGATAACGGGCATTCACGATGGCAAGCACGTTTTGAGACGTTTTCTTACATAATATATCTCTGTGCACTACAACTAATAACCATTTACGCGGTTAAAAATTGTCATTTCAATTTCAGAATTCGTTGCAGCAATTAGAGCCTCAAAAAAGTAGCAATTGCCTGAAACTGATTGGTGTCGTTCGAAGTGCACTTAAAATAATTACTGCGATTAACGTAATATTCAAAATTACAATTACTTGCTGTCTGTAGCTGCTACTGTTCGTGTTGATTACGTGTATCTTTAAAGATTTTGTACCATTAAATAATTTTAACTGGTCACTTTAAAAGCGTTTCTTGCAGTTTTCTTTGGTTTTTCTTTGAAATGGTGCCAAACAAACACAACCAGTTAAATATTGCATTGAGGAAGAGAAATATAAAATTGATTCTAGTAAGCGGTGGGAATTATGCAATTTTGTCATCCTATTATAGCAAATAAATGCTTTGGCTTATTATCACATACCCAAACACACTGCATGTTCTTTGCAACTTTGTATTCGCACGTACGTTTAATCACTGTTTAAACTGAATTCTTAACTGATTCTTCTATGCAGATTCGATCATTTTATTTTCATAGCCTTTGCTTTATTACCAATATTTTAAGCGTAACGATTATCAGCAAAACAGTAAAAGCAGAATGCCATTGCTAGGCGGTATAGCAAGTAGGTTTACAAATTTTATAGCGTTCTAATGCACTTTTCCGAGCTAATGTCGCTACTTATCGTTTTCAACATGCTTACGACACTGACGTCTTTTGTATAGCCCATATGCTTCTAAACTATACTAATTCTGAAGATAAAAAAACAAATTGTTGTAATTATGATGTAACCCATGCCATATGCTGACTGAGTGTAAAAAGGATTTTAGTCCTTTTTCAATTGTGATATTAGGATTTGTCCCGAGCACCTGCTGAATTCGATTTGACGAGGGTCGTACAAGAGAATAATAATACATTGTGTTGCCTAAGAAGATCGTGCGAGATTATTGATTAATTTATGGAAGAGGAGGGTTTCAATGGAGTTAGATTTGTTGCTTAATTTGACCTTTAAAGTTGCCTCCTTTTTTCCTACCTAGTGGAAAATTGAGGCAATAAATAACTGGCAGCTATATTACTTAATTGAATATTATAATGAAGGCGATTATCGATCAAAGAATAATTTCAATATTCTACCACTCCGTCTATGGGGTAGATACTTCAGGCTGAAAATGAGGAAGATCGCTGTATCCAAAGTACAGTCGAGTACAGCTGAGTAAAAAATATAGTCGCCTACTTAATACTTTTATTTGCATAATATTTATACTCGTTTAAAAATTATATCTCAAGGTAATACGATGGTCGTGGTCACGTTGATAGTAGATAAGTAAATCGTTGTACCGGGTGTCCAAATAAGAAGGGATGCCGGCCATATCTAAGGAACCGTTCATGGTAGAGCTATGGGAAAGAAAAAATAATAATAAAAGTGGTCAAGAGAAATCGCTGGAAATTATTTTCAAGTTTCTAAGTTTGCTGCTAGAGAGCGTAATAGTCATAGTCCACAAGAAAAACATGGCTTTCTCTAAAATATACCCAGATAAAGTAGATCAGAAATACGAAAATTGCAATCTTGAATATATTTTGTATAATTTTGGCTTACCACTTCTTGCTCTAACTCATCAAATAGCAGTGGAGGGGGAAGGGGAGCATCTGGTTGTGGAGATGCTTGTAACTTCGGTTTGATTTAACCGAATTTAGCAAACTTAGTCTCGTTGAAAAGAGCTATCTTCCTTTAATCAGACACTTATGTAATTTAAGTTATTTTTGTTCTGTAGTGATCGCTAGAGGGCGTTGTTTGAAAGATCAGCAAACTTTTCATATTTTCTTGTAAATTTTAAATGAAACGGTATAATAATTATTAATTGATTAAAAAGGGGACAAAATAACGAGAAAGGCAGTAAAAACCACACATTGATATCTTTTTTCTAACCGGAGATATGGACAAAAGAGTTTTAGGGGCGGGAGGACGGGTTAATTACTAACCTTTATACGTGCTACCAAATTTGAAAGACATTTTGAAAATATCATAATCAGTAGTAATATCACAAGAGAGTGAAAATAACTTGAAATAGCCACTCGAGCCCAACGGGCTCTCGTGTCTATTGCCTGGCGACAAGTTTTCGAAAATCTGTCGAATTATTTTCCAAGTGAAATCAGTGGCGTTCTTAAGTTCATTCTTGAAAGGACAATAATGCGATACGGAGATTCCTGTGTTGCGCCCGAAGGGTGCACACAAACATGGTCATAACAAGCCGAAATATTTTGACATTTTCATATTTTAAGAAATTTTGCAAATTCAAGTTTTCACATAAGTACCAAATAGTGATTGTGTTGTAAACTTAAATTTTGCAAATATTTTTCTTTAAGTTCATTATTGGGCGAAAAATGCTGTGATACGGAGACTCCTGTGTTGCGCCCGAAGGGTGCACACTAACCTAGTCATAGCTAACCATGTAATATCAGTCAGCGCGCTGAAATATTTGAATATTTTCGTTTTTCAAAAAATTTTGCCAATATAATAAACAGATAAATCCAGATCCATTTATAAAATGTCTCCAATAGCAAACCGTCAAAGAAAATCAATTGGATTTTATTTTCGGATCCCAGGCAGCACCTTTAAGTACAGTTCCACGATAACCACAACTAAATTCTTTCAGTACCTTCAAAGAACAAGCCCAAATAATTAAACAATGTTAATTATTTAGGATCGTTTGGTAGGAATCTGATGAGAAATGTTCAGATCAATCGCATTTTCCCAGAAGTAGAGCATCCTACATCCCCAACTATTTAAGAACAGTAGTCTAATCTGAGCTTACCTCTACGAAACGAGGAAAGTTAAAATAGCATGTAAAATTTTGTATTAGTATAATATGTATTGGTATCACATTTCGCAGTCTAAATGCTACTTTCGAAACATCCTGAAAAATTTTTGAACGTAAGATTTTTACTGAAAAACAACAAAACGCGTTTAAAATCAAAATCTAAAGTATTGTTATGTAGACCAGATGCAGAGCACCGTGTATTACTCTCAAAATCCTTCGAATTTTTGATGAGTTCTAAAACATGCACAATGCTTTCGTAAGAAATGGAAACGGCTTTGACCGATTCAGTTTTGGCTGTCCACCGAGTCTTCGATAAATTCTTCAGCTGCAACGAATTTTTGATAGTCTGGAACTCATCCTGCAACCTCTGGTACCGTTTGGTACTTCCAGAAAAGAAGACGTTCAAAGTTTCTAAGATGTTAAGGAACTCTCGAATTAATAAAATTTTTATATAAATTTTGTGAATTTCTGGCAATAAATAACTTTTCGCTCCCGTTTTGGGGCTTTGTCAAGATTTATTGAAAAGGAACGTGTAAAAAGATATAAAATATTTGACCAATTTTTTCTTTCAAACAATCAAAAATTATACGGTACCTATGATATAAATATAAAACTTTAGAATTTTTGATTTTGGAAACATTCGAATTTATGAAAGAGAAAAAGGCATACGTATTTAGTTTAACAATAGTAAGTATTAATAAGTAAGTAGCAGAGAGTATGATTTATTTTATTACATTGCAGTAAATTCGACTTAAATTTTGTATATCAATTCTATCATTAATAGAGTTTTGTTCTTTTTTTATGAAAATCATTTCTAAGAATAATCGAGATTTTAAATTTTGTTCTTGTTCTAAAATTTTGGTATCATTAAATTCAAAAGTATGATTATTGTTTGATTATTGTTTTTCATGTGTTTACTTATTACTGAATTAGGTACTGTTTTTGTATTTGTGTTGTTTAAGCCTGGTTTCTAAATGATTTTTAGATTGCCCAATATACATATGTTTTTCACAGTCTTTACATTTAATTTTGTATACAGTATGTGCTTTCATTAGTTTAGGAATTGGTGTTTTTAAATTAGAATACAAAAATTTTAAGTTGTTTTAATATTTGTGTGATATTTTTAATTTTATTTGACTTAATATTGTGTGACATACCTTTAATATATGGTAATGAAATGTAATTTTTATTTTCTTTCGTTTTTTTACTATCCGTATTATTATTGTAAATTTGGTGGATTCTATTTTATATAATATTCATAATGAAATTTTTAAGATAGTTATTTTTTATTAAACAATTTAATACTTTTTCTATTACGTATTTTCTATTAAGTCGATGGGCTGACATGGAATACATGCTGGCACTTTAATATACATTTATGTACATGTATAATAAGGGGGGTGCCGATAGAGAATAAAACACGATATCAACTTCTGGACAAATCGGTATTGTTCAGCGTGACTCACGTCCTTGGTTTGTTTGTAAAGTGCTTCAGTCCTTCTCGTTCGTCTGTACGAAAATAATTTCTTTTTGTTCGCACGCCGCATTGTGTCGTTTGATTAAAAATGTCATATTTCGTAATAGCATATTACGTAACGAGTATGAAAAGTGACAAATTTCATACGAGCGTGAAATTTTATGCACGAGGCGGAGGTGATTATTGTCTTTGCGAAAATAAGTCGAAATGCAAGAACAATATTTTTCAAAATTTGCTTGACAGGTGAGTATTTTGGGGAAAACGTTAATCAACCTTCGGAGTATATTCCGATGTTTAAGTTACGACGTGTATTATGTCCTCCAACTCAAAGTTCATACGCAGTAGAAAAATCCTGAGGAAGCAGAGGCACATAAGTAATTAATTTATTCAAATTGAGATGTTATATAGGGCAGTGGGGGCAATAAGGCATTACCGACTGCAACTCGTGAGAAAGTTTTAAGATGTTCCGCTTGGAGGAGCTAAGGTTGTTTTGTTTGGCATATGTTATAGTATTAACCTTGTGGGACTCTATTCTACCACTTCCTTTCTATTTTGGTTGGAACATCGCAAAAATTAACCGCCAATTTGTTAGCGAACATGATTTAGTTGCTTCATTCCTAAAATAACTGGCATTTTGTTTTCATTAAGCTGCTCTATTATTGTCCACATAATGAGGACTGCTGTAACTGAAATCAGTGCTATGTTCTTTTAAAGATATGTAAACGTTTTGAATGAATCTGTCAGGAATGTTGATGTATATGATTTTGCACCCAAGAAAACAGAAACAATGCGAAGGTCGACCTCTAATATCCATTTCTAAAGAATTTTATGCCCTTATAACCGGATGTGCGTGGCAACATGTGGTATCGGGAGTTGTATCGTCTTCAAGTTCCCACACATCACAACCCTCGTAAGATTTTTAACTTACAAGACCCTAGAAAACTTTCTGCACCCACCGTAACCTCAACGCTACGCGCTTGAATGATAAACCAATTACGTAATTAATCCAAAAAATAGTATTTTGTACTCAAGTTCCTCTGGTTTAAAACAGCGTTATTCGATGGAAATAGTAAAGTTAAAAGAAGATGGTCTAAAGATCTTCTGTGGTAGGTAGTTAGTAGGGCTGGGACAATTTATCGATATATCGGTAATTATCGATAATACCGATTGTCAAAAATTTATCGATAATATAGAAATCGTCTATAATATCGATAATTTTGGCCGTCGATATGATTGATACTTGCAGTCATAAAATTGTTTTCAGTCTTATTGTCACACAAGTTGCATTGATTATTTTTTCATCGTCAAATTGACCAATAGGAACACTTCATTTGTTACTGCAAAACTCCTTCAAGAAAAATACTACAAAGAGTACGCCCGAAAATTTAATCCATTTACAGACATTGAATTCAAACAAGCAAGGGATGCAAAAAATGAGAAACGAAAGCACCTTCAGTCTATTCTCGGAAAGAGGAAGCAAAGTTCGACTGCTCTGAGTAAGAGAAAGAAATATATACAATAATGAATCTGTGGAACGAAAATTGTCCAGAAGGACTTCAAAAAAAGCTATATCATATAATAACATTCGAACTAGCCTGGAGAGGGGGAGAGGCAGCAAAATGCAAAGTACATTTTTTAAAGAGGAAAAGAAATCAAATGGTAACGTAACCGGAAGAATTGAATACAACCCGATTTTTTCCAAAACATGCCAGGGTGGAGCTCAAAAATTATCAGACAGTAAGTGGTTAGTGCCTAATTACAATAATCTCGATATGTGCCCGGTAAGGTTATTTAAAAAGCTTATTTCTAAACGCACTAATAGAATTACGTCATATCGACTATTTCAGACTGTAAATCCTTACTGGAATAAAAGCAATTCTGAATGGTACAAAATATGCCTTATGGAGTAAATGAGATTAGAAAATGGATCAAACAATCTGCTGAAAGAATAGGGCTTGATACTCTGACAAACAAAATCACGAATCATTCAAATCGATCAAGTGCTGTATCAAATCTTGCTAAATCAGGTGTCCCGGAAGAACAGCTCATCAAAATGACTGGACATGCAAATGCTAAGTCATTAGGCCCTTATTTACAGTTAGACGAGGAACATCATGCTAGTTTAATAAACAACCTGAGACCTGGACCTTCTGGAATCCAAACTGCAAGAGATATAAACATAAGGCAAGAAAATTTTACCACTGAAAACATTCATAATAATAATATGCACTTTCAATGTTCAAAATATGTATGTAACTAAAGATCAGTCAAACTCTACACAATATATTTAAATATTTTAATATGTTCTGTTAATTTAAAATGTTTATTGTTTCATTAAATCTTCTATTTCCAATTAAATTGTCCGTATAATGTAGTTGTGTATTAACCTCCCTAAAATACATTCTACATCATTTTTTTATAAGATAAATACATTTCAAATTGTATTCAAATTTTATTGCCATTCGGCAAATTCGGTAAATTTGACAGAAGATCACTCGCGCAAGCGCTCGTGGCTACCAAACAACGCAACAGCTTTCGTAAAATTTCCGGCAATTCCAGACCACTTATTGTATTACTACAGAATATTTCCATGGAATGACACAGATTTCCATATTGACACACCCATAAGTTGGTATTTTGCAGGTGCTTTATTAGAAAGCACCGACCATTGTATTCCTTTAATATACATTTCTAAAGTATCTTTGTAAATCATCAGCGATACGTTCCGAAGATATGGCGATTATCTGATTGTCCATCATAACTTGTAAGTTGTTTAATGCGGTCAACTTTTTAAACAAGCGGCGAGCTTTGTGTTAGAACGTACAGTGCTTCATATTTAATAGATACTTTATAGTTAGTAGCTTCCTAAAGATAAGTATCAGTAAGTGAACCGATAGCTTCCTCCATTTAGTAGCAGTACTAAGTTGCTGTCTCTGATCTAACGACGGGCCGATTTCGTATGGGATTGACGGGCATTTATTATGCATTCTGTAAAAATACGGGCGCAGAGCATCACGAAAAGAGCATCAGATAAGGCGGGAGACTTGTATTAATTCATGTCATTTGTGTAGTCACATTAACAATCACGGTGGCCTGACGAACGTCAACTATGCTGGTTCCCAGCGCACTAGCTAAACCGGGGTTTGCCTCTTAACTAACTCAATTTCTGGTTTCACTCCGTATGTAAATAATCTAGTTTATTAGAGTGATTGATTATATTAGCGAAATAGCAAGATCGGGGCAGGACTGAAACGATGGGAACGTCTTAAGAACGTTCTTCTACAAGTAAATCTCTTATCGACTCCTAACAAGCACCCAGAATTATCGGTACACATTATTTTTATACGCGCGCTCACTGCCCTAGTCGAATCATGACTTCAAAGAAACGCATTATTGCCTGATTGCAGAATAATTTACATCTGATATAATTCCCTGAAAATGTAGTTGTGAACTATACGGCTATTACTTTGATTTCCTAAATAAATTATCAAACCTTCCCAAGAACGAACTCTTGAAAAAGCCACGCATAATTGTCCGTGAGTAAATATTTCTTTTCGGAGATCAATTCCTATTTGATCAAATGTTTGGCCTTGTGATTTGTTAATGGTCATTGCAAACGCTAGTTTAATGGGAAATTATTGTAGTCTTTTAAAAGTAAAAGGATAAACATTTTCACAGTACAACGCTATACGGTTAACGAAAACTATATCTCCCTGTTTATCGCCTGTTAAAATTTTGCATTGTAGGATATTGTCTCCCAATTGTAAAATTATATAAGCCTTCATTAATGCTGAATTTTCTAACCAACATCACAGTACAATATACTCTCAACTCCAATTCATGCGGAGGAAAATTTTGTGGGTTTAAAGTATTTAAATATTCAGGAAGAATAGCATCGTTTAAATCTCCATTATCACAATTTTCAACACTATCCAAGTTTGTATATATTTTTTTCTGTTTTTATATCTAACAGTTCTACCACTTTTTTGTTAATGTCTTCAACATCAGAATAGCTGATTAGATCATATCTATGAATCGCTTTTCTCTAATAGATTCCTCCATATATACGTTCAACGATATCCGAATTATAAATACATCTCTGTGGCAATTCTAAATTGCTGTTCATATCGTTCAAAACTCCATCTCCAACATCCAATAAAAACTTGGTGAATTCTTGTTCCTGTGGTAGAGCCCGCACATTTTGTGTTTAAGAAAATTTACGCAAATAACTCCAAAGAGAACTAAATTTGTTACTTAAATTCACTGTTTCACAGCGGGTAGCATTTATTTTAACTGGTAACAATTGTCAAAAATCTCCTCGCAACATCATAATTTTTCCACCAAACGGAACATCACAATTCATAAAGTCTCGTAAGGTTCTGTCTATAATGTCTAAAGCATACCTTGGCGCCACTGGAGCTTCATCCCAAATAAAAACATCTACACTCCTTAAATAATCTGCTTCTTTTGAATTTTTATTAAAGTTGGAAAATGAATCTAAAAACAGAGGAACAGGTAACCCAAACGTTTTATGAACTGTTCTGCCATGAGGAAGTAGTGTTGCTGCTATGCCCGTGAAGGCCATGGTACAAACAATTTTATTCTTACTCTTCAGTAAGCTGTAAAGGGTTGTATAAACATAAGTCTTACAGGAGCCTCCTGGACCGTCTATATAAAAACATGAAGATTCAGAAATTGATTCATTTATGTTAGCATCACATTTACCCAAAATAATCTACAATTTCTTTCTGCTTTTCATTTAGGTGTTTATATTGTCGTGACCCTATTTCTATTGCTTGTTCTTCATTTGCATATTCAATGTCGTGGCATGGTAGGAAACAGTGAAAGATTGTAACCTTCCGCAGAAAGCATGGAACTAATTTGAATATAGGCTTTTTTGTCCTTCAGTATTGCTGTAACGTCTTTCATAATCTTGTGACATTGCTTCTTTAAATCTTCCCACAATTCTTCCCGATAAATTGGTCGGCAATGCATTAAAATACGAATGAATAAATATCTCAGCTGTAATAAACACAATGCAGAATTTCGTACCATTTTTCATTGCTACCACACTCAAAAATAAACAAGAATTCGTCATGCTTCCTCCGTTATGAGAATCTGCCAGTTTCCAATTAAAAAGGGGCAGTTTTGTTTTGGTAAGGAGAGGCTCCATCCTCTTTCTACACAACGACCACTCAAGACTGACTTGTTACAAATGCACTGTGACTAATTTGATTGTAATGTTGCGGATGTAAAACAACACGGAGACTGACACTTCTAGCCTTGATGATGTATTATCTGGAGAACACTGTGATGGATTTTTATACAGTCATCTTTGTCCTTTTCGTTTTGCTGTCTGTCTGAGTTTTTAGAACAGTGCGGACAAATTTAATTATCATAAAAAAATGTTTATGTCATAATTAAGTTGCGTGGGATTTGTTTGTTGTAATTAAATGCGAATATAGGTAAACACTGATTGCATCAAAATGTTGGCCATAAACAAGTTTTTGTGTTATTTTTTCATTATATAAATAGTAGGTGGATTTGTATTTTTTCCTTTATTAAGATGCAGCTAATTAAGGAAACACGTGCATGCTGTTAAGCTACTTAACAAAATTTTATTAGTTGCTCATATCTGAATTCATGTTTCTGATTAGAATTATATACCCTGTATTTGGTAGCATGAATTAATTGCTATACCTTTTCATTTCATTAACGATCGGCTAACGTTGCCACTCTTGTGGATTTCTGTTTTACTACTTATGAGACTATAACTTTGGTATGAACTATAGGCATATTTTCAGTTTTCATTTTTTCCGAACCGTAGAATTAAAGGTGCGTGAAGTTGGATTGACCCATCTCTCAAAGCTAAGTTTTCTCATTTGCAGCATTTAGTGCTCAATTTGTGCTAATTTCTGCTGCGGTTCCCGTAATTTGTGCTCGTCAATTTTCCGAGGTATTAATAAAACTCTAAGGGTTAATCCAATTTCACGCTTATTAACCAATCTCTAATATTCCATTTTGGTTAATGCAGTCATTTAGTGCTCAATTTGTGCTAATTTGTGCTACAGTTCCCGTAATTTGTGCTCGTCAATTTTCCGCAGTATTAATAAAACTCTAGGGGTTAATCCGACTTCACGCTGATTAACCTATCTCTAATATTCCATTTTGGTTAGTGCAGTCATTTAGTGCTCAATTTGTGATAATTTGTGCTCCAGTTTCCGTAATTTGTGCTCGCCAATTTTCCGAGTTATTAATAAAAATCTATGGGTTAATCCAACTTCACGCTGATTAACCAATCTCTAATATTCCATTTTGGTTAGCGCAGTCATTTAGTGCTCAATTTGTGCTAATTTGTGCTGCAGTTCCCGTAATTTGTGCTCGTCAATTTTTCGAGTTATTAATATAAATCTCCGGCGCAATCCAACTTCATGCTGATTAACCCATCTCTAATATTTCAGTTTCGTTGGTGATGTCATTTAGTGTAGAGCTGGGCTAAACCATTCCTTCTTAGGAGTCGATTCATCGGAATCAATCCCTTTTTCGGAATCGATTCCTTCGATTCGTTCACGAATCACGATTCTCGTTCCTTTTATCGTTGTAAAACACAATACCCTGCCCCGCAAATTCTGACTCTGAAAATATCGAATTTTGTGCAATTATGATATTCGGAGAGCTCTCACGTCATCCTTCTCAGTTAACACTCTTCTGCTGTTTTGGGTTCGTCGCCATTTGAATCCCATTTTACCCAAAATTGCCCCGAGCGAATCATTGCATACCTTCCAACCTAATTCTTCTTTTAATTTCTGGTTTAACCGCATTAATGTCACACGACACCCTTCCGTTTTGTGGAATTCGTAAATTACTTGTCGAATATTGCATATTTCGTACTCTGGCAGATCTGTAATTGGTCTTTTTCTTGGACGATTCTTCCTTGGAGTTGAAAACTTTGCTTCACCATTGTTTCGTGCACTGCCCCCCCTTCTTTAGATGATCCTTACCGAAATACCCATCATTTCCCATGTCTTAATCTTAATATCTGCCAATGTGTCCGTCTCACTTTTTAAATTCTTAAAGTAATTGAACACATGATAAACAAATATTCTCGTGCTTGACTGTGAATAACACAGTTAATAGTGAATGACATTTTACAAATTTCCGTAAACACGAGCAGAACCGTAAACTAGACGCTACACCACTGACATGGGTACCTTACTATAAATCTAAACGAAGGCGGTGATGCAGAGTGCAACGTCTAGTGCGCACCCCCACCGCTCGCCATCACTCGATCGGTTTACTGTGACTTCTTACTGATTGCAAATGTTAAATTTTCAAAGATTACAACATCTGTACAGACATTTCGTGAAATGTCCGATTATACCATGTGGCTACGACATATATAACTCCGGCGTAGGTAGCTATAAACAAGCAGTAAGTTGGTTGTGGTTTGCATTAGGTTTAAGCTAATATGCATATTTCTATTTATTTGAATGCCAAATGTGAGAGAACCTTTTAATTATTTATCTGGAAATAATACTTTAAAATTGTCTTAAGGGTTCGTTTACAGCGTTCAAATTAAATCATTATTTATAGGGAGTGACTACTGCTCCGGCCGACGGTCCCCTGAAATTTTATTCGAAGACGGTCGGGCATGCGCATTACAGAATGTCAACACAATTTGCATTTTGGAGGTGTAAAAAAAAACTAAAGCTGAGAGAACGGATTTTTGAAACAGACCATTTAGTTGTCCTCGCACCAGACACACGCATTTTCTGGAAAAAAGATGATGTGAAAACAAGCAAAATATATCAAACCCATACGGGAGCAGAACTCGTCTAGCCGTAGGAGAACAAAATGGCAGTTCTGTACGATACCCGCACACCCACAGAAACCGTTGGCGTCACTAGCCGATAACGATGTATTTAAACGTCATTTTACCGACATTAAGTAATGCGCACATCCGGCCGTATTGGAACAAAATTTCAGAGGACTTGCAGCACAAATTAGCACAAATTGAGCACTAAATGACTGCATCAATCAAACTGGAATATTAGAGGAGGGTTAAGGGTGCGGAATTTGAGAACTAAAAATGGGACATGTAGACACATTTTTATTCCAACACCATTCTGAAATTAAAGTAGATAGGGCGTTAAATAAAAAGAAATTATCAACAAAAGAGCAACTTAGAGACTCGCAGTACTTTTATAGTCCCTAATATTTTTCGTTCGCCTTAAATAAATCTCCCTCAAATTATTGAAAACTCCGTCATAAATCCGTCATAAACTCGACGCCTTTTTACTATTTGTACACATATTTATCGTAATTAGAAAGTAGGGTTGTTTAAGTTAATTATTCCTTATTCATTTCGACCAAGAACGTTTTGATACGTTACTTCGTTAAACGTGCATGTTCGAATAAAAATTATATTGCAATCTCTTCATTTTGTGCATATTTAGCCGATATGCACAGCAAACTGGACGTTTGACAGTAGTAGTAGTGTGGCCACTACAATACAGATGGCGATGGCGCTTCAGTTTATTCTCATATTTCTAAATAGAAAATAATAATTTAAAGATAGGACCGCCGACTAATCCTCCCAGATTTATTCGGTTGTCGCTAAAGCAAAAAACCTTGAAAATTCCAAGCTGTAGAGGTTCCGTCTGAAGAGTTAATCATTATAGATTGTGACTGTATTTTGCATAATCCTAATCACACTTTTGGGCGATAGGTGGCAGCACTTTATAGACTAACAGCTGATATATCCCAGCCATATTCAGCGTGAAGTTGAATTAACCCATAGATTTTTATTAATAACTCGGAAAATTGACGAGCACAAATTACGAGAAGTGCAGCACAAATTAGCACAAATTGAGCACTAAATGACTGCACCAACCAAACTGGAATATTAAAGTTGGGTTAAACAGCGTGAAGTTGGATAAACCCATAGATTTTTATTAATAACTCGGAAAATTGGCGAGCACAAATTACGGGAACTGCAGCACAAATTAGCACAAATTGAGCACTAAATGACTGCACCAACCAAAATGGAATATTAGAGATGGGTTAATCAGCGTGAAGTTGGATTAACCCATAGAGTTTTATTAATAAGTCGGAAAATTGGCGAGCACAAATTACGGGAACTGCAGCACAAATTAGCACAAATTGAGCACTAAATGACTGCACTAACCAAAATGGAATATTAGAGATTGGTTAATCAGCGTGAAGTTGAATTAACCCTAGAGTTTTATTAATAAGTCGGAAAATTGACGAGCACAAATTACGGGAACCGCAGCACAAATTAGCACAAATTGAGCACTAAATGCTGCAAATGAGAAAACTTAGCTTTGAGAGATGGGTCAATCCAACTTCACGCACCTTAGAATTAAAGCACTCGTCGGTTGACTCATATATGTACTAGATGTTTGTAAACTTTCTTCGATTGACTCGTTTGTAATATATTTGTTTAATTATTAATTGAAGTTCTGCTTTTAAAAATGTTTGTTTTGTTTCAGGATAAGCCACATAAATGTAGTCTGTGTAGCAAATCCTTCCCGACGCCAGGTGACTTACGATCACACATGTACGTACACTCAGGATCTTGGCCATTCAAATGTCACATCTGCTCAAGGGGATTTTCGAAACACACTAACCTGAAGAATCACCTGTTCCTCCATACCGGTAAGCAACAAAAAATTTAACCTTACCCAATGCACCTATTAATATTAAAATAAAGCTGATATGTATCTACGAAAATTCGTCGGGTAGATCAGAGAAACGTGATACGTGTTTGTCATTAGACGTACCCTGAGTTTGGTAACTAAAAATTTTGACTTGTTATGTACTTACGTACGTACTGACCGCTCGGATGCGTGACGTATGTAGCAAATGCAACACAATCTTTTCGCTGAATATCATACCCTATACTAGGATACTAATAACATTTTCAATGTTAAAAATTGTTCATTCTCCATCTCCAAATTTTGCAGTCTGTAGTCTACTGCAATTTCAAGTTCGTAATAAATTTTCTAGTGCCTCCGTACGTCCTCATCGATTACATGAATGGTGCACGATAGAGATTGCAGGGCTGTTCGCGCCATTATAATTTAATTGTTTTCGCAATAAGGTTTGCTTGCCCTGAGGTGTCGAGCAACGTCCTGGTGGACGCAAAATGCGGTTGCAACTATATGCTAGTTACTGTCGAATGGTTTGTGATTATACAGGTAGAGCCGAGCGTGACAAGTGTACCGTCTAATTACCAGTCCATCATGGACAGCACAAGATAATGTTTAGTGTTTCTGATCGCACTCTTGATACCAAAGTAGCCTGTATCGCTCCACTCCAGGCAGTAGTAATTTCATTATTTCTTTACGTACCGCCGGGCGGTGTTTGTTTTTGTTGTGTTTCGTGAATTAAGAGTCTCCTTTTGATTTACTGTTACCGCGTTATATGTTTTTTGATGGAATTGCTTACTGGGCGTAGTTGCTATTAAAAATCCTTCGCGCTAAGAGTGGTATTCCACGAATATTGTTACATGGGTGGATTTCTGACTCCGACAACCCATAACTTGATTCGTTCTCTCAAAGCTAGGGCCTGAAACTGCTAGTGTTAAGCACAAAGGAAACGAAAATAATGAGATTACGAAAAGGTGGCGGAAAGAAACTTGTAGAGAGACGGCAATGAATGGAGTTGATCCACGTTGCCAAAGAACGAAAGATAGGAAAAGCATATCAGGGAATTGTATAATTATTTGTGCCATTTTTTTAATAATTTTAGTAATATTTGTGAATTTATGGCAAATGAAACACTATGTAAAAAATATTATCGACGTTTCGCCTCTGGTTGGAGGCTTTATCAAGATTATATATTTAAAAGTTTACAAAATGTATAAAAGTGACAAAATTTTTTCTTAATAAAAATGTAAATAACAGTAACTAAGAACTTATATTAAAAATAGAAATTATACGTAGCACACATGATTTTGTAAAAAATATGAAGGAGGAAAGAAATGTACATAAATTAGAATCAAGTGGTAGAGAACAGATTTACGTTATTATGTCACTGTAAATTTGACTTAAATTTTGAATGTCAGATCTGTCATTCAAGGAATTTTTATCTTTTTGGATGTGTATCATTTCTAAAACCAGTCTAGCTTTTAAGTTTTTTTCTTGTTCTAAAATAGTAGTATTGTGAAAATCGAAATTGTGTTTAGTATCTTTTATGTGTTTACTGATAGCTGAATTACTATTTTGGTTAGTATGTTGTTTTAACCTAGTTTCAAGGTGATTTTTGGTTTGCCCAATGTATGTTTTATTACAGTTATTACAATTAATTTTGTATACAATATGAGTTTTCATTAATTTTGGAATTGGAGTTTTTAAACGAGAATATAAAAATTGTAAGTTGTTATGCTTTTTATGAGCAATTACAAAATTATGTTTTAATAATAATTTATTGATGTTATGTGATATGTGTTTTATATATGGTAAAGAAATGTAATTTTTAGGTTCTTTTTGGTTTTGATTGTCGTTATTGTTATTATAATAATGATGTAGTCTATTTTTTATAATTTTGTCAATAAAATTTCTTGGGTAGTTATTTTTTATTAAACAATTTATGGTTTTGTTTAATGCATATTGTCTGAATTGTGGACTGGAGAGTTTGATTGCTCTGTCAGTCAAGCAAATAACGATACTTTTTTTGTGACAAGTGGGTTGTTTGGAATTAAAATGAATATAACGGCCAGACCAAGTGGGTTTTGTGTACCATTCTGTTTCTATTGAATTATTAATTTTGTATAGTGTTAAATCTAAGAAGTTAATTTGGTTATTTTTTGAAATTTCTATAGTAAATTGTAATTTGGGATGATAATTATTGAATTGATCAAGAATTTCATTTTCTTTGTCGGGAGGAATAGCAGTAAGACAATCATCTACATAACGTACAAAAAAAGGTAGATTAAATGATAATTTAGGAATAACAGTGGTTTCTAAATCTTCTAAAACTAATTGGGCAATAGTGCTTGAAATTGGAGAACCCATAGCACAGCCATTCAAAATTTAAGTCAAATTTACAGTGACATAATAACGTAAATCTGTTCTCTACCACTTGATTCTAATTTATGTACATTTCTTTCCTCCTTCATATTTTTTACAAAATCATGTGTGCTACGTATAATTTCTATTTTTAATATAAGTTCTTAGTTACTGTTATTTACATTTTTATTAAGAAAAAATTTTGTCACTTTTATACATTTTGTAAACTTTTAAATATATAATCTTGATAAAGCCTCCAACCAGAGGCGAAACGTCGATAATATTTTTTACATAGTGTTTCATTTGCCATAAATTCACAAATATTACTAAAATTATTAAAAAAATGGCACAAATAATTATACAATTTATAAACAACTTGAAGAAATAAGTGAATTATTTTATTTTCAAGAAGCATAAATTGAGAAGAATATAAAAACAAGAAAATTCTAAGAAAATTAAATAATCTAAGAAGCAAAATTTAGAAGAATACATATATAAACAAGAAAATTCGAAGAAAATTAATTTCTCAAAGAAATTTAGTAAGAAACCCTTGATTTAAGAAGATATCCACACACTGAAAATTCCACAATATCTCGAAAATGAACAAACTAAATTTTTATGAAGAAGTAACATGCAAATTTGGTAATTACACCACAAATATTCTTAAACAATATTCTAACTTAAACATTAAAATTGCACAACTTAAAAACAATAGAATATTTTTGTTAAAGTGTAGAGAACACGATTTAATCCCAAATTTTTTAAGTTACCTCGCTCCCAAAAATATTCATATTGAAAATTCAAAATATTCTTATAAAATACATGATACTATTTTAAAATGTCAAAAATCTTGTTTAAACATTCTTATTTCCGATCATTACACCAGCATACAAAAAATTACTAAAACCCTTCAATACCTCGAAATTCAAATTAATAGAATATTACCACAAACATATAACAACTTTTTTAAACAATCACAAAACCAAAAATTTTACTATAAATTTCTTAACATAAAAAATAAACAACAACGGAAATTAATAAAACTTACTAATAAACATACTAATAATAATGATTGCAATCTCTCTATTAATAAAGAATGGATACATAACATTTCTACCACCGACATTCCAACTAATGTACAAAAAATTTTACAATTAGGCCCAAATTTTACTATAAATACCCGTAATACTGAAATTCCAATTAATAATATCATTGCCACTATTGAAAGTGGTATAACTTTACTTCCATCTGAAGAAAAAAATTATATTAGAAATAAAATTTGCCAAATTATTAAAAAATTTAACAATTCTTATACAAAAATTAACAAAAATGAAAAAGAACTATTGACTAACATTAAAATTACAAAAACTTTCCTTAAAAACAACCCACAAATTATCATCCTAAAACCCGATAAAAGTAACAAAACAGTAATAATGAATTCCACTGATTACGAAAATAAAATGTTTAATCTATTAAACGACAAATTAATTTATATGACTCTTCCTAAAGATCCCACTATTAGTTTACAAACTAAAAATAATAATTTTATATCTAAATTATTAAATGAAAATAATATCTCTTATACACTTAGCACTAAACTTAAAATACAAAATTCCCTACCCCCACGTATATATGGCCTCCCAAAATTACACAAAATTAATATCCCACTTAGACCAATAGTATCATGTATACAAAGTCCTTTTTATAAATTATCAAAATATTTATCTAATATTTTATCTAACATCACAGGTCAAAATGAATTTTACATCAAAGATTCTTGGTCATTTAAAGAAAAAATCAAAAATTTTTATTTCCCTGAAAATTATATATTTATTTCACTTGATGCTGTATCTCTCTATACCAACATTCCAATAAATCTAGCAATTACAATAATCAAAAAAAACTGGAATAAAATTGAACCTTTCACGTCACTTACTTTAAACAATTTTATTACAGCAATTGAACTTACCTTAACCACTACATATTTCAAATTTAAAGATAAAATTTATAAACAAACTGATGGCTGTGCTACGGGTTCTCCAATTTCAAGCACTATTGCCCAATTAGTTTTAGAAGATTTAGAAACCATTGTTATTCCTAAATTATCATTTAATCTACCTTTTTTTGTACGTTATGTAGATGATTGTCTTACTGCTATTCCTCCCGACAAAGAAAATGAAATTCTTCATCAATTCAATAATTATCATCCCAAATTACAATTTACTATAGAAATTTCAAAAAATAACCAAATTAATTTCTTAGATTTAGCACTATACAAAATTAATAATTCAATAGAAACAGAATGGTACACAAAACCCACTTGGTCTGGCCGTTATATTCATTTTAATTCCAAACAACCCACTTGTCACAAAAAAAGTATCGTTATTTGCTTGACTGACAGAGCAATCAAACTCTCCAGTCCACAATTCAGACAATATGCATTAAACAAAACCATAAATTGTTTAATAAAAAATAACTACCCAAGAAATTTTATTGACAAAATTATAAAAAATAGACTACATCATTATTATAATAACAATAACGACAATCAAAACCAAAAAGAACCTAAAAATTACATTTCTTTACCATATATAAAACACATATCACATAACATCAATAAATTATTATTAAAACATAATTTTGTCATTGCTCATAAAAAGCATAACAACTTACAATTTTTATATTCTCGTTTAAAAACTCCAATTCCAAAATTAATGAAAACTCATATTGTATACAAAATTAATTGTAATAACTGTAATAAAACATACATTGGGCAAACCAAAAATCACCTTGAAACTAGGTTAAAACAACATACTTACCAAAATAGTAATTCAGCTATCAGTAAACACATAAAAGATACTAAACACAATTTCGATTTTCACAATACTACTATTTTAGAACAAGAAAAAAACTTAAAAGCTAGACTGGTTTTAGAAATGATACACATCCAAAAATATAAAAATTCCTTGAATGACAGATCTGACATTCAAAATTTAAGTCAAATTTACAGTGACATAATAACGTAAATCTGTTCTCTACCACTTGATTCTAATTTATGTACATTTCTTTCCTCCTTCATATTTTTTACAAAATCATGTGTGCTACGTATAATTTAATATAAGTTCTTAGTTACTGTTATTTACATTTTTATTAAGAAAAAATTTTGTCACTTTTATACATTTTGTAAACTTTTAAATATATAATCTTGATAAAGCCTCCAACTAGAGGCGAAACGTCGATAATATTTTTTACATAGTGTTTCATTTGCCATAAATTCACAAATATTACTAAAATCATATCAGGGAAGTAGCAAGAAGAGCAACGTAGCAATGAAACAAATCTGGGGAATGAGGAAAAGGGACTTCTGGTGTTATTGGAAAAGGAGAAAGACAAGCTGAGAACCAGAGCAGGAAAAATCGCGATAAAGTATGAGAAAAATTAAGAGGTGTAGACTGGAAAATGAGAAGTGGAATATATTTAAAAACGAAGACAGGAGGAAATGTCGGATGTTTGTATCAGAGGAGGAGACGTGGGAACATGTGTTGGAGAGTTGCAGTTAGGAGGAGAACACCGATCACGTGAAAATGGAGATAATTCTGGAGGTAAGTGGAAAAGGGGAGGCTTGCCGTAAAACGTTATTCAATATCATCTGGCACATCCATAGGCACAAAAAGAGTCATATGCCTCGTTCCAGCACCAGTTCCAAGATTAATGAGAAGAGAACAGTAGCAGTTTGGCGCATCTATGTTGGAACTTGGAAAACCCACTAGATCTGCGCCGAAGATAGTGTAAGTTATTTGGTATAAACGACAATGGATGGTATCTTTCCCATACACCGGTTGCCTAATTTGATTTCTAATGAACCGCGTGGTTATTATTAAAAAGTGCTTCTACCCATCATTGCGGGCAACATCCAAACAGACTGTATTAAAGTTTCGCCCGGAGGTGGTCGCCATCTTGCAACCGCCTCTGCGCATTCTTAATGCTCCGCATATATCATTATAGACACACTCCGCGTAGGCACACTAATATCCAACACTCCTGCCAGCATCGGCGAATTCCCGACTCATAATTAAAGTTATATCAGAGAGCTTTTGTGAGTGTGTGTGCTTCGTATCCAATGTGCACCGAACTATTTTTCTCCGGGCTCCATATAGATTATAAAGCTATTTTACATACTAGTAGCTCGCATGGGTATTAATATATCATTATTTTCTCGAGGCTTGTTTTAAGAAGATTGTACCTCTTCGTCAGCGACCGGCTTTTTTCGTTGAGTAACGCGGAATTAATTCTAGCCATTCCGTCGGTTTTAATTAAAGGTAAAGTGTTTTGTAATTTCCACGACGCTACTTCAAGAACTATTAGAGATTCCTGAATCCAGTATCTACTTATTTACTTAATGAAAATGAACAGACTTGACGCTTGAATTATTGATGAAGCTATGTACGTTTAACCTGACATCTATGTTTGATATCTGCATGAAATACTGTTTCTGCCCGTATAAGTAAATTTTTGTGCCAAATATATTTTTCGTTGGATTATTATAACAGGCTTCAGATTCAGTATATCAGACAACATGTGCTTAAAGTTTAAGCCTTCAACAAAGTGAAAAAGAACGAAAGAGAGCAGTGCCAACAAACCTTTCAATATTTCGAGTCAAGCAATAAAATCTTTCAATAGGGTACTGCGAACACTATGCAGCTAATCGTGCTTCGAAGTGCATGGGAAAGGGAAAGTGGTCGCAGAAAACTACCCATACCTTACATTGTGGTCGATTTTATTCAGAGTGGCTGCAATGACAGCCGATAATTTTATAAATTTTTGCAATGATAAACTAACTCGCGAAAATATCGATAATGCAGGCCGATTTTCCTTCTGACTGCAACTAACCACTTTTTCCGTTATATTGGCGTGCTGTACTAGTACATCTGGGTACAAAACAGACAACACCAGTTAAAACCCGACATTTTTCTTATACGCAGTTAATAATATTTAACAACACCTGCATAATATGGGACTCTCAGCGCGCTGAAGCTGGGACTCGTACTAACCACCGACGTCACGCGGCCCATTCTCGCTGCAAGGTACGATTTCTAGCCTCGCACCGACGGAAAACTTTGCAACGGCCTCACACGCGCAGGAATGTTTTTTAACAAAAATTAACAACATAACTGTCTTCAGTATAACAAACTCTATCAATTTTAACGAAATTTGAAAATCACCGAACCTGCCTATTGTTGAGTCGGTTTGGTAAGCTATATTTTAATTGTTTAATATTTGTTTATCTATTGAGGAACAAAATTAAAATGGTAACTTTACAGAATTTACTTACTTACTCATTTACTCACTTACTCACTTACTAACTTACTCATTTACTTACTTACTTACTTACTTACGTACTTACTTACTTACTTACTTACTTACTTATACTCTTGTCTTTATTTGTGAGTGTTGCTGTTTCATTGCCGTATAGTAGCACTGGGCTTATGACTTTCTTGACAACTTCTACCTATACGTTCTTTGTCACGTCCCTTTTTCCAAAGAATGTGGTTCTTAGTTCATTATTCCATCTTTCTACTTTTGCTGTTCTATCATTTATTTCTTTTTCGTGTTTACCATTTCTTTCTATTATTGTTCCAAGATATTTAAACTCTTCAACTTGTTCTATAGTCTTTCCTTCTATTCTAATACCATGTCTTTTATGGTTTTGTTCAATGATAATAGATTTCGTTTTTTGGATATTTATTTTCAAATTAACATAAAAAATGATGTGCCGCCAATGGAGAATATCTAAGAGAAACCTTCTAGGAAGTTCTGGATTTACTTTAATCTTACGTTTAGTATTTATACTGAGGTATCTGTAGTGAAAACAAAGTTCACAAATGAAAGCGAGTTAAGCACCAGACTACCGTTTTTAATCTAACCAGCGCGAAGGATATTGACTTGACCCTAAAGATGATTACAATAATAATCTCTGCTAGATTGTCTGGTTAAAGCTGTTACAGATATGATCAAATTACCGCAGTATCTTCGATGGTAAAATGTGATTCATGGGTATGAAAGATCACTCTCTCTCTGGATCGTTATGTGCTTGACGTGAGCGTAAATGCTAGCGCGCTATTAATTGGATGGTTGTAACCGAACGGTAGCCCGACTGGGTAGCCAGCGGGCAAAGCCTGTGATTACGACTCGCTATCGAACTACTGTAATTACATGTTGTTGGGGATGTAATCTACCCGTTGCTTCGGAAGGAGCAGAGTCCAGTTTCATTATTGCATTTAATACTTCGGCATTTTCGGTTGAGTAGAGCTCTTTCACTTCTGCACGAAGGAGTTGTACACATTTTGGCCTGAGGCGGTTAGTGAGGAAGGGGAGCTAATAAGCCGTCCGGCACAAGTTTTTGTTTTATAAAGTCGACAGCAAGGTGTCGAGCATTTTGCGAAAAACAGTAATTTCGGGTTAATGGGTAAGCGATAACTCCTGAACATAATTCGTATTATGTGTTATTGTAGAAAGCATAACTGTAACTGTCGTTCTGTATAAATCCATTTCTCAGTTTATTTCTGATACCTAGTACATTTTGCAAAAAGTTTCTCTACGGGAATTTTACGTGATAGAATTTAAGGAGTAAAATCAAGCGTTACATTTCGCGTTATCTAAAAGTAACGCGTTACGTTACCTGTAACATTGAAATTATGTACGTATCTATGGATACAGCTGTTTATGTCTGACTGCATAGAGCATGGAAATAGTGAAAATAGAGTGGCATAGAGTAGATATGACAGTTGGCGTTGTAAAGTCAGCATTTGCAGTGTTTGCTCGTTAATAAATTTGTTGAATCTTTTGATTTAATATGGAAAATCCTAATATTAAATATTCCAAATATTGCTTAGTGCCGAAATGTGAACACCAGGAAAAGTATTTATTTCATTGCCAGTGGGATCGACGTTTAGCAGATTGTCACTTAATTACAGAATTTATAAACTATTTATATTTTGATGTAGTTGGACATTTTCGAACATAAACCATCTGATAAATACACGTTTGGGTATAAAACTGACATTCGCGTTATCAAGTGATCGAAGTTAAATAATCGTTCGTAAGGAGTAAACTCCAGTCGTGGGTCGGAGCTGACACACACAAGTTTTTTCATTTCAGATATCGGAACTTCCAATTTTTCTAGCAGCTCACAATAACTCGTAAAAACATCGTTACACGTCTCCTCATATTTTCCAACGTTAGGTAATTATCCGCGAAGATTAATTTATAAACAATTTTTTACCTGCAATTTCATATTCCCATAAAGCCTTTATAATTCCCAAGGTCACCCCTGCAATTTATTTAAGTTCCGTCGATTAATTAGTGAAATAGTGTATGTAGCGTAATTTACGAAGAATGCGCTGAAAATTTAAGCCTGAAATGAGTTACGGTGCATTCGCAGCGGTATCAACCTATAAATACTGGTTTATGCGACCATTGATCTGCATTCACTGTATAAAATAGGGAGTTTTTATAATTGTTGGAAATCGTTATCTATTTCTCTTTATATCTATGGGTGGATGTTGCGGAGATCTTATCAATTCTAAGGTTTTTCATTGCGCTATTCGATTCCAATTCGACAAGATTTCTTCCAGTACTAGTTCATTCCTTTAATTATAAAACTACTCTCATTCTAAGGTGATAAGTTCTGTTACCACGACCTCTATAGGGAGTGGAAACTAGGTATGTGTCCCAACTTTTGAAAGCAAAATTTTCACAGAGGTTTCTTTATTGACCGCACGTTGAAGTCTCCACATTAAAAATCCAATCCATTGCAATAGAACAGTTTTTATTTAATTATTACGGCAAATTATGAATTTGCTACATCCTTTGATGGGCATAAGTACGCGTGTTTTTACATGACTCACGTTAACACTAATTGATTGAACGATTCCAGTAGGTACTACCTATATAAAGCGCATAAATATCCCGTCCAGTTTCTTGTGGTATCTAGCATTGAAATTTCCATATTATTAATATTATTTTTAACGGTTCGCGACCACAATTGCGATACTTTTACCTATTTGTATACTGATTATTCTTTAATTTATGTAAAATTTACAAGGTTCGTATTAATATTTTGCATTTTGTTTATTTTCATGCGCACTTAACTCGTATCCTGAAGGAATCTTTATATTAATCACATTAATTCGCTAGGTACCAGTAAGATTCCTTTATTTCTTTAACAACAGCTCATCTTTAGAGCAACATTTTTCTGTTGCTTGTTGAATAAGTACGCAGATCCTCGTTATAAATGTTTCAATGCCAGCTTAATAGGGGTAGCATTCTACCAGGTACAAATAAATAATTTCATTATGTAATTAAATATCTGACAAAGTAGATGCTTGTCCAAGGAGTAGTTGTTTCGAAATGTTTTGTATAAATTTAGGAAGACGACCAAAATTCTACAAACAAAAAATATAAATGTAGGTACGTACCAAAAATTGCAAATTATACTGATTCTGCACATTTAAAGTAATAACGTTGATACATTAGGTACTTATTTAGGTGCTTCCAGCATAGTCGCAAGTTCAATGACCTTGAAAAAAGTATAATAATTTAAACTAATATTGGAACTCATTATTGGTTCATTTTCTATTTACATAAGTATACCGTGTGACAAACTTCCATGTGTACATGGGGAAATAACATGGGCAATTACATTTTTAGGGATTCCTGCTCCCCATGTGTAGTTACAGTAGTGGTAAAGGTAGCAATCGAAAGACTATTTTTTTCTGCGTATGAGGATATCAAAAACTCTGCAATTTTCCAATTTATTAAAGCATTAAAAGCAAAAATTACGCTAATAAAACACGCCGGATATTCATCAGATTACCTATGACAATTTAATTTATTCTAATCAAAGACTCCCTTGATTCTAATTTCTAATTCGTCTGAACTGTCAACATTATTTATCGGAAATTTAAAATTTGGGTTTCAAAATGAACAAAAATATTTATTCAGTTGAAGAAAAGGTTTTCATTGTGAAAACATTTTACGGCTGGTATTCCGTGACTTATTTTCTGTAAAATTCAATAACAGTCCTATTCCTTCGGTAACAACAATAACAAATTTAGTTAAGAAATTTGAAGATACTGGGAATCTTTCATTGAAAGAAGGTAATTTTTACTAATAAATTTACTTGGCTTTTATTTAGATAATTCTGATTCGCTTATTATTATTACCTAGTTGCTAATTCCTTATTGTTCGCTAACTTAAATTTTACTGGGATTATGAGAAATTTAACAATTGATAACGTGGAGTGAAACAAAACTAAAATTAATCTTATCATTTATTTTTTTAGTCGTTCCAAGAAATCTAAATGTTGAGGTAGAGAAATTGGTAATAGGCCTGATAACTGCTAGTCCAACATCTAGTTTAAGGTCTATTGCCCTAGAATGTAATGTTTCAAGAGAAACTGTCCGTAACATATTAAAAAAAACAAATATCATCCCTTTAAATTCCAATGTCACCAAGAGTTACTTCCTTTTAACGAAGAATCAAGGCAAACATTCTGTGAAGAAATGCAAGAACGGGCTAATCGGGATCGCAGCTTCCTCTCATCAATTTGTTTTACCGATGAGTGTACCTTCACTTTAAATCAAGAGCCAAATTCACAAAACATTAGGCATTGGGCCCAGGAAAATCCCAGAATAAATCTAGCCACTACAACGTAATACCCTCAAAAAATCAATATTTGGACAGGCATTTTTAATAATCGCATTATAGGACCATTTGAAATACAGGGAAATTTAAATTCAGAAGCTTATTTAGATCTTTTAATTAACCATATTGGCCCTGCATTAGAAGACGTTGCACATGCGAATCGGGAGGTCTGGTTTCTACATGACGGATGCCCAGCACATTTTGGAGCACACGTGAGGGAATTATTTCCAGAGAGCTGGATTGGTCGAGGTGGTGTTATAAACTGGCAAGCTAGATCTCCCGATTTGGCACCGTGTGACTTTTTCTTGTGGGGTCATTTAAAAAATAAGATTTATAAAACTCGTCACCCAAATATTGATTCTTTAAGAATGCTATTTTTGCGGAATGCAACTTAATAAACGATCGGCAACTTGCGAATGTGAGAAATTCTTTCTATAATAGGCTGGGATACTGTCTGATACAGAATGGGGGTTTATTTTAATATTTGTTATAGTTAAATTTCTTTTTTTATGTTACTTTAATTTCATTGTATATTAATAAGTTTTTGTCCTTACCTAGATATGAAATAAATAAGTATTAAATTGCCAGATTACAAAATTCATTAGAGCAAAATAAACAAATATTGCCGCTTGTTAAATTTTTCATAATTGCAGTATTGCAGTAAAATTAAAGTAATTTAATTTTTATTATTTCATTTTACATTTTCCCAAATACTTTTTAATAGGTTAGACACCTACAATTTACCCTAAACTATGGACCAGCATTCACCAACGAAACATCCACACCAGTAATCAATTAATTGTCAACTATAGGTAATGACAATAATAATGTGAAGTGACAGCAGGCCAGTAGATTGGTGACTTAGAAATAATGGTTGTAAAATATGGTGTGCTATGTGTTAATTGCAATTATTTTGTTTATTTTGTGTATGCCTCTTTCGTTATTAAATAATTGTTCTCCGTTTAGATGAAATATTTTACGATGATTTTCTCAAAAACTATTATTAATCTTAGAAGGAGAGATGTAAGTATCTAAAGAAATTCTTAGTAATTTTTAATATCCTGTATAATATTCCAAACTTTTTATGCTGCATCGTTTACCCCACCAGATATTGCCTTCAGCCTATAGAATCACAAAATCTATAAAACAACTTCGTAAGTCGAGGAATATTCAATTTAGAAAAAATAGTCCTGAACAATTTATTAATACCTATTGAAATCTTTAGTAATCTCTGGAATAGTCTCCCTTTAAAATCATCGATGAATCGAATCAAATTGGAACATATCGATTCTAATCGGAAATCGATTTGAATCGGTTATCGATTCTTATAGTCTAGAATCGGAAATTCCCTCGAATCGAAAAAATCGATTCATCGATATGATTCTTCAACAAATCGATTTTTCGATTCACCAAGAAAAATCGATTTCTTGGTATAAAAATCCCAATGCACTTAACGCAATAATTATTGTCATTGGGGAAAATACATAAATCACATTCTAGGTAATACCTATTTTACGTGTATAGTCCGAACTGCGTAATACCCCAATTAAAAGTTGCACGCGCGTGTGTAGCGATCACCAATTACTTATTTATTTATTAGTCATAATTATAATAAGGGAAATATTAAAATTAATTAATGGCATCTAGTGTAATTAGAATGTATATCCTTGTGTACTCACTCATCAATGACTTTTATTTTGAAGCCGGTATTACGAACGAAGCGTAATTATTAATTTTCTGCATACCAAATCGGAATTGTGCGAACGAAAAAAAAAAAGTGCAAGAAGTAAAAGTTAATTCCATGTAGAAAGTTTGAAACAAACACGATATTAACAATAACTTTGTATGATTTGTTAAACAATATAAATATATTATTTGTTCACGACTCTAATTGAAAGTGTCAGATGTACAGCATTTTTCTATTTTAGTACTATGTAGAATGCAGGATATGGCATTTGCACATTTTTATAGTTGCTGTTAAATATCTCATTCAGCGGGAAAAGTATTTTTACTACTTCGCCGTGTTAGTAATATTATCGTAGTAAATTCTCATAAACGTTATCGTCCTTGTAACATCTCATCAATTATGTCTTACTATTATCCAAATGGACATCTAGTATACAGGATGTCTCTAAAATAAGTCTACATGGCTTCACTGTGTCAAAAAGAAGTCGATTTAACTAAACTTACCTATATCCAAATGCATTTCGTTCAGCCAATATTCCGCTCCAAAGTTTATATTAAATAGTATATTACGTACCGAGGTGGAAAATCTTTCATCTATAGTGCAAGGCTGTAATTTTTCCAGTGAGATACGTATACTATTTTATTCACAATCATTAGTTTTGATGAGCAATAATTAAGGAATAAATATTTCATTTTATTTTGAACATTGCACTTTAAATAACTCTTGGTAGGCTGTGAAATTGACAATTATTAATTATGTCAATATTACACGTCATATTGAAGTAAATTTAAACAATGCACTTTCGATCATCATAAGGTTCTCAGTCCGAAGACTGGTTGGACGCGTACCTCCATTCTTTTCTATCCTGAGCTAACCTACGCATTTCCCTAAAAGTAGAACATCCTACATCCCTAACTATTTGAGAGCAGTAGTCTAATCTAGGCCTACCCCTACCTCTTTTTATTCCTATCTCTGACTCTAGTATGTCACGAACTATTCCTTCGTGTCTTAGAAGGTGTCCTACCATCCTATCTCTCCTACTCTTTATTGTTTTCCATACCTTTCGCTTTTCCCCAACTCTTTCTAATACTTCCCTATTGCTAACCTTATCTATCCACGGTATCTTCATCATGCGTCTGTAGCACCACATTTCAAACGCTTCTACTCTTTTTCTATCCGCTTCTCCTATTGTCCAAGTTTCGCACCCGTATAATGCCGTACTCCATACATACGACGTTAAGAGTCTCATCCTAGTCTCTATATTAACCGTTCTCGAGCATAACAGTTGTTTCTTTTTGTTAAACGCAACTCGGCCCTGCGCCATTCTTTGTTTTATATCTTTAGTGCTCCTACCGTCTTGAGTTATTTTACTTCCTAAGTAGCAGAAATCCGCGACCTCCTCTATCTTCTCATTTCCAATTTGTATTTCCATTTTAGTTCTATTTTCACCTCCCCTACATACCAAAATTTTAGTTTTCTTTTTATTGATTTTCATGCCGAAGCCCTGTGTCAAAACTGCTTCCATTTCATTCAAAGCCGCTCCTAATTCTTCTTTGCTAGATGCTAACACTGCTATATCATCCGCAAATCTGAGCATGTTAATAGTTTGGCCCTGTACATTGATCCCTGAGGCTGTTCTTTCCTTAACAATATTAATCGCATCTTCGATATATAAGTTGAAAACTAGAGGTGACAATGCACATCCCTGTCTCACTCCCTTCCGGATATCTACTTCCCTTTGTTCCTGCTCACATTCTATAACTGCCTTTTGCTCTTCGTAGAGATTATGTATTATTCTTCTGTCCCTGTATTTCATCCCTACCTTTCTCAGCACTTCGAACATCTTCCCCCATTTTACGTTGTCGAAGGCTTTTTCTAAATCTACAAATCCTATATAGACGCTCTTTCTCTTTTCTATCGTTTTTTCTATAATTACTCGTAAAGCTAGAATGGCCTCGCGCGTTCCTCTATTTCGTCTAAATCCGAACTGATCTTCTCCTAATATTTCTTCCGCCTTTTTCTCCATCCTTCTATGCACAATTCTAGTTAAAATTTTTGACGCATGGGAAGTTAAACTGATAGTTCTAAAATTTTCGCATCTATTCGCGCCTTTTCTTTTTGGCAAAGCTACTATGATGTTCCGTTTGTAATCTTCTGGAATCTCGCCTGTCAGGTATATGCGACTAACTAATTTAAATACACGATCTATTACCTCTTGACCTGCGCACTTTAAGATTTCTGCCTGCAAGCCATCTATACCTGGTGCTTTATTATTCCTTAAACTTTTTAGTGCTATCTCAAACTCTTCTCTCATTATAGGACTCCCTAGGTTATCTCCCTCTACACTGCTTTCGCTTTCTAATATATCTTGCACTTCCTGTCCCGCATATAAGTTTCCTAAATATTCTTTCCACCTATCTGCCTTCTCCCCACTTCCGATTAGGATATCTCCTGCCTCATTTCTAATGTTTTTGGTACTAGATCCAATTTCTCTAAAATTTCTCCTAATTATTTTATATGCTTCATCAGTCTTTCCTACTTCGAATTTATCTTCCACTTCTTTGCATTTATTATCGATCCATTGCTCTTTCGCTTTCCTACATTTCCGAATAATTTCCCACTTGATCACCTTATAGTTATCTTTGTTTTCCTGTTTCATCTAACCTATTTTTATATTTTCGCCTTTCCTCTATTAGACTCACAATATGTTTTGTTATCCAGGGTTTCCTACTTTCATTCTGTTTATGACCCAAAATATCCCTAGCTGAGGAAACTAAACTATTTTTAATGCAATTCCATTCTGCCTCTATGTCCCTAACAATATTTCCACCCGTGCCCTTTAGGCTTTCATAACGACTATGTTGTGATCACTATCTATATCTGCTCCTGGATAACTTCTACAATCCCTAACTTGATTTCTAAATCTTTGCCTAGCGAGAATGTAATCTATTTGATATCTCCCTAAGTCTCCTGGCATCTTCCACGTATAGCATCTCCTAACATGATGGTGAAATAGAGTGTTCGCGACCGTTAAGTTATGTTTATCGCAGAACTCTATCAGTCTTTCGATAATAAATTCTTTTTATTAATTATTAAACTGACATCGTTTTTTGACAATAAAATAACTGAATATGAAAGAGTATTTCTGGTGGTAAAATATGTCTGGTAGTCAGTTGGAGTACATAATGTACTCCTTCAGAACTCCCCAAGACCTCAGAAAAACGGTAGAAAATTTTATTCCAAGTTTATTACATAATACATAAAATCAAATAGACACTGATTTCTCGGTTAGGAATAACCTACTTCCAAAATTTTAAAAATTGGCAATTGACTTATTATGCTAACCGATTGTGAATAAAAACTATTTTTACTTATAATTCTTTAAATGACTCTACTATGTCGCGAACTATTTCTTCGTGTCTCAGAAGGTGTCCTACCATCCTATCCCTCCTATTCTTTATTGTCTTCCACACCTTTCGCTTTTCCCCAACTCTTTCTAATAGGTACTTCACAAAAATGAAGTAAAATTCCCTTTATCTCTAAAACTAATGATAACATTGTTTCATTGTACGATACTCTTATCGTAACTTCATATTACAATGAAATTTTCCCAAAAATACAACAAGAATCGGGGCAGAACAACTAAATTGTTGTGGACCAATTCCAAAAAGGGTTCTAGAAATGGGTGTTGGTAGAAAAAAATAGTGAAGAAGGACATGCGGGGTATGCGGGACCAGAGGACATCAAAGGCCAAGTACTAAGAAAGGTAGTAGTTAATGTGACACTACTGCCAGACAGTTCTAGGGACTTTTGGAAAGAATCTAGTGAGTTTTGGTGAAAAAACTAGTGACTTTTTGTGTGTTGGCAATACGTCATGTGGGTCGGTAAATACACAACCTGAATTTTCTTGGTCTGCTCAGCCACCTGCATCTTGCTTAGCCGACTACATCTTCCTCAGCATGGTTGAAATTACAACCTGCTTTTATTTAATACATGTGAATTCTCATGTGCTCTATACTTCTAGAAGCATCAAATGACCAACAGCTATATACAAACAGACAAGATGGACGCTATGAATTGCACGCGTTCATACTAATTTCAACCATGCTGAGGAAGATGTAGTCGGCTGAGCAAGATGCTGAGCAAGCTGCAGGTGGCTGAGCAGACCAAGAAATTACAGGTTGCGTACTTACCGACCCACATGACGTTTTCTATTCTCCAATACACAAAAAGTCACTAGATTTTTCACCAAAACTCAATAGATTCTTTCCAAAAGTCCCTAGAACTGTCTGGCAGTAGTGTCACATTAACTACTAAAAGTATCGCAATGACGAAATGAAAAATACTGCAGGAAATCGACACAACTTTAAAAGATTAATGGGGGACCTGACGTCCAGTGGCAAAAGGAATACTTAGATAAAAAGTAGGTACAAGGAATAAGGGGTTATGGTCATCAGAGAACATTCGTAGTTTATCCATAACCATATCTGAAATTGACTGGTTTTCGTATGTCGTGCAATAAAAACGTTTATATTCCACACCTGTATATACAGCAATTGAGTATCTTCTCAAGAATATAAAGCGGTAAAAAAGCGAACCCAATACTGGCGTGCGAATGTCATATACGTACCACGCAAATATATGTCATTATATTTAATGTGCAGTAAGACAGTCGTCCGAGTTGCAGACGACCCTATCACGCAGTTTATTGTGCTATCATGCAAATATCGAGCAAGGATGTTGACAAGCGCCGCGTTGCAGTGCACCGTCATCGTGAGACTCGCGTGTTATGGCCACGGCACGCCGTTAACAGACACGAATGTGCCGAATAAAAATAACATCTAGGGTTTATTAAGTCATATTCGAGTTCCAATCGTGATTTTAGAGCTCTTTATTATATTAAAATTGTCCTCCATTAAGGAGATACTCGACATGTCTTGTTAATGTCCATCTATATACCTCCTATAATATTGCTAGGGAATTTTTATGTTCCTGAATCGTTGGGATACGGTACAAAACGAATTTTTATTTCAAGGAACCCTGATACAGTGTCGTAAATTTTGTAAATAAGAGCTGCTCGGTACAAGATTGCAAGACACATACGGATTGCCTCTGAAACCAACCATCAACATATTTCTGCAGATTCGTGGACAAAAGGCAAATAAGGAGTATGAAAAGTATTTAGCAATAACCTACAAGTTATCTACAGAGTTAAAATAGAAATAGAAATAGAAAGGAAGTGGTAGCTCCCTGACGGGTGACCATGGATGTACAATATCCTACATCCTTGCGGCTGACGGTGGCGTACTGAACGATTTCTTTAGCGAGGTAGGAGAAACCACAACTAGCAAAATTGGAGATACGTACAGGATACTTTTCTTGTTGTATTTCAGCAACGAAAAGAGTTAGAGACCTGTTTTTTTCGTGGAATATACACCGAAGTGTGCTGATCATCACAGTTTACTCACGCTGCCTCTACAATTTTCCAATTTTATAAAAAAAATGTTTTTTTGCTAGACCACAAATGTATTTTTCATGTATGTACGGTAAGTAATCTTATGGGCACAGGAACATAATCTTATTTTTCTTATGAGACAAAAATTGGGTTAGTGAGTGATTACCAAGGTGAAAGTTTCTGGAGGGGACTGGGACGATAAGAAAGACTTGCTTTTGCCAGAGAAGTTGTTCCTTATCAAAGCGGAACAGTAATGTTTGTGGGGTGTATAATGTATGGTCGCACTCCACTTATTCAAGTGCAGCAAACGAAATTGGAGAGAATTTCCTTTTTATGGACGATGACACCACACCCCACCGCACAAAAAGGGTTGCCAAATTGCTACAGTTAGGGAATATTCAAAGGATGAATTGGGCTGCAAACTCACCTGACATGAATCCTTGTGAGAACGTGTGGGATATGCTAAAAAGGACTATTTTAAATAGAGATAACCCCCCTTTCACCCTTCAGGAGCTAATTGTTGCTGCTCAAGAAGAATGGAACAACATACCGCAGGAAGCCATTAATAACCTTTTTATTGGATTGTACAGACGTGTTAATGTTTTGCTCGAGAACAGAGGAGGACATACTGGTTATTGACATCTTGGTTTCTCACATTTTGCGAAGACTTCAATCTTTTCAAAAAAAATCGTTCGGACATTTTCTTAAATTTAATTCCTGGCCTTGTACTCCTTCCATGAAAATAACCTTACATGTGATAAAGCATTTCAATAAAATGTAGAATTCAATCCACATATTTGTTAGAATTATTTTTGTTTACGTTTCAAATTAATTCAGGGAGACCAAGAGTTTTGGCTAGCGCGCACAAATTATTTGTGTTTAACTAGCTGTAACTTTTTTTAGCAACAATATTAATGTTACGTTTCTTCACCAAAAATAATTTCAAGCCTTTCTCCGTATTTGGTCTCACATATGTATAATTGTATATGTTAATTCCGAAAAATAAGATTACTTACACGCTACATAAAAATACATTACACAAATTTGTGGTCTAGCAAGAAAACATTTTTTTTTTCATAAAATTGGAAAATTGTAGAGGCAACGTGAGTAAACTGTGATGATCAGCACACTTCAGTGTATATTCCTCGAAAAAAACAGGACTGACTGACTGACTGACCTTAATGTTTAGCGTAACTAGACAATAAATTGATGACGAAAGTTGGATATGTAACTTGGTGAGCAAATCTTGAACTTCACACAAGGACAAGATACCTATTCGTCCCAGCAGAGGACTGGATAATCGATTTAGGCGTTCTACTTTACCATACATCTCCACAGATATAAGTAGTCTATACTCCACTGTAAGCTTATAGAGCATGAAACCAACGGTACACCAAGAATAACGAAAGTGACTTGGGTCTGACCAACACACACACAATGAATTTCTTACATCTATACTCTAATAAAACTTAATTTAGTTTTCATTTTACGAACACTAAACACACTCAAATATTTATTTGTTTTAAAAGAAATTAGCATAAACCCAGTATAGTTTTTTTATGTTAAACTTAATCACTTGTTGATATTATTTACATAGGTACGCAATAAGTTAATGATGATTAATAACAGTTTCATGTTCGATGATGGTTCAATCATTAGACCTCTTATGTAAGCATGCTTACGATTGAGCCTACATCGCTGTTCCAAACAGACCCATCTGACCAGTTGTAAATAAACTCGAGATAATCTATCAAAATTAAGCGTATTACCAATCTGATTTTATTAGACCAACATTCGATAACAGCTAAAAGTTACTGTTATAAGTGGACAGTGAGCTGGAGCATCCAGTACCTCAGCACATGGTGGATGGGACCACCAATGCGGAGATGCCTCCAGATAGCCGCTAATAATGTGTACAACCGCATGCTAAGTAGTGAACATGGGACAATCAATCAGCTAGTCCGCACCAGATCATTACAGTAAGTTCGAATCAAACGGATAGAACTAGGCTGACGTACGCGGAGCTGCTGTGCAACACCATAAATATTCCGCGGCATATCGATTAAGTATTGATGAATGAAAAAGGCACAGATAATGTACGTACGCAAAAAGCTTCAATGAATGTAGTCGTGATTGTTCATCGCGAAGTGCCACTTTGTTATACGGAATACCGACACGAATCAAAACTACATATCCTATTACAGGCTGTCCCATTTCACTTAAGCTGGTTCTAAATACCATTTAATTTATCTGTTGGACTGTAACTTAAAGTCTTCATTGCTTCAAAGTGCTGCATAACCTACACCTTCTTTTGAATGCAATTTTTAAACGTGTTTGGCCATAAACCTGATCTGACCAGACATAATTTTTCCAAGCATATTTTAATCTTGAAATTTCCGCCGATAAACTGAAAATCTAACATGTATTCCATCTTAAGATCAGCTCAACAGATAGTCTTATGTCGATCACCTTCAGAGCATTCCAACTATTACAAACATAATTGCTGGCATTCATCCATCAGGTGCTGAAACTACCATTAATGTTATCGTTTTTTCGCATTGTGCACCACACAATTACAGATGATGTGGTCTTCTTTCTTGGTATTTCTAAAGCATCCAGCAGCTATAGTCAATTATCTGCATGTGATACTACTAAAATGAACTTCATATACTTAATATCGAGCGAACTGTATGGTTTAGACACTCTATTTTAAACCCATTAAGTTGTTCAAAAGTGGGGTGAGGTATAAAGAAATAAAGTGACAACAGCGAACAGTTAAAATTATAAATATGTAAATATTGGTAAGTGAGAGAAAAACTAATATTTCTAACAAATAACATAAGCATACATATTACGAGATAATAATTGGGAATTTATACAAATAGGGATTTTTTAGTTTGCGTCGACACAACAAACTTCATAGCCTTTGGTCACTTCTCATTGTTGTTCGTTACAAAGGTATAATAAAAGCGGAAAGTCAGGTGTACGCAGCAGGTTGGTGAGTCGGTTCAAAAAATAGGGAGCACTTAAACAGCACGGGTAGCTTACCCGTGGATAGCAGCGGGTGTAAGAAGATAGGAGACCGCGAGTGTTTTGAAATCGTTCCGACGTCCTGACTGACTGACTGTTTCATTGTTCTTGGTTGGAATTTAGTGCGACTTTTAAGTGATATAAATGTGGGAAATCATATCCTTCGCTATTGTATTGTACAGTCTTATTGGCAAGGGTAAAGAATTTGGGAGCAATCATTTTAACGATTTTTAGTGTATGTGGGTTCACTAATTGACTTTACGCTGCAATACACTAACTTGCATTACTAAAGAATTTGACTCGGATGACTTGATAATTGCCTGTCCTTAAACGTTTCTCTAGATTGCTACCGCATATTGTGGCTATCAATGCCGCGAGAGGAAATGGAGATTTTACGGCAGTTAAAGGCAGAAACTCAAACGATTACTTCTCGGCAACATAATTATTTAGTAATTCACGTGAAAAATAAACAAACACGCACATAAGAGGAAATTAGAAAAATTAAACGTATGGCTCACGTCTACTACTCGTACCTTATCATTAGGCTGTAGTAAATAATAAACTACTTATATTTCTTGATAGGTTGTTTGATTTATTTCTGGGCATTTTGATTTGTTGAAAGCACATTACGTACTTTATAATAAATTAACAATTATTTCATACCTTAGTTTAATGAGTCAGGTTCTCGATACCATATGCATAATTTTCTTGCTAACGAAGTGGGTAAGCTACCTATGCACTAATTGATTAGTTGCTGAACCGATGAAATCAAGAACCAATTAATTGAATATACATATTTAATCGAAGTTTTTATTGCAGATGTTCTTATATTATTACGTTTGTTTAGGTATAAATTTATTGTTTTCGTGAAATTGTATTTATTTTTGATTTATAATACAAAATCAAATTATTTTTCTTTTACTTTTCTTATCTGCAGTAATACAATAAGTGGTCTGGAATTGTCGGAAATTTTACGAAAGCTGTTGCGTTGCTTGGTAGCCACGAGTGTAAATTTGACAGTTAAAAGATCACGAGCGCTTGCGCGAATGATCTTCTGTCAAATTTGCACGAGTGGCTAGTAAAAGCAACAACTTGAATAAAATTACCTAAAAATTCCAGACCACGAATTGTATTTGACAAGATTATTTTTTGAATCGAAGCAAGGTAGTTCAAAACGAAATTTTATTTCAATTAATTCACACACAAAGAAATGTGTTGGAAATATTAGGCGTTTGGCAGGTACTAAAGTAACTAGATTATACATTATAAATGCACCTACAAATTCGAAACTATGGCAAAAAAATACGTAAAGGGCCCCACACACAGGCAATTTAGAATTAATTCAAAACTGTACATTCAAAAGTTTTGAACGGAATGTTGCGCGACGATCCTCCACACACACACACACACACACACACACACAATTTTCACTTCGCAGTTTTATAAAACATGGCCTCCAGAGAAGAATTAAATTTATTATCAGTGGCGTACCTAATTATTTTGAAAAAGAAAAATAAACAAAACAAAGATTCAGTCGGAGTAGATGGGAGAAACATTGGTTGCTGAAACGTGATCACTTTTCACATATTAATCTCTTAGAAGAGTTGCAATCGTCGGGGCGGTATATGTGAAAGTCACCCCGAACATAATAAAATGCGCAATTTCGACGAAAATTTGACAGACGGGTGTCTGATCTTGGAAGATATCGCGATCGACGGAAATTTTTGTTGGTCATTTTCTAATGCATTTTTCTTCCCTTAAACGTTGACCTACCCAAAATTCCGTCCATCTTAACACTATTTGAACTTTTCCCTTTCGAACCGTACCCCGCTGAACTTCCCCATTCGACCTCCAGGGACAAATAATTTGGCCACCGTTTTGCATGCTTTTTGCCCTAAAATTTTGCATCAACCTCTGTGCGAGCGAGATGATTTTTGAATATTTTCATTCCCATCGACTGGGCTATCGGAATCCACCTTCAAATTTACCCGGCGACGCAACCCCCAGCTTGGCCGTTATAAGAAACTACCCATATTTTGAGAGCGCCGTATCTCGCTAGCGGTTCGACTCCCGCGTTCGTGATCGCCTCATGACCTACAACTTTTGTAGCCGGAAGAGCGGACGACGCCCGTTTTTCGAATGGCTCGTCCTTCTGGGTGCGATGGAACATTTTCGGCCCCTTCCGGTACGCCGAGTTCGTTATCGCTTGGAAACGGGGTTGGAAAATTTGCGATGGTCACTGCGAATCCGGGTCAAATTCGCCTATGAACTTCTCAAATTTCATCCCGATCGAAGGTGTTTTCGCCCGTGTTTTCGTTCTTTAAAAAAATATTTTGGATTTTTCAAGTTTTCGCCGCTATTCGTGGCGAGGTTGACGATTGTGGGACGGGTGATTTTATCTGATGAAATTATAGTCGAATTGTTTGTTTTTGTTGAAAAAAATACGTTTAGTATAAATATATATAAAAAATGACTTATCTACTATTATATTAACTACTCAAAATAAAATAAATCCGTTAAAACTATGTCACCTGCTGCGCGCCGCTGTATTAAACAAAACTTGAGGTTTTGACCACAGACGCACAATTTTGAATGCGCAATCGTCGGTGTACAGTTAAAATTTCAAGACAGACTTGAAATGAACGGTTCAACTGCGCAGTTCAAAAAAGTCTTAAGGCTTGCACCACACACGCACAATTTTGAATGCACGTTTTTGCCTGTTCATTCAAAACTTAACGCAAGTACGTGTGTGAGTGGCCGCCTTTAGAGATCATTTTTTTATCGATAAATACACGTTTAATTGTATGAAAGTTTTATTGTCATGGCAAATAATCGAGAATCAAGGTAGTGAAAAAATCGCGAGAGCTTGCTCCAGCGATTTTTTCTACTTCCCTTGATTCGAGATTTTTTGCCGATTGGCAATAAAATTTGAATAAAATTTGAAATGTATTTATCTTATAAAAAAATGATCTCGAATGTATTTTAGGGAGGTTAATACACAACTACCTACATTATACGGACAATTTAAAACGACGTTGCAAGAAAACTAGAGAATAATGTGACAGTGACAGTTGCCAAGGTAGAAATTTCAAAACTATCATTCACAGCCTAGTTGATTAAAAGCAAGGCGCATATTTATCAGTTATTGGGAAAGCTAGGTAGGTTTTTATCGTTTACCATGACAGTTGATTGGTCAATTTTAAGAAATTGAAGAAATCTCATTGGCTCTTAGAATAGGCGTGTATTAACCGAAATAATACACGCTTATAGACCCAAATGCAATGTTCCTATTGGTCAATTTGACGATGAAAAAAATAATCTTAGAACATAACTTCTATTTAAAATACAATATTAACTTGCTGTATTCTTTCCTCTATGTTATGTGCAACGATATCACGCTATAGGAATATTTTCTTCCATTAAAAAAATGAGAAAATTTCGTCAATTCATAAGTTTTGAATTTATCTGTAAATGCAGATTTCTATTACGTTATAAATTTACTTTAAAACGAGGGTAAATTCATTCGGATCAATTCAAGCAAGCCGGAGACATCGCATTTACTTGGAAAGTCATATTAAAAAGTTATTAACCAAATTTGCAGAGTTTTACGAAGAGGTTTTGAAAACTCTGGGGATACCTACTTCTCCATTTGAATTTTCCAAGGAAATGTCGACTGTCTATAAATTGTCGTATAAGTATTTTTTCCAATTTTCACAAACATTTCATTTTTCTAGGTATATTTTCAAAATTTCCGATCAATTCGCGATCTAAAAATTTTAATCCAGTGAGTCACTCTATACAATGAATCACCTTTACTTTTTATGTATTTATGTCTAAATAAAAACTTAAAAAAACTTTATAGCAGAAGGTTTCTGTTCTGATTTAGAGTTGAAGTCTCCAACATTATTTTTCGTTTTCTTACTAAAACATATGATTATTTGAGATGAAGAGTGTAAATTAGTAATGCAAACTTGATGCTAATTATTGTCACACATAACCGAACCAAAAAAAGAATTAAATATAAAAAAATTATAGGTACCATATCTTAAGACAGCAAACCTTTGAGGGTGTAAATGAAAAGGGACATCACGCCAATTATGATAACGCCAGAATATTGGAAATAGAACAAAATGAAATTTTAATAGTTATATGTATACAGGGTGGGCCAATAGTGTGTAGTAGGCCCATATCTCTGGTTCTATTCAAGGTATCAAAATAAAACTTTACAGGTATGTGGAGAACCATTTAACGTTAAAAGTAACGTTAAAAGTAAAGGGCTGTGCAGAAGAATTTTTCATTTGAATCATTTTTTGATATCTACAACTTCTGTCGAATTATGGGGGAAATACGCCAGCATGGGACACCCTGTATATTTATGGAAACGGCATGTTGTAAATACAAACCAGAGTCTTGCTTATTTAAATTAATCTTATGGATAACGGAATCAAAGTTCTTAAAAACTTTGTAGTAAGTACCTAGGTAGGTAGGTACTTAATATAATTTCTGGGCGGCAGATTCCCTCCCCCACACCGTGGGTTCTCCCTCTATTATGGTAACCTGCTGTTATTGGTTAAAGCAACCGAAATTTTGACAGCTTAGAGATGCCATACTTGGAAGGAGAGGATTAGAGAGAGTTAGCTTCTCAACTTCTTAGATAAAGCGGTTTGAACGAAGAGCGGTTCGACCCATCAGACTTATTATTATTAGATACCGTTTATTCATATTTGTATCAATTTTTGAAAAAATGTTTCTTGAAAGCTCATGAATACGTGCCCCTCGCTGATCATCTCTCTTTTACCTACACAAACGCAATGTGACACAATACGATCGTACGTTACAGATGGTATTTGCAATGTTATGGAAATATGAATGGAACTGTATCAATTTATTATCTTTGCGTACAGTAATCATAACGGAATGAGGAAATATTAGATGCAGGATACAGTATTACAGTAAATATTGGTTTAAGAAGGTCGATATATACAGGGTGAGTCAGGAGGAGAGGGAAATATTTTGGCAGGTGATAGTATCCACAATTCCAAATAAAAAAGTTATTATTCTTAATAGTATTGGAGATACAGCTTTTTGAAAATAACTGATCAAGTTGCTTCTGGTCGAGCTTCTGGTGCAGTCTCAGTACATCAACGAAACCTTCCCTGGACGATGGATTGGTCGTGGTGGTCCGATTCATTGGCCCTCATGATCTCCGGACTTAACGCCCTTAGATTATTGTTTATGGGATTGTTGAAAATGGGAGTTTGCAAAATAAAGCCAGATACACGAGCAGAAATTGATTGCTCGCATTTTGGATGTTCCTACTCGCATAAGGGCCAGGCAAGTTGCACTTAGAAAATCAACACGCAATCTTAGGACAGTGTATTGAATTTCAAGGTTTCATTTTTGAGCTGTTACTGCGAGCGCAATAGTTCATTAATTTTTATTTAACAGCTGTATCTCCGAAACTATTGAGAATAATAACCATGTTCATATAAACTTTTTTATTCGAAATGGTCGATACTATCACTTGCCAAAATATTTCCCTCTCCTCCTGACTCACCCGGTATACAGGGTGGGGCAAACTCCTGGGGATGGACGATAGAGGCCATACGGTTATAGTTAGAAAGAAAAACTAATAACCAACAATATCTCGTTTCAAAAATTCTATTCCATAAAAATATTTTCAATTATTATGTAACTAGTATTTTGTTAACCGTTCTCATGAAGATGAATTATTTTAATAAGCCTTTTGCAGGGTGCAAGAGAATGTAACAATGAATTTAAATTGATGACAAAACTGAAACGAAAATAATAATCGGGAACAACACAAATGAAAAAATAACACCAATAACAATACATGATAGCAATGACATTAAATTCTTAGCAAAATTATAATAACCCATTTTCAGATTGACAAGCAATAATCGTCCAAGGCTAATGATATTTTCACGATCCCTCATTTTTACATACAATTGAAGAAAACAGGATTTTTCTAAAAAACTTCATTATGTAACATTAGTCTATTATTGGCCACTTTCATTCAAAATTTTGAGCTCTTTCAGATAGTGCAAGAAAAAATATAACATTCCATTTGAAAAATTCGACTTTTTGATGTTTTTTCGACAGTTTCAGAAAACATTTTTTTGCAAACACCCTGTATAGTATAAATAAAATTCAACAAATCTGTAAAAAACTACATGATATTTACCAATACCAATACCAATTTCATCCTCTTAACTTCTACCAATTTCTAGATTTAAATTTTTGAAATGTACTATTTATCTGTCAAAATTTTCGGGAAAAAAATTATTTCTCAATAACCATTAACAATAGACATAGAATCATGTTATCAAAGTACCATTAAATTATCATTTTGAAGCCGGAAAAAATATAAAATTATACACATTCCGTAAGAAATAACAAAGTTGTACTTAATTCCAACTATTTGGACGCACCTGGTATAATTGAAAATATTTTTATGGAATAGAATTTTTGAAACGAGATAGAGTTTGTTATTAGTTTTTCTTTCTAACTATAACCGTATGGCCTCTATCGTCCATCCCCAGGAGTTTGCCCCACCCTGTATAGTGTGTTCATCTAGAGTTTTCTTCCTCAAACTTTTTATAGATTTTAATAGACTATAATTTAAAATTAATTTCACTTATAGGTACACTTTATTGTCCATTGTGTATTCTAAGGGGGAATGACTGCGAAAATTTCAGTTAGATTGCTCGGGAATCGAATCCGATTATTTATGTTCAAAAGTCTAACACGAAGCCACTATTAGACAGACGCCCAAAACACTGCATAGTGTATACCTAAAAGGATACAAAACTGTGCTTTTCCAATACAGTACTGTCAGAACTGTTGACAATTTTAATTTATTATAGGCTTCATTTTATGATAATTAGGCATTCGAAATGGTAAATCAAAATTAGCAGAACTTCTGCAACTGCAGAAAGGCACACTACCTCCAGTGTCTGCTGCAAATGTAAATCAAAACCGGTCAGAAAAAAAGCAATCCAGACTCGTTAGTAACTGAGTTACATATATTTTTTGTGATCCATAAACAACAACTACTTAATTTTGCAATGACGTTATGGCACTGATCCGAATGAAAATTATCGCTGTGTTATAAATAATGAAAAATAAACGCTGCATTCGGTCAATGTAAAAAATAGTCTGGTCTCAGTAAGGCGTATTTCAGCACCTCCGGTTTTTAAATTTACTAGCGTAGATTATCGGGTAAATAAACATGTCTTTGTCTGGCAATTCAGATGAAATAAGAACGAACGGGACTTGGAAAACCAGAAAATGATAATTAGAATGAGCTCCAGACACGATTCTCAAAGATCTCTCGCATAAACATCCTTCCTGGACAGAAAGCTCTGTTTGTACTTTCTAATACTTAAATTAGAATAAAGCGTGGGTTGAAAATTCTGTATACTCTTCCTAGTCGGGGAGCAAAGTGGTCTAATTCGACCCCCTCCATACAACTCGAAGCTGAGAGAGACCTGTTTTTTACGTGGAATATACACTGAAGTGTACCGATCATCACAGTGTACTCACGTTGTCTCTACAACTTAGTTTTGATGAAGAAACTAAACATTAATATTGTTGTTGAAAAAAGTTACAGCGAGTTAAACACAAATAATTTGTGCGCGCTAGCTGCGCTGAGCCGTGTAGGAGTGGTTTAGGAGCAGGCATACAAACAATTCATTAATGTCGAGAACATTTGTATTTTTTATTCAGACAAATTGCATGATACTATACACGCTGCTGAAATACAACAAGAAAAGTATTAAAAATGGTCAAAAATTGACCAGGTCCAGGTCCAGGTCTCAGGTTGTTTATTAAAACTAGCATGCTGTTCCTTGTCTAACTGTAAATAAGGGCCTAATGACTTAGCATTTGCATGTCCAGTCCTTTTTGATGAGCTGTTCTTCCGGGACACCTGATTTAGCAAGATTTGATACAGCACTTGATCGATTTGAATGATTCGTGATTTTGTTTGTCAGAGTATCAAGCCCTATTCTTTCAGCAGATTGTTTGGTCCATTTTCCAATCTCATTTACTCCATAAGGCATATTTTTTTACCATTCAGAATTGCTTTTATTCCAGTAAGGATTTACAGTCAGAAATAGTCGATCTGACGTAATTCTATTAGTGCGTTTAGAAATAAGCTTTTTAAATAACCTTACCGGGCACATATCGAGATTATTGTAATTAGGCAATAACCACTTACTGTCTGATAACTTTTGAGCTCCACCATGGCATGTTTTGGAAAAAATCGGGTTGTATTCAATTCTTCCGGTTACGTTACCATTTGATTTCTTTTCCACTTTAAAAAAATGCACTTTACATTTTGCTGCCTCTCCCCCTCTCCAGGCTAGTTCGAATGCTATTATACGATACAGATTTTTTTGAAGTCCTTCTGGACAATCTTCGTTCCACAGATTCATTATTGCAGTCGAACTTTGCTTTCTCATTCCGAGAATAGACTGAAGCTGCTTTCGTTTCGCATTTTTTGCATCCCTTGCTTGTTTGAATTCAATGTCTACAAATGGATTAAATTTTCGGGCGTACTCTTTGTAGTATTTTTCTTGAAGGAGTTTTGCAGTAACATTCCGCATGGTCTTTATAACGCATTCTTTATAATCTTCACCATCAGCTCTCTTCATATTAAAAGCCCAATCATTCATTATCAGTCCAAGCTCTTGATTTGAAGTAATTTCTAGAAGTTCATAATGCTTCTCCTTAAAAAATATTTCGAACTGTTTCCATATTGACTTTTGATTGTTAACTGTACTCCTCGGAGTAACTCTCTGTGCAGTTTTTTGAATATCTTAAAAAGATTCTTGGCCAAATCTTGCCATTTCAAAACGACGATGTTGCAAGAAAACTCGAAAATAATATGACAGTGACAGTTGCCAAGGTAGAAATTTCAAAACTATCATTCACAGCATAGTTGATTAAAAGCAAGGCGCATATTTATCAGTTATTGGGAAAGCTAGGTAGGTTTTTATAGTTTACAATGACAGTTGATTGGTCGATTTTAAGAAATTGAAGAAATCTCATTGGCTCTTAGAATAAGCGTGTATTAACCGAAATAATACACGCTTTTAGACCCAAATGAAATGTTCCTATTGGTCAATTTGAAGATGAAAAAAATAATCTAGATAATTGCTTTTACAAATTTCTACCGCTTACGACTGAGAAAACTGCAATCAGAAATTTAAAAGTTTGTTTAATTTTTTAAGGTCAATATAAGAATACCAGGTTACCAAATATATTACGTTTAATTTTTCTATTCTAAACGCGTAAATACTTCCTTATGAGTATATTTACGATCTAATTAAGTAATGACCTTTATTAGATTATTCATTATTTGGAGCGATTTTTTTGCTTTTATTGGTTTAACATGTTGTACCTGCTATGATCCTGGCCAGATAATAAAACATACAATTGCGACTGAGTGACAGGATAATTGTTTCTCTACCGAGACATTACTTTTGTGCTACAATCGAAACGTACATAAATAATTTCCAATCTAAACATTATAATTTGTCTGCCAAGATCCAAGTTCCAGATAAATTCTTTTTAATACAAAAATAAAGTGTTAATAACAGATAGCGATTATTGTTTGAGAACCAGTACCAACAAAAGCAACAAGTAGCGTAAGGTCATATAATATGTCACAAGTTATTATGGTTCGTTCCAATTCATTGCATTTATGATTCATTTATTGCATATCTAAGCCGGAGTAATTGTAGTAACTTCCTCTCGCTGCAAGCTGTTTGAACAATTAATTACGAACTGTAAAACGCATTTATCTCTGATATGATTCAGGTGCACAAAATATAATGGATTTATATAGATGAATTCCTTATCTCTCGTGCTTTCGATTTCCGGTTGAGCAGTGCCAGCCGGCGCAGGAAAGCAGCAACTATTACTCCGGTAGAAATATCTAATCTATCCGCATAGATTGATAGTGCTCTTTTACATTTCAATCAAACACAACGTGACTATAGCGCATTAACAGCAGAAATCTGTATAAAAGTGCAAAAATTTCAATTCGCCAGCTCTAGACAAAAAAAGATAGGTCCTACAAACTGATACTCAAAATAAGAATAAAAGATAATAATAATAATAAGATTTTGGTACTTTTTACCTTTAGAAAATATTAGATAGGTACATCCAAAATACCTTTTATTTTATGTTAGCAGTTTCCATTATCGCCTCTGCGTTAATATTCGATAAATTAATGTATCTCAATCCCGTTAAGTTTTCATGAAAAATTTGGTATGCCAGTTGACCACCCAAAATAAAACACGAAACGTTAAATCCAAAACGTCCTTGCCTCTGACGTTCAAAAGTTTGGTGTTGATTTGTATCAGACCAGTGACGCACATTATGCCTGTTAAATAATCCTACGCTGCTTATGTGAGTTTCATCTGTCCAAATGACAGATCGCCCAAATTCTGGATTTTCTTGAATTTTATTTAAGTACCACCTACAAAAATTAAGCCTTCTTTCTTGATCTCCCGGGAAGAGATGCTGAATAATTTGAATTTTTATGGCCTATATTTGCCTTTTTTAATGTTTTTTGAAATTTTGTTTTGGAAACACCAACTTGTGATTCGATTCGAGGACAATAAAGGAGAATAAAAATAAAAATAAAGGAGAAGACATGTTTGCTTTGCTTTGTCTCTTTCAATGCAAGACACGTGCCGCCGCTGTCCAAAGTATGATTCAGGTGTTCGAGATATCTATAATGATTTTATACATTCAAGAATTCCCTATCTACTTCGTCGTCAATTTCCGGTAGGTATTTCATTGGATTAGTAATTGCAGTACAATTTTTCTTCGGCAAAACTACTGTTATTTCAAGGTTGCCGAGTTGCAAAACTAGTAGCAGTCTGCGGGTAAATGATAAAAAAAATTATGATGTAAGGAAACTTGAATGAAACGGGCGATTTTTTTGTAACTTACTGTTTATATTACGAGTAGTAGTGTTTATCTAGATAAACATTACAATGTCAAAAAGAACGGATCTCTTTTAATAGTTTAACTGTTTTTATTATGATAATTCAGGTATAATTACCGAAGTGGTCTATTAATTTATTTATTATACAATCGATTAGGCCGAAACGAATTTATTCTGTGGTTCTTCTGTTCCAATCGGTCAATGACAACCAAGGCAAAGGTTGACATCAAAATGTGTATACTAGATTTTTACATAGTTTGCTGTCAGAATAACGTAACGTGCCGTTTTCTCACCCCCATACATTTTTCAAAAGTGTTGCTGCGCTTTTGTCCTTCAGAACATCTCCGAAATTGACGTAAACCTAGGATAAATCTTTTTGAAATGTACAAGTATATTGTCTGTGCTACGATAAAAACTCTGATCCTGTTTATCTATATAAACAAAATAGAGAGAGAGAGAACTACGAAACGCAATCGTAAGTCGGATATGGCAGTCATTAACGACTATTGAATAAAATAATGATAATCACACTTACAAGGCAAGTAGTCCCTTCTGTTAAGTGATCGTATAAATGAGCATACATTAATAACGTGTAGAAAGAATCAAGAAAGGACCCAAGGCGACTTAACGATAGTGGAAAATGTAGATTCAATTTCAGATAATATTTCATTGCTGCAACACAACCGCTTCATGTAGGCATATTGTGAATATTCATCGACATGCTGGATCCAACTTAATATTAAGGAAAATAAATTTATGTTCACGATTACTAATTTATTAATGCACAATTTTAAACTTGACCGCTCTCACGTGATAAGACGTATAATGCAAGCCAACAACGCATGCCGTTTACCAGGGCTACTCACTAAATCTTCATATTTATATTATGTACATGCAGGGGATAGAGCTAAAAAATGCCATGGAAGAATTTTTTAACAGACAATTAAACATTGATGTTAGACTAGAAGAAGCTTATAAAATAGGAGAAGAACGATGTGTTGTGAAACTGCAGAATATGCAGGATAGAACAGAAGTGCTGAAAACCAAGAGTAAGCTGAGAGATGTAAAAAGCAGCCATACGGTATATATGTATAGATAGTGATTTAACAGTAAAAGAAAGGGAAATACAGAGAATGATCAGAAAGAGGGCCGAAGAAGAAAGAAAGTCAGGCAAAATAGTGAAAGTTGGATATAAAAAGTTAACATTGAATGGGAAAGTCTGGAAATGGAATGAAACCGACGAAAATTGGATAGATGCTGAAAACGGACCTACAGCTATGGCAGATGGAACAAAAAACTGATGGATCTTCCAAGATTAATTGGTATGACGGACATGGCAAAGAAAAAGGACGGGAAAACGGGAAATAAAATGGAAAAGGGTAAAACGGGTGAAATGCAGGAGAATATTTTAATGGGGACTTGGAACGTTCGAGCGTTAAATGAAGATGGAGCATTGAAGCAGCTAAATAATGAGTGTTTAAAGTTCAAATTTGATATCATAGTAGTTCAGGAAACGAAAAAACTTGGGAATGATGTAATAGAATTGAAAGATTGTGTATTCTTTAATAGTGGGGGAAAGAACCGGTTGCTGGGAACGGGTTTTATAATTAAAAAAAGGCTAAAGCATAGAGTAGTTGAGTTCAGACCGATAACCGATAGGATGTGTTTTCTGCGTCTGAGAGGAAAGTATCAAAAGATAAGTTTGCTGAATAGTCACGCACCAACTGAAGAGAAAAGTATGGAAGAAAAAGAAGAATTCTATAGCACAGTGGAGAAAGAATACAACAGTATCCCTAAATATGATATGAAAATAGTTCTTGGCGATATGAATTCAAAGGTGGGAAGGGAGAAGATATATGTGCCTACAATAGGAAAACACAGCAAACACGCAGTGAGTACAGAAAATGGTAAAATGTTGATAGACTTCGCAAAGGGAAATGGGTTAGTAATTATGAGCACATATTTTGAGAGGAAGAATATTCACAAGGGTACGTGGAGATCTCCAGATGGCCGGTATACCAATCAGATAGACCATGTGCTCATAGAAAGGGAGGAAGCAAGAAGCATTAAGAATGTTAGAAGCTATAGGGGCCCAAATATGAACTCTGATCATTTTATGGTAGGGATAAAAGTTCACCTGAATATACCTGTGCAAAAGAATAAAAGAATAATGCAGAAAAGAGATAGACAGACGATAAGACTGGAAAAAGAGGAAGAAAGATTAGAGTATCGACATATATTAATCGAGAAAATGACTAATATGGAAGAAACGAATAATATAGACAAGTTATGGGAATTACTCAAGAAGGAAATGAAGGAGTGTGCGAAAAAATTTAGTGAAAAACCAAAAAATGCAAAAAAGACATGGTTTGACGATGAATGTAAAGAAGAAGTAGAAAAAAGAAATGACACGATTACAAATGATTATAGACGAAACTGAAGAAGCAAAAGTAAAGTATGTAGAACATAAAAAGTACTGTAAGACCTTTTTAAGGAGAAAGAAGAGAAAATACAATGAAGAAATATTAAATGCAGTTGAAGAAAACTTTAAGAATAACGAGGTTAGAGCATTGTATAGTGGAGTAAGGAAAGAAAGACAGGGATATCCTCCAAACCCAATATATTACAAGAATAAGAAGGGTGAGCTGATTGCGGACGACGAGGAAGTATTGGAGAGGTGGAGGGAATATTTCGATGAGCTACTTAATGAGGATGGCGTGGAAGTGGAAACTTATGAAATGGAGAAGGAAGAGCAGCTAGATATGTATGAAGAAGAACCACCTAATGTCCGAGAAGTGGAGGAAATCATCAGGAATTTGAAACGAAACAAAAGCCCTGGAAGTGATGAAATTACAGCAGAAATGTTCAAATATGGAGGTAAGGAACTGGCACAAAAGATACACAGATTGATGGAGCAGATATGGATAAAGGAGACCATGCCGCAAGAATGGGCTGAGGCAATATTATGCCCAATTTACAAGAAAGGTAATAAAATGGAATGTGAAAACTATAGGGGTATAGCTCTTCTCAACGTAGCCTATAAAATATTATCAACAACTATATAAAAGAAATTAGTGACCAAGATGGATGAGATAGTGGGTGAATACCAATGCGGTTTTAGAGCTGGCAGGGGAGAGAAGAATGAACCAGAATCTTAGGGAACTGTATAACGAGACGAATATAACGGGAATCAGTGGCGTAACGAAGGGTATGCCCTGTTATGCGGTGCATACGGGCCCAACACCTAGGGGGGCCCTTGACCACACCGACCCGACCGTACCTCTAAAAGAGCCCCGATTCGAATTTCTCCTGGGCTCGATCCTGGATTTGATTGGTTGTAATATAATAATTATACATTTAACTATGTTCTTTTTTTGCTTCTAATTGTATCCCTTTTTGTCGTGTCCTGTTATGATTTTAATTGTTTTGCGTCCTTCTTATCAAAGACGCCGACTATGGTATTCAAAGCGTGAGACCTCGCTTTTTGGCTCACCACTCCGTACACGTTTTCAAACTCCAGAAATGCTGTTTAAGGATTAAGGTTAATGTGTTCTATTTAACAATTGACGTAGTCATCCAGCAACTTGAAAACCGTTTCAAAAGTTTCCATGGACTTACAAATATATTTGGATTTCTACAACCCAAATATTTTCTTAGTATGAAAGACAGCGAAATTGTAGATTGCTGTGGCAGGATACAGTTAAAATATTCTGAAGCAGTTAGTAAAAAATGTTCATTTCAGTTTGTTAATGCGGTTTCAATGGTGAAAGAACTTATCAATTAAAACATGTGAGAGACTTAACAAATATATTGCTTCAAAAATACAGCTTTCTAGAAAGTGACTTTCCAGAAGTGCTAATCTGTTTACTTTTATTTTTGACTCTTTCCGTTACAACTGCAACCGCAGAAAGGTCATTTAGTAAACTTAAAATTATCAAAAATTACTTGAGAAATTCGACTAGTCAAATTCGCCTACATGACCTTTCTGTTCTAGCGATTGAGCATACAGCTGCATCGGCAAAGAATACCAAAGACTTAGTTGAGGGCTTTGCTAATAGTAAGGCCAGAAGAAAATAATATTTTAGTCATTAAGATGGTTATAGTTTGAAAATAATTTTAATACATACGTTGGTTTTTATCTGGGTTTTATTTTATTTGTATTTAGCAGTGAAATAAAAAAAGTTTTTAACTTTTATGTTGCTCCCAATTTTACGGAAGCGCTGGAGGATCATGTAAAACTTTTTTCTTTATCTCGACCGGTCGTCTCGACCGGTCGACTTTTAAACTCGACCGGTCGACTTTTGGAACTCGACCGGTCGACTATTGGAAGTCGAAACAGGAAAAAATATTTCATGAACATCTGTCCTAAAATCGCTCCTAACAAAGATACAGGGTGTAGAAAATTCTCGAAAAAAATATTATTTTTAATATCACCGAATCTACCGAAGCTATTGAATTCATATTTTGAGGGCTATTGTCCTTTGTGAACCTCTATCGTCTTAAAAAGGATTGCTTTTCTACTGCCACCAGTGGCGCCGCTATAAGCTAGAGAGCCCTTTCCTTTGGCTTACAGGATGTTACGCCACTGGTTTCTAAAGAAAATATTGAAGTTTTGGATTCTGCATTCAATTATTTCAAAGAAAAAAGGTATTCTTGATTTTTTCTGTACAACTGTTAACTTCCGAGTGAAACAGCATTTTGTAAAAACATCAAAATCTGAATTTTCGATTAAAAAATTGTTCCTAAAAATAAATTGTAAAAGTAATTTTTTTGATGATAGAGGTCTGCAAGCGACAAATTGTCCCTAAAACTTTAATTTAATAGCTTTCGTAGTTTCCGAAATATTAAAATAATCAGTTTTCTTTGAGAAACTTGAACACCCCGCATTTTTGTTGGAAATAATTTTAGGACATACGTTCATCGATTTTTTCTTATTATTTTGACATTCTCTATCAGCCCTGGAAATCTTTTACACTCGTTATGAATCACCCTGTATAGACGGGTTTTTCTCAAAAGTCGACCGGTCGAGTTTCAAAAGTAGACCGGTCGAGTTCCAAAAGTCGGCCGGTCTAGTTCCAAAAGTCGCCCGGTCGAGTTTCAAAAGTCGACCGGTCGAGAAAAAGAAAAAAATTTACATGATCCTCCAGCGCTTCCGTACAATTTTGAAACCTCGCATTCAAAATATTTCTATAACACGGGGGGGGGGCATACTAAGCAGTTTTGCATACGGGCCCTGTCATCCTTTGTTACGCCACTGACGGGAATAATAAAATCACAGAGAGTAAGATGGTTAGGGCACATAATGAGGATGCCAGAGGAGAGACTTCCGAAGAGGCTGCTGACGTGGGGCATTAGAGGAAGGAAAAGAAGGGGAAGACCGAGATAGAGATGGAAGAGTGAAGTGGAAGAAGATTTAAGAAAGATGAGAATTACTGACTGGAAAAGAAAACATTGGATAAGAAAAAATGGAAGGAAATAGTCAATAAAGCCTTGGGCCTTCTAGGCTCGTAGAGCTAATGTATACATGGTCTACATGGTATATCAGCCTGAATATTGTTAAGGAATATTTTGGTTAATAATGCAAATTTTTATTTATAATAATGCAAAGCGAGCAAATTTGCCTATTAGAATTGGTCAAATCTCTAGGTATAGCACTTATTTTCCATGTTTTTTTTTTTAGAAAAATTCAGTGCTGAAACCCAAATTTGGCTGTCGTTGTTTAGTTTATAGTTACAACAATATTTTAAATTTTGTTATCATTAAATTTAAACGCATGTTTGTTGTTTGTTATTGCTGAATTACTGTTTCTGTATTTGTGTTGTTTCAGTGTGGTTTCTAAATGGTTTTTGAATTGACCAATATATGTTTGTTCACAATCTTTATATTTCATTTTGTATACGGTATGGGTTTTTATTAGTTTAGGAATGGGTGTTTTTAAATTAGAATAGAAAAATTTTAAGTTTTTATAATTTTTGTGTGATTCTTGTAAGTTTTATTTCACTAATAAGTTATTAATATTGTGTGACGTTCCTTCAATATATTATGTAATTTATATTTTCTTTCGGTTTTTTTAATATCGGTGTTATTATTGTAAAATTGGTGGATTCGATTTTTTATAATTTTCATATTGATATTTGTAGGATAGTTATTTTTTATTAAACAATTTAAAACTTTTTCTATTACGGATTTTCTACATTGTGATATTACATCGAGGGAAATTAAATTGAAATTTTCGTGGATATAGAAATTTTAGTTTTTTCTTTAAAAGATCAGGAGTCTGATGTAAAATTCATTTTGTCCTGTGATGTTAGATAGAACTTTGGATAAAAATTTTGGTAATTTATAAAATGGGCTTTGGATACAAGAAACAATTGGTCTGAGAGGAATATTAGTTTTATGCTACTAAGGTTTGGGGGAACTAGCGTATTTTTTTATAATTTGACAAATTTGATTTAATATTAATATTTGTTGGAATATTTGTGGTGGATATATTATGTATTCACTCAGTGTTAATTGAGTTGTTGTTTTCGTGTTTGTTTGAAAGTTTTATTAATTTACGTTGTTGTTTTTCTTTTATGAATTGAGTTTTTGGTATTGGAACCGATAGAAAAGATTGCTGTAAAATCTGGACTGTTTTTAGAAATGATTTACATAAAAAAGAACAGAATTCTATTGACAAAAAAAATTTGAGTCAAATTTACTATCTATAATACAGGGTGTTCCAGAACAACGGGGCAATATTTCTGGAGCATATAATTTGGGTAAAAATAACACTTAAAGTATGTACAATTTTTTTCTAGGACGTCTCCCTTCGAAGTTATTCACCCTTAAAGGTCAAGTCCTGAAGAAGGCTTTTTGCTGGTAACTTTCAAACTACTGCATCGAATGTTATAAAATTTGGACTGTAGACATAGTAAGCAAGTATCTATGATCGAGTGACATGAAATCTTCCTTATTTTGTGTAGGAAGCCGGGGGTGGAACACCCCTAATGCTTTTCACCCCTTGACTTTCATGTTGATGCTTTTAACGAATTTTCAAAGACATTAAACGATTTTCTCAAAAAAGGTACTCTTCTTTGAAACCGTTAAAACGGCCCGATTCCGAGAAAAAAAATATGAAAACTTGCGGCAAGAAAATATTTTCTGTTCTAGTTTGAAGCATGCAAAAATGGATTTTGCATCTATTTTGAGACAAAAAGTCAAATCTGACATTAACAGGGTAGCCTTGATTTCACAAGTTTCCGAGTTTGCAGATTTAGTTGACAAATTGGATACGAGAAAATTCAATCTTTCAGGAGAGTGAGCATCGAGTAGGCAAGTTAAAATGTTCTTAGGAATATTTTAAGATTGTAACAGAAATTCCTAAGCAAAACTTGAATAGCGACGATTGATAAGTTAACTCGCGTACGCCAAATAAAAATTCAAATGACAAGGTGATTTAACGTTTAAATTTCATGCAATTTAATTAATGAGCTACGCCAAAAAAATAATTTTGACTTTTTGTCAAAAGAGAGATGAAGTTGATAAGGGTGTGTTTAAAAAGGATTTTTAAGAGGGTCTCGGATTAATAAACCTTACAATTTACTAAGACCTTGTTTACTAACAACTTTTCACAACCCCTATAATTGAAATTCGTAAATAATTATTTAATTCTTCGATGAAGCTATTGGAGTTCTCCAAGAACATTAAATTACAAAAAAGGCTTAACAATAAACTTAGTAACAGATTGCCTTCGCTGAGTTCATTCTTGCTTGTAACTAGCCATAAGATTTTAATAGCATTAATCAACCATTATTATCAGCAGCTATAATTTTGACTTTCCATGTGCAAGGGCAAGCATTTTTTGCTTCAGTTATTTACTTGTCTCTTGATTTCGCAATTATACATTTGGTGTACTTATCCATGCTATAAACCCAGTTCACTAAAAGCCGTAAACCCGTAATTGTTTTCTCATAAAATTCGGTACCACATCACTTAATCAAGGAAAATAACATGCTCAAATAAACATAATATAATTGGGTCAGCAATTTGCGTATAAGTACAAATTATCCAAATAAAAATTGCTACAATATATACGTTTTATAGTTATAAAAATTGGATGCAATTTAATAATTTTATTGGCATGTTTAAGATCTTGTATCGAATAAAAAATTAAATTTATGCACGAGATATTGACTATAAAACCGAAAAGTTCTGGAACCATATTGGGAGGACACAATTTTCGCATTGGTTTTACTGCTCGCATAAAAATATAATATTCGATTTATATGGGCGTATGGTTATGACCAAATCGTTCAAGTAAACTTGTTTAGGTTTTGCTTAAGTTACTTTTTCTCCGTTCTCTAAAATGTTTCATTAGGATTATTACAAGTTATTTCAATTTTCAAATAATTCGCCCTTGCAGAGTCTGCAGTCTGCAGTCTTCAAAACCAGCTTACATTCTTAATTTTCTACTTTCACTCAATTTCGGAAATATGATTCCAAAATCAGAAATTTACGTTCAATCACTAATATTTTATAACAAAAATGAAATGGTAAAGAACGTCAAACTGACAAGTTGTTAACTATTTTAGAATCAAAGACATGCAGACAAAAATTGGTAGGCTACTGAGGTCAGATTATAATTTTGATCAGACTGTAGAAAAACGTTCGGTAATAATTTGTCCTTAAACGAGTTTTGTGTGCTGTTTGCCCGCGACGAACGTAAAGGAATTTTAATTACTAACGTCACAGCATAATACAGCAGAACAGCTCTCCCTAAATTTTCTAGCTCGTGCAGTGTAGCCCGCGCAACTTCTCAGGCTACTCACGTGTTCTTTTTCGCCTGTCTCCGAGTTAATACCAGTGTCAAACCGTTTGATAAAACGCCGCGGTAGTACATCACTTACAGTTGGAGGTCACCAAATGCAGCTAAAATAGTTCAAAGACACCGCCAAGAACTTTAACTGTTATATTATGCTGTGCTAACGTCTTAAAATATGAGTAGATAGGAAGCTCCTGAGCTTGGCAAGCAGGGACCTGGTCTGGTCTGGGCCTCGATGGAGGCCGATGGGGGGCCTGGACCTTGAAACGTTCCAACAGCTGTTTACGTTGCTGAGAAGACCTGTTTAAACTGTTAACAGGGATGTTCCAACAGCTGCTTGCGTTGGCCAGAAGAGCTGTTCAAGCTGTTAATACAGCTGTTCCAATAGCTTGTGTAGATCAGAAGAGTTGTTCAAGCTAGTAACAGAGCTGTTCCATCGGCTGTTTGTGTTGAGCAGAGGAGCTGTTCAGACTGTTAACAGAGTTGCTTCAGCGGCTCGTCTGATCAACGCAAACAGCTGTTGGAACAGCTCTATTAACAGCTTGTGACTGCTCAGGTCTCCTTTCGGTCCCCATCGAGCCTCAGACTAGTCCTAGACCCGCTTCGGGCTTTTATCACACCGTGTGCCGTAAAAGCTTCTTTCCGACTTTGATACATAAATAACTAGTAGATGGTAGTTTATATACAGTATTTTATTTTGCAAATAATTTCACGAAAATAATAAATTTATATAAAAAAAACTTGTGTGTCAGCTCCGACGCACGACTGGAGTTTACTCCTTACGAACGATTATTTTAACTTCAATCACTTGATAATAGGGTACACGCGAATATCAGTTTTATACCCAAATGTGTATTTATCAGACGGTTTATGTTCGAAAATGTCCAACTACATCAAAATATAAATTGTTTATAAATTCAGTAACTAAGTGACAATCTGCTAAACGTCGATCCCACTGGCAAAGAAATAAATACTTTTCCTGGTGTTCGAATAGGCGTTGATTCACATTTCGGCACTAAGCAATATTTGGAGTATTTAATATTAGGTTTTTCCATATTAAATCAAAAGATTCAACAAATTTAGGAACCAACAAACATTGCAAATGCTGACTTTACAACGCCAACTGTCATATCTACTCTATGCCACTCTATTTTCACTATTTCCATGCTCTATGCAGTCAGACATAAACAACCGTATCCATAGATACGTAGGTAGGTACATAATTTCAATGTGACAGATAACGTAACGCTTGATTTTACTTCTCATCAAATTTCCGTACCGCGGGCTATAACTGAAAATCGATTCTTAAGGAGTAAACCCCAAAAAATTGGCCCAAATAATTATAATAAAAATAGCGCGGGATGCTTCGTTATATCCTTTACAGTTAGAAATACTAAAAAACTTTCCATATAATAGTTGTTTCCAGTGACATGTTGCTCCAGCTATATTGCTTTCACTCCACTAAAATATTACTGATCCAGTTTCATGCAATACCCAAATACTGAAATTTAAAAATTGCTCTACATCTGTCAATATTCGCAAAAAGATGCCCGCAACTTAAAAAATATGAAGTTTAGACAAAAATTACTTTATACAATCTGATAGTCAAATCGATCAAGGAATTTAAAAATGAAGTGAAATACAGGTTGTTCCATTTAAAAAAACGAAGTTAGGTGCTGTGCAGAAGAAATGAGACAGTCTGTATAAGAGAAAATAACTTTATATGATAGAAATTCTTCTTCGATTTGTGCCAGTTTAAAAATTTTATATATATTTTTTTAAATTTGGTGAATTTTCTGGCAATAATACTTGTATACTTGTATACAAGTATTATTATTATTGCCAGAAAATTCACCAAATTTAAAAAAATTTATATGATAGAGAATCACAAATTAAAGGAGTCTCTTATATAACATTTTTCTATAAAATGTACAATAGAGGTGCTATGGAAGAATCCCATTCTTCAGTTCAATAATTATTTGTAATATTCAATACTTAATGATCAGAATTATTCCTTATTCCTCATTTTCTCATCCCGAGAATTAGTACCTATGCACACAGGGTGATTTTTTTGACCGTCTATTAGAAGTATCTGGAGAACTAAAAGAGATATTGATTTGAAATTTTGGCTGTGGACGAAACCGGGTCGAATCTATTTGATGAAAATATTTTCAAAATGATGGCATTTCCGGAAAAATGGAATGCTACCATTTTCTATTTTTTTTAGATTCCACGAAATATTTTAATGTCAATTCAATAAAGGTTCGCTATGTCTAAAATTAATATTTTCGGAGATATAAATTTTTTTCTCAATATTTTGACAGTTGTGGTGGATTATGTAAAAATTAATATCTCGATAACGTCAAGCAGTAAGATGTTCGATTTTCTATGGTGGCAAGACGAAGTGTTGGAATTACTAATCAGGCTAACAAATTTTCAAAATCTATTACATAAAATTTTCTAATCAACGACATATGTTGATCACACAAAAGTAGCAAAAAGTCATTTTTCTTAAATAGAATGATACCTATTTAAAGAAACCAATTAAAAAAAGTGAAAAAATGCGCATTTAACAATGTATGGTGTTTCTCTACCTAAAATGCATAGTATTTTAGATATTTGCTGTTTTCTTATTTCATCGATCAAAATTGAAGAGCGCCGCCTTCTAGTAAGTAGACCTTGGCTTGTAGACAAAACAAAATATCCACAAATTTCACAAAATAATGTCTAATAAAAGCAATTGGTATTTTTTAGTAATTTAGTACGGTTGGTGTTTAACGAATAAGATATGGCAAATGATAATTATTCTTACTCGGATATTATAAATTTATTCAACATTCATGGAAAATGCGATAAAATAATTAACAGGACATACAGAACATTTAATGGAACATATCCTGAATTACCACCACTGAACTTATTTTAACTAAATAAAAAATAAAGTAGGTGCGTGATATTAAAACAATGTTAAAGAAACTGTTCAAAATGTAGTCCATTAACTTCTACACATTTAATAATTCGCTTATTTACGGCGTGTGTAGTAGCGCTACGAATTTCCTGTGGATCTAAACCTGCAAATGCTGTAGCAATTCTTTCCACCAATTCATCCCTGTTGTTGAGTGGATATTGATACACTTTATCTTTTATACGGCCCCAAAGATAAAAATCCAACGGTGTAATGTCTGGAGACCTGGCAGGCCAACTCCATGGACCCAAACGTCGTATCCATCTATCTTCAAACATCTGGTACAATTCGTTAGTAACTGCTGCAGAACAATGACCTGGCGCCCCATCTAGTAGGTATCTAAAATACTATTCATTTTGGGTAGAGAAATATCATACATTGTTAAAAGCGCATTTTTTAACGTTTTTTAATTGGTTTCTTTAAATAGGTATCATTCAATTTAAGAAAAATGACTCTTTGCTACTTATGTGTGATCAACATATGTCGTTGATTAGAAAATTTTATGTAATAGATTTTGAAAATTTGTTTGCCTGATTAGTAATTCCAACACCTCGTCTTGCCACCATAGGAAATCTAACATCTTACTACTAGACGTTATCGAGATATTAATTTTTACATAATCTACCACAACTGTCAAAATAGGTATTGGAAAAAAAATCATATCTCCGAAAATATTAATTTTAGACATAGCGAACCTTTATAGAATTAACATTAAAATTTCCCGTGGAATCTAAAAAACAATTGAAAATGGTATCATTCTATTTAAGAAAAATGACTTTTTGCTACTTTTGTGCGATCAACATATGTCGTTGATTAGAAAATTTTATGTAATAGATTTTGAAAATTTGTTTGCCTGATTAGTAACTCCAACACCTCGTCTTGCCACCATAAAAAATTGAACATCTTACTGCTTGACGTTATCGAGATATTAATTTTTACATAATCTACCACAACTGTCAAAATATTGAGAAAAAAAATTATATCTCCGAAAATATTAATTTTAGACATAGCGAACCTGTATTGAATTGACATTAAAATTTTCCGTGGGATCTAAAAAAAAATAGAAAATGGTAGCATTCCATTTAAGATAACAAAGTTGGTGTCAACTTCCGGTATTCCCGGAAATGCCACCATTTTGAAAATATTTTCATTAAATAGATCCGACCCGGTTTCGGCCACAGCCAAAATTTCAAATCAATATCTCTTTTAGTTCTCCAGATACTTCTAATAGACGGTAAAAAAAAATCACTCGTACATTTTAGGTAAAACCACGGGTAAGCGTAATCCGTGAAATATTGCTGCAGGCACGGGCTTTTAAACAGTCTATAACAAAAAGTGCCACTGTCTGCTTCGGACAACTGCAAAAGTAAGTATTTATTAAAACGTTAAAGCGTAAAATTTCACGGGCATCACACAGGAACTAAAACACAGGCAATTTAGAATTTACAGACAGTAAAATTAATTTGTATGTGGATTATGACGGCAGCCGAACCAAATCTGTATTATAGGGATCCATACATTACTGCGCGTTTTTCTCATCTTTCCATTACGGATGACACAAACTCCAGTTTTTGTGCGGCGGCTGCTCGTTTCACGGAGCAAAACTGACCGCATCCCGTTGGTGGAACAAAGACGAACACGGCGCATATAAAATCAATTAGCATTGGAATTACTTCAGATAAAGTCATGTGATAATCGTGTGCAATAAACTTGTTAATTGCTAGTGAACCAATCACGTACTCTTATTGGTTCTTACGATCTCTTATAATAAGATTATGTGTGCATGCATGTCCACTAATGAAGTTGTTTGGGGCACGAGATTTTTTGCATGCAGACCATTGTTGATAGCCCACATTTAAATGCATTAGTGCAATCAGTGAATAATCCTCGCCACACAGATGCTTGAACTAGCTTCAGCAGCTCTCCTTTGAAGAAACTAGAGAAGAAGAAGCAGATTCAAACTCAATATTTCGCTTCTTAGATGTATACAGGAGCCACTGGTTTCATCCTTTCGAGACTTGTCAGTACTGTGCTCTTGTATACATTTGCTGAGCGATAACAACCCTCCATACACCTTTATTGTTTCTTAAACTTTTTAGTACTAGCTCAAACTCATCTCTCATCATAGGACACCCTAGGTTGCCCCCCACTACACTGCTTTCCCTTCTAATATATCTCATACTTCCTGCTCCGCATATAAGTTTCACAAATATTCTTTCCACCTATCTGCCTTCTCCCTGCCTTTGCATAACGAGAATGTAATCTATTTGATATCTCCCTAGGTCTCCTAAGCATCTTCCACGTATAGCGTCTCCTAACGTGATGGTGAAATAGAGTGTTCGCGATCGTTAGGTTATGTTTATCGCAGAACTCTATCAGCCTAACTGCCCTATAGTTCCTATATGCAAAATTATACAAATAAAAAAATAAGGGGTATAAAACTACTCAATATTATAAAAAATACTCTCATATTTTCTATGTAAACTGCTCTGGAGGAGTTTTCAGTTTCCAGACTTAAAACAACAACTGTACTTTCGGGTGTTCGGACTAAAAAAATTTATAAAGATAGTCGTACTCCTGTGGGAAGGAAATATTTGATTATTTTAGATTTTCCATGTTAATTTAGCATCTATGAGTTAGTCAAATCGGTTGTATTAGAATGGGTTACGACTGGGCCGGTTGTATAAACATAAATTGAACTGTAGTTTAGCTAAACGCGGTTCAAAAGCTGAACGAAGTTCTGATGGAAAGGTGTTGTACCAAATGATTTGAACTGTAGTTCAGGTGATCTCCGATATTACAATGTTGGCAGTTCTGAACCTAGTGAAAATAGTTCTGTCAGAAAAGTGTTTGATTCTATTATTTGACGCCAAGAGAATCGTTTTGTACTTTATTTATAAATAATAATTTGCTAAACCAGTGTTTTTTGCTTTATTTAGTCAAGTAAGTGAATTTATGCTAAATAGTAATCGAAATATGCGTTTTTTTGTTATTTTTTCCTGCTAAATAGATATTCCAGGTAATATTAAAAGCCCGACACACAAGAATTTTTGGAACATGGTAGACGTTTGCCTCTTTGCAAATATTTCAAAAACTATAAATGATATGAAATTTTTTGTTTGCAAACAGTTCTTAAAATACAAATCTACTATTACTGTTTTGAAATTTGTTAAAAAAATATAAAACAATAAACGAAGTCGCATGTTACAAGTGGCGAAAAACTGCTTTTTATAGAACCTAATAAAACTTTCCTGAAAAGCAGTAGTAGTATACTGAACCTCTGGCTTGTAAGAAGACATAAAATTTTCAATTTCGACCGAAAACAAAAAAGTTATGAGTAAGCAGCGGTACCGTTTCGGAGTTTTTCGTCGTAGCTTGTGCTCTCGCCTGTCTTTCGGCTACTAATCAAAGTCGCTCATCTAAATCAGCCCATCCCGAAAGTGTACCCACAAGTTCATTCTCAGTATTAGTTTGGCCGACTAATTCCCTGCTTTTCCAGATAATTTTTGTCCTCCGGTGTAGGTGTGCAGACAATGTTACTCATCATATATGCAGGTATATACATTGCGCTCTACTACGTGAAGTACCTATTTTTCAAGCTGTAATTGCTTCACCGTACCCCTGAACCCCCCAATTCTTAGTAAATTGGTGTGTCGGGTTCTTAAAACTTCTTCAAGACGTGTGTGTGTGGGTGTAGGTGTGTGTGTGTGTGGAATTCTCCCTAATTTAATCCGTATTTACAGATATCATGGACCCAATAGCGCCTTTTCCTTATTTTCTTTTCTTCATGTTCATACAGTAATGCCTCTACTATTATACTTAACTTCTTCTTCACTTGAAGATGATGAACTACTCATGATGAAGTTTGCCAACTAACTAACCATGCACCCTCTGCAAATGCTTGTCACTTAACGTCGCGCCGCATCGCGTTGCGGCTGCTATGTGAGAAAATAGTCTGCGATTTTGAAGCGTCGTGTCGCGTCGTTGTGTGAGAATCGACCTTAAAATTTAATATAATTAGGAATCTCGTGCAGCTATGCACAGCTTTTGCTCATGAGTTATTTCAATGAATTTGTCCATATCAAACATATTTTTGGAGTTCAATTTCAAAACGGGATGCCGCAGAACGGGACAATCAACTGCCTGTGTCGTCGCTTGCTTCCGCGTCCTGCAGTCCTCCAATGCGGCAGCATGTACCCGCTCATACCGCAAAAGCGGACCTGCCGTTTAAACTCGTGCGTTCTCGCCATCCTGCAAAACGGCTCCCGCAAAAACGGACCGTACCTATTACACCGCACTAAGTTGAAACATGCGTTCTCGCCATCCTGCAAAACGGGACCCGCAAAAACGGACCGTATTACACCGCACTAAGTTGAAACATGCATCTACCTGCTGATTTGCTATAAATTTCAATTTATTTTCAGCATTCTGCAATGTTAATCAAAAAGAAAGTAAGTTAGGTAGGTAGATCACTAATAGCGTAATAACATTGGTTACTTGAACCAAGTTCAGCGTCCTTGAACGGTCCGGATTGACCGTTCTGTAGAACTTCAAATTTGAACTAAGTTTAAGCTGAATTAAACTTTATACAACACTTTTTTTACCTAAAACTGCAGTTCAGAGTTGAACTACAGTTCAACATGTTTATACAACCGGCTCTAAGAGTCAATTACGTCATTTACTTACCTGAAGAGTAGTTGTTTGAACTGTCAAATTTATTATACTTCTTGAAAGGTAAGAAGCTATAGATGTTGCGAAATTTCGCCTACCTAAATCCAGAAGAAGAGACTCGGAAAGAGCTAGGATATAAATTACCAAAATAATTATTAGCAAAAAAATCGGAAAATAGTGGCTGTATACACTTTGCCGAAGATAAGAATGCACAGAATGGGGATTGGAAACGGAAATAGATACAGATTCGGTTAAATTGTGAAAAAGTAGTTGGGCCTCTTAAAATGGTTTTAAAAAATCTTAAAATTTGTTTTTCATTTTTGAGTTATTTCTAAAAAAGAAAAATTTGTGGAATTCTGTTTTATTTTTTCACGATACATATTATGAAAAATGGCGAAAAACTAAAAATACTTCTTTATTGCAATTTGTGATAAGCGTTAATGTGGCAATGTCATTTTTCTTATACGACCATCATCAACTTTATTTTTTTTAAACACGGACCTGGACTTCTATCAGATTTTGAGAGCCTTTCCTATCCTATTTTATTTTATTAAATTTTGATAACCTGTATTATACATATAACATTTCAGTAGGAGACAGTTTAAAATGTTTTTGTGTCCAAAATGAAGTAGGTACCTACATTACCTATCCTGAAATTTAATAAAGCGATATCAGTGTTAATTTGACCGGTTGAAAACAATATCAGAAGCAAATCTTTCTGCACTAAAAAATATCAGCAATTACATGACCAAGGTAGAAAATTCCTAAAATTTTATTTTTCAAATGGAAACATGTAATTTTATTTTGCGTTCGTATTTTACTAATTTTTTTCGCCACTGTCTCTAAAATTAATAGTCTTCCAGATAATTTTCACAAATCTTCAACCATCCCCAATAGGGAGGTTCCGAGAAAAATAAGATTGGGGTTGCCAGAACGGGATAATGGAAGCCTGGTATATATCAATGAATCACTTACTTCAGCCAATAGGGCACTGTACCACAAATGCCGTGAATTTAGAAAGGAACATAACATAAAATACTTATGGACGAACAATGGAAAAATACTGATGAGAAAGACAGATAAATCTAAGGCGTTTTTAATTGAAAATATTAAGAACTTGAATGTTCATTAACATCAGACTTGAAAATTTATTTCAATTGTTTCATATGTATTATTTATGTTGAGCAAATGTGGGTATATATTCATCTACATAAGAAAAAGTTGGGAGTGGTTGTTATGTATAGACCTCCGCAGGGTAATGTTTCTAACTTCTATGGTGCTTTTGACGAGGCAATCTCACACGCCCTTCCACTCTGTGACGATGTTTTGATAATGGGCGACTTTAACATAAATCTTTTGAAACTTGGGCACAAGAACACCACTGAGTTTCTAACGCTGCTAGAATCGTACGGTCTTTCTCAACTTATAACCGAACCTACTCGAACTGTTGGCGAGCACACTTCTCTTATTGATTTAATTGTAACTAGTAATACAGATTTCATAATCGACTCAGGTATTCAATCGCTGCACCATGTGTCAGATCATTCCTCTATTTATTGTACCTTATCATTTTCCAAAAATAAAGTTGAACCCATAATACGTAATGAAATAGAAAATTACTATGCGTACTACCAATAAGTATAAAAATTATTTTATTGACCGGTTTCAAGATTCACAAACGATCTCATCATCAGAAATGGTAAATAAAATTATTTACCATTTCTGATGATGAGATCGTTTGTGAATCTTGAAACCGGTCAATAAAATAATTTTTATACTTATTGGTAGTACGCATAGTAATTTTCTATTTCATCATGGATTTCTACCAAATAGTCAAGACAGAAAATATTAACTCCATAATACGTAGCTACAGAGATTTAAAAAACGTTAATCTAAATGATTTAAGAACTGATTTTGATTCTATACCGTGGCATAATCTTTATCGCCTAAGATCTATTGACGATAAACTGAAATTTCTCAATCAGAATCTTTTAGCACTGTTTCAACGTCACATGCCTCTGAAAACATCCCGCTTTACTAAACCCTTTGCTCCTTGGTTGACTCCCACTATAAATCTGATGATGGAACTCAGAGACCGCGCCTTGGTCAAGTTCAAACGAACTAAAAGTTCTGCGCACTGGGATTACTATAAATCGCTGCGAAATCTAACAAGTAAGTCAATTAAAAGTGAAAGAAAAGCATATTTTGAATACAGACTTAAATTAACCAATTCCGGTGGCCTCTGGAAGGAACTCAGGGCGATGGGCATCTTTCCAAAGGTTAGACCTAATATACCGTCGCATTTATCAGATCGTAATAAAATTAACGATTTTTTTGTATCTTCCTCTATTAACAACTTAACTACCGACAGAGAATTATCTGATTTCTATGGTTTCAACAAACATCCGAAGGCAGTTTCAAGTTTCTCATTTTCCGTTGTTTCAGAAAGTACAATTACGAAAATATTGCACTCCATCACCACGAGTTCACAAGGTAATGACCAGATCAGTATAAATATTATTAAACTTTGTCAACCATCCATAATTCCTGTCCTAACCCATATTGTTAATTTTTGTTTGGAAAATAGTGTCTATCCGGGTTGTTGGAAGGAAGCCATTGTAATACCAATCCCCAAAGTAACTATGCCAGAAGAGTTTAAAGATTTACGACCGATAAGTATCCTGCCCTGCCTGTCAAAAACAATTGAGAAAGTCGTAACCCAACAAATTCGGGATTATGTAACTGAATATGATCTGTTTCCTGTATTTCAGTCAGGTTTTAGAGCTGGTCATAGCTGTGAAACAGCTTTAATGCATGTAACCGACGACTTGCTTCGTGCCGCAGATGGTAATAAATTAACAGCTCTTATTCTTCTAGATTTTTCCAAGGCTTTTGGCACTCTTTATTACTATCCATTCTTAACTTCTTAGGTTTTAGCAATTCTTCAATAACACCGATAGAAAATTATTTATCCTCGCGAACGCAAACTGTAGTAGTTGGTGGCAACAAATCAAACCCTAGAACTCTGGTTTCTGGTGTTCCCCAGGGATCAGTCCTTGGCCCTCTTCTCTTTACTATTTATACATTAAATTTATGTAACTCCCTGAAGCATTGTAGTTGCCACTTCTACGCTGACGATACCCAATTGTATTATTCATTTTCACCGCAGAATATTCGTCAGTCAATGGAGGTGATAAATACTGATCTTCGGGCAATACAACTCACGCGAATCAAAAAACTACGTACTATTTGTTTAACAAAAAGAAACAACTGCTATACTCGGGAATGGTTAATGTAGAAACTCGGAAGAGCCTCTTAAAGACGCATGTATGGAGGACGGCATTATACGGGAGCGAAACTTGGACAATAGGAGAAGCGGATTGAAAAAGAGTAGAAGCGTTTGAAATGTGGCGCTACAGACGGGTGATAAAGATACCGTGGATAGATAAGGTTAGCAATAGGGAGGGAACGCTACGACGATTCAGTATTCATGCTCCTAGCATCCTGTGTTTCAAATTATGCTAACCGTAACACGTTACCAAGTGGTCCCAGAAAACTACCGATACCTTACATTATGGTCGATTTTATTCAGAGTGGCTGCAGCCGATAATTTTATAAATTTTTTCAATGATAAACTAACTTGCGAAAATATCGATAATGCAGGCCGATTTTCCTTCTGATTGCAACGAACCACTTTTTCCGTTTTATTGGCGTGCTATACTAGTACATCTGGGTACAAAACAGGCAACACCAGTTAAAACCCGACATTTTTCTTATACGCAGTTAATAATATTTAACAACACATGCATAATATGGGACTCTGCGCGCTGAAGCTGGGACTCGTACTAACCACCGACGTCACGCGGCCCAATCTCGCTGCAAGGTACGAGGTACGATTTATAGCCTCGCAACGACGGAAAACTTTGCAATGGCCTCACATGCGAAGGAATTTTTTTTAACAAAAATTAACAACATAACTGCCTTCAGTATAACAAACTCTATCAATTTAAACGAAATTTGAAAATCACCGAATCTGCCTATTTTGGGTACCTACACCTTTTCTAAATGGCATGTGACTGGAAATATGAAAATAAATTAAGGGCTGAAAGAAAAATTTAAAATGTCAAATACCTTATACATTTTTGAAACTTTTTAGTGCTGTGACATCGCTAGATGTGGCTTTCAACTCAAAAACAGTTTTGTTTTAGTTTTGTGGCAGTTACCAGTTATATACAACTTGAACGTGTTGCTGTTGTAGTTGCTACTTAAAGTTGTTGACTCTCAGGAGCCATCAAGGAAGATGTGTAAGAAAAATACAATAAAGTTCTTGCGTGTAATTCATCAACCATAAATTAAAACGGCGATGTTAGGAAATCAAAACAAGATCCGCGCACAGAGTAAGATGTAAACTGTATCAGCTCTGCTGCATAATCAAACAAGCGGCCACTGCTTTATTTCGAATGTCAATGTCTGCTTCTTTATGACACCACCAGACGCATAATCTGCACTCAGTTCTCAGGAGCTGTCGGTGAACCAGCCATGATAAATAAACTACCAGCTCGAATTATACGATACTGAAAATAAATATAGATATTTAATATTCAGTGCATTCTTTGTACCGCAGCTGCACATCCTGGAGAACTTGTGCACATTTCAGGCTCTGGCACTTTAAAGCTCTTGTTGTGGCAGACTGTAAGCCCGTCAGTTGTTAGCTTGAAGAGTTCCAAAAAGTTACATAAATGCAGGAATATTCAACGTTCTGGGAAAGTCAAATGACATTTCCATGACATTTCCATCCATATAATGGGTGTCCAAATTTGACCTTCCGATTTAAATTGGCCGTCATTTATACCATTCTTCATTGAGAGTTTTCCTATTGTGACAGATGTCAAGTAAAAATTTTGCGATCAGTTGTGGCTTGGTCATCATGCAGCGATTGTCCATATTCATAATATTTATCGTGAAAACTCATTACCAAAATGGGGAATGTTTTGCTGAAACTGCAAGATGCTGTACGCATTTCGGAAGAAATTTGGCACCATCTGTTAAGGTTATAGAGAATTTTATGAAGAAATTTGAACAGTCTGGATCAGTAACAGCTAACAGACAACATGTTTACAATCGTGGTGCCCGATAAGAAGAAAACATTGCTGATGCGATAAGGGCAAGTGTTTATGAAAATTTGAAAATGTCAGTTCGTAAACGTTCACAGCAAGTGAAAATCCAAAAGAAATAGGTACTGGAGCAACGACTATATCCAGAAAGTTACTGTGTGGTGTGCTTTTTGGGCGGGAGGTCCTTACTTGGTCCTTATTTCTTGGTTCTTGCAGAATAAAGCTGGTGGTGCTGTTACAGTAAACGGAGCTCGATACAGGACAATGCTAACAGATTATTTGTGGAAGAAATTGGAAGATATGGATGTCCAGAACATGTGGTTTCAACAGGACGGGGCACTTGGCATACAGCGGATGAAGCACTGAATCTTTTAAGGGGGAGATTTGGCGATCGAATAATTTCTCGAAGAGCTGACGTTAATTGGCCGCCTAGGTCGTGCGACCTCACACCACTGGATTATTTCCTGTGGGGCATTTGAAGGAAAGAGTTTACGCTAACAATCCTCAAACAACTGAACAGCTGCGAGTTAACGTTACTTCAGCAATTGGAGAAATTGTACAGAATGTCTGTGAAAATGTTACCGACAATGTTGGGAAAAGAATGTTAGCATGCCAAAGAAGCAGAGAGGATCATTTGCCGGATATATTTTTTTTATTATTAACCGCAACATTTGTACTTCAAAATAAAATTATAAAATTATAACATTTAGTGTTTCGTGTGTCCTATTATTAAATTAAATCGGAAGGTCAAATTTGGACACCTTTTATATGCTTCGATATGCCCAAAATTAATCATTTTTAAAATATTTGAATTTTCTTGAAAACATATCAAAACAAATAAAAAACAACTGAAAATTATAATTAGGCAGCAAGAATTACATAGAAGGTTAACTTTCTAGAGTTTTCAAACAGTTTTTGTTCTGTACTTCTTAATATAATTTCGTTTTTTCGTTAATTAACCTCTCATGTAATTTTTGCTGTATAATTAAAATTTTCGACGTTTCTTGTTATTTAGTTACTTTGGGCATTAACTATGGGGAATCCAACAATGGTTTAAAGACCAAGGTGTTCTATTTGGAATTAGAAAGTTGTGGTGTTTTAAAATTTTCTAATTTTGTCATATAATAGATAGTATCCTGTATATCTATTTTTGGCATGAAAATGACAGAAAATTGTTATTGTAATTGATTTACGGCGAAATTTTTTTAAATTTTTTGCTGCGTAATAAGCGAAAGAAATTAGCTTATCACGCCCACATGCTAGTTCGCTTTGTTATTGGTTTGACGTCAGAGATTCGTAAGGCGCTCCTCCCACTTCTCTTGAAGTGCCCGTGAAGCGGTACCTATCTCTTATCTCATAACATACTTATTGGGACTATTTCGAGCGTGAATTTTTAAAGTAAGGTGTCAAGGAAACATAAAACAAAGACAACATAATCGATATAATGATGCAACAAGGGTATCAAAAGTCCGATTCACATAATTTGCCATATTTATGTAGTAGGTAGGTAAATGTCCCGGTAAATGTGGAAATGGTGTGTGATTCTTGCATCTAACCCCAATTTCATTCAACCTCAAAACAGTAGTGTAAAGGCAGACCGGTATAAGTAAAACAAAGTCAACAATTTATTAACTGTACATGCCTTTTGTAATTCAGTATAAGTAGGTATGTAGATTGTAGATACCTGCTTACTTCTGTTTGTAAAATAGGTACCTACCTATATTCTCTAATACAATACAATACAAACCTACTCATTTATGTAGGTATGTATACCTAAGTGATTGACAAGTTATCAAGTTAACAGTTTTATAACGGATTGGAAATTTTTTAAAAAAACGGAAACACGCGAATCAAAAAACTACGCTACGTGTACTAGGTACTTGTTTAACAAAAAGAAACAACTGCTACATTCTGGAACGGTTAATGTAGAAACTCTGAAGAGACTCTTAAAGACGCATGTATGGAGTACGAAATTATACCTATGGGTGCGAAACTTGGACAATGGGAAAAGCGGATTGAAAAAGAGTAGAAGCGTTTGAAATGTGATGCTACAGACGGGTGTTGAAGATACCGTGGATAGACAAGTTAGCAATAAGGATTAATTAGAAAGAGTTGGGGAAAAGAGAAAAGTATGGAAGACAATAAAGAATAGGGGATAGGATCGTAGGATGGTAGGACACCTTCTGAGACACAAAGGAATAGTTCGCGACACACTAGAGTCAGAGATAGGAATAAAGAGGTAGAGATTGGAGCAGATTAGACTACTGCTCTCAAATAGTTGGGGATGTAGAATGTTCTACTTTTACGGAAATGCGTAGGCTAGCTCAGGGAAAGGGTGGAGGTACGCGTCCTACCAGTCTTCAAAAGAGAACTTTATGATGACGTACTAATTAATTATTATTGTAAAATAGTTAATAAAATTTCCTTTTTTAGTTCAGGGAGGGAACGCTACGGCGATTCAGTATTTGGCTCCGTCATGCTCCTAGCATCCTGTTTCAAATTATGCTAACCGTAACACGTTACCAAGTACCAAGGGGTCCCAGAAAACTGTCGATAAATTACATTATGTTCGATTTTATTTAGAGTGGCTGCAATGGGGCAGCCGATAATTTTATAAACTTTTGCAATGGTAAACTAACTCGCGAAAATGTCGATAATGCTGACCGATTTTCCTTCTGGTTCCAACGAACCACTTTTTTCCGTTTTATTGGTGTGCTGTACGATGTATTAGTCTGGGTGCAAAACAGAAAACAATTCAGTTAGAACCAGTTAATAATAGTTAACAATTTAACTACATGCATAGGCATAGGCATAATACTTATGGGACTGCTGCGCGCTGAAGCTGGGACTTGTACGTTATACTAAGTTCTGACGTCACGCGGCCTACTCTCGCTGCAAGGTACGATTTCTAGCCTCGCACTGACGTCAATCGCAGACCTAACAATATCTGCATCAATGAAAAGCTTAGTAAACAGGGTGTTCCAATCGAAACTTTTGAGAAAAAAATCCATATTGCGTAAGTTGTCTACCCTGTATGATATGACGCATTGTTACAAAAGTACTCATATATTTTAGAAAAATAGAGTAGTCTGTGATACTATAGTCCAATGAAGAAATCTTAAATAGCTTCGACCAGTAGACGTCAGTAGCTCCTCAAAGTTGGGTCCACGCTGGCAAAATGGTGATATCTTAAAATCGCTCACTCTAAACCTCATCGTGTAGTATACAAATTTTCATAAAAATTTTATTGCGAAACCAAATATGGAAACAAATGTGGGGCATTCCATTTAGAAAAACATAACTTTGGTTTGGTAATCAGAGTGTACTCAGAGTTTCATTTTGACATCTTGAATAGAACCAGAGATATGGAGGACTATACTTACGCACTATTGGTCCTTTCCTGTACAGTATTAAAGATGCATATTTTCAAATTTTCGTGTCATTTGGGGAAGACCACAAATTATACTCGTGTTCGCAGTTCGGTGTCTAGACGATAAGTACCAAAGAGAAGACCGCAAATACAACCTGTAGGTACTCAATGTCGGTCGCTAGACAAGTTTTGCAAGCAATAAAGTTTATGAGTATACGACGGCAACAATGGAAAATTTTGGCTAGACTATTTTTATGACTTCCTCCACTGCCATGAAGAAATGTATTTTCTGACTTGAAGATGGAGCTTCACTCTTCTAATCAGACAGCTAAGTTAAAGTTAAAAAATGTTAGATACACACTTATTTTCGGTATTCTGCCAAATGTCAAATCCTTTTTGCAGTGCCTTGACTGATTCTTATAAGTCTAGAAATTTTAAGGGGCAAATCAACAAGTTAATTCGTAAACGTGAAATTTGATTTTGTATTAATAAAACAGAAGTTTTTCGCTGTTTTTGCTATCTTCAGATTGTCCCAAAAGCTCGTTTAAGTTCAAGATTCTTGACTGGTGAATAAGCAAGTTTCCTAGCTTGGAAAATGAATTGTTCGTACCATTTTAATTTATAACGACCTAAAAAGTAGACGCACAATGTGCTTAAATACCGTACAAAGCTTCCCCAACTGCCTGGCAGTCATAATACCTCGAGCACCCTTAATAAACAAATAGTAGTCCTATCATAGCAATCAGTTTCCGTGTCCAACGGATTGGCGGGCTTTTCCACTTGTTCACATATGATACGAACACCTTATGTTTGCTGGAGTGTAACGGCTCCCATTAACTATTCAGCTGTGACATGTGCAGCAGCATACTTTACTATATGTATGGAAAAGGAACCCGGAGCCTTCAAGAAACAGGTGCTGAAACACCTGCCCCATAGCACCCTATATAAGTATTATAACTGAGACTGAAATAACGAAAGAAAACGGTAGGGTATAAGCAATACTGATGCACTAGTCAGGCAATCAAGTGATTCACCTGCATGTTTAGCATTTTCGGTTAGGGATGCGTTCCTTTTACGATAAGTTTTTAGAGCTTTTAGTTGACGGGCTTAATTATATTTTTATAACGTATTTTAGTGTCTAAATCCGTTTCATTCCTTACTCTTTCTCACATATTTTTACTTTTTTAAGACCGAAGACCGAAGACTGGTTAGACGCGTACCTCCATCCTTTCCTATCCTGAGCTAACCTACGCTTTTCCCTAAAAGTAGAACGTCCTACATCCCCAATTATTTGAGAACAGTCGCCTAATCTGGGCCAACCCATACCTCTTTTTATTCGTACCTCTGACTTTGACCTGTCCTACCATCCTATCTCTCCTATTCCTTATAGTCTTCCATACGTTTCTCTTTTCCACAACTCTTTCTAATACCTCCCTATTGCTACAGAACCTACCCAGCTTTATAAAGTCTGAAACAGTGTTTTCTCGTCGGTTTTTTCCCCTGCTCTTCACAAAAAACCACATAAGAAACTAAGTAAACAATATCCCAAGTTTTCTAGCAACAAACACATTAGCTAATAATTGCACTCCTGTAAAGCGACCATCCTGCAAGGCGATTAGGCCACATCAAAGAAGCCGCCCGACCATCGGCCACCAGTTTCGTCATTGCAAATTTATGAATTTACGTATTTCTTGAGGTAAAAATATTTTGTTGGTGCTTATACCATAACTAAGAAAAAGGATAGCTCCGACACTCACCCAGCGTCAAGTAAAGAGTCTGCAAGGCGGAATGAAGCGCGAGTGAAGTAAAGTCATGTGGCATACAAGGGTCTGCTATCGGAATAGCAGGAGATAGAAAGAGCTGAAACGAGCGGTCTCTACCCCATTACTTACTGAACTACTTCTCATTATGAAAGAGCCCCATGTATGATGAAAAACTGAAGTAGATCTCAAATAATGAGTCATAATTCCTTCCATCTTGGAAATAGGTAATAGATTCACTCATTTGCTGTATGAAGTTGAGTAATTGTCAAAACTTACACATCAGCAACTTCCAGTAAAATATAAAAATGCGTAAACGATCTGAAAAAGTTTCTAATCCTAAATAAGGGGTGGGAGGAGGGAGGAAGTTCGTTCTAAATATTTGAAAATAGAAGTTTCTCTTTTTTAATTTAACTCTTATTAGAAATGCAAATTTTTTATTATGTGCAAATGCCAAGTGAGAGACATAACTATACAGGGTGTCCATTTTCAAAGATGAAGAACTTCCGGTTATAACGTGAATATACTAACTTTCTTTATTTTAAATGGAACAGCCTGTGTATTATTGCATTTTCTAATTTCTCATTGTATTTTAAGGCCACTTTGTTATAAACTTTTTGGACCTAAGATGTACCGTTTGGTCGTAATTTGACATTTTTCGAGAAATTAGACGTTTGCAGTGCTTTAAAAAATTAATGATATTTCGGAAACTAAATTAGATAAAAGGTTGCGATTTTGACTATTGTGCTAAACACAAAAGAAGGTACCTGCTACGTCGCAAACTTTATTTTAGGGAATTGGGAAAGTTCATGATATGGACCATTAAATTCGAAATTTTTCAAACATTGATATCTCGACTTTTTTAAATGGAACGGTATATTAATTTTTAGACCATCAGACGCAGATATTTTCCGTTTTTCATTTTTATTTAAACTATTTTGGTCTGCCTCAGCTAGTTTTTATAATATTTCTGTTACCGCTTGAAAATGTAAAAACGCCTTAAAAAATCAGAAGATCTGAAATAGTTCAAAAACTAGCAGCGACAGACCAAACTTGGATTAATGAAATTGAAAGGGGATAAGAATCTGCGTCCAATAGTGTAAAAATTAATATACAGTTCCGTTCAAAAAAGTCGAGATGTCATTGATTGAGAAATGTTAAATTTAATGGCCAATTCTCTGAAATAAAGTTTGCAATGTAGCAGGTACCTTCTTTTGTGCTTAACACAACAGTCAAAACGGCAACTTTTTATCCAATTTAGTTTTCGAGGTATCATTAATTTTTTAATGCACTACAAACGTCAAATTCCTCGAAAAATGCCAAATTAGACAAAACGGTACATCTTAGGTACAAAGAGTTTATAACAAAGGGAACTTAAAATTCAATAAGAAATTAGAAAATGCAATAATACACAGGCTGTTCCATTTAAAATAATGAAGTTAGTATCTATTTACGTTTACGCTATAGCCGGAAGTCCGCCATTTTTGAAAATAATTCTAAAATATGCAGCTTACAAATTAGAGTAACATTTGTACTTAGCAGTTTTTTCGTATTTCTAACGGTAGTGAAGTTCTGGAGGAAATATGCTAGCGTGGGACACCCTGTATGTATAAAAATATGGATTGGTAGAATTGTAGGGTTCTGCCAAAATCCTGCATTTGTAATTACAAGAAGCACTCCAACCTCAAACAACTTGAAACAACTTGATTACTGCTAATGTTCAGTAAACTATTACAATTTTCTACAATGTGCTGATTCCGTTACTCTTCATTATTATTATTTATACCTCGTAGAAGGTGCAGTATATCTTTAATGGACCATATCAAGCTTTTGATACACTCCGATGAAGTCAGCCACCCGACCATAAAACATAAATACACTCTTCCGTGTTTGCCAAAGACAGATTCATGCCCTTCACTCCTCTATTTGCGAAGTGACTTGCGTAACCAAATAAAAACAACGACAACTGACATTCTACAGTCTCATTGTACGAAAAATTACAAATTCCGGAAATAAATGTGTTCAACCTCGCTCAAAGATTGCTTTTCGTCCAAAAACCAGTTGCGTTCATGAGGGATGCCTTTCGGTCACGTTGAAAAAAATAATTATATGCCGAAGTGCACCGGTAACAGCACGATAACGAAATCGAGAATTCTTAGAAAAAAATGACAACCCCGGGCGAAGGCAGGGAATTCATCACGCGACTTGCCTTTGTTCGCGTCGAGGAATGCGGCTCTAAAATTTGAAGAGATAATTGGCCGCTCCGCCACTGTTCAGTAGCGAACGCGGTTCAACTCATTACCTCACTGCCTATTTTAAAAACTCATCGCGCTCGGCTTCTATGGAAAGATTGTGTTATTACGTACAAACAATAAGCTATCATTTCACACCGCATACAGGCATAATTACGCTTTATTTATTTAGTGAAACAATAAAAATCAAACGGAAATGCTGTGTCCTCGCTTTACTGACGCTTGCCTGAGAGAAACAGCGCGAAGCATGAGACAGAGCGTGGCTGAAGAGTGGGGCGTTCGATATTCCCTTTCTCCTCTGCCCGTCTTCTCAGACTGCTCCCCTCCATTCGTTTCATTTTTCGTGACGCTCGCATTTGCCAACACAGGAACTTACTCTACCGAGACAAAAGAAATTTCACTTCAAAAAATAAAGCTCTTATGGTTTTTACCGTAGGTATAACTCGACTATTTGATTTTATATCGAAAAGATACAGGTAGAAAAACTTTTCTCATTAATGAATTTAGAGAGAAATGTTTCGTTTAGATCAAGCCATGATACTACAACTGAATCTAAGAAAATCGAAGTGTTACACTGATATGATTGAAATTTAAAATCACTGTAGTCTTCTATTGCTCCTACTGCTATCATGGAAATTATAATGTACACATATAATTGTATTTACTCTAGTTAGTTTGTTAATTATTCGAATCCCACGATATACAACATCCGATATTTACAATATCGGTAAAATTATATTAATAAAAACATACGTCCGTGCGTTAATGAGAAATACGTAGATAAGAGAATCAAGTAAACGCGTCCGATGATTTACACACATCCCATAAGGGAGCTGCACCCTATTAAATTCTGGGATAATATCTGCCAAACGAGTTTGAATGTCGAGCATTTATGACTTGCCATTCATTTCAATATCTTATTTAATACATTCCAAATCATTATTAACTTTTTGTCATATCTGCCAAGCTTTATTTATTTAGGTATGACAATGATTGATCAGTAGTAATTAAAACTCATATGAACCTTGTTGGTTATTGAAGCGTATTTGTTTTCAAATTTTTTCATATTTTTAAATCTTCCAATCGCCTACGCAACTTTGTTCGTTCTGTATTATATGCTTTTTGATAGTTTCAGTTGTACAATCTACTTTAGCATCACCGTTAATAGCTGTTCAAAATGGAGATTGGCCACCTTAGACCGTTATTATTATCAAGTATAGGTTGCTAGATTTTGTGAGAGGACACGAAAATTTAATAATTATAGGAGATTTCAATGCTGTCGTAGGCACAGGGCGAGAGGGCGGAATAGTTGGTCCCTTTGGATTAGGCAATAGGAACGGTAGGGGAGTTAGACTGATAGAGTTCTGCGATAAACATAACTTAACGGTCGCGAACACTCTATTTCACCATCATGTTAGGAGACGCTACACATGGAAGATGCCAGGAGACCTAGGGAGATATCAAATAGATTACATTCTTGTTAGGCAAAGATTTAGAAATCAAGTTAGGGATATAGATAGTGATCACAATATAGTCGTTATGAAGGCCAATCTTAAATTTAAGATTTTGAAAAAACGAAGCGGAAGAAGGTATCTTGACCCAGAGAAACTAAAAGATGATGATACGCGCGATAAGTTCGAGAAAAAGACAACCGAAGTACTAAAGGGCGCGGGCGAAAATATTGTTAGGGACATAGAGGAAGAATGGAATTGCATTAAAAATAGTTTAGTTTCCTCAGCTAGGGATATTTTGGGTCATAAACAGAATGAAAGTATAGGAAACCCTGGATAACAAAACATATTGTGAGTCTAATAGAGGAAAGGCGAAAATATAAAAATGGGTTAGATGAAATAGGGAAACAAAGATATAAGGCGATCAAGTGGGAAATTATTCGGAAATGTAGGAAAGCGAAAGAGCAATGGATCGATAACAAGTGCAAAGAAGTGGAAAATAAGTTCGAAGTAGGAAAGACTGATGAAGCATATAAAATAATTAGGAGAAATTTTAGAGAAATTGGATCTAGTACCAAAAGCATTAGGAATGAGGCAGGAGATATCCTAATCGAAAGCGGGGAGAAGGCAGATAGGTGGAAAGAATATTTAGGAAACTTATATGCGGGACAGGAATTGCAAGATATATTAGAAAGCGAAAGCAGTGTAGAGGGGGATAACCTAGGGAATCCTATAATGAGAGAAGAGTTTGATCTAGCACTAAAAAGTTTAAGGAATAATAAAGCGCCAGGTATAGATGGCTTGCAGGCAGAAATCTTAAAGTGCGCAGGTCAAGAGGTAATAGATAGTTTATTTAAAATAGTTAGTCGCATATACCTGACAGGCGAGATTCCAGAGGATTACAAACGGAACATCATGGTAGCTTTGCCAAAAAGGAAAGGCGCGGATAGGTGCGAAAATTTCAGAACCATCAGTTTAACTTCCCATGCGTCGAAAATTTTAACTAGAATTGTGCAAGGAAGGATGGAGAAAAAGGCGGAAGAAATATTAGGAGAAGATCAGTTCGGATTTAGACGAAATATAGGAACGCGCGAGGCAATCCTAGCTTTACGAGTAATTATAGAAAAAACGATAGAAAAGAGAAAGAGCGTCTATATAGGATTTGTAGATTTAGAAAAGGCCATCGACAATGTAAAATGGGGGAAGATGTTCGAAGTGCTGAGAAAGGTAGGGATGAAATATAGGGACTAGGGACAGAAGAATAATACATAATCTCTACGAAGAGCAAAAGGCAGTTATAGAATGTGAGCAGGAACGAAGGGAAGTACATATCCGGAAGGGAGTGAGACAGGGATGTGCATTGTCACCTTTAGTTTTCAACTTATATATCGAAGATGCTATTAATATTGTTAAGGACAGAACAGCCTCAGGGATTAACGTACAGGGTCAAACTATTAACATGCTCAGATTTGCGGATGATATAGCAGTGTTAGCATCTAGCAAAGAAGAATTAGGAGCGGCTTTGAATGAAATGGAAGCAGTTTTGACACAGGGCTATGGCATGAAAGTCAATAAAAAGAAAACTAAAATTTTGGGGATGTGAAAATAGAACTAAAGTTGATATACAAATAGGAAATAAGAAGATAGAGGAGGTCACGGATTTCTGCTATTTAGGAAGTAAAACAACTCAAGACTGTAAGAGCACTAAAGATATAAAACAAAGAATAGCGCAGGGCCGAGTTGCGTTTAACAGAAAGAAACAACTGTTATGTTCGAGAACGGTTAATATTGAGACTAGGAAGAGACTCTTAAAGTCGTATGTATAGAGTACGGCATTATACGGGTGCGAAACTTGGACAATAGGGGAAGCGGATCGAAAAAGAGTAGAAGCGTTTGAAATGTGTTGCTACAGGCGCATGATGAAGATACCGTGGATAGATAAGGTTAGCAATAGGGAAGTATTAGAAAGAGTTGGGGAAAAGCGAAAGGTATGGAAGACAATAAAGAGTAGGAGAGATAGGATCGTAGGACACCTTCTAAGACACGAAGGAATAGTTCGCGACATACTAGAGCCATAGATAGGAATAAAAAGAGGTAGGGGTAGGCCTAGATTAGACTACTGCTCTCAAACATTTAGGGATGTTGGATGTTCTACTTTTAGGGAAATGCGTAGGTTAGCTCAGGATAGAAAAGAGTGGAGGTACGCATCCAACCAGTCTTCGGACTGAGAACCTTATGATAATGATAGGTTGTGCACTATGAAGAAAATGATCCTTTATTTATCTTTGACTTGCTTTAAAAATTTAAAAAGTTATTCAACAAATATTTCGTTGTACTTTTTATTTAAAATATTGATATAAACGTTTGTCTTGTATGAGCCAGGAAATCGTCTAAAATTCTAAATTTTAACGCACCAAAATTTCATCCTTAAACTAATAGATTTATTTAAATTTATTTCATGGGCGCTCTATGCATATATTCCAAAATAAATAGCCGTAGTGTATTCTGCAAGCAAGGGCAGAATAAAAATTCAGAAGGTGTGCGTGTCTACGAGAAGATATAAAACAGGTAGACCTACACAGTACTCAGCAGCATCCACTAAAGCAGGCTATCGCTCCTATCTTTATAAAGACAGCCGACCGACATCAGTCTCTTCGATAACACGCAGGAGATGTTAATTAAGAAATGAAGCTACCGGACGCTTAATGAGAAAAGGAACAAATTAAAAATAAACCAGTCCTTTATTTTATTCATTTACGATTAAATGCAGGACGTTTATGGCTTGCTATTCATTTCGATTTCTTCCACGAAATACGAGGTTTATTGGAAAATCTGCTTTGCTCCAGTCAGTTCAAGGATTTTACGTCGTTCGCTATAACCTGCAAATGGCTAGGCGTAAGCTTTTAATGCAAATAAAACTGATTGTGGTTGATTTTCTGACAATATTGTAGCGTTGATCGTAGTGTCTATTACGAGAAAATGCTTCAGTATAGTCATCTCATTAAATAATGAGTGGGTACTGGGCAGTTTGAACAACTACTCCTCGGGCAAGTAACTCGGCAAGCATTGAAACATATTTCTGTACTACGGAAAGTCACAAAGTGCTATCCCCAGCTGAGCTGACATTGGAACATTAATATCATGTCGGTGTAAGCTTGTCCCTTCTAAGCGTAACGAGGGAAAGTAATGTTTTGCATAAAGGGTGTTAGTTACAAAATTTTGTAATATCACAAACATAACACAAAAAAAATGTCTTATCTATAGATAACACTAAGCAATATGTCATGACTTCTTTGGTGTTGTATTTTGTAGGATCGGTATCACATAGACGTCCAATAAAGTAATAAGTAGTACTCACGCAAGTCACAATTAAGACCAAATGTTTGTGATACGAACTCGAATTATGCAAATAAGGAGTTGCGGTCTCGGTATTTCACTCGAGCAAAAAAGAAAACTACTAAATTTAAGTTTAATAGCTTCATTAGATATATGAAAGAACAGAACACAGAACATTCTAACCACACCTAAACTTTGTTTATTGTTTATTATTTTTTAACCTCGCTTTACACAGTTTAGCAAAATGGAGCTTACTTTGAAATTTCTCAATCGATTAATAGATTAAAATCGTTTCTTTGGTGAATCAAAAAATCGATTATGAAAAGAAATCGTGTCGTTGAATCTGGTTTTTTATACGAATCGAATTCGAGTCGATTTCAGAATCGACTCGATTTCCCATAAAAATCGACTTTCAATTGAATTCGAATTCGATTCGAACCGATGTCCGATTCGAATCAATATTGGTTAAAATAAGAAATACAAACCCCAAAAAGTATTTTTTCCCTTTAGGCAGTGCATGAAATTATCATCATAAGGTTCTCAGTTCGAAGACTGGTTGGACGCGTACCTCCATCTTTTTCTATCCTGAGCTAACCTACGCATTTCCCTAAAAGTAGAACATCTTAGATCCCTAATAATTTGAGAGCAATAGTCTAATCTAGGCCTACCCCTACCTCTTTTTATTCCTATCTCTGACTCTAGTATGTCGCGAACTAATCCTTCGTGTCTTAGAAGGTGTCCTACCATCCTATCTCTCCTATTCTTTAATAATAGAGAGCGCCGAACCTATATCGCCAAGCGCCGATAATTCAAACGCTTTGTCCAATTAAATTCGTTTATTACAATACAACACAATTATAATACAATTACAGTACAACAACTGCACAAAAGCACAATCTCCAATCACTAGTATAGCATTCAAGAACTTAGGTACCTACCTATTAAAAATGCTAGCGCGTGCACACAGACAATCTATAATCTCAGAATATTCTAAGAATTTCCAAAAATCCATAAACTTTTTAGAAACTGTCTAAACAACAAAAAAAGCAGTTTATAAATAATGATGGGCAAGCTAAGTTATAATTTCAATTGATTCTGATGTGGTGTTTGCAGAAGGTTGGCTTAGAAGCTTTCTTTTCTAGCACTGAACTGAAATATCTTTTGCTCGTTATTTTGGGAAAAAGAGTGGATGTCCGATAGCAATATTATTAGATACCTACCAAAGAAAATATCACGCATTTCAATACCTAGGTTTACCTTCGATTCGAATCGATATCCATTTAATTAATAGAAGAAAGTCGATTCAATAAGAAGAATCGATTTTCGATTCTACAAGAGGCTAATCGCGCAGCCCTAGATGTCAGTCCTATTCTACCTTAATTTTTGAGCGCAGTTTATTGCTAAGCAACCTGTTTTGTCCAATCCTCCCATGTCGAGCAGCTCAACTACTTTATAGAAACCTCGACTTTCCAACCTTGATCCCTAAATACCTATTCATTTAGTTTCTACACGTCCCTAAAATCGTATAAGAAGGTATGGGTCTGGGTATTATTTTTGCAGCGCCTAAAAGCAAAAATATCTTGAATCTCCTGATGGCAATCTTACTAAATCATATAAATTGATACCTATCTACTTTTCTTCTGTAGGTAGTACAAGTAGACATACCTTGATTTTTATGTATGTTACATAAAGACGCCAAATCAGATAAATTTGTTTTGGCTACCCTAAGTTAGACAAAAAACAAAATGCAAATATCTTGATTATTTATGCAAAAAGCCCTCTTTATAGCAGCGCGACCCTCAAAACGGGAATGCTCAACAATAACCATTTGCTTTTCAAGCGTATAATCTTTGAAGAAATTAATATTATAAACGCTAACGTTTACAACGCTCTGCTCGCTTCGCTTTGCTCCGCTTGGACTGTGTAAAAAATGTAAAACAGGAACAACAGAAAAAAGGCCGAAGCCATACGGTTACACGAGCTGCTGACCAATGCTTGGTATAATGACGCTATATATTTTGTCTGATATGCCTCAGATAGGACGCAATATGTCTAGACAAAGCTCGAAATATTAAATACAAGAATAATAATAGGTTAATGTCTAAGAACCTTAGACGAAACGCGTTTTGTCTGTGTTCCGCGTTTTGTTCGTAAAGATACCCAATGCACGATCAATATTTATTGTCAATATACAGGGTGTTTCAGGGGTAATGGTACATACTTCAGTATGTTATAGTATCGCTCATTTTGAACAAAAAAGTTCATATGAACACTTGTCCAATTCTCAATCGTTACTGAGTTAGAGCCAGCTGAATTACTACGTAAGCGAATTTATAATTTTTCCCTACAACCATCATTTTTCATCCCTCCCCATAACCCATAAACCAATGGAGTTAAGTCCGGAGATCTAGCTGGTCAACTGATGGGGCCACCATGACCGAACCTAATAATGCTAAATGTCAAATGACAATTGTTTTACAGCAGCGTACTGGATAATTGCTCTGTAATGCGCTCTACACTAAAATTGCTGTATCTCAGTAACCATTGGGAATTGGACACCTGTTCATATGAACTTTTTTGTTCAAAATGAACGGTGCTATAACACTCTATACTGGGTACTCCATCGCATTCGAAGGGTTGCCCATTCGCACTGTAAAAACATAAATTACAACTTTATAAACAAGAACAAAACAACTAACTGCTCGCCCGTAGTATTTGTTACGGTATTCATGAAACGATACTGCCGCGTCTGCAAGTGTTAGCTGCTACTCGGGCAACCGTATCATATATTCAAGGAGATCATATATCGCATAAAAGTCACTCATCCCAGTGCACTTGACCACAAGTTATTGGAGTCGAAGAATCTGTGGGAATATCAGGGTAACTTTTTCCATTCAAGCGTTTGAAATTAATACTCACACTACGGTCACAAACCATGTGTGATGTATACGGACTTACAATGCATGATGCTATTTATATCGACGAGGGACGTTGGATCAAGCTACAGTGGAATGAAAAAGAGTTGATGCAGATGTTCACATGAATTCCGCAGCTCAGAAGAGTTGCTTTTGGATCTCCTGAAAATATGATTATTAATAACATTCACGAAACTGAAAATAAATATTATTTTAATGTTCAAAGTCTTAGTTTGAAACCAGTTTATTTTTGATGATAATTTCCGAGTGCCAGCATTTACATACCTTTCTTGCAATGTACCCTGTTTACCAAACAAATCTGCTAGTACAACAAATTAGGTTGGCAACTTACAAGAACGGAAAATGGTACCTATTTATTTAATATTTATATTATAGGAGACGCTACACGTGGAAGATGCCAGGAGACCTAGGGAGATATCAAATAGATTACATTCTTGTTAGGCAAAGATTTAGAAATCAAGTTAGGGATTGTAGAAGTTATCCAGGAGCAGATATAGATAGTGATCACAATATAGTCGTTATGAAGGCCAATCTTAAATTTAAGATTTTGAAAAAACGAAGCGGAAGAAGGTATCTTGACCCAGAGAGACTAAAAGATGATGATACGCGCGATAAGTTCGAGAAAAAGACAAACGAAGTACTAAAGGGCGCGGGCGAAAATATTGTTAGGGACATAGAGGAAAAATGGAATTGCATTAAAAATAGTTTAGTTCCCTCAGCTAGGGATATTTTGGGTCATAAACAGAATGAAAGTAGGAAACCCTGGATAACAAAACATATTGTAAGTCTAATAGAGGAAAGGCGAAAATATAAAAATAGGTTAGATGAAATAGGGAAACAAAGATATAAGGCGATCAAGTGGGAAATTATTCGGAAATGTAGGAAAGCGAAAGAGCAATGGATCGATAATAAGTGCAAAGAAGTGGAAAATAAGTTCGAAGTAGGAAAGACTGATGAAGCATATAAAATAATTAGGAGAAATTTTAGAGAAATTGGATCTAGTACCAAAAGCATTAGGAATGAGGCAGGAGATATCCTAATCGAAGGCAGATGGGTGGAAAGAATATTTAGGAAACTTATATGCGGGACAGGAAGTGCAAGATGTATTAGAAAGCGAAAGCAGTGTAGAGGGGGATAACCTAGGGAATCCTATAATGAGAGAAGAGTTTGAGCTAGCACTAAAAAGTTTAAGGAATAATAAAGCGCCAGGTATAGATGGCTTGCAGGCAGAAATCTTAAAGTGCGCAGGTCAAGAGGTAATAGATCGTTTATTTAAATTAGTTAGTCGTATATACCTGACAGGCGAGATTCCAGAGGATTACAAACGGAACATCATGGTAGCTTTGCCAAAAAGGAAAGGCGCGGATAGGTGCGAAAATTTCAGAACCATCAGTTTAACTTCCCATGCGTCAAAAATTTTAACTAGAATTGTGCAAAGAAGGATGGAGAAAAAGGCGGAAGAAATATTAGGAGAAGATCAGTTCGGATTTAGACGAAATAGAGGAACGCGCGAGGCCATCCTAGCTTTACGAGTAATTATAGAAAAAACGATAGAAAAGAGAAAGAGCGTCTATATAGGATTTGAAGATTTAGAAAAGGCCTTCGACAACGTAAAATGGGGGAAGATGTTCGAAGTGCTGAGAAAGGTAGGGACAGAAGAATAATACATAATCTCTACGAAGAGCAAAAGGCAGTTATAGAATGTGAGCAGGAACGAAGGGAAGTAGATATCCGGAAGGGAGTGAGACAGGGATGTGCATTGTCACCTCTAGTTTTCAACTTATATATCGAAGATGCTATTAATATTGTTAAGGACAGAACAGCCTCAGGGATTAACGTACAGGGTCAAACTATTAACATGCTCAGATTTGCGGATGATATAGCAGTGTTAGCATCTAGCAAAGAAGAATTAGGAGCGGCTTTGAATGAAATGGAAGCAGTTTTGACACAGAGCTATGGCATGAAAGTCAATAAAAAGAAAATTAAAATTTTGGTATGTAGGGGATGTGACAATAGAACTAAAGTTGACATACAAATAGGAAATGAGAAGATAGAGGAGGTCACGGATTTCTGCTATTTAGGAAGTAAAATAACTCAAGACGGTAGGAGCACTAAAGATATAAAACAAAGAATAGCGCAGGGCCGAGTTGCGTTTAACAGAAAGAAACAACTGTTATGTTCGAGAACGGTTAATATTGAGACTAGGAAGAGACTCTTAAAGTCGTATGTATGGAGTACGGCATTATACGGGTGCGAAACATGGACAATAGGGGAAGCGGATCGAAAAAGAGTGGAAGCGTTTGAAATGTGGTGCTACAGGCGCATGATGAAGATACCGTGGATAGATAAGGTTAGCAATAGGGAAGTATTAGAAAGAGTTGGGGAAAAGCGAAAGGTATGGAAGACAATAAAGAGTAGGAGAGATAGGATGGTAGGACACCTTCTAAGACACGAAGGAATAGTTCGCGACATACTAGAGGCAGAGATAGGAATAAAAAGAGGTAGGGGTAGGCCTAGATTAGACTACTGCTCTCAAATAGTTAGGGATGTAGGATGTTCTACTTTTAGGGAAATGCGTAGGTTAGCTCAGGATAGAAAAGAGTGGAGATACGCATCCAACCAGTCTTCAGACTGAGAACCTTATGATGATGATTATAAAATCCTATGATTCAAGAAAATTCCTTCTTACAAAATTTCAGTATCGATCAATTGAATTGTACTTATAAAAATTAATTCTGACTCGGTGTTGTTGAAACTTTCTGTATATCTCTGACCTTGCATAATGCCCAGGCTAATTAAGTCGTATATGAGATCGCAAAAAATAAAATGCATGAAAGGCGCGACAAAGAAAACGTGTTCCGCAATTTTGCCCATAACGAAGATGCACTGTGGGACACGGTGCGAGTAAAGTGCAACAAAGGCGCTGCAATCAACTGATATATCTCGTGTGGATATTGGCGATGTTGATCTCCGTTGATAGATACGTGACGTCAGCGGCCCGGTGGTCCTTACATTTAAATATAATGTAACCTCAGCATTGTCTTCTTCAAACGAGTTTTTTGAATTTCTCTTATGGTAAAGGCGACGACATGTAGAGGCAACATTTAAATCAGAGATTAAAGCGCGCAACCAACTTGGATATTTAGATGTATTTATCTCTCATTGTTTTTGTCGGCAAAAATTCTATTCTGCTCGTTTTTGTTTCCATTAATTGCCATTAACATGCACAGTCCCCTTTTGTTCGAGGTAATCCGAACAAATGTTGACAAAAAGTGATATACGCCGCGAGCGGAGCGCCGACAAAGTGCGCGACCTTTTTGTTTTATTTTATTCATTTCCCTACCAATCGGATGGACAATGCCGGTATCATTCTATTTACTGCCCGCTTATTAATTTAATTTATACATCTGCGATCAATTACACAATCTTTTATGATCATCCGAATTATTGCAATATCATTTATTGTAACAGATATAAGAGTTTATTACACATTTAACATTATTGATGGCAATATCGTGACATATTGGATTAAAAAGATCTATAATTTATTCTAATCAAAGACGCCCTTGATTCTAATTTCTAATTCGTCTGAACTGTCAACATTATTTATCGACAATTTAAAATTTGGGTTTCAAAATGAACAAAAATATTTATTCACTTGAAGAAAAGGTTTTCATTGTGAAAACATTTTACGGCGGCAATAGTCTGCGGGTAGTCCGTGACTTATTTTCTGTAAAATTCAATAACAGTCCTATTCCTTCGGTAACAATAAAAAATTTAGTTAAGAAATTTGAAGATACTGGGAATCTTTCATTGAAAGAAGGTAATTTTTACTAATAAATTTACTTGGTTTTTATTTAGATAATTCTGATTCGCTTATTATTATTACCTAGTTGCTAATTCCTTATTGTTCGCTAAATAAATTTTACTGGGATTATGAGAAATTTAACAAGTGATAACGTGGAGTGAAACAAAACTAAAATTAATCTTGTCATTTATTTTTTTAGTCGTTCCAAGAAATCTAAATGTTGAGGTAGAGGAAATGGTAATTAGGCCTGATAACTGCTAGTCCAACATCTAGTTTAAGGTCTATTGCCCTAGAATGTAATGTTTCAAGAGAAAGTGTCCGTAACATATTAAAAAAAACAAATATCATCCCTTTAAATTCCAATGTCACCAAGAGTTACTTCCTTTTGACGAAGAATCAAGGCAAACTTTCTGTGAAGAAATGCAAGAACGGGCTAATCTGGATCGCAGCTTCCTCTCATCAATTTGTTTTACCGATGAGTGTACCTTCACTTTAAATCAAGAGCCAAACTCACAAAACGTTAGGCATTGGGCCCAGGAAAATCCCAGAATAAATCTAGCCACTACAACGCAATACCCTCAAAAAATCAATATTTGGACAGGCATTTTTAATAATCGCATTATAGGACCATTTGAAATACAGGGAAATTTAAATTCAGAAGCTTATTTAGATCTTTTAATTAACCATATTGGCCCTGCATTAGAAGAAGTTGCACATGCGAATCGGGAGGTCTGGTTTCAACATGACGGATGCCCAGCACATTTTGGAGCACAAGTGAGGGAATTATTAAATGAAATATTTCCAGAGAGCTGGATTGGTCGAGGTGGTGCTATAAACTGGCTACCTAGATCTCCCGATTTGGCACCGTGTGACTTTTTCTTGTGGGGTCATTTAAAAAATAAGATTTATAAAACTCGTCACCCAAATATTGATTCTTTAAGGAATGCTATTTTTGCGGAATACATCTTAATAAACGATCGGCAGATTACAAAATTCATTAGAGCAAAATAAACAAATGTTGCCGCTTGTTAAACTTTTTAATAGGTTAGACGACACCTACAATTTACCCTAAACTATGGACCAGCATTCACCAACGAAACATCCACACCAGTAATCAATTAATTGTCAACTATAGGTAATGACAATAATAATGTGAATGAGAATTATCTAAATAAAAAAACAAGTTTATGTATTAGTAAAAATTAACTTCTTTCGATGAAAGATTCCCAGCTTTCAAATTTCTTACTAAATTATTTGTTGTTATACCGCAGGAATAGGACCGTTATTGAATTTTACAGAAAATGAGGCACGGACTACGCGCAAACTATTGCCGCCGTTAAATATTTTCACAATGAAAACCTTTTCTTGAACTGAATAAATATTTTTGTTCATTTTTAAATGTTGACGGTTCAGAAAATCCATAAAAATCAAAGACGTCCGTGATTAGAATAAATTAAGTTGTCATGGATAAAAAAAAAATCCTACCCAAAGGACTTGTACCTTGACGCAGTTCTAGTAATACTGGGACGGGTGGGATGGCTTGCGCGCTTCAATGATCTAAAGAGCCGAACCATAGGTTTAACCATATTGGAGGGGTTTTTATTTGAGAAGCCAGACTAAATCAAGTCCCTGAAAGGGGGCAGCAGCTCTTTCAGTAATCATAGTGGCAGAGATCGTGAGGGTCGGTATGGCACTGTGATACACACTACTGCGATGTGGAAGGCAACGGGAAACCACCACATTATTATATCCCTGGTACAGCGTACTTCGAATTTATGATGATGGCACTTTCTGGAGTAAAATATTCCGGAGGTAAAATAGTCCCACATTCGGATCTCCGGGCGGGGACTGCTTCGGGGGGAGTCATCAGAAATGATAAGTGTAACATCTCACGAGTCGTAGCGTGGAATGTTAGAAGCATGAAACAAGTAGGAAAGTTAGAGAATTTGAAAATTGAGATGGATAGGTTAGCATTAGACGTAGTAGGTATTAGTGAAGTGCGATGGCCAGAAGCCGGAGACTTCTGGAGCGGAGATTTTAGAGTAATACACACAGGATCTGAAGGAGGAAATTCGGGAGTAGGAATTGTTATGCGGAAAAAAGTAGGGCAGAGTGTAGAAAATTTCTTACAGCAAAGTGACAGGGTAGTTATGGTTAGGTTAGATTCGAAACCTGTAAAAACAGTAATAATACAGGTATATATGCCCACTTCTAACTACAGTGATGAGGTCGTAGAGGCAGTTTATAGTGATATTGAACATGTGCTAGATTTTGTGAGAGGACACGAAAATTTAATAATTATAGGAGATTTCAATGCAGTCGTAGGCACAGGGCGAGAGGGCGGAATAGTTGGTCCCTTTGGATTAGACAATAGGAACGATAGGGGAGTGAGACTGATAGAGTTCTGCGATAAACATAACTTAACGGTCGCGAACACTCTATTTCACCATCATGTTAGGAGACGCTACACGTGGAAGATGCCAGGAGACCTAGGGAGATATCAAATAGATTACATTCTTGTTAGGCAAAGATTTAGAAATCAAGTTAGGGATTGTAGAAGTTATCCAGGAGCAGATATAGATAGTGATCACAATATAGTCGTTATGAAGGCCAATCTTAAATTTAAGATTTTGAAAAAACGAAGCGGAAGAAGGTATCTTGACCCAGAGAAACTAAAAGATGATGATACGCGCGATAAGTTCGAGAAAAAGACAAACGAAGTACTAAAGGGCGCGGGCGAAAATATTGTTAGGGACATAGAGGAAGAATGGAATTGCATTAAAAATAGTTTAGTTTCCTCAGCTAGGGATATTTTGGGTCATAAACAGAATGAAAGTAGGAAACCCTGGATAACAAAACATATTGTGAGTCTAATAGAGGAAAGGCGCAAATATAAAAATAGGTTAGATGAAATAGGGAAACAAAGATATAAGGCGATCAAGTGGGAAATTATTCGGAAATGTAGGAAAGCGAAAGAGCAATGGATCGAGGATAAGTGCAAAGAAGTGGAAAATAAGTTCGAAATAGGAAAGACTGGTGAAGCATATAAAATAATTAGGAGAAATTTTAGAGAAATTGGATCTAGTACCAAAAGCATTAGGAATGAGGCAGGAGATATCCTAATCGAAAGCGGGGAGAAGGCAGATAGGTGGAAAGAATATTTAGGAAACTTATATGCGGGACAGGAAGTGCAAGATATATTAGAAAGTGAAAGCAGTGTAGAAGGGGATAACCTAGGGAGTCCTATAATGAGAGAAGAGTTTGAGCTAGCACTAAAAAGTTTCAGGAATAATAAAGCACCAGGTATAGATGGCTTGCAGGCAGAAATCTTAAAGTGCGCAGGTCAAGAGGTAATAGATCGTTTATTTAAATTAGTTAGTCGCATATACCTGACAGGCGAGATTCCAGAGGATTACAAACTGAACATCATGGTAGCTTTGCCAAAAAGGAAAGGCGCGGATAGATGCGAAAATTTTAGAACTATCAGTTTAACTTCCCATGCGTCAAAAATTTTAACTAGAATTGTGCAAAGAAGGATGGAGAAAAAGGCGGAAGAGATATTAGGAGAAGATCAGTTCGGATTTAGACGAAATAGAGGAACGCGCGAGGCCATTCTAGCTTTACGAGTAATTATAGAAAAAACGATAGAAAAGAGAAAGAGCGTATATATAGGATTTGTAGATTTAGAAAAAGCCTTCGACAACGTAAAATGGGGGAAGATGTTCGAAGTGCTGAGAAAGGTAGGGATGAAATACAGGGACAGAAAAATAATACATAATCTCTACAAAGAGCAAAAGGCAGTTATAGAATGTGAGCAGGAACGAAGGGAAGTAGATATCCGGAAGGGAGTGAGACAGGGATGTGCATTGTCACCTCTAGTTTTCAACTTATATATCGAAGATGCGATTAATATTGTTAAGGAAAGAACAGCCTCAGGGATCAATGTACAGGGCCAAACTATTAACATGCTCAGATTTGCGGATGATATAGCAGTGTTAGCATCTAGCAAAGAAGAATTAGGAGCGGCTTTGAATGAAATGGAAGCAGTTTTGACACAGGGCTACGGCATGAAAATCAATAAAAAGAAAACTAAAATTTTGGTATGTAGATGGAGTGAAAATAGAACTAAAATTGAAATACAAATAGGAAATGAGAAGATAGAGGAGGTCGAGGATTTCTGCTACTTAGGAAGTAAAATAACCCAAGACGGTAGGAGCACTAAAGATATAAAACAAAGAATGGCGCAGGGACGAGTTGCGTTTAACAAAAAGAAACAACTGTTATGTTCGAGAACGGTTAATATAGAGACTAGGAAGAGACTCTTAAAGTCGTATGTATGGAGTACGGCATTATACGGGTGCGAAACTTGGACAATAGGAGAAGCGGATAGAAAAAGAGTAGAAGCGTTTGAACTGTGGTGTTACAGACGCATGATGAAGATACCGTGGATAGATAAGGTTAGCAATAGGGAAGTATTAGAAAGAGTTGGGGAAAGGCGAAAGGTATGGAAAACAATAAAGAGTAGGAGAGATAGGATGGTAGGACACCTTCTAAGACACGAAGGAATAGTTCGCGACATACTAGAGTCAGAGATAGGAATAAAAAGAGGTAGGGGTAGGCCTAGATTAGACTACTGCTCTCAAATAGTTAGGGATGTAGGATGTTCTACTTTTAGGGAAATGCGTAGGTTAGCTCAGGATAGAAAAGAATGGAGGTACGCGTCCAACCAGTCTTCGGACTGAGAACCTTATGATGATGATGTCATGGATAATCTGATAAACTTCTGTGTTTTAGTTAGAAAATTATTAATGTAATTTTTGCTTTTAATGCTTTAATAAATTGGAAAGTACTGTAACTACACATGGGAAGCAGGAATCCCCAAGAATGTAATTGCCCATGTTATTTCCCCATGTACACATGGAAGTTTGTCACACGGTATGTTATTTTTATTAGTTCCACTTTAGCTGTTAAAGTATAGAATAATATAGTGGATGCACCCTTTAAGCAACCAGTAATAATGGGTGTGGTAGTCATTGTAGAAATCCATGTTTTAACCGTCCTGGGTTAGGCAAATATTTACCTACCGACTACTGAGAAATATCTCTTTTGCACAGCTTTGTTAAATTATACCTACCTCAGATTTCAAGAGCCAATGGCAATTTAGGTAGGTAACCATCTTGGAAGTTCATGTTTACCACAGTATAGGCTAAATATTTGTAAACAAGTAAATTTGAATTTATTTCTTAGAAAACCAGGATTATTTCTTACTTTTGAATATTCAGAGTTGTAGATTATGACTTAAGCTTGACATAGCAAATAATATTGGGCTTACTGAAAGACAAAAATTCGTGTTTGTTGCCAACCATAAGCAAAAATATCAGTAAACCGTGCATTTTGTTTTGTGGATTATTTTGTTCATCGTCAAATTGACCAATAGGAACATTTCATTTGGGTCTAGAAGCGTGTATTATTTTGGAAAATTCACACATCGCGTTTTTAGCCAATCAGAAGTTTGTTTTCGGTTTCGTTGCCACGGAAACCCAAAAAATTTCGGGAAATTTTCATCCTCCACGGTGCCCTGAGCGAAATTAATTAGCGGAAATTTTTCTGTCAAATAATGACGCGGGATTTAAAAACTGAAGTTTCATTTTTAATGCTGAACTTTCTTGGTTATATTTTCCAATATGAGACATGGTAAAAACCACAAACTAACCCCTAAATTATTTAGGGTATTCTTTACTGCTAAAAATGCTCTATACGATTACACTTCTTAGAAAATTATCCCTCGTCTTCGACTCGGGATAATTTTCATAACATTCGAGACCTCTAAAAAATTTTCGGAAATAATTCAAGCACTAGGGAGATTACATTCGGTAATTTTTTTCGATAATTTTGCTTGTTGATAAGTTGCCATAGTTTCGAATTTGTAGGTGCATTTATAATGTATAATCTAGTTCCTTTAGTACCTGCCAAACGTCAAATATTCCCAACACATTTCTTTGTATGTGAATTAATTGAAATAAAATTTCGTTTTGAACTACCTTGCTTCAATTCAAAAAATAATCTTGTCAAATACAATTCGTGGTCTGGAATTTTTACGTAATTTTACTCAAGCTGTTGCTTTTACTAGCCACTCGTGTAAATTTGACAGAAGATCACTCGCGCAAGCGCTCTTGATCTTTTCTGTCAAATTTACACTCGTGGCTACCAAGCAACGCAACAGCTTTCGTAAAATTTCCGACAATTCCAGACCATTTATTGTATTACTACAGAAAACAGTTACCTATATTTTTCTTGTATTTCTTTGACTAAAATTTGTTTTTTTTTGTTCCAGGTAAGGCCGCTTTCTTTTTCAACCGTTTTTCGATGTATTTGGTAAGATAAAATAAAATAACAATATAGTTAGCCAAAGTTCGCCAGCACCAAAGAAGTTCAAATCACTTCTGGGCTTCAATTTTTGTGACTTTTAGGATGAGTCCGTCCCTGTCTGGTCGAACCAATTCGACCCAAAAAATAAAGTAAATCATAACAAAGTGATAGACTAAAGACGGGCAACTATGAAGCGTTGCTTATTATTTATGTGCGAGATGTGCATTGTCATAGGCAGTAATCGAACGCGGCCTCTTCTTTATTCTGCCGATAATAGCGCCAGTATTACTCGGCCGGAACGCTGCCTCATTGCTATGTAATTAAAAAGTAAACAAAAATTATACACCAGGTTATCGAGCGATTTCTCATAAAGCAACCCCGATCGCTATCTTTGCGCCGTGATCTATTCACCACGATTGCTGCACTGGAGTTGAGATAATGTGGACGATTGCATTCATTACTGAATTAATTGCTGAATTAATCGTATTTGCTGACGGTGGAATATATTCTGGTATTGTTTATTGTTTTTGGTTAAAGAAACCATTGGAACTCTTCGGCTGGCAACACTTTGCTCTCATCTAAGAAACCAATTACTACCTATGAAAACATTTATTTTACAAAACTGCATCGGCAACTGCAAAATAAAATTATTGCTATGGGTTATCCCATTTCTAGTAGCATTTCCTAATTAGTTTTGGAAGATTTAGAAGCAACAGTTATTCCTAAATCAGGTGACAAAATATATTTTGGGCAAATAAAAAATCATTTAATTACTAAATTGGAGCAGTTGAAATATAAAAATTGTAATTCAAAACACAAATCACAATTTCTAGTTTAACGACACTATAATTTTGGAATAAGAAAAAAATTAAAATCTCAGCTGTTTTTAGAAATTTTAGATATAAAAAGACAAAATTTATGTGAATTATACAGGGTGGTCCAGTTTATATCATCAGAATTTCACCAGCCGAAAGTTTATCAAAAAATAAAGGTAGTTTGTCTAATAAAACATAGTTGAATTTTACTTACTTTTTGATGTACAGGGCGTTAAAGAAAATAAATTATTTGGTAATAATTTGCTATAAATCAATAATAAAAAAGGCAGCCTCCTGAAATTTTGCATAGATCATTTCTTTTGTATTCTCTATTAAATAGTGGTTGTAATTATTTTACTTAGAACACAGAGGCGTGCGTACGGGTTTCCCCAAAAATACTTTATTTAATAAATCGTACGCCACTGTTTTTTCAGAACACCAAATACAGAGACGATTTCTCATTCAATTTAGAAACCCTTTTGTAATTTACAATTTTTTGATAACTCAACTTAAAACAAAAAAAAACATTAAAAAGCATTCTGAATTCTAAGTAGTTCCTTCCACGTAGGCACTGGAGTCGCATAGACGGTGTTTTTAAGATAACCCCACAGATAAAAATCTAAAGGCTACCCTTTTTCTATTATTGATTTGTAGCAAATTATATAAAACAATGGATTTTCTTTAACACCCTGTACATCAAAAAGGAAGCAAAATTAGACCACATCTTATTAGACAAACTACCTTTATTTTTTGATAAACTTTCGGCTGGTAAAATCCTGATGATATAAACTGGACCACCCTGTACATAGAACAGATATTCAAAAAAATTAATATACAAATGTACATTTTTTCCTATTTCATAGCTTTATCAAAAGCAAATTTGCTAATTTATTATAATTTATATTTTTAATTATATACCGTGTGACAAACTTCCATGTGTACATGGTGCTGAAATAACATGGGCAATTACATTTTTGGGGATTCCTGCTCCCCATGTGTAGTTACAGTAATGGTAAAGGTAGCAATCGAAAGATTCTTTTTTTCTGCGTATTTATCAGATTATCCATGACAACTTAATTTATTCTAATCACGGACGTCTTTGATTTTTATGGATTTTCTGAACTGTCAACATTTAAAAATGAACAAAAATGTTTATTCAGTTCAAGAAAAGGTTTTCATTGTGAGAATATTTTACGGCGGCAATAGTTTGCGCGTAGTCCGTGCCTTATTTTCTGTAAAATTCAATAACGGTCGTATTCCTTCGGTATAACAACAAATAATTTAGTAAGAAATTTGAAGGCTGGGAATCCTTCATAGAAAGAAGTTAATTTTTACTAATACATAAACTTGTTTTTTTATTTAGATAATTCTCATTCACATTATTATTGTCATTACCTATAGTTGACAATTAATTGATTACTGGTGTGGATGTTTCGTTGGTGAATGCTGGTCCATAGTTTAGGGTAAATTGTAGGTGTCGTCTAACCTATTAAAAAGTTTTTGGGAAAATGTTAAAGCAGTAAAATGAAATAATAAAAATTAAATTACCTTAATTTTACTGCAATTACGAAAAATTTAACAAGCGGCAACATTTGTTTATTTTGCTCTAATGAATTTTGTAATCTGGCAATTTAATACTTATTTATTTCATATCTAGGTAAGGACAAAAACTTATTAATATACAATGAAATTAAAGTAACATAAGAAAAGAAAAATAACTATAACAAATATTTAAATAAACCCCCATTTTGCATCAGACAGTATCTCAGCCTATTATAGAAAAAATTTTTCACATTCGCAAGTTGCCGATCGTTTATTAAGTTGCATTCCGCAAAAATAGCATTCCTTAAAGAATCAATATTTGGGTGACGAGTTTTATAAATCTTATTTTTTAAATGACCCCACAAGAAAAAGTCACACGGTGCCAAATCGGGAGATCTAGCTGGCCAGTTTATAGCACCACGTCGACCAATCCAGCTCTCTGGAAATATTTCATTTAATAATTCCGTCACTTGTGCTCCAAAAGGTGCTGGGCATCCGTCATGTTGAAACCAGACCTCCCGATTCGCATGTGCAACTTCTTCTAATGCAGGGCCAATATGGTTAATTAAAAGATCTAAATAAGCTTCTGAATTTAAATTTCCCTGTATTTCAAATGGTCCTATAATGCGATTATTAAAAATGCCTGCCCAAATATTGATTTTTTGAGGGTATTGCGTTGTAGTGGCTAGATTTATTCTGGGATTTTCCTGGGCCCAATGCCTAACGTTTTGTGAATTTGGCTCTTGATTTAAAGTGAAGGTACACTCATCGGTAAAACAAATTGATGAGAGGAAGCTGCGATCCGATTAGCCCGTTCTTGCATTTCATCACAGAAACTTTGCCTTAATTCTTCGTCAAAAGGAAGTAACTCTTGGTGACATTGGAATTGAAAGGGATGATATTTGTTTTTTTAATAGGTTACGGACAGTTTCTCTTGAAACATTACATTCTAGGGCAATAGATCTTAAACTAGATGTTGGACTAGTAGTTATCAGACCTATTACCATTTCCTCTACCTCAAAATTTAGATTTCTTGGAACGACTAAAAAAATAAAATATAAGACTAATTTTAGTTTTGTTTACTCCACGGTATCACTTGTTAAATTTCTCATAATCCCAGTAAAATTCAAGTTAGCGAACAATAAGGAATTAGCAACTAGGTAATAATAATAAGCGAATCAGAATTATCTAAATAAAAACCAAGTAAATTTATTAGTAAAAATTACCTTCTTTCAATGAAAGATTCCCAGTATCTTAAAATTTCTTAACTAAATTTTTTATTGTTGTTACCGAAGGAATAGGACTGTTATTGAATTTTACAGAAAATAAGTCACGGACTACCCGCAGACTATTGCCGCCGTAAAATGTTTTCACAATGAAAACCTTTTCTTCAACTGAATAAATATTTTTGTTCATTTTGAAACTCAAATTTTAAATTGTCGATAAATAATGTTGACAGTTCAGACGAATTAGAAATTAGAATCAAGGGAGTCTTTGATTAGAATAAATTAAATTGTCATAGGTAATCTGATGAATATCCGTGTTTTAATTTGAAAATTATTAGTGTAATTTTTGCTTTTAATGCTCTAATAAATTGGAAAATTGCAGAGTTTTTGATATCCTCATACGCAGAAAAAAATAGTCTTTCGATTGCTACCTTTACCACCACTATAACTACACATGGGGAGCAGGAATCCCCAAAAATGTAATTGCCCATGTTATTTCCCCATGTACACATGGAAGTTTGTCACACGGTGTACATAGGTAGGTCATTGTTTACAAATTTTATTAGAAAAATAATTGTCATTTTTATACTTTTCATTTTTAATAAATCTTCATAAAAGCCCCAAACGGAGTCGATGCGTCGATTAACACAGTGTTTATTATACTGCCAGAATTTCACTAAATTGAAATACGTAATGTAGAAATAAAATAGAAATAAAATTTAGTCCAGTTCTTGGACGTAGGATATCCATCTTATCTTCCACTTCTACATACTAAAATCGAAATATTTTCATATACAGCAATATTAATTTTAGGGTTCTTACATTTTAAATGTAGTCAGTCTGTGACGTGTTAAGGTTATAATTTGGGATTTTGGCGTTTTTATTTGTTTATTTGGCTGTTAAAAGTAGATGAGATTCCATAAATTATTTTCTGAATAATGTATAACTTGAAAGGTATAACACCATTCTAGGTTTTAAAACACAAACAACACGCAACTAATAAATGAAACGAGAATCTTATTTTTGAGCTCATATGTAGGTTTATTGTAATCGTGCATCTTAATAATAATAATAATAATAATAATAATATTTGAAGTATACTTACCTTAATATTAGTCACTATAAAATCAAATTGACATAAAATAAAATTATAATAAGACTCTGTAGTTGTCTGTGAATATTTAATGTGAAATTAATATAAAAATACATTGACTTAAAGCTAATAAGATAAAAATTAATGGTACCTACACATACAAAATGACATTACTTGATAATGATGTACACTACCGGACAAAAGTAAAGCAACACATATAAAGATATTCAAATAAACAACTAGTATGTTGGGACTGAAGTTGAGAGACAGTGAAGTATTACGAGATGGTTCGAATCTGGCGCCTACACTTATAACTGTTGTTAAAAAGAAGCCATATTATATTTAAATCGTGCCTAAAACTAAGCAACGAGATAGATAGGTGGTTACACTATTTGACTTCATTTGTGCCCAAGTGTTGCTCACTCTTGTCGGATAGCGTGTTTCTGTTTCGGTTAAAATATTTCAGCGCTCTATGAAATAGTAAAAAAGACATTTTTTTATAAAATTTTGTTAAAGCATACAGAACGTCTAACTTCAAGTTTATGTGAGCTACTTCTCAGGTGCCAAGGAGCATATTATTTTGAAAATTTAGTTGTTTTCATTTAGGTCAGGTCAGGTGAAATTTTCGAAACAATTAGCTAACAGATGCCTGAGATATGCCCAACGAAACTTTAGCTAAAACACCCTGTATTGGTATCACAAACAATTAGTACTAAAGGTTTGGCCAGAAAAAACTTTTCCAATGAACCAAAGCGTCTAGAATAGTATTCAGACGCGTCTTCCAAGCTTGCAATTGTTTATAAGTAGTGAACTTCAAATTATATTGGGTCACTTTAACGCGGCCCTGAAGAGGCTGACGCGTCTCAATAATCAAAGCCTTACCACTTCGTTGAACCCCACCCGCAAAGCATTTTCTTAAGTCAACATTGTAAAATAGCGTATAACAATCGCCTTCTGACTGGTAGTTATACACGTTCAAATAATAACCATCCAGTACGCAATGTCTACTACAGGAACCCTCGTCATCATATAACATTTGAGTATAAAACACAGGAATCTGAACGTCTAATAAATAGAAGTTGCAAGAAACCAAATTTTTAAAAAATTCCGAATTGCAATCGACACAAAAGTGTCTCTCTCCGTAAGTGTTTAGATCGTTAATCGTGAATTCGCAACTTGCTTGGTATGTAAAAGCACTTCGAAGATATGATATTTCATATTCTTCACCTGTATCTTCCCTCCTGAACTTGACTTTCTTCTCACTCGGTGGTGCACTTATTGGGAAACTCTATGGAAATAAAATGAACCGGTTAAAACAAAGGCATTTAGCTATTCACATTTTCTGGTTCTCGCGTTATCAGAAACATTTTCCCAAACCCAGAGGATGATAAATCCATAATGACTAAGAATATCTATAAAATTAAAAGAATTGGTCGAGAATGACGTGGAAAAATGGATCTTAACAAGGATCTCCAAGAATAGAATGAGGTGAAGTATAAAAACCCAAACCCCCCATCAGTAATGGAGAGAAAGAGAGATACACATACATTTACAGAGGCAGATGGAGATGGAGATGGAGATGGAGATGGAGATGGAGATGGAGATGGAGATGGAGATGGAGATGGAGATGGAGATGGAGATGGAGATGGAGATGGAGATGGAGATGGAGATGGAGATGGAGATGGAGATGGAGATGGAGATGGAGATGGAGATGGAGATGGAGATGGAGAAATATGTATTGAGAAATAAATCAATGAAAAATACTTACCCTTCCACGTGAACGGCATAGGGTCTGGTTGAACAAGCGACAGTTCATGGAATAAATTTCCACTTCCAGTTTAAAATCTTCGGGAAGATTTTTGAGACGAAATTGTTCGTCAAATTTGATGTGCCCATTACTTGGTCTAACAATATTCGAGTACAAAACTTTAGTGCCGGTGTGTAAAACACAAACGAAGTAATGATTTGCAAAGCGGTTCTCTTCGCCGGAAGAAAAATTGAGCCAAAATTTCAGGCCAGAAATAATGGCAGTCCCTGTGCTTTTACGAGGACGTGGTCCTATCGGCGAATGGATAAGTTTGTACAATTGCCAGTTAAGGCTTTGGCGTAGTCTCTCTAAAAACGACATTGGATGAATTCATTTGAACAAAAAATTGTCAGCGACTAGGTGCACTGCAAACTGGGGCTGAGAAAAAAATCGTACCGATATCGAATAACGATATCAATTTCAGAAATTATCGATGCAGTCGCAGAAAGAGACTGCTGAAATCGCCACATGTCTCAGAATATTTTCATTCCTCATGAAATTTTAATGTTAATCACTGGACCATCAGGAATGACTGACCCAATGTCTTGTGCGAATTACTGTTTTTTATAAGATTACCCCGCACGCCAAAACAGTGACATAATGAAAACTTTTTCGAAAAAAAGTATTTATTCTTAATATCTCCGAATAAGTACTGAAAGCTATTGAATTAAAATTTTGGTGGTGATTGCCCTTTGTAGACCTTCGTTGCTCTAGTAATTGTGAGGATCCCCTACTTTTGTTTAAAAGCTGCTACGCCACTGAGATTCAAATTTTTGGATTCGACGTTCAGTTTGGAAGCAAAGATGTATGAGTGAATTACGTAAAAATTACATTATCTGGTGATATAAAACTAGCTTGAGACCTACATTGATATCGGTTGTGAAAATAATGATGATGAGAAAAAAATAATGTTTATATATGGAATATTCGCAAATTTAAAAGAGCAAAATCGTAGCAGCGGGTGACGTAATATTGCAGTAAAGACGGTCGCCTTGATTGTCTTTTTTTATTTGTAAATGGAACTTAATCCACATATACAGGGTGGCCCGAAATTAGCGTGCAATATTTTATCACCTATTAGCTTTCTAAAAGAGAAAACCTGAGGACGTTTTCTCATCATGAAATTTAATGGAATGTGTAAGTACCAAATGCTGAACCTTTTGCTGTATACATACTTTTTAAAATTTAACAGGGGCGTCTCAAAGCTGGGGGTGGCGGAGGTAAGATTTACCCCAACTTTTTTAGAGCGTATCGTTTTCAATTTTTCCGTAAAAATTTGCAATTTCCGGGTTTTTTTGCAAAAAATATGCTCCTGTCTCGTTTAAGTATACAAACTAATTTCTCCACTTCTTGCAGGAATTTTTTGGGTATGCAGCGAAATTTTTAAATCGAATGTGCTCCATAACGGTGCCTCCTATCAAAAGAAAACAGGAGCACATTTTTTTGCAAAAAACTCTGAAGTTGCAAATTTTTATGGTAAAAGTGAAATGACATGCTCTGAAAAGAGTTGGGGTAAATCTTACCTCCGCCACCCCCAGCTTTGAGACGCCCCTGTTAAATTTCATAATTTTAATTGGGCTTGTTTCGAAGATACTTAGAAGAAAACATCTTCAGGCCTTCTCTTTTAGAAAACTATAGCTCTATTGGGAAGCATATTTCGGTATACCCTTATAGGAATTTCTTGCCTTAATTTTGACCACAGAATACGCTGGTAAAATCTTGCACGCTGATTTCGGGCCACCCTGTATTTCCTCTCCGAAAATCTGTTAAATATAATGCAATCGTATTTGAAACGCAAAAATAATATGTCTTACCAGTACGACGTAAATTCTGGCGTGCCTCAGGGTTCTAACCTAAGTCCTCTTTTGTTCCTGCTGTTTATTAATGACTTACCATACTGCCTGGCCGAATATTGAAAAATAAACAAAATATTCAAATTAACTCATTTAATATATAGAAAAAGAAAATCGCCCATATCTCGAAAACGGTTGGTCTGCGGATCCATATTTATTTAGACTTTTTGACTTGCTTTTTATCGTATTACATGCTCTCTAAATATTGAAACCTTTTTTCAACACCCTGTATAGATACGTACTTTCAAAGTTACTGTTAATACAAATTTCAAAATTCTTGTTTAATCTTAATATTTTAAATTTTGTGAAATTCTGGCATACTCTGAATACAGGGTGATTCAGAACGGGCGTGCCAAATTAAAATGGGTGCTAGAGGAACTCCAAATAAGACGAAAAGTTTATATGAGCATATGTTCTAAAGTGACTACTAACAAAGATACCTACAGGGTGTAAAAGTTTTCATATTTTTTAAATATTTTTTTATTATCTTAGTAACTAGGAAAGTTATTGAGTTGAAATTTAAGGTGTCGTTTTCATTTGCCAAGTTCTAATTTTCCAAAAAAATTTGCTCTGCTAGCCCCATCAGTAGCGTTGATACGGGGTAGGCCGTTTATTTATTTCCCCAATTCAATGTTACGCCACTGGCGAATGCAGGTGATATTAGGGTATTTGAAATCTACATTCAATTTGGGAAGAAATTGTTATCTTCAAAATTTTTCGTAAAATGCTTAGTTTTTGAATTAAATAGCTTTTTGTGAAATCGTGCGCATGCACTGAAATTTTCCATAATGCAATAATGGCTTCACCGATATGCAAGGGAAATGAAAATTGAAAAAAAATAGTTTATTAATTGTTAATAACACTAACAAAACTAACAAGAAGAACGAGAAAACACATCAATTATTACATTACGATATTAAAGAAAATATTAAAACTTTTACACCCTGTATCTTTGTTAGTAGTAGTAGTTCATATAAACATTTCGTCTTATTTGGAGTTCCCCTAGCACCCAGTTGAATTTGGCACGCCCGTTCTGTATCACCCTGTATATTGCCTCTCCGAAAATCTGTTAAATTTAATGCAATCGTACCAGTATGGCGTAAATTCTGGCGTGCCTCAGGGCTGTAACCTAAGTCCTCTTTTGTTCCTGCTGTTTATTAATGGCTATTATTTAAAGGGGCGGTACTATATTACAGTGTTGGTCAGTGTGAAAATACAAATTGTATGTTCAATAACAGATTGAGTGGTAAAATATGAGCAGTAAAAAAAGTGGAAACGAGGAGTAACATATCTTCAAATGAGTAGCTCAATAAATATTTGAATGCGTGAAAATTAAATTGGGCAGTAAAATGAATAAAGGGGCAGTAACGCGTGTGTAGTCATGAAATCAGAATGGGTCTGTTAGAAATTGTGGGACAAGTAGTTCTATAAATACTTACGCAGAACAAAATATGATCGGCCTGTTAAATGATACATACATATAATGTTTATTTAAGTTAAGCAGCGAAATAAGAAACAACAATTAACAATTAACAATAATGTAGATATTAAGAAAAAAATTAAATTTATTGCACCATTAAAATTATTCAATGCAAACGACTGAGACTTACAACGCTCCGCTCGCTTCGCTTCGCTTCGTTTCGCTCCGCTTGACCTTAACCTGACAGATTTTTGGACAAAAAGTGTCAGTTGTAAGCGTTTATAATGATATTCTCTTCAAAGGTGCGCATTTTCATGTGAATAATATTTGAAAAGAATAATATAAACACTAACGACTGACCCTTTTTAATATAAAAGTCTGTCAGGTTAAGGTCAAGCGGAGCGAAGCGAGCGGAGCGTTGTAAGTCTCAGTCGTTAGCATCCAAATGATGCATTATTCCAAGCAGCATTACAAAATGCTTTGTGGTGCAATGCGGTGCAATAGAAGACGCAAAGGGAAGAAGCAAAATTAATATTTTTTTACCTGTGAGGGGAGTTCAGTATTTTAAACATTTCGATGAGAAAACGGGGAGGAGTGCGTTGAATAAATTGAATGGTGCAATGCTAGTGTAATAGATCCAAGCGTTCGCAACTCAGTGATAAGGTATGAGCGAACCTACCTAATATTTATAGGCAAATCTCTTCCAATTGGCCGCCCACGGTGCAATGTCGCGTAAGCTGCGCCCCTTTTAACGGAAGTGTGCCACTCTTTTCAAGGAAAATGACGTCCGATTTTGCTAAACGTAGAGAACTGGCGAACTATTTATCTAACTGCCCATTAATACATTATACTGCCCATTCAATCATTTTACAGCTCAAATAATAATTGCACTGGACATTTATTTAATCTGCCGCTCGAGTAAGTTTTGAACTGCCGTTGTAGGATTAAATAACCGACCAAATTCTTTTATATTGCTGGCCACGTTCTACTGCCACATTAAGTTAATTACTGCCAAAAAAGTTTAATACGGCCCGTGTATATTTCTAACTGCCCGATTAAACTGCCTGGATGTTAAAACAACCGCCCAAATAATTACTTCCCTTTATTAATGACTTACCATGCTGTTTGACCGAATATTAAAAAATAAACAAAATAGTCAAATTAACTCGATTAGGCTATCGAAAAAGAAAATCGCTCATATCTCGAAAACGGTTAGTCTGCGGACCTATATTTATTTGGACTTTTTGACTTGCTTTTGGTCGTATTACATGCTCTCTAAATATTGAAACCTTTTTTCAACACCCTGTATAGATACGTACTTTCAAAATTCTTGTTTAATTTGTGCCAGTACAAATCTTAATATTTAAAATTTTGTGAACTTCTGGCATACTCTGTATATACAGTTATTTATCTACGAGTATGCCAAAAGTTCACAAAATTTGAAATAGAAATTTCAAAGCCACTCGTGTTTTTCTTTGTTACAGTTTATTTGTAATCCAAAGAGTACAAGCATGTGTTGAGTATTTTCTATTTACTTGGATCGCCAATTTATGATTTTCAAAATTTTCAATTCGATATTGTTCTTTTAAAGATGAAAAGGGATTTTCAAAAACTACATTAAAGGAAGATTTAATACACAGATCACACAAAAAGAGGAGTCTCTCCCGTAACATTTTTCTCCAAAACACTTCGCTGTCGTGATACAGGGTGTTAAACTTTTAAGAAATTACTTTACTTTATTTGTGAAAAGCAGTGACGTAGTTATGGGGTTTTATTTGCTTTTATTGCTTTCGCTTTTATGATCAACATTGCCACGTGGTTCTTTCGTCAATTTATACACACCCTGTATAATAAGTAACCCGTCTGCAAGTACATAATATTAGAACCAACCTGTTCGTCGTTTGCAGTGCACCTATGAACTATGCACCTTAAACATTGTATAAAAAGACCAGTAAAACATACCTGCAATAAGAAGATCTCGTTCTAGTAAGATTCCAGCGACTGCAACAACGTATGAACTTAACCTGCTTTTAGCCACGTACTCTGAGAAGGTCTTCAAGAAGCACACTTGCATTATCAATTCTAATTCTAAACGAAAGCGCTCGTTGTTTCTTTCTATCTCTTCTAACCCTTGGATGATGAAGTACCTATGTTCTTCATTGGCTCTCTCGCGTACCTCATTATATGCTGGGGGAGCTCCGTCTGCTACTGCGTTCGGCGGAGAATCGCCCAAGGTTCCATTTCCGTCCGAAATTTCGTTCTCCTCGTTCGGTGTTCCAGTATTCTTCTGTTTGGAATCCTCGCGTTTATCGTAAGAAACATGAGCACATTCAGCAGGTGAGTCATCAATGATGAACTCATCATCGCATCGAGATGATGGTCCTGGTACTGCTTCATGATAAACCATCTTGTTTTTTACGCAACTGGCTGATGAGCCATTCGTTGTAACCGTGCTGCAGCTTTCTAATTTAGCTTCGTTGTAAATATCTTCCTTTTCGTCTTCACTTCGCATTGCGAAATCCTTGATATTCTGCAAGATATAATTCGATGTTCCAGTATTTTTCTGTTTGGAATCCTCGGAAGAAACATGAGCACATTCAGCAGGTGACTCAACAATGATGAACTCATCATCGCATCGAGATGATGGTCCTGGTACTGCTTCAAAGTAAGCAATTTTGTTTTTTAAGCAACTGCTCTTGGCCGGTAAGCCATTCGTTGCAGCCGCACTACAAGTTTCTAATTTCGCTTTCTTGGCTTCGTTATGAATATCTTCCTCGTCGTCTTCTCTTCGCATTATGAAATCCTTGATATTCTGCAAGATGTAATTCGATGTTCCAGTATTCTTCTGTTTGGAATCCTCGCGTTTATCGGAAGAAACATGAGCACATTCAGCAGGTGACCCAACAATGATGAACTCATCATCGCATCGAGATGATGGTCCTGGTACTGCGTCAAGGTAAGCAAATTTGTTTTTTAAGCAACTGCTCTTGGCCTGTGAGCCATTCGTTGCAGCCGTACTACAAGTTTCTAATTTCGCTTTCTTGGCTTCGTTATGAATATCTTCCTCGTCGTCTTCTCTTCGCATTATGAAATCCTTGATATTCTGCAAGATATAATTCGATGTTCCAGTATTCCTCTGTTTGGAATCCTCGCGTTTATCGGAAGAAACATGAGCACATTCAGCAGGTGACCCAACAATGATGAACTCATCATCGCATCGAGATGATGGTCCTGGTACTGCGTCAAGGTAAGCAAATTTGTTTTTTAAGCAACAGCTCTTGGCCTGTGGGCCATTCGTTGCAGCCGTACTACAAGTTTCTAATTTCGCTTTCTTGGCTTCGTTATGAATATCTTCCTTGTCGTCTTCTCCTCGCATTGTGAAATCCTTGATATTCTGCAAGATATAATATTTTAACATCCTATCGTGTCCCCAAACGGTGCACTTAAAATCAGACGTCATTGCATGACGTTACTGAGAGGTAGGCAGTGCAGATATGGTACTTGCCGAAATCTATTAATAATTTTATACGTTCAAAAGTTACAGTAAGCAGTTCACGCAAATCTATTCATTCCATATCGATATCGGAAGCACTGATGAAGAAGTGAATGTGGTACATGTGATGTTCGCACTTTTGCCTAATAAAAAGCAAGAAACATACGATCGTATGTTTGAACTGATAAAGATAGAAATTCCTGGATGGCGCTCGCAAACTGAGAAAATTGATTTTGAAAAAGCGGCAATCGGTTCCTTAAAAAATATGTTTCCATCTACGCAAATAAGTGGCTGCAACTACCATTTTAACCAGTGTTTATGGAGGAAAGTGCAAAATCTTGGTTTAACAGAAGATGGGTGGCTAACCATTATGGAAACTGCTCCCCAATACGAAAAACTGCAAATGTTTTTGATTACTTCGTGAATGGATGGAAAATTCTATAATTAAGCGTTCTATGTGGAACAATTTTGGACAACGACATCGCACTAATAACGCTGTGGAAGGATTAAACCATCCATTTTACAGACACATCATCCGAATGTTTCCGAGTTAATCAAAAGTTTGAAAGAGGAAGCGGTATACAGCGATTTTGTTTATTGTAGACGGTTTTTAAATTTGGAAGGCAAGAGGCGGAAAATAGTGTACGTAAAATTAGATAGGTGATATAGAAAAATGTTTAAAAACGTTGGCATATGTGCAAAAATTGGAATAAGCAGGAAAACAGATATAAGTAAATATTTTATACTTGGACGTGCCTAAATTAATATTGTAATAATTTCTTGCAGTTTTTTTATTTTATTTTTATTAAATTAAATGACTTAAATTATGATTTTGCATTTTTCTTACATGAAATCCTTACATTACAAAGGTTAAAGAAGTCCTTATTGTATTTATGTATGTCTTATGAAAGATACAAACAGCTGAAGCAAATCCAAAAGAAAATTTATATATACAGGGTGAGTCATTAAGGCGAAATCGGCCGATAACAAGAGTACAGTTCAAAATGGAAGAAACTTTTTCAAATAAAAGTTTTTCAAAAATAAGTGCTTAATGAGATAAAAATATTTTCAAATATGGCGGACTTCCGGTTATACCGGAAATGGACACTAACTATGTTATTTTAAATGGAACACCCTGTATTCGTTTGCATTTTTGGATTTCGCATGAAAAATAAATGTCAGTTTGTTAATCAAACATTGGGTCTAAGTCTAACCGCTATGGAGTTTTTTAATTTTTTTTGAAAATTTTGACGTTTGCAGTAGTTGGCGCCATTTTGAATATCTTCGAAACGAAAGCACTTAGAGGAATGCGGTTTCGACAGTTCGTCTCTGGAAGTAACAGCCTATTAGACACAAGCATAACATGGAATCATAACTTTTTAATTAAATGAAATTTATCCATGCCAATATTTATTAATTCAAACGGGAATAACTCTTTTTTTTAAATGGAATGCTACATTGGTTCTCACCTCATAAGGCGCAACATTAAATTTCCTTTCTGACGATGTATGGTTGTTGGCATCTGTCACCAGCAGTTTTTAAGAAATTTGCGTTTTTCTGGAAATTTTAAATAATATCGTGTTATTGCGTTAACAATAGTTGGCGTTCAGCGATTTTGTTTTGTTTTGCCAACGAAATGTCATTTCTATTAAATTATTGTTAAGTAAGAGTGCAATTTGAGTTCAATTAGTGAGTGTATTGATTTCAATTTTAATAAATATCACAATTAAGAAAACTGAAAATGTACACTCAAGAAGAATTAATTGCTATGGTGTATTCCTTGGGTGAAGCAGAAGGAAATTCGTTACTTGCCTCAAGAATGTATGCGCAACGTTTTTCCGAGCATAGACATCCAAATGTAACGGCATTCGCAAAATTAAAAGAGAGGTTTGAACGAACTGGTTGTGTGGGATACGAGAAGAAAGAACGTGTAAAATCAGTGACACATGAGGAAAATCAAGTTTTAGTAGCTGCTACTGTTGTCCGAGATCCTCATTTAAGTACCAGAGAAATTAGTCGCGAGTTAGAAATAAGCCAAACTTCTGTATCTCGAATACTGCGCAAAAATAAATTTCACCCGTACCACGTTCAGTTGGTTCAGGAACTAGATCAAAATGACTTCAACAATCGGTTGCAATTTTGTGAGTGGGCTTTACGTAAACTTCAGGAGCAAAATGACTTTTTCGATCTTGTGCTCTTTACGGACGAAGCTTCGTTTCATAAGAACGGTTTTGTTTCAAGATACAACTGCCATTATTACAGTACTGACAATCCCCACTGGATAAGTCCATTGGATCATCAACATAAGTGGTCTTTGAATGTATGGGGTGGCATAATTGGACGACACGTAATTGGACCACATTTTTTCGATGGAAATTTGAACGGTAATAGCTACCTACAATTTTTACAAAACGATTTGCCAGAAATGTTAGACAATTTACCACTTGCTGCAATACAACAGATGTGGTATCAACAAGATGGAGCGCCTGCACATTACGGGAGGGATGTAAGGGAGCACTTGACTGCAGCATTTCCAAACACGTGGATAGGAAGAGGAGGTCCGTCACCTTGGCCAGCGCGATCTCCAGACCTAACAAAACTTGACTTTTTCTTGTGGGGGTACGTAAAGCAGTTAGTTTACAGGGAACCTCCAACTACTCGAGAAAATATGATGGAACGAGTTCGCGATGCATTTCAAAGTATCAATGAAGATATGTTGATAAATGTGAACAATTCTTTGTTCAAACGATTGCGTGTTTGTTATCGTGAGGATGGCGGTTATGTCGAACATTTAATCTAATTACATTAATTTATTTTTGTTGCTGTTATTATCTAATGATCTTTGAAGTTTTGGAAATAGTATAGAAGATTTGGAACGAACATTTTGTAAGACAAAACAAAACAATATCGCCAAACGTCAACCATTGTTAATGCATAAACATGATATTATTCAAAATTTCCAGAAAAACGCAAATTTCTTAAAAACTGCTGGTGACAGATGCCAACAACCATACATCATCAGAAAGGAAATTTAATTTTGCGTCTTATGAGGTGAGAATCAATGTAGCATTCCATTTAAAAAAAGAGTTATTCCTGTTTGAATTAGTAAATATTGGCATGGATAAATTTCATTTAATTAAAAAGTTATGATTCCATGTTATACTTGTGTGTGATAGGCCGTTACTTCCAGAGACGAACTGTCGAAACCGCATTCCTCTAAGTGCTTTCGTTTCGAAGATATTCAAAATGGCGCCAACTACTGCAAACGTCAAAATTTAAAAAAAAATTAAAAAACTCCATAGCGGTTCGACTGAGACCCAATGTTTGATTAACAAACTGACATTTATTTTTCATGAGAAATCCAAAAATGCAAACGAATATAGGGTGTTCCATTTAAAATAACACAGTTAGTGTCCATTTCCGGTATAACCAGAAGTCCGCCATATTTGAAAATATTTTTATCTCATTAAGCACTTATTTTTCAAAAACTTTTATTTGAAAAAGTTTCTCCCATTTTGAACTGTACTCTTGTTATAGGCCGATTTCGCCTTAGTGACTCACCCTGTATATATGTATAATATCTTTCGCACGCTTTCCTTGATGTTTCTAAAAAAACAGCTGAATGCCGCAGAAAAAAATATGAAGTACCTACTTAAAGTTAGATTTTTTAATGAAATGCCTTGTTAATTGTTGCACTTTTGGGTAGATCTTTATTTCTGATTTCAAAAATATAGTTTGCATTTTATGTTTAAAATATGTTTTTTAAATATTATCGCTCCCTAGTGCTTGAATAATTTCCAAAAAAACTTTGGGCTAACGAACTTCTTGGACTCGGGGTATTTTCCAACAACGCAATAAAAGCATGAGTGAGTAGGTACGAGAAAAAATTTATTGATAATAGTCAAGCACGCAGTGAATTCGGTAAGTAAATTTTATTGCTTTGGGAGCCAGTGTTGCTTTTGCAACCACTGAGAATGTCTCATTCCGAATATCTTTCTTGTTTTTATGACTGTGTCGCATACGCTACTACTAGTGCTAGTGTCGCTTTTGCTCTGTGTCGCTTCTGCCCCATATTCGTTGCGCTCACCGCTATATCTTTAATCCTCTCATTAAGTAATCCGTAAAAGGGTCGGGGCATCGTTCCCCTCGCGGTCAATTTTTACCTGAAACGGTCACATCTCGTGCCGGGCAGACACGACTGAGACTTACAACGCTCCGATCGCTCCGCTTGACCTTAACCTGACAGATTTTTATGTAAAAAATGTAAATCGGGATCACGCCACTTTGAATCCACCTCCTATTAGATACTTTTTTATTAATTTTGGAAAGAAAACTTTTAAATTATTGTAAAATCCTATTATTTTGATTATTTTGTTGCTACTATGTTGGCGACAATAACAGAATAAAACATATATGTATCGTAATAAGGTTCTAATACAATTTATTTAGCCACATCTACTATTTTGAGACAAAAATGAATTTATGGGATTGAATTTGAATACGATGATTTAACCAAATTTTCCTCTATCGGAAAGTGGTTAAGGCACTATCGATCTTCAAACAATTTTTTATTTTTTTATTTAACAAAATATTATTTTTACTGATGGTGATAAAATTCGGAGTGTGAATCTGTTCTAGAAAATGGGTTTCTTTTTAATCATTCTTTGCAGAGAGTTACGATAGTGGTCAAAAGATTATCATCCACATGCACTTTTAACGGTTTGGTCAATACCTTTAAAATTTTTTCTACTGGCAGACATTCTTATTTCAAATTTTTTGGTCTCTTGCAAGAAAGTTGCTTCCAAATAACCCTTCTTGCAATACAGATTCGCGTCTTAAAAAATTTAATGTTTTCAAAAATGCTTTTTGCGTTCGATAGCGCCTTATATCATTATTAGAAATTACCATGCCTTGAAATTGTATTAATAATATATGAATCCCACCTGGTACGTGTGAAAATGACGAAGTGAAACATAACGAATTTCAGTAAAGCCAAATTCTTTCATCATTTTCAGTTTAATGAATACAATTACACATACGAATAATTTACAAAATAGTCCAGAAAGGCATTTAGACTTACCCTTCAAAAAATACGGGAAAACTCTCGGGAAAACTATGGATGAACTTCACCAAAGTCCGTTATTGTCACCAACAACTTAAAACTGATTTGCAAATTGAAAACGAACCCCCTTTTATGCTTTACCTCCTCCCCAAAACTACCCCCTTACCAAACCAAAATTAACAATTTCCAGAAATTCTTATCAGCAGAAAATGGGTCCTGCATCCACTTTTGTAACCCTATTCTTTTATGTGTATTTAAGAACCGATATATTTTAATATTTACCCTTAAGTAAACAGGAGTTTACATACCTACAATAGCAGGTACATTATACTAGTATGAAAAGGTCCAAAGAATACAGTTTATGAAACACAGCTCAGTAACAGTGATCAATAACCTATGGTAAAGTAACTATAAGAAAAAAAATGAAGCAAAAACTTTTTAAACAATGAAGTAGCATTTCGCTATTAATTTTCCTGTAGGCAACCGTAATATTCCACCGACTCTGTATCTATACTCATTTTTAAGATCCCAACAGAAGCATTGAAAGTTTAAATGAAAGTAGCAATACCACTAATTAAAGAGTTAAAAAAACAAAAATAGTTTAAAAAAATATGTACTTACGAAAACGATTTTCTCCAAGTAAAGTATTTTACCGTTAAAACACGTGACGTCATTGCTAAAATCCTCCATGGTGAAAAATGGATGTGTTTCTTTAGTTACACGGAGAACAGATGGTCTACTGAATCGTTCTTGAATGTTTTAGTAAATCTTCGGTTTTCCGAGTAAATTTTTTTTGAGTCAGGTGCTTTTTGTACACCAACAAAAATGTTCGAAATGATAGGCATTCAAAGGCATCGTTTATTTGATTTGATTTTATTAATTCAAACAGACGAATTAATATACAGAGACAAACGATTAATATACCCATATGATGCAGAGGTATTAGCATCCAACAAAAAAGAATTAGATGTACCTTTGAATGGAATGAAAACAGTTTTGACAGTATGAAAATTAATTAGGTTAGCATAAGATAGAAAACGATGGAGATGTGCGTCCAGCCAGTCTTCGAACCGAAAACCTTATATAATGGTGATGGTAATGATGAAATTAATAAAACACTCTCAAGAAGTCAAAGTTTTCGTTTTATTTTCAGAAAGTTAACAACAAATTTACAAATCTTTTTGATGTACAAGATGTTATAGTTTAATGGTTTAATTTGTTTTTTTTTCAATTAATTTTCGCTTGCAAACAAGTAAAAAACATTATAGGAACAATATAACACATGGGTATAAAAGTTTTGAAATTTTCGCCTATCTAGGACCAGTTGACAACATTACGGATGATAGAAGGTATAAGTAAATGCGGTCAACCATACAGCATCTAATACTTGTTGCCTTTCTCATTGGTATTTGCAAATGTTAGTTATGCTTATCTATTTAGTAACAATGCAGAGGTAGAAATATACCTACCTAAGCAGCAGTTTCTAAGAATTATTTAAATCATGCTTCTTTTACTTTCTTCTTCTTCCCTAAATGAATGTTTGTTTGGGCAGCCAGAAAGAATGTTAGATGTAAGAAATTGTTGTAGAATATTATACTTCTTATACAAAGAAGTGGAAAATAAGTTCGAAGTAGGAAAGACTGATGAAGCATATAAAATAATTAGGAGAAATTTTAGAGAAATTGAATCTAGTACCAAAAGCATTAGGAATGAGGCAGGAGATATCCTAATCGAAAGCGGGGGAAGGCAGATAGGTGGAAAGAATATTTAGGAAACTTATAATATGCGGGACAGGAAGTGCAAGATATATTAGAAAGCGAAAGCAGTGTAGAGGGGGATAACCTAGGGAATCCTATAATGAGAGAAGAGTTTGAGCTAGCACTAAAAAGTTTAAGGAATAATAAAGCGCCAGGTATAGATGGCTTGCAGGCAGAAATTTTAAAGTGCGCAGGTCAAGAGGTAATAGATCGTTTATTTAAATTAGTTAGTCGTATATACCTGACAGGCGAGATTCCAGAGGATTACAAACGGAACATCATGGTAGCTTTGCCAAAAAGGAAAGGCGCGGATAGGTGCGAAAATTTCAGAACCATCAGTTTAACTTCCCATGCGTCAAAAATTTTAACTAGAATTGTGCAAAGAAGGATGGAGAAAAAGGCGGAAGAAATATTAGGAGAAGATCAGTTCGGATTTAGACGAAATAGAGGAACGCGCGAGGCCATCCTAGCTTTACGAGTAATTATAGAAAAAACGATAGAAAAGAGAAAGAGCGTTTATATAGGATTTGTAGATTTAGAAAAGGCCTTCGACAACGTAAAATGGGGGAAGATGTTCAAAGTGCTGAGAAAGGTAGGGACAGAAGAATAATACATAATCTCTACGAAGAGCAAAAGGCAGTTATAGAATGTGAGCAGGAAGGAAGGGAAGTAGATATCCGGAAGGGAGTGAGACAGGGATGTGCATTGTCACCTCTAGTTTTCAACTTATATATCGAAGATGCTATTAATATTGTTAAGGACAGAACAGCCTCAGGGATTAACGTACAGGGTCAAACTATTAACATGCTCAGATTTGCGGATGACATAGCAGTGTTAGCATCTAGCAAAGAAGAATTAGGAGCGGCTTTGAATGAAATGGAAGCAGTTTTGACACAGAGCTATGGCATGAAAGTCAATAAAAAGAAAACTAAAATTTTGGTATGTAGGGGATGTGAAAATAGAACTAAAGTTGACATACAAATAGGAAATGAGAAGATAGAGGAGGTCACGGATTTCTGCTATTTAGGAAGTAAAATAACTCAAGACGGTAGGAGCACTAAAGATATAAAACAAAGAATAGCGCAGGGCCGAGTTGCGTTTAACAGAAAGAAACAACTGTTATGTTCGAGAACGGTTAATATTGAGACTAGGAAGAGACTCTTAAAGTCGTATGTATGGAGTACGGCATTATACGGGTGCGAAACATGGACAATAGGGGAAGCGGATCGAAAAAGAGTAGAAGCGTTTGAAATGTGGTGCTACAGGCCGCGGCCTACGAGAGCATGCTCTCGTAGGCCGCGTACAGGCGCATGATGAAGATACCGTGGATAGATAAGGTTAGCAATAGGGAAGTATTAGAAAGAGTTGGTGAAAAGCGAAAGGTATGGAAGACAATAAAGAGTAGGAGAGATAGGATGGTAGGACACCTTCTAAGACACGAAGGAATAGTTCGCGACATACTAGAGGCAGAGATAGGAATAAAAAGAGGTAGGGGTAGGCCTAGATTAGACTACTGCTCTCAAATAGTTAGGGATGTAGGATGTACTACTTTTAGGGAAATGCGTAGGTTAGCTCAGGATAGAACAGAGTGGAGGTACGCATCCAACCAGTCTTCAGACTGAGAATCTTATGATGATGACATATACATGGTGGTCCATTAGTGGGGCGACGGCCTATATCTCTTGAACCATTCAAGGCATCAATATAAAATTTTGCAAGTGCTTAGGAAATCCCATGCCGCATCTTGTAAAATTTTGGTGTATACAGGGTCTTCACATTTTGCGTAACAAACCAAAGTTATATTTATTAAATGGAAACCCCCATTTTTACATATTCACGTTCCTCAAAAAATTTCATGGAAAACGATATACCACATTATGGGGTTTTCAGCAGGGGATGTTAAGATATTGCCATTTTGGTATCAATGTGGACCCATCTTTGTGGCACTAGTGACGCCTACTTACCGAAGCTATCTAAGATTTCTTTATCGAACTAGATTCACAGATTATTCTATTCGCAAATTCTGATTATTCCTTTGCCACAGTACCTACTTTGTATTATACAGGGTGGTCAACACACGCATAACTGAATTTCTTTCAAGAATTTCAAATGGAACACCCTGTATATTAATTGCACATTTAATAGAGAGTTACTAAGCTTTTAATTGATGCGACTGACAGTTTCTACAGAAATTAAAATTGAAACCGTTGAAACTTAATAATTTCCAATTTCACTGTCATTTTTTACAAACTTGATCGGATTTCTGCTATTTTTTCACCCAAAACAAGAAAGAAATGTTTAAATGTTTTGAAAACCAATCAATTTACGTTGAAAGATCCCTATACTTTTCGTTGTATAGAACTCTTGCTGTATCGTTTTATGTACAATAAGAACAACAGAGGTCCCAGCGAAGAACCCAGTGGTACACCGAAGTTCACATAAAACTTTTCTAACATTCTATTATTAAATCTGCACCTGTTCTACCTTTGAGATATGATTAATTCGACTTTTTAATCAAGATTTTAATACCTTCCACGTTCTTTTGCTATCACCTTGACATTTCCCAAGCTCTTTTGCTGTGCTCCTATTTTCCGCTGCTTTCTATTCATCTTCGTACCTTTTCCTCTCTTCTTTATATTTAACCCAATCTTCTTCATCACCTGCAAATTGGGTTCTCTTATACATATAATAATTGGACACCGTTTTCTTGTCATTTACTAGCTTCTATGGAAACCAACTGTAAAATTGATTAGGACTCTATTAATTTACGACTAATAATGTTATGTCGTTCTTTGATTTTCAGTTAATTTTATTAGTATTTTATATCTTCTAATTACTAAATTGGTTCTGTTAAGGAATTCATTCTTTTACTTTTCCTTTGCCTAAAAAGTTTCCCAATTCTCGAAAGAATTTTCAAATTTACACGAAATTACGAATATTTACTGGGGGATTTCTTTACAGTTTCTGATGGCGATTTCTTGGAGAAACTCTAGAATTGCTTGAGGAACTGCGAAAATTTCTTGATAAATTCCTAGGATTTCTTGAGAAATTTCAACGATTTCGATAATTTCCAGAAGAATTCCAAGAATTTTGGTAGGATTTTCAGTATTTATTTTCAAATAGGAATATATGGTGTACATTTGTTTGGAACGTGTCCCCCCGCTCCTGGGAAGGAGTGTGTATTGTGAAAGTATTAAAGTATTATTAAAGATTCTGAGATTCCACATCCCAGCAAGCATCGAATATGAGTCACCCTGTGTACAATTATTTCTGAGGAGAAATTATTAGACGGAGTTCACTCTTCTTATTTGCCATTAATTGCTAATGGGAGATTAGAGAAAAATGTGTGCTCTAGTAGGAATCCTCAAGTGGAATAATGTATCATTGCATCCTTCCAGCTTTTTACATAAAAATTAACAGTCCACTTGCCAGTGTAATTTCAATAATCCGCACTCACTCTATAAATTTATCGTGGTCATTCTGTTAATTGCTTAATGAGTCAATTATAAATAATAAGGCACTGTGAGGAATCGGCTGCCCCATAACTCGTTTTATAAAATATCAGGCATGGTTGATCTTGAAATGACTTAACAAGACTTTTGATGATTTCTGTCTACAAAAAGCCATCAATTAAGATCGACTATTTTGGTCTTACAAGCGAGAGCGTTTGTATTATTATGTTAACGAGCCCAGTCTTTTATCATATAGTTCAAAATCAATAATGTATGAAGCGATTAATTATTTATGATCGATCGCTCATTATGTGACTCATTTTATTATGTGTATAAACCAGCTACATTCTTTTAACATTGATTGATAAAGTGATATTTCTATGAAATCTGCGCGTTCTGTTTTCGTTTTTTCTCTGCGCTCAAGATTTATGTACTTGTTCGATGGCGCAATGTATGTGTTTCTTCAAGAAAAAGCTGAAATACATTTGAAAATAATAATTAAAAACACTTCTGAGAGTTTCCAATATTGAAGCTTTTATTATACCGTGTGACAAACTTCCATGTGTACATGGGGAAATAACATGGGCAATTACATTTTTGGGAATTCCTGCTCCCCATGTGTAGTTACAGTGGTGGTAAAGGTAGCAATCGAAAGACTATTTTCTTCTGCGTATGAGAATAACAAAAACTCTGCAATTTTCCAATTTATGAAAGCATTAAAAGCAAAAATTACACTAATATTTTTCAAATTAAAACACGGATATTCATCAGATTACCTATGACAATTTAATTTATTCTAATCAAAGACTCCCTTGATTCTAATTTCTAATTCGTCTGAACTGTCAACATTATTTATCGACAATTTAAAATTTGGGATTCAAAATTAACAAAAATATTTATTCAGTTGAAGAAAAGGTTTTCATTGTGAAAACATTTTACGGCGGCAATAGTCTGCGGGTAGTCCGTGACTTATTTTCTGTAAAATTCAATAACAGTCCTATTCCTTCGGTAACAACAATAAAAAATTTAGTTAAGAAATTTGAAGATACTGGGAATCTTTCATTGAAAGAATGTAATTTTTACTAATAAATTTACTTGGTTTTTATTTAGATAATTCTGATTCGCTTATTATTATTACCTAGTTGCTAATTCCTTATTGTTCGCTAACTTAAATTTTACTGGGATTAGGTATGAGAAATTTAACAAGTGATAACGTGGAGTGAAACAAAACTAAAATTAATCTTATCATTTATTTTTTTAGTCGTTCCAAGAAATCTAAATGTTGAGGTAGAGGAAATGGTAATAGGCCTGATAACTGCTAGTCCAACATCTAGTTTAAGGTCTATTGCCCTAGAATGTAATGTTTCAAGAGAAACTGTTCGTAACATATTAAAAAAAACAAATATCATCCCTTTAAATTCCAATGTCACCAAGAGTTGCTTCCTTTTGACGAAGAATCAAGGCAAACTTTCTGTGAAGAAATGCAAGAATGGGCTAATCGGGATCGCAGCTTCCTCTCATCAATTTGTTTTACCGATGAGTGTACCTTCACTTTAAATCAAGAGCCCAATTCACAAAACGTTAGGCATTGGGCCCAGGAAAATCCCAGAATAAATCTAGCCACTACAACGCAATCAATATTTGGGCAGGCATTTTTAATAATCGCATTATAGGACCATTTGAAATACAGGGAAATTTAAATTCAGAAGCTTATTTAGATCTTTTAATTAACCATATTGGCCCTGCATTAGAAGAAGTTGCACATGCGAATCGGAAGGTCTGGTTTCAACATGACGGATGCCCAGCACATTTTGGAGCACAAGTGAGGGAATTATTAAATGAAATATTTCCAGAGAGCTGGATTGGTCGAGGTGGTGCTATAAACTAGCCAACTAGATCTCCCGATTTGGCACCGTGTGACTTTTCTTGTGGGGTCATTTAAAAAATAAGATTTATAAAACTCGTCACTCAAATATTGATTCTTTAAGGAATGCTATTTTTGCGGAATGCAACTTAATAAACGATCAGCAACTTGCGAATGTGAGAAATTCTTTCTATAATAGGCTGGGATACTGTCTGATACAGAATAATGGGGGTTTATTTGAATATTTGTTATAGTTATTTTTCTTTTCTTATGTTACTTTAATTTCATTGTATGTATATTAATAAGTTTTTGTCCTTACCTAGATATGAAATAAATAAGTATTAAATTGCCAGATTACAAAATTCATTAGAGCAAAATAAACAAATGTTGCCGCTTGTTAAATTTTTTCATAATTGCAGTAAAATTAAAGTAATTTAATTTTTATTATTTCATTTTACTGCTTTAACATTTTCCCAAAAACTTTTTAATAGGTTAGACGACACCTACAATTTACCCTAAACTATGGACCAGCATTCACCAACGAAACATCCACACCAGTAATCAATTAATTGTCAACTAGGTATAGGTAATGACAATAATAATGTGAATGAGAATTATCTAAATAAAAAAACAAGTTTATGTATTAGTAAAAATTAACTTCTTTCGATGGAAGATTCCCAGCCTTCAAATTTCTTACTAAATTATTTCTTGTTATACCGAAGGAATAGGACCGTTATCGAATTTTACAGAAAATAAAGCACGGACTACGCGCAAACTATTGCTGCCGTAAAATATTTTCACAATGAAAACCTTTTCTTGAAGTGAATAAACATTTTTGTTCATTTTTAAATGTTGACAGTTCAGAAAATCCATAAAAATCAAAGACGTCCGTGATTAGAATAAATTAAGTTGTCATGGATAATCTGATAAATTTCTGTGTTTTAGTTAGAAAATTATTAATGTAATTTTTGCTTTTAATGCTTTAATAAATTGGAAAGTTGTAGAGTTTTTGATATCCTCATACGCAGAAAAAAATAATCTTTCGATTACTACCTTTACCACCACATGGGGAGCAGGAATCCCCAAAAATGTAATTGCCCATATTATTTCCCCATGTACACATGGAAGTTTGTCACACGATATAATAACTTTGTACTGCTATATCATCCTCGAATCTAAGCATGTTAATAGTTTGGCCCTGTATATTAATTCCATACATATTTTTGTTTCGAAATTTATCTTGAAGGGCGTAGTAATTTATATAATACGTACATAATTTGATTGAAGTTATAATTGAACATGAGCTGTTATATTTAATGTGCATTAATTGAGAGAACTGGTTGATATACTTATGCTATATTATTTTCTAATTACAATAGGTGTTCGGAAAATTTACTAATATGCATAAAATCGATTATTAATCAAATTAATTGCTTTGTTTATTTCTTGCGTTAAATTCCTTCTACGTACAATATTAATTTTTGTTGTTTAATTGGCATTAATAATTTTAACGATCTCTGTGCACTTACGCTTGTTATTGTCAATGCAAATCGCAAACAAGTACGTCAAGCACAAAAATAAGGTATCTATGTCGTTTCCTATAGCATGAGCAATTAATAAAAAATAATAACAAATAATCATTTATTCGAAAATAATATGTACATCCAGATAAAGAAATATAAAAACAAAAACTAATAAACTAAACATAAATCCCACAGACACCATCTTCAATCTTCATAATTTAACAGTTTCCCTTAATTTTATGTTATATTGTTTTATTTTATGTCCCGTCAATTACATTGTGTATTATTGTTCCAGAAATACCTCTTATACTGTGCAATTAATGTCTATGTTAAAGAAATCATTGATATAGAAAAGAAACAGAACAGGCCTCAGAACTGTTCCTTGGGGTACTCCAAATGTTAGTAGATCACTTACTTGTTCGTTAATTTTCACATATTGGACTCTGCCTGTGAGATAGGTACCTCTTCAAGAAACCCAGACTCTCCCCTAAAATCGTTGGTCGCAAGCTTCTCAAAAAGTATCTGATAGTTTGCAGTATCAAAAGCTTTGCATAAATCTAGGAATATACCCAGAGCCAGTCTACCTTGGTCCAAGCATGCTTGTATCTTTTCCGAAAATTTGAAAATAGCTTGTTCAGTGCTCAATTGTGTCAAATGGTTTCTGTTGATAATATCATTTTTTAACCCCCGACGCAAAAGGAGGGGTGTCTGTGGCATCATAGCTCCTAAACGAATGGACCTATTTTGATGCGTTTTTTTTTATTTGAAAGCTGACGAGATCGAGATGGTTCTTAGCTAAAATCTATGAAGATCTGTTCAGGCGTTGTGTCGGGTGTTACTTAAAATTTTGAATTTTGTTACTTGTTATGAAATTGTACATGCGTTTCGAAACCACTTTCTCCACAATTTTTACAAATTTTCTTGGGCAAATTTGAAACCCAACTGAAAGACGAGCTCCCATATTTCCCAAAGGTGTGGGTGAGATATGTAGACGATATATTTGCAATTTTTGACACTAGTAAGTGTAACATTGAAGATTTTTTGAGCGACTTAAATAGTAGATTCAATTCTATCAAATTTACCCATGAAATAGAAAGAGAAGGACAGGTTCCATTTTTAGACATTTTCGTAATTAGGAAAGACGGTAAGTTAGAATTTGACATCTACAGTAAAGAAACCAGTGCAGCTCGGTACTTAACTGCAGATTCGAACCACTGCAGTCAGCACAAAGAGGCTAGTTTTGGTTTTTTAGTTAATAGACTGTTGAGTCTACCATTATCCGTTGAAAGATACAGCAAGGAAGTAAACACATTCAAAGATATTATGAAACGAAAATTTTAAATGCTATTGTGAAATTCCACCACTTTAAATGGGTATAACCAAATTACAAAATTTATAAAAATACCATATGTTCCGCAGATGACTAGAAGTAGAATACGATTTTCGAGAAAGCAAGCTTCAAAATGGTTCACACTTCGAGCAACAATTTACAAAATCTACTTGGAAATGCGAAAGATAAAACGGAGCCCATTCATAAAGCGGGAATTTACGAAATAGCATGCGGAAATTGCGACAAAAAATATATCGAAAAGTCAACTCCGTCTATTTTAACTGGCTTCAAGGAGCATCAAGCTCATTACAAATATAGCCGTACAGATAAGTCTAGCATGGCGTCGCACGCGTTGGAAACGGGCCATAAAAGTTTATCGATTCATTTTACTTCAGTCGTAGGAGGTTTGGTATTTACAGCAACGTAGTGTAAGTTTAGATTTAGATTAATATGCAACTCCTGAAGATGCTGACGTTGTCAGCGAAACACATATCGAGTGTAATTACTGTGCCACTGCCTTTTGGCGTGAAAGTTAACTTATCAAGAATTCATAGTGAATTTACGACAAAATTCTCGGTCCAACCACCGTTTGTTCTTTACGAAAAATCAACTTATAACTTATAGGAGAAACCATGAGTATATTTTAGTAATTTGAAAACAGTATAAAGAATTGTTACGTAGAATTTAAAATTCACAATGTCTCAGTGAGTTTTTGCGACTAGATAAGCGATCCGCCAGCATAACATAAATATTTCATAGTGTCGAATAAGTGCGCGGCTTAAAAAGCAGGCATGGCACATAAGCGCAAAAGTCGAGCAGTTTTTAAGCAGACGGGTCGGCAATCAGCCGCACCGCAGTAACCAAAAACCAGACTGTCTGCAGGGCAGACGAAACAGATAAATACATCGCATCTTTATGGATTTGTTGTAAAATTCTTTCCATTTCAAGGTCAACGCACATTTCAGTAGCCATTGTTCCGAGAGAAGCTACCGTGCTACGCGTCACAGCCATCGTGATGTATGGCTGTTTCTGGCAGGACATTCGATCCTCCGCTCCCGGACTCATACCGTCAAGAATTCGAAGCCTTTTTTGTTCATTTTGCACATTAATATCCTCATTAAATGGCTCTTCCTTTTTAACTGCTGCGGTTTAGACTGGTTTTATAATAACGGCAATAACAATAAACCACAAAAATCAGGACTATATCATAAGAGATTTATGTGTCCTCTCGGGCTGCTGATTGTCCTCTCGTTAACTAAAAAAACTCTATCATTCTCTATAATTTTATCGTTATGTTTTCTTTATTAAAGGGGCGCAAGACATTAATGCTACAAAGTAATACAATTATTTGTGTCATACGACTCGTACTCGCTGTTCTTTAAATTCGCTTTATGAAGATCATTTTGAGATACCTCATTTACAAGACATGCAAGAAGACCATTTGGTGTAAAAACTGATTCAAGTGACGAGTGATAAATTTGGAACACTTAATGGCTAAGAACAATAAAAACATGAAGATGTAGCTATAAAGCTATGTAATTCCCATTCAGCCCAATATTGACAATTTTGGTGGTTTAGTCCCATTTCGTGCGATCCCGTTTCGGGCGTCGATGAAATTTGTGCCGTTTCGTGGGTCGTCCCAAACCTCTACCTGGTTTGAGTGCCGTTTTGTGCCGTATTTGTTTTGTGTTTTGTTCTCTATTTTTAATTGTTACTACATTGGCGTTTTCTTGATTTACGTCTTCATTATATACTTCATTTTTGGCAATATTATGTACATTTTCAACTTTAAAGTGTTATTTTTAGTATAGCAGCATGTCTCGTGTAACGACAGAATATTTTCGTCATTAAATATTTATTATCTTTTTAAATCTTCCTTGGCAAAATATTTGGCTGTAATTCCGCAATCAGAAAGAGCTCATCTACAAGATTCTATTGAAAAAAATATATATTGTTTCTATTTGAAAAAATCGTCGATGACGTCATATCCGGAATTAGAATAGCGCCATCTAGATTATATTGCTCAACAGAGCACACTATTTTTTTAAATTATACAGCTTATATTTTAATAAAACCAATTTTTTTCGCAGGAGACAAACCACATGCGTGTGATCTCTGCAACAAGAAATTTGCTCTGGCTTGCAATCTGAGGGCGCATATGAAAACGCATGAGAGTAAGTATATATACCTACACCGTACTTTTCTTCAACTAGGTAGCACCTAAGAAATCACACCTTTTTAAATCAGTCACCCGTAGTACCATACCATTTTTCAACACCTGATCTTCCACGCAGTTTGTAATGCCAAAATCCAATAATTTCAGAATCCTAGTTTCACTCATTTGAGGTCCGAATTGCCTGATTTTCTCGCCTAATCCAGCTGCCTAACTTTCATAATTAATAGCTTTTTTTGTAGCTTTCCTACCGAAATTGATTCTCAAAATGCTCATCCTCGTTTCTACAATTCGTTCTTGTTGCTTCTTAGTTTTCTTATATGATGTCTACTTCTCTATGTTCCTGTTCAAATTCTATAACTGCCGTTTGCTCTTTGTATAGATTATGAATTATTCTTCTACCCCTATACTTCATCCCTACATTTTTGAGCACTTCGAAAATCTTCTCCCATTTTACATTGTCGAAGGCTTTTTCCAAACCTATATAGGCGCTCTTCCCCTTTTCTATTGTTTTTTCTATTATTTCTTAAGGTTTTCGTTCAGAGTAATAATAATTTTTTATACATTTTCACTAAGTTCCATTTGATGATATAATGTAGAACTAATTACCTATTCTTCTTGTAATCCTATACTGGCCTTGTTAAATTATGATTCAATTTATAACAAATTATTAATTATACAAACCATAACTTCTAATCAGATCAGCATAATATTTCTCGACACAAAAAATTGCAGTTCATAAACAACAGTATAATAAGGGTTATTTTTATATCTGATGCCTGAGGCCACATATCTTAAAATGCAACAGGTAGCAGGCATGATATAATGTAAAATTCCCTATATTCATAACCTACACGTAGTCTATTATAAGGGTATAAACTATTTTAACTTATAGTCTTCCAAAGCTGGCAGGTATATTTTCCAATTTACCTGAAATAATCATATTTCTAAGCATAGGCGTAGATGCTAAACGGCTTTGAAACACAGGTCTAACTAGAAATACTCCTAGGTACCTAAGTATATACCGTGTGCCAAACTTCCATGTGTACATAGGGAAATAACATGGCCAATTAAATTTTTGGGGATTCCTGCTCCCCACGTGTAGTTACAGTGGTGGTAAAGGTAGCAATCGAAAGACTATTTTTTTCTGCGTATGAGGATATCAAAAACTCTGCAATTTTCCAATTTATTAAAGCATTAACAGCAAAAATTACACTAATAATTTTCAAATTAAAACACGGATATTCATCAGATTACCTATGACAATTTAATTTATTCTAATCAAAGACTCCCTTGATTCTAATTTCTAATTCGTCTGAACTGTCAACATTATTTATCGACAATTTAAAATTTGGGTTTCAAAATGAACAAAAATATTTATTCAGTTGAAGAAAAGGTTTTCATTGTGAAAACATTTTACGCCGGCAATAGTCTGCGGGCAGTCCGTGACTTATTTTCTGTAAACAGTCCTATTCCTTCGGTAACAACAATAAAAAAATTAGTTAAGAAATTTGAAGATACTGGGAATCTTTCATTGAAAGAAGGTAATTTTTACTAATAAATTTACTTGGTTTTTATTTAGATAATTCTGATTCGCTTATTATTATTACCTAGTTGCTAATTCCTTATTGTTCGGTAACGTAAATTTTACTGGGATTATGAGAAATTTAACAAGTGATAACGTGGAGTGAAGCAAAACTAAAATTAATCTTATCATTTATTTTTTTAGTCCTTCCAAGAAATCTAAATGTTGAGGTAGAGGAAATGGTAATAGGCCTGATAACTGCTAGTCCAACATCTAGTTTAAGGTCTATTGCCCTATAATATAATGTTTCAAGAGAAACTGTCCGCAACACATTAAAAAAAACAAATATCATCCCTTTAAATTCCAATGTCACCAAGAGTTACTTCCTTTTGACGAAGAATCAAGGCAAACTTTCTGTGGAGAAATGCAAGAACGGGCTAATCGGGATCGCAGCTTCCTCTCATCAATTTGTTTTACCGATGAGTGTACCTTCACTTTAAATCAAGAGCCAAATTCACAAAACGTTAGGCATTGGGCCCAGGAAAATCCCAGAATAAATCTAGCCACTACAACCCAATACCCTCAAAAAATCAATATTTGAGCAGGCATTTTTAATAATCGCATTATAGGACCATTTGAAATACAGGGAAATTTAAATTCAGAAGCTTATTTAGATCTTTTAATTAACCATATTGGCCCTGCATTAGAAGAAGTTACACATGCGAATCGGGAGGTCTGGTTTCAGCATGACGGATGCCCAGCACATTTTGGAGCACAAGTGAGGGAATTATTAAATTAAATATTTCCAGAGAGCTGGATTGGTCGAGGTGGTGCTATAAACTGGCCAGCTAGATCTCCCGATTTGGCACCGTGTGACTTTTTCTTGTGGGGTCATTTAAAAAATAAGATTTATAAAACTCGTCACCCAAATATTGATTCTTTAAGGAATGCTATTTTTGCGGAATGCAACTTAATAAACGATCGGCAACTTGGGAATGTGAGAAATTCTTTCTATACTAGGCTGGGATACTGTCTGATACAGAATGGGGGTTTATTTGAATATTTGTTATAGTTATTTTTCTTTTTTTATGTTACTTTAATTTCATTGTATAGGTATTAGTAAGTTTTTGTCCTTACCTAGATATGAAATAAATAAGTATTAAATTGCCAGATTACAAAATTCATTAGAGCAAAATATACAAATGTTGCCGCTTGTTAAATTTTTCATAATTGCAGTAAAATTAAAGTAATTTAATTTTTATTATTTCATTTTACTGCTTTAACATTTTCCCAAAAACTTTTTAATAGGTTAGATGACACCTACAATTTACCCTAAGCTATGGACCAGCATTCACCAACGAAACATCCACACCAGTAATCAATTAATTGTCAACTATAGGTAATGACAATAATAATGTGAATGAGAATTATCTAAATAAAAAAACAAGTTTATGTATTAGTAAAAATTAACTTCTTTCAATGAAAGATTCCCAGCCTTCAAATTTCTTACTAAATTATTTGTTGTTATACCGAAGGAATAGGACCGTTATTGAATTTTACAGAAAATAAGGCACAGACTACGCGCAAACTATTGCCGCCGTAAAATATTTTCACAATGAAAACCTTTTCTTGAACTGAATCAATATTTTTGTTCATTTTTAAATGTTGACAGTTCAGAAAATCCATAAAAATCAAAGACTTCCGTGATTAGAATAAATTAAGTTGTCATGGATAATCTGATAAATTTCTGTGTTTTAGTTAGAAAATTATTAATGTAATTTTTGCTTTTAATGCTTTAATAAATTGGAAAGTTGTAGAGTTTTTGATATCCTCATACGCAGAAAAAAATAATCTTTCGATTGCTACCTTTACCACCACTGTAACTACACATGGAGAGCAGGAATCTCCAAAAATGTAATTGCCCATGTCATTTCCCCATGTACACATGGAAGTTTGTCACACGGTATACATGAGTGCTATAAACATAATTCCAAAAGAACCATACAACTTCAAGAAATAATCCAGAAAGACTGCAAAGAAGAAATTATGAGTGACATGATTTTGACATTAGTATTACGAAACCTAAAAATCAAAGAGTTTCGTGCAACTTTTCGTCTCCCTCTTCAGCCCCCAGAAAATTCCGAAATCGGCGCTCATGCTAACATCCTCCCATAATTCTCAAATATTCTGTGACCACAAGTAATTACCGTCCTACACACAACGTGCATAATGTTCTTCACCACACTGTGAATTAAATGACACTATATGCACTATAATTCGTACCCCCAAACTGTATTATTTTCCCTAGATATACGGTCGAGGATAACAGAAGTAATTTTCGGTAGGTCTAGTCAGAGAGGGCATTAGGCTGTCTATAATTCTAGCCCGGGGATTCTCCGCACAAATATCGGTCAATTTATATTGCATTAGCAGAGGATTTAAAATTAAAATAGTTCCATTATTGCCGCAGAATTTGGAAATAGTAGGTTCCCAGGGGGTAATTTTAACTTGAGGTTTCGATACCTGGGAAACATGAAACGTACATGTGAGACACAGAATTGGCAACTTGAAACATTTTTTGAACAAAACGCCAGGAAGCAAACATGGAAGAAGCTGATGATTGAATATCCTGTTTGTTCCACGGTATATCATTTCTTCAAGAAATTTAGTGGGGAAAGGAAGATAGACGGGCAAGAATATGAACTTGTATTGTTAAAACTTCAAGTACTTTTGGCTATCATGTGTATTTGTTCCTTTCTGTCAGTATTTATTTTTGTCTATGTGCTTGTTACATTATATGTTCCTTTCCAGGTGATCCTCAGGAAGAATGCAACCGATGTGGAAAAATGTACCTAACTAATGGTTCTTCGGGCGCCTGCACCTCTTGCCGGAACCAAGATAGTGGTCCACATGCAGATTCTGCCGATGATTCCTGCGGGAATCACACAGAAGATAGCAACGGAACCCCAGAGTAATAGAAAATAAGTGAAAAATATTTTTTCACTACTTGTTATTTTACTTTTCTTGTTATTACATTTATATGTTAGTGATGATATTAGTAGTAATATTTTATTTTAGTAATATATTCAACTCGTTTATTTTTGGAAATACAGTGTGTCCACGGATGGACTTAACTATATTTGTAAAAACTTATTTTCATTTTTTCGAAAAAAAGTCATTCTTTATAATTTATTTTGCTTGTAATATAAATACGATTCACGTTGAGAAACTTTGATTTTGTTGTACAGGGTGCGCAGAAAATACAAAAATGTATATTTGCAAAATTAAAAATTTTTGAATCGAGCTTTTTGAAGTCTCAGAATGAAACAGCGTATAAGGAGAAATCGAAAAGCCAAATAAAGTTTTTCCATAGAAGTTATACTTAGTTGCTAAGATATCCGGTTAAGGTTGGCGACCGGCTATCTTACAAAAGTGACCATAAAAATTCATAAAAAATGTTTTTAACTTTCAATTTTCCCCGTCAGACTAATTTGCAGGGTATTACGAGGAGATTTTGAGAAAGCTAAAGGATTCCTAAATTTCCATTTGAATTTTCGAAGAAAATGCGGATCGTCTATTTTCTTTTAAAATTGTGCCCCTTAGCGGGGAAAACTGAAAGCTAAAAATATTTTTGATGAAGTTTTCATGGCCACTTTTATGGGAAGGTTTTTTTCTGAAAGCTGTAGGATGAATAGTTCCTAAGGTATAGCCGATCGCCAACCTTAACCGGACACCCGGTACTTCTATGGAAAAACTTTATTTGGCTTTTCGATTTCTCCTACTAAGCTGTTTCATTTTGAGACTTCAAAAAGCTTGATTCAAAAATTTTTAATTTTACAAATATACATTTTTGTATTTTCTGCGCACCCTGTACAACAAAATCAAAGTTTCTCAAAGTGAATCGTATTTATATAACAAGCAAAAGAAATTATAAAGAATGACTTTTTCTCGAAAAACTGAAAATAACAGTTTTTACAAGTATAGTTAAGTGCATCCGTGGACACACTATATTCAACAATGATCGATAATACAGTGGTGCCAACATATTACACTGTAAATAAATGCACAGGTAAAGCTGATGTAAATTTTGAAAGCAACTTCTATTCCCATTTCTACATTTTTATAGACAAAAAATATCACAGCCATCTACTATTTTAAAATTTATAACCTGATAGATGTAAGAAATGCCTTATAACGTTATGATTTACAGAATATTTTTTAAGCATACAATCGTACAAAGCTTTTGGTACCACTGTAAAAACAATGACATCAGGGAGTATAGTGAATTATCTTCTCTCTCAATTACAACAATGATTGTCAGCAAATACATAATAGCGTCTGACTCGTACTTGATTTAGCGTTAGTGATTTTATAATCCGTCCAATAAAAGAAAACCCACAAAGTAACTCTTAAGTTTGAAGATTATGCTGTAAACGTACTAACGTATTGTAGTTTTAGTGATATTTATGAATTATTTATTTACACGTAGAGTTATTGGCTGAAGATAATTGCCAATTAATTTCTAGAGTCGTTGAGGTATAAAAGTTTGTTTTATTCATGCAGTCGCGAATATCTCTGAAATGCAATAAATGTGGAATTGCTGTTTTCGAAACCGTATATGGTTAAGCTAAATGAGGATTAAGAATTGCTTTTTCTTCAATAATTTTTAACACGTATGCAGAACTTGCCTATTAGTCGATTTTCAAATCGTTCAATAAAACGTTACTTTCTTAGGAGTGCCTTGGGGTTGTAGAAAAAATAGTATACATAACTCGATAGAAACTGTCTTCTATGCATTTCATAGCCTCCTTTTGATCTGGTTCTGAAACAATAAAATAATATGTATAAGTGATTGACCAACAATACAGTCAGAAGTGCAACGTCGATGCTACTGGGCATGCGCAGAATCCCTCAAGATATTGCTTGTGATAGTGAACTATACACTGGTATCGAGACAATAATTATCGAGCAGTATTTGTCGGGAAGACTTTAAAAGAGATATTGAAATATAATTTTTCCTTCAAACAAAATTCTATTCAAACAACTCTCTGTGAATCAAACTTGAACAAGAACAAATAGGTAATAATGAAAAAAAACAAAAAATAAGCAATTATTTGAGTACGTCCATGAGCAAATAATAATAAAAGACTTACGTCAAGAACAAAATTTCATTTTAGCAAGTATACCGTTGTTCAGGGTGTTTACTAAAAAATATCGAAAATCTTGTTTCAAGAAAATATGTATTAACACGTAGCAAGTAGATAACCAAAACTGTGCCACTAAAGATATCCATCATCGTGGATTAGTAGAATCTGGACATAGGATTTTAGCCTTTGAATACTGGACTTTGAACTTTTTATGTACATAACCAGTGGCGTAACCGTACTTCGAGGGCCTCCCTTGATTATATTCCAATAGGCAAATAAAAATTATACTTAACAGATACCTATATACCGTTGTTCTGGTCATTTTTATCTATGTCAGAGGCTATGTTGTAAAATACACCGTCCGACACTGAAGCGAGAGGAAAATGGACGGTCGCGTCCTTGTTGCCTAGCAACCGCGGTACGTCCAGAAAAACTTGCGTTTGTGCGCACGCTACGTCCTTGTCCATTCTCATATGAAACTACTAATACTTCACCATCACGATGCGTTTCGGCGGAAAGCTGGAATTTCGAGTTTGCAAGGCTGAAAATCGCCCAGTTTGTTTCCTGTGATTAAAATTTCATTCGTCCATTTCTCCCATACTTCTAATTCATCCGGTTTATATTTTGTACATCATCACTCAATAATCAGGTATATGCAACATATGAATATAGCTCTAAATTGCGATAAAATACACGCCCGAATTTGAATATTTATTAATAAGATAACAAGCAGTATTTCCTTAATTTTTTTTAATAGAAACCGGCGTCTTTTATGGTATTCGTATTCGATTTCTAATATGAACTTAAAGGCACCAACGTTCACAAATTTTTAATTGGAGGCTGATCTCGGTCAGATATGTCAATTCGTTTAATCCACGCTCGTCAGATTATGTATCGTGCCCATACTTCTCGTTCACTATTTTATTCCTGAACACTGAGCATCGGTTATAATATCGTTGTCGACTAATTGATCTTAAAGAAAAGAAACGCGAACCTCATTTGGAAAGACAGGTAAAGATTCTAGGTTCAAGCTATTTTCGAACAGTATGTGAATCTCTTTCATAATCGTCGGCTGGAGAAGGTATTAATTTGTTTACAAAATAGACGTGGACTCAAATTAAAGACGTTCACCAAGTTGTCTCTATTACGCACATAGGTAATTACTTTAACTCGTCAGCAAGTAAAGGTAATATGTACATCGAAAATTTGTCTAGATCGCTGCATTTAGCAGGAGAGTACCTAATCTTTTTATAAAACTAATAAATAAAAAATGAGGCGCCATATTTATTCATTAAACGTCAAAATTCCAAAGCTTCCTACAATATTTGAATATATCGGTGCGATTTTTGCAACGTTTCGCTTTCTTAGGGGTCGTGTGAAAAAGATTTTACGCTTTTGCTCTTCTTAACTCTTTTTCTCGAGGTTCCAAACACCTAGATAATCAGAAAAGCAATAGTACATCTGAGTCAGAAAATACAGACTGTATATTTTTATGAATTCGAATACAGATTTTCCTCCTGATTTCAAAAATGTATTATTGTTGCGTTCTAACTCCCGTATTTATTAAAATATTTAATGCTAAAAATAATTTCTCTCTACAGGATGTCCCAACTCGTGCAGAACGTTTGTATTATCAAAAACACTTAACGAGCTGCAGCCTAAAAGTATTTTCCAGTATACAGCTTGTCCCATGTAAACATTTTGATGATGATACCCAACGGAAATTGTTTCCTATTAAAATGCTTTCAAGAAGCAATAAACCAGTTTTATCTAAAATTCAGACAAGTGGACAAAGATATAAACCTATTTTCTGTGTACTTAAGATCAACATTATACAATGGATACACTAGAATAAATAAATGTAAACTGTGCAGCTTAGGCTTTCTTAGAAAGGTTTTAGTTGACCCGCCCTACGGCTTCTTTCAATCCAAATTTCAGGACTCCCCACAAAATTTTGTTGCACGCTTTGCAAAGTTCCTCCTACTGGAGATTTAGATAAGGTTAGTTTATTACTCCTTGAAATCATCATAATAGAAAATACTTTCGGTGATACTGTACCTACCTTTTCCTTACAAACAAAACTTCAACTTGCACCCCTTACCCCTAATGTATGTATATTAAATAAATTGTAGTCGGCATGTTATAGTCTCTCAAGGTACAGGGTATAAATAATTTAAAAGAGAAACGAACATTTTGCTAGACTTTTCAGAGAAATGAATACAATAGGTACTTTAGAAGCGGTCGTTTGCGGCGTTTCTTTCAAATTTTAACTTTTAGCAAATCGATAATCTTAAGAAAACCTCCAGCAAGACAAACAAATTCACCATTTCTATTGACAGTTATATTTGCATACGTTCAATTCTAAATAAACACAATAAACAAAATAAAATGCATAATTATTATTCTACAAAACGTCAACACCTGTTGCAACACATCCGCTGTGGCGAAACTCTGATGAGTCTGTCATACATTCGGGCAGCAAAGAGGCATTTTTTGATAAAGCCGCGATAGTTCTGGTCGTCGGTCTAGTGTGACATTAAAAACTAAACCTCTGTGACATATCCGATCTGACAGCCGACAATACCTGGCCAGTGTATGATCGATCAGACTAATCAGCTATTAATGCACTTGTTCTTGTTCGCCTCCTTCAGAAAATATTATCATAAGCGCTTCAGAATGCCGGTTCTGTTTTTAAAATAAGGTATTTCCCATTGCTGGCAACATTAATTAGTCAAAAATGCGCCAGCAGATTACTGCGTCGAGTAGGTAGGACTAGTCGCATTATGTGCATGTAATGCATTTCCTTTGCTTTCATTAAATATTAACACACTTCAGCAGACAAACAGTCGGAAAAGTTTCTTGTACTTCGCCTTAGTGAAAAATATAAACTCAAGCTTATTTTTCATAATTCCTAAACTATAATAAATAACCCCTGTATTGTTTGTTTCTTCAATACTAGGTGTATAAAGACCCATATGAATTATTGAAAAATATATACATAATATATAATCATAAGGCCTTGTCTACCCGGAGGTGTAAGGCGTTCATCTATATTTTCATCTTTCATTCGCGTACACTAACTTTGTCCATTGCTTCTTGTTCTTCGCTAGTCTTTTGGCGTCTTCCCAGTTTACACCTTTATTCTTGATCACATTTGCCACTTCATCGTTCCATGTCTTCTTGGGTCTTCCCCTTCCTCCTCTACTCTGTACTCTGGTTCCCCATACATATTTCACAGGTCTGTCATCTTTCATCCTGCATAAATTTCAGCTGCTGTTCTGCTATTCTCTCAGACAGTGACTCGACCTCCAGTTCTTCTCTCACTACCTCATTTCTGATTCTGTCTCTGCGAGTAATTCCTTTAACTTTTCGTAGATACTTCATGTCCATAGCTTGTAATTTGCTTCTCAGGTTGTTATTTAAAATCCAACTTTCACTCCCATATGTAAGTATCGGTCTATACACCGTTTTATACACGACCATCTTTGTCTTTCTGGTTATTTCTCTTTTTCCAATGAATGAATTTTTTAAGGAATGGTATATCTTCGCAGCATTTGCTATTCTCTCACTTATTTCATCCTCTCTGTGTATCTGTACACCCAAATACTTGAAAATTTGTTGTATGACTTCCCCATTTATAGCTATATTGGTGTCTTTTTTATCTCTTCCGATAACCATCACTTTTGATTTATTTGTATTTATTTTCATTTTTCTCTTCCCCAATTGCCGCTCCCATATTTCCAGATTTTCTTGCAGGTCTATTTCTCGCGAGGCACAAATCATCAGATCGTCTGCAAAGGCACACACTGACATTTCAATTGGTTTTAGTTTATAATATCCTATATGCACTCTCTTCGTCTGATTTTTTGTTTCTTTCATAACATCGTCCGTGATCATCGTAAACAGTGTTGGGCTCAGTACTCCTCCTTGACGTAGGCCGTCATTAGTGGCGAATTCTTGTGATTGCATATTTTCCTTTCTTACATAGCTTTTGTTATTTTGGTATAAGCTCATTATTGCTCTTCTTAGTTTTAAATTTATACCTCTATTTTCCAAGCTTTTCCATACAGTTTTTGCGGGATTCTGTCGAATGCCTTTTCCAAGTCTAAGAAGGCCAAATACACTTCAGAGTTCTTTGTTCTGGTCTTTTCAATTATTTGTTTGATTGTGAAGATATGGTCCTGTGCACTTCTTCCTCTCCTGAAACAGCTTTGTGCTTCTTCTAGCTGTGGTTCTAATAATATTCTGAATCTTTGTTCGATTATTCTTTGGAATGTCTTCGCTACGACACTCAGTAATGTGATTCCTCGGTAGTTTGAGCATACTCTGGTATCTCCTTTATTCTTGTAGACCGGTACAATTATTCCCACCTTCCAATCGTCTGGTACTTCTCCCAAATCCCAAGCTTTATTGAAGATTGCTGTTACCATTTCTCCACCTTCTCCGCCCAAATTTTTCATCATCTCTGGTGTTATTCCATCATGGCCTGCAGATTTTCCTCTTTTGATGACTTTCACGGCCCCCACAACCTCTTCCACACTTATGGCATCTTTTAGAACCTCGTCCTGTATTATACTTAATAGTTCTTCATTAGAGTCAGTTTGTTTTTCATTATACAGCAAATCCCGAAAGTATTCCTTCCATCTTTCCATTATTTCTATTTCATCTGTTATCACCTTGTTATCTTCTCCTTTGATCTGCCTTAAGTTATATTGCTTTTTATTTCTCAGATTTTTCAAGAATTTATAGAACAGTTTCTGGTTTGCCTTGCTGTCCTCTTCCATTTTTCCGCCGAACTCTTCCCATGTTTGCTTCTTTGCTTGTAGCACCATATCTCTTACTTTCGTTCTTTGTTGTTTGTATTCGGTATAACTATCTTCTGTTTTTCTTTCCAGATACTGTTTCCACTTTTCTTTTTTTGTTTCTATTTGCTCTTTTATCTCCAGATTCCACCACTTCGTTTGTTTTCTGTTCCTGCTATTCCGCATACTTCTTTTGCTGGTGTCATTACTATTTCCTTAAACAATTGCCACATTTGTTCAACATTTGTATTCTTCCATTCCCTCTCATGTTCTTCTACTCTTGCTTCTATTCGTTTACCGAATGTTTGTGCTACCTCTGTATCTAGCAACTTGTAGGTTTTTATTACTTCATTTGGTTTCTTCAGTTGCTTCTTTGTTGCTTTAATTTCTTCAACCTTTAATCGGATTCTTATTCTTGATGTCAACAGATAATGGTCACTATAGATTTCATGGCCTCTTTTAACTCTCACGTCTAATACTTCTTTTCTGTAGTTTCGATTTATCAATACATAATCTATTATTGATCTTTCGTTTCGACTTCTAACCTCTCTTGTATACACATGTATATCTTTGTGACAGTAAAACGTGTTCGCTATTATTATATTGTTCTGCAAGCAAAAGTTTATTAATCTGTTTCCATTATTATTTCGGTAGTTTTCTCCATATGGCCCCAGCACGTCAATAGCTTCCTCATTTCTTCTGCTAACTCTGCTGTTTAGGTCTCCTACTATTATCAGTCTTCCTGTAACCTCTTCAATGACATCTGTCAACTTTTCCCAGAACTCATCTTTTGAAGCCTTTCTCTCATCTTCACTGGGTCCGTATGTCACTAGTATTGTTGTGTCCTTATTCCCCCCCATCCTCATTTCTAACCTCAACATTTTCTCTGATAAAAATTCCCGCCCCTGAAAGGACTGTGCACAATTTTCTCTTATTAAACATGCCACTCCTTCTCTAGCTCTCATTTCAAGTGTAACTCCGCTGTATAGCAATACGTGCCCTCTTCCCATTTCCAACAGTCCCTGACCTTTTTTCTTTGTTTCACAAATTGCCAGTATGTCCAGTTCTGCCTTCTCAAACTCCTCCACAAGTTCTTGTTCTTTCCCATTCAAACTTCCATAGTATCATGTTTCTGTCGATTTGTTTTCCTTTTGTGATTTTTCCGTTCATTTCCCGTTACATTATCCTTTTCCCCAGCTACAGTCGTCTCCATTTTATCAATCCTAATTTCGCTGATCAGTTTTTTGAAATACCTTCCGTTTCAGTCCGCACTTCCTCAGGTATTATCGTCTCCTTATTCCCTACGAATTGATTGTGGTGCCCATCTGTTGCTCTCTTTAAATCCTTTCTCATTTCTTCTCCTGTATCTGTCGCATATTTTCGTGTTTCCATTGCCTCATTCACCATTTCTAATGTGTCAGTTGCATTATTCCATTTCAGCTCCTTCCCATTGATTATCAATTTCTGATATCTCACTCTTACGTTTTTCCCCAGTTTTCTTTCTTCTACTGCTCTTCCCCTAATATGTTTCTGGACTTGCTTTTCTTTCACTGTCAGATCATCATCAATATATATTTTAACCCTCATATGTCTCAACTTGCTCTTGTTCATCATTACTTTCCTCTTATCTTCTGTGTTCTCTAATATCGCCAGACAAGTTGTTTGCCCTAATTTAATTGCTGATTTGATTGGTACATCTACCTCTAGATTTTGTTTTATAAGGTTGTTTATTGTTTTCCTTAACTCTGTATATTCCATGTCCATTTTTAAACCTAATATAACTATATTATTCCGTTTCTTATCTTTTTCCAAGAATTCCATCCTTGTATTTAAGGCCACTACGTCTTTTTTAATTATTTCATTTTCTCTCTTTATTGCCTCATTTTCCATTTTTATGTTTTCGTTTTCCTCTCTAACTTTTTTCAGTTCCATGTTACAATTCTGTTGTTCTTTCCTTATTAGCGAAACTTCTGTCTCCATATTTTGCATCATTTCCAGTATTTTATCGATTTTTTCCTCAGTCTTCTGGTTTAGTTTTGTCGGTGTTCTTCCAGTTTTCTTACTTTTTTGGAATACTTCATCTCCATCTCCGTCGCCTTCCCTTTTCCTTTTATTTTCATCTGTGGAGTAGCCTTCCTCGCTGTCCATGTTGGTATTAGTCAATTAAATTTTCCCTAATACGGGCCTGTTCTCTGATAAACGTCCCGCGCCACGTAGCGCGTAACACGTAAAGAAACCAACCCGAATCTAGTTCTCGGAGGTTATGTTTCTAACAAGCGATCGCCGAAAAGACGTATTTATTAAATCTGGACCACCTACCTCCGAATTTTTGTTGATTTATAATATCTACAGTCCTTCACCCACACACTAACAACAATTTTGTGAAACAAATTGCTCGGCTCAAAATTTTGAGTGTTGTCTCGGAACACTGTTTCACGCGTACATTACAGGCGTACGTGATTCTTAGTACTTTTCTATGTGCCACTAATGTGACGTCAGAGAGCGGACGGTAGCGCATGCTCAGTTATGGTACCCAGAATTTTACATAAATCTTAACTATTATCATTAGATCTTATTTTAACAGCAATTACAGATTTAATTTGTTTATATTTTTTGTTTTACGTAATATGAAAGAGCCATAGAAATAAAAATTAATGAATTTTGTGGTTTACGACTGCAAATTTAGGAATTTATAACTGAATATTTTTATTTTATATTTAGGTAAAATATTTCCCACGAGAAATGTTTGTAAATATGTGCCTTGATATTGCAACAAATTCTTGTGTATATACATTATACTGTAACAAATTAAAAACAGTTAAATATTAAGTACTTCAACTAACAGTAATTATTTACTCGAAACAAAAAACACACTGTATATAATAAATGTATATAAGGGGTTAATATGTATCTAGTCAATTTTGATAAAATTATCTCATAATCTGGTACTGTATCTCGTTATAAATATTATAAATAATATCGCTTTTTAGAAAAATATTGCTTACTTTTATTTTCCTTCGTGAAAACATGAGTCATTTTACCTGTAGAATATTTATAATTTTCATTTGTCAATGTTTAATTTTATTTCAGATCCAAACGTCAACGCTGCAAGCAAGTAGTAAACAAGGTTTTGCAAAAGTCACTCGAGATGCCCAATTTCTTTCGTGACATTCGACTGACGTCTCGTAATTTTTATGTAAAATGTCACTCAAGAAATTACCAGGTCACCTCTCGTGACAACTGAAAAATTTTGCCGGTAAAATCCTAAGAAAATAAACATTTAATTGGAAAACAATACATAATACATTGTGTATTACAATAAAAGTGTATTTCTGATAAGGTTAATTTTTTGAAATTTGTACTTAATACGATGTATTGACTCCTTGGGCATTAATGACTGCCCGGCACCGCCTAGGTATACTTAAAATCAACCTATCGATTGTATCTTGTGGCAAAAGGGCCCACTGCTACCTCAGTGCATTTTCATATGCAAAACGGCCTTGGATGTTTGCCATAACTTGTAGAAGTTGTCTCTGCAGCATGCCCCACACATGCTCAATGGGGTTGAGGTCGGGAGACTGAGGAGGCCATGGCAAAAGGGCAATGTTCTCTTCGTCTAACCAATTTTGTACCTAATACCCGATGTGCAATGTGAGGAAGAGCATTGTCCCCTGCATATAAACCAAATCTGGACCAGCAGGTACTAAAACTTGTTTAATATTTACGCCGTTGGTTCATGGTTCCATCCAGACAAACAAGGTCCGTTCTATGATGCAAAATCGATTCCAGCCCATACCATATACAAGGAATGCTTATTGCTACTCAGAGAATGTTATTTTATCATTGTCGAACATCAACAACGACTGTACCTAGACACACAACTACAAATTATAATGTATCATTAATCAGTAGTAAATCAAACTAAGAAAAAATCACTTAGCTCCCGCTTGATGCTGATACGATCTGTGCAGTTGTAAAACAAAGCATTTTTGAACCATCACCGCACGAAACTACAATTAGTTAGGTGCTTCATTGCCATCTGATTATAAATTAACATAACAATACAATGATACATTTAAAACTGTCAGAGAATCATATACTACACACCACACCCTCTACGTTGGGTACGGGTGGTTTTTTACTGTCAGTTAATAAATTACCTATACCTAAATGAAGTTATATTAAATATGTTGGGTTCAAATTGATTACAGGGCACTGGTTTCGTCCTTGTGGGACTCGTCAGTACAGTGCTTTCTGCATTCATTTTATCTCATTCTATAATTTAATGCATGGCAGGGTATTTGCTCGAGGAGTAGTTGTTCTGCAAAGGTAGTGCTAATAATCATTTTCGAATTTAACGTCCAAACTCCAAAAAAAAATTAATAAAATTTTAAATCCATCTGGAACCGGGCCGCATATAGGTAAGTAACATCCAGTACCGCCATTCGGCTGCTCGATCGGATTTTGGAATGTAACATACGATAGCGCCATCGGGTGTCACTTACCTGACCATTGCATTACTCCTACAATGTTATGATGCACGTTGAAAGCATGCATCATCCCAAAATAAATGTAAATGTAAAATATTAATTACACATTACCAAAACTTAAGTAACGAATTTTAATATTTTAAAATTCATGATACATCCTTTATAAAATTGCCAAATTATCATGCACATTCATACTTCCTTTTATTTTTAAGACACTAATCTTATTAGAAATCAAATTTGTCAAACTCTAATTCCTTTTTTCATGTCAATATTTTATAATTTTATAGTGCAAACCAGAGCAGAAACGCCAAACAATAATTAGTATATAAGAATATAAGAATATAAAGTAATATTTCAATATTACCATAATCTCAATATGTAGTTGGGTACTACAATTTAACCACTACAGTGTAAGGACAATATTAAGTTTTTATGGTCACGGACTCTTCTCTTGTTCTCTTGTTCTTTGGTTTTCACCGGACACTATCATTATTAATTTTTAAATAAAAATAACCATTGGGCAATGAAAATGAATACATTTTGGTGGAGGAATTTTCTACTCGAGCATAAAAAACACGTGGAGCATGCACTTGCACTGGTGTTTTCGCGGGAAATTGTCACATTGGAGATTGGACGGTGGAGCGCGATAAGTAACACCCTCGTAAACACCAGATGGCGACGATTAGCTTGGCGCTCTCGCGTGTTACTTTATCACAATTTGAGTCTAATTTTTTTACTTTTCAAAAACAATGCTTTCTAAAACAAGCTTTGTTATGCAATTTACCGAAATCTAACATGCAGCATTTAGGATCTTGGTTATCTTAGCAAGAGAATAGGCTGGTCAAAGTTGTTTATCCTGAAGATATTATTTGAGATAACTAACCATTTCGTGGAAAACTAAAAAATAAAATGGAAATCATCATCATAAGGTTCTCAGTCCGAAGACTGGTTGGACGCGTACCTCCATTCTTTTCTATCCTGAGCTAACCTACGCATTTCCCTAAAAGTAGAACATCCTACATCCCTAACTATTTGAGAGCAGTAGTCTAATCTAGGCCTACCGCTACCTCTTTTTATTCCTATCTCTGACTCTAGTATGTCACGAACTATTCCTTCGTGTCTTAGAAGGTGTCCTACCATCCTATCTCTCCTACTCTTTATTGTTTTCCATACCTTCCGCTTTTCCCCAACTCTTTCTAATACTTCCCTATTGCTAACCTTATCTATCCACGGTATCTTCATCATGCGTCTGTAGCACCACATTTCAAACGCTTCTACTCTTTTTCTATCCGCTTCTCCTATTGTCCAAGTTTCGCACCCGTATAATGCCGTACTCCATACATACGACGTTAAGAGTCTCTTCCTAGTCTCTATATTAACCGTTCTCGAGCATAACAGTTGTTTCTTTTTGTTAAACGCAACTCGGCCCTGCGCCATTCTTTGTTTTATATCTTTAGTGCTCCTACCGTCTTGAGTTATTTTACTTCCTAAGTAGCAGAAATCCGCGACCTCCTCTATCTTCTCATTTCCAATTTGTATTTCCATTTTAGTTCTATTTTCACATCCCCTACATACCAAAATTTTAGTTTTCTTTTTATTGATTTTCATGCCGAAGCCCTGTGTCAAAACTGCTTCCATTTCATTCAAAGCCGCTCCTAATTCTTCTTTGCTAGATGCTAACACTGCTATATCGTCCGCAAATCTGAGCATGTTAATAGTTTGGCCCTGTACATTGATCCCTGAGGCTGTTCTTTCCTTAACAATATTAATCGCATCTTCGATATATAAGTTGAAAACTAGAGGTGACAATGCACATCCCTGTCTCACTCCCTTCCGGATATCTACTTCCCTTTGTTCCTGCTCACATTCTATAACTGCCTTTTGCTCTTTGTAGAGATTATGTATTATTCTTCTGTCCCTGTATTTCATCCCTACCTTTCTCAGCACTTCGAACATCTTCCCCCATTTTACGTTGTCGAAGGCTTTTTCTAAATCTACAAATCCTATATAGACGCTCTTTCTCTTTTCTATCGTTTTTTCTATAATTACTCGTAAAACTAGAATGGCCTCGCGCGTTCCTCTATTTCGTCTAAATCCGAACTGATCTTCTCCTAATATTTCTTCCGCCTTTTTCTCCATCCTTCTTTGCACAATTCTAGTTAAAATTTTTGACGCATGGGAAGTTAAACTGATAGTTCTAAAATTTTCGCATCTATCCGCGCCTTTTCTTTTTGGCAAAGCTACTATGATGTTCCGTTTGTAATCTTCTGGAATCTCGCCTGTCAGGTATATGCGACTAACTAGTTTAAATAAACGATCTATTACCTCTTGACCTGCGCACTTTAAGATTTCTGCCTGCAAGCCATCTATACCTGGTGCTTTATTATTCCTTAAACTTTTTAGTGCTATCTCAAACTCTTCTCTCATTATAGGACTCCCTAGGTTATCCCCCTCTACACTGCTTTCGCTTTCTAATATATCTTGCACTTCCTGTCCCGCATATAAGTTTCCTAAATATTCTTTCCACCTATCTGCCTTCTCCCCACTTCCGATTAGGATATCTCCTGCCTCATTTCTAATGTTTTTGGTACTAGATCCAATTTCTCTAAAATTTCTCCTAATTATTTTATATGCTTCATCAGTCTTTCCTACTTCGAATTTATCTTCCACTTCTTTGCATTTATTATCGATCCATTGCTCTTTCGCTTTCCTACATTCCCGAATAATTTCCCACTTGATCGCCTTATATCTTTGTTTCCCTGTTTCATCTAACCTATTTTTATATTTTCGCCTTTCCTCTATTAGACTCACAATATGTTTTGTTATCCAGGGTTTCCTACTTTCATTCTGTTTATGACCCAAAATATCCCTAGCTGAGGAAACTAAACTATTTTTAATGCAATTCCATTCTGCCTCTATGTCCCTAACAATATTTCCACCCGTGCCCTTTAGTGCTTCGTTTGTCTTTTTCTCGAACTTATTGCGCATATCATCATCTTTTAGTTTCTCTGGGTCAAGATACCTTCTTCCGCTTTTTTTTTCAAAATCTTAAATTTAAGATTGGCTTTCATAACGACTATGTTGTGATCACTATCTATATCTGCTCCTGGATAACTTCTACAATCCCTAACTTGATTTCTAAATCTTTGCCTAACGAGAATGTAATCTATTTGATATCTCCCTAAGTCTCCTGGCATCTTCCACGTATAGCATCTCCTAACATGATGGTGAAATAGAGTGTTCGCGACCGTTAAGTTATGTTTATCGCAGAACTCTATCAGTCTAACTCCCCTATCGTTCCTATTGCCTAATCCAAAGGGGCCAACTATTCCGCCCTCTCGCCCTGTGCCTACGACTGCATTGAAATCTCCTGTAATTATTAAATTTTCGTGCCCTCTCACAAAATCTAGCACATATTCAATATCACTATAAACTGCCTCTACGGCCTCATCACTGTAGTTAGAAGTGGGCATATATACCTGTATTATTACTGTTTTTACAGGTTTCGAATCTAACCTAACCATAACTACCCTGTCACTTTGCTGTAAGAAATTTTCTACACTCTGTCCTACTTTTTTCCGCATAACAATTCCTACTCCCGAATTTCCTCCTACAGATCCTGTGTGTATTACTCTAAAATCTCCGCTCCAGAAGTCTCCAGCTTCTGGCCATCGCACTTCACTGATACCTACTACGTCTAATGCTAACCTATCCATCTCAATTTTCAAATTCTCTAACTTCCCTACTTGTTTCATGCTTCTAACATTCCACGCTCCGACTCGTGAGATGTTACACTTATCATTTCTGATGACTCCCCCCGAAGCAGTCCCCGCCCGGAGATCCGAATGTGGGACTATTTTACCTCCGGAATATTTTACTCCAGAAAGTGCCATCATCATAAATTCGAAGTACGCTGTACCAGGGATATAATAATGTGGTGGTTTCCCGTTGCCTTCCACATCGCAGTAGTGTGTATCACAGTGCCATACCGACCCTCACGATCTCTGCCACTATGATTACTGAAAGAGCTGCTGCCCCCTTCCAGGGACTTGATTTAGTCTGGCTTCTCAAATAAAAACCCCTCCAATATGGTTAAGCCTATGGTTCGGCTCTTTATATCATTGAAGCGCGCAAGCCATCCCACCCGTCCCAGTATTACTAGAACTGCGTCAAGGTACAAGTCCTTTGGGATAGAAAATGGAAAATTGCACTTTTATTGCTTTTGGTTGTAATATTTTTCTTTGGCGTTAGTTAAATCTTCATTTTGAAAAATTTCCACACTGGCAATTTTTATTCTAGATATATTTCTGAGCGCGCTGCCACCATTTTACTACGTCGATTCGTTACTGCTCTTAAAATGTCAGTTTTGTTTGCTATCAATGAACTCTCATCTTTGAGTTAATGGCGAAATGTAATTGGGAACAAAATCATTTCATCACAGCAAGTTACCTATTAACTTTCAGTAACAGTATCAAAATTATGTGAATACTGTCTTCAATAGAAAAAATAAAATGTTATTTAAAACACTGTTAAAAAGTTGTTTAAAAGTGTTAGGCCTGGTAGTTGACCAACCAAAGATGGCCAGTTATACGTAAAAGAAAATTAGGGATTAGAAGTTATGTTACGTTGTTTTCAGGGTAATTGTTATACAGGGTGATTCATAACAAGTGTAAAAGATTTGGAGGGCTGATAGAGGAGGTCAAAATAATAAGAAAAAGTCGATGAACGTATGTTCTAAAACTATTTCCAACAAAAATACGGGGTGTTCAAGTTTCTCGAAAAAAACTGATTATTTTTGTTATTTCCGAAACTAAGAAAGCTATTAAATTAAAGTTTTAGGGACAATTTGTCGCGTGCAGACCTCTATCATAAAAAATTGCTTTTATATCCGATAATAATTTATTTTTTCAGAACAATTTTTTAACCGAAAATTCAGATTTTGACGTTTTTACAAAATGCTGTTTTACTCGGAAGTTATCAGTACGGAAAAAATGAAGAATACCTTTTTTCTTTGAAATTGAACGCAGAATCCAAAACTTAAATCTTTTCTTTAGAAACCGGTGGAGTAACATCGTGTAAGCTAAAGGATAGGGCTCTTCAGCTTATAGCGGCGCCACTGGTGTAAAAGCAAATCTTTTTAGGACGATGGATGTTCACAAAGGACAATAGCCCTCAAAATATGAATTCAATAGTTTCAGTAGATTCGGAGATATTAAAAATAATCAATTTTTTTTCGAGAATTTTCTACACCCTGTATCTTTGTTGGGAATGATTTTAGGACAGATGTTCATGAAATATTTTTTCTTGTTTTGACTTCCTCTATCACCTTTCAAATTTTTTTTACACTCGTTATGAATCACCCTGTATGTACCTACTATTTTTATTAAATTTGAAACGACTGCAGAGATGAATATTAGGTGATGAGTATTAAACGGGCCTCCTGTGTACTTTAGACTGCTATATCCATTTAATACTCATCACCTAATGTACTATTTTTGGCATGGCTTATAAACTGCAGAAGTAAAAGTTGTCAAAATTTTCAAAAACTCTAGTAAAGTAAATGTACGTAAAAACTGCAGTTTTGGAACTGTTCGTTTTCCTTAGTTGACTAGTAAGAAATAGTTAGTTCATAAGCTAAGTTATCGAATATGAGTACCAAAAGAAAAAGTGAAACTGACATTTTTAATGAACAAAAAAAAAATAATTATAACAAAGTGCTGACAACGTTTTAAAATACGAAATAAAAAGGGCTTCTTTTAAAAAGTATTATAATGTTCTATATCTTAATAATAATTAGCATTCAAATGGTGGTAAGACGGTAGGTAAGTAACACTCGAGATTGCCAAGTGGATGGCGATATCGGGTGCTACATTCAGAAATCCGATCGAGCAGCCGAATGGCGATACAGTATGTTACTGACCTATATGCAACAGGGCCTGAAGCCAAACTATGAGAACAATTCCTAATTTGTTATAAAGGACAGCAGATGGCAGCATGTACTACGTAGTCGACACTGAATTTCAGATTTCTGTACTAGCTCTAAAAAGCGGGAGTTTTAGAGCTATTTTTATTCCCTTCTCTCAAATATCGCAAAAAAACTGATTGTTCAGTTTCTTTTTGATAATATGCAGTGTAAAAGTTATCAAGCAAACAGTTTTCTACGTTAAACGACACGTCTTTCTCGAATTGTATGAACTACCGAGAATATCTAAAAAAATTGTTTGCGGTTTGCATTGTGTAATTTTTATCGGTGAACTTTGCCACACTTGTTATTTTTCAAACATTCGTAGAAATTTTGATCAAGTGATCAAATTAGAACAACAGTTTTTTTTGCGCAAAAGAACTACCCAATCAAAATTGGACTTATCTTGATCTGTCATACTCATAACCTGTATTTATTAAGTAGGTACATAATTTGTTTTATTAAATTACACCACTTCAATCTGTTCTCGGCAAAGATAAAGTTTATTGTTTCAAAATGGTGCTGTCTAAACCACTTTATAATTTTATGGGGTTTTACTTTGATCAGCTGTACAATCATCCGATTCGAACAAAATCTGTAACATGGTAAGTACAAAAGGTGACTTGTTCTTACATCTTTTAAGTAATGTAATAACATTTTAGCTGTGTAATTGCCAGTGCTGGAAACTTAGCGTCTCAGTATATCGGCGGAAGCAAGATACTCAACCAAAATAGTTTGTTAGCATACGCATTATTTGGGTAAATAAAGGTAATAAATAAAGTAGCTATTCTTGTAACGATTAATACTTTTAGATTATTATTTGGTGGCACATTACCTCATTATTTTTATAATGTCTTGGAAAGAGTAGTACCGGAAGAGGCATCGTTTCAAATTGTCAAGAAGTTGCTCATAGAAAGATTAATATATTCCCCGATTTATCAAGCGTTTACGTTATATACAATTTCCAGGCTAGAAGGAAAAGATCATAAAACAGCTCTGAAGGACTTGGAAGCTTTGTACTGGACAGTTCTTACGTCGAGCTGGAAATATTTAACCATCGTTCAACTCTTAAATTTGAGCGTAATTCCACCAGTGGTAAGGCTTAATGTTCTACAATTCTAAGACGTTTGTATTCAGAGGTAATTTATTGAAAAAAATATTCTACTTTGTTTCAGTTTCGTGTGTTAATCATAAATCTGGTCGGCTTCTTTTGGACTGTGTATGTCGCAAATAAACGTAGACAGCAGCGAGAGAAGACTTCTAAATCCAAGTAAACATTTTTTAAAGTACGAAAATGGAAGGGAACAAATGATAAAATTAAGTGGTTGGGTCTGTTTTAAGTAATAGGTTTATGGTATAAATAAGAATTATGAAGTGGTGAATTATATATTTGTTATGTTTTGTTTAATACATAAATTTAAATATTGATTTTTATATTTATTAATCTTATACTTATGACTATTTTACTTACATGACTTTATTTATTTTCAATTTGTGTGTTGCGCTTACGTGCAAAAACTTGAAAACAACCATAATTTAATTGCATAGGTTAGGTTAAAACGTCAGGAAGCACATGGTTTTGTTTGGAATGAAAATCTGACGTTTGTGACGCGCCACTTTTGTGTTGTATTATATGACAAAGATGACATTGAATGAAGATTTACTTCAATGGACTACCCATTTTATTTAAGTGTTATTCTTATTATTTATCATGCTAAGAACTGGGCAGCTCAAAGAATATAATATCAACCCTCTAGATTTGTCAAATTTAACTTTGTGTGTTGTGTGACTTTCGACTATTTGAAGCAAAGACATTTAAAGAGATAGACACCGTGTTCGTGTGAAGCTAACATGGCCGAAGAAAAGGGGATTGTGGCAAAAATTCGTAATATTTTCCACAAAAAAGCTCCTAAAGTTCTTTTCAATGTCTTTGATTTTGAGTACCTATACACAGTGACTGCTGACTGGATCGGAAACTTTGGCTTAACTTCACTATGAATTATAGTATTAAAGAATAAAACGGCGTTCTATACTGGTTTTCCTTGCTCATTGATTAAAAAAATTTTTTTTTTCAAATAACGGTAAAGTATGAGTACCTACCAAGTACCAAGAAAACAAAATTACTATTATTAAATTTTAATCGTTATTCGACGGGCGCCACTGTTGCTTGGTGTATTGAATTCTAGTGCAATTTGTATTCTACATATTTGGTAGCCTGAATGCTTAATGCACTGCTGTGACATTAGCAGTTGTTGCTACTAGCGATGGGCAGAATCGAATACTTTAATGAATCGAGAACTCCGTATCCGAGAACTTTTGAGAATCGAGAACTTTCCCGAGACCCGAGTACAACACAAAAATATTGTACCTCATACGGGAGCTGCGAGACTCGGAATCTGATACTCTCTCGGTCTCGGTACTGCAGCATTGGACCACGTTCAAAGGGTAGCAGCGGCGAGCAGCGTTCGCCTAAAGGCGGAAACATATTAGAGCGACGCGACGCGACGCGACGCTACACCACGCGACGTGACCGAGATCTGATCAAAATCTATTCCATAAGAAAACGTTGATATTCTCTCCCGCCGTGCACACTTGTCAGATGCAACGTGATGCAATGCCACGCGACGCGATACGACGTTGTCGACATCCCTTCCTCCCAGATTTTTGTAGCATCGCGTAGCGTGGCATCGCATTGCATCAGACAAGTGTGAACGCAAAACACGCGGACATAACAATGGACGAAACTTTATTAATAGAAAACGTCAGGAATTATCAGTACCTATATATAATTCAAAATCAAAGCACTATAGAAATCAGCAAATGAGGCTTGAAGCGTGGGAAGAAATTAGCAAGGAACTTAACACAACAGGTAAAAATCAAATCAGTGCAGAATATAACTCAGTAAGTAGCGCATTCTTCAATTTCGTCTTCGAACTCTTCAGAGGACGAGGTTTCCATGATGGCTACACGCACGAACAAATTCAAATGAGCTAGCAACAAAAATGATGCACACCGTCACCTCTCGTTGCGTAGTGTAGCGTAGCGTCGCGTCGGTTAAATATGAACACCCGCGAAATTTTCACGTCGCGTCGCGTCGCGTCACATCGCGTCGCGTCGCTCTAATATGTTTCCGCCTTAATTCAATCGGCATGCGTCGGCATCTTTTTTCATTTTTTATAGCCTGCATCTGTTAGTTTTATGGCGGTAACGTCTCTGAATGCATTTCTCAGTAGATTCGTTGAATGAACAATTATTCATTCGATGGTGCCAATGTAAAATTTATTATTGGAAACTTCTAAAAAGACTTACAAGTTACATAACTCTTCTCATTAAAGTAATATTAGTGTCGTGCTCGTAGTACTAGCAGAAATAAAATTAAAATCAAAAAATTATGTACATTTCTAATTAAAATAAAAATTGAAATGGGTTTGCGTTTTTTCTGGATTAGGTATCGGTTATCACATTAAAAATGAAACGATAGTGTGGAATTTTTTCGTAAAAAGGGTACTAGCAAAAGCGCACATTGTTCGTTTTTCTCTTAGAACTTATCTAGTTCTTTGTTTATACTTTAAATTTTAGAAATTTATTTTAGTTACATATTGTGTATTAATACTTATTTCGTTTCTTTTTTAACCAGTAGTAGCACTCATAGGTATAAACTGTAATTCGCAATTCCAAAATGATCTTAAAGTTTCTACTTGTTTGGGTTTCCAGAAATTCAAACTATACCATCGGAAATAACAATTAACCTAACTGAGAACTACAACTGTCTATTTGGTTCTAGTTGATACTTGATATTATTGATACCGCTGCCGATCTCACGCCGTATTTTCGATTCCATTTCAGTTCTCGTGTTCTCAATAAATTTGTTTATCTCGTCTCTTCTCACTGAGCGAGAACTCGTGCATTCGAGACCAATAACTAAAACAGTTCTCGAGAACACCGAGAACTTTTGAGAATCGAGAACTTTTCGATTCTTGCACTCGAGTCCGCCCATCACTAGTTGCTACATTCATTGATAAGAATCTAAGATATTTTGACAGCAAAATTTGTTAACAAAAACTTATAATTAGAATTAACAATATTTTGTTAACTTTTCTATTCGAATTAAAAACCGAATAATAAGAAGTTTTGGTTCTGAACGTAATTACTTTTCAAGATAGGTACGTGAGCCGGTAAGTAAGGTAAACGCCTACTGGTAAACTAATCAATAGTGGCAGCACTACTAATCCATTTACACACATATTTAAGAATTTGCACTTCATTTCCAAAGCCGAACTTACATGATTTTTTACATTTACAGATAAGTGCAGATGTATAATGGCATTGGATTGGCGACTCCGAGGGGGTCAGGGACAAATGGCCATGTTCAGAGAAATTGGGCACTTGTTCGACCAAAAGAAAAAGATAAAACATATCGGACGGAAGAAGAACTGGCGACATTGGACGTAGCAAGTAATCGTCAGCCCAATAAAGAGATACTGGATCATGAGAGGAAACGAAAAATTGAGCTTAAATGCGCAGAGTTTGCGGATATACTTGAAGAACAGGGGTACGTTTTTGCACACGTTCAGTAAAAATTTGTAGTACAGGAACGTGTATTTTAGGTTTACCGAGGAGGCTATAAAAAACAAAGTGAATAACTACAGAAAAATGTTGATGGGGCATGATGGAAAGTTGGAGAAACCGGTTGATCAGTGGGGACGGCCAAAGTAAGTTAATCATTTTATTTCATATTCGCAGCGATTCACTGGTAACTGCTGACTGCAATTAAAATAATTAGGAGTCGAACATAAATTTAAAGCTGTGATATATAAGCTGCTAGTCTATAAAGTGCTGCCACCTATCGCCCAAAAGTTTGATTAGAATTATGCAAAATATAGTCGCAATCTATTATGACTGGTTTATATCACAGCTGCAAACTCTTCTGACGGAACCTCTACAGCTTGGAATTTTCAAGGTTTTTAGCTTTAGGGGAAACCGAATAAATCTGGGAGGATTAGTCGGCGATCCTATCTTTAAATTATTATTTTCTATTACTACTACTACTGTCAAACGTCCAGTTTACTGTGCAACTCGCCCAATTATCCACAAAATGGAAAGATTGCAAAATATTTTTCATTCCAACACGCCGGCTGAACCAAGTAACGTATCAAGACGTTCTTGGTCGCAATGAATCGATACATAGTTTCATTAAACCTTATTGTGTTACGCTGAGATTGATATCGTACTGATTGCCGTTTATGGCACATTAATAGTTAATTTCTCATTATGTTGCAAATATGTATATTGCACAATGATAATAACTGATGCAGATAAAATTTGAGTAATATGCATACGTACAAGTATGTAGTATTATTTGCGTTTTGAGAGTGACATTATTTTGTACATTTCTAAAAAATGACGTCAAGGCAAACATCAAAGTATCCACATCGTATGCGAAATAGTTTCCTATGGTACATTCACAAAATGTAAGTAGGCACTTAATTCGATTAAAATTGGAAGGGTGTATTGAAAATTTTTATTTTTAAATTGAAAAAAGATTTTTACACGAACTTAGTTTTGTCTTTCCGTAGATATTTTCTTGATGATTATGCATTAAACCCCCTTGCGTATGCTTCACACCCTTTGGTGGAACAAAATGCTCGCGAGAAAATGAGTTCTCAAATTTTGAGGTTATAATGTGGGATTTTCGTGTTTTTGTAGATAAGATTCTTTAACTTATTTTCTGAATATAGCTTAAAAGATACAACACCACGAATGCAAGAGGGGAGATATCCTCAAACTGAATAGACTGTTTTAGAATGCCTGATTTTGACAGGCCGCCATTTGTTGTTGGAGGGCACACATTCAGTCATATTTTATTTGAGAATTTAAAATTAAGTTTCTATTACCAGAAATGAAATGTCTAGAACATATTCAAGTTGGTTCAACACTGGCTTTCTGCGCAGGAAATCAGGACAATAAATGCAACAGTTGGGGCTGATGTTCCCCTTCTTTTAAATCAACGATCTGTGTCCTATACTTTTGTCGCAAGAAAAATTATGAGTGTCTAGGTACCTAACCTCAAATGCCATAATACTGTTTTTTTTCTCATCTCATACATCACGCGCCACTGCAACTGCTTGGCAACAAATGCAGCATTGATTTGATTCAAGGATTCAACCGATTTGCTTTTGTTGCCGCGATCAAAGATCCGTTGCTCAAACTGTAAAATGACGTATGTATAATATTTACAACTTAAAAACTGAATTATGATCACTACCAGGCACGCAGTCTCACGCCCTGTACTCTGAAGAATTTTATTTAAAAAAAAGGGAAGTGCAATCAAAATTTGATTCCTGTTGGTAATGAGGCAAAAGACAACACCTTAAAAATACCTGTGAAGAAGGTATATGCGTTTTTATCCTACAACAGTAGATGGCGCTTGAAATTTCAAGTTTGCTGCCATGTAGGAGGTCGGCTTCACAACGAAAAACGCAAAAAACCTCAAAATTTTCGCACTTTTTTCAGTTTTTCGCTTATATCTCGAAGACTATACATTTTTCGAAGATGACCATTCTATACAAAATTAAAGTAGACAAAATTTTCTACAAAATACACTGGTCAACTTTGATTTTCTGACGAGAGGTATCGGCGCTAAAGCGCGCCGAAAAACAGCGATTTTTTGGCCATTCTGCGAAAACGTCAAAAACGCCCACTCCCACCCCCTACAACTCCAAAAATATACATGTTATCAACAAAAACCCTTATACCACGTGAAAGTACATTAAATTTCCTACAAGAGACGTCTCTAACATTCAGTTTTCTCATAAGGTGGGAGGGAGCAAAGTGAAAATTACGAAAAATGCCTTCTGCGCTCTACAGCCAAAACGGTCCCTCCCACCTGTCTATCTCTCATCGGCGCTATTCTTTCGATGAATTACGCTTAAAAGCGGTTGTTTTGAATGAATTGATGGCAAAGCATATTTGATGAAAACATTAACAAATTATATTTACAACATATTAGGTACACAGCACTGAATATAAAGTTGAATATGAAATCTGTATGTATTAATGTACATGTGTCATTAAATGAGGGAAAGTCAAACCCAGGATTGGGTCATCACTTCGAGTAGGTTCTCCATCTGGAAAAAGAAGAAGGTATTTAGTGTTAGAACATGGTTACAAGAACAGATCAGTTGTATAGTGAACTGTCGATGTATGAAGAAATACCTGATGTCATGTGCGCAGTTATTTTAGTCGTCCCCGTTTGGTTGTTGGTGACCCAGGCAATGTCTTTTGGGCACTAGAAGGTCCAGGTGAAGGGTGTTGACTTTCTGACCTGACCCACCTTATGAGAAAATTGAATGTTAGAGACGTCTCTATCACTGTAAGTGAAAAAAAGATGGTCATTTTATAGGACGAAACATTGCTATACTTAAAATTTTCGTTGTTTTCGTCGAGGCAATGAGCGCCGTAAGCTACCAAAATTCTAAATCTCACACCCTGTACTATACCACTTGTATCGCTTCGCATTGCCAAATTATCTCTGAAGAGTCTGAGCGTTTTTAAAATCTTGCTTGTTTATTTTCTAAGACATCTGCTTAGATAAATTGTATATGTCCGAATCTAAATACTTAGTTTCTAAAAATAAATCGTTTTGCGCCGCAGTTTTCGGTGACATACGCATAATTTTCTTCAATAATTTCGCTTAATATTGATTGCGCGTATCCGGCAGCGCATCCGCCAAAAGTCGTGCCGGCGGCGTGAAAGTGATGCTGCCTCCGCCTGCTTCGCATCCTGTATCCTTCCCTCCCGCGCCTGAAAGGATTCGGGGACGGCTCAGTTTGTGTCCTGGCATCCGCGAGGCGCCATCGCCGCCGCCGCTATTAAACCCTTAAAAATGCACGCTCCGTGCAGAAAAATGATAAACGGGAAATAAACCAATAAAATCACAAAATCTAATATGTCTTCCACTTCGCAAAACTTAAATTAAGGTTTGCTCCGTACGCTTAAGAGTGAATAAGTCTTCCAGTATTGTATAGGGTTAAAATAAAACGTAATATTTTTGTAATATAGTCAAACATAAATATAAGAATAAATAATTAAATTACTAGTGAATTTTCTGAACGGTTGAGGATGCTGTGCGGTAATGGGACGAGGAATCGATATCCAGTCGATGAGAGGATCATTTTCGAAAGATTATGGCGAGGCGCCTTATATCAAGCGTTGGGTTCTAAGGCGCCCCCGAGCAGAGTTGGAGTTAGACGTCCTCCACCGTGTTGCTGCCATTGTCATTGTATGGGAGCGGCGGGGCCGGTTGGATGGACGTCGCCGGCGCGTAGGGCCGGGCTTCGGTCTGTCGTCAGGTTTGTGAAGGACATTCATAATCCATATTGAATTTATTGTGGCATTCTTTATACAGATTTAGTGTTAGTAGTCATATTACCAATTTGTAGTTACGGTACTTATACATTGCACCTGTCTATTAGATCTTTTTTCTTTTAAAAATTTGATTGATTTTCATATTAGAAACTTGCATAATTGAAGTATTTCAAGCAAGAGGCGGGTACGTTTTCGGGATCCAGCCTCACAATTTTATGAGGGATATCACTAACATTTGTAATTTTCTATCTTCCAAACACCCTTCTTATTTGGTATTCTATTATATACTTACGAATATTCTGCAGACCTATCAGTGACACTTGTGCGAATAACTAAGAACAGCGTAGTAAATTTGTACTCTGAAAGTGTTTAATCACTTTGTTTTCATTATTCCACTAACAAACCGCCTAGACTGTGATTACCGTCGGAACAATTTTAGAAACAATTCTAGAAACCAACACACGTTCCATGTGCGGCTCGTTAAAGGGATCCCAATTGTGTTCCTCGGAGTTAAATAACCCTGTATTGCCCAACATAAATTTGTTGTTTTTCCTGTGTTCTGATAAACTTTTCAAAGAAAAGATTTAGTACTCTCTAGAAGTCGAAATCGCTTTCAATAGCGCTGAGAAGCCACATAAGAAGATAAGCGCGGCTGATCCGATTATAGCGCAACCCTCAAATGACTTCGTAGTTTGTGGATAGTTCGGTTTGCTAGAAATACGGAATTTGCTGGGTATAAAATAAAACAGCTGACATAAACTCATGCCGAACACATAATAGACATAGTGATAGGGGGCCATAACCCATAAGAATTAATTCGCTTATCACGTAGGGACATCAAACACATTATGCTTATTATTTTCATATGTAATTAGACGAGAGCTTTTTATTTTGTGGGATAAATATCTGTTTTGCCAGACAATTTGACGAAAAAACTAGCCTGGGCGCTCTTGGCTGACAGTTTATTTTGCCCGATAAATTTCTATTTTGAACAAAATTTTGTTGTTGCCAGTAAGAGCGCTTTATAAGGAAAAAATGAAATGTTCGATTGTATTTTAATCTATAAAGGTATAAACTTAGTTTATATGCTTTATTTGCAGCTATGCTAATAAAAAATAATAGACTAATAAAAAGTAACAACGTAAACAAACTTAAATCAAACCAAACTTTCCAAAAAGTTTTTTAAAATTTTATTTGTTAATTTTAGTTGACATTTGAAATATCTGAAAGCTTGTGTTGTTTATTAGCACGGGAGTTTACAATAAGAAGGGGTCGTGAGGTTGAAGTGAACCCCATTCGTGTGCCGTGTTGTGTGCTTACATACTATTGATCTTTTTCATTGCCCCCACTTCTGGACCCGATTTTACCAGTCAGTATAGTATGTATGCATAATGCTTTTCACCCTACGTTATAAGCACGATTTTTTTGTGTGGGGTGTTACACTATATGTATTTATAGTTTGACTGTAGTCGGACTCTAATATTCTGCGCAAACTTATTAGTTAATACGTAATTTATTTAAGTATACGTACCTAGTTATATTTTGTTTTTACCGATTTAAAGCAATGGTTTGTTTTTCGGAAAATGTGCGGTGAGATATTGTTTTTATATTTATATTTTATAAATGTTATAACGGTCTTAAAACCTTTAAAAACTTCGAATTATTGAAATTGTTGGTGTTGGTCGAATTATTTCAAGAATTTCGCAATTTTCTCATACTTTTGATAAAGTTGCGTTCTTCTTGCAGTGTCACAGAAACTCATCAAGTAGCTGAAGCCCAACAAGAGAAAAACGCAAAACTTCGGGAAGCATTTGGCATTTCCAAGTACTTTGTTGATGGGAGCAGTTTTGATCCTGACAGAGAAGCAAAAGAGCAGCTCGCCAAATCGGAGGCTCTTCAAGAGAAAGAAAGGCAGAGGATTCTTTTAGAGAAAGAGAGGGACGCTGAGAAAGCAAAAAATGCCCGATACGATCTTGTGCATACTCCGAGTCCTGAACCACCAGAGGCTGATGACAGTAAAGTTGCCAAAAAGAAGAAAAGAAAGGCCAGGTTGGTATTTCCTGAATTCTGTTGCAAGAAGAGCTGCTATAACGAAATGTTCTTTGCAGTGTTTCCAGTGAAGAACCTAAAAAGAAGAAGAAAACGAAGAAGAGGAAAAAAGATAGGTAAGTCCCTGAGGTGTTGCTTTATTTTAGTTTATCTGGTTATAGTGAAACTGCAATATCTAATGGAAATATTTTGTTGGATTCACTAGAGCAATGACTCGCAGAACTTGGTGTTAGTTTTTTTGTTAAATAGTGCCTTCATTTCTTAGCTTGTCGCCGATAATAACTCTGAATCTAAAATCAGTTTTGAGCAAAAACATGTCAATTTAGATATTGAGAAATGAAATTCAAAACCTCGAATGGTACCCCCAGTATTGAGCCAATATTGGTGCAATAACCTGGCTATTAGGGATCATTTTAGAGGGCGTAAGAACTCCTTTCCAAAACAGCTAGAAAGCTGGCACGTCTAGCTGCTACAAGAGCCAGATATTCGCATAGTGTGTAATGAGGAACTTCCTCATCTTTTCCATACATCCTGCAACCAGGATTGGCCTTCATTCCAATAGTGGTTTTTACCCAACCGTAATAATTCTCCAGCTCTCTTGCTGGATGGTTTGGTAATGAACATCCGCGATTGCCTCAGTCCAGAAGCCAGTAAGAGATACGTTGTTGTCTTACTAGGTTCTTTATCACCCCTTTGCCCATCTGTAGTGGCAGTGGGTTGGTCATGTGGCCAGATAGGACCCAAACAGATGGGCACACAGTGCATTGAAGTGGACGTCTTGGAAAAACAAGAAAGGCGTTGGAAGTCTCCGGAAGAGATGGCTAGATAACATCATCAAAGTAGCCGGAAAGGATTGGTACCGGATGGCCAAAATCCGACCCATTTGGAAAGACAAGAAGAAGCCCTAGATCCAGCAGTGGTTGAATCCAGATTGAAGAAGAAGATGTGGGTTCTGGCCCTATTACAAGGAGTTCAGCTCTCTTCTGCACTGAGAGGTCGCTTTCTTCTCGTTCCCTTCATTTCTTTGATGGTCTTTCACCCATCGTAAGAAGCTGATGGATGATCTGACCAATAGAAATTAGTGGGGGCACAGAGGTCTTTTAACAGCTCATCCCCCCATGTTTTTTCTCAAAATTGAGTGTGCTTTAGTGTCTGAATTATTCTGATACCCATCAATCTAACAACATTGACTGTGAGTGACCAAATTTATAATAAATTCATTTCCATTGGTTATTGCCAGTTGTGGTCTTTCGTACAATTTTTGATGGCCTCAAAGTGCATAGAATTTTTGATATTTTTTCAAAATATGACACGAATTGATGTTTATTCTCTTTTACTAATTTATTGGTGGTATATTTTTTTGCCGTGCGTGTTGTGAAGGCTATGAGCAGGTAATGGTATGGATTGGTTTGGTTTATATACTTTGATATTGCGTGTGTATGTTTAGCATCTCCACGGTTGGACTGAAGGTGCGTTCAACCCTTAAAATCTCAGTCTTTGTTTTTTCGGTTTACGAACTTTGCCAGAGTTTCTGCTGTTTCTTCGGGAACGTACGAGTCTTCTCCTGTATTAACTTGTGATGGTGCAGAAATTAATGTTGATGAGAGTGACTTGTACAGACCTGGAGTTCTGTATTTGTTCATTAATTGAGCATGTACTCCGTTTGTTCATGCATTCCCGATCATTTAGATTTGGGAAAGGCAAGGAGAAGAAGAAGCGAAAGAAGCATAAGAAGCAGTCTTCTTCAGAGGAAAGTGTCGAGTCTGATTCTAGTTCTGAGAAGTCCGACGAGTCTAGCAGTGAAGACGAGAAGAAGAGGAAGAAAAGATCTAAAAAGAAAGAGGTTAGTTGGTTGGAAGAGGTAGTAACTGTGCAATTTTAATCGGAATGTGGCTACTACGCTTTTTTGATTTAAATTTTGTAGGTTTTTTTGTTTATGTAGCTTGTGCTAAAATTTTACGGTCTACACCCATTTTTTTACTTACTTATATAAAATAATCGATGAAGTTTATCATTAAATTAACTTTTTTTTGAGAATAAGCATGTCGAGTTTTAAAAGTTAACTTTATTTTAATATCGTGCACGTTTCATCTTTTTTTTTTCCTTTATTGATGGAAGTAAACATTGTTCTGTTTGAACCTTGCGCATCATTACTAGGATAGCCAGAGTGGCTTACGACGTTGATAGTAAGTATTCTGCCTTTTGAGCTGTTAGCTCTCGAATTGCATGCTTGACTCTTATGTGAAAAGTTACTGTGATCGCAAATTTTTGTGATTGCTGAACGTATTTAGTGCCAAGTGAAGTTTTCCAATGAGGAAAGTGCGTATAATTTCTTTATAATTCCTTTTGCTTGTTATATAAATACGTTTCACATTGAGAAACTTTGATTTTGTTGTACAGGGTGTGCAGAAAATACAAAAATGTATATTTGTAAAATTAAAAATTTTTGAATCAAGCTTTTTGAAGTCTCAGAATGAAACAGCTTAGAAGGAGAAATCGAAAAGCCAAATAAAGTTTTTCCATAGAAGTTATACTTAGTTACTGAGAAATACCGGGTGTCCGGTTAAGGTTGGCAACCGGCTATATCTTAGGAACTATTCATCCTACAGCTTTCAGAAAAAATCTTCCTATAAAAATGGCCATGAAAACTTCTTCAAAAATATTTTTAGCTTTCAGTTTTCCACGCTAGGGGGCACAATTTTAAAAGAAAATAGACAATCCGCATTTTCTTAGAAAATTCAAATGGAAATTTAGGAATCCTTTAGCTTTCTCAAAATCTCCTCGTAATACCCTGCATTAGTTTAATAACTTTTTGATGTAGCTTATGAAATAAGGAATGGGGGAAGGAAAAAATTCCCTTGCACCAAAAATGCAATATCTCCGGATTGCCTGAACCAATTTTGATGAATATGGTATTGTTGGAAAGGGAATCTATAGCGTAATAGAAATCTGCATTTACATTTGAATTTAATTTTACGAGGGAGCAGCCAGATGGTGTTATTTCGAAACTTACGAAATTGTCAAATTTTCTCAAAAATTATAAGATAGATAATTAGATTTATTGTTTCCCATCTGGGACTTCAATATGTCACACCATTACACCTCGCAATATATACGATATATATGTACAAAAAAAAACAAAAAACAAATCAAAATAAACAACAAAATAAAATTACGATCCTTCTTTTTCTTTTTTTTTTCATTTCTCTTCCTCTGCAGATACTTCATCCACTCCAACCCTCCTCCGCTCTCCTCTAGGATCTTCTCCATTCTATTCCATATGGTGTTCTCCCACCACCCACACCTTTCCACCACATGTTCCCATGTCTCTTCCTCCGCCTCGCATATCCTACACTTCCTTTTGTCTTCACTTTCCCAATATCTTCCTCCTCTCATTTCATTCCCCAATCTGAACGTTGCCACTCTTATCATATTCTCTTCCTTTCCTCTCCTCTGTAAGTATCTGGGCAACCCTATTGCTCTTATCTCCCTGAATTGGCTGTTGTATTTCGATTTTCTAATCTTCTCATCCTTGTCTTGTTCCTGTATCTGCTTATCTCTTTCCTCCACTTCACTCCTCATATTCCACCCCATTATTCTTCTGTTCTCCACTTCCATATTCGCATAACCTCTTTCCTGGTAAAATTTTTCCCGCTTTTCCCACACCTTTCCACCACATGTTCCCATGTCTCTTCCTCCGCCTCGCATATCCTACACTTCCTTTTGTCTTCACTTTCCCAATATCTTCCTCCTCTCATTTCATTCCCCAATCTGAACGTTGCCACTCTTATCATATTCTCTTCCTTTCCTCTCCTCTGTAAGTATCTGGGCAACCCTATTGCTCTTATCTCCCTGAATTGGCTGTTGTATTTCGATTTTCTAATCTTCTCATCCTTGTCTTGTTCCTGTATCTGCTTATCTCTTTCCTCCACTTCACTCCTCATGTTCCACCCCATTATTCTTCTGTTCTCCACTTCCATATTCGCATAACCTCTTTCCTGGTAAAATTTTTCCCGCTTTTCTCCTAGTCCCTCCCTTCCTTATTTCTTCCCAACACTGTCTTGCCAACTCGTTGCCGCCTCCACCTCTCAGCTTTTCTTCAAATTTCATTGCTCTTTTTCCTGCTGCTGTTCTCAATTTATATCTTTTTGTTTCCTCCCGCACCATATATCCCGGGGTTGTCCAGTCTAGCCCTAGCCTCCACCTTATATATTTTTCCTGTAGCCTCTCCACCTTGGCTCTCTCTTCCCACCCCCAGATCTCGGCTCCATACATCGCTATGCTGTTTACCAATGCATCAAACAATTTCATTCTCCTTTTCCACTCCCCCCCAAAGTTCCTCTTCCCTATTCCCCATACTTGCTTCATGGCTATTGTCGCCCTTTTTCGTTATCTCATTAATGTGTTTCTCCTGCCCCCCATTCTTCTGTAGCGTGAAACCCAAGTACTTGAACTCTTCTACCTCTTCTATCCTCTCCCCTTTCCATTCCCAGTGTTCTTCTCGTTTTCTTCCACCTCCTTTTCGAAATCTCATTATTTTTGTTTTGTCTACGTTCAGAATCAATTCTTTCCTGTCTAAATGACGTTCTAACCTTTTCAATATCCCGTTTAGGTCTTTTTCTTCCTTTGCCAGTAGCACCACATCATCTGCATATGCCATTGTCCAGTACTTCTTCCTTCCTATCAACACTCCTCCTGTCTGCCCCTTTCTCATGACCTCTTGCATATCTGATATAAAGATGTTAAAAAGGTACGGGCTCAGTGGACACCCCTGTCTAACTCCCCTTTCAGTCCAGAATACCTCACTCGTTCCTTCTCCCATCTTAACTCTATTTTTCGTTGTACTGTATATTTCTTGTATTCTGTTTCTCAGGTTCTCACTTATTTGACTTTTTTCTAACATTTTCATTAGTCCTTCTCCGTTCACTGTATCAAACGCTGCCCTGAGGTCCACAAAACATGCCATTATCTTTCCTTCCCTTTCTCTCACCTCTCTTCCGATTACATGATTCAGCGTATATATGTTCTCCATTGTGCCTCGTCCCTTTCTGAATCCTGTTTGTCCTTCAGGAATAATTTGTCCCTCCTCTATCTCTTCCTCCAGTCTCCTTGCTAAGACAGATGCATATATCTTATATGCCGAAGGCATCAGCGTTATTCCTCTATAATCGCTCACCTCTTTCCCTTCTCCTTTCTTTCTTATTGGTACAATTAATCCCTCTCTCCATCTTTTTGGGAAACCTTTGCCTTTCCATATGTTATTACATACTTCCTTTATCATTCTTAGTGCTTCATCCCCTCCATGAATCCAAACTTCATTTGGCAATTCGTCCACCCCTGCTGCCTTTCCCTTGTTCAAGCTATCTATTGTACTAATTTCGTCTAGTCTTATTTCATCCGTCTGTACCTTTGCTTGTGTTTCTTTGTGTCTGCTCTTGCCTTCACCCCTTTCTTCCTTCGTCCCTCCCAGCATATGCATGAAATATCTCTTCCATTCGTCCATTTCTATTTTTTCATCCATGCCCTTTCTCTGTTTTCTTTCTCTATTTATTATACCCCATATCTCTTTTTCCGTCTTCATGTTTTCTATCTTCTGCAGAAATCTGGTCCTCACTTCTTCTTTTTTCTTTTCACACAATTTTTTGTATGTTGTCCTCTTACTCTTATAATCGTTTGTGCTCATCTTTCCACTTCGCCAACTTCTCATTGCTCTCCTTACTTCTCGTTTTTTGTCTCTGCACTCTCTGTCCCACCATTTATTTCTCCATCCTCCCCATCTTGTGCCTGTTTTGATTCTTTTCCACCCGATTGCACCCCCTACCAACAGCTCCATATCCTTTACCATATCGTCCACATTCTTTACTCTTATTTCCTTTCCCTTGATATTCCTCTGGTATTCCAGTATCCCTTTCAATGACCAATCTATCGCTTTTCTTAATTCTACACCATTGCTTCCTTTCACCTCCCTTCTGTCTTCCCCCTTTATTTCTGCAATGAGCGGGCAGTGGTCTGAGGCCACGCTCTCTCCCACCCTCAGGCTTACTACTCTCTCCCAAGCTTCTGAATTCCCTATGATGTAATCGATCACCGAGTTTTCTCTATTCTCCACAAATGTATATTCTCCCTCTATATCCCCTTCTTTAATTCCATTCATGATTCCCCATCCCTCCTCTTCTATTAATTCCAATAATAACTTTCCATCCTTGTTTGTGTTCTTATCCTTGGATCTTCTTATTGCTTCTCCTTCTTCATTTATTGCAATCATTCCTCCTCTTTTCCCTTTTCTTGCATTGAAATCACCCCCGATTAGTACACTCCCACCCGCTTCTCCGCCTTCCATAACTTCTTTTATCGCTTTCAACTTTTCCTGCATATCATTGTTCACATAGACAGTTACAATTTTTCATAACTCTCCTCCTATTTTCAGTTCTTTTACCATTATGCCGTCCTGTCCGATCACCTCCTTTCTCACTTCTTCTATTTCTTTTCTAACCGCCATCAGTATTCCACCCATAGGCCTTCCCTTCTTCGCCTTCCTTTTCGCTGATTGAAATTCCCAGTTGTATCCTTTTGGTAAACAGTTTTTCAGCCACTCCCAGTTCTTCTCTTCTATCTAAGTTTCCACCAGTCGCAAAATATCCCATTCCTCTATTTCATTCCAAAAATCAGGATCTTTATTTTTCATACCAGCCACATTCCAAAATCCCACTCTCGCCCCCACCCCCTCTAAATATCTGTTTCCGCCTCCCTTGAACTTTTGCTCCTGAATAATTGTTTTCTCTCGCGTGCTCCTAGTCATTGCAGTCGTCATCGGTATTCTGTCTCTTATTTCACCATACACTAGTTTTTTGAACAGTGTGTTCGCGGTTCTTCTTGGTAGCACAGTTGATTGTATTTTATATCCCATATATACACTTTGCCATTTATGAATAATTTAAATTAACTAATAATTAATACTTAGTTAAGTTAAACTTAACAATTAGTGACAATACTATGACCAGGTATTTTATTTTCCATGGAGTGCTTTTTGTTTGTAATATTTCTTATAATTCTGTCTGATGAGAGATACAAGAATGCCCTAATATTCTTTAAAAAAATTTATTTTCCTAAAATTACCCATGCAATGAAATGTGATTAAACAACATTTTTGATCATAACTTTCGTTTGAAAAAAGATAGGAACTTTCGGTTTACGGCATTCTATTCTTCATGTTATTTGTACCAACAGCATGTTATGAAAATGTACCATTCCATTCAAAAATTTTTGAAAAAATTTGGTATCTATGCGCTGAGATGATTAAACCATATTCTTGATGATAACTTCCGTTTGAAAAAGATAACAACTTCCGGTTTGAGCCATTTTGTTCTCAATTCTATTTGTAATGACGCCATGTTATAAAAAGTATACCATTCCATTTAAAGTTTTTGAGAAAATTTGACATTTTCGCAAGTTTCTAAATAACGCCATCTGGCGGCTCCGTCGTAAAATTAAATTCAAGCGTAAATGCAGATTTCTATTACGCTATAAATTCCTTTTCCAACGAGACCAAATTCATTAAAACTGGTTCAAGCAATCCGGAGACATGGCATTTTTGGTGTAAGGGAATTCTTTCCTCCTCCCAGCCCTTATTTCGTAAGTTAGATCAAAAAGTTACTAAACTAATTTGCTGGATATTACGATGAGATTTTGAGAAAGATAAAAGATACCTACATTTCCATTTGAATTTTTGAAGAAAATGTGGATTGTCTATTTTCTTTTAATATTGTGCTTTCTAGCGGGGAAAATTGAAAGCTAAAAACATTTTTGATGAATTTTTATGGTCACTTTTGTAAGAAAATTTTTTCCGAAATCTGTAGGAAGAATAGTTCCTAAGATAGCCGGTCGCCAACCTTAACCGGACACCCGGTATATCTTAGCAACTAAGACTTCAAAAAGCTTGATTCAAAAATTTTTAATTTTTCAAATATACATTTTTTTATTTTCTGCGCACCATGTACAACAAAATCGAAGTTTCTCAACGTGAATCGTATTTATATTACAAGCAAAAGAAATGATAAAGAATGACTTTTTCGAAAAACTGAAAATAAAAGTTTTTACAAGTATAGTTAAGTCCATCCGTGGACACACAGTATATGCACTTTCCGCATTAACTAGTTATTAAAATATTACAGAATAATACAGCATTTGTTTGTATATTTAGTAGTGTGTAATCGTTTCGAGCACTGTTTGAAATCTCCGGGTTTAGTTGTGTGTAAATGTTAACATAGTTTGTTTTGTGTAGAAACTGAAGAATGTGAAGAAGACGAAGCGCTCCGCTAGTGAAAATTCTAGAGACAGGTTAGTAAAAATTAATGTAGCTTTAATTTGTGAATTGACAGTTTTTTTGAACTTTTATTTTTCATTTTATGTAATCTAAAAACCCTTGTACCGTTAGGTGTTGGGTGATAATTGATTCCCCTCTTTTCTGCTCCGTACTCGTTCTTCCCACTTCAGTCTTGGGCGTCCTAGTTTATTTTTTCCCTGCACTCTAACTTCATACATTTGTTTTGCAACCCTGTCTTCACTCATTCTATGGAGGTGTCCCAGCCATCCCAGTTGTCTCTCCTCTATTGCTTCTGTAATTGGTTTCATGTCTAGCCGGTCCATAACTAGAGTTTCTTATTCTGTCTCTTCTTGTAGATAGATAGATAGATAGATAGATAGATAGATAATGGATTTATTGTTTCCCATTTGGGATTACAATTCAAACTAAGCAAATACACATATAAATAAATGGAACAAACAAAAATAAATAATAAACTCCTCACAATTAATTCGACCTGTCTAATTCCCATTTATATATAATCACCCCTCCCCCTCCTTCCTTCCCCTCTGTATTAATTCCATCCACTTCTCCCCTCTTCCGCTTTCCTCCAGTATCATCTCCACTCTCACCTGTTCCGTGTTCTCTAACACATGTTCCCATATCTCCTTCTCCGCCCCACATACCCTACACATTCTTCTGTCTTCGCTCTCCCAATACCTTCCACCTCTCATCTCATTTCCCAGTCTAAACCTTGCCACCCTTATTATTTCCTCTTCCCTTCCCCTACTTAGTAGATATCCCAGCAGTCCCGCTGTTCTTATTTCTTTATACTTGTTGTTGTATCTTGATTGCCTTATCTTCTCTTCTTTATCCTGCACTTGTATTTGCCTGTCTCTCTCCTCTACCTCTCTCACCATGTTCCATCCTGCTTTTCTCAAGTTCTCCACTTCTGCTGCATAGCCTCGCTCCTGATAAAATTTATCTCGCCTCTCCTCCCATTTCGATTTTTCTCTTCCTCCCTTCCGTACCTCTTCCCAACACTGCCTGGCTAACTCGTTCCCGCCCCCACCTCTCAACTTTTCCTCATATTTCATGGCTCTCTTTCCTGCCCTGGTTCTTAGTTTTTCTCTGTTTATTTCGTCTCTTACCATGTACCCTGGTGTTATCCAATCTAAGCCCAGTGTCCATCTCATGTACTTTTCTTGGATCCCCTCTATCTTCTCTCTTTCTTCCCACCCCCAAATTTCTGCTCCATACATGGCTACGCTGCTCACCAATGCGTCAAACAACTTTACTCTTCTTTTCCAGTCGCCCCCAAAATTCCTTTTTACTATTCCCTATACCTGCTTCATTGCTATTGTAGCCTTTTTTACTACCTCTCTTACATGCTTCTCTTGGCCCCCATTCTTTTGTAAGGTGAATCCTAGATATTTAAAATCCCCCACCTCCTCCAACTCTTCCCCCTTCCATTCCCACTTCTCTGCGACTTCTTCCCCCCCTTTCCTAAATCTCATAATTTTAGTCTTCTCCGTGTTCAATACTAGTTCTTTCTTCTCCAAATATCTTTCCATTCTTCTCAGCATTTCCTTTAGTTCTTTCTCTTCCTGTCTCTTCTTGTAATTTCCTCTATTTTCCTGTAGCTGTAATTTTACTTTTATCTTTCTCTTAGACTGTCCAAGACTCGCAACCATATGTGAGAGTGGGTCTACTTTTTTATAAACCTGTGTCTGTATCGTTTTAGAAACCTCTTTTTTTCCTAGAAATGTCGCTCACAACATATTATAGATTCTTCCAGCCTCTCCTATTCTCTCGTTTGTTTCTTTTTCTATTTTACCATTGTCTTCGATAACTGTACCTAAATAACTATAACTTGTTCCAATCCTGTTTCTTCTAATCTTATATTCTTATTTTTCTCCTTGATTGCTAATACCATTGACTTTGTTTTATATATATTTTAGCACTGCAGGCCTAGTAGTAGTAGGCCCATGGCTAGATTAACTAATACTCTCCATTCCCTTTTATTTTCTGTTTTCTCCCTTCAATCTTCAATGACTAATTGCCTTATATCCTTCATTACTTCTTCCCTCCACCTTGCTCTCGGTCTTCCTCGTCTTCTCCTGCCCCCTATACTACTTTCAAATATTCTTTTTGGTGTTCTGTTTATTGTCTTCCTCGTAATATGTCCCAACCATCTCAGTCTTACTGATAATCTCCCAGTTCATTGTCCATTCTTACCATTAACCTATTCTTTAAACATGATGCAAGTATCTTATAGGCAACATTAAGTGACGCTATGCCCCTGTAATTCTTAGGTTGCATCTTATCGCCTTTCTTATACAATGGATGTAGTATTGCTTCCCTCCAACTCTGTGGTATTTCTCACACATCGAGCCAATTCCTCTCCTCCATATTTAAACAGTTATTTCGTCGCCTTCAGGACTCTTGTAATTTTTTAGACTTCGAATAATATCTTCAACTTCCTTTGAAGTTGGTGGTTCTTCCTCCCTTCCATCTTGATTCTGCATATCGTCTTCTGTGCATTCATCTATTATTTCTTCGTCTCGCCCTTCACCTCCATTCAATAATTCATTAAAGTAATTCTGCCACAATTCCAACACGCCCCTCTCTTCTCCTATTATTTCGCCATTTCTATCCTTATAAAATACTGTTCTTGGCTGACACCCCTTTTTTTCTCTTCTTACTCCTCTGTATGGACTTCTTATTTCGTTGTTCTTGTGATTCTCGTCTATATCATTAAGAAGCTTTTCGTTATATTTTCTTTTCTTTTCCCTCAATATCCTCTTACGTGTTTTCCTTTGTTCTTCGAATTCTCTTCTGGCTTCCCCTGTTTCCGTCTTCAACATTGCCAGTCGCAATTTTTTTCTTTTTTCTAATTCTTTTTCGCATTCCCTGTCGAACCATTTCTGTTTTGTCTTTGCAACCTCATTCTCACCGCAACCTACTGATACTTTCATTTTTTCACTTATAGATTTCCAAAAACTTTCTACATCACTTGATTTATTTATGGAAAGCAGGTTATTGTTAAATTTTTCCTGATATTCTGCTTTTTCCCTTTCTTCTTTGAATCTATTTAAACTAGTCTTATTTTTTAATTTCTCTTTGCTTTGATTTCTCGCAAACGGTACAATTTGTTTCATTTTTACACCTCGCAAGAAATGATCAGAGTCTGCCCCCTAGAGCTTTTTATGTTATTTATGCACTTTTCTTCATCTTTCTCTATTAAAACGTGATCAATCTGATTCACATATGAATCATCTGGTGATCTCCAAGTTCCCTTGTAAATTTCCTTTCTTTGGTAATATGTGCTTTTAACTATCATGTTCTTTTCCTTTGCAAAATCAATTAGTAGTTCTCCATTTTCATTTGTTTTTACATGTTTATTGTATTTTCCTATAGTTGGCCAAAAAACATCCTCCCTGCCAATCTTCCCATTTGCATCTCCCAAAATCACTTTTAGATCATATTTCGGTATTTTTTCATATTCTCCATCCAGTCTATCATAAAAATCTTCTTTTTCCTCCATACTAGCTTTTTCAGTTGGTGCGTGGATGTTAACTTGACTTTGTTTTATCGGTATTATTTCCATATTTATTTTCCCCAGTTCTTCGTGGTAAATTTCTAGGTTTTCCACCGAGTTTGCTATCAATATGTGCTATTTTTTTCATCTTCCAGTTTCCTTTGTAAGCTTTCCCAAACGTCCTTTCTCACTACTCTGTCAAAAGCTTTCTTCAGGTCAATAAAATAGGTATGCATTTCTTTTCTCTTTCTCAGCATCTTTTCTGTTAGTTGTCTTATTATAAATATCAAATCTTGCGTACTTCCTCCTTGTATGTCTCCATCTCTCCATTATCTCCTTTTCCATCAGTACATTCCCTTCCTTATCTTTAATATTCTTCAGTCTTGGTGGTTTTTTTTGTCTTAGTTGTTTCAGTGTGCTGTAGAATAGTTTCTGGTTCTCATGATAGTTTTCCCTCATTTTATGTCCGTATTCTTCCCATGTTTTTTTTTTCCACTCTTTCTTATCTGTTTTACCATTGCTCTGGCAGCTTTATATTCGTTATAAGCTTCGTATGTTCTAGTTTGTAGATTATCTTTTCCATTTTTTATGCTTCTTACCTTTAACTTTTTGTTGTATATCTTGTGTCCACCATTTACTCTTTTTTGCAAATAAGTTTCTACTCTTCGTAATTCCACAAGAATTCCTAGCTACTCCAAGTAGTTCCTCTAAATCTCCTCCATTTTTCTTCAACTCCTGCATCTCTATTTTCTTCCTGTTCAAATAGTTTCTATATATTATATTGGATTTTTTATTCTTTGAATGTACGAGAAATTCGTCCTTTTCTTCCGTCTGCATTATCATTTGGCACGTACGCTACAAATTTCCTTCGTCCATCTTTTGTTACGTTTGTGACATTTTCCGGTTTCCCTATTAACCCATCTCCCCCAATTCCTCTATTGATTACATCTACTCCTGACCAATATAGCCAATATCCATCTTTTAGTTCCTCTGTTCCTCTAACCTTGTTTTTTTTTTTTGTTTCGTTTATTCCTAGATAGTCCAACTTCTGCGCCTTCATCTCTTCAATTATTTCATCCTTTTTCCGTTGTCTTCTTCAATTATCTTGATTTCTGTTGATTTGTTCCTATCGTCAGATGCCTACTTCCGGTTTGGTGTCCTATCCGGTGTCAGCATTTCTTGTTTTTTGCCTATCCGTCGGCGTTATTTGCCCACGTTTTTCACATTCTAGTTTTTTGAATGTTGTGCTGGTTTGGGAGGGTTCTCATTTGCCGCAGTTAGTGTTTTTCCTCTTCCATCCCATAACCACTTCCTGCCATTTAAATACATCTTCTGGTAGCCCATTTTTACCTGATTTCCCTCGTCTTTTTCCAATTTTGCTCGTTCTCTGATTTCTTTTTGTATTTTCCTTTCTTTCTGGGTCAGGTCACTGTTTATAAATATTTTATTCGTCTTCCGATATGGTGTTTTTCCCTTCCTTCTCATTACTTCAATTTTCTTTTCGAAATTGTCTAATTGTCTAATTAAACTTAAATTGTTACTGAACCTTTCATGTATATTTCCTGATCCCTACATTGCCAACCCCAAAAAACAGGTTTTTTCTTCAATCTTCACGTCGTCAGGAATTGTAGAACATTTGGCATAAACCTAAAAAATTTCTTTTCAGTTCACCCGAACCTAAGCAAAACTCACACGGTAAACATCGTAAATTGTCAGAATCAAAAGACAACGAACATAGCAAGAGAACTACTTCTAGTCATAATAAAAATAATGAACGTTCCGCACGAGTATCAACTTATGAAAGGAGTAGCCGTAGGTCCACAAGCCCTTCTAGCAAACCTAGGGACAAAAATAAAGCAAGTCGAGAGGATGATAAAAGACAAAAATCGAAATCACCGGCTCGTTACGGACGTTCCCGTCGTAGTAGAAGTAATTCGCCTAGAAGGCGCAGATCTACTGACTATCGTAGTGCAGATAAGCATAGAGACAGATCGCGATCACCTGTACATAAAACTAAAGAATATAGAAGGGAACGGTCGAAGTCTGCAGATCGTAAGAAATCTTCTAGAAGAAGTAAATCTGATGATTCTGTTAAAAGTAACTCCAAGCCAAAAAGTAGAAACTCGCCCAAGTATACTGATAAACGACGAGAGCGTCGTTCTAAATCTGTGGAACAAAGGATGTCAAGGAAGGACAAACGAAATTCGCCTGTTCGGGAACCGTCTGAAAGGAGGCGCAGGTCTCGCGAGAAGACGCCAGAAGTTCGACAAAAAATAGCTTCCCCCAGAAGAAGTGATTCCAGGGAGCATAGAAGACAATCTCCAGATAAATACAGCAAAAAGCGAAGGAGTGTAGAGAGGAGAAGTACTGAAAGAAGAAGAAGCGTTGAAAAAAGCAGCAGACATATAAGTCCCGAGGAAAGAAGCAGCAGGAGAAAAAGTCCAGAATTTAAAAGCAATAAAAAGGACAAGGAAAGAGATAGGAGAAGCTTGGAAAGGACATACAGCAAAAGCAAAGAACAGAGATCTAAATCTAGAACGCCACAGCCAAAAAATAGTCGGGCACTTACTCCTCCCAGAAGGCATTTAAAGAGCAGAACAAAATCTACATCCCCTGCAAGACTTAACATCAAAAATAAAGAAACGGTAGTAAATAAGGTAGAGGAAAAACGGATTAGTTTAAAAGAAAAGTTGCTCTCTGTTCCTGACAAAACGCTTAAGAGAAGCTATTCCAACTCCAGCACAGAATCCGAAAAACAGTTGCGAAGGAAACTTTTGGAAGCAACCCGAGAATCACGAAAATGTAAGGATGAAGAAAGAAGCGCTTCTAAGAAGAGTTCCAAACCGTTGCCGGTCGTCAGATTGCGTTCTTCGAGTGAGGAGGGACGGTCCGACAGTGACAACGATAAAGTGGACGAAGAAAAAGAGAAAGAGTTGCGAATGTTGCGCTTATTAAAGTCCGATTTGGCTCTCAAAGCCAAGGAAGCTTTAGAAAGGAAATTGCCGAAGAAATCCAGGCGTTCGGCTACACCAGAACTGTTCCCATCGAAAGCGATGTCGTTGAAATTACTGAGGAACAGTCCGAAGAAGCAAGAGATACAACCCGATGTTTTTGATATCAAAATCTTACCGTTGCGCAGAGATGGAAGCCGCTCTGCTTCACCTGAAGAGAAAAGTACAAAGAACGATGGCTTCAACATTTTGAGCAAGAAGAACGAGAGGGAAGCGAAGAGAAAATCGCTTAGTACGAGTAGGTCAAGGTCACGTTCTATTTCAACGAGCAACGCTGCTAAAGAGAGGGCGGGCAAGGTGCGAAGTTCTTCTAAATCTAGCTACAGGTACGTTATTTTGATTGTGCTAAACATATAAATAGGGCGTGCGAAATAATCGATTACTCGAAATATAATCGAATAATCGATTATTCAAAAGACCGATTAATCGATTATTTGATTAATCAAACACTTAATCGATTAATTAAACAATCAATAAACCTATAGATCAAACAATCGATTAATTGAGAATCGACTAACTGATTAATCAAATAATCGATTAATCGATCAATCAAGTAATCGATTAATCGATCAATCAAGTAATCGATTAATCATGTAATCGATCAATCAAGTAATCGATTGATCATGTAATAGATTAATCGATCAGTCGATTAATCAAGTTATCGGATAATCAATTAATCGATTAATCAAGTTTATCGATTACTTTACAACAATCGATAATCGATTATGAAATGTAATAATCGACCAGGCGTACACACAAATCATCGTTGAATTTTGTCATTTTAAAGTTCGCGCCGGAGGAGTGCCAGCTCTTCTTCGTCGAGCAGTTCGTCTCGCTCCCGCTCTCGCAGCAATTCAAGCGCACATTCACAAAGCTCTTCGAGTTCTACTAGTAGCAGTTCTTCTGGTTCTCGGTCTCCGTCTATACCACGAAGGCATGGTTCGCCGAGTTTCTTAGATCGCCGCAGAATTACAAGGTAATTTGCGATTCAGTGTTGAATGCACATCGGGGGGGTTCGGGAGGAAACGGTAATATTCTCGCAGATCGATAATTCTTGACAAAAAAATGTATTATTGCTATTTTCTGCAAAAATATTGCTGTTTCCTTCTGAATCGACCTGTATATTATATTAATAGATGTTTTCGCTTTTAGTTTGTTGTTATATTTCGTTTCGTTTTATTTTAATTTCAGACGCAAGTAGTTGAGCAGAAAAACCTGGATTTTCATTTAATTGTTACACTTTTTGTATCAAGTACCTATTTTTTTTTCTAATTATGTTGGCACATGAATTATTTTTTAATTTTTATGTAAAAAGTGAGCAAAATTTCTGTAAATTTTGTAGTTTGAAAAAATAAAGTGTATGATTGATTTTTTTTTGTTGTTTTTGAGCATGGTGCACAGTTGGCAGTTTGTTATTTTTATTTAGCATGTTGGTATTGTTGTGAAAGAACGCAATTAGATTTTTTGAAAGGTAAGTTAAATATTAATATATTCTTCCTTTAACTGGTGGATAGTTTTAATCATTAGTTTTCTATTCAAAACTATTTACGTAACTCGCTTTTTATAATAGTGTAACGGACCCTACCCCACCCTTGCAAGTTTCTGCTCACCTGTCTAATCATTTTGGTACGAAATCAGATTGGTTACCATCTGCAGTAATCCTAAATAAAAAGTGTTTAGTATTCTCTATCGAGATGCAAATTGTATTTATTATAATTTCTTACTGACATCAATCAAACAGCTGCGGTTAGTTTTGTTTCTTTTTACGTTTATTGGCGTCCCCCTTAACGGTTATCGCCTTTTTAAACGGTTTTATTTAGCTTTCCTTGTTTGTTTGTTTGTTTGTTTGTGTGGGTCAAATCTAGTAATTGAAATTTTACCCCTTCCTCTTGATCGATTGATGTGAAATTTGGTACACACCTTTAATTATGATGACAATACAATTATGTATATTCAGTATCATTATAAATCCAAGATGGCCGCCGCCACGAAATGGCGGATTAGATATTTTTTCAACCCCCTCAATATGGGTATCAAATGAAAGGGCTTAACTAGTAGAATACAGTATGTCATGAAAAATTCAAAATCCAAGATGGCCGCCACCACAAAATAGCGGATTACTTTTTTTTCAATCCCCTCAATATGGCTTACGGCTATCAAAAAAAAACTTAAAAATAAAATAAGTTAAAAAAATTAAGTGAAACGGTTTTATTGTAAAGAAACATAATAATGATGCAGATAATGTACTAAAAGCTAAAAAATAATTAGGTAGGCACCAGGTACCAGTCATCACACCACTCTCCTCATCAATCTAGAGCATTGATCAGACTAAAATAAAATCGTGGGGCGTAGCGTAACCTGAATAAATAAGTAAATGATCGTTCTGCGATGTTGTCTATTGAGAAGATGCATCCAAAGTATACCTATAATGATATGAGCGGTTGACTGTAAATAATAGAAATTCAACTCACCCCACGATTTTATTTTAGTCTGATCAATGCTCTAGATTGATGAGCAGAGTGGTGTGATGACTGGTACCTAGCACCTACCTAATTATTTTTTAGCTTTTAGTACATTATCTGCATCATTATTATGTTTCTTTACAATAAATCCGTTTAACTTAAAGGTTTGTTTTACTTATTTTTTTATTGGCGTTTTCCTTAACGGTTATCGCCTTTATAATGAAGCAGAGATATATGGTTGGATTTAACCAGTATGATGTCTATTGTAGTGGCAATTCTTATATGGGTCGCTAACGAGGCTGATCCGCCATCCCCGCCTACTAAATGTTTATATGGCTAAGGGTACACCAGTGGGCCTCTTCTTGAATTCCACATATTCAATATTATAGAATAATCTCCCTACACTGCCGCCTGAAGTCTGCCCTCCTGAACCTACTTTTGTTTATGTTAGTCTACATTCCAATGAACGCAACTTTCTAAGTACCTATATATAGTCTGTCCTGAAAGTAACCTATTGAAATAAATTACAAATTCTAAGTTATGATTACTGGATTTTCTAACAATGAGGATTACAATAACAAAGACTACAATTAGCTATAACTTGAATGTCTTCGGTATTTACCAATGAGATATAAAACCTTTTGTATTTACCTTATATTTTGGGAAAACCTCTTGGGGAAAACCCCATTTATCTTTATTAGGAGTGAAGTCATCAGAACTTAACTCCTCATTCGTTTTTGGCTATCTATTCAACGAAACGAACTAGGCAACCCAACGTGCATTTCTAAAGTTTGATTATGCAACCAGACACACACCAGACTGAGATTCCTTTCAAAGGAGACCTAATTCTGTTTAAATTAAGTAAGAACGGGCATTTGAAATGCAATATTTATCATTTTTTGTTATGTATTTTAGTTTAAAACAAATTTTATTTATAAATAACTATTTCCACTATCCCAAAGGACTTGTACCTTGACGCAGTTCTAGTAATACTGGAACGGGTGGGATGGCTTGCGCGCTTCAATGATATAAAGAGCCGAACCATAGGTTTAACCATATTGGAGGGGTTTTTATTTGAGAAGCCAGACTAAATCAAGTCCCTGGAAGGGGGCAGCAGCTCTTTCAGTAATCATAGTGGCAGAGATCGTGAGGGTTGGTATGGCACTGTGATACACACTACTGCGATGTGGAAGGCAACGGGAAACCACCACATTATTTTATCCCTAGTACAGCGTACTTTAATTTATGATGATGGCACCTTCTGGAGTAAAATATTCCGGAGGTAAAATAGTCCCACATTCGGATCTCCGGGCGGGGACTGCTTCGGGGGGAGTCATCAGAAATGATAAGTGTAACATCTCACGAGTCGGAGCGTGGAATGTTAGAAGCATGAAACAAGTAGGGAAGTTAGAGAATTTGAAAATTGAGATGGATAGGTTAGCATGAGACGTAGTAGGTATCAGTGAAGTGCGATGGCCAGAAGCTGGAGACTTCTGGAGCGGAGATTTTAGAGTAATACACACAGGATCTGTAGGAGGAAATTCGGGAGTAGGAATTGTTATGCGGAAAAAAGTAGGACAGAGTGTAGAAAATTTCTTACAGCAAAGTGACAGGGTAGTTATGGTTAGGTTAGATTCGAAACCTGTAAAAACAGTAATAATACAGGTATATATGCCCACTTCTAACTACAGTGATGAGGCCGTAGAGGCAGTTTATAGTGATATTGAATATGTGCTAGATTTTGTGAGAGGGCACGAAAATTTAATAATTACAGGAGATTTCAATGCAGTCGTAGGCACAGGGCGAGAGGGCGGAATAGTTGGCCCCTTTGGATTAGGCAATAGGAACGATAGGGGAGTTAGACTGATAGAGTTCTGCGATAAACATAACTTAACGGTCGCGAACACTCTATTTCACCATCATGTTAGGAGATGCTATACGTGGAAGATGCCAAGAGACTTAGGGAGATATCAAATAGATTACATTCTCGTTAGGCAAAGATTTAGAAATCAAGTTAGGGATTGCAGAAGTTATCCAGGAGCAGATATAGATAGTGATCACAACATAGTCGTTATGAAAGCCAATCTTAAATTTAAGATTTTGAAAAAAAGAAGCGGAAGAAGTATCTTGACCCAGAGAAACTAAAAGATGATGATATGCGCAATAAGTTTGAGAAAAAGACAAACGAAGCACTAAAGGGCACGGGTGGAAATATTGTTAGGGACATAGAGGCAGAATGGAATTGCATTAAAAATAGTTTAGTTTCCTCAGCTAGGGATATTTTGGGTCATAAACAGAATGAAAGTAGGAAACCCTGGATAACAAAACATATTGTGAGTCTAATAGAGGAAAGGCGAAAATATAAAAATAGGTTAGATGAAACAGGGAAACAAAGATATAAGGCGATCAAGTGGGAAATTATTCGGGAATGTAGGAAAGCGAAAGAGCAATGGATCGATAATAAATGCAAAGAAGTGGAAGATAAATTCGAAGTAGGAAAGACTGATGAAGCATATAAAATAATTAGGAGAAATTTTAGAGAAATTGGATCTAGTACCAAAAACATTAGAAATGAGGCAGGAGATATCCTAATCGGAAGTGGGGAGAAGGCAGATAGGTGGAAAGAATATTTAGGAAACTTATATGCGGGACAGGAAGTGCAAGATATATTAGAAAGCGAAAGCAGTGTAGAGGGGGATAACCTAGGGAGTCCTATAATGAGAGAAGAGTTTGAGATAGCACTAAAAAGTTTAAGGAATAATAAAGCACCAGGTATAGATGGCTTGCAGGCAGAAATCTTAAAGTGCGCAGGTCAAGAGGTAATAGATCGTTTATTTAAACTAGTTAGTCGCATATACCTGACAGGCGAGATTCCAGAAGATTACAAACGGAACATCATAGTAGCTTTGCCAAAAAGAAAAGGCGCGGATAGGTGCGAAAATTTTAGAACTATCAGTTTAACTTCCCATGCGTCAAAAATTTTAACTAGAATTGTGCAAAGAAGGATGGAGAAAAAGGCGGAAGAAATATTAGGAGAAGATCAGTTCGGATTTAGACGAAATAGAGGAACGCGCGAGGCCATTCTAGCTTTACGAGTAATTATAGAAAAAACGATAGAAAAGAGAAAGAGCGTCTATATAGGATTTGTAGATTTAGAAAAAGCCTTCGACAACGTAAAATGGGGGAAGATGTTCGAAGTGCTGAGAAAGGTAGGGATGAAATACAGGGACAGAAGAATAATACATAATCTCTACAAAGAGCAAAAGGCAGTTATAGAATGTGAGCAGGAACAAAGGGAAGTAGATATCCGGAAGGGAGTGAGACAGGGATGTGCATTGTCACCTCTAGTTTTCAACTTATATATCGAAGATGCGATTAATATTGTTAAGGAAAGAACAGCCTCAGGGATCAATGTACAGGGCCAAACTATTAACATGCTCAGATTTGCGGATGATATAGCAGTGTTAGCATCTAGCAAAGAAGAATTAGGAGCGGCTCTGAATGAAATGGAAGCAGTTTTGACACAGGGCTTCGGCATGAAAATCAATAAAAAGAAAACTAAAATTTTGGTATGTAGGGGATGTGAAAATAGAACTAAAATGGAAATACAAATTGGAAATGAGAAGATAGAGGAGGTCGCGGATTTCTGCTACTTAGGAAGTAAAATAACTCAAGACGGTAGGAGCACTAAAGATATAAAACAAAGAATGGCGCAGGGCCGAGTTGCGTTTAACAAAAAGAAACAACTGTTATGCTCGAGAACGGTTAATATAGAGACTAGGAAGAGACTCTTAACGTCGTATGTATGGAGTACGGCATTATACGGGTGCGAAACTTGGACAATAGGAGAAGCGGATAGAAAAAGAGTAGAAGCGTTTGAAATGTGGTGCTACAGACGCATGATGAAGATACCGTGGATAGATAAGGTTAGCAATAGGGAAGTATTAGAAAGAGTTGGGGAAAAGCGAAGGGTATGGAAAACAATAAAGAGTAGGAGAGATAGGATGGTAGGACACCTTCTAAGACACGAAGGAATAGTTCGTGACATACTAGAGTCAGAGATAGGAATAAAAAGAGGTAGGGGTAGGCCTAGATTAGACTACTGCTCTCAAATAGTTAGGGATGTAGGATGTTCTACTTTTAGGGAAATGCGTAGGTTAGCTCAGGATAGAAAAGAATGGAGGTACGCGTCCAACCAGTCTTCGGACTGAGAACCTTATGATGATGAACTATTTCCAAATATTCATAATATTATCACTCACGGGCAAACTTGTACATTTGCGAAGTTACGAAACTTGAAGTCGAGATAAGTATCGGTTATCCACAGTGTATGATTTCTAGATCGATATCTAACGATGCAAAGAGGTGCGTGGGGATTAAAAATAAAAAGTATACAGGAACTCAAAAAGGACATTTTGTCTTCGGCGCTATCTGCTTGATAAACAGTGTCCCACAGTAGTGCCTCGAAATCATTTTGAAAAATAAATTGGGCGATACTATAAAAGTACAGCGAACATGAAAATTATTACTCCCACTCCATCTCTGCTGGCAAATATTAAATCCAACAATGATGAAGAAACAGCTGTTACACGCGTTGGTCGATAAAATACCCCAATGGCCGATAAAATACCCCAATCATAAAAATCTAACCAACAACTTTCGCAACTTAAATAAATAGCTATAAGTAATATGACATTTTGTGAAATTCACTTGGTACCTGTTTATATCATTTTTCTGTAAGCTAGCACACGAGTGTCACACAACACACGTTGTGTGACGAGTGTCAGAAGGAAAGTTCATTGAGTTAGGATAGGTAAGCAGAAGACATAAGGGTCATATTCCATTGTAAGAAGTTGCAGCAGAAGGCGTGGCTTATTGTCATACCAACATGGACGATCCACCAGGAGAATTCTAACCTATAAATGATCCACGTCAGCTGCTTTGACTGTATTACACCAAGAGCCCATAGACCAAAAATTGTGCATAATAGGTTTACTCCAAAAATGCCTGAGATGTTGTGATTTTTGGGTCGTGGAGCACAGAAATGCCCATGCCAGTTTTTGTTTTTGGTACAGTGATGTGTGGCAGACCCGTAAATGTGTAAAAAGAATTGCTTAAAAAAGTATTATAGGTTTAGGACTGGGGTTTTCGGGAAGCTCTAAATAATAAAAAGTAATCCAGGGGACGCGGTTTATGAATAGCGTTCAGTAACTTGTTTAATATAAACATACTGAGTGCGAAAATACATTCGCCATCATTGAAAAGTGGTACAAAAGTCTTGCCATTCACGATAATTGATTGCGCACTGAAGCTTCATTCCTACTGCGTGTAGATTACTGCAGTAAATAGGAAATGCAAGAAATTAAAAAAGAATTAAAATGGTTCTATGAAACGTTTAGCTGCACATACCAGACAGGCGATATTTCAGAAGAATACAAACGAAACATCATAGTAGCTTTGCCAAAAAGGAAAGGCGCGGATACGTGTGGAAATTTTAGAACGATCAGTTTGACTTCCCACGTGTCAAAAATTTTAACTAGAATTGTGCAAAGAAGGATGGAGAAAAGGGCGGAAGAAATATTAGGAGAAGATCAGTTCGGATTTAGAAGAAATAGGGGAACGCGCGAGACCATTCTAGCTTTACGACTACTAATAGAAAAGGGAAAGAGACACTATAAAGGATTTGCAGATTTGGAAAAAGCCTTCGACAATGTGAAATGGAGGAAGATGTTCGAAGTGCTCAAAACGGTAGGGATTAAGTATATAGTTAGGGAGCCGGTATAGTAAATTATGACTGTATTTTCTACCATGCCGGACATTATTAATCTTAATGTATGCAACAAGAGGAAGAAGAATATGACTATGATAAAATTGCATCTGAGTCGCACCGCAGATGGCGCTCTTAAGAAAAGTCTCGAATCGTCTGGCACCCACTCGCAACTATCTTTCTAATGTGTCTGGCATTGATATTTTGGCATTCTTCATAATACAAAAATTCAGTAAAAGAAAAATCTGTTGGTAGAAAATACGTCACGTGATTCTTCTTTTACTGACTATTTGTATCATGAAGAATGCCAAAATATCAATGCCAGACACATTAGATAGTCGCGAGTGGGTGCCAGACGGTTCTAAACTTTTCTTAAGAGCGCCATCTGCGGCGCGACTCAGATGCAACTTTCTCAGTCATATTCTTCTTCCTCTTGTTGCATACATTAAGATTAATAATGTCCGGCATGGTAGAAAATACAGTCATAATTTACTATACCGGCTCCCTAACTAATAGGGATAGAAGAATAATTTATTCATAATCTACACAAAGAGCAAACGGCAGTTACAGAATTTGAGCAGGAACATAGAGAAGTAAATACCCGAAAGGGAGTGAGGCAGGGACGTGCGTTATCGCCTCTAGTTCTCAATTTATGTATCGAAGATGCGATGAATATTGTTAAAGACATTAGAATAGCTACTGGAATTAATATACAGGGTCAAACTATTAATATGCTCAGATATAGCAGTATTAGCATCCAGCGATCCAGCAAAGAAGAATTAGGAAGGACTCTGAACGAAATGGAAGCGGTTTTGACGGAGGGCTATGGTATGAAGATCAATAAAAAGAAAACCGAAATTTTGTTGTGTAGGGAGCATGAAAATAGGGCTAAAACTATAATACAAATAGGAAACGAGAAGATAGAGGAAGTCTCAGATTTCTGCTATTTAGGAAGTAAAATAACTCTAGATTTAAGACAAAGAATAGCGCAGGGCCGAGTTGCATTTAAAAAAAAGAAACAACTATTATGCTCGGAAATGATAAATGTAGAAACTCGGAAGGGGCTCTTAAAAACGTATGTATGGACTACAGCAGTGTCCGGGTGCGAAACTTGGACGATAGAAGCGGATAGGAAAGAATTAGAAGCATTTGGAATGTGGCGCTATAGACGCATGACGAAGATACCGTGGGTAGATAAGGTTAGCAACAGAGAGGTATTAGAAAAAGTTGGAGAAAGGCGAAATTTATGGAAGACGGTAAGGAATAGGAGAGATAGGATAGTAAGACACCTTATGAGGCACGAAGGCTAAGTTCGCAACATACTAGAGTCAGAGATAGGAATAAAAAGTGGTAAGGGCAGGCCGAGATTGGACTACTTGCTCTCAAGTAGTTAGGGATATAGGATGTTCAACTTTTAGGAAAGATGGAGATACGCGTCCAACCAGTCTTCGGACTGAAATCTTTATGATGAAGGGTGAAAATTTATAATTGCTTTCTTTCAAGCTTTCTAGCGGGCCCTTGTACCACCGTTCAATGATAAGGAATGTATTTTTGTACTCAGCAGGTTCATCATAATCAAATTCTTGAATGCCATTCATAAACTTATGATTTTTTTACATAAGTTTTTTTTTTACAAAATGTTGCGTCTCTAGCGCCCCCCTGTATCAATTTTTTTTATCGGCAACTGTGAATACTCGACTTTTGTGATTGAAATAACTTGTCTCCAAGTTTTGAAGAGTAAACTTATGATTTTTTTTACCTGAGTGAATTTACAAAATGTCGCGAGAGTGGCGCCTCTTTGTACCAACAAAAATGAATGGGGGTTGAGATTCATGATATTGGGGGGTAAACCCCAGTCCTAAACCTATAATACTTTTTTAAGCAATTTTTTTACACATTTACAGGTCTGCCACACATCACTGTACCAAAATCAAAAACTGGCATGGGCATTTCTGTGCTCCACGACCCAAAAATCATAACATGTCAGGCATTTTTGGAGTAAACCTATTATGCACAATTTTTGGTCTATGGGTTCCTGGTCTATATGGTTATGTAGCACATATTCCTAAAAAATAATTATATAGACAATTCTGTCAAACCAAGATTGGCGAGTCTACGACAACTGCCAACTTCTTTGTCTCCCGCCTCATCCTAACTCAATGTGAAAATAATAGCAAAGGTTGAACTCAAGCCAAGTCATGGCTTGCACATTATTTTGCTTGCATTTGCATGACATAATATTTCTAACGTTGCATATCAGCTTTACTAACAATACTAATCACTAACGCAGTGCTAGAAAAAGACCTATTCCCTATCATCGGCAAACACCGTCATCACCCTCTTCTGGAAGCAGCATCAGCAGCGGCAGTCCCTGGTATGGAAGAAGAAATTCCTCTAGTCGCTCACCGAGTGTTTCTTCAAGATCACCAACGCATTCTCCCCCACCATCTCCCAAATCACCGCAATTATTTTAAACGATTCTGCTGTAATGTGTACGTAAGGCAATCGAACAAAACGATAATACTCTTGTAAGAGGCTATTTGTTATCAGAGTTGTAAGTAACTGAAATTTTAATCTGACTGTTGTTACTCTTAATCCTTCGAAACAATTGTCTGTCGCCTGTTATCATTCGCCTAATTAGCAATACGTAGATTGTAGAATATTAAACTTATCGCATTCTTCTTAGAGTAGATGTAAGATGGATGTGGATTTTTTATTTATATTAACTTATTTATTTATTTATTGAAAACTTAATTTATTCTAGTCTTGAAGTGTGCAATTTTATTGTTCGTGAATATTTAGTCATTCCATTTTGTTCTAGTCAAATTTGGCTTAGTACCTATATGTACTAGGCTCACAATGTGATATTATTTATTTTTACAATCAAACTTTGTTGTACTGCACTTTTGTTTCAGTAATAACTTATTATTAAATATAAAATTAATTACTGATTTTGTAATTTTATTTTATTATCGCTTTTCCATAAGTGCGGAATGTACAGATTTGGCCGAGATGCACAGTAAACTGGACATTTGATAGTAGTAGTAGTGTGGCCACTGCAATGCAGATGGCGGTGGCGCTTCAGTTTATCCTCATGTTTCTAAACAATAAATAATAATTTAAAAGATAGGACCACCGACTAATCTTCCCAGATTTATTCGGTTGCTGCTAAAGCAAAAAACCTTGAAAATTCCAACCTGTAGAGGTTCCGTCTGACGAGTTTGCAGCTGTGATAGAAACCAATCATAATAGATTGCGACTATATTTTGCATAATCCTAATCACACTTTTGGGCGACAGGTGGCAGCACTTTATAGACCAACAGCTGATATATCACAGCCTTAAGAGCCAAGTATCCGATCACCAACATCAAGATTTTTTAGGGACGTAAGACGAGATATGCTCCGAAGGCGGAGCTACGCGTGGCTCGGAAGCTCTTCCAGGGTCGCACTCTGGCTTCGCTTAGCAAAGCTTTAATTTCAATTTGTATTGCAGCTTGTATAGGTCTGAATCTGGTTCGGTTTGACGTTTGAAGGGACTATGCAAATGGATTTTTGTCTGTACAGGGTGTCTTATTTTCGTTGTGATTTGGGGGTTTCTCATAGAAACAGCAGAGATAGAGTCTTGGGATTTTCGCAAACCTGAGCTATTTTCTTGAATATAATATAATGCCGAAACCAGAATTTGGATATCGTTTTTAGTTTTCGAGAAAAAAAATAATATTGATTTTTATCGATTTTCAAAAATTCTCTCCAATTCTTTTTGTGCTAAGCAGACTAAAACTGTTAAGATTGATTCCTATAGAACTTTTTCCAAGGAATTCAGTGGCGTACGTAGTTTTTTTCTAGGGAGCGTATTTTTTGAGTTATGACATAAAGTTCATTTTTTTAAATGGAAATCACAGCATTCTTTGGTCAAGTTCAAAAGGTCTTTTTTTAAGCTATCAAAATGTATGTACCTACCTATCTTATATTTTCTAAATTTACAACTTAAAAAGTACCAAAATCTTTGCCGTTTTTTGAAACAACAATATAAAAGTATATATATTATTAAAAAAAGACCTTTCGAACTAGACCAAAGCGTACCTACTATGATTTCCATTTTTAAAATTCAACTTTATGTCATAACTCAAAAAATACGCTCCCTAAAAAACAACTACGTACGCTACTGAATTCCTTGGAAAAAGTTCTATAGTAGTCTGCTTATAGTACAAAAAGAATTGGAGAGACAAAAATCAACATTATTTTCGAGAAAAACGGTATCCAAATTCTGGTTTCAGCTTTGTGTTTGTGTAATTTTGATTAAAAAATTGATGCGCGAACGTAGGAAAGGGGGGGTTGTAGTACCCACTGACCCCCCAACTTTTCTCTGCGCACGTGTATGGTTCAAAGGTATTGATTTGATAACAAGTGTTCATTTCCTTTATTTTTTCCCTCTTGTAAAATTTTGATTTAGGGCTTGGTTTACGAGATGTTGCAACTCATTTGACTATGTGTGTTGTTAATCCACTCGCTGTTTAAGTCTCCCAATTTTTCTAAGGTGACGAACTAAGCTCGAGAAAAATGTCCTTGGATGCATATGTTCCTGCATAACGTCTAGGCTTCAGAAAAATGCCCTTGGATGGTACCGATTCGGTCATATTCCTGCATAACGTCTAACAGCCAAATTAGCATTGGAAAGAAAGACGGGTAGGTGTTAAGTTGCCAAAATAATTATTAATAAAAGAGGTACCATCCAAGGGCATTTTTTTGAAGCTTAGATGTTTTGCAGGAACCATAGGAACCATAGACGTGCGCATCGATTTTTTTGATCAAAGTTACACAAACATATGAGAAAATGTTGTACAAAATTTCAACGGAATATCTTAAAAAGCAAAGGAGTTATTCATAAAAATAGTTTTTTAAATTTTAACTTTAACACCCTGTATCTTGAAAGAAAGAAGCCTAAATGAAAAATGGCATAAGGAAAATCCCATTATTTTCGGTCAGATAACCTGTGGTTAACGGCTTGACCTACTTTTTTGTAACACCCTGTATATGCTACGGGCATAGTGGGAAAGTAGGGCAATGCTGACGGTTCCCGGGCAATGCAAACAATGACTGTTCATGCTGTCCGGTCAGGTCTTGTAAGGTCAGGTCACGTTGCCCAGGCATTGATAACATCGCCCGATTCGTCACTACGCCCGTAACATATACAGGGTGATTTATACCAGGGGGCGAAAAATTAAAATTAGGGTTCAGAGCCACAGATTAAGTAAAAAATGTCATATGAAGGTGTGTCCGGAAATGATTCGTTTAAAATTTATGCTCGTCCAAACATGATGACTCCATGTTTGGACGAGCATAAATTAGGTTGAAACGATAAGGGATGATTAAAAAATATCTCTTCGAAGCTTCCCTATTAGTATAATAGGTGTACCAAAATTCATTTTTATGTCTTTCTCAAAAGTTGAGAAAAAATTAGAAACCTAATTTAATAGCCTCCATCTTTGGATGAGCATAACTTTTATACAAAGTATTTCCGGACATACCTTCATATGACATTTTTTTACTTCATTTGTGGCTCTGAACCATAATTTTAATTTTTCACCCCCCGGTATAAATCACCCTGTATATGTATAATAAAGCGAAAGAATATTTCAAGAACTGAGCATTCCGTATTTGTCCAGAAACTCCGGACGGTCTTATAAGAGATCAAAGTGTTGTTGAAGTTTATGCCCAAAGTTCTTGTAAGCTAACCTCGGAAGAGAAGATATCGAGAAAAGGAAAATCATATTTTGGAATCGAAACGGGAAGATAAATAAGAATCACAATTACTTTTACCAAATTCAGGGACAAATGCAAATTACAAAAAGAGGGTAAGTATTGTATCTTTACAGTCTGGACACCCAAAGGCATAAAATATGAAACGGCTATGAGAGACAATGAATTTTGGAAAATAAAAATGGAAAATCAGCTTGTAAACTTTTATACGAATGTGTTACCAGAATTAAATGATAGTAGAAAAAGTAGGAATATGCCTCTACGATGAATGTTGAAAGCCACGCTATTAGAACTCTGGGCGAAATTAGCATTTTTAGTTTGTTCAGAGTTACATTACCTAAATATTTGTTATTTATGAGGATCATTCCATTATAACCCGGAATTACTATATTGCAGATAAATTACTTGCAATCTTGAAAATATTTGCTCAGGTCTACTTTTGGATCAATTTACAAATAAATTATAATAAAATCCCCGCTCATGTCAGAACAACCCTCGTATCGGAAAAAATTTACTGGGTTTTCATTCAGAGATTTTAAGTTGTTGTTATTTGGTTATAAAGAGAACATTATTTAAGGTGAAATTTGAATTATTTTATATCTTGCTATATGTTCATTACTTTCAATAACAAACGTGTTCAAATTGTGTAAATTTACTTTCAGATAAAATCGACTCTAAATTGAACAAAATTATAATAAAAATGTGGGATATGGCAGAGCGCTGCAATTAAGCACAAATTAATACATTAATTCGCAAGACAAAAATTCTATGTTCGCGTATATACGATTAAAATATGTAATGTAGGGCGATAAAATTATTGAAGTGGGCCCCATACAAAAATCACTGAGTTCGTACTAGCAGTTTACAAAGTGTTGCGCGATGAACAAACGCAGGGCATTAAATCGCATTTGCAAGGGCAGCTCTCTTTACAAATTACTTCCTTATTTATGAACCGATTTTGAAATTGTTTGTTTTATTTGAAAGAAGAAACTTGTGGAAATCGGCCTCTTATCTCGGATTTTTAAAAGAGTAATTTTTTAGTAAGTTATAAGTACACAAAATTAGGGTATATTTGGAGCCGAAAAAAACAAACTTCTATTATTTTTTTTAGAAATCGCCGATGAGACGACTCTTAAGAAATGTTTTATGTATATGCTTGCAAAATTAGAAAGCAAAATATTAATAAATAACTGTACAGTTTGTAAAGGCGGGAACGTCTGAATCGCTCGAAAATGCAGCAGGGAGACTTGGCTAAAACAAACATAATTTTATAAAAAAAAATATTTTATTGGCCGAGGTATTCTTAAATTAAATAGGAAATTTTACCATCAGACTAGATTGTAAAGACTTGTTTCTTGTACCGTATCACTTTGAGTGTAACAAACACCGATGCAGAAGGAACCTGAAAAAAATAAATAAAACAGTCATTTACTTTTACAAAAATTTTATTTATTACAAAATGTGAGTAAACATAGCGGTGACTTGTAAAAACGTGGCACTGGTGTTCGGATATTCCACATTGCAAAAAAACAACCACTACATTCACAAAACAGTACTATATCTCCACTTATTTTTTTTAAACATACCGTTACGCACATTTCACTTAGCATGGATGTCAAATAAGTGCAAAAATATTCTACAATCAATATTTAAATCGACATAAATACAAGAAAGGAAACATTCATACGGCTCTGTTCGGCAAATAAAAACCAGATCAAAAAATAAATTTCCGGCCACACAGAGCTTCGAAAAAAAAATTTGGGCACAAATAAACTCGTTTATCATTTAAATAATTACACATACGCTATATCTGAAATTGCGAAATTCAACGTAAACTTTCAATTTTTAATAAAACGTAAACCAAATGAACTCTAGCAATTTCAAACGATAGGCAATAAACCACAGCCCAAAAAGTCCCACATAAAACAGTCACTCTGCTTTCAGTACCTTCCCTTGTCACCCTTGGAGCAACGAATTTATAAAAACTATTTTACGGATTCAAGAGAAGTTCTGCACACAGCAGCCACCGCAATTGTATTCCGTCGTCAGAAAAGAACAGAAAAAATTTCTGATGATGGAATTAATTTCTGATTTGGTCGGAAGAGAGTGGAAAAACTGCAAAGCAACATGAACACCAGAATCTAATGTTTCCTATACAGCGTGTCCTATAATTTATACTTTTATTCTTCGTATAAAAAATATAACTTAATTTTAAAAAATTAAGTTATGGGGTTTTGAAAAATTCGAATTCAACCATACCCCATATAATATAATAATATCCAAAAATGCAATCAAATACAGGACGTTTCATTTAAAAAGAAATGGGACAGCCTATATATTAAGTGAAAATAATTTTTTGCAACAAAGTCAAAATTTAATGAGGTTTCTCATATAACAACAAAACTAGAAGTTGTACAGAAGAAATGGGACTGTCTGTACAGTTTGAACTGAGAATTTTGTTAAATTAACAGATTGAACTGGGAATTTTGTTCAATTAACAGATTGAACTGGGAATTTTGTTAAATTAACAGATTGAACTGGGAATTTTGTTAAACTGTCAATTTTGCTTAAATTTACAGTTTGAACTGGGAATTCCATAAAATTTACAGTTTGAACTGGCAAATTTACAGTTTGAACTGGGAATTTTATAAAATTTACAGTTTGAACCGGGAATTTTATAAAATCACAGATTGAACTGAGAAGTTTGTTAAATTGACAGATAGAACTGGGAATTTTGTTAAGTTAACAGTTAGCAAAATTGAAAATTTCCAGTTCAATCTGTCAATTTAAAAAAATTCCCGGTTCAAACTGCAAATTTTATAAAATTCCCAATTAAAACTGCAAATTTTATAAAATTCCCAGTTCAATCTATCAATTTAACACAATTTCCAGTTCAATCTGTCAATTTAACAAAATTCCGAGTTCAAACTATCAATTTTACAATATTCCCACTTCAAACAGTAAATTTAAGCCAATTTCCAGTTTAATCTGGGAAGAGTAATTTTTTCTCACTGTGGCCGCTCTACGCTCTCATAGGATAATAATAACTTTTTAACATAATTTTTTGAGCCATTTCAGCTTTTAGAAGATCAATGACAGTTGCGGAGACATATTCAAAAATGAGCATATCACACCAAAAAAAAATTTTTTTTTGACGGGCAATACCAAAATTATGAATAATACTAACAATTTTTTGAAGACACACATTTCGGAACTTCAAATTGCGACAAGTTCTTTTTCCAAACGGCAGCCACGATGAATTTGTCAATATTCAATAGAGAACAACGAATTCTTTCCAGTGATTTTGTGTACTATACAGAATGGTCCTTAAGTATTCAGTTTCTCCTGAATTTACTTTCTGACAACGATAAAAGTACGATGGCGTACAATGGCCTCACAAGAAAAACATTCCTAAATGTCAGTTTAAAGTGACAATTGAGCGTCAGTGCGAGTTCAAACTGGCAATTAAGCGTAAATGCGACTTTAAACTGACAATTAAACGTAAATGCGACTTTCCATTGGCAGTTAGGCTTAAATGTCAATTTCAACCAACAATTAAACGTAACTGCGACTTTCAATTGGCAGTTAGGCTAACTGATAATTGTATAGGTACTGGAAGTCGTGCTTACGTTTAATTGTCAGTTAGAACTGGTACAGATGACTAATTGCCACTTTAAACTCACAATTAAGCCTGATTGCCAGTTTAAACTCGCACTTACGTTCAATTGTCAGTTTAAATTGGCATTTAAGCCTAACTGCCAATTTATTGAAAATCGCACTTACGTTTAAACTCAAATTAGGAGTAATTGCCAGTTTAAACTCGCACTCACGTTCAATTGTCAGTTTAAATTGGAATTTAAGCCTAACTGCCAATTGAAAGTCGCATTTACCTTTAATTGTCAGTTTAAAGCGAGGTTTAAAGTCACATTTACGCTTAATTGCCAGTTTGAACTCGCACTGAAGCTCAATTGTCACTTTAAACTGGCATTTAAGAATGTTTTTCTTGTGTGGACGTTCTATACGAAAGCGTAGAGCAGAGAGTGAGAAAAAAATTATTTTTCCCAGATTAAACTGTAAATTGGCTTAAATTTACAGTTTGAACTGGAAATATTGTAAAATTGATAGTTGGGACTGCCAATTTTGCTTAAATTTACAGTTTGAACTGGGATTTTATAAAATTTGCGGTTTGAACTGGGAATTTTGTTAAATTGACAGATTGAACTGGGAATTTTGTTAAATTGGCAGTTAGAACTGTCAATTTTGCTTAAATTTACAGTTTCAACTGGGAATTTTATAGAATTTACAGTTTGAACTGGGAATTTTGTTAAATTGACAGATTGAACGGGGAATTTTCTTAAATTTATAGTTACAACTGTCAATTTTGCTTAAATTTACAGTTTGAACTGAGAATTTTGTTAAATTGACAGTTACAACTGTCAATTTTGCTTAAATTTACAATTTGAACTGGGAATTTTATAAAATTTACAGTTTAAACTGGGAAGTTTGTTAAATTGACTGATTGAACTGGGAATTTCGTCAAGTTGACAGCAAAATTTACAGTTCTAACTGTCAATTTAACAAAATTCCCAGTTCTATCTGTCAATTTAACAAACTTCCCAGCTCAAACTGCAAATTTTATAAAATTCCCAGTTCAAACTGCAAATTTTATAAAATTCCCAGTTCAATCAATCAATTTAACACAATTCCCAGTTCAATCTGTCAATTTAACACAATTCCCCGTTCAAACTGTAAATTTTATAAAATTCCCAGTTCAAAGTATAAATTTAAACAAAATTGACAGTTCTAACTGTCAATTTAACAAAATTCCCAGTTTCAACTGTCAATTTTACAATATTCCCACTTCAAACTGTAAATTTAAGCCAATTCACAGTTTAATCTGGGAAGAGTAATTTTTTTCTCACTCTGGCTGCTCTACGCTTTCGTATAGAACGGCCACACAAGAAAAACATTCTTAAATGCCAGTTTAAAGTGACAATTGAATGTCAGTGCGAGTTCAAACTGGCAATTAAGCGTAAATGCGACTTTCCATTGGCAGTTAGGCTTAAATGCCAATTTAAACTGACAATTGGACGTAAGTGCGTGTTTAAACTGGCAATTAGGCTTCATTGTGAGTTTCAATTGACAATTAAACGCAAATGCGACTTTCAATTGGCAGTTAGGCTTAAATGCCAGTTTGACCTGACAATTGAACGTAGTGCGTGTTTAAACTGGCAACTAGGCTTAATTGTGAGTTTAAACTGACAATGCGACTTTCAATTGCCAGTTAGACTAACTGGAAGTCAGTTAAAACTGGTATATATGCCTAATTGCAACTTTAAACTCACAATTAAGCCTAATTGCCAGTTTAAACTCGCACTTACGTTCAATTGTCAGTTTAAATTGGCATTTAAGCCTAAAGCCCTGGTTTTTAAGAACTTTCCGTCGACGGAATTGCGCTGACGGACTCCGTCGACGCACTGCGCTGGCGGTCTTCCCTGAAATCAAACTTGTATAATTTGGTCGTTGCTAAGTTACGCCATATAAAAAACTGAAAATTTTCTGCCCTTCAAACAGCGACAGACTTAAAATACAGCAAACGGAATTCCGTCGACGGAAAGTTCTTAAAAACCAGGGCTTTACTGCCAATTTACTGAAAATCGCACTTACGTTTTAATCGTCAGTTTAAACTCAAATTAGGCCTAATTGCCAGTTTGAACTCGCACTCACGTTCAATTGTTAGTTTAAATTGGCATTTAAGCGTAACTGCCAATTACTGGGAATTTTGTTAAATTGACAGTTAGAACTGTCAATTTTGCTTAAATTTACAGTTTGAACTGGGAATTTTATAAAATTTACAGTTTGAACTGAGAAAATCTGTTAATTCAACAAAATTCTCAGTTCAAACCGCAAATTCTATCAAATTCCCAGTTCAAACTGTAAATTTAAGCAAAATTGGCAGTTCTGTCAATTTAACAAAATTCCCAGTTCAAATTGGCAATTTCACAAAATTCCTAGTTAAAATTAAACTGTGAATTTGATAGAATTCCCAGTTCAAACTGTAAATTTAAGCCAATTTACAGTTTAATCTGGGAAGAGTAATTTTTTTCTCACTCTGGCCGCTCTACGCTATCGTAGTTCTACGCCATCGTAGATCACTAAAAAAATAATTATTTAAACAATCCTGTATTCAAAAATGTACCGGCCAATGACATTACGAGCTGCAAGCCAATAAAAAATAATCTGTAATATGGGACCTGCATTACCGACACTGAAATGACTGTTGACTGTCAAAAGCTAGTGTGAGGTTATGCGTTATTTATGTTGTGTATTTTGATTAATGAATTTGAGTACAATGGTGACTCATTTAAAAACGGATATAAATTTTCAAATTGCAACAGGTAATAATTTGGTTAACAACTTTTTCATAAACAAACGTGAACTTTTTTATACTGTCCATTTTTCCATGGTCATATAAATATATGTATTAAAGTTCTTGCGACTATATTTCAGAAACGGTTAATTGCAGAAAAAATGCTAAGGGACTTTTTAGAAAGAGAATTTGATATCGAATAATATGGGTAATCACTCTTTTCCCTGAAAAGCTGATGGTTCTGGAGATATTAAAGAGAATCCAAATTTGGTGCCAATTTTAGCAACATTGGTAAGTTTTGTTTAAAATATTCATTTCTAAAATGAACTAGTACCTATGTACAAGTCAAAGAAGAGGTCAATTCTGCAAATGGCTGTAACTGGAAGAGGTGATGAAAACTGTTCTTAAAAATTGCCGACCCTGCAACGTTTTCCACTCTCTCGCACCCAACAAAGATGAAAAATCACGAAAGCTTAGAGTACAACGAAAATTTACTGTACTAACGGTAAATTTAAGTAAACTAAACCTCTACTTTAGTAGCAACTTACATTAAAAAAAAAAACTTTTTAACTTTTGCGCTTCGTAATAATTCTTATTCACCTGAGTTTGTATATAATACAAATAAAAATTTGCTATTACAGCGGCACAAATATTTTTTTTCCTACGTGTTAATTTTAACTAAAGTACAGAAAGTCCTAGATGAAGGAAAACATAACGTACCGTTACGTGCGATATCTATCTTCAACAAGTCGCACATGAACCACGATGTGCGACTCGTTAAAAGAAAGGGTGTCACACTTAACGGTATGAAGGCACAGAGAGGGGATGTTCCATCCCTGTTGTGTATAAATACTAATCGAATTAAGCTAATTTTTTATATTAATTATTGTTTACCAAAAATATGTATAATGCACTGGATAGATAACTGACTAGTCTACATTTTTTGTATCATATTTAAAATTTTATAAGAAAAAACAACCATTCGTGGTAGGTACCACTATCGCTCAGTTACACAGCTCACTTAATCCGAAAACCAAACTGAATCACTAAAACAACCATTTATTTAGGTACATAAACCGAAAAAAACGACTAATTAAACCAAAAAAAAAAACAGTAAACAAAACATAAATAAGACAAAAAAAAACTGTACATCACCACAAACTTCGCCAGCAAGAAATAATAATTACACAACCAAAAGAAAAACGAGAACACTTAACGCTAACACAGGATGCCACGGTCTACGGTAATCGTAGTTTTGGTGACCGGGGTGTGAGTGAGACGTCTGCACGTGGTTCCACATTGCGGACAAAGGCAGTTAGCGGATACAGTGTATGTACAAACCGCAGAATCTGTGTAACTACCATTTAAAGAGTCGCCGCAGAAGGTTTTACGCTGCGACTTCGGCGTTTCCGTCAAACAGGACAGACTCTTTCTTTGACTAAGCGGCGTCGATTTCGGCGTTATCGTAATCGTTTCACTTTTAATTGTCAGAGTAGGTAATATAGTCGGCTTATGCACTATCCAGGGGTGGTTCAGTAATTCTTTTATAGATGGCCTTTTCCTGCAATAAAAAACACACACGTTACCCATCTTCTATGTATTATGGACAATAACTTTCGGACTCTCAAAAGACACGGAAGAAATGGGTGGAAACTCCTATAACACCTTGAGACATAAGGCAGAAGATGAAGAAGAAGGGATTTGACGGTGAGGAGCTAGTGGTCATAGGAAGAACTTGGAATATAGCTCGTCCAATTAAGATCTACAATCATTCTTCCTTACCTTGAATCTAAAACTAAAGTTGATTTAATAAAGTCTATGGCTGAACTGGACACGTCCTCGAAGTGTTCAGGCTCGAAAGACAGCGCACACGTGGATATATTTAAATATGTTTGTTGCTTGTCGTCCGCCCCGAATGGACTGTATCCGGAGAGGAGAACATATGCTAAAACTCCTACCGACCAAACATCGGTCGCTAGACTGATTGGGTCGTATTTCAAAACTTCAGGAGCCACGTAATCAACAGTACCTGGAAAGAAAAAGGCATGCCTCAAGCCCAAATTTGGAAATTAATTTATTTCGCAAATCTTCCATCATTAGATGTAAGTTATTTGCTTAAATCTACTTTATGTTGTACACAACATAAAGCAACGCTTTACCCACTGTTCCATTTCTTCCTCAGTTTTCCTCTCCGCCTGTTCACCATCTCGTCTACTTTGCTTCCCAAAAACTGCTGTATGCATTCACCTACCGCCCTTTCAGAGTCCAGTGGGCATCCGGCAGTTTTGCAGCACTATACCCACCCTTATTCCATACTCCATCTTCCATCATCTGTAGTCCTTCTTCATAAAGATCTTTGACCATCTCCAGCGCAGTCTGATCATGTTCCATAGCCTTTTCTAGTTTCAGCTTCCTTCTTCATTCTTCTTTCATTACAGTGTGGTTTTTTCCTTCTCTGGGCTTCTTTCCAACATTTTGTCCATTTCATTTTAATCTGTTTCTAGTATCCCATCATTATCTTGTTCTGGTCTACTCCCTTGTCTTTGATCTGTTCCACTTTATGCTGATTTTTTTTAAATAATTCAACAATTTTTGATTTTCTCCCTTATTTTCTTCAATTTAAAGCTATCAAGTTGCACCTACACTATTATACGAACGAAGTTTATAAAGTTATCTACCTAGATATGAAGGAACGAGTCAGGGAACAGATTTTGCAAACTCCCTACACAGGTAGTAAAAAACACTTTTGCTTACCTAATATTTCCCGTACTGTAACGCCAGGCTCCAAACATTTCGAAATACCAAAATCACATAACTTAATATCTTCACAGCTGTCTTTAACAGACAACAGCAAATTCTGCGGTTTCAAATCCAAGTGGGCTATGTTCCTCTCGTGTAAATAAGCTAGCCCGTCCAGAATTTGTCTCATTGCCCTTCGCGCTTCCAGCTCCCCCAAGCACTGCCCCCCATCCAGTATATGCTGGAGTTCTCCTCCAGCAGCCAGTTCCAGCACCAACACCATCTCCATGTGCGCTTCATAGACTTCGTGGAGGCGAATAACTCGACCGCTGGAGGCGCATTGCATAAGGACAGCTATCTCGTGGTGAATTTCATTAATTTGGTTTTTGTTTCTGCGGACTTTTTTGATGAACTTTGCGGCGTATTGGATCCCCGTTGTCCTGTGAACTGCTCGGCAAACTGTCGCGTATTTCCCTCTGCAAAAGAAGGAAGCACGTTGAATGATAGATGATTTTTCAGTGAACCAGTTAATTTTCTTTACAAACAATGGAAATATTTCAAATTAAACAAGAAACAGGGCTGCGGAAGCAGGATTTATTTGAAAAAGCTATAAAAACGAGTATTTAGAAAATTCTCAATGCGCAGATTTTTTTTCCCAAACGCATCATTCACTTGAGGATTAGACAACAGCTGTCAGGGCAAGTTGTTTTCAAAGAGCCAGCAATAGTAAATGTCTTATAAATTAAAAAACTATACACGTGGACATGTTTTAATATTGTTAGTCCGCTAAATTAAAACGAAAATAGATTATAAAAATGTCGGGAATTTCTTTGAAGTTCCATTTGACGAGAAAAAGGTCAACGTGACTCTAGTAGCTATGTACGTTTAGAGATGATACTAAATAAAAATTGTAATTTACAGTAATTTACACTTCTCGTTGCCACTTGCTGACTAACTTAAAACTACCTAAAAACTAAGAAACAACCACCCATATCCAAACATGCAACTAATAAGCTCTATACATATTATTCCACATTCACCCTGTAGCTGTCATCTCCAACCTGTCACTCTTAGAAATTTACGGCATCCGAACGTCGCCACGCCAATTTACACAAACTCGTCTTTTGTAACTCAAAATAATTTTTGGTTATGTGGATTTAGTGAATTCGCCTTACACATTCTTATTTACCAACTACACTGCCGGACAAAAAAAACGGACATATGTTTTTATTTTTATTTTGAGGCCCTACAATATTTTTATGTTACTTAGCTTTCACAAATAATTAACGATTGCCCTACTAGCGAGGAAAAAGAAAGTTTTAGCTGAATATTGCACCTTTCGTAAGCCTAAGCAGCCAAATCAGCATTTTGACTCTTCATGCATCTTTATTGAAACATCAAAATCTTTTACCTTATTGGGCTGCTCTCTATTTTCTATTGGTTTTTTGGTGAAATTTCATTTGTAAATGTCAGCTTTTAACATTTTCCATACAATGCACCCCGAAATTTGTTCACAAATTGTTGCTTTAAGCCACGATGGCTGAAGAGTGCGGTATATTGCTCAAGTGTTGAATATACCCCGTAACACAGTGCAAGATGTACTCTTGTGATTTCGTGAAACTCATGGGTTTGTAAAAAAGGTCGGATCTGGTCGTCCACGGACTGCGAACCATCAAGATGTCCGTTTTCTTCATGTTGCTGCGCTGCCCGATCGAGCATTGCCATCACCTATTCTTGCTGGACGGTTAGCCGAAGTTTGAGGAGTGGCAGTTTCAGCCAGAACAGTTCGGAAATGGCTAAACGAATATGGTTTGACTTCAAGAAAACCAGCTACGGGTTCCCTGTAGACCGTAGAACATCGCAAAGCATGACTTGCATTTGCGCGGCAATACGTAAATTGGGACGAACATCAATTCATCAATGGAGGAACGTGCTCTTCTAGGACGAGTCAAGATTTAGTGTCAGGTCACCAGCTGGACGTGAAAAGGTGTGGCGAAGTCCAGGGGAGCGGTACAGTCAATGTTGTATATCTCCCAGAGTCAGTTTCAATGGTGGTAGCATTACGGTGTGGGCCGGAATATCTCTGAGGGCTCACACATAATTGATTTTCATTTAGAATGGAACAATGACTGCACACCGATACATTGTTGAGTGCCTGGAGCCCCATGTCACACCATATATGCCATTTATAGCGGACAATTTTGTGTTTATGGATGACAACGCCCACCCACACACAGCAAGAATTGTTACAGAGTACCGTGAAGAGGTTGGTATTGGATGTCTCCCATGGTCAGCCAATAGTCCAGACCTGAATCCCACTGAACATCTGTGGGATCAGCTTGGGAAAAGGATTAGACGTCGCCAACCCCTACCAGAAACATTAAATGGCGCTTCAAGAAGAATGTGAACAAATACCCCAAGAATCTATTGATAGCCTCATTTAGGGCATGCCACAACGTTTAAGGGAAGTAATAAGAGTTCGTGGTGGTAACACCCATTATTAATTTGGTTCTACTAGTGTGCTTTTCCTTTTAATATTTTTTTTGTTTGTCTTTTCAAGTTCTTAAGTAACAGTTGATCTCTAAAAAATACTTTTGTTAGGTTTTTGTTGACGAATCATTTTGTTTCTTGTTTTTTATTTATTGTTAAGACGAAAATAATATAGTTAATTATCATTTCAAACCGTCCGTTGTTTTTTATTCACTAAAATAGTAATTCTGAGTGTCCGATTTTTTTGTCCGGCAGTGTAGGTAGGTACCCATCTCTTCTAGAACATGACTTCTGTTACAACCATAAGTATACATATATGCACGAGTAGGAAGAGAGCGTGTAGGTCGCCGATTAGCGCAGTGGGTTGGAGCGCGGGGTTAGGAACGCGGGAACCTGGGTTCGATTCCATGTCGGCGGCATTTTTACGGCGTTTAACACTCCCGTTTCATAAAAGAAATGAAACTTAAAATCACCACGTCCTGTAAACATCTCGTATTCGTAGTAAAAAAATTGCGAAGTGTGTGAAAAAAATCCAAGGCCCGTTATGCTATAAAAACCTGCGAAAATGGTGGCCCGCGGACAGCTTCCATTGATGCAGAACTCATTTTTCGTGCCTAATTGTGCGAGATGCGCAATTTTACGGGCGGCTGAAGCCCCGGTCGGAACCGAATCGTCGTTTACAGCTCGCACAGTCGTTTGGGTTATTGACATTAATGAGAGTTCATTAGTTAGGCGAAAACATATTTCGGATGATCATTTTGAAGTCTATAAGAGATGAAAAAAAGAGAACCAATGCCCGTCTATAAATAAATTACAACATGCAACGGTGAGGAGGGAGTATTGAATTACGGGATGGAACATGTGGATAACAGAGCTATTATGGGTTCATTAACTACGGACAAAAGATCCATCGAGTGGATAATAGTCGTCTAAAATCGGAGAAGCAAAAAAAAAACAAGTTGTTAAATGCACGCTGCTCCTCTAAACAAGATATAAAACGGCCATCTCGGGACTGGTCAAAACAAGCTTGGGGTTACCATCCGACAAAAATTGCGATATACAGCTTGTCCAGTTTATGTTTTTCGCTCACGTACAAATCGCACGGATATATTCAAATGTTGTAGGCAGCTTTGAAATTTTGACGTTTACTGAATAAATATCGCGATACTGCAGTTAAACACTTTAATGGCTACGGTCTACCCTGACTTGGCTATCGCCCGTGGATGAACTTTGAACAACGGCACGGCAGAAAAATGAGATTTAGTCTAATTTGCTCCTACTATTTTCGCTAGATCAAACAACGTAGGTACACAGTAAAGCAATTAGATAATAACGAGCCTAAATCACCTATCAAATGCGATTATTACATTCCGGTACAACAATAATGCATTTTCAATGTAAATCTCTCGCTGCATTAATATCTTGACACACAATCTTCCATAACGGACCTTGACTGTCATTTTCTGGTACCCGCTCTCGATTTAGCACCACTCATATCGTATAAAAAGCTAGTGGCACGTTAGAATAACAAATTCATACACTCTAAGTGCCATGTTTGTGTTAACGGTACGGTTTGTAAGTAATTAAAAGGTCACCGCGGCCGCTACTTTCATAATATTATAAAGAAAAAACTCCGGCTCGCTAGATTATGACTCAATAAAAGTGGGTGGCTTTTTACACTTACGAAATTATTACACAATTTTGTATCAAATTGTTCAACATTATTATAGACCTATACTACGAATATTATGAATAGGCAGGTTCGGTAATTTTCAAATTTCATTAAAATCGATAGAGTTTATTATACTGAAGGCAGTCATGTTGTTAATTTTTGTTAAAAAAAATTCCTTCGCCTGTGAAGCCGTTGCAAAGTTTTCCGTCGGTGCGAGGCTAGAAATCGTACCTTGCAGCGAGAGTAGGCCGTGTGACGTCAGAACTTAGTATAACATACAAGTCCCAGCTTCGGCGCGCAGCAGTCCCATAAGTATTATGCATATGCATGTGTAGTTAAATTGTTAAATATTATTAACTGGTTCAAACTGGTGTTTTCTGTTTTGTACCCAGACTAATACATCGTACAGCACACCAATAAAACGGAAAAAGTGGTTCGTTGGAGCCAGAAGGAAAATCGGTCAGCATTATCGATATTTTCGCGAGTTAGTTTATCATCGCAAAAGTTTATAAAATTACCGGCTGCCCCATTGCAGCCACTCTAAATAAAATCGAACATAATGTAATTTATCGACAGTTTTCTGGGACCCCTTGGTACTTGGTAACGTGTTACGGTTAGCATAATTTGAAACAGGATGCTAGGAGCATGACGGAGCCAAATACTGAATCGCCGTAGCGTTCCCTCCCTGAACTAAAAAAGGAAATTTTATTAACTATTTTACAATAATAATTAAATAGTACGTCATCATAAAGTTCTCTTTTGAAGACTGGTAGGACGCGTACCTCCATCCTTTCCCTGAGCTAGCCTACGCATTTCCGTAAAAGTAGAACATTCTACATCCCCAACTATTTGAGAGCAGTAGTATAATCTGCTCCAACCTCTACCTCTTTATTCCTATCTCTGACTCTAGTATGTCGCGAACTATTCCTTTGTGTCTCAGAAGGTGTCCTACCATCCTACGATCCTATCCCCTGTTCTTTATTGTCTTCCATACTTTTCTCTTTTCCCCAACTCTTTCTAATTCCTCCTTATTGCTAACTTGTCTATCCACGGTATCTTCAACGCCCGTCTGTAGCATCACATTTCAAACGCTTCTACTCTTTTTCAATCCGCTTCTCCCATTGTCCAAGTTTCGCACCCACAGGTATAATTTCGTACTCCATACATGCGTCTTTAAGAGTCTCTTCCGAGTTTCTACATTAACCGTTCTAGAATATAGCAGTTGTTTCTTTTTGTTAAACAAGTACCTAGTACCTACGTAGCGTAGTTTTTTGATTCGCGCGAGTTGTATTTGTTTCAGTTTTTTTTAAAATTTCCAATCCGTTATAAAACTGTTAACTTGATAACTTGTCAATCACTTAGGTATACATACCTACATAAATGAGTTAGTAGGTATGTATTGTATTGTATTAGAGAATATAGGTAGGTACCTATTTTACAAACAGAAGTAAGCAGGATCTACAATCTACATACCTACTTATACTGAATTATAAAAGGCATGTACAGTTAATAAATTGTTGACTTTGTTTTACTTATACCGGTCTGCCTTTACACTACTGTTTTGAGGTTGAATGAAATTGGGGTTAGATGCAAGAATCACACACCATTTCCACATTTACCGGGACATTTACCTACGACATAAATATGGCAAATTATGGGAATCGGACTTTTGATACCCTTGTTGCATCATTATATCGATTATGTTGTCTTTGTTTTATGTTTCCTTGACACCTTACTTTAAAAATTCACGCTCGAAATAGTCCCAATAAGTATGTTATGAGATAGGTAAAGCTTCACGGGCACTTCAAGAGAAGTGGGAGGAGCGCCTTACGAATCTCTGACGTCAAACCAATAACAAAGCGAACTAGCATGTGGGCGTGATAAGCTAATTTCTTTCGCTTATTACGCCGCAAAAAAATTTTTTAGAAAAAAAATCTCGCCGTAAATCAATTACAATAACAATTTTCTGTCATTTTCATGCCAAAAATAGATATCTTATTTTTCTCCGAACCTCCCTATTGTTGTGTTAGGTACAGGAATCTGGATGGCCATAAATAATACAGGCAATTTTAAAATTTTTATTGTTAATGATTCTATTGACGATTTCAATATAGCAAATAGTGTCCTATATTCATTAAACAATTTTTACTCAGCACCGAATTTTCTACCTGCAGTTGACGTATGGCGGTTTACTTTTTTTAATTTTCTGACAGAAAAATAACGTAAAAAATAAATATCGCAAAATACGGCCAACAATTCTAACAATTTATTTTTTTCGAAACTATAAAATATAAATGGCCGACGAACACTTTTTGTGGAATGTGTGTATCCTGACTTCTTTTGCCAAAAAAATCCTTTGAAGCGAGTATATTGGCAAAGAATTTTTGAAATATTCTGGCCACTACTATTCGACTACTACAAAATTTCTTTTCATGTAGGTCCAAGAAAAACTTTAAAGAAATTCACTGTCTAATTAGTGTCCCGTGTCCTGCCGTTGCCAGAATCTCAAAGCAATTCTATTATTTACGCGACAATCAATGTCTTACTCTACAAAAATACATAACAGCTGACTAATCCAGCAATTAACCCGTTGTTTCTAGGAAAAAAAATCGCCACAAACTCTTTCCGCTGTCCCGTTCCAAAAATGCGAGGCGCATTCCCGGCGTCGCGCCGTGCAGTATTTCCGAATCGCCCGTGAATGCACCGCCGGTCTAGACGCAGATGCACTCATTGAGGCATCCGTCGGCGCCGCGATGCTCCCACTTCGACGGCTGGCAATCGGCGTTCGCATCGCATTCCTCGTAAATCATTCCGAGCGGATCGTCACGTCAAGCAAATTAATACTTACTCGTGTTCTGAATTCGTGTTTAATTTCTTCGAGTGTTCAGTTTCAAAGGTAACATGAAAATAAATCGGGTTTATTGAGTCGTTTAACTTTTTTACGAGTCAGCCAGTAAAATTACTTGCTGCGCCTGTCATCTGCGACCAGAACCCACTATATTACGTAGAAAGGTAAAAATTGACTAGAAATTTTGTTACCCAAATAATCGAAAAGCAAAAAAATGCATTCGTCGTGGTAGATCTAACCCGGCGCAATCTTAAGGATGGACTAGCTACTCATTCGCGACGCATGAGCCAGTGCCAGTGGCGTTCCCCAACGGGTTCACATCTTAGTGCTGCTAAGAAAATCACCGACAGAAACCCCTGATAAGAGTGCACCTCGGTGCTACCGCGTATCCTCCGTAAAATCAGAAATAAATCAGTTTAGATCAAATGACAGGCCACCAGCGTACAATCAGGATATGTTTTATTATTTATCTCCGTTTAGCAATAGAGAACCCACCCTTCTTCGACCAAAAGCTAAGGGTCTAAACGAGTAAGTCTCCCACCGTCTAGACCGTATCTAGGTAAAACGAAAGAAACAACCTGACTCGCATAAGTATAGTGTGTTCCAGAACGTTACACCGAGGGATACAGCTGCATGTTTAGGGACCTAATTCAGAGGCACCATTAATAATATGGAAACGTCGCTGTAACTTAAAATAGTGTGACTCATCAGTAGCCAGTACATACATAATAAATTATACATATAAGTACTTCAAAACAACATTATTTCGTGGATCGTAACAAGCATGCATCCTCACCCGGCATTGAAGTTTCCGGGGTTAAGATACTCGACCCAAAAAACACGTTTAGACCCGTCCGTTGATTATCCCGTATAAGACGACGACGGCCGCTGTTACGCTGTTGATTACAGCTAAGTACGTTCTCAAGGTCATTCGGGTACTTATATGCAATACACGCACGCCAGCGGAGTTCCGCATCGAAAGAAAAAGCGAGAGCCGCGGCCGAGAGAACAGACCAGCCAACGGAGGAGACTCTACTTCGGATGTTCTCTCGGTCTTCCCGACGGCCCGTGACTTGAATCGCAAGTGTGGCAGCTGAGGAAGAAACAGTCTTCCGTCGAGAAAGGTAATTATATAATTAAATTTAGTTGCGATGGTGCACCTTAAATTTAAGTGTTTTTACGATGATTCATTTGAATATCGTATAATCACCCTGACCATCTACGAGAATAATAATAATAATAAAAAGTTTAAAATTCTTTACGGTCACATTCATTAAATGTAATAACAATTATTGCACCACGTTGCGTGATATTCAAGCAAATTGTCAACCTTTTATAATAGGGACAATAAATGCGCGCAATTCTAAATTTTTGCATCATACAATTTGCCCAAACCAGTTGCGCAAGACGAAGTGATTACTTAAGCGGTAGCTGGTGTGACTCGAGTGTTGGGAAACAAAGGGCACCTTTGAAATACGTGACGGATGGTGGGCAGTGGTCAGAGGTCACCCCACAGCTCGCGATTTGATCATTTCAATTTCATGTCCTGGTATTTGTCACTTTCTAAAAGATCTCGCTTTTATAATCTGCGAATGCACTCTGTGAACTATTTTAGATTGTTGCAAGAGAAAAAGGGGCACGTACCGTTCAAAATCACCTTTTTGCGTCCATGAACGTTGTCCAGTCTGTATATTGTCTAAAGGCAATATAAATTTTTGCGAATTTTCATCACTGATACATCCTCCGTTGTTGGTAACAAGTTCCACATCTAATCCAGTCACCTCTTCAATGACTTTCTCGAGTTTCCTTTTGTCTTTACCCTCACCATCTTACCTCTTTACCCACATGGAACGATTAACCTAACTTTTGGATTCAACATCTTGGGGGGAAATCACTACATTTATGGGCCCTTAAAATTACAACTCGGATGCTTAAACTTTAAGAGAATGCTCTATGGAATGGTAACAACACGACCAGATTTGCTGAAAAATGTCGCCAACATTTTTGGCCAACCCTGCGACACGTTTGTTTTGTAGCTCATATAACAGCAAATCGATAGATTTCGTCACCATTGACGATATCACAGGCATCGTGTATGTCGTGTGGCAGTATTCTTCGGTAAAGCTGCGGACAGAACCAATGTTTTCCTCAGAAACTACCGTTGGAGAACGACCCTGACGAAAATCTTTAAGGAGATAAACTCGACTCCGCTAGAATTCATTCTACCATCGCTGATGGTACGCTGCTGGCCCTTCACAACCACATTCTTCTTGCTAAATATCTAAAATAGGTCAGATTATTGATCTTCCGGCCACCGACTGTTATCCTTCCTTGTCTTCTTGAAATAGGTACTCTGCGTAATGTTCGCTTGGTCTACTTCAGCGTTCGCTCTGAATCTTCCGGATTCGAGTATTGCTGATTTGTGCTATGGGTTTGTGATTTCGGCACTGCCTTTTCAAGATCGATAATATTTATTTCTTTCAGGATCCTCCAGTTTTCAAGGTTGAATGCACGTGACTTCTCTACAATCTGACGAACTTTTATGATTATCAGCGTTAATTAGTGGTACTGGACCGTTCGAACAACTACTCCTCGGGCAAATACCCCGCCAGGTATTGAATTATAGAACTAAATCCAGATTTTTTGTACTACGAGACGTTTCAGACTGCTACCCCATCTAAGATGGCTTTGAAACAATCCTAATTTGTCTCCATGTACGTACGTGCTTTTAAGCAGGTCTTTGTTCAAATATTGCATGTTTTGAATGTGTATGGAAAACCGCAGACCAACTGGTTTCGTCCTTCTGGGACTCATCAGTACGGTGCTCTCCCCTACACACTCAAACCATGCAATTTAGCTTGCTATATATGCTGCCGCGCTCTGGACAGATATCAGCAAGTGACAACTACTTTGAGTAATTATCTAGTATTAATTAGTGGTACTGGACCGTTCGAACAACTACTCCTCGGGCAAATACCCCGCCAGGTATTGAATTATAGAACTAAATCCAGATTTTTTGTACTACGAGACGTTTCAGACTGCTACCCCATCTAAGATGGCTTTGAAACAATCCTAATTTGTCTCCATGTACGTACGTGCTTTTAAGCAGGTCTTTGTTCAAATATTGCATGTTTTGAATGTGTATGGAAAACCGCAGACCAACTGGTTTCGTCCTTCTGGGACTCATCAGTACGGTGCTCTCCCCTACACACTCAAACCATGCAATTTAGCTTGCTATATATGCTGCCGCGCTCTGGACAGATATCAGCAAGTGACAACTACTTTGAGTAATTATCTAGTATTAATTAGTGGTACTGGACCGTTCGAACAACTACTCCTCGGGCAAATACCCCGCCAGGTATTGAATTATAGAACTAAATCCAGATTTTTTGTACTACGAGACGTTTCAGACTGCTACCCCATCTAAGATGGCTTTGAAACAATCCTAATTTGTCTCCATGTACGTACGTGCTTTTAAGCAGGTCTTTGTTCAAATATTGCATGTTTTGAATGTGTATGGAAAACCGCAGACCAACTGGTTTCGTCCTTCTGGGACTCATCAGTACGGTGCTCTCCCCTACACACTCAAACCATGCAATTTAGCTTGCTATATATGCTGCCGCGCTCTTGACAGATATCAGCAAGTGACAACTACTTTGAGTAATTATCTAGTATTAATTAGTATTAGTATTTATTAATTAATTAATACTAGATAATTACTCAAAGTAGTTGTCACTTGCTGATATCTGTCCAGAGCGCGGCAGCATATATAGTATTAGTATTTATTAATTAATTAATACTAGATAATTACTCAAAGTAGTTGTCACTTGCTGATATCTGTCCAGAGCGCGGCAGCATATATAGCAAGCTAAATTGCATGGTTTGAGTGTGTAGGGGAGAGCACCGTACTGATGAGTCCCAGAAGGACGAAACCAGTTGGTCTGCGGTTTTCCATACACATTCAAAACATGCAATATTTGAACAAAGACCTGCTTAAAAGCACGTACGTACATGGAGACAAATTAGGATTGTTTCAAAGCCATCTTAGATGGGGTAGCAGTCTGAAACGTCTCGTAGTACAAAAAATCTGGATTTAGTTCTATAATTCAATACCTGGCGGGGTATTTGCCCGAGGAGTAGTTGTTCGAACGGTCCAGTACCACTAATTAATACTAGATAATTACTCAAAGTAGTTGTCACTTGCTGATATCTGTCCAGAGCGCGGCAGCATATATAGCAAGCTAAATTGCATGGTTTGAGTGTGTAGGGGAGAGCACCGTACTGATGAGTCCCAGAAGGACGAAACCAGTTGGTCTGCGGTTTTCCATACACATTCAAAACATGCAATATTTGAACAATTATCAGCGTGTTATTGCCCGAGAGCGTGTTCGTCTAACCATTCAGTACCCAACCGTTCATCCTCAAAACTGCATACGGGAGGTCGTTTACAGCTTCCGTTCGTCCATTTGTTTAGCCAGTTCTCTTTTGAAGATTCTTAGAGGATTTTGACCTGACTGGTTCGATGTCGAGGGTCATTTGCCTGCTTGGATCTCTCGATGTCTGTCCCTACTGCCACTGTGGAGTTGGATGAGGCGATGTCAGCGAGAGAGTATAAAATTTTCTAGTAGGAAAGGTGTGCGGGTCTGAGGCACCATGTGACCATGAGCGTTACTTCGTTTACCTGGATGTCTATATAATATACATATGTATGTATATTCCACGTGCACAGATGCATTCCGAACTGAAGGGACATTCCCCCCCCCCCCCCCCTTAGGACCTGCCTGCCCGTAGGCTCAGATGCACTGCAGCCACAAAATGGGCTTATTGTGCTCACCGTAATTCTAAGTCACACCCATTCCATGATCTTGGTGCCTTGGATCCAACGGAACAAGTCAAACATTGAATGCGTGGCAAATTCTTCCGGTTCCATCAGACATCGCCCGAAAATTCGCTGCCTCTTTTGGTCTAGAGCTTCACATCTGCACAAGATGTGCATAGCTGTCTCCCGTTCCTTATTACACAAGCGGCAGTTAAGGTCTCCGTAATATTTGCCAATCTTCCACAGGTGTTCTTTAACGGTCGTGTGTCCCGTTAGGAAGCCTGTTACGATTCTAATTTGCATCCTACTAAGGCAAAGTAGTTCTGAGCATCTTTTCCTGCAAGGTCCCTTTATATACGACTTGCTGTGCCGGAATTATGTTCCAGTAATTGTGATGTTGAGCGCGAATCTGATGGCACTCTTAGTTATGCCTAGGGCAGGTTCCGGTCCAACGAAAGGACGGTTGGAGCCCCGCTTTGCTAGTTTATCGGCTTTCTCGTTCCCTATCAGTCCACATGGCTAGGATATTAAGTTGCTCGAAGCATTCCCACACCAGTTTGGAAGACATCTTTGGGCTCATAAGAGCCTTCAAAGCTGCCTGACTGTCTGATTTTTGTAGCCCCTCTTAATGTTTTCCCGCGCACATTGCAATATCGCGTAGACCTCTGCTTGAAAGACATAGGCATATTTGCCCAGAGAGGAGCCGAGTTTCACTCTTGGTTTATCTCCAAACAGTCCTGACCCAGCACCTGTGTCGGTCTTAGAACCGTCGGTGTACCAGATTAGACTGCCGGAAGGCAAGCTGTTCAGAATTTGGTTCTCCACTCTAGGGTAATCGATTGTGACATGAAAGAGTGGTTGTGTGGTGTTCTTGGGGACCATGTAATCCGTTCTCATGTCGAGCATGGGATCCTTTATGTCCTCAATAAAGCTAGTGTGCTCTGTACCCAGACGGACACGGTAAAAATAATTTTGCAGTCTGTATAGTGCCAGTCTCGCCTCCCCCTGTATCACGAAGTGGAGAGGGGGAAGGTCCAGAAGAGTCTCTATGGCTGCAGTTGGAGAAGTCCGCATCGCCCCTGTTATCCCTAGGCAGCTACTGCTTCACACCCACCAGGGATGATGTTCTCTGCGTGGATGGCTGGGTCCCCATGAGTAACTTACCGGTTTCCGAATGATGTTGTTCCTGATGTAGCTTATTTTAGCCTTGGTGCCCGCACTAGTGCTCTTCAGTGTGATGCCAAGATATTTGGGTGATATTTGGGTGTTCCCTCGTCAGGTGCCGTCGAATTCGATGGAGGTGGAAAGTACAGAATTGCCTGTGGTCGGGTTCGGCTTCGAACGGTTGGTGTCGTAACATCGCACTAGTTCCGCCAAAGCGCAGAAACTTGAACCTTGTATTACCGAGTCGTCTACGTATAAAAGAACAACTATTTACCTGCTGCCAGGAATAGGCCGATCTTCGGTGTATATATTGTATGGCGTCGGGGTAAGCACGTCTCCCTGCGGTAGTACGCTTTTCAGCATCATCCATCTGAGGTTTTTGTTGTTCAGGATCATACCAAACCTCCGCTTCCGTAGAAAACTTTTGATTAGGTATAATATTGTCGCGTTCTTTCTCAAGAACGTCAAGCCATCAATATTTTGTCGCATGTTCGTATCGTCTGCAACCGCCCTTAGAACTGCAGTCTACCAGACTTATCAATTTATATATCTAGCTAGTTCAAACAGTTTATAAATAGCTCTGGTGCAGTTGCGTCGAAAAAAAAACATCCTATAAATAACGTGTTTGCGAGAAATGCCTTCTATTGCGACGATCAGAGGCATGCATTTCTAATATTAATAAAGAAACGAGAATTCCAATTTGCACCGAGGCCAGTTTGTTGAACCGCCATTTATATCTCGATCGCTTCCATTCGTTCGAAGATTGAGACGTCTGTGTACAAACGGGCGAATATTAAAATATCAAAGCGGCCAACTAATGTGCAAACGGATGCAGACAAAATAGTGCGCACACACAGGGGAAACAGGCCATAATAAACCGTGGCCTCGCGCTCTCTCCGTCACACCCTCTTCTGTTTCTTTCGTCGCGGCGACGCATCTGCAGCATGTTTGTCTAATTGTCACTCATTATCCTCGGAAATGTTCACTATTTTAATTGCTGTTTTTGCCGCACACGCCATCTGAGTTTTTCCGAAGTTGCGTTGTCTCAAACGAGATTGGGTTCGTGGAATGCGCGATTGCTTTGTTCGGGGAGCGCTTTCAAGTAAATTTTTCATTGCTTGCAGTAGGTGGCCAGGAAAAATGCGTGGGGGGGATGTTGTTGTCTAATATTAGTCCGAGAGCCCGCTGCAAAATTATGCACCCATCTGTTAACGAAATGGAATGTGCGGCAAAGGCATGTAAAAACATCGTACTCAACGGATCGGCACCCGTGCCGGTCACCATTTGGTGCAAAAAGATAAAAACAATGGCACTTCCGGTAGGGAAATTTGCGGAAAATTGCGCGATTTGTTAACAAGATGAAAGTTGTGCCATCTTGTAGCCTGCGATTAATTTAATTGAAATCGGTACCCGTGCCATCTTTTACCCTAGTACAAATCCTCGGCACGGCGACATTTTTGCAGCCCGTAACTCGGACAAATTCCCGTCATGTGTTAACGAGTTGAAATATAGTTCAATGGAAAGAGCATTATGTCCCTTTTACGAATATCCAAGCGTGCCGCAATTCAAAGCAGTCTAAGTAGGTGGCACGGCCCGATTTATAACGCGCTACGCGGCGCCATTTTCAGGGAATTCGGCAGTCGGCGCGCGCGAGTTTTTAACATTGGAATATTGGAAATGTTTTTATGTTCGTAGTATAGGCCCGAAATTCAGCAAAAGTGTCACTCGTTGCATTTGCAGCATGATTTAATAGCGAAAGTTTACCTAGTTACTTGCTCCCTATACAGTCCTTTTTTAACTTGATCCTAATGTCACTCAGTCCAGCAGTCCGAACGCTGAAAAGAACGTAAGCCGGCATGCAATTCAGCGGCTACTTTTATGTACCGTCCTTTTTGCACAATGCAAATCGCCATACCGGCATTCCAGACATTCTTTTCGAAAGTGTCTCTTTTCAACATGCACTATTACAGCTGCCCGCGCGGAGTAACTTACACATTACGTTGATGACCTAAGGATCAAGTTAAAAAGAAGGACTGTAGTTACTTAGTTAGTTCTTTGTATCATGTCTTAGTTACCATTACCATTAACAGGTGTCACTGTGACAGATGTCAATTGTGCACCACACAAAAAACATGTTGCGCGACCATTGGAATTGATTAAAAAGTGACATATTGACGCCGCGTAGCGCGTTATAAATCGGGCCGTGCCACCTTCTTATACTGCTTTGAATCGCGGCACGTTCGGATATTCGTAAAGGGGACATAATGCCCTTTCCATTGAACTTTATTTCAAGTCGTTAACACATGACGGGAATTTGTCCGAGTTACGGGCTGCAAGAATGTCGCCGTGCCGGGGACTTGTACTGGGGTAAAAGATGGCACGGGTACCGATTTCAATTCAATTAATCGCAGGCTACAAGATGGCACAACTTTCATCTCGTTAACAAATCGCGCAATTTTCCGCAAATTTCCGTACCGGAAGTGCCATTGTTTTTACCTTTTTGCACCAAATGGTGACCGGCACGGGTGCCGATCCGTTGAGTATGGTGTTTTTATATGCCTTTGCCGCACATTTCATTTCGTTAACAGATGGGTGCATAATTTTGCAGCGGGCTCTCCTACTATATTACAAGTAAAGAAATAACAGCACAAAACTAGTACCTAGAACTAAAATTATACCGCGATGAAAGTAAGTAACCTACAAAATATTTAGATCTAAAACAGCTATCGAAAACATGCCTCAAACACTAATATAAGTCGAATGGTACGGTAAAGTACCTGAAACATGTGTGTGTGTATATATTCTGCGATAACGTGGATACTAAAAGTTAACTACTTCCTTTTAAACCAAAACGGACCTAGGTTTATGGCTTCCTGCTACCCCACGTCCGCGAATAAAATAACGGGACAGGAACGTGCTGTACCTGTATAACAGCTCGACGTCCTGGATATTTGTGGGCTGTATTAAATCAGATTTATAGCCAGAATACTCGCCAGAATAGTAACCTCCGCCTGCATTCAGTAGTGCCCTAATGAGATTAGGCATGCTAAAAATTAAATGGTCCAGGTCGTATGCCGCTGAAACTCTTCTTTGCAATAAATCCCAAGCATGCCCAGTCGGATTCATATCCGGCGATTGGGCGGATCACAGAAACAACGACTTGTTGAGCTCATATAGTGCATCCGTTACAAGCCGTGCTGCATGGGGGCGGGCATTATCTTGCATGAAAAGAAAATTTCCACCTACAGCTCCTGCATGCGGTTGTGCGACAGGTAAAATAGATAAATTTGGCTCGTCATATTGCCTTGTATCCAAACGAGGTCAATGCTTATTCCGGCCCACGCCATTATTGAACCACCCTTGTAAACATGCACTTCCCAAGGAGCGTTTAGACGATTTAAGTGCCCCACTTCTTTCCATACTCTCACTCTTTTGGAATCGGAGTATATACCGTACCGTTATTCGTCAGAGTTTGTAAAGATTTTTCAGAATATCCCTGTACGGTTTTGAGTAGTGTATGTAGCAGTAATTTTATTTTTAACTGGTCGTGATATTTCTGTTTTCGCTTTGTGTGAGGTCAAGTTCAGTGTTGTATCGTAAAACTATCTTTAGCTTTTATATTCTGTTCTGCATTTAGAAGCTGAAATCCCTCGCCCATTGAGAAGTTTTTCAGGATATTCTAGAATTATTTGAAAAAATCAGCGACATCATTACAGGCGAAAAAATACTGCTTGAATATTAATATATATTCTTGCAGTTCTGTTAATACAGCTGCCAAACTAGTATTGAATTATTTCTTGGTGCGATCTTAATTTTTAATGTCGCCTGTTTGCTTGTCAAACAATGAAACAGTGCGAACTAATTGGAATTTCAAGTTGGCACTTCCATGCCCCGTTTCATCACTTAAAGCTACTTATTTGCAGAACAGTTGTGTAAATGATTGCCCACAAGACAGTTGGTAAATTGAGGAAGCGGACAGGCGCTCCCATTATTCCTATCGGTTCAGCTACTTGTCAATAACGCTTCTCATCTTCTTGCAATCAAAACGCACTACTATGGAACACCATCGGCGAGCAATTACCACGCAGAGCCGTCATTTACGGTTTGCGCGTTTACATAATGCACAGATAAGTGGTTTCAATGACATAATGAGGTCCATTGACACCGCGGGAATCGCTTCTTCGGCCATCGCAGAGGTCGTTTTTCTATTTGATCGCAGGAAGGAAAAAGTCAACAATAAAGGAAGACGGGTGTCACACACAAGTAATTTATGAGGTGCTCGTTGATGATGAGCCAACCGTCGGAAGGGGACTGACCTAGTCCGCGCATATTTCGCTGCAAGCAACACAAAATTACATTTATCCATTAGAAATTTGTACCAAGTAGCTCCCATTGCGCATTTTGCACCACAAGAGACTCCTTTTTGAAAAGTTGTTTCGTAGTATTCATTCAAGTAATATCGGTACTCGCGTTGCGCCGTCGAGTTTTTTTGAGTAGCAATGTCGGATTGGTTAGTCGGTGCTCGTCGGTTGGTGATAGATTGCAAAATTTTCTTAGCAGCACAGTTAGGTATGATTTTGTATTCCAAATCTTTATTAGCATTACCAAGCATGTTCACCAAATAACCTTTACAATAACAATACGTTCACAAAAATGCGCAATCCTTCGCCTGCTCAGTTGACATAAACACGAAGGTATTCTTGAAACAACCATATTTTTGATATAAATAAACACCATAATTGCTGTACAATGAGAACTGTATAGATAAGAAATAATGTACGGGGAGTGTATTGTATGCAAAGGTCACCGGTGACATTGCTTGTCACAGTTGCGGTTTTCTATATGTCAAGTTTAATTATGCAAAGTAACCCGTACGTGTGCGAACACGATGTCTGTCTCATTTGTTTAATAATGACATTTGGTGGCTGCCATGCAACCGTTGTGTAAGTAATTCATTCATAAAAATGTAAAGAATAAAAGAGGCAATCATGGAAATATGCAGAAAATGTGCAGCATGAGAAAGGGAACAATGCAAAGTAAAATTGAAATGTGACTGGTTTTGTAACGCAAATTTCTCAATATTGCAAGTTCGAAATTTGATCACGTCCACGTGATGTAATAGAAATTTTTAGGCGAATTGGTCAGCGTGGGTACGACTGACCGCAACGTGTACCTCCAACAATAGATTGAAATATGCCTGTCTGTTGATTGCTGAAATATATTTTTATTTGGTTCATTGTGTCATAATATATCAGATCTATCACGACCAAATTTAGACGAACTCTTTGCGTTTCTTGAATATCCCTGTACGGTTTGGAGTAGTGTATTTCAATAAACTTAAAAATGCACTTGGAAAAACTTCAAAGACTTTGAAGATACACCACAAAAAACTTGATGCAATTAGAGACGACTGAAAATTCTTTACTTGCTTCAATCGCAAAGGCGTTATGGTGTAACTTGCCGCAGAAGAGAGCCGTCAGTCAAAACACACCGGCAAAACTATCAGGCCTTGATTGATTAATGGCCCTGTAATTAAAACCATTCATAGGATGTAATTCCTAATTCGATACGCATTACTTATGGCATCTTAAAAAGTGACGATGGTCTCTGTGCCAACACAGCCTTGACCTTGAACTTACCAAAAATTAATGGGATATCTATAAACGAAATTACATTCAGTTTTCGTACCTACACATGCACATGCTTTTCGTCGGGGTAACGATCTCGTAAAACTTTCACTCGCGAGCATTAAAGGATAATCTGTAATTACTTCAAATCGAATAGGTGTACATAAGAGATTTAGTAGTAATAAATCTTCTACCGGGATTTTTTTATTATAATTTCACGTTTTAAAAATGAATACTTAATGTGCTGTTGATGCGTTTTATTTATTTATACATGGTCGTTGGTTTTATTACATAGAATAAGGTGTTTCTAATGGACCAAGATTTTAAGGATGGGTCGTTTCTGAGCTCATTTAGCATTCCACGTTCACTGGTCACCGGGTTCTCTTATATTTCTTCACCTTCTGTCTATTCCTTCCACGTTACTCCTAAAACTAAACTTCTATGACAATTCTAAATACGACTGCGCCAACATCTGTTCAAAAAGAACAGAAATAGAAGCACAAAAACGACTTTGAACAAATGCTGGAAACCGGCATTTATTTTCTTAAATTCCCGCAGTACAAGACGGCGACTGTTTCAAGTTCTCGGCCAGCCGACCGGATGTTTTAATTACTCTCACTTTAATCAACTAAATAGATGCAATTGATCCGAATTAGAGCGGGTTTAAAAACGTCTAAAATTAAAAATTTACGAGCTTCGCCGCCGGTACGCCACATTCCGCTCAGCAAATGGCCGATAACGAACGCCGAGGGCGTTATTTTTAAACAGCCACCCCGAGACGGAAATATCCCGATCGCGTCCGCTTTAAGACAACCATCAATCACTTTAAATACACGGGAGGTGGTGTACAGGACTTTGTTGGAAAATGCCTACATTTCTGGGGAATTTCATGAAATTACCAAATATCAGTCCATTGGCCTAATTTAAATTCTTTATTATCATTTTTTGGGTTTAACTTTGGACGAGCTGCTGTGGATTTGGGTGCCACCAAACTAGGTTGGGGACTGTAAGAGTATTGCGTAATAGTATATTATGTAACGAGCATGGAAAGTGACAAATTTCATACGAGCGTAGCCGAGTGCAGAAATCACGCGAGTTTATAGGAAATACACTTTCCATCGAGTTATGTACACTATTTTTCCCACGACCCCATAAGAAGACAAATTTATTCATAAAACGCCAATTCATAAATGACCAGTTCGTACCTAAGATATTTAGGTCTTCCACGGAGTAGCCATTAAAAATTGCCACACCTTTCAAGAGATTTTTCTGGAAAAAAAAATATTTAAAAAGAGTAGCGACAGGATATTTATTCAGTAAACGTCAAAATCTCAAAGCTGCCTACAAAATTTGAATGAACCTGTGCGATTTTCAAATATCACAGCTCAGTTGCGAGTTTAGCGCGCGGGGAACGCAATATTGTCAAGTTTCCGGCCCACTAGGTATATGCTGTATGCAACGTGCTGCTTTCCTAGGGGGTCGGGGGCAAAAAAATCGTGCAGTATTCTGAAAATGTCACCTTTACTTTATTTTAAACACAGGTGAAAACGAGGTGTTTTCAGGTAAGTATAATAAAAAATTCACAGACCTCGCATCTTACGCAAGTATCATAGGCGTATTGAAAATACCGACACAACTGCTCGGTTTCTAAGATGTCCAACAAAAGTGATCTGTGCCGTTTCAAGGTGGTATATTATAGATACAATAAAAGAAATGACTTGTGACAAGCACAAGGCACATAGTCAAACTGACGCAATACGTAACAAAATATTAACGCATCAGTTTTGTACAGTTTGGACTTTTATTGCAACACGATATCCCTCTTAAACGGTACTCGCACTCGCCGTAACTTAGATAGTTTACATCTGGTGATCTGGCTAGCGCTCTCCATCCAATTTATTAGCGGCCTCGACTGCGCGCGCCGCCAACAGAATCTGTCGCGTGTCGATACATTTTTCGTAAGATGAGTCCCATATACACGAGCCCAGAAGTATTTTCAATACTAAAATAACCTTTACGGGAGCCGATCCTACCCGGCCCGAGAGTACCTAACAAACCACTAGCTCTCTACGATAACCTACCTACCCACAAACGCTGCTGGTTGGGGATTGAACTAACTTATACGAAAGTATAACGCATAACTTGCGGAACTGTAGTACACTTGAAGATGGGATTCCGTAACTTGCGGACTACTATCCACTGCCTTAATTTGTGGAGGATCTGGCAAAAGAAAAAGAAATCACTTATTTCAATTCAAACTAGTATCGTAGTACTAAATGTTTTATTTGGTTAATTATGTATTGTTTGTCCTTGTTACTGTAGGCACGGGTGATTTCACTCGCATAAAAATGCTGCAAGAGAGAGAAATGACAATAGTATTATCTCTAGATTTTGTATGAAGACTTATTTGCATACGATGCAAAATACCACAAATTGTACTACGCAGAGTACATATCAACCAGAAATATAAATTCCCACAAAAATAAAACTGACAGAAATACAAAGAACACATCTTAGATATTAAAGAAAAGCTGCCATTAAGTAGTAAGTGCAGTAACACAAAAATATAATTCTATGTTACGTAATGCAGAAAGATCCCCAATACAATCCGCGAAACTGAAAATGAAATTGTCGAAAAGATTTAAAGGCTCTATTCAATTTATTCGTAGACCAGGTCAGGTCAGGTGATTTGTTGTGTTCTGGCAAAGAACTTTTGACAAAAAAAAATCAAGCATGTAAATGAGGACGCAAGCTCAACAGACGAATCGTCTGATTTTAATCTGGAAACAATGGGTGATACATTATCAGATTTGCAAATTCTTCACAGAGCTGCTGCAATTTTAAGAAAATGTATGGAAAATTTTGCAATACCCAATAAAAATTATCCTTCCCCAGATGATATAAACAGTAAAAGTTTCGCTAAACAAGTACCTACCTCATTTACTAGCATTTATTTCGTGGCTATTACAGAAAGCGAGTTTTGAAAATGCATTGAAAGAAGATTTTAAAGGTGGCATTACAACGCTGTTCTTTTGCAGAGTAACTTGGCCGCGTTCTGTCTCCTTCTGGTGCTCGGCTATTCCCCATAGTCTATCCTTTTCACTCGCACGGCTCGTCCCGTGCACCGAAAGTGAATTTTTGACATTGGCGCATTGAAAGTGTTATAGCGGACTTATTTTTGAAACGCGACCACACATTACTCGAAATCATAACTTCGTTATACCATAAGGAAGTTTTCTATGTAAGAAAAAACAAAATCTATATCGTGAAAAAAAAAGTTATCCAGATTCAAAGTGGAACGTATTGTTACCGATGTGGCGACATATTTTAGATACGGTGCAATAAAATTAGTTTGGTTTCTTGTATTTACACAAAATTTACACCATTAAAAACGTCAATATTTCTTCAACAACTAAGAAAAAACGCAAAGTTCTACGACTTGTAATTTTCGCGTAAGATGCCCGAGAGTCTCCCGGCGCACGGTGGGATAGATTTACTGCTTTTTCACCCCTAATTTTTTTCGCTACCACCCAAAAAAGTCGTAATTGCCATTTTTAGGTGCCAAAAGACTTGTAGAATCATCTGTGAGAGTTTCATCTGGTTATACTTTGGGATCACTCAAAGTTAAAATTTTAGTATTTGCTGAATATCGCTGCACTACGACAGAATCTGTCGCCTGTCGATACATTTTTCGTAAGATGAGTCCCATATATACACGCGCCCAGAAGTATTTTCAATACTAAAAGTTTTTCCGTGTGCCTATCAGTTCATAGATGGGTTTCCCTCTACACTTTTCAGCATGGGTATCACTAAATGTGATCAACTAATGAAGCCAGTGCATACCATACGCGTTGTCTTTCTCTTAAATTGTCATTTTTTGGGTCTGATAGCGTCTTAAATTAAAGAACAGGGTTATGGGTGTTCTTCATTTAAATCAAAATTTAAAGGGTATAAACGTATTTCTCAAAATCGGGAAGACGAATTTCATGCTAACTCGGCGATCTCCAAACGAAAATTATCGCTATATACTCACACTCAGGGTTTCAAGAATGGCGTCAACGTCGGTTCCTTCTTAATAAAATGTTCATAATCATACATATATTACATATAATAACCACTTTGCTGAAGGCGAAGTTCAGCAAGGTAAACTGTTCTATCACTTAACCTTAAGAAAAGGAAGAAGAGAAAAGCAGGAACTAAGAAAAAGCGAAAAAAGAAAGAAAGAAAAGAACAAAAATGGAAATAAGATGCATGGTCAAAAAAGACTACAACGCACACCAAAGAGACGCAAGACGAGATATTTATGTCCTTACTGGGATGAAAGCAAACGAAGCTGCAGTTTTTTCGAAACACTGGAATATTGCACCTTTTCAAATTATGTTGGGCAGATCATTGTATATTTTACTAGTAAAAAATCGTTCAAATAATGCGATACTGTGCACAGGAGGAGTGATTAATGACATACGTCGAGGATTTAGATGGTGAACGTCAGTTCTAGAACTAATTTTGGAATGTAAAGAGCTATTTATAATCTTAAGAAAGAAGGTGCAATATGCACATTATGCAGAAGTCTTCTGTTTGCATATTTAACCAATTCAATTTTTTATATGAGGAGAAATGTGTTCCCTTCTGCGCACACCGCACACATCTCCATATGCACCTTAGAATAATGTAAGCACGAATAAAGTTGGACGTATACACAGAGAAGAGAAGAGGGCCGAAAATCATTTTCTTATCGTCGTCTCCCTTACAAGATAGAAGCTGCAGATGTTGCACGGTAAAAACACTTTCTTTGGCTCCAGCTCTTTCCTCTTTCAGAAAACCACAAAAAGGGTTGCAACTATAATTTTTGGACATCTAGCAGTGTCATTTTGCTAACGTTTCCGAGCGCTGGAACGAAGTCGTACTGAGACAACTTAACGTCTCCTTTTACACCTTGTCTGCTGATATTGGTATCATCCAATATCCTGCCGTGTGCAACTGGCCACTAAATCTAAAGTTTCACTGACGATATCTCTCTATCTCCTCCCTGTTTTCTTACCATGTCCTGCTCATCATGTACCATGAACTCAGAAGCTGGTTACATGATCACGAGTAGTTTATTCTTGTCCATTCAGAGAAAGGCTTGCCTAGAGCATGAACTGGTTCAGAAATCGCAAATGAAATTTGCCTTTTTACAACTCTCTAAATCGTTTGGTTATACCTGCAACTTTCAAACAGATGTACCTACCAAAGCAAGTTTTCCTACAACCTATCGCCGGTGTGACATGTATTGTGGTATTTTTCTACACGATGTATTGAAAAGGTGCTTCCTCGATCCTTTTATGTAGATTGGAAGTGCTTTAATCTCCGTACTTATTTTCCCCAAACACGCATTTTTTACAGTTATGCTTCTCTGTCTGATTTCTTCCTATTCTTCAGGTTATCAGCTAACGGCTTTTTGTGTGCAGCGTTCTGGAAGTTCACAGATAATAATTAAGCTCCCTTGTACAACTGCAAAAACATTTCATCCCTCTCGCGTTTGTTACTCATTACCAACCCCACTGTCTGCAACAATTAAGAGCCAAGTATCCCATCGCCAACATCAAGATTTTTTAGGGACGTAAGACGAGGTATGCTCCGAAGGCGGAGCCACGGACAAAAACACGTGGCTCGGAAGCTCTTCCAGGGTCGCACTCTGGCTTCGCTTAGCAAAGCTTCAATTTCAATTTTTATTGCAGCTTGTATAGGTCTGAATCTGGTTCGGTTTGACGTTTGAAGGGACTATGCAATTGGATTTTTGTCTGTACAGGGTGTCTTATTTTCGTTGTGATTTGGGGGTTTCTCATAGAAGCAGCAGAGATAGAGCCTTGGGATTTTCGCAAACATGAGCTATTTTCTTGAGTATAATATAATGCCGAAACCAGAATTTGGATATCGTTTTTAGTTTTCGAGAAAAAAAATAATATTGATTTTTATCGATTTTCAAAAATTATCTCCAATTCTTTTTGTGCTAAGCAGACTAAAACTATTAAGATTGATTCCTATAGAACTTTTTCCAAGGAATTCAGTGGCGTACGTAGTTTTTTCAAGGGAGCGTATTTTTTGAGTTATGACATAAAGTTCAATTTTTTAAATGGAAATCGCAGCATTCTTTGGTAAAGTTCAAAAGGTCTTTTTTTAAGCTATCAAAATGTACCTACCTATCTTATATTTTCTAAAGTTACAACTTAAAAAGTACCAAAATCGTTGTCGTTTTTTGAAATAACAATATAAAAGTATATATATATTTTGATAGCTTAAAAAAAGACCTTTCGAACTAGACCAAAGCGTACCTACTATGATTTCCATTTTAAAAATTCAACTTTATGTCATAACTCAAAAAATACGCTCCCTAGAAAACAACTATACGTACGCTACTGAATTCCTTGGAAAAAGTTCTATAGTAGTCTGCTTAGTACAAAAAGAATTGAAGAGATAAAAATCAACATTATTTTCGACAAAAACGGTATCCAAATTCTGGTTTCAGGTTTGAGTTTGTGTAATTTTGATTAAAAAATTAATGCGGGAACGTAGGAATGGGGGGGTTGTAATACCCACTGACCCCCCAACTTTTCTCTGCGCACGTGTATGGTTCAAAGGTATTGATTTGATAACAAGTGTTCATTTCCTTTATTTTTTCCCTCTTGTAAAATTTTGATTTAGGGCTTGGTTTACGAGATGTTGCAACTCATTTGACTATGTGTGTTGTTAATCCACTCGCTGTTTAAGTCTCCCAGTTTTTCTAAGGTGACGAACTAAGCTCGAGAAAAATGTTCCTGCATAACGTCTAAGCTTCAGAAAAATGCCCTTGGATGGTACCGATTCGGTCATATTCCTGCATAACGTCTAACAGCCAAATTAGCATTGGAAAGAAAGACGGGTAGGTGTTAAGTTGCCAAAATAATTATTAATAAAAGAGGTACCATCCAAGGGCATTTTTTGAAGCTTAGATGTTATGCAGGAACCATAGGAACCATAGACGTGTGCAGGAAAAAGTTTGGGGGTCAATGGGTATTACAACCCACCTTTCCTCCGTTCACGCATCGATTTTTTTGATCAAAGCTACGCAAACAGTTTATCGGTATATGAGAAAATGTTGTACAAAATTTCAACGGAATATCTTAAAAAGCAAAGGAGTTATTCATAAAAATAGTTTTTTAAATTTTAACTTTAACACCCTGTATCTTGAAAGAAAGAAGCCTAAATGAAGAATGGCATAAGGAAAGTCCCATTATTTTCGGTCAGATAACCTGTGGTTAACGGCTTGACCTACTTTTTTGTAACACCCTGTATATGCACGGGCATAGTGGGAAAGTAGGGCAATGCTGACGGTACCCGGGCAATGCAAACAATGACCGTTCATGCTGTAACATATACAGGGTGATTTATACCAGGGGGCGAAAAATTAAAATTAGGGTTCAGAGCCACAAATTAAGTAAAAAATGTCATGAAGGTGTGTCCGGAAATGATTCGTTTAAAATTTATACTCGTCCAAACATGATAGACTCCATGTTTGGACGAGCATAAATTAGGTTGAAACGATAAGGGATGATTAAAAAATATATCTTCGAAGCTTCCCTATTAGTATAATAGGTGTACCAAAATTCATTTTTATGTCTTTCTCAAAAGTTGAGAATAATTAGAAACCTAATTTAATAGCCTCCATCTTTGGACGACCATAACTTTTATACGAAGTATTTCCGGACATACCTTCATATGACATTTTTTTACTTCATTTGTGGCTCTGAACCCTAATTTTAATTTTTCGCCCCCCGGTATAAATCACCCTGTATATGTATAATAAAGCGAAAGAATATTTCAAGAACTGAGCATTCCGTATTTGTCAGAAACTCCGGACGGTCTTATAAGAGATCAAGGTGTTGTTGAAGTTTATGTCCAAAGTTCTTGTAATCTAACCCCGGAAGAAGGTATCGAGAAAAGGAAAATCATATGTTGGAATCGAAACGGGAAGATAAATAAGAATCACAATTACTTTTACCAAATTCAGGGACAAATGCAAATTACAAAAAGAGGGTATTGTATCTTTACAGTCTGGACACCCAAAGGCATAAAATATGAAACGGCTATGAGAGACAATGAATTTTGGAAAATGAAAATGGAAAATCAACTTGTAAACTTTTATACGAATGTGTTACCAGAATTAAATGATAGTAGAAAAAGTAGGAATATGCCTCTACGATGAATGTTGAAAGCCACGCTATTAGAACTCTGGGCGAAATCAGCATTTTTAGTTTGTTCAGAGTTACAATACCTAAATACTTGTTATTTATGAGGATCATTCCATTATAACCCGGAATTACTATATTGCAGATAAATTACTTGCAATCTTGAAAATATTTGCTCGGGTCTACTTTTGGATCAATTTACAAATAAATTATAATAAAATCCCCGCTCATGTCAGAACAACCCTCGTATCGGAAAAAAATTACTGGGTTTTCATTCAGAGATTTTAAGTTGTTGTTATTTGGTTATAAAGAGAACATTATTTAAGGTGAAATTTGAATTATTTTATATCTTGCTATATGTTCATTACTTTCAATAACAAACGTGTTCAAATTGTGTAAATTTACTTTCAGATAAAATCGACTCTAAATTGAACAAAATTATAATAAAAATGTGGGATATGGCAGAGCGCTGCAATTAAGCACAAATACATTCATTCGCAAGACCAAAATTCTATGTTCGCCTATATACGATTAAAATATGTAATGTATGGCGATACAATTATTGAAGTGGGCCCCATACAAAAATCACTGAGTTCGTACTAGCAGTTTACCAAGTGTTGCGCGATGAACAAGCAGAGGGCGTTACAACGCAGGGCATTAAATCGCGTTTGCAAGGGCAGCTCTCTTTACAAATTACTTCCTTATTTATGAACCGATTTTGAAATTGTTTATTTTATTTGAAAGAAGAAACTTGTGGAAATCGGCCTCTCATTTCGGATTTTTAAAAGAGTAATTTTTTAGTAAGTTATAAGTACACAAAATTAGGGTATATTTGGAGCCGAAAAAGACAAACTTCTATAATTTTTTTTTAGTAATCGCCGATGAGACGACTCTTAAGAAATGTTTTCTGTATATGCTTGCAAAATTAGAAAGCAAAATATTAATAAATAACCGTACAGTTTGTAAAGGCGGGAACGTCTGAATCGCTCGAAAATGCAACAGGGAGACTTGGCTCTTAATCGGAAAAAATAGTATTTGTACGACATGGTAGAATGAAGCACGTGAACGTGAGTCAGTATTAGATGTATCTTGACTTTCCGTACTTTTAAAATCCCCTACGCCTTGTTCCGCTTAACAACTATGTGGCCATGAGAAGTGTCGGAGATAATGGTTTACACCCACCAGCTTCCACTAAAGATTACACGAGAGTTAAAATCAATAAATTCAAGGAACTTGCCCGAGCTTTACGTTTCCTTCTCTGCGATAGTCTTAATCTTTTCTGCCTCTCAAGTTCGTTTTTTTTAAGTAAGGACGATTTATTAAGATTCTTGCGAGTGCCGTTCCAAATTCCCTCCCCGAGGTGAAACTTCGAATTTAATTCAAATTTAGTGCACCCAGTTATTGGCTTAGAGTCAGGTATGCTCCAGAAATACCCGACACAAAATGCACTACACACGATTGCGTGCCGCAGCCGCAACATAAAAATAATTGAGAGAGTAACAGCCATCGGAAGGTAAGCTATCTGTGTACCAGAAATAACCCCTTTCTGATGTTAATAGTTACTGATTCAGCGGGACCGGGCGTGCCTGCTAAATGATGTAAACAAGCGCTGCATTTTATTTATTGTAACGATCGGCGACGCCTGCGATGACACCGGGACGGCTTCATCCGAAATATCTTGAGCTAAATGCGTAAGCGTTGTGGTATCCAGGTATTCGGGGTACGGTATGTACGTACGTACACCTGTGCTCCAAACGTGATGAAGTAACGAGCCGTAATTTTAAATCGGTGTCGGGTAACCAGAAATGCGCGCAAAGGAATATTTTCGTCTTCAAAGTCTACATAATTTTGACTGAAGCTTGAGGATTTGTCAAGTAAAAATTCATCATTTATTTAAATCTTTAGTCATCGTTATTGTTTTCTTTCCTTTTTCTAATTTGTCCTTGATATTTTAGAATTTTTTGGGGTGCGATTTTTGACCTGGTGCGAGTTTTTCTTGGTGCACCTCCCCGTCAGCGCCGTTTACCTGGTACTGAGCTTCAGAAGTGTCCAGATTGGTAGCAGCTGACTTCACCACCTTCAACCTCCTACAAGGTCCGAAATATTTCTTTCGAACGTTGTCGCCAGCGGCTGTTTTTTAAGTAGCGTCCGGCAGCGTAATTTCTAAATATACCATTATACAGAGCCATCTCTGGTGGTGGAGTTTCTGATTTGATGTGTCGCCCGGCACGGCTTAACGTGACCACCGCCTTGAACATTTCTTCGATTCTTTTCGTTTCCTTTTACGAACATTTATAGCTTTCATTTAGCTTGGTACTATTAGTTTTGTTTAAAACTATACATAGTTGGTGATTTCCTTGCATTAATAGTTTATTAATTTATTTAGATATAAAAATTCGATCCGTCGTCGGTGCGCTGCACGCGCGGAGCTCCAAAAGTGTGGTCCATTTACCGCGTCATCCACGCCTATTTGGTTTCCTTTTTGTATTAATCAATGTTGCTCTTTTTTGATATCGTCATATTTATACCTATTGTGTGCCTACCATTGATTTTTAGGAACTGTAGTCACTGCGTTTTGGCGCCCTTTTACTGTTTTTACTCCACCCCATCGTCGGCTTCGAGCATACTTTGAGCAGGATCCTCTTATTACGGCGTTACGCCAAAGTAACTTATAAAATTGAAGAACTGATTTTGGAACTGATTCCCATGCACTGCATTCTCCAGACTTAGCTCCTTCCGACTACCACGTGCTTCCAAATGTAAAAACTGCAGGAGAAAAATGTTTGTCCCACTGTGCACTGTATATTATGATCTAGATTTATGCACTTTCCTCTATGAATTGACTGAACCAATAAATCCACTCTCAAATATGTCGCTTTATAACCAGTACTCTTGGTTGTCGTATTTTGCCTAGATATTCTAGAAGGATTCAAGTGAACTCTACTACATATTACTTTGTAACATTCCCGCAACCTCGAACAACCCGAGGCGAGGTCATGTGGGGGTCATTTTGCGATGACCTAGCGTTCATTACGGACGCCCCGCGTCCACGCTCCGTCGGGATATCCCGGGGTATTCCGATTGCGCTTGGATAATTGCCCTTCATTTCACATAAATCAAAGTGAGCGCAGGTAAGGTAAATCACACTAGCGTCTGCGAACACTCGTTTCTTTCAGAGTAGATGGTAATCGCCTGTTGGTTCCCACAGGCCGCAAACAGCAACGAGAATGTAAATATGAGAAGACAGAAATTTGAGTTAAAACGAGAAAAAGGTAAACATTGGGGACAAGTCGTTATCCTCTTGTTCCGGTCAGTTGGCGTTGCTTATTTTGCTGCTCTTCTGCTCCGGCTTGATAAAAGGTAAACAAATGAACAACATTCGGTCTGGACATATCGTTAAAAAGCTATGGAGTCTTCTGAGAAAAATAATTTATTACTAGAAAACGTCCGTCCGAAGTTCTGTCATTTAATCAAGCTTGCCTCTGTAAAGGCGTGAACTAAAAACAAAAAATACTGTCTTAACTTAATATTACTTAATGCAAAATAGCGTTTTCATTTGAAGAACTAATAATAATAATCCATTTCTTTTCCAGTATTTACTAATAAAAGTCGATACTCCCGTGTGTCTAATTGTGTTATATAATGTATGTAGGTAGAGTGCGTGCGTATGACCAGTCAGTGAGCTGCGCGCGCGGAGCTTCAACTTTGTAGTCTATTTACTACCTCATCCAGGCCTATTTGGTTTACTTTTCTTATATTCATTAATGTTGTTCTTTCGATTATGAGTACCACTTTTTTGATACTGTCATATTTATATCTATAGTGTACATATTTTCTTATTGTTATCTTATATTACTATCATTTGACTAAATACGTGTTTTCTTCTTTTTTGTATTTGCCTTATTGTGTACCTACCATTGGCTTTTAGGAACTGGAACTAAAATTCTGAAAGCAGAACTGAGTTGATGATATGAGTCGATTTGAACAACAACGATTTGCAAATACCATTCAGCTGAATTACGTGTAGACGTCCTTCAAATAAAGAGAACAAACGACATCATTTTGACACTACTTCCAGAGAATACAGAGAATCCCTAGAGCCTGCCTTGCGTCACAAACAATTAAAACACTTTATAACAAAGAAAACTTGATTGCGATTCGTTGCAACTGATTAACCAGAAAAACCTTGATAATTAAGCCTCTTCTTTATCTCCACTGAACAGTTATGTCAGCGTATGTAGAATAAAGGCGCATTTCGATATTTGCATATCTTTCTCTTTGTTTGTTTATTTATTATTGTTTCCTGTGTTGCGTACACGAACATGTGCGATTTCACACAGAAACACACATAACTTTAAATGCGTATGCGACTGCCCATTACCGCTGGTTTCCTTTAATTATACAAAAACCCGGTTAACTGTCATTAATTAGCGCTGTATTTTTAATATTTACACGCAATAATGCCGTTGTTTATGGGCATTATAAAATTTATTTTACCTATAAGGAATAATTATTTTTACGCCATTTTTACTGTTTGAATAGGTAGTCAATTTGTTGCAACACACGGATCTCGCAGACCGTAACAGATGATGGCGTAAGGTGTACCTAACATACATAAAGTCTCAACCTACACTGCAGTCTACTGTATATTTGCAGGTATACTTCTTTTAAAGTCAATTTAAATTGTTACTGGGAAGCAATATTCAACTATTTTAAATTTCCCATGTCAATTTGCTATCTATCGGTTACCGTCAAACACGAAACTTCAAAGCAGAAACAAATTTCCACTTCAAACTGTCAAACTGACTGTCATTAGTTTTATGTTGCTTATTCGCATCGAAAATCTCCATTTTATGGTGATTTTGGTGGGCGGTATGTTGCGCACATCTCTGTCCACCCTGCATCCTGTTTCCCCTCTATTTCTCTAGCTACCCTCAACCTCCCGTCTTTGTGGCGCCTATCTGTATACGAACGTACGCGTTTATGCGCGCAATTAACGGGAACAGTAAAAACTAACTACGATTGCGATGAAATAGTGAAACCCTGACCTTTTCAATTTTATGCAACTCGCTCTTCTGGCCCGACCGAAGCCACCTGTGCGCTAGCCACCCTATTAAAAGAAATTTACTCGTAATTAATCGGAGGTCACTGCGATTTCTTGTTGTCAGCAGGTACGAGGTACGTCTTCCCGGTACTGAGACAAAAGAAACAAATTCCTAAGTGGGACATTTACAGCATCCATCTTGTAAGTTTATTGCTCAAACGAGGTTTCAATTGCGACAAACACTTTGAAATGCGTAAATATCAGCAATACTCATCCTTTTATATCTTTACGTCATCATTTTATATTTTGTTCTTTATTTCAATTCTCGAAATCCATCCGCATTTCTGACATTATATAATCGCGGTGACGCCACAGGGCATCGACCTTGATTATAGTACTTACTGACAGTTTCATTATAATTTTGACGTTTGGCTGCTTCCTTTGTTTTGTAGTGTTTCATGCATGAATGTTCATTTTCAAATTGTAATTAGTGACTAAAAGCCCGTGTGAATTTGTAAACAAATTATCGCTGTCAAATCAACTGTCAAACGTAGGGACAACTAGGAGGCAGTGCGACCAACTGCGCAACACCAACTAATGAAACATGTAGTTTGTAATTCTTCTTTGACAGCATCAAATTGAGTGAAATTCGACGATCCCGAAATAGTTCTACCTTTTTCTCATGCGATATTTTTCTCATAGGAAACTGCACGCACTGTTCAAGATCATCGTCTTGAGTTTGATGAATTGAATTTTCTACCATCAGTCGACAGCAGTAGACTCACTTAAATCACAATGCACAACCTTTTTAATACCTTACCGTTACCCGCTGTTGATTTTTTACCAAGAAAACTTTGTGTGCGCCGTCTTCTGCATGCCAAACACGTACTCATGTGCCGGCTTGGATTATATGGAGATTCATTGTATTCTTACCTGCAACAAAGAAGAACAACAGTTACATATAGTTGGTTATAACACGGAAGCGAAGGAAACAAATGAAATGTAGTTAAAGCTAGACGAACAGTGAATGTGTATAGTCGTATTTTTACATTGCAATTATGTCCATGTGAACAGGACAATAACAATAATAATTTTACGGTTATACAGACGAGCACGTATTCGGTCTTTATCATGAAGAGTGCACGAAGAGGTGTACAGTGTGTTCTGATTTTTTCTCGTATCCGCAAGTTAAGAAATAAAATAGAAGTTAAATGGGCAAACATATACGTTCTTAGGCTCGCGTGATGTGGTATATTCGAGGGCATATCTTATCCTTCTTCACACCAAAGATGCAGGAGGCCTGATGTCCTGATGAAGACTCGCTTCGAACACCAGGCTGTAAAATTCTTTTCGAAACAAGGAAAAACTCCAGACATTATTCATGAAGAAATGTTGGTTGCGTATGGAAATGACTGTCCTTCCAAGTCAATTATTTGCGAGGGGTCAAAATTGTTTGAAAACGTGGTCAAGAATAGTTGGATGATCCCCTCCCAGCTCGCTCTATTGACGTGATCACTTCGGATAGCGTTGAAAAATTAAAGTGTTTGATAGTGGAGGATACTGAAGAAGTGGAAAATAGGCGTTTCAGAAACTACGGTTTTCAGAATTCTACATGAGTAATATGGATTCCGCGAATCCTTTCACCATTCAAAATGCGTGTTCGGGCACGGGCGTGCGAACGGTTCTTGGGGCTTTGTGAAGACGACCCAGATTTAACCATCAACCGGCTTATCACTGGATATGAAACGTAGATTCACCATGCAGTGGCATGTCAAAGTCTCCAGTCCTCCCAAGAAGTTTAAGCTGACCCCTTCCGCAGGAAAAAATAATAGCAACCATTATCTTCCACTTTCCATTTCATTTTTCACTCTAATCCTCGCCACCGTACCACCGTCTCTCTTTCTCTTTTTCTATAAATATTTAGGCAACCCCACTGTTCATATTTCCCTGAATTCGCTGTTATATCTGGATCGTCTTATTTTTCTTTTTTATCCTGTTCCTGTATCTGCCTATCTCTTTCCTCCATTTCGGTCATTCTACAGATTAGGTGCCTATCTAATTTTACAATAACAGTCACACTACTATGTACCACTCACCTATACACTTCCAATCCACAGCGTTTTTTTCGGCGGAAAGTACTCCTTCACCTCCAAAAAAAATAATCAACTGGAGGATCATACATTGCAATTATAGGTTAGTGTTTCTAAAATGAATTTTCGTTACATTTTTACAGCGTTATAATTTTTCCCATGGTTCGGTGTGGTGGGGAAGGAAAAAAGATCTCAATTTTTCCCTTCCCCACCACACCAAATTACATCGAAAAAACCCACGTTTCCGCTCACACTTTTTTCTGTAATCCAGTCCCCCCTCCCCCCCGTCCCCCTAATTATATTCAATTTTCGGAGGTTACAAATCTACAAGTACAAAATACCACAAAAATCGACAGTTTGAACCAATTTTTTACCCCCCCAGCACCCCTATCCGCTCCCCAGTCCCGTAAGTTTGAGGGGTTTTTGACCTTTCCGACAAAAAATTTCAACATTACACCATGTTCCAATACAGAAATTAGCCGTTACTCCAAAAAAAACGCAAAAATTCGATAGGCACCTAATCTGTAGAATTACCTCTATTTCTTCTACCATGTTCCATCCTATCAGTTTCTGTTCTCCACTTCTGCCGCCACATTTTCTTGGTAAAATCTCTCCCTTCTCTATGGCTTCCTCCCTTCCTTATTTCTTCACACCATTGTTTTGCCAACACAATACCGTCTCGTCTAACTTTTCCTCGTAGTCGGGGAGCAGCCATCTCAAAAAGCGCTTATTTAAAGAGTTAGTCCGAAGTCGAGGACACACTTGTTTTGAAGATCGTTTTCTATGTAAAATCACCCGCTGAATCCGAATCCGGAGGGCGCCCGTTCATTTGGGACGGCCTTGACCTTGAAAAATGCATTTTTAAGTAAAATTTTGAAAAATTGAAAACTCCGAACATTTCAGTTTACATCGTCATATCTTCGTTCTGGAGACAGCTACTAAGCTAATTTTTTTTTGAAATGTTCTCCAGGCATTTTTGATTGCAAACCTCTATACACAATTAACTTCCGAAAAATAACTACGTCAGAAATTTGTAATTTTGTACACCGCGTCATTTTTGTGCACCTTAATTTTCCCCACGCGAGAAAATTTTTTATTGTAAAAGATAGATGCCTATACAATAGAAACAATACGTCGTGAAAAGTATGCAGAAGTTTTTAGTGAAAAAATCATCTCGATATCTGCAATACTGACCGAGTTACAGCAAAATATTGCTTTCTGCGCTGCAGCATAGTGTTCTATCTCTACTCTACGCATCTACCTTATCCGTGCATCTGCGCCTGCGGGCAGCTAATCTCCGTCATAAATATGCGGGAAACTCGTGTAAATACCTATTACTTTTCTTTGACAAAGTGATAAAACAGTTTCCGATGTAATGAAGTTTATGTTTAATTGTTTACAAATAACAATAACTATGTACGAGTAGTATACATATGTGGAATTGTTTTGGAATCACTGTTTGTGCAATTTTGATTGAAGTCTGAGGTTAAGTTATAAGCATTACTATTAGTGAAAATGGAAATCAATTACAATTTGTGCATAATTTGTCAGATGAATGATTCAGCAGAAACAGTTCAAGCTGTAACTGAAAATGGATACAACGCATTGTTCAGGGTGGCAGGCAGGGCCGTTTCTGACCCCTTGGCTGCCTCAAAGACTAGAAGTCTGGGCTGCCTGCGTGTCAAATTACGTATTGCCGGATTACCGCCCTCAACCTAACCTAAGCTAACGAACACTGTTTATATACACCCCTATACCGTTCCTCATACGAAGAAAAAGATTCATTTTTTTTTAAGTTTTTATATTTGTTCTCAAAATAGGAATACATAAAAATTGGAACTCCATACATGGGCGTAACATAAATTAATTTGATATAAGATCTGCATCGCAATTCATAAAAAATACAATGTAAGTAAGAAGTAACTGCATAATATGAAGTTCTCCCTTCTCCGCACGTGCCGCCTTAAAGTGAATGCCACCTTTAACTTTTAAAGAAGGCATTCGGTAATCCGATTTCGTTTTTTCGGCGGGTGTATACCGGCCGCCACCTCAAAAATTGGCCGCCTCTGTGTTTAACACGCATTCCCCGCTCACTAGAAACGGCCCTGGCGGCAGGTACAAAAACAGATAGAATTAGTGCAGGTATGTCTGTCGCAGAATTTGAAAAATTAAGAACAGTTTTATAGTTATATGTTATTCGTAAACAATTAAACTTAAACATACACTTCATTACATCGGAAACTGTTTTATCACTTTGCTAAAGAAGAGTAATAGGTATTTGCACGAGTTTCCCGCATATGACGGAGATTAGCCGCCCGCAGGCGCAGATGCACGGAGTAGGTAGATGCGTAGAGTAGAGATAGAACACTATATGCAGCAGCGCAAAAAGCAATATTTTGTTAATCGCTGTAACTCGGTCAGTATTGCAGATATCGAGATGATTTTTTCACTAAAATCTTCTGCATACTTTTCACGACATATTATTTCGATTGAATAGGTATCTATCTTTTACAATAAAAAATTTTCTCGCGTGGTGAAAATTAAATTGCACAAAAATGACGCGGTGTACAAAATTACAAATTTCTGACGTAGTTATTTTTCGGAAGTTAATTGTGTATAGAGGTTTGCAATCAAAAATGCCTGGAGAACATTTCAAAAGAAAATTTAGCTTCCTAGCTATCTCCAGAACGAAGATATGACGATGTAAACTGAAATGTTCGGAGTTTTCAATTTTTCGAAATTTTACTTAAAAATGCATTTTTCAAGGTCAAGGCCGTCCCAAATGAGCGGGCGCCCTCCGGATTCGGATTCAGCGGGTGATTTTACATAGAAAACAGTTTTCAAAACAAGTGTGTCCTCGACTTCGGACGACCATTTTGAATTTAAGCAAGCTGCTCCCCGACTATCGTAATTCATCGCTCTTTTCCCCGCTTTGATTCTCCGTTTATCTCTCCTTAGTTCTTCTTCTTATAAACTCCGGGGTCTACCATATACCCCTAGGTGCTCCAGTCTAAACCAAATCTTACTTACCTAGTCTTCCTACCTTCTCTCTCTTCTCATACCTAGATTTCGGCTACATATATTACTTTTTCCAGTCACACTCGAAGTTATTTTTCCCCATTCCCCAGACTCGCTTCATTGCTCCTGTCGCCCTTCTTGCCACTTCCTTGACATGTTTTCCTGTCCTCCGTTCATCCGTAACGAGAATTCCAGATATTTAGATTCGTCTACCTCTTCCAACTTCACCACCTTCCATTCCCCTCTTTCTACAGTTTTCTTCCACCCTATTTACGAAATCTCAATATTTTCTCCATATATGGCCCCATCTTTTTCAACATCTCCTATAATTCCTTTTCTTATTTCGTCAATAGGATTACATCAATAGTCAATGTCCAATACTTGTTTTCCCTATCCCCGTCTGTCTGAAATAAACTTTGTTTGCTATTGTGTCCAAGGATGCCATAATTAAAAACCCCCAGCATTTAAGAGACTGTTAACCTCTCACCACACCATAATATCACCCCATTAAGTAGTTTCTTCTACGAATATCAATTAAAAACGTGGGACCGTACCATACCGCAGTGCACTACCGTTCTATTCTTTTTGTGATACTAAGGCTGGAAGTGCATCGTGATTGCAAAATAATTAGCGGATATGACTGCACATTATTTTAATATGCGCCGCACAATACGTTCCCCTCTTATAGAGGTACGAAAATAAGAGGAGTAGTACTCACAGCACACGGTACCGCTTAATTGGGTTTAATATCGCAATTATCATTTTTTTCAGATGCGCTTATTTAATTTTTTAATTGGAACCATGCTGGGTTCAATCTCGATTATATTTAATAGAGACTATCACAACAGAGTAACCATAATTTGCGGGTTTCCTTTTATCGTCTCCTAGTGACTGCACCAATTAATCGCAAGAAGCGATCATAAAGAAACAAACTCTCCATTAAAGCATTACATCGAGTAGGGTAGGTCGTAGATGCTATATAACCTTCTGCAAAATTAATATTAAACTACACTGTCTATGAGTCAGGAAAGGCCGAATTGTTGTCATTTTAATTTGATTTTTAAGAACATTTAATAAAGTAAATATCTACTAGAAAGAATATTTTATTTCCATGTAAAATTGGAATTTGTATTTACCAAAGATATTAGCCTAAAAAAGAAAACAGATATTAAGCTGCCACAAACAAGAATAATTTCACAATTGTTTCAATTGCTGATACCGTTAGGCAGCTAATAGTAAACATATTATTAAATTGACATTTCCTACATACAATAACGCAATTCTGCGCGATTTTTGTAATCTATATCCCCTCGACTCAAGTGGCCAAAGTCATACAGTAAGATAACAATCTTAAGTCAGATTACAGAGCGGGTTCAACAACACTCCAGTACATTGACCGACGTTCCTTCCTTCCTGATGAAGAGTTTATGACAAATAACTCCGCGAAATATTTATCCTATTATTGCACCGTATAGTAGCGAACGCACTAGAGTCTTTTACGCTAAGGTCAAAAGAAGCACTTCTATTTGAATTAAAAATACGGTTTTAGGGGTCAATAATACTGGACATTGAACAGTCATATTTTGATGTTTATTGAAAGTAAATCTCATATGGCCTTCGGAGTATGTGTACGCTGTGGTGTTTTTGGCCTGCTGCTACCTGTGTTGGACTAAGGCTTTTTCCTCTCCGGTAAATTCAATTACCGCAGTGATTTATTCATAAAATAAACAACGTGTAGGCACTGGAAATAATTGAAATGTGCTTTTCGTTGACGTAATGGTCGTTATTTAAATGAAATCCTCGATATGGTCTGGAAAAATTAAATGTCAGAAATGATGAGGATTAATTTGAGAACAATATTTTATTCAGCAAGTAGTATAGACTATTATAGTAGAGCACATGACAAGACAGGTGGAGGGTTTAAGAATAAAAATTAAGAAGGAAGAACAGCTTCTTTATAAACCATGTCTTTCATTCTAAACCACATCGAAAAATCCAGAGGATTTAAGTCGGGGCTTCTAGGCGGCCAAGCAAATTCACTTCCACGGCCAATCCACCGATGTGGAAATATGTTGTCTAAGTACTCCCGCACCGGCCGGGAAAAATGTGAGGGCGTCCCGTCCTGTATGAACCACATATTTTCCCTTAAATTAAGTGATACTTCTTCAAGCAGTTCGTACAAATTTTGCTGAAGAAAATTTAAATAAAGTGGACCGTTCAGATTGGGTGGAAGTTGAAAAGGACCAATAAAGAAATTTGAAATTACACCGCACCAAATATTGATCTTAAATTCATGTTGGAAGTGTCTTTCTTTAACGGCATGGGGGTTTTCAGAACCCCACAAATGATTGTTTCGCCATTTGAAAACTCCACGTCGAGTAAACGTTGCCTCATCTGTGAAGATGATTTTGTTCAAAAAATTAGGATCAGCGCCTTGCTGCTATTGTAAAAATTAGCGAAATGTAGACGAGCAGGAGGATCTTCCGGCAACAAATTTTGTACTGGAGTAATGTGGTATGATGGGTGAAGATTTTCTTTGTGCAAAATTCTCTAAATCGAAGAGCTGCTTACGCCTGTTGCCGCACTTAAACGACGGGATTTTCGTGCAATCTAACCAAAACCTCATCTTCCTGCTCAGCCGAAATAATCTTCGGAGTGCTATTTTCAACTTTTGGACGGAAAGCTCCTCTTTCGCCTAAGCGGTTGTACGGAAATTTGCCATAATTTATTTATGTATACATATTAATTTGTTGGACTAAAATACCAATTATCAAATAGAAAAAAATTTTCATGAATATGTAAGAATTAAAATAGTGGGCTATTTACATCAAATGAATATAGTTTCATCTTCGTCAAGTCTATTTTTGTTATTTTTTTTAAATTTCAACAACCAATTTCTAATTTTTTTTCTGATTTTGGAATGCTAATTTATTCGAGTCATTTCAATAGGGAGGTTCGGAGAAAAATAAGATATCTATTTTTGGCATGAAAATGACAGAAAATTGTTATTGTAATTGATTTACGGCGAAATTTTTTTTCTAAAAAAATTTTTTGCGGCGTAATAAGCGAAAGAAATTAGCTTATCACGCCCACATGCTAGTTCGCTTTGTTATTGGTTTGACGTCAGAGATTCGTAAGGCGCCCCTCCCACTTCTCTTGAATGCCTGCGAAGCGGTAGGTACCTATCTCGTAACATACTTATTGGGACTATTTCGAGCGTGAATTTTTAAAGTAAGGTGTCAAGGAAACATAAAACAAAGACAACATAATCGATATAATGATGCAACAAGGGTATCAAAAGTCCGATTCACATAATTTGCCATATTAATGTAGTAGGTAGGTAAATGTCCCGGTAAATGTGGAAATGGTGTGTGATTCTTGCATCTAACCCCAATTTCATTCAACCTCAAAACAGTAGTGTAAAGGCAGACCGGTATAAGTAAAACAAAGTCAACAATTTATTAACTGTACATGCCTTTTATAATTCAGTATAAGTAGGTATGTAGATTGTAGATACCTGCTTACTTCTGTTTGTAAAATAGGTACCTACCTATATTCTCTAATACAATACAATACATACCTACTCATTTATGTAGGTATGTATACCTAAGTAATTGACAAGTTATCAAGTTAACAGTTTTATAACGGATTGGAATTTTTTTAAAAAAACGGAAACAAATACAACTCATGCGAATCAAAAAAGTACGCTACGTAGGTACTAGGTACTTGTTTAACAAAAAGAAACAACTGCTATATTCTGGAACGGTTAATGTAGAAACTCGGAAGACTCTTAAAGACGCATGTATGGAGTACGAAATTATACCCATGGGTGCGGAAGCGGATTGAAAAAGAGTAGAAGCGTTTGAAATGTGATGCTACAGACGGGTGTTGAAGATAGATAGAGGATAGACAAGTTAGCAATAAGGAGGAATTAGAAAGAGTTGGGGAAAAGAGAAAAGTATGGAAGACAATAAAGAATAGGGGATAGGATCGTAGGATGTTAGGACACCTTCTGAGACACAAAGGAATAGTTCGCGACATACTAGAGTCAGAGATAGGAATAAAGAGGTAGAGGTTGGAGCAGATTAGACTACTGCTCTCAAATAGTTGGGGATGTAGAATGTTCTACTTTTACGGAAATGCGTAGGCTAACTCAGGGAAAGGATGGAGGTACGAGTCCTACCAGTCTTCAAAAGAGAACTTTATGATGACGTACTATTTAATTATTATTGTAAAATAGTTAATAAAATTTCGTTTTTTAGTTCAGGGAGGGAACGCTACGGCGATTCAGTATTTGGCTCCGTCATGCTCCTAGCATCCTGTTTCAAATTATGCTAACCGTAACACGTTACCAATTACCAAGGGGTCCCAGAAAACTGTCGATAAATTACATTATGTTCGATTTTATTTAGAGTGGCTGCAATGGGGCAGCCGATAATTTTATAAACTTTTGCAATGATAAACTAACTCGCGAAATATCGATAATGCTGACCGATTTTCCTTCTGGCTCCAACGAACCACTTTTTCCGTTTTATTGGTGTGCTGTACGATGTATTCGTCTGGGTACAAAACAGAAAACACCAGTTAGAACCAGTTAATAATATTTAACAATTTAACTACACATGCATATGCATAATACTTATGGGACTGCTGCGCGCTGAAGCTGGGACTTGTACGCTATACTAAGTTCTGACGTCACGCGGCCTACTCTCGCTGCAAGGTACGATTTCTAGCCTCGCACCGACGGAAAACTTTGCAACGGCTGCACAGGCGAAGGAATTTTTTTTAACAAAAATTAACAACATAACTGCCTTCAGTATAATAAACTCTATCAATTTTAATGAAATTTGAAAATTACCGAACCTGCCTATTCGTTATTTGCTGTAACTTAGGAATTTCGGTTATTTTTTTGTACTTGATGGTTGGGAATTTCTCTGAAATTTCATCCTTACTGAATAATGCGGTCCTCCAGACGATTCTTTTTGTTAACTCTGTAAATATTTTACTATATACGCGCATCAATGAACTATATATTAAAACTAAATTAAAGTCTTCGCCAGTAACTAATTGACTTCTGTTCTGCGGTAGGTCTTTCTAAATGACCTGCCACTATTTTTGAAAAATGCGAAAAAATGCGCTTATTAGCTGCCAATGCGTTCCCATAAATAAATTAAATACACCAATAAACTTGTCGGATTCGTGAAAGCCCACAACCCGTTAACATTGAAGATATTAAATGTCTAATAACTAACTTATATTAAATAAGTTTCCAATTAATATTGATAACTTTTCAAGCGTAAACTCGCCGAAGTGCGTTATAATAGATTCATTTACATGCATAGGTAATAAATTACGGGACGGCGAAAGCATTGGGTTAATTGAAATTACTGCAAATTCCGCGGATTTTATGACACTGTTTACTCCCAGCGCCACCTACATCAAACTACCGCTTTTTCCCACGCCAACTGCAATTAGGCCGCTGCAGCACTGTTGCTCAAAATAAATGGACAAATGCGCAGATCCATGAAGGCTTTACCCTTACATAGCGCACTGTGGTAACGGAGAAAGCGCGCTATTACAATAGAGCAGTAAATTGTAAATAAAATCGCACATAAATCACTCCATTCCGATTTCAATTAAGCTCGAAAATCAATTTTGAATTATATGTCCAAGACCCACTCAACAAAAAGCACCGTTTCTCCTTGAACAGTTACATGACGTCACATGCCATGAAGGACACGTATTTTAGTGTCTATACGCTTTGTTCGTAATTGGACTCTCCTCCTCTTTTCAGCCTTAAAATGGCTAATAATACTAACCAAACAAAACAATAAAACTCCACGTGCTCGACCATCTGATTTCATACACGACTACTATGATCGCATTAACGTGGGCAGCGGTATTAAAATAAACATTAATTTGTTCAGAGTCATTAAATATTAAAAAGTTCACATAAAAAAGTTGTATCTCCACCGGTCATCGTATATGGAGGGTGCCCTTGACGGCCGACGTTTATGAACGTGCGCGTTTCCGTATCTGGTCTCTCCAGGACGACGAAAAAAATAATATTTATCGCTACAAATTATATTAAATGCTTCCCATCACGGGTTCCGACTTTTTTCATCTTGGAAATTAATGGCTGTGTTCGACGATAATTTTTCAACTGGCTCGTAGGTGTATTGTACACATTGCATAAGGAAGTTAGTAAATTCTTCGGTTGGAGTAGAAATAAACCATTGTTTTCCAGAAAGGTATCATGTATCTCTGGTGGTATAACTAAATGGGAATGGGGAATAACTTTGGCCATCCATGATGATGTTCCAATATGCCACCAAATTTGGTTGGGCAAACAGTAATGCTGGAAGGCAGGAACATGTTCTCTGAATAAAAGATCCAATTCCAGTTGAACAAATTGAGCAATAGCCAGGTTCTTTAAAAACTTTTCTGTGTTTTCGTCTAGAAAACTGAAATTGAAAATGTAAATATTCCTATTCTGAGCAGATATGGTTGTGTACTGTGGAGATAATTTCGCCAGACAGTATGAACGGCTGGCATACTCGAATAATATTCGGCGGACGTTCTCAAAAGAAAGAGATAACCGTGCCTGCCTACGCTGAATAATGTATGGAAGAACAGTGCCGAAAATGTCGGCGACAAATTCACAAAACACCAGACGTGTGCTCATTGTTAAGTTGTTCGCGGACAATGAAAAGTGACAGGGACATGACGCGATGACGGCATCGCGATATAAACGTACGGACAATGAGACCAAAAAAGGTAGTTGCCCTCGGTGACATTGGCATCGGGGAGTAATTTTTGGATATTCAGAATTCGTGTTCGCAAAAAAAGACCTAAAATGTTGCTGGACGCGCCACCTGAATACCGATTACGTAAGAATTCTTGGAATGCTCGGAACCGTTTTATGTATTCTCTAGTTAAGTGTCCTCATCACAATTTATTTTAATAAATACGAAATTCCCATATTTCGAATAAAAGTATTGAGATGATTATTCATCCAAAATTGTATTTATTTAATATTTTGAATTGCCAATTAAGTGTGTAGGTATTAGAAAACAGGAATATAAAATAAGGCAGAAAAATACGATACAATTTGTTCTGAAAACTTCAAGAAAAATACACTAGAAATATAATTCGACCAGGAACTGAGAAACAAAGATTTTTAACAAATGCTAATGGGGGTAGGGTTGATATTCCTTCCGCGTGAAAACAACCCCAAACAAAGCCTCAAATTTGAGGTATTTATGGACAACGAAATAAACCGAAAATTTAGAAAAAAATTGAGGAAAAAGGGAGAAGTGAAATTTTGCATCTGAAACCGAACATATACCTAACAAGAGAGAAAACTCCAGAACGAAAATGAAACAAAGAAGCCAACGGAAAAGGTGGGGAGAAACGGTAAATGAAACAGAAATAAATATTTTAAGACTAACACATTTGGAGATAGTCGGGGAGCAGACCGCCTGAAAGTTGCGTTTTAAACACCCTCTATACAGTGTTTCCCACGACGACCTTACACGATCTGTATATAGAAAAGTATATATAGTAGAATTACACAAATAGGTAATCGAGGATGCTCAATTCGACCAAAATATTTTTGTCTTTCTGCGACTTCCGGTTATACCAGAAATAGACACCAACTTCCTTATTTTAAATGGAATGCCCACATTTTTATTACGGATTTAGATTTTTGGTCAAATTTTAAGGTCACCTTATGCAAAATATCATATGTGTAAAGTGCTCCCTCTTCAAGATATTAGACTTTAAAAATCGTCATTTTCCAAATTTCATCAATTATAACTTGGAAACTGTACGAGTTAAAGAAAAATTATTTACATGTCCCTATCCTAATTTTTTATTCTCTATCTAATGGGTCTGGAAAATACTGCTTCCTGATTGGCAACTTTTTGTCATTTTTTGACCAATCAGGAGGCAGTATTTTCCAGACCCTTTAGATGGAGAATTAAAAACTGGGATAGGGACATGTAAGTCATTTTTCTTTATCTCGTACCGTTTCCAAGCTATAAATGATAAAATTTGAAAAATGACGATTTTTAATGTCTAATATCTCGAAGAGGGTGCACTTTACACGTATGATGTTTTACATAAGGTGACCTTAAAATTCGACCAAATATCTAAATCCGTAATCAAAATGTGGGCATTCCATTTAAAATAAGGAAGTTCGTTTCTATTTCCGGTATAACCGGAAGTCGCAGAAAGTCAAAAATATTTTAGTCGAATTGAGCATCCTCGATTACCTATTTTTGCAAATTTGTGTAATTCTACTATATATACTTTTCTATATACAGATCGTGTAAGGTCGTCGTGGGATACCCTGTATACAACTCGAACACACACAAAAGAATGAAGCTGATTCTTATGTAAAATGACCTGACGGATTCGAATTTTGAGGTCACGAAAAGAGCGGGAATTGCGAAAATGCCGAAAAATCGATTTTTCATTAAATTTCCCTAAATATCAATTTTCGACCATTTAATACTTTTCTTGTTGTATTTCAGCAACGAAAAGAGTTAGAGATCTGTTTTTTCATGGAATATACATTGAAGTATGCTGATCATCATAGGGTAGGTACTCACGTTGCCTCTAAAATTTTCCAATTTTATGAATGTATTTTTCATGTACTGGGGTAAGTAATCTTATTTTTCGGAATTAAATATACAGGGTGGGGCAAACTCCTGGGGATGGACGATAGAGGCCGTACGGTTATAGTTAGAAAGAAAAACTAATAACAAACCCTATCTCGTTTCAAAAATTCTATCCCATAAAAATATTTTCAATTATATCAGGTGCGTCCAAATAGTTGGAATTAAGTACAACTTTGTTATTTCTTATGGAATGTGTATAATTTTATATTTTTTCCGGCTTCAAAATGATAATTTAATAGTACTTTGATAACATGATTCTATGTCTATTGTTAATGGTTATTGAGAAATACATTTTTTCCCGAAAATTTTGACAGATAAGTAGAACATTTCAAAAATTTATATCTCGAAATTGGTAGAAGTTAAGAGGATGAAATTGGTATTGGTATTGGCAAATATCATGTAGTTTTTTACAGATTTGTTGAATTTTATTTATACTATACAGGGTGTTTGCAAAAAAATGTTTTCTGAAACTGTCGAAAAAACATCAAAAAGTCGAATTTTTCAAATGGAATTGTATATTTTTTCTTGCACTATCTGAAAGAGCTCAAAATTTTGAATGAAAGTGGCCAATAATAAACTAATGTTACATGATGAAGTTTTTTAGCAAAATCCTGTTTTCTTCAATTTTATGTAAAAATGAGGGATCGTGAAAATATCATTAGCCTTGAACGATTATTGCTTGTCAATCTGAAAATGGGTTATTGTTATAATTTTGCTAAGAATTTAAGAAAACATTAAAAATAAAAGCAAACATTATGCAGGTTGAATTTTTATTAAACTTTGTTACAAATCAAAATAATTAATCTGTAAATAATGAGCAGATTACAACAAATGCTCAATGATCTGGCCATTTTCATTGGAACAAAGAGCAATTCTTTGATGAAAGGATCTATCCAAGTTAACCAAAACTTCGGGAGTAATAGCCGAGAATGCATTTTGAATTCGTATAGGCGCATGTCTTCTGGTGTGGTAGGAGGAATACTAAACACAATGTCTTTCACGTAACCCCAAAGAAAAAAGTCTAATTTATTTAAATCAGGACTCCTTGCAGGCCACGGATTTTGACTCCCAATCCCTATTCACTGTTCTCCAAAATTTTCATTCAAAAAATTTTGAACTAATCTTGCGCTGTAGGCTGGAGCTCCATCATGCTGAAACCACATATTTTCAATATTAACTTCTTCATTGGCTTCATCAATAAGTACAGGTAAGTTGTTTTGCAAAAAATTGTGGTAAACATTTGCATTTAATCTTCCTTCAAAAAAATGTGGCCCAATTACATTTCTTCCAATTGTTCCTCCCCAAACATTCACTGACCACTGATGTTGTCTATCAAAGCCTTGCAGAAAATGTGGGTTTTCTTGTGCATAACAGTGGACATTCCTTCTATTAACTTTATTTAAATTTTGAAATGTTGATTCGTCTGTGAACAAAATATTTTTGGAAAAGTCTTCATTTTCTGTCAGTTTCCTCTGAGCCCAATGACAAAATAAGGTTCTGTTGACATGATCTTGTTCATTTAAAAAGTGGCATGTTCAGGGTTTATAATTACTTATAATAGCCTAAGGGTCTTGATAATTCGAAATAACTTGATACATTTTCGAAAGCGGGTTGCTCGGCAACATCCCGACGCCGAAGGCGGAGGTATGTTGCCACAGAGAATCCCGCTTGAGGAAATTTATCAAGTTATTTCGAATTATCAAGACTCGAGGGCTATTCGGTAAGAAAATTTTTTGCCCAAAAAGAACAATTTGTTAAAAAGAAATTAAAATTGAAAAGAACAATCTTGGAAATGACATTTTGTGTAAAAAATTCGACAGCAGTGCAAAATAGACATTTTTCCGTTGCTACAGTAATCCAGATGACATAAGTGAAAATAGCCCATAAGCACTCTTCAGTTAAATGTTCTCCTGATTGGCTGTCTTTGAACACGTGACTGTAGATACACAAATTCTATTGGATTATTGTATAGGTAAAAAATTTTCATGGTAACGGTTTTCTTTTAAAACTCTATGTATGCGTCTCCTGGAAATATTCAATTCTGTTTCAATTCTTCTGCCACTTGTCTGCAGATTTTCAGCTATTGCCAGCAATACATTTTCCTTTGTCACATCGGTTAATACGGATTTGGTTATTTCATTGCGTTTTTCGTAGAGAACAAAACCAGTTCTTTCAAATCTATCCACCAATCTCTGGAAAGCTTCCACGCGTGTATCACGACGCTGTTCATATCTTTGCCCATATACTCGAGAAGCCAGAAGAGAATTTATGTTGCATTCAATAAATACGGACAGCATATCAACAAGTTCTCGTTGTTGGAAATTCATTTAAAAATAATAAAATTGGTGATTAAACACAAAGACAGAAATGAAAACAACAAAAACAATTACTTGTAACACCAGTAATAATGACAATGAATTCACTACAGAACAAGATTATAACAATAAACCCATTTTCAGATTGACAAGCAATAATCGTTCAAGGCTAATGATATTTTCACGATCCCTCATTTTTACATAAAATTGAAGAAAACAGGATTTTGCTAAAAAACTTCATTATGTAACATTAGTTTATTATTGGCCACTTTCATTCAAAATTTTGAGCTCTTTCAGATAGTGCAAGAAAAAATATACAATTCCATTTGAAAAATTCGACTTTTTGATGTTTTTTCGACAGTTTCAGAAAACATTTTTTTGCAAACACCCTGTATAGTATAAATAAAATTCAACAAATCTGTAAAAAACTACATGATATTTACCAATACCAATACCAATTTCATCCTCTTAACTTCTACCAATTTCGAGATATAAATTTTTGAAATGTACTACTTATCTGTCAAAATTTTCGGGAAAAAATTTATTTCTCAATAACCATTAACAATAGACATAGAATCATGTTATCAAAGTACCATTAAATTATCATTTTGAAGCCGGAAAAATATAGGTAAAATTATACACATTCCATAAGAAATAACAAAGTTGTACTTAATTCCAACTATTTGGACGCACCTGGTATAATTGAAAATATTTTTATGGAATAGAATTTTTGAAACGAGATAGGGTTTGTTATTAGTTTTTCTTTCTAACTATAACCGTATGGCCTCTATCGTCCATCCCCAGGAGTTTGCCCCACCCTGTATATGCGAGACCAAATACGGACAAAGGCTCGAAATTATTTTTGGCGAAGAAACGAAACATTAATATTGTTGCTGGAAAAAGTTACGGCGAGTTCAACATAAGTTTCCTTTTTATCATGAACCGATTTCTTGAAAAATAGTTATAGATTATGAAAGAATGTGGTTTTATAGATACTTCCGCAGGTTTCAAGTTGTCATTCTGCATTGTATGTCAACGTAATACGGCAGAAACTTCGCAAAGCGTAGCAGAAGAACGACATGAAGCATTACCGTACGTAACATCCCGTAAATCAGATTCTAATTCTGTTGCTCCAAGTTACGAAAAAGGCTCGAAAATACAGACCAATTTTATTCTCAACACCCGGTTTGGCACTCTCAATGTAGAAGATCTTAGAAAACTTTTTTATCATAAACAGCCGGAAATTGTGGAAGATCCACAATCAAAAAACTACTGCAATCTGAGTGAAAACTCATCAATATTGAATGAAAATAATTACGACATTCTGACTTTTTCATCTTAAAAACTGCTCCGCCACAACTTAATATACAAAGTAACTTATTAATTACATATTGCTATTACTAATAAATCACTAATAATACCACAAAACGTTTTTATCAAGAATAAATGAGCGCTAACACTTATGTCACTAACCTGTCAACGTATCAGCGCGGCTCATCATCATCATAAGGTTCTCAGTCCGAAGACTGGTTGGACGCGTACCTCCATTCTTTTCTATCCTGAGCTAACCTACGCATTTCCCTAAAAGTAGAACATCCTACATCCCTAACTATTTGAGAGCAGTAGTCTAATCTAGGCCTACCCCTACCTCTTTTTATTCCTATCTCTGACTCTAGTATGTCGCGAACTATTCCTTCGTGTCTTAGAAGGTGTCCTACCATCCTATCTCTCCTACTCTTTATTGTTTTCCATACCTTTCGCCTTTCCCCAACTCTTTCTAATACTTCCCTATTGCTAACCTTATCTATCCACGGTATCTTCAACATGCGTCTGTAACACCACAGTTCAAACGCTTCTACTCTTTTTCTATCCGCTTCTCCTATTGTCCAAGTTTCGCACCCGTATAATGCCGTACTCCATACATACGACTTTAAGAGTCTCTTCCTAGTCTCTATATTAACCGTTCTCGAACATAACAGTTGTTTCTTTTTGTTAAACGCAACTTGTCCCTGCGCCATTCTTTGTTTTATATCTTTAGTGCTCCTACCGTCTTGGGTTATTTTACATCCTAAGTAGCAGAAATCCGCGACCTCCTCTATCTTCTCATTTCCTATTTGTATTTCAATTTTAGTTCTATTTTCACTCCATCTACATACCAAAATTTTAGTTTTCTTTTTATTGATTTTCATGCCGTAGCCCTGTGTCAAAACTGCTTCCATTTCATTCAAAGCCGCTCCTAATTCTTCTTTGCTAGATGCTAACACTGCTATATCATCCGCAAATCTGAGCATGTTAATAGTTTGGCCCTGTACATTGATCCCTGAGGCTGTTCTTTCCTTAACAATATTAATCGCATCTTCGATATATAAGTTGAAAACTAGAGGTGACAATGCACATCCCTGTCTCACTCCCTTCCGGATATCTACTTCCCTTCGTTCCTGCTCACATTCTATAACTGCCTTTTGCTCTTTGTAGAGATTATGTATTATTCTTCTGTCCCTGTATTTCATCCCTACCTTTCTCAGCACTTCGAACATCTTCCCCCATTTTACGTTGTCGAAGGCTTTTTCTAAATCTACAAATCCTATATATACGCTCTTTCTCTTTTCTATCGTTTTTTCTATAATTACTCGTAAAGCTAGAATGGCCTCGCGCGTTCCTCTATTTCGTCTAAATCCGAACTGATCTTCTCCTAATATTTCTTCCGCCTTTTTCTCCATCCTTCTTTGCACAATTCTAGTTAAAATTTTTGACGCATGGGAAGTTAAACTGATAGTTCTAAAATTTTCGCACCTATCCGCGCCTTTCCTTTTTGGCAAAGCTACCATGATGTTCAGTTTGTAATCCTCTGGAATCTCGCCTGTCAGGTATATGCGACTAACTAATTTAAATAAACGATCTATTACCTCTTGACCTGCGCACTTTAAGATTTCTGCCTGCAAGCCATCTATACCTGGCGCTTTATTATTCCTTAAACTTTTTAGTGCTAGCTCAAACTCTTCTCTCATTATAGGACTCCCTAGGTTATCCCCTTCTACACTGCTTTCACTTTCTAATATATCTTGCACTTCCTGTCCCGCATATAAGTTTCCTAAATATTCTTTCCACCTATCTGCCTTCTCCCCGCTTTCGATTAGGATATCTCCTGCCTCATTCCTAATGCTTTTGGTACTAGATCCAATTTCTCTAAAATTTCTCCTAATTATTTTATATGCTTCATCAGTCTTTCCTATTTCGAACTTATTTTCCACTTCTTTGCACTTATCATCGATCCATTGCTCTTTCGCTTTCCTACATTTCCGAATAATTTCCCACTTGATCGCCTTATATCTTTGTTTCCCTATTTCATCTAACCTATTTTTATATTTGCGCCTTTCCTCTATTATCAGCGCGGCTAGCGCGCACAAATTATTTATGTTTAACTTGCCGTAACTTTTTTCAGCAACAATATTGATGTTTTCGTTTCTTCACCAAAAATAATTTCGAGCCTTTGTTCGTATTTGGTCTCTCATGTGAATATGTTAATTCCGAAAAATAAGATTACTTACCCAGTACATGAAAAATACATTACACAAATAACAGTCATTATACAAATACGCCAAGTGCAGTACTTCCTCTATAAATATTAGAGAAATGAAAGAAACCGCCATTATGGAATACAAGTATTCAATTCCGTCCGGTGTTGAGCACACCCGTTGCATTTCCCATAAGCCATAAACTCTATTCCAGTAATTCCGCAGATTAGCTCCCGGAATTCGACTACTATAAATTTCCCATGCAATTCTCTTGCATTATCCACGAGTACTTAGCTCTTGTATTAACACGTTTCGCAGAACTCCGGCAGCCAAGTTTACGGTCGATGGTATTCGAAAAGAACATGGAAATAAGAAGCGAGGAAGATTATTATGTAAAGAGACTTGGTCACCATTACCACCTATTAATTTATTATAGCATACTTTCCGGGAAGCGCCGTGTTACATTCCGAAGGAAGCAGTTGTTTTGTCTGAGCTTGTTCAGTCATGTGCTTAATTAGCAATATTTAATTATTTTATGTATTTAATTCAGCAACACGTTCCATCGATTCGATTTCCCATAAATGTCGATGTAAATTAAAATCAAGGAAGTCAAGACGACTGAATTTATTTAAACATTAAGTAATAAGTATTTATACACGTATTGTTTAAAAATTACTAGAAGAGGGAATGAAAATAGCTGTCAGTCAGGCAGCAACCAGTCATGCGCACTAGCAATGACAAACCAAAACATTGCATGTACTTATCTCCTCGAATTTCATCTAACAGACCGTGAAATTTCAGCGGGCATCTACCATAATAAACATAGTTTGTTAGCAGACAAGTTTCCATTTCGGGCCCGTCCGTCGACAATCCACTCCGGGCACTTTCTCAAAGAAAAATCTTATATTTGCGCATTACAAATAAATATCGTGTCTTAAGTGCCCATCGTCCAAGTTCGGCAAGTGTATAAAATTACATCGACAGCTCGGAGATTCCGTGGGCGTCTTCCAATGTCAAAATTTTAAAGGTGCAATAAACACATCGGAGCAGAGAAATTATGTAAGAGTAGCAGTAGTTTTTCCTAAAACTAGGCAAGTTATTGTCCGAAAAGGCGGGTGTGAGACGTGGGCGCTATCACAGATATATCTATTTTTGGAGAACGCCTTGAAACACATGGCGAAACACATGAGACCTGTCGCATTTTACCGATAGCGCTGTGTTTTATTTAAATAGTACAGTTGTAACTATTCGTCAAACGTACAGGCACTGGTGCGCTTCTATCGACAATAAAAAATGGAAGGTACCATAAATTCCAAATTCCTTGGTACCTATCAACATTATGTTGTTAGGAGTACGTATTGATTTAAGTAGGTATTTCTCGATTTATTCATTTCGACATTTTATGGTCCAGTTTTTAATCGACAAACTTCTAGAGTAGATAAAACGCATCAAAATAGTGGGGGTTTACCATATTTCATAAATTTCAGTGCATTGTACTGAACTTTTGTCTGTTTACATTTTTGACGATTCAAGTAAGTATAAGAAATATGTGAAAAGTGATTTTCGTATAAAATCATTTTTATTGATGCATCGCAGCTAGATTCCTTAATATTTCCTTGCGAGAGGTAAACCGCTGAAAAATTTTGTACACCACAATTCTTTTCAGTTGGACAATTCCCGAAATTCCTTCGAAATTCCTGAAATTCGTGAAATTCCTAGAGAATTCTCACAATTCCCTGTAAATTCCCGCTATTTCTTGGAAATTCCCGTAACTCTTTCAAAATTCCAGTAATTCCTTGAAAATTCTTGCAATTCCTTAGAAATTCCTACAAAACCATGCAAACTACAAATAAAACAGGTTGCTTACTTGATTACGCAAGCTTGTTATGAAAAAAATATATAAATAAGGGTTGGCCCAGATCAGACTATTGCTCTCAAATAGTTGGGGATGTAGGATGTTCAACTTTTGGGGAGAACTTTTAGAAGTATTGGCTGAATTTTTTCTTCATTTTTAGGTTACCGACAGAAGCGTTATCCTTTTAACACCTGAGCTATTTTACAACGTAATAGGCCCATTCGAGGAACTCCAGAGCAATTAAAGAATAAATCTGATTACTTAGCCTCACCTGCCCCATTCATGACTTTACAGTATGGTTATGGAATGCCGTGAAGTATGTAATGCCGACCCCATATGGCGTCGACGTGAAAAATTCCCTACACATATAATTCCTTCGTACACTTAATGGCCTACAAACGAGTAAGTCCAACTCTCTGCACCTTTGTTTGTCCACGCCTCGTAAGGAGATCCCACATCGGTTGCATAAGAAAAGTAAATTATCACCTCGCCGGACTCTTGTAAGCACCGGAATAAAAAGCATAAAGGGCATTCATTCACACAAATCTTTGGTGACACGAATTGATGCTAACGGTAATATTTGTGGGCACAATGTCTTTCTTGTTACAAAGCCATCTTTTCCCCAGAAAAAAAGGTCAAATGTTAGCGGCTAATAACTTGAGCAACAAACAGGTACATGTCCGTACGCGAGAAAAATAACAGTGTAAATCATTTTAATTTATTCAGTATTGACAATTAACAAGATTACTGTTAAATCAATAAGAGTATCGAAATCGTACTGCCTGTATTAAAATGTATATTACATGGGTTTGAACATAAACATTGCAAAATACTGGTAAGGTTGGCGAAACTCTCATGCTTTATTTATTCAATATAATTAATTAATGTTATAATAAATCAAGTAAGGAGATGTCGGATTGAATGTTCGGAAGGTCACGTTTTAGGACTTTCATTACATTAGTCGCCCTTGTTTTCTGTCTGCTTACTGAACGTGAGTGACAGGTACAAAACAGCTCCGAAAGAATTAAGTAAGTAGATTTCTATTCCTCGTGGATCATTTAACTTACAACGCGTTTCTAGGATTAGGTACATCAAGAAGGATGAAAATAGTCCAGGGATTTACAGAATTTTTCAACTTAAACCCTTTAATATCAGATGTCCATTAGGCAAGGATATACATAATCGCCGAGCGGGATGTTCAGTCGCTCACAGCATTAGTTGAATGAAGGCCTGCTATTTTCACGGCACCGAATACATTCAACCTGTGCGAATTTATGGTTTGATTTGTTTTCTGTCAGAATGATCTATAATTCGGAACAGACTTACATAAACCTAAGGAGTACATAGTGGAGTGTTTATTTTTCTCTTTACGTGATTTAAATTTTAATTTATAATAAATATATCGCAAGCCAGTTGCAAACTCCCCAAACAGATTATCGTCCATTTTGTAACCGAATATTGATTCCGCCCACGGACATATTAAGCATTTGACACCTTAAAAGTCTGTAACAAAACGTGAACCGTGTGACCCGCACCAACTGCACCACAAAATTTGTTTACCACTTTTACGACACATTTAACGGCCCCCATCGCGGCATACCGTGCAGTTTTTAACACGTTATCCGCGCATTAAAAGTGTCGTATAGTGGTTTTCGCCGTAAATAATGCCCACCTTAAAACTTAATAGGACAATCACTTTCGGATTTGTGTGCGCGTTATGCGTATGCACCTAAAGTCGGGAGTTTATAAACTTTGTGGGTGGCGCAGTTGTTATAAAATTGTTTAGACAGTATTCCGCACACGGGCAGACACTGTACATAATGTGCGTAAATAACTTGATAGGTACACGGCATTCGATTACATATGAAATTTGATACCAATTTTATTACTTGTAGGTAAACTTGCTATCTAGATTATTTGCACTGAAAGAGAGGAAACAATGTCCAGACCTTGTCATATCAAAGTAGCTAGCGAAAAGGAACCTATGTGATTATTTTATTTATTCTAAGTTTCAAAATAGAACCTAAAAGAAGCACCAATTTCGTATAAATCAACGATACCAAATTTAATCATCAGATACCGCTGGCAGTCCCGAAAGTCCTTTCTCCAAATTGAGCTTAATGGAATTATCGACGACCAAAGTTCCTACCGACCAGGTTGACCGAAGCAACACCCTGTATACTTGCTTAAAGCGGACGCAACAGGATCGTGTCGTTGTAAGCTTGCCTTTGACAGATCAACAACGGTTTGATTGGCACTTGTACTAGTGGAGTACAATATTTTGTAGAAAGCAAAAATTTAAAATGAGCTTTGGTTTTCGTATATGATTTTTACTTGAAAGCCTGTATATTATTGAATTTTTACGTGTACCTAAATCATACCTGTTTGTGCGAAAGCTCCCTGGTGTCACGAGATTTTTATTTTTTAATCTCAATACAGGGTGGGGCAAACTCCTGGGGATGGACGATAGAGGCCATACGGTTATAGTTAGAAAGAAAAACTAATAACAAACTCTATCTCGTTTCAAAAATTCTATTCCATAAAAATATTTTCAATTATACCAGGTGCGTCCAAATAGTCGGAATTAAGTACAACTTTGTTATTTCTAATGGAATGTGTATAATTTTATATTTTTTCCGGCTTCAAAATGATAATTTAATGTTACTTTGATAACATGATTCTATGTCTATTGTTAATGGTTATTGAGAAATAAATTTTTTCCCGAAAATTTTGACAGATAAATAGTAAATTTCAAAAATTTATATCTCGAAATGGGTAGAAGTTAAGAGGATGAAATTTCACTATCTGAAAGAGCTCAAAATCTTGAATGAAAATGGCCAAATAAACTAATGTTACATAATCCTGTTTTCTTCAATTTTATGTAAAAATGAGGGATCGTGAAAATCTGAAAATGGGTTTATTGTTATAATCTTGTTCTGTAGTGAATTCATTGTCATTATTATTGGTGTTACAAGTAATTGTTTTTGTTATTCCCATTTGTTGTTTTCATTTTATTATTTTTTTAAAATGAATTTCCAACAACAAAAATTTGTTGAAATGCTGTCCGTATTTATTGAATGCAACAGAAATTCTCTTCTGGCTCCTCGAGTATATGGGCAAAGATATGAACAGCGTCGTCATCCACGCGTGGAAGCTTTCCAGAGATTGGTGGATAGATTTGTGTTTACGATTATTAACAGCAGGTGTTGGTTGCTATTTTCTAAAGCTTGTGGACTGTATTTTTAAACGCAGATTCAAAACGGGCAATAAATTCTTGCAATAGAGCACTTACCTTATTTTGGTTACTTTTCGATCCTCGAGAATTTGGTTAGTTGAACCACTGGCGGAGTGTACCGGTACCGGTAATGAGACCCAATTATGATCAAGTTTTAATGAAATGTCTCTTTCGCACCAAACCACTGTTTTAAGTTATTTTCCACGAGAGCGATTAGCGATTTTAGTAACAGGCGCAATCCGCACTTAGCAAAAATCAAAAACTCAACCACTTCTTTGTTCTTTTCGGCGGCTAATAATTCTTTCTTCTATCGTCGGAATATGCGCAAGCGCCCATGCAAGAAACTCGCGAAATGAAACATGAAACGAATTTAACTTATTAAGCAAAACAATAAACAAAAGCATCCAACAACGCTGGCAACAAAAAATTAATAATATTATTTACAAACTATTATGTACGCGACATACCGCCCACCAAAATGCGCAGTTATTTTCCCTGATCGGGAAGAATGGGGAGCGGACACAGTTTACGTACTGATCTTTTAAATAGACCCTTTGCTGTCCGAACTGTCGCAACACGAATTATTCCGTCTGAACCCGGAAAAATACTCTCAACTCTACCGCGACGCCATTGGAGGGGGGAAGCATTATCCTCCTTAATTAGAACGAGAGTACCAACATCTATGGGAACCGAGGGAGTTGCCCATTTCGAGCGTTGGTGCAAGGTGTGTAGATATTCCCTATGCCAACGCTGCCAAAATCCCTGATGCATTCTTTGTAACACCTGCCACCTATCTAAAGTATTCCACTTACAAGCAGACAGATCTGAACTGGGGACCACGGTCAGGGGTTCAAGTGTCAAGAAATGACCAGGTGTCAACATCGAATAGTCATTAGGATCCGAACTTAACGGATACAACGGTCTGGAGTTAAGTACCGCTTCAATTTGAATCAACAAAGTATTGAATTCTTCGTACGTGAGCTTTTGATCACCTACGACTCGATGAATGTGGGATTTTACGGATTTTACTCCGGCCTCCCAGATTCCACCAAATTGTGGACTCGAAGGAGGATTAAAGTGCCAGCGGATTTTCTCTATCCCGCAGGCTTCCTTCAGACATTCAGTAAGAAATTTTGCAGCACCTTGAAAATTAGTGCCGCAATCACTATATACATCGGAACATCTACCACGACGTGATATAAACCGCCTAAGGGCTGCCAAAAAAGCGTCAGTAGACAAACTAGAAGCAAGTTCCAAATGAACTGCTTTGGTGGCAAAGCAAACGAACAAACATAAATATGCTTTATCATATCTGGAACCTCTACGGCGAGACTGGGTTATCAAAAACGGACCGCCATAGTCAACACCAACAATGGAAAATGGTTTCACTTGGGAAATCCGAGTACTTGGCAAATCACCCATTAGCGGCTCCGGGTTACTAGGTTTAACTCGAAAGCACGATATGCAACCTAAAAGGCAAGAGCGTATAGCTCTTCTGGCTGACAAAATCCAGAAATTTTGTGTTAGCAAATGTAACATAGCCTGAGGACCTGGGTGTAAATGGCGCTTATGCGTCTCTAGAATGATCAATTCAGTTATTCTATGTCGACGAGGAAGTAGAGCAGGGAACTTGGCCTCATATGACAATGACGAATGTTTGAGGCGACCGCCCACCCTGAAAATACCGTCTTTATCAATGAACGGATTAAGCTTTCGAATGGGTTTTGAGCACGGCAAATGCTTTTCAATCTTTTCAATTTCACTTCTAAACACAAGATGTTGTACACGTTTAACCAGTATCAAAAGCGATTTATGAAGTTGCCCTTCAGTGAATGGAAGGGAGATTTCTTCCGAAGGCGATCCTTTCACCTTCGACACAAAACGACAAACGTAAGCAATGATTCTGGTGATCTTGCTTAAAGATGAGTATCTGTTTAAGAGGTGGTCTAGGTTATCCAACGAAATAAAGTTTAAGAAAACGATTCTTTTCTCCTCTATCAACACTTCTCCTGATGGAGGTGGAGCAAACGCGTCAGACCACTGACTCTCAGTGTTCCACAAAATAGACGGACCCCGACACCACATGGGGCAGTCAACTAATTGTGAAGCAAATATACCACGCGAGGCGCAGTCTGCAGGATTATCTGCAGAGCGAATATGATGCCACTTGAGAACTGGAAGCTTTGTTTGTATGTGGGAAACACGGTTGCTCACAAATGTTTTCCACCTGTGCGGAGAGCCACTTAACCACGATAAGACGACTGTGGAGTCAGACCAAGCATGTATCTCATCAATGTGAACTCTACCATCGTAAGATTTTAAAACAAACGACATCAAGTCAACTAATAATTTAGCAGCGCAAAGCTCAAGCCGAGGTAGACTCAATTTTTGCAAAGGAGCCACCTTTGCTTTTGCGCAAACGAGCGATACAAAGACCTCCTGAAAGCCTTGATAAACAGTTCGAAGGTAGATGACTGCAGCATAGCCCTTTTCGGAGGCATCTGCGAAGCCATGAAGCTCACAGTAATCGGCTTTTTCGACTATTACTCGACGAGGAATTTTAAGACTGGCAATTTGGGATAGATCATTTTGATACCTTTGCCATTTCTCAACCAAATGTGGTGGCGGAACTTCATCCCAATCAATCTTGAGGCTCCAAAGTTGCTGCATTAAGTGTTTTCCCAGAATAGTCACCGGTGAAAGAAAACCAAGTGGGTCAAATATCCTGGCAAGTTCTGCCAAAATGCATCTTTTTGTGCATGGACTCTGACGACTAACCACGCTATAAGCGAACTGATCTTGCGAAGGGTGCCATTCCAAGCCTAAAACTTTCAAATTTGTGTCTCTGTCACTATCAAACGACAACGAATTCTGAAGATAAGACACTGGTAGCGACGACAACATATTCAAATTATTGCTGGCCCACTTTCTCAATTCAAATCCACCACGGCGAAGCAACTCGATCAATTGCTGTTGGATTTCTAAGGCCTCTTCCAAAGAGTTGCTACCAGAAACGACGTCATCTACATACATATCATTTTCTAAGATCTGTGACGCTAAAGGAAAATTGGGTTTCTCTTCCTCAGCCAATTGTTGAATTGTGCGAATAGCTAAAAAGGGGGAAGATGAAACTCCATACGTCACTGTATTTAAGGTGTATTCCTCGAGTGGTTTGTCAGAAGACGATCGCCATATAATTTTCTGGTATTTACGATGGGCTGGAGTGATCAAAATTTGGCGGTACATTTGACGAATGTCTGCTGTGAACGCTATCGAATGTAGACGAAATTGTAACAAAATTGTAGAAATGTCCTTTTGAAGCTTGGGACCGACTAATAAATAAGAGTTCAATGAATTAGAAGATCCTGATTTGGCCGACGCATCAAATACCACGCGGAGCTTTGTGCTAGTAGAGTCAGGCTTCAGCACACAATGGTGTGGGACGTAATATGAATCGTAACCATCAACGTAATTCAAGGACGGCTCCATGTGACCGCTGTCCAAATAGTCCTTCATGAACTCTCGATACAATTCGTACATTGTAGGATCTTTCACCAATCTTCTCTCCAACGCCAAAAATCTTTGAACTGCAAACTCTCGAGATCCAAAAAAAGTAGGTTCTTCTCCTTTAAAAGGAAGAGCGACCACGAAACGACCAGACGAATTTCGATATGTATTCTCAACATAATGTTTTTCACAATGTTCATCCTCAGGAGCGACGACTTTAACTTTAGGTATTTCTTCTACCTCCCAAAATTTCCTGAGTATCTGATCAATCGAAACATCTAACGATACCTGAAGGGAACTGACTGTAGAGGTCAAGTGTGAAGGAATCTTTCCTGTCACTGTCCATCCAAATGCGGTATTCAAGGCTATAGGCAAGAATTCATTCTTGACAATTTTTCCGCCATTCACTATCAGCGAGCAGAGATCAGCTCCGATGAGCATATCAATTGGTCCAGGAACATTGAAGGTTTCATCAGCTAGGGAAAGATTCGAAAGGTGATCCCAACCATCAATTGAGAATTTCTCGCTGGGCAACATTTTACATATTTCAGACATCACAATTGCTTCTACTTCAAAACTATTGTTTTCATTAACCAATGAACGAATGGTGCAGTTGACTACACCTGAACAACGAGGTGCAAGTTGCCCTAGCCCTTGGACTGAGGGAACTGCTGACGACTTTCGAAGACCAAGTTTATTGGCGAACCTTTCAGTTATAAAACTGGCTTGGCTTCCATTATCCAACAAAATTCGAATTCTCTGAGGACTGCCACTCGAATCCAAAATTACTGCTTGAGCAGTCGACAACAAAACCATCCCCTTGGTGGCCATCAAATTTGTAACCACATTCGAGATTTCAGCAATAGGGGCTGACGACGAACTTGTCCCAGACGAATTCTGAACAGTACCTTGGGGTAAATTGCGAACAAAATGTAACAAAGAGTGATGCCATCCACGACAAGTTTGACATGACCATTTCGAGCGACAATAATTCAACCTATGCGACGACTTAAGACAAATGAGACACAGTCCAGCTTGCTTTGCAAAATCATACCTCTCATTAGGCGTTTTCGAAAGAAATTGGTCACACTTGGATATATCATGTGCAGCTTTGCATAAACTGCAAGTAATTTGAAATTGTTCTGTGACTACAAACGACTGTGTGGCCATTTTCGACGACTGATTGTATGATTTCTTTATGTTTATATTATCTCGACCTTTGACCGAGCCAAATTGCTTCGAACTATATGAGGAAGATGAGCTATTAGCCGTTGATGTTTCTAAAGCACGACACTGATCTGAAAGAAACTGCCTTAAAGTCTCAAATGATGGAAAATCTTCATTAGCAAATTTTGTCTCAAAACGCTTGCGTGTTGAGTCGTCCAATTTTTGAAGACACAAATTAAAAAGAGAAAAATTCCACAAATCTAAATTTGCAAACCGCTCCAAAGCCGCAACATTTTCCACTAAAGTATTTAACAAGTCCCGTAAAGGTTGAGCAGAATCAGACCTATGTAACTTTGGTGCGTTAAATATGGCGTTCCAATAGAAAGTGGCTAACACTCTATCATTTTGATAACGATCGACAAGCGAATCAAAAGCAATAGCATAATTCTCTGATGTCAAGGGCAAACACTTCACCAATGCTAAAGGTTCCTTGGACAAGGTAGATATTAAATACTGAAATTTTTCAATTGCAGTAAGCGAGGGGTTGTCGTGTATTAAAGATTTAAACAAATCATAATAAGAACTCCACAATTTTAAAGAACCATCAAAAGACGGAAGTGAAATCTTTGGCAAGCGTACACTGGGTGTTAGGAATTTATTTGACATAATAGATTTATTTGACAGAAGAGATTCGTTGGAACCGTGTTCAGATTTAGTTTCAAGTTTAGGTTCCGGCGATTCACACAAAGCAATACGAACACCATCGATTAGTACAAACAAAGTATCAACTTCTGCAAGTAAATCACAAAATATGTTCCAATCTCCCGAAGATTCGTCCAATACAGTTCCTTTTTCGAATTCCTGAAATGCGCTATATAATTCAGTGGCCTTTTGGCTAACTGCCAGAAATGCAGAAACTGCAATTTCACCCTTTGAGGCTTTGTCCGCTAATGCCGAGAACGATTTCAAACGAACAACTAATTTTCTGGCTTCAGCTATTGTCTTGTCCATAGTATGCGCCATGATGTTATAACTTATTAAATCACGAAAACAATAATACTTATGCTCTAACGAGCCGCCTATGTGCTGGGAAATAAAAAGCGCATATACAATACCTATAATCTAAGAGCAATCGAAAAATAGTAAAAACAACAGTTCAGATCCAGTAAACAAATGCTATTCAACACAACGAAAATATTAGTCACAGGAAATCAACTACCAATAGCCAAAACAATCGACTTCAACTTTAAGTTTAGACGCCAACCAAGCTAAAATAATTTATTACGTCTCTTTGATTTTAATCCGCCAAACAAAACACAAAGATGCGGTAAAGCTTTCGAGTATCTTTCTCTCTTGCGCACGTGATAGCTGGATTTCACTATCTCGACCTAAAATATGCAGCGCAAGTACTTTATCTTCAAAATATGCTGGAAAATATGTATGTATTACAAACTGCGACCACTTTCCACCAAAACTACAAGCTTTTCCTTTTTTTTACTAAACGACGAACAAATTCAATATTCGCAAACGATATTGCAAATATTGCCGAAACCACGAAATCTAATACAATAGGAAAATAACCCTCAATTTGGTAGGCTAACTTACAAGAACTTTAACCCTCACAGTTAAATGTAAATATGTGCACCGAAACTAATTGTTTTTAACAACGACATATTATATTTGCACAAAATACAACAAACTATGCGGCGAGAAGGCCCAAAAATATGTTTACGATTATTAACAGCAGGTGTTGGTTGCTATTTTCTAAAGCTTGTGGACTGTATTTTTAAACGCAGATTCAAAACGGGCAATAAATTCTTGCAATAGAGCACTTACCTTATTTTGGTTACTTTTCGATCCTCGAGAATTTGGTTAGTTGAACCACTGGCGGAGTGTACCGGTACCGGTAATGAGACCCAATTATGATCAAGTTTTAATGAAATGTCTCTTTCGCACCAAACCACTGTTTTAAGTTATTTTCCACGAGAGCGATTAGCGATTTTAGTAACAGGCGCAATCCGCACTTAGCAAAAATCAAAAACTCAACCACTTCTTTGTTCTTTTCGGCGGCTAATAATTCTTTCTTCTATCGTCGGAATATGCGCAAGCGCCCATGCAAGAAACTCGCGAAATGAAACATGAAACGAATTTAACTTATTAAGCAAAACAATAAACAAAAGCATCCAACAACGCTGGCAACAAAAAATTAATAATATTATTTACAAACTATTATGTACGCGACAATTTGAAAGAACTGGTTTTGTTCTCTACGAAAAACGCAATGAAATAACCAAATCCGTATTAACCGATGTGACAAAGAAAAATGTATTGCTGGCAATAGCTGAAAATCCGCAGACAAGTGGCAGAAGAAATGAAACAGAATTGAATATTTCCAGGAGAAGCATACATAGAGTTTTAAAAGAAAACCATTACCATGATTATAAACCCCGAACACGCCACTTTTTAAATGAACAAGATCATGTCAACAGAACCTTATTTTGTGATTGGGCTCAGGGGAAACTGACAGAAAATGAAGACTTTTCCAAAAATATTTTGTTCACAGACGAATCAACATTTCAAAATTTAAATAAAGTTAATAGAAGGAATGTCCACTGTTATGCACAAGAAAACCCACATTTTCTGCAAGTCTTTGATAGACAACATCAGTGGTCAGTGAATGTTTGGGGAGGAATAATTGGAAGAAATGTAATTGGGCCACATTTTTTGAAGGAAGATTAAATGCAAATGTTTACCACAATTTTTTGCAAAACAACTTACCTGTATTTATTGATGAAGCCAATGAAGAAGTTAATATTGAAAATATGTGGTTTCAGCATGATGGAACTCCAGCCTACAGCGCAAGATTAGTTCAAAATTTTTTTGAATGAAAATTTTGGAGAACAGTGAATAGGGATTGGGAGTCAAAATCCGTGGCCTGCAAGGAGTCCTGATTTAAATAAATTAGACTTTTTTCTTTGGGGTTACGTGAAAGACATTGTGTTTAGTATTCCTCTTACCACACCAGAAGACATGCGCCTATACGAATTCAAAATGCATTCTCGGCTATTACTCCCGAAGTTTTGGATAACGTGGATAGATCCTTTCATCAAAGAATTGCTCTTTGTTCCAATGAAAATGGCCAGATCATTGAGCATTTGTTGTAATCTGATCATTATTTACAGATTAATTATTTTGATTTGTAACAAAGTTTAATAAAAATTCAGCCTGCATAATGTTTGCTTTTATTTTTAATGTTTTCTTGAAAAATATTTTTTTATTTATTAAAGAAATTTATTAGAGGTACAACAAAATAAAAAAATAAAATTAGTAATAATGATAATCCAAAGGTAGCCATAAATCTAATATTGTGATTTTTAATATGAAAAAAGTTGTGAAACTCTCTTCATTTATGTAACTTTAGTATTTTGTTAACTGTTCTCATGAAGATGAATTATTTTCGTAAGCCTTTTGCAGGGTGCAAGAGAATGTAACAATGAATTTAAATTGATGACAAAACTGAAACAAAAACAATAATCGGGAACAACACAAATGAAAAAATAACACCAATAACAATACATTGATAGCAATGACATTAAATTCTTAGCAAAATTATAACAATAACCCATTTTCAGACTGACAAGCAATAATCGTCCAAGGCTAATGATATTTTCACGATCCCTCATTTTTACATAAAATTGAAGAAAACAGGATTTTGCTAAAAAACTTCATTATGTAACATTAGTTTATTATTGGCCACTTTCATTCAAAATTTTGAGCTCTTTCAGATAGTACAAGAAAAAATATAACATTCCATTTGAAAAATTCGACTTTTTGATGTTTTTTCGACAGTTTCAGAAAACATTTTTTTGCAAACACCCTGTATAGTATAAATAAAATTCAGCAAACCTGTAAAAAACTACATGATATTTACCAATACCAATACAAATTTCATCCTCTTAACTTCTACCAATTTCGAGATATAAATTTTTGAAATGTACTATTTATCTGTCAAAATTTTCGGGAAAAAATTTATTTCTCAATAACCATTAACAATAGACATAGAATCATGTTATCAAAGTACCATTAAATTATCATTCTGAAGCCGGAAAAAGTATAAAATTATACACAGTCCATAAGAAATAACAAAGTTGTACTTAATTCCAACTATTTGGACGCACCTGGTATAATTGAAAATATTTTTATGGAATAGAATTTTTGAAACGAGATAGAGTTTGTTATTAGTTTTTCTTTCTAACTATAACCGTATGGCCTCTATCGTCCATCCCCAGGAGTTTGCCCCACCCTGTATATTGCCTTTTCTCAATATATTGACTTTTTCTCGATATATTGACTTTTTCTCGATATATTGATTTCTTTCACGACATATTGACTTTTTCTCGATATAAGTATTAATATAAATTATTACTGTTGTATTGTACGGAAGCGTTCTGGGGTCATGCATTTTCGCTTTTTATAATTTAATAAATATATTTTATATTTAATATATCCAATATAATGATTTATTTTCTCAATATATTAAGAAACCATTCAATATAATGAAGTTTCAGTTCTGAATATATGGAGAAAAATCTAATATAATGATTTTTTATTTCCCAATATCCCAATATATTGAAAAATTTCTCAATATATTGGATTATTTTTTCAATATAAGTAATGAAGTCTTTTTTCGATATAATGGATGTTGAAAAAAGAATCCATTATATTGAAAAAAATCCATTATACTGAAAAAATAATCCAATATATTGAGAAATTTTTAAATATATTGGAAAATAAAAAATTATATTGGATTTTTCTCCAAAATATTAAATTATAAAAAGCGAAAATGCATGACCCCAGAACGCTTCCGTAGTATTGTTAGCAAAAAAAGAAATTAATAAATTCCGAGAATCTCTACGTAGGCGTATCTTGACGGAACGAAGCACGATTGCATAAAAAGTCACTATATTGAGAAAAAGTCAATATATTGAGAAAAACCGCTATATTGAGAATAAGTCAATATATTGAGGAAAGTCAATATAGTGAGAAAAGCCAATATATTGAGAAAAAGTCAATATATATTGAGAAAAGTCACTATATTGAGAATAAGTCAATATATTGAGGAAAGTCAATATATTAAGAAAAGGTCAATATATTGAGAAAATTCAATATATTGAGAAAAACCTAACATGCTGGGAAAATGTCAATATATTGAGAAAGAAGTCAATATGTTGAGAAAAAAGGCAAAAAGAAATGTTTGTTTTTTTGACTTTTATTATGCCATCTTCATACTCCTTAAGATGCTGTCGTTGTCAGCGGAACATGTGTCGAGTTAATTACTGTGTCGGTGGGTATACAACATCAATTTTACAGCGTCCATTTTGTATAAATCAACTGTCCCTTTAGAGAAACTACTTAAAAATAATTAAATTACCATACACAATTACCGTTTTACCGAAGCCTTAGTTTTACATTAATTGGTGCCTCTTCGTAATTGTGTAAATCAATATTTTTTAACTTCACAAGACATAAGCATAAGCAAAAAATTCACCGTTGGCCTTAACCTTTTTCCACACAAAAAACCATTCGAAAATCAGCTGGAACTAATGTTTTAAAAGTGGAAAAATTCAAATGTCAACAATAATTACGTTGTTGTAAGAACAAACACTTCTGCTCCGGGCACTAAATAATAATTAGTCCGCGTCAATTGGTACGTATAAGGGAAACAAATGTAATGGGTTAAATTGGATTGCTGTAAGTACTCTGTACTTAACACGTTTAAGAATGCGCATAAAAGCGTCAATGTACACAATCGTGGGCAGTCGAGTGGCGCCAATGCAAACAATACAACTTGGAAGCCAAATGTTGTGATGCTGCTTGAAGCTGCACACATCCAGACGGGTAGGACGGGTTACAACATTATTACTAGAGGATTTTCTGACACAATGGTGTTTAAATTCAGGTGATTCAATGATGACTCGTCGAATATGGTGGTTAAGAGAGTCTCTTTGGGTACAAGTGAGCACTTCGATTTGTACTAATATTGTCGGCAACAAAAAAAAGGTTTAAGAGGCACTGAGTCCCAGCAAACTCAGTAAGCAGGCAAACAGGAGAACTTATAGCATCATTTTAAACAATAATTAAGGCACAGATCGACACTGATAGGATATTTATCAATATCGATATTAAATATTTGCCCAACCCTACCGCTGACTTCATCAATCGACTGTATATTATTTGGGAGTATTGCAGAATAGCAACGAGTTTGAAAAGCAAAACTAGATGATTATTTTCTGTTTATAAACTTTTGAGTGATAAGGTCAATTCGGGGGAAGTGGGCACTATAAATTTCAATATTTGGCTTTGCACCTGCACTGCTAATACACATATTGGAATAATAAGTTCTACTGAAAACTTAAGTTCTCCTCGTCGCCCTATAACTGGATTTGGCAAAATGGTAACTATGTCTTCATCAGGTACATCCTCTCCGTCCTCCTAAGAGGAGTATTGAAAAACGGTCACCCCTCCATATTCTGATGGCTGTCTTCCTTTTTTTACAAAATGCATAACAAATTCACCCCATTTATTGGTTGCCACAATATCACCAATTTTCTTCTGTGGCACAGCTTTGAAGGTTTTGTTCTCTTCTGCTTGCGCTTCTTCCTCGGAAAATTATTCATTTTCTCACTAAAATGACAAGAATCATCGTCTTCCTCAGAAATATCGCGTGAAGTATTGTTTTGTTTCTTTGCTTTCTTCTTTCTTTATCTTGGGGAGATTTGGAGACCACTTCTTCAATAGTATCTTCACAGAATTCTTTGGTTTTCTCTTCTTTTCTTGTTTCTTCTCTTCATTTCCTTTCAGGTTTTGTACTGCATCATCTGTTGTAATGACTTCTGCACCAGGAATACGCGTTTCTTCTTAACTTTTCGTTGGAGTTATGGGTTTTCATAGCAGCAAGGAGTGACTGCTCAAATCTTTGGCAATTTTACTGCAATACTATGTATTTGCCATGTAGTCAGCCTAGCATTCCAACGAACTTTCAAAGATTTCATAACACATAAATCCAATGGCTGGAGTGAGGAGGCACTTTAAGTATCACAATATTAATTTTCTTGTCTGGCCATTTCAACTAACGCGAGGCCAACATGTCCTCGTCTAATGGTACGTCACCACGTACGAAAATCTTTTACAAACAAAAGCATTATGATGCATTAAAAAAGAACTACCCAAGGTGTGTAACAAGACTACTCCAGTTACAGCCTCTCCGTCACGTGTTGGCTGCCAGAGGTAAACGACAGCGCTGAAATTTGTCAATACAAATGATCCGATTAACCCGGCCCGGGCCACACCCAGATCGTTAGATTATTATTATGAATTCGTCAGTCAGCCGAGAAGCTGAGGCGCAATCTTTTACCAGACACCTGTGTGCCCGCGAGATCAAATCGTGAACTTGCAATCTTTCTGATTGAATTGTCAAAGTGCGCCCACGCGCCTCGCACTCCCGTACGTCTATGGCCATTTCGTAAATTGCTTGGATCAGTGTGGGCAATGCTGGATTAATTCTACTTTGTTACGCATGGCGGGACGTGTCGTAATTGATTAGCGATAGACTCATTGTTTTCACGTAGACAATCTGACGATACCTCATTAATGAAATGCTCTTGATTGGGAAAACCTCGGGCTTAGCGCCCATAGTTCAGTGAATCTAGCCTTAGTCTGTATTCATTGAATGTTGGGTTTGCTTTACCATTTTAAATTTACGGATTGGAAACGTTTTGGGCGGTTTTCCGTCAATACTTTATTCGAATTTTATTGCAATAAACTTCAATACCCTAGCCTGAATGTATTTACCTCGTTCTTCTCGAAACACTTGTTACTTTCATAAAAAAAATGCGGCGACAGGCGAACTTGGCAATGGACTAATTCACGTTTGTATCGTTTTTCGGGCGCCAACGAGCTCTAACAAATTAACAGAGATTGTTGTGGGCTGTAGACCTATTTAGTGCAGGTCGTGTTGGATGCTGTAACGCATCCGTCTCGCTGTCAGGTTAGATCCCCAGGAATTTAGTTCATTCGGATTTTTCCAAGACATGTACCTACTTGTATCCTCGTCAAGCTTACTACATACATGTTTTAGTTGATGAATCGGCCCAACTGCTGTACTTAAATACACGAGAATGTTGAACATTCGTTGTCTTGTAGTTTCTGTATTGTCTAAAATAGTGAGATTTCAACATGGCATATTTCCCTAGATTTTATAGATAAAAGTAGGCGCAACCCTCCGTAAATATGTTAAGCATATACGCCATAAGATTCACGACACTAATTAAAGCGAACAAATCAACGATTTTTAGTTGACTGAATTGTGACATTCGAATTGACAATTAACCCGTTCCCCCTTTTATGCTGCGAAATGGAATCACCCACCGCTGATTCGGCTACAGTTTCATGTGTAAATCCTTGTGACGAATAGCTCATTGCTGAATCAAATCTAAGACTTCAGCAAGATTAGGACGGTTTCTATAAACCCAAAGCGGGCTTCGTCGATTTCACATCGTGATAAAGGCAGGACTATGTATCAATGAGGCAATCAGGTATTCAGTACAAACTATTAAGGTATGATTTTTGAGGCTACTGGGAGTACAGAAATTATGATGTGGTAGTCAATCAACGCTGTTCATTGTGGTGTGAAAATAAACAAGGGAGGAACCTACCTACGGCAGTTTGTATCAATGTTGGGCCTATGCAGTTGATAACACCACAATAGTCGATGTTGAAGCACTTTTAGAAAACGCAGCAGCAAGGGTAGGTAGGGTAGGTTTGAGAATAAAGCAAAACATATCTAGAGAGAGACATTTAGGGACTGATATGTTAAGTTATTACTATTATGAAATCAGTCTCTGTAGATACATCGGTACATCACCACCTGAAGAAGAGTTAACCGCACCGAAAGTGGAAAGTGGAAAGGAAAAGGCAGACCAGCTCAAAACCATCTGTGCTAATGATGCACATAGGATGACTCACAACCAGCGAGAGTGTGTTCTCCAGCAGACAGATTCACTTGAAGCATATCCTGAGAAACGCAAAATTAAGGTTCGGAGGAAGAAAGGAACAAACCCATTGCTGGAGCTAGCGGTCGAGTTCCAAATACACGTACCTGCAGAGATTCGGGATCGTTGAGAGCAGCCAGTGCACCTACTGCAGAGAGGAATATACGCCAAAACACACAATCCTGAGGTGTAACAAGTGGAAGCCACTGAGAGACGGTATCACTGACGAGATTGGCGAGGAACTCACGGAAGAAAACATAATTGAACACATGCTGGAAAACGAATACAAATGGAAGGCAAGACAAGATGATAAGCACCATATTAAAAAGCAAGGAAGAGGAAGAAAGGAAAAATTAGCCTTTAATAGAAATGGGTGGGGCGAGGTGAAGCTATGCCGTAAGGTGATTCCGTTTCGTATTTCCGAGGAGGGGTTTTAGTCAGTAGGAGTCTGACAATCCCCATACAACCAGGCGTGTGGGAGCCCATGAAGGGTTTCCCCTCCTCAAAAAAAAGAATCCGCGTGCTAATCTTAGATTGTCATGCCGTGGTACAAGGCAAATCTGAGGAAACGCTGTTGCACAGTGGAGGTAATTCATGCACGATGGAAGATCTAGATTTGAGAAATGACAGATCTGTAGAAAAGTCTTCCAATTCTGAAGACCGTAACAGCGCAAAGGAATATCTTCTGTGGATATTCCTGAAGTAACACTCTACAAAGCGCACTCAAAAGGTATGCTACCTTGCCAATGCAGACCAGTCACTCATGTGTGCAATGCAGCTTCTGATGAAAATGTCTTCCCAATAGCTACAAAGAGGTACTCTTAGCAATCACCAATACAATCGGCAACTAATAAATTCCACCCAACAAAAAGGATCGCCGATGTCACTGCATTATACACAAGTTCCCCTTTCGTAAAAACAACAACTTCGCATTTTCGGTAAACAAAAGGCGGGTTTCGCAACCAAAAATTAAGATCCCCGTCACATTTACAAGTTTGGTCCAGACCGGTCGAATTCCGACGAGACATTTCACCGGCGTGAGTCATCGGGAGATTGTAAATCTCCTCCGCGACAACGCGGCTGCAGGTGCGAACGCAATAATTGCGTGTTTGCGTGCGATCGTCGCTCAAAATTCTGCACGCGTTTATCATGAGAGGCGTAATTAATTCGATTCGCAACGTTGATGTATTTTCGGGACGATAAATTTTGTTTATTGGATAGGGGGAAAGTTTCGTTTCGAAATAAACTTAGAACAGTTTGTCTCAGTTTACCTAGGTACCAGTAGAGAAATTATACCTATTAGTAGAAAACGAAAGCAAAATGGGAACAAAACTGTATGTACTTAACTTTTTTAAATAATAAATCTTGACAAGCAGTGGCAGTGGCAATGCTTGATTTCAATTTTTCGGACGGGGCATGGTTGCGCTCACCACCATATCTTTAATCCTTTCATTAAGCAATCCGTAAAAGGGTCGGGGCATCGTTCCCCTCGCGGTCACATCTCCTGCCGGACAGATACGACTGAGACTTACAACGCTCCGCCCTCTCCGCTTCGCTTCATTTGACCTTAACCTGCCAGATTTTTGAATTGCTAAAGTACTACCTACCACACTAAGCAGGTAAGAAATGATGAACACAACCATGCCCCGGCCTTTCAGGGGTTGTGAGGAGATAGGGGAACCACACATTTTTTATAATACATTAATCCACATTTTTTTTATAATACATTAACAAGTAATTGCGTTTTTAAATTATCAAAGCTTTTTGTGATAAAGCTTTGGTACGGGTGTCCCACGGAAACCGTCCATAAGAACTTTATAGGGTTCATTTCTGTTTACATGGAAATTTGAAAATTTACAGCTTAACATAGTTGATTCCGTTCTCCTCAGGCAAAACACTTTCAACTGTCTAGCACTTCCGGTTCTACCGGAAATGGCTATAAACTCTGTTATTTAAAATGGAACGCCCTGTATATTTGGAATTTTTGGATTCCGCGTTTGCTAACAGTTTGTACACTTATATTTTTTAGCTTTCGAGATAAAAATTTATTTCTGCAGTTTTGACCTCTAACAAACGTTTTGAAAATTCGCTATAACTTTTGTTCGGAATAAGACAATGGCGTGAATGACGGCTCATACTGTAGCTGGAAGATGCCCCTATCAGTGGAATATTTTGAAAATGTAATTTTTTACAATTAGTGTACAGAAAATTGTAATATTCCAGTCTTTTTGAATACGCCACATTTATTTTTTTAAATACGTAATATTTAATATTTTTTAAATATAATGGTATACTTTTTATACCACGTACCGATTAACTGGATAATTTACTATAAAAAATATTACATGACCCTATAGCTAAAATATGTCGTTTTTGCATTACTTCCGTAATTGTAGAAAATTGCATGTTTGAAAAGTCACCATATTCACAATTTTAAATTTTCTATGGTGCAAGAACTACATCTGCAAGATATTGCCCGCATAATTGTTTTGTGCGAATTCTTGCTGGTGAAAATCCAAGAAGACAACCATTTTTTAAGTGAAGGTATTTTTAATAGAAGAAACAACCACATTTGGTCCGCTGAAAATCAGCACGGATGCAAAATTTTCAACAAAAATTTAGTTTCAGTGTTTGTTGTATGATGATAGATAATCGCGTGGAATCTACGATCTACGATGGAACTTTAACATTACAGAGATATTTAGAGATCTTGAGGACTGTGGTAAGAGTTGTGGGACGACGTTGCTAATGTCGGTATCAACTGTATGGAACTGAAGCTCATTCGTTGCACCCAGGAATAATCTCAGCAATTTACCAAAACATCCGAAGACAGGTGGATAAGGCCGTTAGGCCCGTAGGACTGGCCAGCGAGGTCTCCTGACCTGACTCCTCTCGATTTCTACCTTTGGGGACGCATCAAGGTCCAAGTGTATGCAACATTCGTCAACACAAGGAATGAATTTGGACGCACGCGTGAGAGCAGCATTTGCGAACTTGGACCCTGCAAAAATCGGACGTGCAACAACAGAGGGCGTCGCTTTACGAGCTGCACAGTGCCACAGGCTCGGCCACAGGTCATTCGGTCAAAAGGTGGTAGATACGTAAACTGGCCAAAACACGTAAAATGAAGCTTCATAATACCTACCAAGAAAACGATGGCGAGATGAAATTAGCAGACATTAAGACATGAGTTGGCCATCAGTAGCAAGAGGCAGAATGATGAGCGGAATGGACAAAGGCTAGGTACATCAGCACTATACGTGGTCAACAGAGCTTCTCTTCATATTTGCAATATGAGACTTTTTGTTTAAAGAAATTCAGAAAAACGCAAAAACCTTTTTATCAACCTTTTCGTAGAGGACTCGTTTCCCAACCCTTCTTTGTTTGGTTGCTCGTTCGTTCGTTATATTGAAGTCCTGGCACCTCCACCAAATATACTGATGCACCATTATTTCCATATTATTGCGATATTTTGCTTAATTAATCTGAAGAAGTTCATTCACCCAACAGGCAATAGCTCGGGCAATAGGGACAGCTTGATCGATGCGGCAACTAGAATAAATTACATGCCGATGCCGTCCAAGGGAGCTTCGCTAAGAATAAATAATTCAAAATTCCTCGTCCAGTTCACCGCGTGTCTCCTTCGTCCAGCTTCATCTTGGCGGAGAATCGCGACGCGGTGCCAACTTATTTATTTTGTCGGCGTTTAATTGACGGTTTAATATTCCAGAGACTGAACACTGGACGTCTTACTTAAATCACGAAAGGAATGTTCTTTAATCAACGGACGCAATAAATGTAAATCTTCCGTTGCTAATGCTCCCCTGCGCTTGAATAAATCATACGCCTTTACCAGTAACTCTTCCGCGGCGCGGCCAATCGGCCCCTCGCACGATTTTGCAATGCACTCGCAACATTTTATGCGGATGATCCATCATAAGATAACTCTTGCTCATATTCGTTGAATATATGCATAGGTATGAAACTCACTGCAACTTGAAGATGAATAATACTGGTCCTAAACGAGGCTTGTGATTCGAACTTTTAATAATTAGCGTCAATTTAGATTAGATCGTACGGTATATGGAATGCAGTTCCAACAGCTTTTTGCTTACCTCACTGAAACCGCTGATTTATTATTATTAAATTTATAAAGAAATAATTGGCGTATTTAATAAGCATAAATTTACAAGCATTACTATTTCATTCCATTACATAAACTGGTCGAGTGATAGCGGATTACGGAAATTGTCGTTGGCGTTTCTGATAGCGTGAACTTGATGAAGATGATACTTCGATTTGCACCACTACAGTTAGTATTTCTAAGAATTGTTGATTATTGCATAATCGCACCTATGTGCAACAAATCTTTGAATGAAGAACTAAGGGCCATATATTTAACCCCCCATTGCAATTGGTTATTTGTTACTTATTATTTGTTTATTATATTTGAAATCCCACAAAAAGAACCGTTCAGGAACCGCGGGGACCTAAATCTATATCAGTTAGCAACCTATTTCAAGTTATAACAATAAACATGTATATATTTCTTGTTCCTGGAAACTACCCTGTTAAACACAAACAGCTGGTAATTATAATCGTAGCCGTCAGTAACGAATTATAATGAATACGTGTTAACCTAACCAGAGAATTATTTGTCAATTTGTGTTTTATGACCAGTACCAGCACAAGCAGTAACAATACTTAGTTTTGTACCAAAAAGTGGTAGAAGAGTGAGATATTGGTATCAACTGGATGAAGCTGGTTGAAGGCGGTTGAGGGGTTGGGCGGTTGGGACCTAACGTCTCCCGGTTTCAACCTTTGGGGGCGCATCAAGGTCCAAGTGTATGCAACAGTCGGGGCAACAGTCGTCAACACGAGGAATGAATTGGAGGCAAACTTGGACTCTGCAGAAATCCGACGTGCAACAACAGAGGGCGCTGATGTTTCAAGTTCTTATGTTAGTAACATAGTAAGTAACACATGAGTGAATGTTAAAAATAAACTCCAAAACTAGAATACGTATCAAGCCGCCCAGGATTACTTTCTTGTGCATTTTTTCTACCAGTAAAATAAAATACATAAAACTGGTAAGTACTTGCAGAACGCATTTTGAGCATTCCTATCGGCAATGCCCGCTTTACATAACAGGGTTCCAAGGAAGTTTATGGTTACGATAACATTAGTTACTTGATTATATAAATGCCGTTCGGCGCTACTTAATCGAGGAAACTGTCGTTCGCAAATTAATTAATATTAACAGTTTATGACTGCGTTCCATAATAACTCATTTTTTCACAACGAACACAGGAAATCACATAATACAATGTACTGTGTAAATTAGAGCGGAGATAAAAAATGAAAAAATAATGGTAGTAGCTACTACCTAGTATCTTTCACAAACAATTCTTTTGCATCATTATGACCATGTCCATAGAGGGAACAAACCTCTCCAATTTAGTGTTAACTCGTCCTGCCTACAAGCCTACAATCCAGATCTTGCTCTCCCTGCCTGCCACCTCTTTGGAAAAATCAAGAAGCACTTGACAGGTAGGCATTTTGAGAATGGTGATGCTGTGGATGGTGGTGTTGCAATCAACCGATCGAGTTCTACAGGAATAGATGATGCTATCTTTCCCTTCCACAATTAAAGCTGGTATTACTAACTGCAGTTTTAAAATGTTTCAGTTCACACTACAATATCTACTTGACCAGCAGGCAGAAAACGCATTCGTCCGGAACATACTCAACTATTTACGCTTCTTGAAATGTTTCAAGTCTTGAACCCACGCCAATTAAATTGCTAAAAGCTCCCGCTAAAAAAATTCTTTCAGAATGAAGAAGACATCACTCATTCCCTGCTTATTTATAAACTCCCAACAGAATCCTCTTTACTTATACGAGTGTGCGTTTCCGTCGACGTTCCGGAATTTTTTTCACCATCCTCGAGTCCTTTAATAGGCAGCGTGTGTGACGCCGAGCAGTGGCGGCTCGTTACTGGTTCACGAGAGAAAAATACACTTAATATAAAATTATAACTAATTCCACTTATAAAGTCTCAAACTGGAAGAAGTTGGTCTTCACAAGAAACAACATGGGAACCATGAAACTAATGTCTAAAATGAACTTTCCTATTACATTTTTCATATTTATTGAAACTCAGCTTATCTTCAGTCATCAAACAACATGGCCAGTGATGTAAGTCGATATTGTGCATACATTTTGTTTCATTTTCTTTCGGAAATTTGTGGAGCCGCCACTGGACGCGGTCTAAAATTGCCGTCGCAAAATTAAACACATCAATCACAAATTTATTCGACTGTTTACAGGCAGAGGCGATGGGAAATGCTTGCGCCAACATTCCGGAGGAATTCTTTGTGTTGCGTTGAAAACAGGATTATTAACCGAGGGCAGGGCTAATGAGTCCGCGAACGGGGTCCACATACCTGAGCGATGTGCTGTTCCGCAAACACATGATGTAATGCGCTTCCACCGCGGATATATTTGCCATTGGATTTGCTTTTTTAAGGACGTCCAGTGGAATGTCATCTTCGAAAAACAACCAGAACAAAAATAGAGCGTAGTGTCCTCCGTACAATCCAAACATTTTTTTTTTTTTGAGGATGAACTAAATTTCGCAGGTGCCACGCCACATTCCTTACAAATTCGATGAAATCCAGCCTTTCTGGATGAGTCCGAAAAAGGTTCTCCAAAATCAACTGCTCCACTTTAGCGGAAAAATGACGACAATCACTAGGTACAAGGTTCGATTGCTCTGGGTGGGTGTTGAATGACTTGTTCAATGGAAAAGATCAATATGTCTGATCTGCAGCAACTTGTTACGCAACGAAGTACGGGCAATTCGATTGCAATGAAGCAACCAATGAGAGACAATCACGTCCTTCTTTCCCACTTGTTGCTATTTCTTTTCTTTCCTTCCGACTCCTTCCTTAGGTAAGTATATTATCTTTCTCCACTCCTCTCCCGCTCTTCAGTTCGTCGATTGTTCTTCTTATGCATACTTCCCAGTCTTTAGGTAGCCTTTCTTCATTCCACGACTTATTAAAAATTTTTAGAAATAGTCGCTTCCCTTCTCTTCCCATGTTCTTTAATATTCTTGTCGCGATCCTGTCCAACCCAGGTGCCTTTCCACTTTTCAGTTCTCCGATTGCGCGCTTTACCTCTTCCACTTTAATTTCTCCTACACTGTCCTCCGTTCTTGTGTTAGCCCTTGGTTCTTCCTTCTCGTCTAGTTCTTCATCCCCATCTAACACCGTTTGAAAATACTCCTTCCATCTTTTCATAATAGCAACTTCTTCCGTCAATATTTTTCACTTGATATTTTATCATGAAAAATAGCATTATTTCTTGATTTACGCCAGCTCAAAATAAGAGATTTAGATCTTCTTCTACAGCTAAAATGTCAAAATCCTGTTTATGGAACACTTAAAACCACAAGACGATAAGGAATAAACCATTTGCAGGAAATGATGCAATCAAAAAAATGAGAAAATAAGTTACAAGATGACCAGATTTCTAAAATCTATATTCTTTCTATTTCAGTTAAGAAAATGTTGTGACCGTTTGCCAAACGGAATCAACGATAATAAAAACCACGGCAGCATATCGCCCAGATGAACGAACTCTTGTTATTTCCCCATCATACCTTCATGATGAACGTTCGACTTTATTTTCGAGACGATCCACGCCGACTAAATTTAAACCCGGAGCTTATTGGACGGGACCGGAACGATTGGAAGAGATCGCAGTAGCAATTATAAGTACAAAATTACCGTATAATCAATCTTGCCCAGCCGCGAGAAAAAAGAGAGAGAGGATCTGGCACCGTTGTCTCATTCCTCGTTATTCTAAACTTAACCGGATAATTGAGCTTTACATAACCCCAACATCCTGAACTTGAAATCTCCGTATCCTAGATTAGCACGGCACCGCATTCCGCGGCTCCAGCAGTGCGCCATCGAGCCGGTCAGCGCGTTTTCGTTCCAGTGCGCCGCCAATACCTCTATAGTTATGAAATTACCAATATTTTTGCCTTTTGTTTCCTTTTCTACAGAAAATTCCCTATTAGTGGCAAAATTCGTAGAAAGAATGAAAGCGAAAAGACACGACAGAAAAATTGAACGTCATTCTAGCGCGAAATTCAAAAGGTACTCCAAAAAAGATTTGTATTTTCAGAATTTGGGCCAACTCGAATCAATGTTCTATCCGATCAACCCTATTTTTTTGAGAAAAGAACTGGTTCGTGAATACCTATATCGTTCAGGAAACTATTTCTCGCAACGTGAATACGCTCCGGGCTCCCTGCAGAATTAGATCGAGAGTCAGAGCAGCAGTCCCCGTACGCGAGAGAGACAGGAACGCCAGGAGAGCGCCAGACTAATTGCAGAAGAATTTACCGCAAATAGATGCAAAAAATGCAGAGCGCGTGTATTTATAGAGTTGGTATGCCTTGAATTCAGCCTACCGTGACTAGGAGACTGCTCTGGTGCATCAACAACTTACGGTGTATAAGTTAGAGATAAAAAAGGCAGATTTTGCGTTCGAGACGCTTAAATTTATTTGAAGATACGGTTATTTGATTTGTAACTGGGTGAAATGGTCAATCAAGTCAATCAAGAATTATATCATTTATTTAGGTATTCGTCAAAATGCCTAACACTCTTCATCTTTCCTCCCAATAAACTCCAAAAACTTTTGGGGGTCTCATTTGCTGGCTTATCCGGTACAGGAACAAAATTTCTGCTTCATCAGGCTTTGGGGGACCAAAATGTTTCCCAAAATCATATACCGGGTGCCCACGAAATCGTTGTGCATCCCGCCAATGCCTAACTTGAAATTTGGACCGAGTGCGTGGTTAGGAAACACACCACTGTTGTATAAAAAGCACCCCAAATTCACTTCCGGTATAGCCGAAAGTTACATTCACGTTCTTATTTTAAATAGCACCATACATACATTTTAATACCGCTCGATTCTACTATGAATTCGCTTTGTCATAAATTAATGTTTGGACTAAATATGGCGCCGAAATCATACATATTTTCTTATGAAGGAAGTAGGCCATGATGACTATAGGTAGTAAGGCACTGGTGGACTGCACAGCGATTTGGGGGGACTCGGTATACTGAAATTTAAGCCCGGGATAACATGAAATTCACTACCTGTTAAACTAGGGTCCCAATTTGAGTTTTGCTATTGGTCTCGCTAGTCAGTCAAATGCTGCAACCATACGAGCAATTCATAAACAAAAAAAAATTATACGTACGTTAGCTGGAAATGAACTCGAGTCTTTCGCTTGCCGGACGACTGTTCTGAGCAATGGAACGTTGAACAATTTTTGTTTGAAGACAGACTGGGTCAGATTACTTACAAATTAAACACTCGTGGAATATGCCACCCCAGTTGGTGGTTGATCACAATTACAATTCGCAGACTGACCCACTAAGACAACATCTGCTTAAATTTCGAGATGTCTTGTTCCTGACTAGTAACAACAAACCAGCTAAAAACATTCGACCGAAAGTTTTTAATATGTATGTCATTGCCTTATTCCATGTTAGGGGATTCTTATCGGGAAGGGACAGAACAGATCGGTGGCAATATGCGTTTTCTGAATATTGAATGGCACAACTGGTAGGTATCCACAACTTCGTTTTTCTGCAAAATGGCAATTAACTGGAATAGCGCCCTCTATCAACAGAAATGAGTAGCGTTTTTTAATGCTAACAATATATTTCTCTATGGTAGGCTCCTCGGCGAGTTTTTGAAAAAAAATCGAAGCCTTCAACAAATATCGTCGTATTCCCTTGGTGGAACGTGGTATAACGTTCTATCAAGTACGAGGATGAACCATTCTCTTAGTCCGACGTAGACCTGTAGGTAGATTTAGTCCATCTCAATCCATCTTAGTTCAACTTAATCCAGCCTTATTCTGACCTTTGTCCGACAATCCGTCTTAAACCAATTAGTCAATCATAATCATACTTCATCCGGTTTTAGTCTGTTCACCAGTAGTTCACCACCGACTTACTTCGTCTGAATCCATTAAATCCATCTGAATTTAATTTTAGTCTGTCCTAACCCATTCTAATCCGACCATATTCCGAACTTAGTCCACCTTAATCCGGCTCAATCCGAGTTAGTTTGTTTCAAGTTTATTTCATCTTATTCTGACTTAATCCGGTTTTAATCTGCCTTTTTTTCCCTTAGGGCCTGCCTGCCCGTAAGCTCAGATGCACTGCAGCCACAAAATGGGCTTATTGTGCTCACCCTAATTCTAAGTCACACACATTCCATGATCTTGGTGCCTTGGACCAAACGGTACAAGTCAAACATTGAATGCGTGGAAAATTCTTCCGGTTCCATCAGACATCGCCCGAAAATTCGCTGCCTCTTCTGGTCTAGAGCTTCACATCTGCACAGGATGTGCATAGCTGTCTCCCGTTCCTTATTATACAAGCGGCAGTAGGTCTCCGTAATATTTGCCAATCTTCCACAGGTGTTCTTTAACGGTCGTGTGTCCCGTTAGGAAGCCTGTTACGATTCTAATTTGCATCCTACTAAGGCAAAGTAGTTCTGAGCATCTTTTCCTGCAAGGTCCCTTTATATACGACTTGCTGTGCCTGTGTCCTGGAATCATGCTCCAGTAATTGTGATGTTGAGCGCGAATCCATCCGTTTACTTGTTGTCTGACGGAAGTCTTAGTTATGCCTAGGGCAGGTTCCGGTCTAACGAAAGGATCGTTGGAGCCCCGCTTTGCTAGTTTATCGGTTTTCTCGTTCCTTATCAGCCCACAGTGACCTCGAATCCAAAGCAGTCTCACTGCGTTCCGCATGGCTAGGATATTAAGTTGCTCGAAGCATTCCCACACCGTCTGGAAGACATCTTTGGGCTCATAAGAGCTTTCAAAACTGCCTGATTGTCTGATAAGATAAAAATCCGCTGATTTTTGTAGCCCCTCTTAATGTTTTCCCGCGCACATTGTAGTATCGCGTAGACCTCTGCTTGAAAGATAGAGGCATATTTGCCCAGAGAGGAGCTGAGTTTCACTCTTGGTTTATCTCCAAACAGTCCTGACCCAGCACCTGTGTCGGTCTTAGAACCGTCGGTGTACCAGATTAGACTGCCGGTCCGAATTAGTCAGTCCTAATCAATCTTGATTCGATTTTTCTCTTCCCGAATATCTTACATTTTTGTATGTTCATATTTTGCATGATCCAAATCTATCAGAAACATTTCTAATATCTCCAATTTTTGAGGAAGTAACATGTAATTGAAGCTTCTTTCCCGTACTCAAATGCACTTCTTACATATCCTAACCTTTAACGCGAGGGTTGTCCACAGATTACAAGATATTGTATTATTGCAACTAATAGCAAGAAGTAGTCCGGTAATGCACAATCACTACTTGCCGAAGACAAAACATTTACCTCCAAAAGGCGGTGAACGTCTCGCTGTCATCAAGGCCACACAACAGTTAAAACTTTAAAGTCCCGTGCGCGAAATCGGACAAGCACCTTTCCATTCCGCCGGTCGCACTTCTAGACAAAAGAAAGGCGACAATTTTCGGTACCTAAACACCCATATTAGGTCACCACCGCGAACAATCAACCCGGTCTACACACCACAGTCGCGCATTCTCAGACCATTTTTTTGCCCGCAACTCGCCGTACCCACTTAATTATTTCTCGCTCGTAGGCGATGATTTGATTTAGATACGAATCTTTCGCGAACCGAAAGCCGATCCGTCAAAGTAGAATTACATTTGGCCCGGAGGAATTAACAGAGAACGTCGTAAACTCGCGTTCGGGTTTTTCACCCTCTCTTTTTACGGTATCCAGTTGCTGGAGCCATTAAAACAATCGCGTGGGACATTTTGGGCAGTCAAGAATAAAGGGTTGACGCACTCGTAAAAGCTTTAATGGTTCCGAGAGGAACCGCCATAAATTTGACAGATGAGATTACAACTGACGGTAATGGTCGGAGAGGCGCATATAGGGGTTCTGATTATGAGAGCAGATGGGGCGGATGGTGAAGGCCGCACACTGATCGAGTTAAACTTAATTATTATTGTATTGTGTTGCTTGATTTATTTTTGGGTACGTCACTGTTTGTTATCAAGACTCCAGAATTACAGATGGGTCGTTCTCAGGGGAGATAAAACTGTCAATAACGCCAAACAGTCGTTAATCCATTTATATCATTATTACACAGGGTGCAGCATTTCCAGTAATAAAAGAAGCACTTCACTAGTTTCAAAATAATTCCCGTTGAACTTTCAAAAACATTCGCCTTGAAAGAGAGAAGCATCTACTAGGTATATTTTGACTTTGAAAGGATGTTCTCCTTAACACGTTAAAATCCATTGGGCAACATGTAGAGCCACTCGAGGTAAGTAGCCACGGACATGTAAAAACTGTTAATCCTGTCGTTTTTATTGACTTCATTCACTTTATTCAATAATTTAGCAAATAAACTGTACAAAATATTACACAATTCCTCGATAACCACATCAATTAATTTCCAGATTTACAACTCTGTTATGGCATTTTATGCGTTATATTGCTGCAAAATAGAAAAAAGTATGTAATCGAACAAGATATTTGCTACTGCAGGTGTGGTCTTGTCTTCTATTTAACATATAATAATTACAAAAAATGCAACGCATGAAATGTCCGCCGAGAACCAGAAACACGTCGAACTATCAAAGACATTCCCATCGTTACAGTACAAACTAAAGCCCATTTCTGGCAATTTATACCTATCTAATACGCCGAAGAAATAAAATACTCTCTGGCATTCCTACGGTTGCAAAAGGGGCGATGTTCAACTCCACCAGAGTCGAATACAACTACAGAGAACAGAAAAGTACTCGATTTTTTCCCCTTAGGGCCTGCTTGCCCGTAGGCCCAGATGCACTGCAGCCACAAAATGGGCTTATTGTGCTCACCCTAAATTCTAAGTCACACCCATGCCATGATCTTGGTGCCTTGGACCAAACGGTACAGGTCATACATTGAATGCGTGGAAAATTCTTCCGGTTCCATCAGACATCGCCCGAAAATTCGCTGCCTCTTCTAGTCTAGAGCTTCACATCTGCACAAGATGTGCATAGCTGTCTCCCGTTCCTTATTACACAAGCGGCAGTTAAGGTCTCCGTAATATTTGCCAATCTTCCACAGGTGTTCTTTAACGGTCGTGTGTCCCGTTAGGAAGCCTGTTACGATTCTAATTTGCATCCTACTAAGGCAAAGTAGTTCTGAGCATCTTTTCCTGCAAGGTCCTTTTATACACGACTTGCTGTGCATGTGTCCTGGAATCACGTTCCAGTAATTGTGATGTTGAGCGCGAATCCATCCGTTTACTTGGTGTCTGTGGCGGCGCTCTTAGTTATGCCGGTTCCGGTCCGACGAAAGGATCGCTTTGCTAGTTTATCGGCTTCCTCGTTCCCTATCAGCCCACAGTGACCTCGAATCCAAAGCAGTCTCACTGCGTTCCGCATGGCTAGGATATTAAGTTGCTCGAAGCATTCCCACACCAGTCTGGAAGACATCTTTGGGCTCATAAGAGTCTTCAAAGCTGCCTGGCTGTCTGATAAGATAAAGATCCGCTGATTTTTGTAGCCCCTCTTCATGTTTTCCCGCGCACATTGTAGTCTGTAGTCTGCTTGAAAGACAGAGGCATATTTCCCCAGAGAGGAGCTGAGTTTCACTCTTGGTTTATCTCCAAACAGTCCTGACCCAGCACCTGTGTCGGTCTTAGAACCGTCGGTGTACCAGATTAGACTGCCGGAAGGTATGCTGTTCAGAATTTGGTTCTCCACTCTAGGGTCATCGATTGTGACCTGAAAGAGTGGTTGTGCGGTGTTCTTGGGGACCATGTAATCCGTCCTCATGTCAAGCATGGGATCCTTTATGTCCTCTATAATGCTAGTGTGCTCTGTACCCAGACGGACACGGTAAAAAGAGTTTTGCAGTCTGTGTAGTGCCAGTCTCGCCTCCACCTGTATCAAGAAGTGGAGAGGGGGAAGGTTCAGAAGAGTCTCTATGGCTGCAGTTGGCGAAGTCCGTATCGCCCCTGTTATCCCTATGCAGGCAAGCCTCTGAATTTTGCTTAGCCTTAGCCTAGTAGTTACCTGTTTGACTTTGGGCCACCATGCCAAAGCTGCATACATTATTCCTGGTCTGACCACTCTGGTATACAGCCAGTGCACCATTCCTGGCCTTAGACCCCATTTTTTGTTATATGTTCGCCTAACTACTGCAAGAGTAGTTTCCGACTTTCTGACTATTCTATCGATTTGTTGGTTCCAGGTAAGTGTTGAGTCCAGTATAATCCCAAGATACTTGACCTCCCTTCACAATGAGATCTTCCTACCACGGAGATATAGAGGTCCAAGCGCCTCTATGTTTCTCTTTCGCGTAAATTGAACTATTGTTTTTTTCTGGGCTAATGGTCAAGCCTTCCTTTTCAGTCCAACCTGCTACAATACTCAGTGCCATTTGCATACGTTCCCAATCGTACTGCTAAATCTTCCCTCGACTGTGACAACTAAATCATCTGCATATCCTAGTGGAGAATATCATTCATCGCTGAGTTTCCTAAGCAGTCCGTCCATAACTAGGTTCCACACAAGAGGAGATAGAACTCCACCCTGCGGACAACCACCTACAACCCTGACTGCCAAGGTCTCATCAAGCAGTGCAGTAAATACCACTCTATCCCTCCGCATGCAGTCTATCCACCTGCAGCACAAAGCCTCTATTCCTGTTTGGCCTACGACTTTGGAGATACTATTGAATGATGTATTATCGAACGCTCATTCTATGCCCAGAAAGGCGGCTAGGAGGATTTCTTTGTTCTCCAGCACTTTCTCTACTCTCCATGTAAGGTGATGTAGAGCAGTTTCTGTAGACATTCCTGCTCTGTACGCTAACTGGGTACTCGATTTAGAAAATTACTCGATTCTTAAAAGCACTCGAGTACCTGCATGCATCAGATGCGGCTGGTTGCAGTACTGTAAGTACTCGGATACACCGAGTTCAATTCTATAACTAATTAGTCCACGGTTCGTCAGGTTAAGTGGGAGTAGAGCGACATATGGTCATGAAATATTCGATTCAAAATAATGTAAAGAACCACCTCTTAAAAACTGTTAGAATACTTAAGGACCACCCTGTATAGAGGAAAACTAAATTAGAGCATTTACGTATCACCCATTTCGATCGCACATAAAACTGATTGTGCACCATTATAACGCAGAAACAACTATTACATAAACACATGCATACTATTTGCGCGAAGGTTAATGTAGCATACGTAACATAATAAAAAAAATTACAAAAATAATAAATTACTTACTTGCCCCAGGACAACGTGGCGAATGGTGGATAAGTAATTAAAAATGCCTTACCTGGAACAAAAAGAAAAAACATAAAAACTGAACATAATAATTAAAATCGCTGCATTATTTTAGCGCTAATGTTATTCTCGCCAAGAAAACAAAAAGTGCAGAGTACCTACACAAGATTGAATAATATACAGAGTTACCTAGAATTATGAACAACTTTTGTGCTACATTCTCGTTAAACATGAACTTAATTTATTTAAAAATAGGTGGTACGAAGCAGCTCGGTCCTTTATTTATGCCCACTAACGTAAAAATGAAAATCTCTGGCGTGGCATGCAAGAAAACGAGGGCTTAAATACTCTTTCGTTAAATGGAGTATGCGAAGGACCAGGTCATCGTTTCCACGTTTCCCACACACTAGCGGACTTTTTCACGGACTCAAATCTTCGTGGACTACAGCCATCGAGATACGAGTATATGCCAAGCTAGTACATATATACAGCGGACGCGGACGGGACTCAAGTCCACAAAGAATTTCGTCTAGACGACGCATGGCTCATATAATCGGAAAAGCAAAGCACCAAAGAATATCAGAAGTGGGATAGGCAACTCGCGTGCTAGAGGAAAGTACGGCGGGTGGAGTGCACAAGAGGTGCGTTGTGTGTAGCAGGTTCGCGTCGCGGGCGCTGAAAGTGGCCAGTGGCTGGGGTATCCGAGGACGGCTAGCTTGTCAGGAGGGGCCGAACTGTTACAGTCTTAGCTATAAATGGATGAATAGAAAGAAAGCGTGCAAGGTCGCCGATGGTTCAGTTGGAGAGCAGAGGGCTTCGGAGCGCGGGTTCGACTCCCGGTCGACGGCGGCAAGTTTTGCGCCGTGTAACAAGAAGAGAACGCACATTTAAGGGAGACCCAAGACCAACAACATCCACCCTTCGCTTAAGTTTGGAGAATTCATGGTAGAGGATTTGGTCTTAGGGTCCGGACACGGAAAGTAAATTCAGTTCATCGACATTTTATCATTTGCCTTGCCTCATGACAATTACGTCACCATAGTTCTCATCTTAGAGACATTTGAAGCTCAAAAGATTACTTTTGATTTTAATCCTCTCGCTTGCAGCAAAATATCAACTTCAATTCACAAAACCCTTGGAATGAAGACCTGCTAGGTGCGCTAATCTCAGATTCACATCTGGGCTGAATCTTCCTTGCAAAGAATAGTCCACCAGCTTGAACCGTTAAAAAGCGACGGCCACATATTGCCAGCGGAACGATTTCTCGGAATCGCGAAACGTTAACTCCTGATAAGGTTAATATTTCGCTCAAATAATAAACAATGAAGCATTTCTACACCGTCAGCTGCTAGATTACGCAAGGTCGCCTCGCTGATTAGGCTAGATTAGCGATTATGAACGCGCAGACGGTGTTGCGCTTGCGAGAATCGCTCCCGATATAATGACCCACGTGCTCAGATTTTAATTCGGGCTAACTCCAACTTTGTTAATGGAAAGATGGAAAGTTTAAAACGCGCGTTCCAATAATCGTATTTGGTGAGCGGCGCGTGCCCCGATTTGGTCGACTTGCACATTTATTTAAGAGCCTAAAATCATATTAGTTTAATCACTTGCATATTTTGTAATACTGCTTGGATTATAGCTAAAACTTGCGATTATGCAAATAATGTTGCCGACTTGAGAATTTTGGATTGGTTGATGAATGAAAGTTTTAGGCTCCAACCCGTCTTGACCCGCTACAGAGCGGAACACTAGCGTTTAAAGTCTAGTGTTTAATAGTGAAAAATAATGAAATTCTATTGTTCGACAACTGTAAAATTTGTCCCGAGGTTGATTTAATTAAATATATTAGAGATTCTAAAGTATGCTGTATGCACCTTCGGAGATTCCGGAGTTCGAAGCCGCGGAAAACATTTTTGCGAGGAAAAACCTTTTAACTTTGTCGTCAGTGTCTAAGAATCTAACCCTTTCTACGCTTTGGGCAACGTTCCCGAAGTTTTGCTATGCAACCAAACGTACGTCAGTAGCATAGATTGCGATACTCTCCAATGCTCATTGAAATGCTTGGGTTACTTTTTGGTATGAACTTCCAGGAAAACTGTACTGAAATAAAAACTTGCACAAATTTTGTCCGTACGACTCCGAAGTCCCTTCTCATAACAAAATGTTCCACAGTGCGTACGAGGGTAGTCTGAAAAGATATATGACAAACGCGTTCTTTCGCTATGCCCACAGTCTCTGCCAACTCTCTAAACCTTGAGTCGTCCAGTACCATTTGGTGGGCAGTGCAAGTCCCCATACACAGCGTCCAACTCAGTTTTTGTGTAGGCGTATTGTTTTTCAGATGCAAGAATTTAATCATTGCACGATATTCGACTCTATCCATTTTACGAAAACACTGACATCGACTGACACAAACTACTGTCAAACAACTGAGAGTCCAGGAAGGTTTTGAGGAGTAATGGCATCTTCATGCTGGGGTTCGTAACGTTTCAGGCTGCCCTCGTAGTTGCAGAGTTGAGAAAACTAGAAGGAAGGAAGGAAGGAAGGACTTGTGGAATTAAGTAAGTACGCTTTCAAGTTTCACTCATACTTATCTGTTGCAACAGTAAGACCGCTTGTAAAACTACGTGGGAAGGTCGCAATTTTGTATTCCACAATATCAACTCAATTAAAATGCCTATCTTTCGTTTCCATCGTCGCCTCATTAGAAGCCGAAGAAAATAGAAAAAAAATCAAATGAGCGAGTAAACACGATTCTGACATAGCACAGCAACGTGATGGAGGTATATTACGTACGCAAGCTGTGCGTTAACGGTGGTTCTACAGGAAAACGCTACTTAGGTATTTCGGCTAATGACGCCATTTTTTATAAATTTTGTAATTTCATAACGGACGAGTGCTCACGCCGTGGATGGGTATGCTCGCAAGGCAGCAGATTTTGGCTTCAACAGAAATCGCCTAGGAGATTATTTCTCACTTATTTGATATTCTCCGGGTGGATACGACTACCTGGCTCACGGTCTTTTAGGGATTTAACACCAGCTTCCCATAGGCCCCCGAAATGGGGAGCTGCTGGAGGTATAAAGTGCCAATAGTCGTTATGGAATCTTGGACATAAAGATGCATCTTTTGTAAGACTTATACCGAGTCATAAACACGCTTAAAGGTCTAAAGGATAAACACTGAATAACCATGAAAATCCATATTTGACCAACTAAATACAGGAACCTCAATTCATATCTACACATTCAAATTTCAAAACCAGAATTAATTTCAATAACATTTCTACCGTCAACGTTATTAATCGATTTTCAGAAGCAACTAATCTTAAATAACACAGGAAATGATAGGAAAATACGACATCCAACACTTCAGACGCTTCCTTTACACTGGCGTTAGAATACATAATCGTCGATGAAAGCTCTACTTCGTATTGCGATCTAAAGGCAAGTTATGACATTGAGCATCGTTTAATAATTGATTAATAGCAAGCATTAAGTACATAACTCAATGTAATTACGGAAGTGACTCTAATAAATTAATGGCTTTACTTCCTGAGCAGATTAATACAATAAATAATGTTCACAACTTCCATTAATACGTGAAAAGGTATAAGGCATGCAGTTGCATAATTATTTATACCTAATGAGTAAAATAACCTGACCGCATCGTCTTAGTTATGTAGGGAATGTGTCGCTTTTTCCTATCCCACGATTGGATGAACCAAAAAACTAACTCTGAGAGCAACTACAAAAAAAGAAGTACCTATATACGCGGCAAATAGTATTGCCATTTTCGAGGGCTACTACACATTTTAGGTCCTGTCTTTGTAGCCTTCTGCCAAATGGACGTACTAGACCCATCGGCTCTATGCTCATGAGGTCGCCTCAGCTTTTAAGCTGTTTTCGTACCTGAAATGCACCCCTAAACCATCATTTACTACACCAAAAACGTTTTTATTGCTATTTCAGGAAAGGTAGTCCCACGTCTCCAATTTGGAGGCTGTTGGCGAGCAATTAAATCATGCCGAAAACTATGATCCCATTACTGTAATTGCCTGCAGGGCAGTTAAAGTTTTTATTGGTCTTCTGTCCGAACTTTTATACGATCTGCGTCGGGTATGCAGATAACCCGATTTGAGGAACACACGTGGGAGGCCTAATGGATTCGTATTTTTACTGCTCCATTTACGAGAGGGCTATTGTGGCCGTGTAATGAAAATTTGTAATCGGATGATCGGGTATAATTACGTGGGTCGGACGAATTATTATGGGGAGTTTTTTTGTACTTCTTGGTGGGTTTGGGCAGACAATGTACCCATCAAGATTTTATTAAAGTAAATAATATCTGCCTACCCGAAAACTGTTTGATTGATCCACTTACCAGCGTGCCCAAATTTAGCATCAGTTTGTAGTTCATTCAACATCCGGTAAAAATTAATTTTGTTGGTTAGAAAATTACATAAGAAAGTAAAGATGATATACATTAACGTAAGATATCTAGAACAGGGGAAAACATGTCTGTAAGCAAAATGGGTCTCTCTGATTTCTCAGACAAGTCTTTAAGTGGAGGCTGAGGGTACTGCAAGAAGTACCACATAGACCTGTCTTCTAATGGTGCTTTCAGGGGTCAACCAATACAAAAGAGACCAGCGGGAACCATTACCCATTACTTTCCTTCTCTGGCGAAAAATAAATTTGTTCCATATCTTTCGGATACACTTTTAATAAGCAGTATACGAGCCTACACAGTACTGTGTACACTACATCAGTATCAATCAAGTAAGTATTAACCTCAATCAACTTAACTACTAATTGGAAAGTACGTAAGTATGTAGGTAATATATTTTTTCTATTGTTCGACTTATTTAAGTTGAAATGTCACGTTATCAAGTGGAAATTTCACCTTAAATAAGTTGAAACATCAAGATATTACATGAATGTATATTTCTCGAATTATTTAATTCAAAATTTCGAGTTATTAAGTTGAAATTTCGATTTATCTAAGTCGAAATATCAAATTATTAAGTTGAAATTTCAACTTATCTAAGTCGAAATATTATAAGGTTAAGTTGAAATTTCGATTTAATTAAGTCGAAATATCAAGTTATTAAGTTGAAATTTCAACTTATTTAAGTCGAAATATGTGGAAATTTCGACTTAATTAACTTGATGTTTCGACTTATTTAAGTCGAAATTTCAAGTTATTAAGCTGAAATTTCAACTTATTTAAGTCGAAATATCAAGTTATTAAGTATGAAATTTCAACTTCATAACTTAAATAAGTTGAAATTTCAACTTATTTAAGTCAAAATATGTGGATATTTCGACTTAATCAAGTCGAAATATCAAGTTATTAAGTTGAAATTTCAACTTATTTAAGTCGAAATATCAAGTTATTAACTCGAAATTTCAACTTAATAACTTGATATTTCGACTTAATTAAGTCGAAATTTCCACATATTTTGATTTAAATAAGTTGAAATTTCAACTTATTTGTTATTAAGTTGAAATTTCGACTTAATAACTTGATACTTCGACTTAAATAAGTTGAAATTTCAACTTAATAACTTGATATTTAGACTTAATTAAATCGAAATTTCCACTTAATAACTTTATATTTCGACTTCAATAAGTTGAAATTTCTAATACACTTGCGAGCAAAAAATTTAGGGCACTTAAGGCAGTTCTTGGAGCTGTCATATGCCTTCGGATACGTCGTCCCAACTCATCCCAGACATGTTCGATGGGATTCATGTTTGGACTACGGACTGGCCAATCGAACCGCCTAATTCCCACCTCATCCATATACTCCCTGATAACTCTGGCTATGTGGTGTTTACATTATCTTGCATGAAAATGTTATGCTCGCCCATAGTGATCAAGAAAAAGACATAAAATGATCTTCTAGAACCTCCGTAATGTAGGTACCTATGAGTTATCAGGGAGCCATTTCCTATAAAGACCAACTCTACACGTGCTTGTGAGGAGATACCCGCCCAAACCATAACTGACCCACCACCAAATGGAAGTCGCTCGTCAATTCTGGAGCGTATCTTTCTCCGGGTCTTCACCATACTCGCTGACGTCCGTCTGACCCAATGAGGCAAGAAGGCGACTCATCTGGGAAGAGTACCCTACTCCAGTCCTCATCATTCCATGCCAGGTGATTTCGGGCAAAAGACAATCTTGCAGTTCGACGCCGGCGTTGCAACTTCTTCGAGCAAAACCGCAGAAGCTGTTCTATTTCACTTGCGGACAACAAGAAACGACATGTTCAAATTGATTTTTTAATTTGATAAACTTGAAATTTCAACTTAAATGTGTCGAAATATCAAGTTATTAAGTTGAAATTCCGACTTAATTAAGAAGAAATATCAATTTATTAAGTTGAAATTTCTAGTTATTTAAGTTGAAATATCAAGTTACAAAGTTAAAATTTCGACTTATTTGAGTTGAAATTTCAACTTAATAACTTGATATTTCGACTTAAATAAGTTGAAATTTCAACTTAAATAAGTTCGACTTAAATAAGTTGACATTTCAACTTAATTAAGTCGAAATATCAAATTATTAAGTTGAAATTTCAATTTATGTATTTAAGTCGAAATATCAAGTTACAGAGTTAAAATTTCGACTTATTTGCGTTGAAATTGCAATTTAATAACTTGATATTTCGACTTAAATAAGTTGAAATTTCAACTTAATAACTTGATACTTCGACATAAATAAGTCAAAATTTCAACTTAAAAACTTGATATGTCGACTTCAATAAGTTGAAATTTCAACTTAATAACTCGATATTTCGACTTATTAACTCGATATTTCAACTTATTGAAGTCGAGAGGTAGACATTCTTTTAAAATCTTGATATTTCAATTCATTTAAGTTGAAATTTCCACTTAATAACTTGATATTTCAACTTAAATAAGTCGTAGGAAAGAATGTTTAGTGCATTTTGTGTTTAAATAATCTACATTTATTTCTGGGCGACGTTCTGTCATCCTTAATTTATCGCCAAAGCGCACAACTTGTTTCATCATGCGAGGGCACTAAATCAGAACTGGGCTACGTCCAAGTAGCGTTCAAATGGACCGCGGCAATTCCTCTAGATCGCGCAAGACGAAACTTCAAAGGTTGCCAACAGCACCGGCGACAACATCGCGCAATTCAGCATACCCGCAACAATATTAATAATAAAATCGGGGTTTGTTGTGTTCGTCACGAGCATGACTGTACATCACTAATGATGACACACGAGCTGCTAACCGAGATGCTATCGCGACCACGCGGTCGACCAAAAAAAGAAGAACGGGTATTGTACGATTACTTACACATCGCCGATATATCCGCCTGACGTAATTAAAAATGAAACGAAAGGCGAACGGCGGAAGAAAAAGATCGGACGTGACATGACATGGTGATTTTTTTCAGGGGGCTTGCACAATGGGCAATGACCTTGAGGATGCGCTTTCACTATTACACATTCAGTATCTGTAACGATAGTGGGTTATGTTGCGACAGTTCCCTTGTCCATATTTTCCTATCTGGCATCTAATTTGAGTAACATACAAAGGTATTGTGTATCGAGTATGTGGACATGACCATCGATGCGCTGATGTCCTTGATGCATTCCTATCGACTTAACGAGGAATGACGTATTGTCGTAAAAATTGGAATTGGGCGTGTGAAAGTGCTATCGTAATGGCATAACTTGATGTATTGAAGAAGTTTCTTGACCTAAACATTAAAAAATAACAACACAAAAGACGTGGCAAAGATTTTTTATATCCATGCTGTGCAGGTACTTATACAGGGTGTAAAATTAGGATCCGCGCCTTGCTGCTCTTGTAAGAAATTAGCGAAACGTAGACGAGAAGGGGGATCTTCCGGTAACAAATTTTGTACTGGAGTAATGTGGTATGGGCGAAGTTTCTCTTCGTGCAAAATTCTCCAAATCGAAGAGCTACTTACGCCTGTTGCCGCACTTACCAGATCAGTTGCTATGTTGCTAGGCTTTGTTAATTTAATATCTGCCCACTTTAATAATACCCAACAAACATTATCTCTAAAACAATTTTACAAACTGATTCATTACAAAGAAAATACCCAGAACTAACATGCGTATTCTGAACCGATTATACTTGCTCAGAGATTCGAATTAGTCAGGGATGACTCGCCAATTTATGGAATTCCTAGATTAAGATCGCGTACCTAGGACAATAGAATATTAATTACTATTTGTTCATCGGCGAATTTCGCGGGTGATTGCCACGAACGAATCGAGCTACTGCCAGATGTTCGCGACACCGTCAAACAATGGAGCCACTTCATTATACGGTCGCGTGGTCGTATCAACATTTGTGACATAGAATCTAAATTTTTCTGCAAACAAAACAGTAAACAAACAAAAGCGACACATTTACTCGCAACCGAACGTTCTCCAAGAAGATTTTTGCAATAATGGTAACCTTACGTCGCGCATCACGGCACCATTTCGACACGAGAACCCACTTTTTCGCAGTTTTTAATTGAATTTTGCAATTCCGGCGGTAAATACATTTTGTGCAATTGTGAGCAAGCAAGATTAAAATAAATGGACCGTGTCTGCAATCGCTTGTTTCTTGCTCGGACACCGAAAGACAAGATCACTCAACATCCTTCTCATTATCACAAGTAGTGTCATCAAGTTTCGAGGTTATTGTATTTTAAATTACTAGTAATGCAATGCACAGGTATCTAATTGTTCTTCCATGTCAATTACTGTATCGAAGGATTTATAATCTGTTCCTTAGGAGACAATTTTGTTCATTTTGTAGACTAGGAAAATCTACATAGAAAGTATGTTCCTAACAGACGAGGGTGGCTAAAGAAAGAATATTCCAATTGGCATATTCTTTGTTCATGGATATTCCGGAAAAAATAGTTGTTCCAAGTTCATTTCCGCAACTAAAGCCACTAGAGGACATTCTGAAATAAATTTGGCCAAGAAAAAGCGTTTAAAACAGAAGAAAACCTTAAGGAATTAATAGGTCAGACGTTCCAAGTATGAAACAAATTTTCCAACATAATTCTCCTAACATCAACAAAAAATGCTTCTTGATGAGCTTCAAAAGTTATCTAACAGTCTCTTTTATCATCCACAAATAAATTTTCTGTATCAAAAGAAGTTTGGTAGTGCCAGATGAACTCGAATGACTTCACGAAGAAGCCCATTTTTGCGACGCATATCAGGTTGTTTCTCGTGAATGATGGTTGCCATGACCTTGTAACGATGCAAAAGAAAATGCAACAATTATTCAAACAAATGAATAATCATTTTCTCCGGTCGTATGAAGCGAGGATGCCCCATTCTAGATTTTGGGAAAATACGGTCGCGCCGCGCGCCGAATCCTCCTTCCAAAATCTCCTGCCGCTGGCCTCTCGATATAGTCCGACCGCGCCGAGGCCTCGAGAGCACTTCTCTACGAGTGTTGGCATCACGTAGTAGAAATTGTTCAAGGTACACTCCGAGGACGTAAACGTTTATTGTCGTATCGCCGATAGAACTGTTAAATACTTGATTATTGCTAACCGAAACCGTCGATAGTGTGTCGTCGTAATACCTAGAGTCTTACAAACCCGATTACTAAGTTGGAGGTGGGCCCGAACATACGAGAAGGCACATTTTCCAATAATCCGTAAACGCAGGTAATCGATTAGAGCTAGTCGAAAGGTTTGCCTAATTTATTACAGACCTAAGTTGCAGGCGGTGAAATACCAGCCGCTCTTAGGGGGGTCAATACAGTGCAGAGTTCTTTGGCACAGTATATACCTTGCTATTACATAACGCAACACAGCCATCATTTACACTGAAGGGAATAGTTCCAATCGAAAGACGGAATAATTCTCTTCTCCACACATTCATTAGGGAAAGCTTGCGTCGAAAGGCTGCGAGAGTACCTATCCGTTACATCACACTGAAACAACATTTACACCCCGTGAATAACCACAAGGTAGAACGATTTACATACCTTCGTTGATTTTGGTTTGTGATTTTCCGAATGTGGGTGCCCGATCGGTAACCTACATCGCCAAGATAAATACAGTGATGTATACAGTGATACCGACTTTGACCGCCAGATACCGCTGGTTGTCATTATTTTGATTAACTTTGTAAATAACTTTTTATTGTACATTCGTTCTGCTTTTATTTGAATTTTCTGTGTATAGTTAAATTAATAGAGTGTGTTTAAGTTTCATCGTGAGCATTATTTTTGTTTTTGCAATAGTTCCAGAGAACCCTGTCTCTGACTAGAGTTCAGGGTATATTTATCGACGACCAGAAGTCCACCGACCGACCGACCGACTGAAGTAACAACCTGTATGGTCACAAAAGGTGACGCAACGGGAAAAGTCGTTGTAACCTTCCCAGCTGAAGATAAAGTTCGGGCCTTTCTTGGTAGAGAACTTTTATGGACCCATTACATAGTTTCTAATTTGGTCTCTGGATTACAATGGTGAACCCAGGTGCCATTTCCAGTAACTATGGAAGAGAAAATGTCGGGTTTGGATTTTAAAGATGCCGAAAGTTCTTGAGAAATCTGTCCAATGCTTTAGCAATAGTAGATAATTTCAATCGATGATAATCGAAAACCATGCAGCTTTGTCCACAAACTTCAGCATCTGACAGCCTTCCGCTTCTATGAATTTTGGACACCAAGAAAACTGTTTGGCCATTCGTTCGTGGATTTCTTTCGGGCAATTCCATTCTTCGGCCAAGAACTTTATTACACTGTGATTTTCCCGAAGATTTTCCAATTTTACAAGACTTATTTTTAGTTGAATAACGCTTCATAAAGATAAAATAATACAGGCAATTAAAGAAAAATTGTCACTATTTGATATTTCAAAGGAATAAATGTCAATTGTTTCTATTATGGCGATCACAGCTGGTACTTCAGTTGTAAATGTAAATAGCAAAAACCAAGGACACAAGGAAAGTTGCTCTGGCTTAATACACTGATGGATTCATTCAACATCTATCAGAAGCGGGAACAAACATTGCAAAAATCGAACGTATGACATTTTCAATTCACAATTCTCCCGTCCTCGTGCCAAATGATGGACCGCAAATCTATTTGGATTTCTGCAATAATTTCAATTTAAAAGTCGCAATTGAACCATCAAATCCTCAATAAACACACGAATTACCCAACATCACGGCAATTAAAAGCAAACAGCACCTTCACTCTCGGTACCACCATCCTTCCACTTGATTGACGCTTATCCTTAACCTTAGCACGGCGCCGGAGATTTATTTGTTCGCGGGCTGAAGAATGTCCGTCTATGAAATATGTCCATACACTTTCTTCGATATGTATACGAGAGCGATTGTGCAAGTTACACGAATGCCTGAAACGTTGTCTAGCGGAATTGATGCCTTACAATAATGGACCCCGTCGGTCGGATTTATGCGCCATAAATGCATTCATTCAATTTCACGCCGCAAGGATTTTACAAGAATCTTCTCGTAATTGATTTTTATGAACCCATTACAGTGTCGCCGGACTGACAATCACTATAACATCATCATAAGGTTCTCAGTCCGAAGACTGGTTGGACGCGTACCTCCATTCTTTTCTATCCTGAGCTAACCTACGCATTTCCCTAAAAGTAGAACATCCTACATCCCTAACTATTTGAGAGCAGTAGTCTAATCTAGGCCTACCCCTACCTCTTTTTATTCCTATCTCTGACTCTAGTATGTCGCGAACTATTCCTTCGTGTCTTAGAAGGTGTCCTACCATCCTATCTCTCCTACTCTTTATTGTTTTACATACCTTTCGCCTTTCCCCAACTCTTTCTAATACTTCCCTATTGCTAACCTTATCTATCCACGGTATCTTCATCATGCGTCTGTAACACCACAGTTCAAACGCTTCTACTCTTTTTCTATCCGCTTCTCCTATTGTCCAAGTTTCGCACCCGTATAATGCCGTACTCCATACATACGACTTTAAGAGTCTCTTCCTAGTCTCTATATTAACCGTTCTCGAACATAACAGTTGTTTCTTTTTGTTAAACGCAACTCGGCCCTGCGCCATTCTTTGTTTTATATCTTTAAGTGCTCCTACCGTCTTGGGTTATTTTACTTCCTAAGTAGCAGAAATCCGCGACCTCCTCTATCTTCTCATTTCCTATTTGTATTTCAATTTTAGTTCTATTTTCACTCCATCTACATACCAAAATTTTAGTTTTCTTTTTATTGATTTTCATGCCGTAGCCCTGTGTCAAAGCCGCTCCTAATTCTTCTTTGCTAGATGCTAACACTGCTGTATCATCCGCAAATCTGAGCATGTTAATAGTTTGGCCCTGTACATTGATCCCTGAGGTTGTTCTTTCCTTAACAATATTAATCGCATCTTCGATATATAAGTTGAAAACTAGAGGTGACAATGCACATCCCTGTCTCACTCCCTTCCGGATATCTACTTCCCTTCGTTCCTGCTCACATTCTATAACTGCCTTTTGCTCTTTGTAGAGATTATGTATTATTCTTCTGTCCCTGTATTTCATCCCTACCTTTCTCAGCACTTCGAACATCTTCCCCCATTTTACGTTGTCGAAGGCTTTTTCTAAATCTACAAATCCTATATATACGCTATTTCTCTTTTCTATCGTTTTTTCTATAATTACTCGTAAAGCTAGAATGGCCTCGCGCGTTCCTCTATTTCGTCTAAATCCGAACTGATCTTCTCCTAATATTTCTTCCGCCTTTTTCTCCATCCTTCTTTGCACAATTCTAGTTAAAATTTTTGACGCATGGGAAGTTAAACTGATAGTTCTAAAATTTTCGCATCTATCCGCGCCTTTCCTTTTTGGCAAAGCTACTATGATGTTCCGTTTGTAATCTTCTGGAATCTCGCCTGTCAGGTATATGTGACTAACGAATTTAAATAAACGATCTATTACCTCTTGACCTGCGCACTTTAAGATTTCTGCCTGCAAGCCATCTATACCTGGTGCTTTATTATTCCTTAAACTTTTTAGTGCTAGCTCAAACTCTTCTCTCATTATAGGACTCCCTAGGTTATCCCCCTCTACACTGCTTTCACTTTCTAATATATCTTGCACTTCCTGTCCCGCATATAAGTTTCCTAAATATTCTTTCCACCTATCTGCCTTCTCCCCGCTTTCGATTAGGATATCTCCTGCCTCATTCCTAATGCTTTTGGTACTAGATCCAATTTCTCTAAAATTTCTCCTAATTATTTTATATGCTTCATCAGTCTTTCCTATTTCGAACTTATTTTCCACTTCTTTGCACTTATCGTCGATCCATTGCTCTTTCGCTTTCCTACATTTCCGAATAATTTCCCACTTGATCGCCTTATATCTTTGTTTCCCTATTTCATCTAACCTATTTTTATATTTGCGCCTTTCCTCTATTAGACTCACAATATGTTTTGTTATCCAGGGTTTCCTACTTTCATTCTGTTTATGACCCAAAATATCCCTAGCTGAGGAAACTAAACTATTTTTAATGCAATTCCATTCTTCCTCTACGTCCCTAACAATATTTTCGCCCGCGCCCTTTAGTACCTCGTTTGTCTTTTTCTCGAACTTATCGCGCGTATCATCATCTTTTAGTTTCTCTGGGTCAAGATACCTTCTTCCGCTTCGTTTTTTCAAAATCTTAAATTTAAGATTGGCCTTCATAACGACTATATTGTGATCACTATCTATATCTGCTCCTGGATAACTTCTACAATCCCTAACTTGATTTCTAAATCTTTGCCTAACAAGAATGTAATCTATTTGATATCTCCCTAGGTCTCCTGGCATCTTCCACGTGTAGCGTCTCCTAACATGATGGTGAAATAGAGTGTTCGCGACCGTTAAGTTATGTTTATCGCAGAACTCTATCAGTCTCACTCCCCTATCGTTCCTATTGTCTAATCCAAAGGGACCAACTATTCCGCCCTCTCGCACTGTGCCTACGACTGCATTGAAATCTCCTATAATTATTAAATTTTCGTGTCCTCTCACAAAATCTAGCACATGTTCAATATCACTATAAACTGCCTCTACGACCTCATCACTGTAGTTAGAAGTGGGCATATATACCTGTATTATTACTGTTTTTACAGGTTTCGAATCTAACCTAACCATAACTACCCTGTCACTTTGCTGTAAGAAATTTTCTACACTCTGCCCTACTTTTTTCCGCATAACAATTCCTACTCCCGAATTTCCTCCTACAGATCCTGTGTGTATTACTCTAAAATCTCCGCTCCAGAAGTCTCCGGCTTCTGGCCATCGCACTTCACTAATACCTACTACGTCTAATGCTAACCTATCCATCTCAATTTTCAAATTCTCTAACTTTCCTACTTGTTTCATGCTTCTAACATTCCACGCTCCGACTCGTGTGATGTTACACTTATCATTTCTGATGACTATAACATTTAACATTTAATGTATAGGCTGAAATATATAATCTTACAGAAATTGCCTTAAATTTATTCAGAAACTAACATTGATAACCATATGATAGCCGAAGTGTGGCAGTTTTGTTGTTAAACATTTTAGCGCCAAATTCAAAATGGGGTGAAATTGATCACTGATATGGGGTGAATTTGATAACAGACGTGGGGCGTAATTGATCACCCTCCTTACGTTCAGGCTCGTCTAAATCGCTTTCCATGTTTTTCATTTCCCTGCAACAGGATCATGGCTCGACAATATAGTAGAAAAGTTGGGACTCGTGCCTACATAAACGACGCTAATGAAAATATTGAGAAAGCGCTGGAGGAAATTGATGAAGACAATTTGAGTATTAGAAGGGTCGAAATTGAAGAAATTTCGCTAATTCAAGCAGCACAAACTTGTGGGGAATGGGGATTTCCTCTCGAGTTAAGGGAAATAAACATTTACCGATCAATAACCATTTAGTTTCATTTTTGGTGGCAGAATTGCTGATCAATTTCACCCCACATCCGGTGACTCTGCAACCAAAGTTCAAATTCTGCGGGAGTGAAATAGACCAGCAGGCTATGTCAGTAGTCCATTGATACGATAATCCTAAAGAACTGATCAAAAAACAGTGAACAAAATACCGTAAATAGTAGAACAATTTTGGTCAATCTTCAAACTGTTGGGACGTTTTGGTTTTTCATATTTTGACTTCAATAGAAGAATTAAGAGTTTAAATAAACGATAAGAAGGCCTTAAACAAGTTATCGAATAGATTTTCATTATTTCGTTAACAAACGGCCGATCCTGACATAGGAGAGTCCTCGCGACTTCACTCGTTCAAATCTTCTGTGCTGTACAGGATCACCACTTTTTGATAGAAGTATAATATTGATTTCTCCTTGTATTGCAACTTGCATGTTAGAAAATTGAAATAGATTTGCTATTGTACCGGATGCAATGTTAGAAACTGTTATGCCCTATTTCAGATTTTTAGCAGTTTGTTAATTATTCGGACGCTTTCTCACTCATCGAGTACCTAGTAATTGAAAACTGTTTTCTGCATCTATGTGAAAAGCTCCAAGCCCGCGGTCAAGCTGTGCCCGTCGATTCTCTAGTACAATGAGATGCAAAACACTTTCACTTGTCTACGAACTCTTTAAATCACGGCGGAATGCAAGAAACGATGACCGATCGCCCTTAGGCGAAACCAATCGGTTCCAGTAGATTAAAAAAACAATAACATCTGAATAATCACCCGTCGATTTGTTAGAAGTAATTTCCCTTTTCAATTATAGTATTTAAACGGTCGGGTCCGCATAAATAATATGAATTATGGGAATGGAATCGCCGCATTTCTATTTCCAATTCCTATTCATCATTTTTCGACAACGATCTTGAAAAACCGTTTCGAAATCGAACTCTCTGTGGTGCGCCTCCTCCGCGTCTGCCGTGCATTTTGAGAAAACTTTCACTTGATCCTGATGGACAAAATCTCGATGAACTTCTTCGTCACGACGGGCGTTTTTTTGTGATGCGTTGTTTGGGATACCACGCGCGAGTTGTTATTGATTGGCGTTTCACTTGCATGTTACCTTGACGAATCTAGTATTACGTATGTTGGCTGTCCGAAAGTTGAACATCATTTGTAGCTTACATCGTCGTGTAATCGTAAACGGGAGACGAACAGACAGTAGTGCGAAGTGCAAATTATCAGCAGAGTGTAATCTGTAGTAATACAATAAGTGGTCTGGAATTGTCGGAAATTTTACAAAAGCTGTTGCGTTGCTTGGTAGCCACGAGTGTAAATTTGACAGTTAAAAGATCACGAGCGCTTGCGCGAGTGATCTTCTGTCAAATTTACACGAGTGGTTAGTAAAAGCAACAGCTTGAGTAAAATTACCTAAAAATTCCAGACCACGAATTGTATTTAACAAGATTATTTTTTGAATCGAAGCAAGATTGTTCAAAACGAAATTTTATTTCAATTAATAGGCAGGTTTCGTAATTTTCAAATTTCATTAAAATTGATAGAGTTTATTATACTTAAGGCAGTTATGTTGTTAATTTTTGTTAAAAAAAAATTCCTTCGCCTGTGAAGCCGTTGCAAAGTTTTCCGTCGGTGCGAGGCTAGAAATCGTACCTTGCAGCGAGAGTAGGCCGCGTGACGTCAGAACTTAGTATAACGTACAAGTCCCAGCTTCGGCGCGCAGCAGTCCCATAAGTATTATGCATATGTAGTTAAATTGTTAAATATTATTAACTGGTTCTAACTGGTGTTTTCTGTTTTGTACCCAGACTAATACATCGTACAGCACACCAATAAAACGGAAAAAGTGATTCGTTGGAGCCAGAAGGAAAATCGGTCAGCATTATCGATATTTTCGCGAGTTAGTTTATCATTGCAAAAGTTTATAAAATTATCGGCTGCCCCACTGCAGCCACTCTAAATAAAATCGAACATAATGTAATTTATCGACCGTTTTCTGGGACCCCTTGGTACTTGGTAACGTGTTACGGTTAGCATAATTTGAAACAGGATGCTAGGAGAATGACGGAGCCAAATACTGAATCGCCGTGGCGTTCCCCCCCTGAACTAAAAAAGGAAATTTTATTAACTATTTTACAATAATAATTAAATAGTGCGTCATCATAAAGTTCTCTTTTGAAGACTGGTAGGACGCGTACCTCCATCCTTTCCCTGAGCTAGCCTACGCATTTCCGTAAAAGTAGAACATTCTACATCGCCAACTATTTGAGAGCAGTAGTCTAATCTGCTCCAACCTCTACCTCTTTATTCCTACTCTGACTCTAGTATGTCGCGAACTATTCCTTTGTGTCACAGAAGGTGTCCTACCATTCTACGATCCTATCCCCTATTCTGTATTGTCTTCCATACTTTTCTCCAACTCTTTCTAATTCCTCCTTATTGCTAACTTGTCTATCCACGGTATCTCCAACACCCGTCTGTAGCATCACATTTCAAACGCTTCTACTCTTTTTCAATCCGCTTCTCCCATTGTCCAAGCTTCGCACCCATAGGTATAATTTCGTACTCCATACATGCGTCTTTAAGAGTCTCTTCCGAGTTTCTACATTAACCGTTCCAGAATATAGCAGTTGTTTCTTTTTGTTAAACAAGTACCTAGTACCTACATAGCGTAGTTTTTTGATTCGCGTGAGTTGTATTTGTTTCCGTTTTTTAAAAAAATTCCAATCCGTTATAAAACTGTTAACTTGATAACTTCTCAATCACTTAGGTATACATACCTACATAAATGAGTAGGTATGTACATATTGTATTGTATTAGAGAATATAGGTAGGTACCTATTTTACAAACAGAAGTAAGCAGGTATCTACAATCTACATACCTACTTATACTGAATTATAAAAGGCATGTACAGTTAATAAATTGTTGACTTTGTTCTACTTATACCGGTCTGCATTTACACTACTGTTTTGAGGTTGAATGAAATTGGGGTTAGATGCAAGAATCACACACCATTTCCACATTCACCGGGACATTTACCTACCTACTACATAAATATGGCAAATTATGTGAATCGGACTTTTGATACCCTTGTTGCATCATTATATCGATTATGTTGTCTTTGTTTTATGTTTCCTTGACACCTTACTTTAAAAATTCACGCTGGAAATAGTCCCAATAAGTATGTTATGAGATAGGTACCGCTTCACGGGCACTTCAAGAGAAGTGGGAGGAGCGCCTTACGAATCTCTGACATCAAACCAATAACAAAGCGAACTAGCATGTGGGCGTGATAAGCTAATTTCTTTCGCTTATTACGCCGCAAAAAAATTTTTTACAAAAAAAATTTCGCCGTAAATCAATTACAATAAAACAATTTTCTGTTATTTTCATGCCAAAAATAGATATCTTATTTTTCTCCGAACCTCCCTATTCACATACAAAGAAATGTGTTGGGAATATTTGACGTTTGGCAGGTACTAAAGTAACTAGATTATATATTATAAATGCACCTATGGCAACTTATCAACAAGCAAGATTATCGAACAAATTACCGAAATAATACACGCTTCTAGACCCAAATGAAATGTTCCTATTGGTCAATTTGACGATGAAAAAAATAATCATTTAAATATTATTAAGGATAGGCGAAAAATATTAAACACAAGCCTATGAACGAGCGTTTTACCTGCTGGTTCCCAACCAAGTTAGCATCAATGTGCCAGCTGTCTGTCGCCTGTCGTATAAATTCTGGCCAAGCCAAAAAAAATTAAGTACAAAACTAGCCATATTTTTTGCAAGAATTATTTTTACACCATACTGTCAAGGACTTAAAACTACCAAATTTGAAATTGCATCATGCCAATGTAATGTAGGTAGCCAATCTGCAAAGAAGTGAGCATGTTAATCTTTGAACACACATCGTAAAAATTCCCACAATTTGTGTCTGATAGCGTTTAAAAAGTAAATATGTATACTGCTGCAGAAAATAATTAACGAGTAATGTACTTGTAACGAAACGCACTGTGGTATTTATTTAACTGAAGAAACCCATAAATTTGTATACCTATAAAATTATTTTGGAAGATTATTCGATTAGGGAAGTTAAGTAGTGCTCACAGCGGTTTGCATTTGGATGGGTGGCCGGTATCAGAAGCCGTGAGCGCCGCGGCGAGTTTTACTCCCCTCTCCAACCCGCAGAGCTAGGGTGGTGTTATAAACTACCGATTTCAGTATTTATCAATTCAACTTTTCTTCAAATAAATGCTTTTGGTCATTCCATACACTATTGGACAAAAGTAAAGCAACAAATTATTTTTGTGATTATGTGCAAAATCTGTCATAATTCCAATGCAATATCTGAACTGTGGGAGGTACCATAGATAGCTAACGTTCCCTATGACAAAAATATCTGTATCGTCATACTTTCTTGATTATTTATTAACTCGTTTATTAATAAACAACTTTTTGTTCCAGGTATGTCTTAAGAGAAAATGTTCGACTTTCCTATTCATCAGACTCTCAAATCATCATAGTACGTAAGTGGTAACTGTACCCGAGCTTTCTGATTCTGTTAAAAAACGCTGCAACCAGAGTAAAATATTCTAAATTTAAGAGCAAATGCCGCCACGAGATCGATTGCATTTGCAACTTTCTTGGTCGTCACCGAGACCACAGAATTCCAAATCTGCAACTGAGTGCATCGAGGAACGTCCTGGTTCGGTAGTTTATTTGCCAAATAGTCATTCGATCGTGTTATTAAACCGAAATAGGATAGTGTTTAACATTATTTTTGTTTGACTTTAGCAGGATGAAGTTGGAAAGGAAATTGTGTTAGATACCTATATTTTACTTGACAACTAATTATATCAAAAATTACGCATAAGAAAATTGATTGGCGTAACAATGAAAATAGAAATTAACTAATCGGTGACTGTTTGTAAAAGAATTTGTATGATATCTAGTTGTAGCACGTTCTTGTTTAAATAATGGAGCGTCTAACTCAAGCCGGAATAAATATGTCTCCTATCTGTTAATTTATAAAAAGTTTTTACAAATTTGTAGCTTTGTATTATGGGGTTTTGCCACTTGACGTAAACGTTCCAAGGCTCATCTGACGTAAAAACGATTAATTTCTCCGATTGCCTTCCGTAATTTTGACGATTTTTGTGCGAGCATTCTCCTTACATTTGCTTAATTTTATTATGACTAGAAATGGGCATTCCTTATTTCGCTGGAACGTGCAGGTGGTATTGAGGAAATATCAGCGATCAATAAGGAAACCATCATCACGATGGAAGCATTTACAAAAGTGCGATTTCAATGTATTCAACTTTACTCTGTTATTGCTTTATGCGAGTTTTATGGCCAATAATATCTGCTCTGATGTCGGTACTAAATGAATTTTAATACGCAATATGCAGACGTGCAGCTTTTGTGTTTAACTTGCAGGAAATGATTGAAATTTGCACACGATTTTCCTCATCACAAAAATATTATTTATCTAACCCCGCTATGAAATGTCACATTTTAAATGCATTTTTGACATTACGAACCGTCATATTTTTCATAACTATCAGTTCATTACGTAACTAGTTATGTAATGAACTTTCATTACATAACTAGTTATGTAATGAACTTTTACGTAACTGAATATTTAAAAGCAAAAACAAAAATAAGAATTTATAACGTATAATTAAATGCGTGTAATAGCAAGAAACTAAAATTAATTTTAAACATGCAATTCCGAATTGTTACGGTTACAGTTGTGGTTGGTTTGTATGTACATTAATAACAAAATTACTACAAACACAGTTACTAAACCTAAGTCCTGAACCTGACGGTATATTCATTTCTTTCTTCAAAATAGCAACCTGCTCGTGGTATTCTGAGCCCGATAGATTTAATTGGATTGAAGCAGTTCCCTCGGAATGTTCTCCTAGTATGTTATTTGCAGTTCTTTTTTTGTTGGCCAAAGAATTTTCGATGTAGCTTTCTGCCACAGTACTCGATTTCCAGCCCCCATGCTGCTTAATCTTTAAAATGTCAGCTCCTGAATCTGCGAGCAAAGATGCAGATGACCGCCGGAAACAATGTCCACCGGCAGGATTTGGTAAACCAAGATGTTGGGCAATTAATTTTGGTAAGGATCCAAATGTATTGATACCTACAGGCTGCACTCCACACTTGCTATTACTATATTTAACAAAAAAACGATCATGCTTTGTAATTTGTGGTCGCAGGTTGACGTATTTTCGAATAATACCAACCAAATTGTCTTTATATCCAGAAATGTTGCTATTTGTGACCACAAACTCCCGTATCACATGTGTTTTTGTGTTTGGAATAGTAATTTTAAAAAAATTTCCTTCATTTACAACATCTCTGATACGCATCTCAGTCAGTTCCGCTTTTCTACAAGCACCGGCTACTCCAACAATCATTGCCACCTAAAATAATCAATAAATTAGAAACGGAAATGTTTCAAATACAATGACAGTAAATTATACCTTTGCGAATAAAAACTTCCTGTCATCAGCCTCTCTAATGAAAGTTTCAAAGTTTTCTCTTGTAAAAATCATAGATTTTTTGGCGTGATAACCCGCAGATCTGCGCTTCAAAAATGCTACTAATGTAGTATACTTTTGGATGTTAATGCTTCTTTTGACATTTAATTCTGCCTTTAACATTGAATACATACTCCATACTGTAGATGATTTATAGTTTTTCATTGTTTCAAAGTACGCTAACAGAACCTTTTCACAAACATTTTTTACTCCTTTTTCTTGGCACCATTTTTCAAATTTCTTATATGTATCTTCATACCTACTTCTTGATTTACAGGGTATTATTGAATCTATTGCCAAATTCGCTGATTCTTCTATATCAGAAGGCATATCTACCTCAGAATCATCCATTTTTGGCGTAATTTGCAATAAAAAACTCATCACTGACAATAGTTATTTATAGTATCCATACCAACGCCAAGGTAAAGCGATGAAGTTGAATTTATTTGTACGGCTACAAGGGATGTTACATTATTTGGAGTAGCACAATTCTTTTTTATTTTTTAAAGCGGGGTTAGATAAAATTTTGTACTTAACACGTTATGAAAAGGCTAATCTTATTTGACTCATATAATTTGCAAAACTCGCTCACTTCGTTCGCTCGTTTTGGCAAATATATTCGTCAAATAAAATTAGTCTTTTCCTAACTGGTTACGTAAATATTAAATAACTATTGTTTATTTCTGTTTTTTTTTTCATTCTATTTCGTTTTGTAATATTAATGTACATTGTATTGGAAAAGACAATAAAATATTTTAAGGGCATGTATGACCCAAAATACATCGAGACGTCTTAGCAAACACCTTCAATCATTAGTATACTAAATTCAGCCTTGTCAGTAAAAAGGATATTTGCACCCAAATTCTGATGTTGGAATGAAATATCAGGTTGATGACCCTCTGACATCCTCCTGTTCTACCGTAATTCTTCTGAGACCTCAAGTGTTGAAGGTTTTCGGCGAGGTTCTGGGTCTGGATTAACGACGTCATTTTTGTGGCGTAATTGTTACTATTGTTGCCTTTACAGTTTGTGAATTCTGACTTTCGTTTCTTTTTGTGACCAAGTTTTGCGGCTATAGAAATGTAAGAGCACTGCAACGGTATTGAATTTAATTGATTTATTCATTATATTTAGCAATGGTATTGGAATGTTACGGTAGTTTTTACGGACACTGGCATTGTTGAAAATACATACACTGGCGAGCATAAAATTAGGGTCACTTTGAAAACTGCCAATTTTTCCAAGAATTCAAAATATTAAATTTAATTAATTCTTGAAGGCAATAACACTTGCATTTCTGAGAACTGTTATAAGTTTTTTGTGGTTTCTTTTGCACAACAAAGATTCAATATTTCCTATTTCTAGTAAATGCTTGCAGGTGCGCTACTTGGAAGCTTATTTCTCAGGGTCTATTTTTCAATTTCCTTCATTTATTCACTAACTTTCCTGTGGATAACTTGACGGTCGAAAAGTGTAGTCTTCGTTTATTTCCTTATAATGGCTTTAAATCCTGTCACGGCGGCCAGAATTATAGCGCTGTTGCAAGATGGTCGGAGGCAACGTGTAACGGCAAGAATGGTTGGTGTAAGTCTCTTTACAGTTCAGCGGGTATCCCAACGATTTCAGGAAACTGGTAGGCTGACGAGAAGACCAGGATCAGGGCGGAAAAGAACCACCACCCCAAGGGATGACCGTTTTCTTGTGTACATGGCTTTACGGAATCGGACTGCTACGGCAGTTTCGCTTCGAAATCTCCTCCAAGAAGTCAGAAATGTTAACATTAGCGAATGGGCAGCTAGGAGGCGACTTCGTTCTGCTGGATTATCTTCTCGGAGAATGGCTACGGGTCCTCCACTTCTCCGTCGCCATAGAATTGCAAGACTGAACTTTGCTCGAGATCACTTGGGATGGACAAATGACGATTGGGGGAGGGTATTATTCTCAGACGAGTCACATTTCTGTTTAAATGGGTCGGATGGACGTCGGCGGGTATGGCGAAGACCCGGAGAAAGGTATGCCCAGGCTTGTAATTGATGAGCGACTTACATTTGGTGGATGCTCAGTTATGGTGTGGGGAGGAATTTCTTCAGACGCACGTACCGAATTAGTGCTTATCGGCAATGGATCCCTAACTGCCCATAGGTACGTAACGGAAGTTGTAGAAAATCATGTCATGCCTTTTATGACGGTTCTGGGAGAAAATGCAACTTTTATGCATGATAACGCTCGACCCCACGTGGCAAGAATTGTTAGCGGTTATTTGGATGAGGTTCAAATTACGCGATTTGACTGGCCAGCACGGAGTCCCGACTTGAACCCTATAGAGCATGTGTGGGATGAGCTAGGACAACGTGTACGAAGTCATACGCCGTCTCCCACCAACGCACAGGATCTTAGGGAGCTCCTACTAGGTACAGGAGTGGAATAACATCCCCCAAAATGTGATCCGTAATTTAATTGAGAGCATGCCACGTCGCATCCAGGCTGTCAAATGCAAGGGGAGGAAACACTCGTTATTAGGGGTCAAAATTTTAACAGTTCCTTGTTTTATTCCAACATTTTTCTCACTACACATTTTTAAGACAATTTTGTTAAAATTTGCTTCTTTACGAATTTTCAATAAAAACATTAGAAAATGAAACGTTTTCTTTTTAAAACATTCCTGTTTAGAGATATGTATACAACGAAATCCATTTACAATAATAAGATACAATAAATAACCAGAAAAGTTGAATTTTTGAAGTGACCCTAATTTTATGCTCGCCAGTGTACTTATAGATATGCTTTTAGTAACTATTTCGGAATGGAATTGCAAGAGTACGGTAGTAATAGAAATTTTTTATTCGATCAATTGTTATAAAGATGGTTTCATTGCAAGACAGATTTTTCCAACCGAACCGGGTACAGATTGCATAAATCGCATTTCTATAACAAGAATCTGTTAAAAAGTTGTTAACGTAAATTCATCCGGGCATGTTGGATCATTTTTCATAAAATCTGTATAGGATACTATATTAAAACACTTTCGATAACTAACTGATAGCATTCTTGAAATGCCAACTGCTTTTTGCATCTTACATTCTGTCCCAGAACACGTAATAACGCGTAATGAAATTGTTTGGCTTGCTAGATCTCCATACCTAACCCAATTCGATTATAATGGGTTATATCGAAAAATACATTTTATAACGCGAATATTTTTTCTATACCTCTATAATACTTCTTTTAGAACCATGAATTGATTATTCTTCTCTGATTGCCTGAAAACAGGGCTCCCAAACAAAGCGTTATGTTCCTAAGTGGTATTGACGATAAAAATAGAAATAAAATTGAATTAGCATAACACGACTAGAGTGATCCTTTCCGCGATCAAGTCATGGCACATCGGAATGCTAGAAAATGCATCAAGCGAGCGGCTAGGGACTAGCGAGAAGCAGGCGAACGTGTTGTCCGTAAAAAGCTGCAGAATGCAGCGATCTATTTATAGTGTGGGACATTCCGGTAAAGCTCATTCGTGACTCGATCGTCCTCGCAGCAACAGCCCCGGCCTCAAGACCAGATTTATCGCCATTTTTATAAAAGTGTGGCGTGCACGATGAAAACTGACAGCGCAGTATAAGGTTTCTTTCAGCAACGATCGAGAATGTTTTTTTTCTTTGTTGAGCGGGCGACAAATTACGATGCATGCATTTTTCTCGGATGCTGGATCTGTTTTTCTTTGCTTTTTCTGTTCAGTTTTCACGTTCTGATTCTCAATTTCCAGAAATTAGGAAACGAGGAAAATTCTTCAGCAAGTGATAATCGATTTATTGAATTGGATCACTCCTCGTTTTCCTTTGTTATCATAGTCTGAAGTGATGTGATTCTGCCTTAACTGTTTGTCTCCATTTGTCCATCTTTATTCGTATCGTTCAACATCAATTTTTGCCCAACCTCGCATCATTTCACCCACACTAAGCCCATCGTTCGTATACCGTCCGTATTTTCCTTTCTCGTTGGTTGATCTTCCAACTGAAATCTTGCAGTAATGATTTTCCATGTGCATGACGTGTTCCGCTGCCAACATGCAGATTTTCCGTTTGTCAGCTTCTTCCATTTCGATTGCTGTTTTTGCTCAGATGCTTGAATGTAAGCCTCAATGTATTCTAGACGTATCCTCGCATGTTTCCGTCTTCGACATTGCTTGTCGTGCGACCTCTTGATGTTGTCATTGTCATCTGTGCCAGTCTTAGAATTTTCATTGGCAATATCAATTCCTCAATTGCCACGAACAGTTTTTTTTCGATTGACAGAGTCAAGAACCTATGTTGAGCAGTCTTCTGTAAATCCGCCCTGCAAACTTCCAGTTTTACCTTGCATGTTGGTGTTCTTTCATTCGTTGAATAATTATTACCGTTTTTCAAAATGTGTATTTTATTACGTAATTCTAGACCACCATAATATGGTGCCATCTCATCGGCTTGCTTTTCTTCCTTTTTGGTGGACTTTACCATCGACTCATCGTCTTCTTGAAATGTTCCTTTATCTACCGTTCCATCTTCTCCCTGTAGCATACGTCGTGAATTGATGTGTCGTGATTGTCAACGATCTTTTCGATCATTTGTGGTAACGAACGAATTTGTGACTGACTCCTGACAGTTTCATCGAAATACGTGGTATTTTCGTGAAGAAAAATAGTTTCTTTACAGTCTCCCCGTTTCTGAAGCAAGAATGACGATACGAATGACTGAATTCTCGTTCTTGGTTTCTCGGGCAATTTTATATCCTTTGTAGTGAAATACATTTTTCCAAGAGCCTATAATGAGTTTAACAACCAATACCCAACAGTTTCATTATTTACTCTACTCAGTTATATTGGTCGTAAAATTTAAACTTACCGTGATCAAAATATTTATTTAATTCCATTTTCGAATAGGTTCTCTTCAATTTCAGTTCGTCTGCAATGGACGTTAAATCCTCTTAATAATTCTCCTGTACAAAAATGTAGAAGGGATTGAGTAATTCTAGATTATGGGACCGTGACGCGTGCAAGAATTCAGTGCTGGATGGCGAATTACCAGCAGCGGTCAAATCGAAACGCCGAGAAAAAAGCCCCCTCTCGTCCGCCTGTCGCTAGGCCGGCGAGCGAGCAACCGGAACCAAAGAGCAACGTGCGTCCTTGCGTGAGTCAGAAGACCTTGCCATCCTCACACCTGTACGTACACCGCTCGGCACATACACATCTGATGTAGCACCATCACTGTCCAACTTCAGGCGAACGGTAGCCGATGGGACAGAGAGAGGATTACGAATTTAGGAATCTTTGATTACTCAGCATGAATAAGGTATAAGTTGAGGTCGATCGTCCGCGGATATGTTCGACGAAAAGTCGATACAGAAAGGTAACGAGGCCGGTGGAAAAAATAATTCTATTGTGGATTGTGGCGAATGGCGATACGGTACACGCCTTTGTCGATTTTTTTACGTCTGATTTGGTCTCCTGTATTAGATATTGTATAGTTTTTTAGTTGTAAGTAGTCACGATTTGCTTTTCCTAGCATGTGTTTCCTGTATTGTATTGTAATCCGCAGGACCCACGTTGGGCGCCACAATTTTCATTAAAACGAAGCTAAACAAGCCGATTGCGTATTTTATTTTTGCTTGAGGTAACGGTATCGTCATCTGTTAGAATATTTTCTGACGCTACTGGTTTAATAAAATAATATTGTTGGAATCTTCAGTTCGATGATCATTAAATTGCTTTTAAAATATTTTACAAGGCCGCTGCAGTGTATATAATTATTTCTGAGTAGAGAACTAAGGCGCGGTATACGTATAATATTTGCTATGATCTTGATTTCAATTAGTTTCAATCTGTTAGACGACTGCGTATTGCATGGAAATTAAGATATCGTCTTGTTGCAAGTAGCTATCGGTTTCGTGTAGATATGTTATCTTTATTTCGATTACCTGCTTGCCTGGCTTTTATGATCAGTTGTCTAACTTCGTCTATATTACCTGTTATTTTGTTATTTTTCGATATTGATATGACTTAATCGACAGCACTTGTAATATCGCCAATTTGTGGGTATGAAGTGGATAATCCCTGATATCAAATGTATGGAATTTATTGACCCATTCAGTCAATGTCGTAAAATGCCTCAAAAACTTTTTCAATGACGTTTAAAATGATGATCACCGCGGCCGTATCTGTTTATTTTTCAACGAAATATGGTTGTAAGACTGTAGTTGCTAGAAGTATTGTCAATAGTTTTTCTCCAAAACCATTACAAATAATGAAAAATCGACCAGACAAATACACCATTGCTGCAAGTTCAAAGCATTTGTTGGTCGATTACTTTGTTTACCTCATTCCACAAACAAGCCTGACCACCATACAGTACCCACTAACACTTTACCACGTCGTACCAAATTACCTTTAAGCCTGTCTATGTAATTATCCTAGACAACTTGTTATATCACAGGGCTTCCACAGAAAACCTTTGTAAAAGAAAGTGATTAAGTGACCCCACATTTACATAAAAAATGACTTTAAGTGACCTTTAACTGTTTGAAAAGTTACCTTTAAATGACGCATGTAATTGAAGAACCTAATAAAAAGGAAAAAAAACCGTTGGAACAAAATAAATGTATTTATTGACCATGTTCATAAAAACTAAACTTTTTCACAAAAAATATATGTATAGAACATAAAAAACACAAATAGTTAATAGTAACAATAATATCAATAGGTACACAGGTAGGACCATTCAGCATTACATTGGTACCTACACGCAGATATTTTTATTTAAAAAAAACGCTTTATGCAATCATCAATTCTTTTTGGATTTTTTTTGCAAAAAATCGTATATCAGAGAGCTTTTCTTTTTTTCCACTTTCGATTGAAGCACTTCAATTTCTTTACGTTGACTTTGTTCTTGTCGTTTAATTTCGCCATAATTATTTAAAAGGATTTTTGCCACTTTTACACCCTGTAAATCCCCCTTCTGGATAGCTTCATTCAATTTTCTATTAGCTTCATAATAAATAGATGAAGCTGCCTTTTCTTGAAGTGTAATAGTACTTTTATTTTCCTTAACCTTTTGTTCTAAACTCATGATTTCCTTTTTGCTTCCTTCAAGTTTCTCCAAATTTTCTTTTGTTGCCTGTTGTAACTGTTGCTGTTCTTCGTTTTCTCTTTACGCATTTCTTGCATATGACCTTTCACTTTCCAAATAAATCTCATAACTAGAACGTGCTACTTTTGAGCTTTTAATCAATTGGTCAGTAATTGGTATTAGATATGGCTTATTGTTATACCTCCTCAAACAATTCACAACATAAAGTTTTGCATTCAGTGTTCTCAATCCCATTGAAGTCTTGTCATCTGTGAGAATCAATTTAGATTTTGAAAATCCTCTTTCCACATCTGCGCTGCCATGGGATAAAGATAAGCAGGTTTTGACTAGTTCTGAAACTAGGGGGTATTTGAAGGCATTGCCAACTGGATATTTCAAATTAAAAATTGTGTTCCAGAAATTTTCAATATTTTCATTTTCATTAATGTTAACAACACATGTTTCACTTTTTAAAACTCTCCATTCATCACAGAGTTCATTTAAATTTAAGTTTAATGGCAATTTTTCTGCCATATATTTAATCCTACTGGAATTTGCATTACGAACACTTTTGGGATTTAAAGAGTCACAATATTTTAAAAATGAACCCACTGCCAAAGAGGACTTCAAAAGTATATGCTTGCAAATTGCTAAGTAGTAGTAGTAGTAGATATGGCTTATTGTTATACCTCCTCAAACAATTCACAACATAAAGTTTTGCATTCAGTGTTCTCAATCCCATTGAAGTCTTGTCATCTGTGAGAATCAATTTAGATTTTGAAAATCCTCTTTCCACATCTGCGCTGCCATGGGATAAAGATAAGCAGGTTTTGACTAGTTCTGAAACTAGGGGGTATTTGAAGGCATTGCCAACTGGATATTTCAAATTAAAAATTGTGTTCCAGAAATTTTCAATATTTTCATTTTCATTAATGTTAACAACACATGTTTCACTTTTTAAAACTCTCCATTCATCACAGAGTTCATTTAAATTTAAGTTTAATGGCAATTTTTCTGCCATATATTTAATCCTACTGGAATTTGCATTACGAACACTTTTGGGATTTAAAGAGTCACAATATTTTAAAAATGAACCCACTGCCAAAGAGGACTTCAAAAGTATATGCTTGCAAATTGCTAAGTAGTAGTAGTAGTAGATATGGCTTATTGTTATACCTCCTCAAACAATTCACAACATAAAGTTTTGCATTCAGTGTTCTCAATCCCATTGAAGTCTTGTTATCTGTGAGAATCAATTTAGATTTTGAAAATCCTCTTTCCACATCTGCGCTGCCATGGGATAAAGATAAGCAGGTTTTGACTAGTTCTGAAACTAGGGGGTATTTGAAGGCATTGCCAACTGGATATTTCAAATTAAAAATTGTGTTCCAGAAATTTTCAATATTTTCATTTTCATTAATGTTAACAACACATGTTTCACTTTTTAAAACTCTCCATTCATCACAGAGTTCATTTAAATTTAAGTTTAATGGCAGTTTTTCTGCCATATATTTAATCCTACTGGAATTTGCATTACGAACACTTTTGGGATTTAAAGAGTTACAATATTTTAAAAATGAACCCACTGCCAAAGAGGACTTCAAAAGTATATGCTTGCAAATTGCTAAGTAGTAGTAGTAGTAGATATGGCTTATTGTTATACCTCCTCAAACAATTCACAACATAAAGTTTTGCATTCAGTGTTCTCAATCCCATTGAAGTCTTGTCATCTGTGAGAATCAATTTAGATTTTGAAAATCCTCTTTCCACATCTGCGCTGCCATGGGATAAAGATAAGCAGGTTTTGACTAGTTCTGAAACTAGGGGGTATTTGAAGGCATTGCCAACTGGATATTTCAAATTAAAAATTGTGTTCCAGAAATTTTCAATATTTTCATTTTCATTAATGTTAACAACACATGTTTCACTTTTTAAAACTCTCCATTCATCACAGAGTTCATTTAAATTTAAGTTTAATGGCAGTTTTTCTGCCATATATTTAATCCTACTGGAATTTGCATTACGAACACTTTTGGGATTTAAAGAGTCACAATATTTTAAAAATGAACCCACTGCCAAAGAGGACTTCAAAAGTATATGCTTGCAAATTGCTAAGTAGTAGTAGTAGTAGATATGGCTTATTGTTATACCTCCTCAAACAATTCACAACATAAAGTTTTGCATTCAGTGTTCTCAATCCCATTGAAGTCTTGTCATCTGTGAGAATCAATTTAGATTTTGAAAATCCTCTTTCCACATCTGCGCTGCCATGGGATAAAGATAAGCAGGTTTTGACTAGTTCTGAAACTAGGGGGTATTTGAAGGCATTGCCAACTGGATATTTCAAATTAAAAATTGTGTTCCAGAAATTTTCAATATTTTCATTTTCATTAATGTTAACAACACATGTTTCACTTTTTAAAACTCTCCATTCATCACAGAGTTCATTTAAATTTAAGTTTAATGGCAATTTTTCTGCCATATATTTAATCCTACTGGAATTTGCATTACGAACACTTTTGGGATTTAAAGAGTCACAATATTTTAAAAATGAACCCACTGCCAAAGAGGACTTCAAAAGTATATGCTTGCAAATTGCTAAGTAGTAGTAGTAGTAGATATGGCTTATTGTTATACCTCCTCAAACAATTCACAACATAAAGTTTTGCATTCAGTGTTCTCAATCCCATTGAAGTCTTGTCATCTGTGAGAATCAATTTAGATTTTGAAAATCCTCTTTCCACATCTGCGCTGCCATGGGATAAAGATAAGCAGGTTTTGACTAGTTCTGAAACTAGGGGGTATTTGAAGGCATTGCCAACTGGATATTTCAAATTAAAAATTGTGTTCCAGAAATTTTCAATATTTTCATTTTCATTAATGTTAACAACACATGTTTCACTTTTTAAAACTCTCCATTCATCACAGAGTTCATTTAAATTTAAGTTTAATGGCAGTTTTTCTGCCATATATTTAATCCTACTGGAATTTGCATTACGAACACTTTTGGGATTTAAAGAGTCACAATATTTTAAAAATGAACCCACTGCCAAAGAGGACTTCAAAAGTATATGCTTGCAAATTGCTAAGTAGTAGTAGTAGTAGATATGGCTTATTGTTATACCTCCTCAAACAATTCACAACATAAAGTTTTGCATTCAGTGTTCTCAATCCCATTGAAGTCTTGTCATCTGTGAGAATCAATTTAGATTTTGAAAATCCTCTTTCCACATCTGCGCTGCCATGGGATAAAGATAAGCAGGTTTTGACTAGTTCTGAAACTAGGGGGTATTTGAAGGCATTGCCAACTGGATATTTCAAATTAAAAATTGTGTTCCAGAAATTTTCAATATTTTCATTTTCATTAATGTTAACAACACATGTTTCACTTTTTAAAACTCTCCATTCATCACAGAGTTCATTTAAATTTAAGTTTAATGGCAATTTTTCTGCCATATATTTAATCCTACTGGAATTTGCATTACGAACACTTTTGGGATTTAAAGAGTCACAATATTTTAAAAATGAACCCACTGCCAAAGAGGACTTCAAAAGTATATGCTTGCAAATTGCTAAGTAGTAGTAGTAGTAGATATGGCTTATTGTTATACCTCCTCAAACAATTCACAACATAAAGTTTTGCATTCAGTGTTCTCAATCCCATTGAAGTCTTGTCATCTGTGAGAATCAATTTAGATTTTGAAAATCCTCTTTCCACATCTGCGCTGCCATGGGATAAAGATAAGCAGGTTTTGACTAGTTCTGAAACTAGGGGGTATTTGAAGGCATTGCCAACTGGATATTTCAAATTAAAAATTGTGTTCCAGAAATTTTCAATATTTTCATTTTCATTAATGTTAACAACACATGTTTCACTTTTTAAAACTCTCCATTCATCACAGAGTTCATTTAAATTTAAGTTTAATGGCAATTTTTCTGCCATATATTTAATCCTACTGGAATTTGCATTACGAACACTTTTGGGATTTAAAGAGTCACAATATTTTAAAAATGAACCCACTGCCAAAGAGGACTTCAAAAGTATATGCTTGCAAATTGCTAAGTAGTAGTAGTAGTAGATATGGCTTATTGTTATACCTCCTCAAACAATTCACAACATAAAGTTTTGCATTCAGTGTTCTCAATCCCATTGAAGTCTTGTTATCTGTGAGAATCAATTTAGATTTTGAAAATCCTCTTTCCACATCTGCGCTGCCATGGGATAAAGATAAGCAGGTTTTGACTAGTTCTGAAACTAGGGGGTATTTGAAGGCATTGCCAACTGGATATTTCAAATTAAAAATTGTGTTCCAGAAATTTTCAATATTTTCATTTTCATTAATGTTAACAACACATGTTTCACTTTTTAAAACTCTCCATTCATCACAGAGTTCATTTAAATTTAAGTTTAATGGCAGTTTTTCTGCCATATATTTAATCCTACTGGAATTTGCATTACGAACACTTTTGGGATTTAAAGAGTCACAATATTTTAAAAAGGAACCCACTGCCAAAGAGGACTTCAAAAGTATATGCTTGCAAATTGCTAAGTAGTAGTAGTAGTAGATATGGCTTATTGTTATACCTCCTCAAACAATTCACAACATAAAGTTTTGCATTCAGTGTTCTCAATCCCATTGAAGTCTTGTCATCTGTGAGAATCAATTTAGATTTTGAAAATCCTCTTTCCACATCTGCGCTGCCATGGGATAAAGATAAGCAGGTTTTGACTAGTTCTGAAACTAGGGGGTATTTGAAGGCATTGCCAACTGGATATTTCAAATTAAAAATTGTGTTCCAGAAATTTTCAATATTTTCATTTTCATTAATGTTAACAACACATGTTTCACTTTTTAAAACTCTCCATTCATCACAGAGTTCATTTAAATTTAAGTTTAATGGCAGTTTTTCTGCCATATATTTAATCCTACTGGAATTTGCATTACGAACACTTTTGGGATTTAAAGAGTCACAATATTTTAAAAATGAACCCACTGCCAAAGAGGACTTCACAAGTATATGCTTGCAAATTGCTAAGTAGTAGTAGTAGTAGATATGGCTTATTGTTATACCTCCTCAAACAATTCACAACATAAAGTTTTGCATTCAGTGTTCTCAATCCCATTGAAGTCTTGTTATCTGTGAGAATCAATTTAGATTTTGAAAATCCTCTTTCCACATCTGCGCTGCCATGGGATAAAGATAAGCAGGTTTTGACTAGTTCTGAAACTAGGGGGTATTTGAAGGCATTGCCAACTGGATATTTCAAATTAAAAATTGTGTTCCAGAAATTTTCAATATTTTCATTTTCATTAATGTTAACAACACATGTTTCACTTTTTAAAACTCTCCATTCATCACAGAGTTCATTTAAATTTAAGTTTAATGGCAGTTTTTCTGCCATATATTTAATCCTACTGGAATTTGCATTACGAACACTTTTGGGATTTAAAGAGTCACAATATTTTAAAAATGAACCCACTGCCAAAGAGGACTTCAAAAGTATATGCTTGCAAATTGCTAAGTAGTAGTAGTAGTAGATATGGCTTATTGTTATACCTCCTCAAACAATTCACAACATAAAGTTTTGCATTCAGTGTTCTCAATCCCATTGAAGTCTTGTCATCTGTGAGAATCAATTTAGATTTTGAAAATCCTCTTTCCACATCTGCGCTGCCATGGGATAAAGATAAGCAGGTTTTGACTAGTTCTGAAACTAGGGGGTATTTGAAGGCATTGCCAACTGGATATTTCAAATTAAAAATTGTGTTCCAGAAATTTTCAATATTTTCATTTTCATTAATGTTAACAACACATGTTTCACTTTTTAAAACTCTCCATTCATCACAGAGTTCATTTAAATTTAAGTTTAATGGCAATTTTTCTGCCATATATTTAATCCTACTGGAATTTGCATTACGAACACTTTTGGGATTTAAAGAGTCACAATATTTTAAAAATGAACCCACTGCCAAAGAGGACTTCAAAAGTATATGCTTGCAAATTGCTAAGTAGTAGTAGTAGTAGATATGGCTTATTGTTATACCTCCTCAAACAATTCACAACATAAAGTTTTGCATTCAGTGTTCTCAATCCCATTGAAGTCTTGTCATCTGTGAGAATCAATTTAGATTTTGAAAATCCTCTTTCCACATCTGCGCTGCCATGGGATAAAGATAAGCAGGTTTTGACTAGTTCTGAAACTAGGGGGTATTTGAAGGCATTGCCAACTGGATATTTCAAATTAAAAATTGTGTTCCAGAAATTTTCAATATTTTCATTTTCATTAATGTTAACAACACATGTTTCACTTTTTAAAACTCTCCATTCATCACAGAGTTCATTTAAATTTAAGTTTAATGGCAGTTTTTCTGCCATATATTTAATCCTACTGGAATTTGCATTACGAACACTTTTGGGATTTAAAGAGTCACAATATTTTAAAAATGAACCCACTGCCAAAGAGGACTTCAAAAGTATATGCTTGCAAATTGCTAAGTAGTGTGACTGAATAATTTATCTCTCTCCGTGAACGTCTTTGTCGAATTTATCAGTTTTTTCGTGTTTTCTCCCACATCAATTTCAACAAAAGGTAGTAAATTGTCTTCGGCAAATATTATTTCAGGATCTAAACTACTAATATTTACATTTTCTTTGCATACTTTATATGCAATTTTTGTCACTAGCTCTTTCAGTGAATTATACAGGATATGTACAAGAGGTCCCTCCATTTGAAAAAAATTATTAAAGGCAATTAATGGTTCAGAACTCTCTATTACAAAATTAATTTTAGCTCGTACATAGACGTCTCCCAAAGCCTGAGATATAGATTTACAGTTTGCAGATGTCATTAGTTTCGGTCTTTTGGAAGGTACAAATTTAGTGAAATATCGTAAATAGCAGGCCACTGCTCAACTAGCCGTAGTGCTGCTGGGTTTAAGGATAACCAACGAGATGTCACATGTTTTATAAATTTGTGCTGAGGAAGATTTAGTTCCTTTTGGATGCCACGGAAATCTTCTTCGCGTTGTGGCCAACCATTAAAAAAATAATAGATGTTTACTATCAAATCATCAACACCCATCCCAAATTCTTGAAGACCTTTTAAAAATGCGTTATGAACTATGTGCAGATCACATGACCCCAAATCTAGTAAAGCAGTAGACCTTAATTGTTTAATGTCATCATTGAATTTTTTAAATACAGACTTATTGACATTAGGTCCATCAGATGCAAGCATCAGTAATTTCGATTTAGGCAACCCAGCATTATCAATTGCGTTGTTAATATTTTTCACTAAAATATCGGCAGTTGCTGTACCCAAAAAAAAAAGTTTCTAGGTGAGCGGAGACAATTTTTTCTTGAACATCAGACCAGTATCTACAAAATGATACACCACACCGTCTTTTACTACATTAAATAAAATAACATTCAAAAATACCTTATTCGTACTTGTAGCTCCCTAGCAGACTCGCTGTTCGTTGTTTCATCGTATGCCAAAGTGTAATACTTGTTACCAACGTCTTCTAAAAGTTCTTTGCGAAAATAAGGGCCCAATGCTTCCGTCAATAAATAACCAAACTTTGTTCGCCCCAATGAAAAATTTGAAGAAATTTGGCCAGGAAACATGGAACTAAACACATTTTTTATATCATCACATGAAGAAGCCGACATATTACTCTGGATTGCCTTTAAAACCCATACTAATTCAGCCCTTATTGTGGAATTTGAAATACTGAAAACTGTCAACACATTGTGATTATCATCAGACACACTTTCAGTGGGTTTCCCTGTTAATTGCAACTGTTTGCTGCCAAATTTGATTAGAATTTGTTTTTTGTGATGCACTGTACTTTCATGATTTAACACAGTCTTGAAACCGTTGTGGAAAACGTTTATGTTTTTTCCACAGGCTACACAAAATACAGTATGTCTGTCCACTTTGTTTAACCACAGGCTGTATTTTCTCCCTTCAGCGTCTTTGTTGTTAAACCAAACGTCTGAAACTTTGCATTTTCCCATTTCCCAGTAAAGGATTTAATTACTAAAATACGATAGATTTAGGTTATTACCTTAACGTATCACAATAAATTATTACCTCGATTATTACTTTAAATCGGCTAGCAGGAGCAGAAAACGGAAAAATGTACAACACAAAAACAGAAACGAAAATGCCGGGTACTACTTGTTGACGTTGACAGGACAGAACAAATAAGTTATGACTATGCCGTGCTACGCTGCCGACCGGAATCCGTCTCGCACTGCGCATGACGTCACATCGAGGCGAAATTGGCGCGAATTCTCCGAAAGATCCGGTTGGCGGATGTGTTTTTGCTTTATCGCCGCGAACGTTAAGTGACAAGTGTCAAAATGGCAAATTGTGCGATGGCTAAATGCCACAATCTAATCATTATAAGAACACAAAAGGCACAAACATAAGGTATTTTTCGTTTCCCAAACACAATGATATGCAGAAAGCATGGATTATCGCATGTAAGCGTGAAGACAAATTCAATGTTAAACATGGTACGCAAAAAAGTGCATTTGCATGGTTCATATCAATTTCGGATGCATAAAGTTTATTAATATTACTTTTAGCAAGTATCTGAACTGCGCATCTTGAGGAATAATGTTTCGAAATCCCTTTCCAAGTAAGTCTTCTTGGAAACTATCTATTTATTATTTCGGCTGTGGATATTTTCTGATTAATTATGCCATTATGCGTTTAAATTTCCGTCTTTCGCCTGTACTATTACAGTAATAAACGCACTTCTACCTCGGAGTTTCAAGTTCTTAAGCAGTTTCTTATAGGTACCTATAAACGTGTCCAAATTCCTTCAAACCAAGAAAAAATTTCCTGTGAAGTGAAGTGTAATAATTCAGATCTTGCATTTATTTATTTATTTATTTATCAGTTCCATAATCATACATGTACAATATTCAGCGAGCCTGAGGCTCATGTTTTGAACACATTTCTACAATTCTGAGAAAAAAGTCCAAAATTTCCCCTGCCGAAAAATTGTAGCTATCAAACTCTTCTCAATTAGGTAATTATTTTCTTCAATAAGCTCACCCCCATCCAAAATTACTCATCTTCATCTCCAACAATCCATTTCTTAATTTCCATACAAAAACTTTTCTCAATTACTGTAATTTTCCTATTTGAATCAAACATTTTTCACTGACAATTTGAAGTTTTATCATGAGTTTTATTTTGACACATATGTAGATCTAAGTAGGTATGTGGTTGGTGTCTCTCGAATCGCCGCGCCGCCTCGATTTTACGTCATCGAAGTGGGAGGAGCAAGGAGCGATATATGCGCCGTAGCTTACCATTGTATTTATATTATGGTTATGACCTATCACAGACCAGTAGAACACTCTAGAAGCTCGAATGACGGCTGACGCGCAGCCCGCGACGTTTGAATCAGCCAATCACCACTTGCATGAACTGTATGTGCTTTTGTTCGCATGGATGCCAACATAGAGTCGGCAATAATCTCCAACGCGTAACGCCCGCCGAAATTCAAATTTAAAATACAAACAACTCCGATTGCAGTTCAGGAAATATTTTTTTTATGAATTATTACATTACATGGATTGCGTGTTGTTGTTGTTTTAAGTGACTTTAGGTGACAAAATAGTTAGAAAAATGACTTAAAGTGACACTGAACAAAAAAAGTTACTTTTAAGTGATTTAAGTGACTCCGTGGAAGCCCTGATATCATCCAAACTGCGGCTCATAACAGAAACAGTTATTAACCAAATTCTTCTTCATAACTCACTGGATTTCCCTACCATTCGCAGACAAAATAAATCAGTCGACCATTCATTCACCGTTACTCAGACGTTTTCTAAAATTAAAGCGCTAAATTTCGCTTATTTCTAGGGTTGGGTTACAATTATCGATACACTTGCTAGTATCGATAAATTTCTCGTTTTGAATAGCGATACAGAAATTTGCGTATCGCCATTTCGTTTACACGAAGGAATTCGCTAGAGTACATTTTTGACTTCAGCATTTCAGGTTTATACGAGAGAAAAAGTGTCGACCGTTTCGATCAGATACGACACGAAACATCGCAAATCACGCCGCAATTAAATCCGGGGCGCATTTAAAATTATAATTAGGTAGGTACAACATAATGAGAGTGTAAACAAGATTTATATTGGAGTTAATTTAAAATTAGCAATTTCACCGCCTTAATTACTGACTTCGCTTGCATTTGTTGCTGCAGTGCACTTAGACAAAGGGCGATTTTCGAGCGACGCAAAAACCACGATCGCATCAGCCCACGGTCTGTAACGAGCTGATAAACGATTAAAGCGTCTTCGCGGCATGAACCTGTCTTCGTGACATCCGTTTCGCAGCGCAAGTGAATACGAAACCGAGGAAATTGCAGCAAAATTAGAAATAATGGCAAAGAACTGTGAACGGTGCTTCAAAAAATTTTTTTACACTACAATACAAGGATTAAGGAACTGTTTTATAAAGTAAATTATTCTCTGCTATCTCAGTGGCGAATGCTGCATAATCAGACATTAACTTGGCTAATATATGCAAAATCAAATGTATATAAAAACAATTAGTACCAACAAGCGAGAGTCTCGAAAGGGACTCTCACAGACATCATAACTTCGACAAGTACAATTTCTGAAATTATTATTACCAGTAAGAAAGAGAGTAGATAGACACATTCATAATCTTGTTAGAAACTTAATAACGACAAGCAAGTTTTCGCTTTTTGTTCCAGTCAGAACACCAGACTCCATTAAAAAGCACTTTTTCATACATTCAAATGAGCAAAATATAGCTGTTACAGTTCAATTAAACTTGCAATATTTTAATGGAAATGTCTGTGATTTACAATTATTGCCTTTTTATTGGTGCAATGTTATGATTCGCACACAGATTTATGTTGTTATTTGTTTCATTTTAATGGGTTCTAAGGTTCAGCTAATAAAGAGAAAAACAAAACTAGACGCAGAAACAGATTGCTTTTGCTACCCTGACTGTTCATTGTCGTCTTTTCTTCTTTGTTATTCCACGCTTACACTTAGCAGCTGTTGCAGACGCAACTCTCTTGTTTAATGTAACTCTTACTTTATTCTTATAAATTCAGCTTAATACAACTTCTTACATAGACACGAAAGTAAAAAGTAAGTATTAAGGCTAGATGCCCGGTCACGAAATCGTTTTCTCAATTTTAAACTTTATTTTTCATCAAAAACCTTCCAAATTTTCGTGAAAATTCTTGAAAAAAATATGTCTAGATGTACAAAGGTATATTTTCTTGAAATTGTTTGTAAGACCTTAAATAAAAACATAAATTTTAAAAAATTGGAAACTATTGGGTTTACACCAAATTTCCCAGCGTTCAACAAGAATAAACCGATTTATTTTTTCAAAAATCTCTGAAAATAAGGTCAAAAAATGGAAAACAAATTCCAAATATTCGAGGAAGAAATTTCTCAGACATCTCTGTGTATCTCCCGCATAAAATTGCTTCCGTATTCGGAATCTTCATTTACAATTACGCAAATTAAAGCGTCTATCCTTTTGTGTATCTCGCAATTACGAGCATTATTTAATCACTCGCAGAGCATAAGGTTTAAGATAATGCATTTGCTTTATCAGCAATGGTAATAAATCACGGATATTTACATAAATTACGTGTCGCAATCCGCATAGGAAAAACTCATTAGAGTACATACGGGGAAACCGCGCGCAGAAAGGCCGCGATCCACAATCTGGCGGCACTTTGTACTTTGCAATAATTGTGAGATTCAATTACGTCTTCGGTTCAACAAAATGAGAAAAAAAAACCGCGCGTAACTGTTTAATCTATCCGCATGACCTCAAGTTCTCCGGAGAAATTATCGGCAATTTGCGAATATTTTCAGTCATTATTGCCCGCGCAGTTTGACATTTTCAAGTTCACCTGTTGAGAAAACTTAATTTATTGCCCGTTTGATAAGTTCAAATGGGTTTTATACAAGGGTTGGGCGCCATTACAAAATATGGGGAATTTTAATTGGAACACGGATATTCATGAAGCAATCATATAAGCAAATCACGATCAGAGTGATCGCTTTGAACATTTTATAATCATTCAAAACTACCTTGATTCCTAGTGCCTAAGGATAACTTGAATAAAATGCAAAAAATACAAAAATTGAAACCTTAACTATCTCATAAACTACCTGAAAATAAACACCAAGTCGACATATTGACACATAATTAAAACAACGGATTGCTCAACTCAAATCTCAAACTAGTGACATGGCACGTACCTAATTCAAAATTTGTAAGAATATCAATGGCTTTAGTCTTAAAAAATTTAAAGACCAGGTGCAGAAACTTGATTCATGAAATCGATCTTACTAAAATCGGGACGTCCGTGTTATGCGCGCCATCTGGTGAGAAGCGAGGAACTCGGATTTTTGTGCCGTGAATATTGTTCTTCTCCACCTCTTACTTATAATAGGTTAATGATGGATACATTATTGACCTATGTCAGTAATATAGAATTGTTAATCATAAAACAGAAGTTTGAAATTCAAACAACTTAATTTTCTGTAGTAATACAATAAAGTGGTCTGGAATTGTCGGAAATTTTACGAAAGCTGTTGCTTTGTTTGGTAACCACGAGTGTAAATTTGACAGTTAAAAGATCACAAACGCTTGCGCTAAATTTTATTTCAATTAATTCACAAACAAAGAAATGTGTTGGGAATATTTGACGTTTGGCAGGTACTAAAGTAACTAGATTATGTATTATAAAAAATGATCTCGAATGTATTTTAGGGAGGTTAATTCACAACTACATTATACGGACAATTTAATGGGAAATAGAAGATTTAATGAAACAATAAACATATTAAAATATTTAAATATATTGTGTAGAGTTTGACTGATCTTTAGTTACATACATATTTTGAACATTGAAAGTGCAATGGTTATATGTTATATTATGACCAGATTTTTTTTGCATATTATTATTATTAATGTTTTCAGTGGTAAAATTTTCTTGCCTTATGTTTATACTCTTGTAGTTTGTATTCCAGAAGGTCTCAGGTTGTTTATTAAATTAGCATGATGTTCCTCGTCTAACTGTAAATAAGGGCCTAATGACTTAGCATTTGCATGTCCAGTCATTTTGATGAGCTGTTCTTCCGGGACACCTGATTTAGCAAGATTTGATACAGCACTTGATCGATTTGAATGATTCGTGATTTTGTTTGTCAGAGTATCAAGCCCTATTCTTTCAGCAGATTGTTTGGTCCATTTTCCAATGTCATTTACTCCATAAGGCATATTTTTGTACCATTCAGAATTGCTTTTATTCCAGTAAGGATTTACAGTCAGAAATAGTCGATCTGACGTATAATCCTATTAGTGCGTTTAGAAACAAGCTTTTTAAATAACCTTACCGGGCACATATCGAGATTATTGATGTAACTAGGCACTAACTACTTACTGTCTGATAATTTTTGAGCTCCACCCTGGCATGTTTTGGAAAAAACGGGTTGTATTCAATTCTTCCGGTTACGTTACCATTTGATTTCTTTTCCTCTTTAAAAAAATGCACTTTGCATTTTGCTGCCTCTCCCCCTCTCCAGGCTAGTTCGAATGCTATTATATGATACAGTTTTTTAAGTCCTTCTGGACAATCTTCGTTCCACAGATTCATTATTGTATATATTTCTTTCTTACTCAGAGCAGTCGAACTTTGCTTCCTCTTTCCGAGAATAGACTGAAGCTGCTTTCGTTTCGCATTTTTTGCATCCCTTGCTTGTTTGAATTCAATGTCTGTAAATGGATTAAATTTTCGGGCGTACTCTTTGTAGTATTTTTCTTGAAGGAATTTTGCAGTAACATTCCACATGGTCTTTATAACGCATTCTTTATAATCTTCACCATCAGCTCTCTTCATATTAAAAGCCCAATCATTCATTATCAGTCCAAGCTCTTGATTTGAAGTAATTTCTAGAAGTTCATAATGCTTCTCTTTTAAAAATATTTCGAACTGTTTCCATATTGACTTGACGATGTTGCAAGAAAACTCGAAAATAATATGACAGCGACAGTTGCCAAGGTAGAAATTTCAAAACTATCATTCACAGCATAGTTGATTAAAAGCAAGGCGCATATTTATCAGTTATTGGGAAAGCTAGGTAGGTTTTTATCGTTTACAATGACAGTTGATGGGTCGATTTTAAGAAATTGATGAAATGCCATTGGCTCTTAGAATAGGCGTGTATTAACCGAAATAATACACGCTTCTAGACCCAAATGAAATGTTCTTATTGGTCAATTTGACGATGAAAAAAATAATCATGGATATTCATACCCAACTGTTTACATTATTATCAATATAAAAGTCAATAACAAAAACTGTCATTGGAGTTGTCATTTATCGAATTATGTCAAGTATCGAAATTTTCCTTATTAAGTGAAAGAATTCGGTGCTAGTATAGTGAAGAAAATTGTATATATGTCCTAGCCACATAGCAAAAAGTGTCGTTTTATAAAATGTCTAGTCGTTTTGTGTGTCTGGTGCCCCGTTAGATAAGGGAATGATATTCCAAGAATCACAGGTTTCATAAAACGTCTAGGTAGTCATTTTATAAAACGCCGGGTTTTGTTATGTGGCTACGATATATACATCACGGTTAAGTTTACTATTATTGTCCTCGCTCCTTGAATCCCTCGGCGCTTGCGCGTCTCGCAATACAATATTGGTGTTTGGGCAGTAATAGTAGACTTCTCCACCTTTATGTATAATATACTATTCGTAGGTATGTAATTTATTTCATGGCGTAAATAAGCCATGGTCTGTTCGCAAATATCGCTTTCAGTCAAAAGAGAGTCAAAAGATACAAGTTTTATATAAAACAGCCGCTTGGCTTTGAACCGCTTCGCTGGCGCTCGGGTCTCAACGCGTCACGTGGTGTGGCAAATGCAACAGACGCTTTTCAGTGAATTTGATCCCCTATACTAGGATACTAATAACATTTTCAATGTTAAAGTATCGGAGATAGGGACTTACAAAAACTTAATTGTTTAGTACGTCAATTTGTTAAACAAAAACATGAGCCCCGGCGAACAAAGGAATCAAATTATCAACTCTTAATGTGTTAATTCGTTGTATAATGTATGTTGATTGCCGCGTAGTTTTTATCGTACTTACTCGGCATGAACTATTTAATTTCCCCGTTGATTAGTTAACATGCGTTTAAAAAATGGAAACGTCGCGGGTGACGTGTAAATAAATAACCAGAAGCGTTTACACGTGCCAATAAAAGCACGAAAAACTCCAAACAACAAAATAACCTAATTCGTAGAAAAATTAAGTTTTATTTGCATTTAATAGCCAAAAACTATGTGGTTTAGTTTAAATGCTTAAGTAATATACTTTCTACATTTTCTATTTTTGTTGTTGCGAAACACGCGACGTTCCCCGCGATAAAATAAAAAGAATGCCACTTTTAAAACAAATGCAAATTGTATTAAATAACAGCATGGCTTGAATTTGGCGTATTCCTAATGTCGCTTTCACCCGTAGGCAGCCGTAGCGTAAATTACCATAAGAAAAACACGCTCGTCGCAAATTGACTTTTGCAACACAATTCCAGACTCTTTTTTGTTGTTATTTGTTCAGCAACTTACATCCTAGTAGCCTTCTGAAGGTAACTTTCATTTGTTAACAATGTTTGTTTTAGGCTGTCATGTCGCTTCGATTTCGGCCAACTCATTGCACACTCAATTTCCGAATGTCAATTAAATACGAAAATGTGAGCTTTAATTAATCTAAAAGTATAACAAATACTGGACACAGTCTGCTCTCTGCAACTTGATTTTCCCTTCTAACTTAAATTATTCGATGTTGAAAATAAGAGTCATCATCACAAAGTTCTCAGTCCGAAGACTAAAACACAAACAACACGCAATTAATAATTGAAACGGAACACAATAAGTTTAAGAGCTGGACATAAGAAAACAGCAGTTTAAAAATCTTTGAAAATAAACCGTTTTAGACATATGGTTTATATGAAATATTCCACTCAAAATAATGTAAAGAACCACTACTTAAAAACTTTCAGAATACTTAAAGACCACCCTGTATATGTTATCTTACCAAATACTTGAAGAAGCAGTTTAAAAGTGGCCTTACCTGAAAAAATAAAAACAGTTTTTAGTGAAAGGGTAAAGAAAAGAAAAAAAAATAGTAAGTAAACACAAATTCTATTGTATTGCAATAATATACCACCGAACACTAATATGGCGTTAATCCTCCAGTTAATTTATTTGCTTCATCGGTAATTCTGCACTTTTAAGAGTTTAATGATGAATCCTAACTTTGCGCGGAATAAAATTTTATAACGTACAAGAGTGCAGACCGAGGGACAGACATTCAGAGACTAATAAGAGGCAACCAAGACAGAACTGGATACTAGGCATTTTCTCAATTTCAGGAATAAATGAATGACAAATGAGCATATTAAATTAATTATGTCCATCCTGATTGCAATTTGTTACGAATGGATTTATGGACTGCCCGCTGAAAAACTCCTTCAGACGTTATGTCCATCTGGTGCGGAGCAACTTCTTGTGGTTCGCCAAAAAACTGGTTTATTTATTTAAAAAAGCATTAATCAACGTACGCCGAGTTGTAAATTAAACCGTTTCCGCGTGTCGGTAACTGCGTTCTGCGATAAATTAATGCGTGGCGCAGTTTTGACCGTATTCGTAATGCGTCCAGTACACGCTTAATTTGTTGTTGTTTAACTCGGCGAAGTAATATTTTAAGTTCGCTAATTGCAATGGTAAATAAATTATTTTGTGACGGAATGGGTGGCAAAAGTTCCAGGAGAACCGGAAAAATTCGCATACAGTATTTCATCAGAGAAAATTTGTTTATACTAGGTCATCTAGTTATCTAGTCGAATCATGACTTCAAAGAAAAGCATTATTGCCTGATTACATAATAATTTACATCTGATATAATCCCCTGAAAACGTAGTTTTGAACTATACGGCTATTTCTTTGATTTCCTAAATAAATAAATTATCAAACCTTCCCAAGAACGAACTCTTGAAAAAGCCACGCATAATTGTCCGTGAGTAAATATTTCTTTTGGGAGATCAATTCCTATTTGATCAAATGTTTGGCCTTGTGATTTGTTAATGGTCATTGCAAACGCTAGTTTAATGGAAAATTATTGTCGTCTTTTAAAAGTAAAAGGATAAACATTTTCACAGTACAACGTTATACGGTTAACGAAAACTATATATCCATGTTTATCGCCTGCTAAAATTTTGCACTGTAGGATATTGTCTCCCAATTGTAAAATTAACAATCTCGTACCATTACATAAGCCTTCATTAATGCTGAGATTTCTAACCAACATCACAATACAATATACTCTCAACTTCAATTCATGCGGAGGAAAGTTTGGCGGGTTTAAAGTATTTAAATATTCAGGAAGAATAGCATCGTTTAAATCTCCATTATCACAATTTCCAACACTATCCAAGTTTGTATATATTTTTTTCTGTTTTCATATCTAACAGTTCTACCACTTTTTTGTTAATGTCTTCAACATCAGAATAGCTGATTAGGTCATATCTATGAATCGCTTTTCTCTAATTGATTCCTCCATATATACGTTCAACGATATCCGAATTATAAATACATCTCTGTGGCAATTCTAAATTACTATTCATATCGTTCAAAACTCCATCTGCAACATCCAATAAAAACTTGGTGAATTCTTGTTCCTGTGGTAGAGCCCGCATATTTTTTGTTTAAGAAAATTTACGGAATTAACTCCAAAGAGAACTAAATTTGATACTTAAATTCACTATTTCACAGCGGGTAGCATTTATTTTAACTGGTAACAATTGTCAAAAATCTCCTCGCAACACCATAATTTTCCCACCAAACGGAACATCACAATTCATAATGTCTAAAGCATACCTTGGCGCCACAGGAGCTTCATCCTAAATAAAAACATCTACACTCCTTAAATAATCTGCTTCTTTTGAATTTTTCTTAAAGTTGGAAGATGAGTCTAAAAACAGAGGAACAGGTAACCCAAACGTTTTATGAACTGTTCTGCCATGAGGAAGCAGTGTTGCTGCTATGCCCGTGAAGGCCATGGTACAAACAATTTTATTCTTACTCTTCAGTAAGCTGTAAAGGGTTGTATAAACATAAGTTTTACAGGAGCCTCCTGGACCGTCTATATAAAAACATGAAGATTCAGAAATTGATTCATTTATGTTAGCATCACATTTACCCAAAATAATATCTACAATTTCTTTCTGCTTTTCATTTAGGTGTTTATATTGTCGTGATCCTATTTCTATTGCTTGTTCTTCATTTGCACATTCAATGTCGTAGCATGGTAGGAAACATTGAAAGATTGTAACCTTCCGCGGAAAGCATGGAACTAATTTGAATATAGGCTTTTTTGTCCTTCAGTATTGCTGTAACGTCTTTCATAATCTTGTGACATTGCTTCTTTAAATTCTTCCCACAATTCTTCCATATAAATTGGTCGGCAATGCATTAAAATACGAATGAATAAATATCTCAGCTGTCTGGGCATCATCCAAATTTCAGCTTCATTCATGGCTCTTTTCCACTCCACTAAATACGACTATTAACAATATAAAAAAATATAAGAACAACAAAACAGTATATTAAAAAACAAGTTTCAAAGCGTTTAAAAAACCAGGGAGTTTTTAATATTAAAAATCTTTTTGCTCAATTTCTCAAAATATAATCGACCATTTCTATTCTAGGAATTAATGAGACGTGCCCTTCTATGCTGGCGCCACAATAGAACGCCAATAAAATCTTTTATATCGTCTTCGACTCATTAACAAATACATCACCAATTAAATCAACGAAATATTTTAAAGCCATCAAATTCTTGGCATACTTAAACAAATTACGCGATCGACTATTCCTCATTCAAAACTACATCAGAAAATGAAATCTAACAAGCTCATAACATACAACAAGCGAATATGTAACACAATTTTCTAATGAGATTAAGTAAACATTTTCGATTTCAATTTTACGGGATGTATGTCAAGTGGGCAAAATAAAAAACACGCTTGCTCCTGACCTTGCAGCCAACGACACCAAATCGGCAATCTTAACCTACATTGTCGAGTAGGCTGCAGACGGTGAACTCCGAAATTATTTTTATACACTGCAGACTGCAACTTTAAAAATAAAAATACCGAGTTTTTCTTAGCTCGACATCACTGAATTTCGCAGCAGAAAAGCCCCATTCTTCATCAGATTGATCTCTTCAATCAATCATCCGAGCTCTCAACGGATACTCCCAACGCATTTTAAAATCACAATGCCGGTAATTTGGTGTATTGTATCCAATACGGAAATGTTTAATTAAACTCGTATTAAAGTAGAAAAACTCCATTACCAAAAACGTCAAACGCGTGAGTAATTATTTACAAAAATATTCTTACAGGTTATGAGGAAGACCTTGTAACCGCAACAGAAAAGAAAATATTAAATTAATAACAAAAATAAATTTCAAATATAATAGTCCGTTTTAATATTGCTGATTATTATTAAGCCTGTGCGATCTGTATTAGTTACTTGACGTCACGAAATTATATTATACATTAAAATACTTAAATAACTAGACATGTGACTTTGCTTACCAGACGCGACTCCATTAAAAAGTTAATAATTATAGGCGAATGCAATAACAGCCATACATATTTTGTTTATTATATAGGAATTTCAATAACATTCCTAAACTGGTGCAATCTAATGAAGGAATGTAAATAATCTCAATCAGACCTTATAGTGTACGCAATGCATGTTCTTCCGTTAAAAATATAAAAACTTTGCGCTATTCTTTTCACCATACTATTTTTTATTTTTTCTTGCACCCTATTTTGTAAATTTGATAAAGACCGTTTTTATCGGTGTCTGTAAAAATTAAAAAACAAGAAATGTAATTTCTTGTTCCTCAACTCAGCTCCTCAAGTATTCGTACTTTTAGTTTTCACTGTGGATAAAATCCAGTACGTGATCGTGCCCAAAAATGAAAATTCAGCATTTGCAGCGCAGTCTTCCAGCAAGCAAAGCATAATTATCCGTTCAAGCCCTTGACTATTCCTGAAGAATACCGAATAATCTGAATATTCCAAAGGATTCAAAATATATATATAGGATTCCTGAAGAATACCGAATAATCTGAATATTTCGATTCCCAAAAGATTCTCAAAGATTCTGAAAATATATGTAGGATTCCTGAAGAATACCGAATAATCTGAATATTCCGAGGGATTCTGTGGATTCCTGGGATTCCCAAAAGATTCTCAAAGATTCCAAAAATATACATAGAATTCCTTAAGAATAACGGAATAATAAGAAGATTCCAAAGGATTCAAAATATATATAGGATTCCTGAAGAATACCGAATAATCTGGGATTCCCAAAAGATTCTCAAAGATTCCAAAAATTTACATAGGATTCCTGAATAATCTGAATATTCCGAGGGATTCTGTGGATTTTTTAAGGATTCTGAAGCTTCCAAAGTATTCAAAATATATATAGGATTCTCAAAGATTCCTAAAATATACATAAAACCGAATAATCTGAAGGATTCAAAATATATATAGGATTCCTGAAGAATACCGAATAATCTGAAGATTCCGAGGGATTCAAAATATATATAGGATTCCAGAAGAACACCTAATAATCTGAATATTCCGAGGGATTCTGTGGATTCTTTAAGGATTCTGAAGATTCCGGAGATTCCTGTGATTCCCAAAAGATTCTCAAAGATTCCAAAAATATACATATAACCGAATAATCTGAAGATTCCAAAAGATTCAAAATATGCCGAATAATCTGAATATTCCGAAGGATTCTGTGGATTCTTTAAGAATTCTGAAGATTCCCTGAGATTCCCAAAAGATTCTCAAAGATTCCTAAAATATATACAGGGTGTCCCAGATAAGCCTCGACAACATTGCTATCACACTTATCTTTAAAGATAGAAACACGTTTAAATGGAGAAAAAGTTTTGCAATTTGGAACTCTTTAATATGCCCTCACAAAAATCGACTTCGCTCTGATGGTTTCCAGATAGGTATTTAAAAAAAAGAAAAAAAATTGCAATTTGGTTTTTTGTTAATAACTTCGTTATTTATTAACATTTTAATGATTTGTAAAAACAGGTTTAAATGGTTGTTTAGCCCGCACATTTCACAGTACTCTAAAATTGTCTCCGACGCTTCAGACACTTGCAGTAATCATCAGGTTTATTTTTTCTTATGGACGCCATATTGGATTTTTATGTCATTAAATATCTTATTTTTTGCTGAGAATAGCAACCTATAACAAATGGGTAATATTCCAGCACAAATAGTCTTAGAACATAAAATTCTATTATTTTGGACTACAATTTAGTTGGCCTTGGAAAAAAGAATTACAAAAATGTAATTTTACAAAATATGAACTTTCTAAACAATAAGAAAGTGTGAAAGAAAATCTTAACGATGAAATTAGAAATAAATTTTATTTTTTTGAGTTTCAAAGTTGGTGTCTTCCCAATGCATAGGTACTTTCTTTATTTACAAAACAATCTGTCTACTTGTAATATTTTGAATTAAGTTACAATAACTTGCACGATTGACGATTCCAATTCAATAAAGTTATTGAAGGCCTAAAAATAAGCCGTACAAAGACAAGGATTCTGAAGATTCCCTGAGATTCCCAAAAGATTCTCAAAGATTCCGAAAATATATATAGGATTCCTGAAGAATACCGAATAATCTTAATATTCCGAGGGATTCTGCGGATTCTGAAGATTCCCTAAGAATCTTGAGGATTCTTGGTATTCCTAAAGATTCCTGGAGAATACCGACCGTGTAGTGAGCCACCCCTCGGGGAGCACCTACAGCAGAGCATACATGTCTTTCTTTCTCTACATCCTAGGAAATAAAACCATTTACTTTTACAATCCCCAATTTGTTTAACCCAGTACCCGTGCTTATATTTATAGCAACGTCCATGAACTACCGGTCCGCAGGCAGGTATCTGATCTGCGAGATGAGATTTCAAGCGTGTGTGTACGACCATTATACTCGTATGCATGGAAATGTGGTGTTTCCAAAAAGGACGTCCGAGGGTCGCGCGTGGGAAAATATACATGAGTCAGTCGGGTGCAGAGGCAGAGGCAGCGGGCACACGCACTTGTTTTAGCGCCATTGCCGGCAATAATTCGCGATGAAATCCATATGTAGAGTCGTGTGGTATGTCGCCTCCAGTTCTTGTTCATTATTGTTTATCGGGAAATGCGAGCGAACAGTTATAAATCGATGAGCTAGGGAGTGGGCGAATTATTGAATTTATGGCATTTAGAAGAATCTCCATTGATTGATTGATCACGCCGGGCAAACTCCCTCTATCAGTAGTTTAAGTCAGACTTCGTCAAAATTTATTTCGTTACCCGTTAGAAGCATATTACGACAACCAATTAGGTCTCATATTCTCATAGTCAGAGGCAAGGAAAAGTAAATGTTTGGGCAGGAAAGATCGGGCGTCGTCTTTTCGTATAAAATTTGACTACCGTTCAATTTGAATGGATTTTCTATGCAATTTGAATTAGTTGCAGCTCTTGCAATTATTTATCCCATAACAATGAAGTAAAAGTACGGAATTCTCTTAACGATACATTCTCTAACACACGGATAGGACGAAGAGGACCGATGGAATGGCCAGCACGATCACCAGATTTAACACCGTTGGACTTCTGAATGTAAGTATCTTCCAAATTCCATTTTGGATATCATCTTACCTTTTCTTCATCAGAGGTCTCTCTACACTTCTATTCCCCCCTCGTCATACTGTCAATTTGTTGGTCATCTATAGTTGTCCTGTCTCGCGACATAATATCAGTTAACTGACTTCTTCTTAGGATTTCCTCATTTAGAACCTTATCCCTAAAACTAATCCCGAGCATAGCTGTCTATTACAATATCCAAATTAGGTAAACGTTAATAAACAATAAAATGTAGATCAATTATATTATTCCACGACCGATTTTCCGGTCGTTGCGTCTCATCCAATACTACAGACCACACACAAAATGAAGCGAGCAAATACACGACGGCACGAATTTGCTTTAGGTAATTCCTCGTTCGTCTAACTGGGACGAACCTCGAATGTAGGATCGGGTCATGGGAATTCGGAACAATCGTCCAATTATTTATTAAAATACAGTTTGGTAGCGAGAAAAAAATTATCGCAACAAGTAACACACCGTGCCTAGTTATAATTTACATTTTAATAGGCGCGAATTCTGGATCCCATAACGAGCCGGATTTATTAGCTTCTAAACGAGAAGAAATCATGCACGGAGCTAACGAGCATAGATAGGAAAGTTAGATATGGCGGTAATTAGCAGACGAAACGGCTATTATTACAGTGATTATTCGGCGAGGATGACAATGAACCGAGTGAAATTTATACCGATTTAATTTAACTCGCCGGTGTCAATGACAAACCGAGTCACGGCTTTGTCTAAAAGCCATTACATTCACAGTTGAAGTCACAAAATGTTTACAAAAAAATGCTATGAACTTACAGCATGTCTCCTCTTATCAAGACTGGGGAATTTACATTTTTGATTTTAATTATCCTAATTTCTTATTTTACTTATACACATGTTCTTGTTATTGTTAATTATAAATATCCCTATATTACTGTTGAGGACGTTAGTAGTAAAAATTACCAGTTAAAGATAAAGCTTTACTATAGCAACTTTATTCGGACGGCTCTATACAAAAAATCTCACCATCCGGTACAGTTGAGGGGTAAATATCCCGAAAAATTTTTGTACACAGGACTCGGAATTCCAAAGATTTCCAAGGAATTCCAAAGATTTCCTAGGAATTCCAAAGATTTCCTAGGAATTCCAAAGATTTCCAAGGTATTCCAAAGATTTCCTAGGAATTCCAAAGATTTCCAAGGAATTCCAACAAATTCGGAGGCCTTCCAAAATAATTTTATGGAATTCCGAACGTCTTCTAGGAAAGTAATCTCCTCCCAATTATCCCAAACAAAAGTGCAATACTGGCATAAACCTTTTTACTTTTATGCTTAAATTTCTTAATAGAGTGCTTAAAGAAACAAAATAAACTAATTTTTGATTATTTAAAACAAATATTATTTTATTAAAGAAAACAAAATATATATATATATAAAAAATGCAGGTCTTTAAACTAAAAATAACAAAATGGTAGCTTGAAAATAAACGTAAATACTAATACAGTGTGCCTCACTTTTTACGACTTATTGCTGTTATTAAAATGGAAGTCATGAAAAGTGAGATATATTGTGTAACGAATGAATATCATTAAAAAGGAACATAGAACGTATAACCTCTATTATAGGTAACAAAGTTCTCGGGAAAGATTGTCCTTGCTATTTGCTATTCAACATTGTTTGCTGAAAACCATTAGGAATCTACTGCTCCGTGCTTCTTTTTCCCGAAAAAAACGATAATTAAAACGAAATCAAAGTTACTTTAGAAACATTTGGAATTGACTGTTTTACCTCATACAAAATTAACGGTTTCGGGGAATTCCAGGGAATTCCCAGAAAATTCCAAGGACTTCCAAGGAATTCCATTGGAATTCCAAATAAGTGTACACAAATTTTTCGGGATATTTACCCCTCAGGTACAGTTCTGCAGATACCTGTCTTTAGAGAGCAAAAAGTAACCAGCGCTGCTACTACACAGGGTGTTTCATTAACAATGGGAAATCCGTTAACTGGAGATTCTACAGGTCAAATAATGACCATTGAACCGAACTTGCCTTATCCGAATGTTGATGGTTTAGGAAATACAGGGTGTTGAAAGTTACAATTTTATTTCCATTTTTGCCATAACTACGAAATTTCTTAGGTTGCCGACTGAAAATTTGCAATCCTATGGTTTTCTTACGGGAAAAAAGATTCCAATAACATTTTTGACGTTGCCCATAGAGGGTGCTACTTATAACCTATTGCTTTGATAAACTGACCCATAACTTTTTACAATGTACATCTAACGTCAAATCGGCTCCAAAATCTGAAAGACCAACCTTTTTTAAATAATAAATGTATTCTTGTCTCATTTTGATATTCCAGCCCATTTTCAAGAAAAAACGACTTAATGCAGATAGTGTTTAAATCTTAGAAATGAAACGCTTATTAAGTACCTACTGCTAACAAAATAAATTTTAATTCACTACAAGAAAAATAAAATTAGGAAACATTCAATTTCAAAGTAGTTCACCATTCACTTGGATAGATTTTTCAATGCGTTTCCTGAGAGACCCCCGAGTTCTAAACAATGTCCCTGGATTGCCTTTGGCAACCGCTTGTATTCTTCGCCACAGCTCATCGGGTGAATCAACAGCTTCTTTATAAACAATATCTTTCATTCTAGACCCCATCGAAAAATCCAGAGGATTTAAGTTGGGGTTACTAGGCGGCCAACCGGCCAAGCAAATTCACTTCCACGGCCAATACACCGACGTGGAAAGACGTTGTCTAAGTACTCCCGCATCGGCCGGGAAAAATGTGATCCTCTTTCGCCTATACGCGATTGTACCTACAGATTTCTAAATAATTTAGGATTTATAATACGCAATCGTAAAATGTTAGCAGTAGGTAACAGCATCTTCATCTGCAATTTTACGTTTTCCATCAAGAATTTTACAAATTTCTATTGTAACATATACATACCCAAAGTTAATGCAACAATTTTCTATCAGGCACGCAATGCTTCAATACGACCTCCGAAGTGAAACCTTTCCGGAAAAGAATTTAAATTACCCACAAAACAAACATCAAAAATGTAGACTTTTCATGACAAAAAACATATAATAATCATTATTCTCAATCTAACAACCACTTTCACTGAAGTTTTCAAAAATATACGCATCGTCTACGGAATAACAGATCATTAGAACCCAGCAATTACCTAGAGAGAAACTGCATCGTAAATTTCGATGCAGACTTGAAAATCATCTCATCAGCAACGAGCACTGGGAATTATTCACAGCTATCGCATCAAAACAAACACGCTTCCCATGGCGAACCGCACACATCACGTCTTCAATTACCATAATGAATATACACGTATGGTAATGAGAAAAAGAAACTGGGAAACTTGCGGAGTCTGTGCAGATTAAGAAGTCGCGTACGGGTACAGAGTGGTTCGGAATTCTCCTCAAACACGAATACAATTTTATGGTCAACACGGAGCAGTCGTAAACGCGTGCTGATAATTAGTAGATCCTTCCTGTCAGATTTTTATTGTGCCCAACTTCTAAAAAATTACTACAACTAGAGAGGATGAAAAATGTCACCCCCTACTCTTAGATTAGAAAATATTTACAATAAATTAGTTATTTTAGAAATACATTTTCTGTCTTGATACTGGAAAAACTACTTATCTCCCTCAAAGTGACAATTTTCTGCACGCGTACCCTACATCTTTCAATATACCCAGTAAAACTAGCTGTACCGCCTTTTGGAGAGAAGTCGTATGATCGTACTTGTAATTGAAAGTCGTACCATCCTCTATATGCGGAAAGGTTGTGAACTTAGGTACAGCATTCTGTCACAAATCTACCAAAAGAGGAATGACTCTCAGGAATGAGGAAGAAACGTTACCCGCATCTCACAGAATTAACATTTTCACCATTTAAGTTCGCCATGAAGCATTTTTTAATCCTGGAGGCCAAGAACCGTTCCTGCACACACGGAGATGCCCCCGAGACTGACGGTATAAATCACACGACGCTCTATCTTTCTCTAATCTTGCAAGTTTGTGCGAAACTTGAACGCCGTGGCATTAACACTTCCAAGTGTGCGGGTGCATTAGAGATGTAGAAAGTGAATTGTAATGCCGGTCGTGACTGAAATTTACATGAAATCGCCACGGAACTGGCACCCCGGGAAACAGAACAGTTGCATGATGGTTCACGGTAGAAATCTTGTACCTATACTGGGTGGCCCATAGTTGCAAAACACACTGTGTGCCATCCGATATTTTCAGGTTTTCCAGAGTTGGTATAGACCCTGAATTTTACGAAAAATGGCTACGCTTCAACATGCCTCATCATCGAGCCACATCCTTAACATTATATTTTTTTGATTTATCCTTATTCCCGGATACCCATTCTTTGGCGCATCACCTACCACGATCCTTCCCCGCACTTGTGGGAAACACGGAACATCACACTCTGAATATTTCATCGAGAAGATCCAAGAACTTCAAGTGCAGTCAGAGGACATCTAGAGAGTTTCGATGTCACATCCCTATTCACCAAGGTGCCGACGGACGAAGCCATCACGGAGACAAGAAGGCGCTTGACTGAGGAGAACCTCGATGGAGACTTGGTGGATTTGGCACGGTTGTGCATTCACTCTACCTTCTTCGCCTTCAGGGACGAGTTTTACGAACAAACGGAAGGAACCGCTGTGGGATCACCTATATCTCCGCTACTGGCTAGCACGTACATGGAAATTTTCGAGAAGACCTGCCTGGAATCAACCGAACTGAAGCCGAAGTGTTGGTTTAGGTACTTGGACGACACCTTCGTTATTTGGTCACATGGACGCAACACCATTGAAGGATTTAAGGACCACCTTAACAGTATACATCCTTATACAGTTCACCATGGATGTACTGGTTCGTCGAAAGGGAGAAGCAAGGCATCATCGACACTTTGGTTAGACGAGCTAAGCAGATCAGCGAAACAGCGCATCTGAGTGAGGAGCTGAACCATCTACGTCTGACATTAAGGAAAAACGGTTTTACTAGGACCAACATAGAGAAAGTCATCAGGAGAAAGCCAGTGATGAAGGGACCAGAGATATTCCAGGCATCTACCTATCTTCCTTATATCACGGGATGCACGGACAAAATTAGACGCCTTCTGAAGAAGCATGGAGTACGTACAATCTTGAGCGCACCAAATAAGATAGCAGGGGAATTTCCAAAATATCGGAGAGTGCACAAGAATCTAAAAGGGCCTGGAGTGTACAGCATACCATCCACATGTGGGAAGGTGTATATTGGACAAACGGAACGACATATCTACACGCGGCTAAAGGAACATATCAGCCTGGGACAAGTCGGCATGAGATCAAGTTCGAAGAGGATTTTGAGGAAGGAGGCGCGGTTCTGACCTGGACTATACAGGGTTTCCCACGACGACCTTACACGATCTGTATATAGAAAAGTAGAATTACACAAATTTGCACAAGTCCAAATTATAGTTTCTTCTGCAACTGTTGCAGTAAGTGCTGGCTTTGGGACAGGGCGGAAAGTAGCAGTGTGGCCAGGGTTTTCGCAGTTTAAGATGTAGTGTTCAGAAAGTTGTAGCAAAGCTTTGGTGCCAGAAGAATGCTCAAGATGGCAATTATTTCCGCATAGTATTGTTGCTATTTAGGCAAAACATTGACAAGAGGTTCTGCAGGTAAGAATAAGTGGAACAATGGTGAGAAGATGATTAAGACAATGACAATATGATTTATGTATAAGAACTGCACGTTCTCCGACGTGTTCTGGTTTACAATCTCTATCCTTCCCCGTCGTTCCATAAACGATGTCCTTTCAGTCCTCTCTCCCTCATGTCACTGCCTAGTCCTTCTCTCAGACGTCTCCTTGGACTACCTGGTTTTCTTCTCCCTTTGGGTTACCAAAGACCCATTTCCGTGGTTCATATTGCTTTCTCTGTTTTATCTTTTATAGGCAATAAATCGATATTTTATCCAATGAACGTCAGAGCGGATACTTGATAGGGATTTAGTATGCAATCAGTTCATATCTTTGGTACTTCACGTGATTGGAGCTCATTTTTAAATACACCATTATAAGCGTCTTAATACGCTTCTTATTGAAAAATAGAACAAAAATGGGGCCATTTCTACATCCAAAAACAAGAGGAACTGAAAATGGCACATCTTTTAGATATTTGGCTATACGACAGTTCAGCAAATCTGCTTATCAGATTAGATAATGTTCGTTAGTGAACAAACGGTCTAATTTAGTTCAACCGTTGCGAAAGAGTCTCTCCTCCGCTACTATTCAACAAATAAGTATAAATTGGGTTAATTCAAACGCGTAGGCACTCTTATTAGGAATACGCGTTCAGATTAACTTAGACGACTGAAACGCGAATCGGCCATTACCGCTCGTAGACCGCAGTAAAGACATCCCATATATACCACTTTCTGGTGGCAATTAAAAAATCATCATACCTTACTAGGATTCGGCAATTTCAGAATTCCTAAAGTGAACATGCACACTCGCACACATTTATGTGCCTGCGAGTGTTGCAATGTCATTAATTAAATGGGACACCGAGAGCAACAAATCACCGCGGCTCGTAATTTGCTCAGAGTCGAATTAATCTTCGGGTAAATTTGGTAAAAACAACAAAAATTGGAAAATCCATGGTAGGAGACGTCAAAGGCCAAACATTACACGTGTACGTGTATGTTACAGCAATATTTCACTGCAGACCTTCATGGCAATTTAACTTATTTCAGAACGACGGAGATAACTGATACTGATCTCGTAATACAAATATTTGACTATTACTTACTGTCCACAATTTAAAACCTACCCACATTAGTTCGACTGAAGTTAGATAACACCATCTTCAAAAATAATATTGCAACCATATACATATTGCTTAAAACGCATGGTCTTATAGTGCTTCGTGTACGTATCCCTCCTGACTCCAGGCAGCCCTTAAGTGATGTGTAAATCAGTGACAGCATTTTTATTGGACAACTAAATAAACCAGACGACCCGCCGTTTCCGGTGTAAATATTGTCTGACACGACGATTCTCCTACCGCTGCGTTGCTGTGTACCAGTTTTATATTTTTATATTGGTATAATACTCCACTCGGTCATTCGTGAGAATATAGCATGACGAGATTTTCCTCGCCAGGTTTTTGCGTTCTTTCCCACAAATCGGCAATTTATTTCACTTATTTTGCTGAAGGATGAAGCTGGCATACATTTTGGGCCGATGAAAATTCACACATTTAGGACACAAAAAGAATGAAAAGAATTGGAAATGTCTCTTGGCTGAATCCACATAAAACGACTGAAAATATTAGATATAGAAGATTACAACACGCCTTGTCCGGTGGGAAAAACAATTACGCAGATTTTACTCATAACATTTCTTGCCGAGGACTTGAACTTCAAACTCGAGAAACATTAATAATTATCAGGACAGATCCTCAGCATCAGGAATGAAATCCACTCACAAGTCAGTTTCCCAACAAAACGCAAAAATCCCTTATGGAGATGACATCCTGCCGATATTTGATAACCCGGAAGAGCTGCGAATGATACTAGAAGACCATTGATTGGCAAGAGTCACTGGGAAACAACGGGTTTTGGGTCTGCCGTAAAGGATTCAAAATATATATAGGATTCCTGAAGAATACCGAATAATCTGAATATTCCGAGGGATTCTGTGAATTTCTGGAATTCCCAAAAGATTCTTAAAGATTCCAAAAATATACATAGGATTCCTGAAGAATACCGAATAATCTGAATATTCCGATTCCCAAAAGATTCTCTAAGATTCCGAAAATATATTTAGGATTCCTGAAGAATACCGAATAATCTTAATATTCCGAGGGATTCTGTGAATTCCTGGTAGGTATTCCCAAAAGATTCTCAAAGATTCCAAAAATATACATAGGATTCCTGAAGAATAACTGAATAATCTGAATATTCCGATGGATTTTGTGGATTCTTTAAGGATTCTGAAGATTCCCTGAGATTCCGAATAATCTGAATATTCCTGGGATTCCCAAAAGATTCTCAAAGATTCTCAAAGATTCCAAAAATATACATAGGATTCCTGAAGAATAACCGAATAATCTGAAGATTCCAAAGGATTCAAAATATATATAGGATTCCTGAAGAATACCGAATAATCTGAATATTCCGATTCCCAAAAGATTCTCTAAGATTCCGAAAATATATTTAGGATTCCTGAAGAATGCCGAATAATCAGAATATTCCGAGGGATTCTGTGAATTCCTGGGATTCCCAAAAGATTCTCAAAGATTCCAAAAATTTACATAGGATTCCTGAAGAATACCGAATAATCTGAAGATTCCAAAGGATTCAAAATATATATAGGATTCCTGAAGAATACCGAATAATCTGAATATTCCGAGGGATTCTGTGGATTCTTTAAGGATTCTGAAGATTTCCTGGGATTCCCAAAAGATTCTCAAAGATTTCGAAAATATATACAGGCTGTCCCAGATAAGCCTCGACAACATTGCTATCTCACTTATCTTTAAAGATAGAAACACGTTTAAATGGAGAAAAAGTTTTGCAATTTGGAACTCTTTAATATGCCCTCACAAAAATCGACTTCGCTCTGTTGGTTTCTTGGATATTAAAAAAAAGAAAAAAACTGCAATTTGGTTTTTTGTTAATAACTTCGTTATTTATTAACATTTTAATGATTTGTAAAAACAGGTTTAAATGGTTGTTTAGCCCGCAAATTTCACAGTACTCTAAAATTGTCTCCGACGTTTCATACACTTGCAGTAATCATCAGGTTTATTTTTTCTTATGGACGCCATATTGGATTTTTATGTCATTAAATACCTTATTTTTTTCTGAGAATAGCAACCTATAACAAATGGGTAATATTCCAGCACAAATAGTCTCAGAACATAAAATTCTATTATTTTGGACTACAATTTAGTTGGCCTTGGAAAAAAGAATTACAAAAATGTAATTTTACAAAATATGAACTTTCTAAACAATAAGAAAGTGTGAAAGAAAATTTTAACGATGAAATTAGAAATAAGTTTTATTTTTTTGAGTTTCAAAGTTGGTGTCTTCCCAATGCACAGGTACTTTCTTTATTTACAAAACAATCTGTCTACTTGTAATATTTTGAATTAAGTTACAATAACTTGCACGATTGACGATTCCAATTCAATAGTTATTGAAGGCCTAAAAATAAGCCGTACAAAGACGCCGAGCGCTACCAGCGAAATTGTAGGACGAGCGCAAATTTGTTAAGTACATTAAATTTCCTGCAAGAGACGTTCAGTTTTCTCTGAATCCGAATTTCAAGTTTGCTGCCATGTAGGAGGTCGGCTTCACAACGAAAAACCCAAAAAACCTCAAAATTTTCGCACTTCTTTCAGTTTTTCGCTTATATCTCAAATATTAAGTATGCATTTTTCGAAGGTGACCACTCTACAAAATTAAAGTAGACAAAATTTCCTACAAATTGCACTGGTCAATTTTGACGAGAGGTGTCGGCGCTAGAGCGCGCTGAAAAACAGCGATTCTGTGGGTTCTTTAAGGATTCTGAAGATTCCCTGAGATTCCTGGGATTCCCAAAAGTTTCTCAAAGTTTCCGAAAATATATATAGGATTCCTGAAGAATACCGAATAATCTGAATATTCCGAGGGATTCTGCGGATTCTGAAGATTCCCTAAGAATCTTGACGATTCTTGGTATTCCTAAAGATTCCTGGAGAATACCGACCGTATGTACACCAGATTCCTGCAGTGAGCCACCCCTCGGAAGAAAGGCAATGAATCCCAACAACTAAGTAAAGAGACCACGAAATGGAAAGGAGAAAGTGAACATTATTTTGACTCTCACGGTGTACAGAAGACTAGACTTTGATCCAGGAAGACTTGCACCAGAAGACGGTGCCACCTAAAAAAATGCAGAAAAGCGCAAAGCTGCAATTTAGAGAAGCAAAGTGACAAATTTCTTATCGGAATTGAAAGAAGGGCCTATACAGATGCATCAAGTCAGTCAACTGTTTGCAAGACCTTTCATTACAGAAAAGAACCCAAATAGTCATTGGCAACACAATGCAATGCACCGACGAATGCCAGTTGGTATCGAAGCATTAAGTCTTCCGAAACTAAAACTTTCTTTCGACTAGCAGAATTACAAATTCCATTAACGAATATATTTATCCGATAATTTGAGGATAACTGAACAGCACGCCCATGACGAACAGCCTTATAACGCGAGAGCATCTCGTCCAACATTACAGTTAACCAGACTTTTTGCCTCTCTCATTAAATTGTGCATCACGCGACGGCTACCAAAGATGGGAATGCCATTTTAACAATATTCCACGCAACGGCTCATTGAGTCGATTTTTACTCAACATAATTCTACGCACACACAGCGGCCACGAGAGAGTAATACCGACGTAACGATCTTCAATTAAAATGGTACAACAGGTGGTTTTATTTATATATGGCGAGGGATAATTGGACGGACGTGATTCTCGAAAAATGTCTGCATTGGTGATCCTCCGGTTTCTCTTTTGAAAAGGACGGAAAATAAAAAAAGGAAATTATGGGTGCGGAATTTCACGGTCGAAGTTTTGTACTGATCGAAGACAACGATCGAGGCAGAGGAGCATGTAATAAGCAACCATGTAATAATCCATGAAATGGATTGTGTATTGGCATTTTCCTTGTTGTTTTGTGAATATCGAGGAAGGAACGTATAATCGTACGCGGTCGTACGGTTTACGTTGTTTGCGATTAACGTGCAAGCTACGGGAATTCCATCCCTTGCACTGTTGAAGGGGTTCTCTCCTGTGGTATAGAATAGAGGATGCCGTGCTTTATATTTTAAGTTGCAACGTAGAGATTACGCCCTGCGGGCACGCCGTTGTCGCGAGTGTAACAAAGTAGTTGTCCTTAGAGTAAGAGTCGGCGGCCTTACTGGGAAATACAAACAGTATGCGTACCGGTTGGTAGTTTTGTTTTCTAATTATACAGAGAATACGGTGGGAGTGAGGAAGATGGATGTTCCTGGTTTATCAACTCTCAGATTCGTGAGCGCCGGCATCCTTAATTAATGCATTTTATTATATTATTAGTATCATTACACGCCGGAATCGTGATAAGTTCGGTTTTGAACATGGTTTTAAGACGGCACATTACGCGTTTGTTACGTGGGTATCGGTTCCTTTTCTTCTTGCTGCGTGCGATTGTGTGTCGAATTAATAGGCACGCTATGGAAATTGGGGACAAGTCTATTAAACATACCGGATTTCGAATGTACTCTTTGAAGTAGCTTTGAGTGATTTTAGCACTGGCTATGACGTCTCATGTGCACTGAAAATATAATGCGTATGCGATTTGATTTATGCAGGCTTCGGATGATTTATCTGGATTCTTCCAATCGTGCAGGAAGTATCTACATATTAATGGTGAATATTTATTGCACTGTACCGGGTGTCCGGTTAAGGTTGGCGAACGGCTATATCTTAGGAACTATTCATCCTATAGCTTTCGGGAAAAAATCTTCTTATCAAAGTGACCATGAAAAATTCAGCAAAATAGTTTTAGCTTTCAATTTCCCCCGCTAGGGGGCACAATTTTAAAAGAAAATAGACAATCCGCATTTTCTTCAAAAACTGAAATACATATTTCATTTTTCCACGAAGAATTTGGTTGCTTATTTAATATTCTAGAATGATATGATGCGTTGTCAAGAACAATTAAAGAAGGTTCATCTAAATTTGGAATTAGCTGTTCTGTTAACCATTTTTCAAATAAATCTTTGTCCGTATTATCGTGGTAGTCCATACTTTTTGATCTTGACGAAAAAATTAAACTAGCATCAGGTACAAATCCGGAACTAGATCCTTTCTTTCTCTCTACTGACTTCACCGAATCATCTTGCCAAGACTTTGACCCACTGCCGTTCGAAAATATCCACGTCTCGTCCAAAAAAATCACTTTCCTAAATTTTCGATTAAGATTTTTTCATAACAACTACTTCAAAAAGTCATTTTAAAGTCGTGACTCTGAACGTTCTGATCAATAGGCAGGTTCGGTAATTTTCAAATTTCATTAAAATTGATAGAGTTTATTATACTGAAGGCAGTTATGTTGTTAATTTTTGTTTAAAAAAAAATCCTTCGCCTGTGAAGCCGTTGCAAAGTTTTCCGTCGGTGCGAGGCTAGAAATCGTACCTTACAGCGAGAGTAGGCCGCGTGACGTCAGAACTTAGAATAACGTACAAGTCCCAGCTTCAGCGCGCAGCAGTCCCATAAGTATTATGCATATGCATGTGTAGTTAAATATTATAAACTGGTTCTAACTGGTGTTTTCTGTTTTGTACCCAGACTAATACATCGTACAGCACACCAATAAAACTGTAAAAGTGGTTCGTTGGAGCCAGAAGGAAAATCGTTCAGCATTATCGATATTTTCGCGAGTTAGTTTATCATTGCAAAAGTTTATAAAATTATCGGTTGCCCCATTGCAGCCACTCTAAATAGAATCGAACATAATGCAATTTATCGACAGTTTTCTGGGACCCCTTGGTACTTGGTAACGTGTTACGGTTAGCATAATTTGAAACAGGATGCTAGGAGCATGACGGAGCCAAATACTGAATCGCCGTAGCGTTCCCTCCCTGAACTAAAAAAGGAAATTTTATTAACTATTTTACAATAATAATTAAATAGTACGTCATCATAAAGTTTTGTTTTGAAGACTGGTAGGACGCGTACCTCCATCCTTTCCCTGAGCTAGCCTACGCATTTCCGTAAAAGTAGAACATTCTACATCCCCAACTATTTGAGAGCAGTAGTCTAATCTGCTCCAACCTCTACCTCTTTATTCCTATCACTGACTCTAGTATGTCGCGAACTATTCCTTTGTGTCTCAGAAGGTGTCCTACCATCCTACGATCCTATCCCCTATTCTTTATTGTCTTCCATACTTTTCTCTTTTCCCCAACTCTTTCTAAATCCTCCTTATTGCTAACTTGTCTATCCACGGTATCTTCAACACCCGTCTGTAGCATCACATTTCAAACGCTTCTACTCTTTTTCAATCCGCTTCTCCCATTGTCCAAGTTTCGCACCCATAGGTATAATTTCGTACTCCACACATGCGTCTTTAAGAGTCTCTTCCGAGTTTCTACATTAACCGTTCCAGAATATAGCAGTTGTTTCTTTTTGTTAAACAAGTACCTAGTACCCACGTTTTACTTATACCGGTCTGCCTTTACACTACTGTTTTGAGGTTGAATGAAATTGGGGTTAGATGCAAGAATCACACACCATTTCCACATTTACCGGGACATTTACCTACCTACTACATAAATATGGCAAATTATGTGAATCGGACTTTTGATACCCTTGTTGCATCATTATATCGATTATGTTGTCTTTGTTTTATGTTTCCTTGACACCTTACTTTAAAAATTCACGCTGGAAATAGTTCCAATAAGTATGTTATGAGCATGATTATGAGATAGGTACCGCTTCACGGGCACTTCAAGAGAAGTGGGAGGAGCGCCTTACGAATCTCTGACGTCAAACCAATAACAAAGCGAACTAGCATGTGGGCGTGATAAGCTCATTTCTTTCGCTTATTACGCCGCAAAAAATTTTTTTTGAAAAAAATTTCGCCGTAAATCAATTACGATAACAATTTTCTGTCATTTTCATGCCAAAAATAGATATCTTATTTTTCTCCGAACCTCCCTATTCCATCATAATTTATTCAGTGCTATAGACGAATAACGTACCTATACTTTTACGTCCGTGCATTATACTCCCGATAAGTAATAACTATCAAGTTATTGTGAATTCTGGGTATAGAGGTGCTAACGAATATTATTAGAAATAAAGCGTCTATAATAATAAACCGTTGTTGATCTACTTAAGATTGTTTATATTGACGAATTTTTTTATTTCAAGAAAGTGGATCAATAGGTAGGTAACTTGTAGAGGTACCGGTGATTATACAACATGATGGTTCTGCTTCCATGAGACGCAAACAGTTTGTTTTTAGGCATCATTCGTGTGGGTGTATTTTGGTGATTTTATTGAAACGACCCCAGCAATCAATCCACAATTCTATGTCTATCCAAAAATTCAACTTTGTCTGCCTTTTGTTTGGTAGAAACCTGTTGTGTTTACTGGACTAAACCTGCTTACATCATCATCATCATAAGGTTCTCAGTCCGAAGACTGGTTGGACGCGTACCTCCATTCTTTTCTATCCTGAGCTAACCTACGCATTTCCCTAAAAGTAGAACATCCTACATCCCTAACTATTTGAGAGCAGTAGTCTAATCTAGGCCTACCCCTACCTCTTTTTATTCCTATCTCTGACTCTAGTATGTCACGAACTCTTCCTTCGTGTCTTAGAAGGTGTCCTACCATCCTATCTCTCCTACTCTTTATTGTTTTCCATACCTTTCGCTTTTCCCCAACTCTTTCTAATACTTCCCTATTGCTAACCTTATCTATCCACGGTATCTTCATCATGCGTCTGTAGCACCACATTTCAAACGCTTCTACTCTTTTTCTATCCGCTTCTCCTATTGTCCAAGTTTCGCACCCGTATAATGCCGTACTCCATACATACGACGTTAAGAGTCTCTTCCTAGTCTCTATATTAACCGTTCTCGAGCATAACAGTTGTTTCTTTTTGTTAAACGCAACTCGGCCCTGCGCCATTCTTTGTTTTATATCTTTAGTGCTCCTACCGTCTTGAGTTATTTTACTTCCTAAGTAGCAGAAATCCGCGACCTCCTCTATCTTCTCATTTCCAATTTGTATTTCCATTTTAGTTCTATTTTCACATCCCCTACATACCAAAATTTTAGTTTTCTTTTTATTGATTTTCATGCCGAAGCCCTGTGTCAAAACTGCTTCCATTTCATTCAAAGCCGCTCCTAATTCTTCTTTGCTAGATGATAACACTGCTATATCATCCGCAAATCTGAGCATGTTAATAGTTTGGCCCTGTACATTGATCCCTGAGGCTGTTCTTTCCTTAACAATATTAATCGCATCTTCGATATATAAGTTGAAAACTAGAGGTGACAATGCACATCCCTGTCTCACTCCCTTCCGGATATCTACTTCCCTTTGTTCCTGCTCACATTCTATAACTGCCTTTTGCTCTTTGTAGAGATTATGTATTATTCTTCTGTCCCTGTATTTCATCCCTACCTTTCTCAGCACTTCGAACATCTTCCCCCATTTTACGTTGTCGAAGGCTTTTTCTAAATCTACAAATCCTATATAGACGCTCTTTCTCTTTTCTATCGTTTTTTCTATAATTACTCGTAAAGCTAGAATGGCCTCGCGCGTTCCTCTATTTCGTCTAAATCCGAACTGATCTTCTCCTAATATTTCTTCCGCCTTTTTCTCCATCCTTCTTTGCACAATTCTAGTTAAAATTTTTGACGCATGGGAAGTTAAACTGATAGTTCTAAAATTTTCGCATCTATCCGCGCCTTTTCTTTTTGGCAAAGCTACTATGATGTTCCGTTTGTAATCTTCTGGAATCTCGCCTGTCAGGTATATGCGACTAACTAGTTTAAATAAACGATCTATTACCTCTTGACCTGCGCACTTTAAGATTTCTGCCTGCAAGCCATCTATACCTGGTGCTTTATTATTCCTTAAACTTTTTAGTGCTATCTCAAACTCTTCTCTCATTATAGGACTCCCTAGGTTATCCCCCTCTACACTGCTTTCGCTTTCTAATATATCTTGCACTTCCTGTCCCGCATATAAGTTTCCTAAATATTCTTTCCACCTATCTGCCTTCTCCCCACTTCCGATTAGGATATCTCCTGCCTCATTTCTAATGTTTTTGGTACTAGATCCAATTTCTCTAAAATTTCTCCTAATTATTTTATATGCTTCATCCTTTCCTACTTCGAATTTATCTTCCACTTCTTTGCATTTATTATCGATCCATTGCTCTTTCGCTTTCCTACATTCCCGAATAATTTCCCACTTGATCGCCTTATATCTTTGTTTCCCTGTTTCATCTAACCTATTTTTATATTTTCGCCTTTCCTCTATTAGACTCACAATATGTTTTGTTATCCAGGGTTTCCTACTTTCATTCTGTTTATGACCCAAAATATCCCTAGCTGAGGAAACTAAACTATTTTGAATGCAATTCCATTCTGCCTCTATGTCCCTAACAATATTTTCACCCGTGCCCTTTAGTGCTTCGTTTGTCTTTTTCTCGAACTTATTGCGCATATCATCATCTTTTAGTTTCTCTGGGTCAAGATACCTTCTTCCGCTTCTTTTTCTCAAAATCTTAAATTTAAGATTGGCTTTCATAACGACTATGTTGTGATCACTATCTATATCTGCTCCTGGATAACTTCTACAATCCCTAACTTGATTTCTAAATCTTTGCCTAACGAGAATGTAATCTATTTGATATCTCCCTATGTCTCCTGGCATCTTCCACGTATAGCATCTCCTAACATGATGGTGAAATAGAGTGTTCGCGACCGTTAAGTTATGTTTATCGCAGAACTCTATCAGTCTAACTCCCCTATCGTTCCTATTGCCTAATCCAAAGGGGCCAACTATTCCGCCCTCTCGCCCTGTGCCTACGACTGCATTGAAATCTCCTGTAATTATTAAATTTTCGTGCCCTCTCACAAAATCTAGCACATATTCAATATCACTATAAACTGCCTCTACGGCCTCATCACTGTAGCTAGAAGTGGGCATATATACCTGTATTATTACTGTTTTTACAGGTTTCGAATCTAACCTAACCATAACTACCCTGTCACTTTGCTGTAAGAAATTTTCTACACTCTGTCCTACTTTTTTCCGCATAACAATTCCTACTCCCGAATTTCCTCCTACAGATCCTGTGTGTATTACTCTAAAATCTCCGCTCCAGAAGTCTCCAGCTTCTGGCCATCGCACTTCACTGATACCTACTACGTCTAATGCTAACCTATCCATCTCAATTTTCAAATTCTCTAACTTCCCTACTTGTTTCATGCTTCTAACATTCCACGCTCCGACTCGTGAGATGTTACACTTATCATTTCTGATGACTCCCCCCGAAGCAGTCCCCGCCCGGAGATCCGAATGTGGGACTATTTTACCTCCGGAATATTTTACTCCAGAAGGTGCCATCATCATAAATTAAAGTACGCTGTACTAGGGATAAAATAATGTGGTGGTTTCCCGTTGCCTTCCACATCGCAGTAGTGTGTATCACAGTGCCATACCAACCCTCACGATCTCTGCCACTATGATTACTGAAAGAGCTGCTGCCCCCTTCCAGGGACTTGATTTAGTCTGGCTTCTCAAATAAAAACCCCTCCAATATGGTTAAACCTATGGTTCGGCTCTTTATATCATTGAAGCGCGCAAGTCATCCCACCCGTCCCAGTATTACTAGAACTGCGTCAAGGTACAAGTCCTTTGCTTACGAAGCGACAATATTCTGCATTTGCCTAAACACACGTATCGGTATACCTATCCCCGTATTATAATGCACAAAAAGAAAATTCCGCACGACTGTCTTGTATAAATACCTATACCTATTATGCACGACGCACCGGAGAGTTCAACGTACGCCATTGCGAGAGCCGGTGAATTATTCAAAACGTGTAAAATTGCGCCTAAAATTCCGGAAATTTCAAGGCCCGATCAGAACACCAACGGCAAACAAATCATGAATCGATTACAAGCTGCATTTTAAAATCGTACGAGGGGCACTTACTTTTCATGCCTTCTGATAGAAAGTGATAAATAAATTCAGTTCTATTGTATGGAACACGTACAAATTTTCACTTTAACCCGCCCACGACAGAGGCTTTGTTTTAGAAGCAATTGAGAGAACAGGACGGCAACTATCAAAGCACCTTTTACCCCATTTCGAATTCTTTCCGGCGACTGATTTACGCTCGCTCTTGAACTTTGTGCCGCGCAAAGAATCTGGAATGAAGCCATTTTACGCCGTCTGTTTTCTGTTGCGATATACTACAGCAATCCTTCACTCCGGACTGCCGCCGCGGAGCCCATACACTTTCTAATAGAAGTAAATATTGCTGTATTATCGCGATACGTTGATAGCTTTACGATAACCAGCAGCTATTAATTTAGTTGCGGAAACGTGCCTTTGTCGCTCTGCGGTCGAGCGGAACCCCCTCATTAATCCGTATTCTTATACGATTGTGTATAGTCTATTTCTGCTGCCTAGCAGCTATGAGCTAGTTGCAAAGCAATCAAATCTCTCTGGAACGTACCGTCCTGCTCAAAATTTCATGAAAATCCGTTGCGCGTGAAAGTGAAAATAGAGTTTTTCATTATACAAAATTGCCAAGGCGCATGCGCGATAGCGCCATGAACCGAGCTGTTACTAGCTATCACAATCGAACAAATACTCGTTTATTTAACTTACATTCATTGTTAGAGGTGACCATTTAACTGATATCATCTCTAATTGATGTTAGGCTTAAAATGTAAACCCAAATAAATGTTCAATTTTTTTTGTTTTTTGTTTCATTACGTTATAAATGGCGACCACTCCAAATCGGGTACTTCATTTCGGCAGTCCCTGTATATCACAACAGGTACACAACAAATTCCTAGATACCCATTTCCAGTATAATACCTATCCATCTATTTATTAAACTTATATACCCAGAAATCGAATCACAAGTTGGTGCTTCCAAAACAAAACTGCAAAAAATATTTAAAAAAGGCAAATACAGGCCATATAAAATTCAAATTATTCACTATCTCTTCCCGGGAGATCAAGAAAGAAGCTTAATTTTTGTAGGTGGTACTTAAATAAAATTCAAGAAAATCCAGAATTTGGACGGTCTGTCATTTGGACAGATGAAACTCACATAAGCAGCGTAGGATTATTTAACAGGCATAATGTGCGTCACTGGTCTGATACAAATCAGCACCAAACTTTTGAACGTCAGAGGCAAGGACTTTTTGGATTTAACGTTTCGTGTTTTATTTTGGGTGGTCAAGTAGCATAGGTACCTACCAAATTCTTGATGGAAACTTAACGGGATTGAGATACATTAATTTATTGAATATTAACGCAGAGGCGATAATGGAAAATGTTCCGTTAATAAACATAAACAGGGTATATTTCCAACAAGATGGTGCCCTTGCACACAATTCTGCAATAGTTACAAATTATTTAGAAAATCATTTTCCGGGTAGATGGTTGGGTATAAATGGACCTATATTGTGGCCTGCAAGATCGCCGGATCTGAGTATATTAGACTTTTTTGTTTTGTTTGTTAAAAGAAAAAATATACATGCGAAGATACAACAATCAATTTGAGCAGTTCCTATAATTTTGTTGTTTGTTGTTTTTCTTGTTTTTGTTTGTTTTGCTGTTTTTTCTGTTTTTGTTGCTTTTATTTCAGTTGTTATTAAAAGCTGCTAACATAGAATCACAGGTATCTTGGATGTACCTACCTATCTTATATTTTCTAAAAGTAAAAAGTACCAAAATCAGGTATGTAGTTATAGGAAAGTTTCTTCATGTTTTTAATCAAGGAGCTTGCCCTTAAATTTTTGTGGTCGAATTTTGGAACACTCTGTATAGTGATCACTTTTCATAAAGAAAATGCGTAGGTGAAATTAGATTTTACACCTCGTTTTACACCGTAAGAAACAAAAGCTAAAAAGAAAACCTGCTACCTGAATGAAATGTAAAAAAAATGCCGAGACAACCACAATCACAAATAACAATTATATAGGTAGGTATCTGAAAAGTTAGGGAGAATACTCGGAGAATAAATAATACAAAAAATAAAAAGAGCAAAAAACTGGAAAAGAAATGCTTATGTGGTGCGACTTCACTACCGATGACTGAAATAGTCGTCCGCCATCTTGTAGTACATGCGAGCACGTGCCAAGCTCAAAAAGCCATAGTTTCCCGGTGCAAAAATAGGTTAAAAATAGTAATTTGTCATTGCTTGATATCCAACAGTGGCGTGTTGCAGAGATAAGTTACGTCCAGTTCAATTTATCTTTAGGTAGATAAAAAAAAGCGAGCACAAACTTATCTATAGACAAAAGTCAAATAGTTTCGGAATTTCGTCGCACTAGAGCATCTATTAAAATTAATCCAATTTACGTGATGAAAATATATGACATTCGGATGACAGATCACAATAAATAAACTTAACCGAAAAACAAATGCACCGTAGACTGAACATGTGACCCACATACTATAGCGTGTTAACTGCATGTCATGATTACATTCCGTATCTATTCAATTACTATTGCTAATTTGTCGGTATTGTTATTATATTGTCTTCGCGCAGCGGCTCCTTTGTTGCCGGTTTAAAAAATATTGTTGCGTAATTTCGAGCGATCAATTTCCATTCAGTAAGTCGTTAGGGACTGTGGCTGAGGCCCGCCAGCGCCAGAGTATTTAGCATTTTCACGAGACAGCTTGAGCACATCAATTAGACTGCAGATCATTTACGAACAAACCGCTTCTGTTTAGTCGGCAGTTTTATCATTATAATAAGGGTATGCTATGCGGCGTGTCGTGCTTCGGAGAGCACTTCTAGCCCGCTTAGAAATCGTTAAGGCAATGTTTATGGCTCACAGTACCGAGGATTTGCTAATAAAACAAGCCCTGATGGATGCATTTTTTGTGTATGTTGGGTAATAAAATACACGTATGCGAATAAATTAACCAATTGAACAATAAAAGAAAAGCGCTTATAGTTATTGAAGCCCATGACAACTCCACCACTGAGCGTCTATAGGGAGCAGCAGGACTATTATTACTCTTGCTAATTCGCATGAATTAAACATCGATATTCGAGTGAAAATGCATGAAGTATTGCGAAATCCTTTTGTAGTTGGTGCACTCCTGGCGCCAGCACAGGCAGGGAATTCATGCCGAGACTATGAATAGAAGAACACGGAAACCAGTCCTTCCAAGGATTCGATGTTTATGAAAATCGTCCTCCCGGAACTGTACACTGAACTAATTTGTAATATACGGTCACAAAATATTGCTTACTAGTGCCTGACGTCTAACAAAAACTCAAGTACCAGAAGAAGGTTGTATGTAATTAGATATGTAAAGGAGAAGAAAAAGAAACGTCTTTCAAGGTCACTAGACACTAATTAAAGTGACACACATAAATAATAGAAATTTTTGTAGGCTATTGTTACGGCTATTATGATTCCTAACGTACAAAAACATAATTTTACTGAAATAATAAAGCTACACCTAAAATTTCTTTCCGATATCGAGAAGTGGAAAAATTAAAATCCCGCGACATTTTCTGCATAAAAATCCGATCTAATGTATCAAGATACAGGTTGTACGGTGTGAAATCGAGACACATTAGCATACGTATATGCCATATCCTCGAGCAAAATGTTTATTTTAGTTTATTATTATTTATGACATTCAAATATTTGTGCTCCACTCAGGGACACCTTATACGTACACTACTGCCCGAAGAGTTAATAATTTCTGCTTGGTAGTCGGTACTTAGGCATAATAGACATCAGATCTCTCTCTCTCTCTCTCTCTCTCTCTCTCTCTCTCTCTCGGTTGTTCTGAGAGGTCGTGATCCTTAGTGGGAGAGCACCCTCAGAGCCTTTTTCCTTCTACCTTGCCCTGCATTACCAATTTTTCCAAGCTGTCGCCTTGTCTTCTGTTGATGTGGCCATAGTACTGGAGGATATGTTGACGCCAAACCGTTGATAATCGGTATTTTGTTCATATTTCCTGGATCACTGAAGCGTCTGTTCTTCCTTTCCTCTTTATAGCCCTTCTTTCCTCTATGGTGGCCAACGTTTCATCTCTTATCCAAGGTTTGTTTGTGCGATTCTTCTGTTTTTCGTCCTTCTGTTCTCATGCTTCATCTTCTGAGTCCCTTATCTGTTGCTTTAATATATTCCACTGTGGCTCAGCAACTAAACCTTTTATCTGGGGCTTGAGTAAAATCAAAAGCTGTGGATCGAAGAATTCCCCGAGTCCACCACATGAGGGGGACTATGGCGGATAAAGAGCCCGCTGCAAGTATTGCGACATTTTATCATTTATTTGATCTCACAAGTATTTTTTCTTTATTACCATGCTGATGTTCATTTTTGAAGCTACAACGAGCTATTGCACATGGCCTCAATACAATTCTTCATCACATCCACGTCGGAGACAGTAGGATCATTGAATAATCCCTGAAATGTATCAAGTAACCCTCGCTATAATTATTATTTCGATAAATCATGCTCTCTACAGTTGGTGAACTGTTTCATTACAATAAAAATAAATAAATTCTAGAATTTTAATATCAAAATAACCTGACTAATCCCATGGAATCATTTACATATTCTACAAATATTTGAATGTATTTAAATAATAACTTGGAAAACATCTTCGAATGCTATTATCCACTTAGTGTTGAAAAACCAAGCACGACGACAAGCGAATGCATATAGACCCCCTTGCAGAATCAGTTAAGTTGTCATTGAACTTGTGAATTATTGTTGTTTTGACCGGCCTGGCTGTTTTTTACGAGACGCGTAATTACACACAGTCGCAAATGAATTCAATTAACACAGCTCCGCAAACAAATACGTATGTCGGTTTGAAGTCTCTCTTTTGTTTCATCTGATGTACCGAGCGAGGAGTGCGCAGTTTACGAAGGGCATGCTCTGTATCGCTAAACAGTTCAGAGAATTGATTTGGTCTTATTCAAATACAGACGCTCGTGTTTGTTGCTACTTACCACATTTTTGTCCTGTGTAGGTTCGTTCAGTAATATTTACTTTAGTAATTGGCTATTTGCATCTTCGAATTGTATGCAGTTTTTTTAAAACTTTTTGGTATCATATTTCGATCCTTATTTAGCCAGTGTTTAACTAGTTAGAAGAGAAACCAAGATTAGGGAATTTCCGTTTCATCTGAAAATATTTCTCAACAGTAGTTTGATGCGTATCTACTTGCAATCTTTCCTTCCCCGAAAACAGAACATCTAGTATCCAAATCACTAGCAAACAGCAGTCTGCTCTTCATCTACCTCGCGAGCTAATCCTTCATATTTCTGAAGGTCCCACCATCCTATCTTACCTATTCTTAATGGTTTTCGGTAGGCTTTTTCTTTCCATAACTGTGTCCAATACCGCCCACATTATGAGCTGAGACGCCATAGGGCGATCGACCTCTCATTCACCTTCGTTACCGAAAATTACGCCAAGTAATTAAAAAAATTATCTATACATTTTTACTTCTATCCCCTCTACCACTCTGCCAACTCTGATACACTGGTTGATAGCGTGTGACAAAAGGACTACGAGGTATAATGCATCCTACTCAGCTCCAAACGGAGCTTGGTATGTGAGGATTTTTTTGCCTACATTACCTGAAGATGTTAGAAGCAGATTACATTTCTCATAGCTGACTCACCTGAAACAACAAGAAAAGATATAAATACATAAATCCATAGGTAACACAAATTAAAGTAAAAAATTCACAGACCTCGCATCTTACGCAAGTATCATAGGCGTATTGAAAATACCGACACAACTGCTCAGTTTCTAAGATGTCCAACAAAAGTGATCATTACCGTTTCAAGTTGGAATATTATTGATACAATAAAATAAATGATTTGTGACAAGCACAAGGCACATAGTCAAACTGACGCAATACGTAACAAAATATTAACGCATCCGTTTTGTACAGTTTAGACTTTTATTGCAACGCGATATCCCTCTTAAACGGTACTCGCCCTCGCCGTACCTTAGTTTACATCTGGCGATCTGGCTAGCCGGTAGCCGCCTCCATCCAATTTATTAGCGGCCTCGACTGCGCGCGCCGCCAACAGAATCTGTCGCGTGTCGATACATTTTTCGTAAGATGAGTCCCATATACACGAGCCCAGAAGTACTTTCAATACTAAAAATCGTGAACCCTCACACAACAATGGTTCTGCGGCCTCTAATAGCAATACGCTTTTAAATACCTAGAAGACAGGATCAATTTAACGTTAGAACCATGTGTTTAATTTGTCGCCGTGGATAGCAGTCCGCAAGTTACGGATCACTATCATTTGTCATTACGGTTCCGCAAGTTGTGGGCATGCGAACAGGTGTTAAATATTGTGTATCAACGCATTTTAGACAGACCCTTTACTTGTCCTCGCACCAGACACACGCATTTTATGCGAAAAAGATAATGTGGAAACGTGAGAAAAAAATAACGTTTACGGGAGCCGATCCTACCCGGCCCGAGAGTAACAAACCACCAGCTCTCTACGATAACCTACCTACCCACAAACGCTGCTGGGTGGGGATTGAACTAACGAAGTACTTATACGAAAGTATAACGCATAACTTGCGGAACTGTAGTACACTTGATGGGATTCCGTAACTTGCGGACTACTATCCACTGCCTTAATTTGTTGAGGATCTGGCAAAAGAAAAAGGAAATCACTTACTTCAATTCAAACTGGTATCGTAGTACTAAATATTTTATTTGGTTAATTATGTATTGTTTGTCCTTGTTACTATAGGCACGGGTGATTCCACTCGCATAAAAATGCTGCAAGATAGAGAAATGACAATCGTATTATCTCTAGACTGATTTTGTATGAAGACTTATTTGCATACGATGCAAAATACCACAAATTGTGCTACGCAGAATACATATCAACCAGAAATATAAATTCCCACAAAAATAAAACTGACAGAAATACAAAAAGTACGGATCGCTTGTTTTCAACATTTTCTTCTTGGATTCAAGAACACATCTTAGATAATAAAGAAAAGCTGCCATTAAGTACCTGCAGTAACACAAAAATATAATTCTATGTTACGTAATGCAGAAAGATCCCCAATACAATCCGCGAAACTGAAAATGAAATTGTCGAAAAGATTTAAAGGCTCTATTCAATTTATTCGTAGACTGGGTCAGGTCAGGTGATTTGTTGTGTTCTGGCAAAGAACTTTTGACAAAAAAATCAAGCATGTAAATGAGGACGCAAGCTCAACAGACGAATCGTCTGATTTTTATCTGGAAACAACGGGTGATACATTATCAGACTTGCAAATTCTTCACAGAGCTACTGAAATTTTAAGAAAATGTATGGAAAATTTTACAATACCCAATAAAAATTATCCTTCCCCAGATGATATAAACAGTAAAAGTTTCGCTAAACAAGTACCTACCTCATTTACTAGCATTTATTTCGTGGCTATTACAGAAAGAGAATTTTGAAAATGCATTGAAAGAAGATTTTAAAGGTGGCATTACAACGCTGTTCTTTTGCAGAGTAACTTGGCCGCGTTCTGTCTCCTTCTGGTGCTCGGCTATTCCCCATAGTCTATCCTTTTCACTCGCACGGCTCGTCCCGTGCACCGAAAGTGAATTTTTGACATCGGCGCATTGAAAGTGTTATAGCGGACTTATTTTTGAAACGCGACCATACATTATTCGAAATCATAACTTCGTTATACCATAAGGAAGTTTTCTATGTAAGAAAAAACAAAATCTATATCGTGAAAAAAAAGTTATCCAGGTTCAAAGTGGAACGTATTGTTACCGATGTGGGGACATATTTTAGATACGGTGCAATAAAATTAGTTTGGTTTCTTGTATTTACACAAAATTTACACCATTAAAAACGTCAATATTTCTTCAACAATTAAGAAAAAACGCAAAGTTCTACGACTTGTAATTTTCGCGTAAGATGCCCGAGAGTCTCCCGGCGCACGGTGGGATAGATTTACTGCTCTTTCACCCCTAATTTTTTTCGCTACCACCCAAAAAAGTCGTAATTGCCATTTTTAGGTGCCAAAAGACTTGTAGAATCATCTGTGAGAGTTTCATCTGGTTATACTTTGGGATCACTCAAAGTTAAAATTTTAGTATTTGCTGAATATCGCTGCACTACGACAGAATCTGTCGCCTGTCGATACATTTTTCGTAAGTCCCGTATACAAGCGCCCAGAAGTATTTTCAATACTAAAAATCCTTACAAATTTCAGGACCAGGTAACAACAAAAAAACAATAGGGATACTCCGGTTCCGCTTCTCTGAAAATCTCCCGCACGGTTCTCATCATACAAAATACATGAATTAATAGCGAGATTAATATGGTAAATCAACCGCCAAAATATCTTTCGCGACCTTAGAGATCGATAACACAAAAAAAACAAACAGAATACTTACCCGAACAGGTACAAACCAAACCGCACCTGCGAATTCGAAGAATGAATCATACTCCCATCACGCAATATAACAACCCATTATGATACATCATGGGACCAGACGATTGCTTTAACTTTTAAATGAATACAAGCGCGTCTGCATACAAAAAAACTTGGGGTCTCCGCGGTCTAGGGGCAAGACTTTGTAGTTTACCTGTATCCAGCACATACATACCTATTACGGCGCAATGATTTGAGTGTTGAACTGGAGTGGGGCAACTGATGATGACAGACCTGTTGTGACATTCTCTCACCTTTGCGACGCTAGACTGTCGCACTCTGATTGAAGTTTACTCAGCCGTCTAGCCGTCTAGCGCGCTCGACTTTAACCACTAGCGCTCGGCTCTCACGCGTGACGTATGTGGCAAATGCAACAGAATCTTTTCGGTGAATATGATCCCCCATACTAGGATACTAAAAACATTTTTGCAAAAGCAACAGCATTGAGCGTTTTTCACAATTTGCACAAATATAATTAATAATCGTAATTACTAGCCTACAAGCCGATCCGATGCAAGAAAAACTGCCGTGCGCAACTTGTTAATCGCATAACAATCTGCAGTACCGTGCACTTACAGAAGCAATCGCAAAGCGACCGATAATTAAAGGAATTAAATCTCCGCGGATGAGTTGCCGAGGAAGAATTTTTGTTATTTTTACGCTCGGCTCATTTCTGCAGTTCTGCGGTGATTCGTAATTTGCTTTATGTGCGGCTTCCGTTCAGCCCGAGTTTCCCACGGATTCGCGTTATGTACCTATTTCTGTCAGCCCCTCTGCGTTTGCAGAATGTTTTTCCCGCGCGCGTAACGGATTCATAGGAATGCTGTCGGCGTTAGTCATCTTTCGCTATGCCGGGTGCCCCCAAGGGTCTAGTCTCGGTCTACCAGGAATGCTCAAATGGTTTTAATTTTCACTGCCGTCGACATTCCACTTACAATACAAAGTATGGACATTTTGGGCAATAAGATAAGGGGGTCCTTCTAAAGCTTCAGAAGTTACTGTTGAATTCTTATTAAATGTGCATCAAAAGGACGAAGCAAAGGATACTAGTAGATGATGACTACGCCCTTAAACTGATCAACACGCCCTTGGAACAGAATTCTTCAACCAAAAGTAACCATCAAACAATGAAAGACGATCTTCAGAAAAGATAAATCATAAGGCATCAAGTAGGGAAAACAAAAGTGGGAAATAGTGGGAAGGGGGATATTAAGAAAGGCATTATGGGAGAAGAGAGTGGCAGATGGGCGCGGATAGCCAATAAAGAAATATGTGAACTGGCAACGAAACCAGACATGTTAAAGGTGATAACGGCGCACTAGCTGAGATGGTGTATAAGCTGGATGACGACAGAGTGCCTATAATAATGTTAAGAAGCCCTTTCCTAGGAGCAAGAAGGGGGAGACCAAGGAAGAGGTGGATGAAGAGTTTTGAGGAAGAACTTAAAACTTTTGATCAACAGACCTATCTCGATAATGAAACACACACACATTTGTGGCCATAGCTTTGACCTCAGCACCTTGAAAACCTTTCATACCGGTAACATTATGCTGCGACCACTTGATAACGAATAAAAATTTTAAATCGATTAGTTCCACCTTTGAAAAATGCGAATAACAATTGTTTTGTTACGGCACCCATAACTACCTTTGATTCGGATGATAAAATCAACCTTGCATAGTTTTCGGACCAGTCACGCCGATTTGCTCCAGTCAATTTCCGCTCTCGATTATTCAACTGCAAAGAAAATTGTGGTATCGCCAGAGCATCGTTAAATTAGCACCGACACATGGTACCCGACCGAAGTGCACTATGCGTGCAATCCAGTCGGGCAGGAGGGTATTAGCCACAGTACTTGGAAACAAAAAAAATTAACTTTCAAGGGCAAATTGCAATGACAATATCGCAACTCGAAACCGTTTTACTTCAAGTTAAATAACAAAATTCCGGGACAGGTTCCCTGGGTTCCGGTCGTTAATTTTGAGTTATTTCGGATTATATAATTGTGTTCTGTGAACTCGAATGTCGTGCGACCGCACCAAGACAATTAAACTTTTACATAAACGTTTCCAGTTGCATTTTTTTTCAGTAAATTAAATGATACGAGACATGTTGCACCAAGAGAGGCTATGCATGGATATTGTCTTCTTGCTATAGGTAATGATCATCGCTGTAGAGTATTGAAATAAACATAAAAGCCAGCGACACGTGGTGCAATACTGAAAACTGTTAGAATTATCGGCAAATAGATAAGAACACATTACGGCATATTGTTCGGGCGTCGAATCAGTAGCGGGCGAGTCCATTTCGCGGCGAAATGGGTGGCGAATGACGGATCAGCCTGATGTCAGACAAATTTGTTAATACACCAATCTTTACATGCAAGCTGATATTTAGCTTTAATATCAGGAACTGATGGATTTATCTGCTATACTCAAACACAGAAGGGCCATCTGCAAGGTGAAAAATAATACGAGTAAAAACATTAATTGCAGGAGTAAGAATTTAAGAAATTTTATACGTTTACGTTACACCAGATGGTAGGCTGTGCTGCAGAAAAGAAGATACATAATTCTCAGCGTCGAAGATCAACAGCTATCAAATAAAAACGATCTATAGCCGCGCATTTAGTCATTTTAATACAAAGAGCGAAGGACCCGCCGCGAATTTGCATTTGCGGCGGCGACGTGCGGACGAATATTAATTCGCAAATAAATTCGAATATGTCACACACAAAGAATTTGTGGAAGGCTCGTGGAACCGTGACCGGTTTTCGCGCGCGACATTAATATCAAATTATGGTTCGTCGATGAGGTTTCTGAAAAACCGTTACGGTTACGACGGCCGAAAGCAAGGACGCCCACTTGCGCGCGAGAAAAACAAAGAAAAAGTTCGCGACACGAGCGGAACCGATATTTTTGGGGACCTAGCTGATTTTTCCGTTCGATTGCACTCTGCGCAACTGGAGTGCGAACGACTCGTATTTCGGTTGTTACTTTTACTTTTTCTATTGTTGAAATCGGAGGGCGATGCACTTTTGCACCGGATGCACTGTTTTCTCCAAATTCGACTGTGTTTTGCAGTCTTTTGTAAGGTGCTGTGATTTGGCAGCTTTTTAAACAATATGGGGAATTAATACCGAAAGTGTTAATTCACAGATTTTATCCTCTGTTTTTTTGCTAGAAGTTTTTCCATATTGCATGTTTCGAATGTGCATGGAAAACCGTAGACCACTGGTTTCGTCCTTTTGGGACTCATCAGTACGGTGCTTTGCCCTACACACTCGAACCATGCAATATTGCTTGCTGTATATATACTTACACGCTTGGTGCAAGTATTAGCAAGAGCTAATTATTAGCCGAATTATGTGGCGGTAATGAGTGGTACTGGACCGTTCGAACAACTACTCCTCGGGCAAATACCCCGCTATTTGAAATACTGGGGACCACCGGACACTAAATTTCAGGCTCGGACACCGATCTCTCTCGAATTATGAGCTGGACAAGCAAAAACATTTCCCTCTTAGTAATGGGATGTCACTGTGGTTGAACCATAACCAGTTTAAGTATACCTCGAATAAATAAGATCTGCAACGGAGATTTATTACCAAGAATTACGGAAAATACATCAAATAATAAATAATAATAATAATAATAACATTAATAATAATAATAATAATAATAATAATAATAATAATAATAATAATAATAATAATATATATAATATTTATTATTGGTAGTGCTCATAGTAGTGTCATAAACTCAATATGTACCTATTTTCCATTTTCAAATAGCCTTATGCATTCTAATAGACCAAGAGCCCATAGACCAAAAATTGTGCATAACAGGTTTACTCCAAAAATGCCTGAGATGTTGTGATTTTTGGGTCGTGGAGCACAGGAATGCCCATGCCAGTTTTTGTTTTTGGTACAGTGATGTGTGGCAGACCCGTAAATGTGTAAAAAAATTGCTTAAAAAAGTATTATAGGTTTAGGACTGGGGTTTGCGGGAAGCGCTAAATAATAAAAAGTAATCCAGGGGACGCGGTTCGCTTGCTGTGAATTCTGGGACACTGACCCGCTGCAGGGGTCAAACTGTGTAAATAAATCAACCAAAAAAATCGTAGGTTTACGCATGGAGATTGGAGGGATCTCCTAATTTACCCCCAAACATCATGAATGTCGACTCCCATTCATTTTGGTTGGTACAAAGAGGCGCCACTCTCGCGACATTTTGTAAATTCACTCAGGTAAAAAAAATCATAAGTTTATGAATGGCGTTCAGTAACTTGTTTAATATAAACATACTGAGTGCGAAAATACATTCGCCATCGTTGAAAAGTGGTACAAAAGTCTTGCCATTCACGATAATTGATTGTGCACTGAAGCTTCGTTCCTACTGCGTGTAGATTACTGCAGTAAATACGAAATGCAAGAAATTAAAAAAAAAATTAAAATGGTTCTATGAAACGTTTAGCCGCACATACCAGACAGGCGATATTCCAGAAGAATACAAACGGAACATCATAGTAGCTTTTCCAAAAAGGAAAAGCGCGGATACGTAGAACGATCAGTTTGACTTCCCACGTGTCCCACGTGACAAATTTTAACTAGAATTGTGCAAAGAAGGATGGAGAAAAGGGCGGAAGAAATATTAGGAGAAGATCAGTTCGGATTTAGAAGAAATAGGGGAACGCGCGAGACCATTCTAGCTTTACGACTACTAATAGAAAAAGAGACCCTATAAAGGATTTGCAGATTTGGAAAAAGCCTTCGACAATGTGAAATGGAGGAAGATGTTCGAAGTGCTCAAAACGGTAAGGATTAAGAATATGTATAGTTAGGGAGCCGGTATAGTAAATTATGACTGTATTTTCTACCATGCCGGACATTATTAATCTTAATGTATGCAACAAGAGGAAGAAGAATATGACTATGAGAAAGTTGCATCTGAGTCGCACCGCAGATGGCGCTCTTAAGAAAAGTTTCGAATCGTCTGGAACCCACTCGCAACTATCTAATGTGTCTGGCATTGATATTTTGGCATTCTTCATAATACAAAAATTCAGTAAAAGAAAAATCTGTTGGTAGAAAATACGTCACGTGACGCTTCTGCTTAAGATAAGTTTGGGGTTCTCTGGCACCCACTCGCGACTTATAATGTATCTGATTCTTCTTTTACTGACTATTTGTATCATGAAGAATGCCAAAATATCAATGCCAAACACATTAGATAGTCGCGAGTGGGTGCCAGACGATTCTAAATTATTCTTAAGAGCGCCATCTGCGGTGCGACTCAGATGCAACTTTTTCATAGTCATATTCTTCTTCCTCTTGTTGCATACATTAAGATTAATAATGTCCGGCATGGTAGAAAATACAGTCATAATTTACTATACCGGCTCCCTAACTAATAGGGATAGAAGAATAATTTATTCATAATCTACACAAAGAGCAAACGGCAGTTACAGAATTTGAGCAGGAACATAGAGAAGTAAATATCCGAAAGGGAGTGAGGCAGGGACGTGCGTTATCGCCTCTAGTTCTCAATTTATATATCGAAGATGCGATGAATATTGTTAAAGACATCAGAATAGCTGCTGGAATTAATATACAGGGTCAAACTATTAATATGCTCAGATTTGCGAATGATATAGCAGTATTAGCATCCAGCGATCCAGCAAAGAAGAATTAGGAAGGACTCTGAACGAAATGGAAGCGGTTTTGACGGAGGGCTATGGTATGAAGATCAATAAAAAGAAAAAGGAAATTTTGATGTGTAGGGGGCGTGAAAATAGGGCTAAAACTAAAATACAAATAGGAAACGAGAAGATAGAGGAAGTCTCAGATTTCTGCTATTTAGGAAGTCAAATAACTCTAGATTTAAGACAAAGAATAGCGCGGAGCCGAGTTGCATTTACCTGAGTGAATTTACAAAATGTCGCGAGAGTGGCGCCTCTTTGTACCAACCAAAATGAATGGGAGTTGAGATTCATGATGTTTGGGGGTAAATTAGGAGGTCCCTCCAATCCCCATGCGTAAACCTATAATTTTTTGGGGTGTTTTATTTACACAATTTGACCCCTGTAGCGGGTCAGTGTCCCAGAATTCACAACAAGCAAACCGCGTCCGCTTTATTACTTTTCATTATTTAGCGCTTCCCACAAACCCCAGTCCTAAACCTATAATACTTTTTTAAGCAATTTTTTTACACATTTACAGGTCTGCCACACATCACTGTACCAAAAACAAAAACTGGCATGGGCATTTCTGTGCTCCACGACCCAAAAATCATAACATCTCATGTATTTTTGGAGTAAACCTATTATGCACAATTTTTGGTCTATGGGCTCCTGGTCTATAACATTTCCACATTTAGCGACACGCGTCAGAGATTTCACTCGATATCAAATATTTTCGTAACGAAACAGAGGTTAAACTGGCCGTTAATTATCAATTCAACAAAGAGTGAACCTTTATGACAAAATAAATCTTTCGTTTTACGTTCATTAAAATGCAAATTTTTGCTTTGCGTTATACACGGACGGCCGTGGATTTGTGGCCATATGAATTTTTATGTTTCCTCTGCCTAGCGGTGCAGACATCCGGCTATTCTTGAGGAACACCGTCGACAATAATTGAAACTGCTGGCGTTTTTTTCGCATCTGCTCTATTAAAATTTTCTTGAAGTGTTAAGACAACTTCCACCGTTGAAGCTTTTGGGGCCATGATTGAAGCACATTTCACGATCCGCATCCACAGAAATGAACATATACTACAACTTTATTCATTGATTTTCACACCCACGCAAGAAGTACCCTATCTCCACAAATAGAAGTTCTTTTGGAAAGCAATCATACTAATAAACAAAAGGCGACAATTAACAAGATTTACGAATTCACTATACGCAGACCTGCTGTCTTTTCAATACACATTTGAAAGTTGTCTGCGAGGAGGAGACGACCTTATGACCCACGCAACTTTCCCCCATTTGATCGATTTTCTGCACTTCTACTGTTGACGACTAAAAAAAAAAATAAATCGTCCGAATGTTACGACCAGTGCGTATGATACATCACCGTACATGCGTTTCCTGTTTAGGCATTGCTCCCAGTTATTTTGGTGGCGGCCTTCGAGTTCGAGTTTTGTCTCTCGGATCTGCTGAACAAATGTGACCGATTGTATTTCATGAAAACGTCATTTTTCACCTCACTCATTTGCATGTTAATGGCTCGGGGCCTTGACATATTGACGGTCGGCATAAAAAGTTTACCTATCCAGGCAGTTGTTGTTCTACCTATTTGCACCTGACACCTACGAGTTATAATTATTAAATACACATATAGGCAGCTTAAGTGTTAAAGAAATAATTCTATATCGCAATTGACGTTCCATCATAAAGTTCTCAGTCCGAAAAGTAGAACATCCACATCCCCAACTATTTGAAAGCAGCAGCCCGAACTGGGCCTACCCCTACCTCTCTTTTTATTCGTATCTCCGACTACCTATTACGAATTACGAATTATTTACCTGCATCCACTGTAACAGAAATCAAAATTACTGTTATGGACCCGGAAGATACGCAATGCAGACGGTACAATAGCTATGTACATAACGAGTCATTTTCGCGACAAAAGTCAATAACTATAACGGCCCATACATACCGTAGGAAGAAACAACAAAATTTACGACGTCGTTAAAAAAATTGCAGAGGACGAATCGTGGCCTTACACGCAAAATCCTCAATTAAGGAAAACTCTCGCAAACCGCAAACGCACGAACGTCAGCCTACTGCCTCTCGATTTTGATCTTTCATTGCTTTTGCCTAATTTCAAGAATGAAACCGTCATAAACAATTGACTTTTCCCAAAGGACAATACTCCAAATATGTCGCCTCGGAGTGGGCAGATTATGAACGTGCGAATTTTGCTGTCGCGTTTTAGCGTACCGGGGCGTTTTCGGACGTGATTAACCGTTGTTTGTAAGAGCGTTTTAGAGAAGTTCGAACTGCTGATTTGTGTACTGTGGATTGTTTAGGTTAGGTAATGAACTGTTGAATTGTTTGCTGGTAGTTATTTAATTGTTATTGCTTGTTGTTGTTTGTTGCTTGTATATTTCGCTGCTTATTGTTCATTTTAAAATTTCGTGTTCTCAAATTGTGTAAATACGAAACGTTACAATATGTTCTAAAGAAACTTAAATGAATTTCTTTGGCAAATTGTTATTCTTGCTTATTGGTTCATTATTTTCAGATAGCCATCTGTCCCACAGAAAAAGTCGACAAACATTGCATCTACATATATTAACCTTTAGGAGAGATCCCATCAATTTACTCCTGACATTTAGCAGAAAAAATCGAACAAATAAGCCACATTATCGAATAGGAACACAATTACAATTGATTAATTTTCCGTGTAACTGGACCTGTCAAAGCGGGCCGCGTTATTTTTTTGAGTCGCCGATGTTTATCTCCTGGCACGTCCCACCTAGGTGGTCCCACTAATAGGTGCGTGCATTTAAGAGTACGTTCCGCAGACTGTCGTGTATATCCGCACACAATGCACGCTCCTTCAGCACCAACAAGCGAAAATTTTCCATCCGCGATAAGGCGAACGTGGGTTTGATATTATTTTTTTCGGATTTCTCCTAATAGCTTATCTCTGTGCGTTTCTGTGGAAACTGGCACACGGACTCCGGAAATAAGGTCACGATCGTGCGTTTTTTGTCCTCAGTGGAAGTTCCAAATTCGATCATTCGGATTGATGCAAAAAGAGAAATGAGTAATTCTGTTCTCAATTAGTGGGAGAGATAACCTTTCGAGCGTTTCTATGTGACAATTAGTAATATTTAATTTAATGAAGTACCACTTTAGATAAACTAAAACGCGTTATTTCTGGCATGCAGTTGACTATGTATTCCACTATAGTAACTCCAACAGAAGAAGCAACCCATCGACATTCTTGGAGTCTTGAATTTCAGGGCATACCAAAGGACATACTCTGTCTGCTGCGGGAGTCTTACATTTTTCACTTAAGGGTGGGACTTATCAGCCGTTAAATAGTAATTCTAGACAAACGTCTATAAAGTGCTGCCACCTATCGTCCAAAACTGTAATTAGGATTATGCAAAATATAGTCGCAATCTATTATGATTGGTTTCTAACACAGCTGCAACCACTTCAGACGGAATACCTCCAGCTTGGAATTTTTTGCTTTGGCAATCGAATAAATCTGGGAGGATTAGTCGGCGGTCCTATCTTTGAATTAATTATTAACAATTTAGAAATAAGAGAATAAACTGAAGACCCAGCGCCATCTGCATTGCAATGGCCACACTACTACCACTAATAAATGTCCAGTATAGACGTGCATCACGGCTAAATGTAAACAAGATGGAGAAATTGCAATATAACTTTTATTCCAACACGCCTGTTCAACCAAGTAACGTATCAAGACGTTCTTGGTCGAAAATGAATAACGAATAATTAACTTAGACAATCCTACTTTCTAATTACGATAAACATGTGTACAAATAGTAAAAAAGATGTCGAGTTTATGACGGATTGTTATTTTAATAATTCGAGAGAATGTCTAAATTTGCCAATGTTTATCGGACATCAACGATCAACAAGGAAGAGCATATCAAGTCATCGTATAATAAAGAGTGTAACAGTGCCGCCGAAAGTTAAGAGACGAAACGCTATGTGACGGCAATCAACTAACGACACAAAACTCGTGTCCCACAGTAAAAACGCGGATAATCGCACCGAAACCCGTCAGGGTCAGCTCAGTTCACGTTTCTAACTTCAAACTTGAAACATTCACTCAAAACGATAAAAATATTTCCAGTGAAAAAAATGTACCGTTCCGAGTACATAATGTCAACCGCTCCGCTGTTTCATTGTCTGGCGTTCGTCACGCTCGTCTTATTTATTGCAAAAGTAATGTACATGTGGAACAATTACGCGACACGGGTCGTGCAATAGCATTTTTCGTTCCTGTTTAGATAAAATGTCATTTGTAATAGTGTCTTATGCGGCGGTATCGAGAGTGCACAACGAATGTTTGTTAAAACGACCTTGTCACTTATTGTCATTCCGCCTTTTGTGGATTGAAAGGGGAACTGCACACATTACCGTTGCTAGACAATCTATGTTGATCAGAGTAAGTACTGTACGTACCTACTCCCATGATACGGATATAGCTTAGTTGAACATTTAGATAAAACATCTGATTCTTGAGGCAGCTAAACCAAACAATTTCTACAAATTAATATTGTTATTTGCCAGACAATAACAGAGGCAGTGACAGGCCAGTTGCTTAACAATCTGCCTTTATTGTTTCTTGCCGGTGATTTTATCTCTCCAGTCTTCTATCTCCTCGCTTGTTAGGTCGTCCATCAATGTGTCCTTCCATTTGTCCCTCGGCCGTCCTCTTCTTTTCGCCTCTTGCTCTCTCTTCCATCTTTCAATTCCCGTGCTCTTTACTGCATTCCCTTCATCGATCTTGTAATTATTGTCACATGATCAGCACACGCTAGAATTTGATGACTTTGGTCTTGATTATTCCATCCATACTCGACTGGCTGTTTCTGAAAACTCTTTATTCCAACACTAAATTGAACAATATTTTTGAAGGGCAGATCCCCTGTTCCAACCTTCCTTTTGACAACTGGCCACTATATATTTTGTTCTCTATGTCAGTCAGTATTTCCTGTGTTAACTCCATTAGCTGTTTATTAATGTTGAATGACTCCACTTGGAGAATCGAAAACAGATTTTTCTTTTTTAATCTATTTAATGAATATCGATTCGAATCGATTCACTGTACAGCGATTCTAATTGATTCAATTGATGAAAATTCGAAGGGAAAATCGATGGAATGCCAAAGGCGGATCGAACCCGACACACCATAAAGTTTCGGAAAATATCGATTCGAGTCGAATCGGAAAAATCGATTCGATACGATTTTTAAGGAATTTATTTTCTGATTCATAAAAAATCGATTTCTAAGCGCAGGCCTACTCATGGTCCATCATTTGAATTTCATTTACTGTAGCTGTCTAATCCATGGCCAATCTACATCCCCTGAAACCACTGGCTTGCTCATATTTTCTTTTCTGTGCATCTTTTCAGGTTACGTCGATAACCATTGCCAATAATTTGTACGACGTACTCCCAAATATAGATCTCTGCCATACATGGGGTAAGCTTTCTGTTTCCCAAACCACTTTCATCACATCCCATGTACACATTTGAGCATTTCCTCTTTAGTAGGCGCTGTCTCTTCTTCTTCTGTCTCACTTCGTTTCTACCACGTGTTCAATCTTTTGCTTTTACTCAAAATGCTCTCCTTCTCGCCATGATTCTTTTATTTTCTAACTTGTGGTTTCATTATTTACCATTTATAAATCTTGCTTTTTTCGTTCGAATTGCATCTATATATTTCTTTCTCTCCATCCATACGTTTCTACCTCGGTTTCTACCTTACACTCTTGACATTTTCTTTTTCGTTCTTGTATTACCATTTTCATCTATGATTTTCGTTCTCTGTATTTTCTCTCGTTCCCTTCTTTCTGTCATTGCATCATTTTTACACCTTTTTCCTAATATTTTTGCCGCTACCGTCCCAACTGCTTCTTTTGCTTCTCACCATTTAGTTTCTGCAGTTGTTGATTCTTATGAAATTATTATTTCTTTCCTCCTTCTTGCATTCATCAATTCACTCAAACTTAAGTCTCACTTTTTCTTCGTATTTTCCTTTCATCTCTCTCTAACTTATGGTTGGGCAATCCTTATTCACAGTACGTAGTGGTTTGTATTCATTTACGCGTCTTTCGTGGATTACAAAATTGTCTAATTTATTTGATTCGTTAAGTCATGGCATTCTCCATGTTCCTGAGCGAATCATAAAGCTATGTAATGTTTCTTTCCAAAAAGCGACGTTAAACAACTCCAGACTCCAAACGGCTGGAAAGGAAAAGAAGCAGGCAAGTCCATTTCGCAGCGTAATGGGGGAGGGACGGAGGGAGCAACAAATCCGTTATTGTCTGATGACGCTCTTGAAATGATCCGAAAAGTTCTACACGCATCAGTTAATACAACATTTGCCGTTTCGCGAAGTACTGGGGCACATTCTACGATTAGAACATTCACACATCCTGAATACCACTCGCCAGAATTAATCGTTTCTTCAACTGTTCCCGTAAACATAAGGAAACAGAACATACATCTTCTATATTGAATTATGAATTACACCTGAAACACCATTAATCAACTGAAATAAGCACGTTAATTGGTGTACACTGTACGCTCCGAGAATATTCAAAACAGGACGCGAAAAATATAAAATCAGGCTCCGCGTTTCATTTACGAGCCTCAAGTACCTAATGCACATGCATACACGTGCGCGTAATCGTAAACAAGATTCGATTTCATTAGGTTAACTTATTCGCCTCATGCACACTTGCGCGCTTTTTTTTCTCATTCAGATCGAACAATATCGAGTGCGATACGCGGAGCGGTTTCGTAAGCCTAATTGCGACATATAGCAATTCTCTATTGAATCACGATCGGAACAGTCGCCCCGTCCGATACACTTTCACTGGATGACGACCACCCACCGCCACTGACGGACTGGCGATATTATCGCAGAATGCGCAATAGTTTTCCGCCAATGGGAAAGGGACGGTGCCGAGGACTGTAACCATTGCAAGCTGAAGAACTTCCGAACACTGACTGGTACATGGATTTAGGAAGTATCGGCGACTGGCAGATGGCTGGGTAGCTCCTTGGGATAATCATCTTCCTTTATATCACAAGAGTCGTCATCTTCCAAGTGTCCTACGGTTGCTGCAACCATTCACAGATATAAATGGTTTCTCTCTTTCGGCGATCCCATCGGTGTAAGGACCAGGTTGATTTATATTTGCTGTTGGAGATCCAACCTTGATTTCAGTTTCTTGAAGGGCTCGATCTTTCCTAAGCTGCAAGTTGCAGATGTCGCACCACATCCTGTCATAGGACGCAGGAAGATAATGCGTTAGTGTCTTTCCTAACACCACTAGCGACACGTAAAGGATCGTCGAACCAGGAGGGCAAAATATGCTTCTTGGATCTACTCTTCAACTGAACTGGATACAACAGCTACCGAAACAGTGGTCCGATATTAGTGAACGTTCCTGTGGAGGTCCGATGTAATGATCCGGTTAGTGGTACTACAGTCCATCTGGGATGCGTTAGAAATCGACGTGAACCTCGCACTTCACAAGAAGAGTGCCAACTGGATTTCGATGTCGCAGAAAGAAATATTCTCCGACATCGCATTTAGAGACTATCTTTATCAAAACGAGTCGAATTTGAGTGGTCCAATCAATAATTCGCCACTTGACACAAAAAAACCTTCCTGCAAGTGTTGCATCAATACTTTTCTTTTTCTCCTACATCCTCTGCACCTAGAAACATAAACGGCAAAGTGCATTCGCAGACTCTCTCGATAACTGTGTCAATAAAATACAGAGCTGTGACTTACCTACCCAGACACAGAGAAGAAAAAAAACGCAGACCTGCATTGGTCAACGTTGCATTCTTTTCGTTTGTTCTCGTATTGTGCAGCATCACGACCTGAAGTGAAACCAAAAGGCACGATCTCGCATTTTTAATTTCATATTCACGCGCGGCACAGCGCTCGTAAATTCTCAACAAGCGTACCACCGCAACCAGTAGTGCAAGTTCTATTTTAAATTTCTATCAGTATTTACGGCCTCGAAAACCAATCTCACTTTCAAAGAAGATTAAGTCAGATTAGACTTAGGATTTGTAAACATAGAGAAACGTATATTGAAAAACTGTTGGGTAACCCAGTGACGCCACCCAAGCTTTCTTCGGATCGAAAAACAATCCAACGTACTGTTAAAATGTCAACGGCAGTGTGCAGCAAGAGATCGACTTTAGCCGCACCGTAATAATTGGCATGGTGCACGATACTCGGCTTAACAATTTCGCAACCGCTCCAATTATCGGAGCACCGATGAGCTAACCCGGTAACGCTGCGCGATTACTTCCCGCTTTCGGATGACGAAGGTGAACGATTAGAATGTATTGTACCTGCTGCGAATACACATGTCTTACCTAATACATGACATCAATTGATTCCTGGTTGCAGATTAATGAATGTCTCCGAACTTATGTAGTACACACCTGATTATTAATAAGGTTTGAGAAATCAATTTTATCAGAGTTTTAAATTAAAATAACGCGTCGGGAAGAATTGTCGGCAAACAAGATAAGCACCATATTCCATATCGGTTCGGCGACGAATCAGTCGAGTTCATTTCGCGGCGCAATGGGCAGGGAAATGCGGAACTGTCTGTTACTGTCAAATGTCAGTGGTCTCACTGTAGAATGGTCTCTCCCGCATTAATTCGTGACTAACTCGACACACACAAATGCTGAATTGGAAATTGCAATCAACAAGTACAATCTGAACCAGAAGATCGACCAGAAGTGGGGTCAGCCTCACCACGTGTTCCGATCACACAGAGTACTACATGTACCAGCTGATAGTGCCAACCGGAGTTTCCCTTTGCTATAAAGTTGTCTCTACAGAACAGATCTAGGTTTCCTGGTTGTTTGGTAGACTCGGTTATGGTCTTCAGGTAGATAATGGTCGTGGTGTATGTTACGATTTGTGGTCTTTAGTAATTTCATTGATGTCTCTGGTATTTTGTGGTAGTCTTACTGCAAGGATTTGGTACTATTGGACAGCCCCGTCAACAGTCTCTTTGGGTAATTATATTATGCAGCATACTTAACACTCGCACCAACGCAAAAACTAGTTACTTCAACCTGGTGATTAGGCCGTCAAGTACAGGCTTCTGTGCGTAAAAAGTAGCCAGCAATGAGCACTTCAAGGTCATTGAATAAAACTAAGCTCTCCAAAATGTAGTTCTTTCCGATTCGAACACAGCATCTTCTGTTAGTAGTTCACATTTCAAATTTTCTAAAAAAATAACATTAAAAGTGCATACTCTATATGTAATGTCGGTCCCTACTCAGCTTCACTTCAGCGACTTCTACAAGCTTGTTTACAATCATTTTACTTATCATTCCCATTCTCTTGCAATAACACAATACTTCGCTGAAGGCGACAGTAGCCTAACCTTTCAACAGCTGATTAAAAAAACTTGCATACATTACAACGATTTTTATTAAAACAATCCCATTATGCATGCCATAATAGAAAACGCCTAGATTTCTCCTCGCCTTGACAACTGATGTAGTGCTACCGTATTGGCCGACGTGCTCCTGACCCATCCAATTTTCCGCATTAAAAGAAAAACTGGAAAAACACCATTAGAAACACGACCATGTACCTGCCGGCAATAAAAATCGCTAGAACGCGAGGTGGTTTCGTCTTGTAAAAAAAGAGAGCAGTACCAGTGCGGCAGGTGAGAATTCTAATAATATAATAACAGCGGCTGGAAATTCTTCGAGTTAGTTTTAATGTGTCGTAACTCGTTCTTGTGCTACTTCTGTTTATCCCTGCTGCGTATTGCCGGTAATTACAATTAATTTATGTACCCAGACAAATAAACAAATAGATAAGACAGTGGCGTGCTGGGATTCAAAACTAGCAAGTGTTGACGTCAGAACAAAAGTGCATTCGACGGGTCACTTCAGAGACGAACTTGGCCATCACAAACCGAAATCCTGATAACTTTTTGGCAAGATTCGTTGCTGCGGGAGAAACCTGGGTTCACCGCCAGATCCTGAGTCAAAACGGCAGAGGATGGAGGATCGTTCTCGAATTACTTATAACAACTTGCGCAAAAGTAGAACCTGGACAACGTGGGAGGAGGAGATTTTGAACCTCTTAATTTTTTGGTAAAATTTTATTAAAGGAGCACACAATTACATAAGATTTTCGGTCTGATAATTTGCAGGTGCTTAATTTATCCTACCTTAGTCGATCGCAGCTGAGACAAGAAATGTGATGCTATATTAGATCTTATCTGGTAATTACTATAATGGAACCTTTTTTCCCTAATTAACCAGTTTCAATCCTGATGTTTTTCAGGTTGACATTTAACTTAAGAAGTCTATCCGTTCATTATGCGCAACTAGTTTTACAGGTGTCCAAGAACTGTGCATTTTCCCACAGCCTAACGCTGCGTTTTTGCTTTTATTAATTAAATATAAATATCAAAGGATGAATTCGGTCGTCTTCTAAAGTCTTCCAAAGAAACTTCTTCTTGGTTGAGGATATGGAACATAATGCGCGTGCAACGCTCGTCATCTCGACCGCGCACGCACGTGCGCATAAATTACATACAGTCAGTATGACCCTGCGGTTGCACAGATCAAATATCGGTCATTAGTATGCTCGTACAGTTCTAATAGCAACAGTCCAAAAGCGTACTTCGGTCAGCCAATCACACATTAGAGCTACAAGTATTTAGACGGTGATCACTGAATTTTCGTCCGGGCCTCTTCTTTTATGAGCACTGTGACGACAGTATGAACAGTTTTATGGATTATAATGGTCTTCACAGTTGCATCGTTACAATCTGACGCCACCCCCTTCTTGACATTTGCCTCCTATCATCGAGGATTTACCTTTCCTTCTCCCAGAAAGAAACGATCTCCATTTTATGGGCTTCCTTGTCCACCTAATGATCCCTTGCTCAGACAGGTGACCCACCAGCTACCACTTTATTTTAAAAACATTCCCAATTAACATCAAGACTGAAGCAGAGATGATTATCACAATTCCCATGACTTGATGGATGGTAGTTACAAGATGGTAAATCAGCATACCTAGATCACTTCTTCTTGGAAATGGTGGCTATTTCGGTGGCCGTTTTATGATGTGCTCCCTAACTTGCTGCAGCCACCTTCCTGGGCACTAAATTATATTTAAGCCAGAGTAACAGGAGTTTATGGTCATTATTCGGTTGGGCATTAAAAAAATTTTATTGCTACGAAATTTTTTACGACCACAATAGTTCACAGGAGATCGCCGGTCACAACATCCATCTAACCATGGGAGTCCGAATACATAAAACTAATGTTTTCTCTCACCTCCTTTTGGTACTGTTAAGTGCGGATATAAAACTGCTTTTAGCCTTTAATGAATCTCTGATATTTTCCGTAATTATATCGAGTTCCGTCCATTAACGCCAGCACGACATAAAAAATATTTCTCCTTAAACTTGTAAACTTTCCGCTGCCAATAAGAATGAGTATAAAGTGGCTTTTAAATTGCTGGACGTATTGCCGTTTTATCGCTATTAAATTGATAATGGTGCATTTCTTCGGTCGATTCATTTCAGCGGTTAATTGCATCGTAAAGTGGTCGGGAAACGATTCCGTTTGTTGCCGAAAACCGACAGAAGAAACCCATTTATGCTTAGTAAATTAGAAGTCCACTATTTCTACGAGAGGATCGTTTATTGCGACGCGAGCGGTCCCACCCTGAATGAAGCTTACTCAGACTGAGCGGTCTAGCGCGCCGCCAGCTTGGCTCTCACGCGTCACGCGTGTAGCTGGAGATGTTCCACTTCTGAGGAATGATGGAGAGATGCTGTTCAACTGCAAATGAAGTCAACTGCAGCTAGAGCGCCCACTTACCTTGGGAAAGATCAGGATAACTGGGAAACGCCTTCAAAATTGGTTTTCTTCGGTTTTTCTAAGATGCGGAGTGCACACACACGCGTGACACTTGACTCGATGTGTCACAAGAGTGTCCAAGTAGGGTAATGGGTCGGGGTGAAATACGCAACCGTTAGATAAATAGTGCCACAAGCAATAGTTTCTGGACCTCTAACGTAAATTACCTACTTTTAAAAACTGGCGGTTCAGGCCTCGGTTCCGACCGAAAACTTTTCAAGAAAATATAAATAAATACTACATCCATTGACACAAAAATGCAGAATCTAAAGTGTTCGGCAATTAGGCAAAAATTAAGTAAGTCTTACTCGTGTTTAAATACAGCTGTCGGCACATGCAGCCTATTACTACATAGGTAATTATTTGCTTAAATACTTACTTTATTATTACAAAACAATGTTTTCTTAACTAATTAAAAAAAATGTCCTTCATATTTTCACCCTCATAGTCAGCTTATATATTATGCTTATTCACACCCTCCAATTTGTCTTGTAACATCCGTTGCCATTAGCGAAACCCGAGCCTGCAGGCTCCTACGCTGGGCCATTCCTAGTTACTTTTCCAACACTGAAGACATGCACGATCAATAATGGTGAAACATTAACCATTTAAAAAAATGCTAAAACAAAGGGTTTTTGTCTACTGGCTGATAACATACCCTCGTTATATTTCCATATAATTACAGACAGTTCCCGATCGTTAAGCCGAGAACGCGTTATTACTGAATTCGCACTTCATTTTTATTTACTCGGTTAATAACAGCATTCTTCCCATGGTACATTAAATTGGCATAATGCTAAGAATTCCATTGTTTCACTCATAAAGCACCGAATGTCTGTTATTACGGGCACTTGCACCTGAATATGCGAAACTAAAAAACCCATTAAAGAACAATACATAATTAGCCTTGCCTATGTAAAAGCATACTGTGCATATACACTAGCAAATAGGTTACATCACCTGGAAAGCATCCCGGCACAAACGCGAATTTTTCGAGTTTTAATACCCCTACAGTCATTCGACCCAAACCACTATTTCCAAGTCTTTTTCTCCAGGGAACGGAATGTGAGACTGCATTCCGGTAGTGATAATTGAGTCAGAATTTGGCCACTACATCCAAGTCTGTCGTTTAATCTTTAGAGTACAGGGCGTGAGACTGCGTGCCTGGTAGTGGTCATAATTCAGTTGTAAATGATGTAAATGTTGTACATATACGTTCAGAATTAGAATAAAGTTGCAAGTTATTTTTCAACACAACCAACAAAAATGAAACTTCTAATTATAGGAAAAATTCACAGACCTCGCATCTTACGCAAGTATCATAGGCGTATTGAAAATACCGACACAACTGCTCGGTTTCTAAGATGTCCAACAAAAGTGATCTGTGCCGTTTCAAGTTGGTATTATTGATACAATAAAATAAATGATTTGTGACAAGCACAAGGCACATAGTCAAACTGACGCAATACGTAACAAAATATTAACGCATCCGTTTTGTACAGTTTGGACTTTTATTGCAACGCGATATCCCTCTTAAACGGTACTCGCCCTCGCCGTACCTTAGTTTACATCTGGCGATCTGGCTAGCCGGTAGCCGCCAACAGAATCTGTCGCGTGTCGATATATTTTTCGTAAGATGAGTCCCATATACACGAGCCCAGAAGTATTTTCAATACTAAAAATCGTGAACCCTCACACAACAATGGTTCTGCGGCCTCTAATAGCAATACGCTTTTAAATACCTAGAAGACAGGATCAATTTAACGTTAGAACCATGTGTTTAATTTGCGGCCGTGGATAGTAGTCCGCAAGTTACGGATCACTATCATTTGTCATTACGGTTCCGCAAGTTGTGGGCATGCGAACAGGTGTTAAATATTGTGTAACAACGCATTTTAGACAGATCCTTTACTTGTCCTCGCACCTGACACACGCATTTTATGCGAAAAAGATAATGTGGAAACGTGAGAAAAAAATAACGTTTACGGGAGCCGATCCTACCCGGCCGAGAGTAACAAACCACTACTCTCTACGATAACCTACCTACCCACAAACGCTGCTGGGTGGGGATTGAAATAACGAAGTACTTATACGAAAGTATAACGCATAACTTGCGGAACTGTAGTACACTTGATGGGATTCCGTAACTTGCGGACTACTATCCACTGCCTTAATTTGTGGAGGATCTAGCTAAAGAAAAAGGAAATCACTTACTTCAATTCAAACTGGTATCGTAGTACTAAATGTTTTATTTGGTTAATTATGTATTGTTTGTCCTTGTTATTATAGGCACGGGTGATTCCACTCGCATAAAAATGCTGCCAGATAGAGAAATGACAATCGTATTATCTCTAGATCGATTTTGTATGAAGACTTATTTGCATACGATGCAAAATACCACAAATTGTGCTACGCAGAGTACATATCAACCAGAAATATAAATTCCCACAAAAATAAAACTGACAGAAATACAAAAAGTACCGATCGCTTGTTTTCAACATTTTCTTCTTGGATTCAAGAACACATCTTAGATAATAAAGAAAAGCTGCCATTAAGTACCTGCAGTAACACAAAAATATAATTCTATGTTACGTAATGCAGAAAGATCCCCAATACAATCCTCGAAACTGAAAATGAAATTGTCAAAAAGATTTAAAGGCTCTATTCAATTTATTCGTAGACCAGGCCAGGTCAGGTGATTTGTTGTGTTCTGGCAAAGAAATTTTGACAAAAAAATCAAGCATGTAAATGAGGACGCAAGCTCAACAGACGAATCGTCTGATTTTAATCTGGAAACAACGGGTGATACATTATCAGATTTGCAAATTCTTCACAGAACTGTTGCAATTTTAGGAAAATGTATGGAAAATTTTGCAATACCCAATAAAAATTATCCTTCCCCAGATGATAAAAACAGTAAAAGTTTCGCTAAACAAGTACCTACCTCATTTACTAGCATTTGTTTCGTGGCTATTACAGAAAGAGAGTTTTGAAAATGTATTGAAAGAAGATTTTAAAGGTGGCATTACAACGCTGTTCTTTTGCAGAGTAATTTGGCCGCGTTCTGTCTCCTTCTGGTGCTCGGTTATTCCCCATAGTCTATCCTTTTCACTCGCACGGCTCGTCCCGTGCACCGAAAGTGAATTTTTGACATCGGCGCATTGAAAGTGTTATAGCGGACTTATTTTTGAAACGCGACCATACATTATTCGAAATCATAACTTCGTTATACCATAAGGAAGTTTTCTATGTAAGAAAAAACAAAATCTATATCGTGAAAAAAAAAGTTATCCAGGTTCAAAGTGGAACGTATTGTTACCGATGTGGCGACATATTTTAGATACGGTGCAGTAAAATTAGTTTGGTTTCTTGTGTTTACACAAAATTTACACCATTAAAAACGTCAATATTTCTTCAACGATTAAAAAAAACGCAAAGTTCCTACGACTTGTAATTTTCGCGTAAGATGCCCGAGAGTCTCCCGGCGCACGGTGGGATAGATTTACTGCTTTTTCACCCCTAATTTTTTTCGCTACCACCCAAAAAAGTCGTAATTGCCATTTTTAGGCGCCAAAAGACTTGTAGAATCATCTGCGAGAGTTTCATCTGGTTATACTTTGGGATCACTCAAAGTTAAAATTTTAGTATTTGCTGAATATCGCTGCACTACGACAGAATCTGTCGCCTGTCGATGCATTTTTCGTAAGATGAGTCCCGTATCCACGCGCCCATAAGTATTTTCAATACTAAAACGTGCTCAATTACAGAAGCAACGTAGGCAAATATGTTTTACTTCGTGAAATACTTGGCCATTCTAAAAAGCAGCGTGGTACAAACTAACATTTTACGATGTCTCGTAACAGTAACAGTCAATCGCGAATTCAAGCCATCCAAGTTCACGCTCATCTCTCCAAGCATTTACACGCCTAATTTCACGACCCACAAATGTCCCGGCCGTTTGAAATACGACTGCCCGCCAGACTTCCACGAAGAACCAACGGCACACCGCTCCATCCGGCAAGCGTATCATCGTCGCGCATATTTATTATAAAATAAGAAATAGACTCTTCAATAAAACCGAATGTAGCTGCTCGTTTCTGTCTTGTTGAATGGGCGACCCACACTCGTGGAACGGCATTCGTAACACACTTTAACGAGTTGATAATTCAGCTTTACGACGAGCACACGTGTCTGCGAGGACACTTTCCATCAGAACGGCGTGGACCAGAGTAAAAGACTTTAGACCATTCAACTTAATTAACCATAAAACAGCGTAAAGTCGCCGGTTATTGTTGGTTTAAGTGAACAATGTAGACGAATTGCACCGAGTGATGGTTGTTCTCACGCTTGCCGCGTTACTCCGTTTTCATGGTGATGAACAAATTAACATGGTAGGCGCGGTTATGGGAGATTTGCTTCGCGGGGACCCCGGTGACCTCCAAGTCTGCACTGTACACCCCCCCATGTTGTACTCTTGGTTAAATTAATGTATTGGCGCAGTTGATAGTAGGATTATCGGATATAGACTGTACCCAGTGAGAAGTGTTGTTCGATGGAAGACATCTGTAGATGTCAACAAAATTGGTTCCCAATTCAGTTCTATGAAAATTATTTGGGGTCACTGCCACTTCGTATCGATGTGATTTACGCCGCACGCGATCTGATCAATACGCTGCTGCAGACAAACACTTTAAGGTGACAGTAATTGATTGGCGTTAACTGGGACGAAGTAATTCAATCAATATGTGGCTGGCAGTGTTGAAAATACTGTGTATTTAGCGTGGATTTATATCGGTAAATTAGAATATGGAAACACTAACTGCTCTCAATAACATACCCGTTTTCAATTTGCGGGCCCTCCTTTCAGCTGGGGTATAACAGACGACGAATAATTTAACTTCATCACAGGTGAATGAACCCCAGGCATATATTCAATAAGCTAACTAAAGTCTTTCGCGGTTTGTACTTACACAGGATGCCCCATGACTTAACGGTGACAGCTATAGGAACAATTACGCATAAAGTACACAAGTCCGTAATTCAATCCAAACATATCTAAATCGAGGGGGCATCCGATGGAGGATATCTGGTGTACATACATGATGATAACCTAGGATATCCAAGGAAAACCGAGGATATCAAAGGAAAACCGAGGATTCAGAGGAAAACCGAGGATATCTGAGGATATCCAAGGAAATCTAAAGATATCTTGTGGATATCTGGGGAAATCTGTGAGCATTTTGATTTGAGGATATCCAGTGCGCCTGCTATAAAATTGATATAAAACCATACATTTTACGTAAATCATTCTATTCGTCAAGAAATCTCGTATTTAAATAATGGGGTTCCAGTATATTTGGTATTCTTAAGGCTATCGGAACGCTTGGAATATTTGAGGGATGTAACGTTCCCGCTGCCAATGGATTATCCCAACATGGTTTAAGATATTCGCATGATTATTTTTTTCTTGTTTCAATTAAACATAGATCTAGGACTGTTCGCTAATAATTTTCATTAAAAACCAGAAACTCAACTTTAAAATCTACTTCACAATCTATGAAAATCGGACATATTGTAGCTAGAATATTTATCACATTTTTCGTTTTTTTTTTAGAAATTATAATCGTAGAGTCATAGATTAGACTTTTCATTTTGACAGTATCAAAAGAAGTATAATAAATTTTTGATAATAATGAAGTAATCAATTGGCTCCTGCACCTCTGCATTCCGCCTTTTCAAGGGCCTAGAGGTGGCGGTGTCTAGCGGCGATTTGTTTAAACTTCCCAGATTCAAGAAACAGGCGTGGCTAGTTTTTGTATGTATTCAGGTATTATTCTTGGGGCCTATTTTTCGTATCGAAGACCTTCCAAAGTAATTTCCGATTCTTCCTAAAATTTATTATTGTTACACATATGAGATGAATATGCAGGTGCACAGGTATCCCATTTATCAGTAAAAGCGATTAATCTGTATTGTGTAATTTAGAGAAAAATGCCAAATAGATACTCTCTTTGTTTTTAAATTTCCATAATTCAAATTACTTTACTTATACATGGCGTCTCATTTCTTCTGTACAGCAGATGCTAATCTGCACAACTTGGATTTCTTAAATAGAACTCCTGTAATATCATCTCACTTTTTATTTCCCTGTTCGATTTTACTATATGATTGTGTAAGAGTTTTGCATTCTAGACTGAACTTATTGTGAAACTGGGCATATGTTCATCATTCTCAAAATGTAATTTTTGAAACATCCCTACGTGTGACAAAAGTTTTAAAAGAAAACTGAAACACAAAAATATGGGGTTTAGTTTAGAAGCAACTTACTTCGTATGCATACTTAGTAAAATCGATCGAAGAATTAAAAAACGCAATATGTATAGAGTGTCCCATTTAAATAATTCACAGAGTATCAACTTCCTTTGTACATAAAGTGTTCCGTACTGGCTAGCAAAGTTTCTGAAGCACCTTTATCAGAAACCGCATCCTGAACCGATTTTGATAAAATTTATTTATTGCATAATTAGTTGCAATCGTGAAGACTACGAAAGTTCCAAAATTCACGATTCTACTTTAAATAGTTCCCAATTGCGACAGTGGGACACAATTGATACTCCCCGCATGTGGTCGTACTGAACTGTAAAAAGATAAAAACAAAAAAAATGTTTCACATGCTCTAGTGTTGCAAACAAAAAATATCTTTTGACCCTTTTTCGATGTTTCGATGTATGAAAACCGCCCTAAATATGTGCACACAACAAACCATTTAGATTTTTCTGAGTTTGGGTCATCACATATGCGTCAATTTTATTGTTGTACAGCACTTATAGTTCAGGAAAAAGCAGACAGAATGGTAAAACAAAGAGGGGTATCTCATATAACTTCGCATAAATGGATAAATGGATCAACCTGTATAACAGATTCCCGAGGAGTGAATCACTGGTGGATTTCTTGTACACTGCCTTTGGATTTTCGTCGCCAACCGGAGATTTCCATTGCATTAATACAGCATGTTATTGGCCAAATGAGAACACATAACACATCCTATGAGCACCGGATTGGACTAATTTCGTATAAAACGTTTTTAGACAAATAATATACGTCAACTTCCAACTACGTCTTCCGTTATTTCTGTTCTCTGCGTCATATCAGGTAAAATCTGTCACGGAATTACGATGGACAAGAAATTAGCCGGGAAAGGGAAAGTTTAAAATTTGTGTTGTCACAGAAGGATTGGAATTTTAACATTTAAGGAACTGATTATTAAGAGTGGCGTGTACCGTGGATTTTCTGTTGCAGTCAGATGCACACTCAACATGATAAAACATTTTTTACCGTTTAGGAATTTGGAACACAGGTTCATGGAAGTCTATTCCAAATGTTAGAACGTCATGGAAAAAAATCAGTTACAATACGCAAAGCGCTAAAAGAGGCTTTACTGAGCGTGTCTGACTGCGGCAGATGATAACGGTACAAGTCATTATTAAGGAAATTTAGACTCAGCAAACCATTTTTTGTTTATTATTTTTCCACCGCGCGGCTAGCTCTGGGGTACTGCGGCAGTACCCCAGAGGTAGCCAGTTCGATGCTCGCAGAAAAGAAAATGTGATATGACATGATGATTGAACCCAGAAAAAGCCACCGGAAGTGGCCAGTCAAAAAATTGAGTTTTCCGTTTTTTGCAGTCCATTTTTGATTTAAGAAATATTGCAAAATTTTGTTAGAGAAATCCTATTAAAATAACTCTAACCACACGAACTTTTCGGTCAATCGCAAAACACACTTACCTTGTTTTTCTTTTTTACTTATAAGTAACCCACTGCGTTTTCTTGGGGAAACCAGCATCCCGAGACGAGTTTTGTTTCCCCACTTATAATTTGGTTCAACGTTCCTTGTTTTCTATCAGGTACTCGTCGGAATATAAATGCTATACTATGATATTCAATAAACCCCGCGTTTCGTCTGTAGCTTCGGTGTTGTGTTTGTTCTAGCTTAAAGTGAATGGAAAGCTCCGAGTCCTACTCTGTACGCTGCGAAATGCTCCCCCTAATCTAGCGCGCCCAGCAATTTTTGCATTCAGTGTCCGCCTACTTTGTACTTTTGGAATGTTACGTCCCTTCCGATACCCCTCCGCAGTAACTGTTCGTCGGCGTTCCGACAGCCTTAAAGAACAGCGTAAATAAGCAGGCCCGTGCTCCGTATTTTTTTGATGTAACTTGATGTGATTTGACTCGACAAATAATGGTTACAGTTGAAAAAAATAAATTCCCGCCCAAACTCAGCCATTAAAATTACGTCACAGAACATTCGACCTTGAATACACATATTAATACAGTAATATGGCGTCGCTAGACTTTTGACGTTTGCCTGCTTTGGCACAATCAAGGAGAAATCAGAGGAAATCAAGGGGAAATCAAAAAAGGCGTTACAAACAAAAAAGAATTTATTTTTGTCTTTCAGCTGAGATGTTTAAATTCTTTTGCAATTCTTTTGTTCTTATATTACCATTTTTAGTATGCTCATGGATGTATTTGAGAAACTATATTATAAATTAGTTTCTTAGGTACGTATAACAATTTTTTTATAAAGTTACAACTTTCTTTCTTGGCCAATGAGAAGATATGGAGAAAAACTAAAGCAGAAGTCTAGTATGAAATTTTATGCTCTTTCAGTTGATTCATTTTTCACATTTTTCTAAATCAATGCGAAAAAACGGGAAAACCCTAATTCTGCCATTTTTCCAAGGTGGCAGACTTAGAAATCAAATTTTCGTCATTCTATTTCATCCAATTGCTCACCTTCCAGTGGTAGAAACTGTTTTGCGGGAAGTATATTTTCGAGCTGCTGGATAACAGCTGTCATTTTCTCCCTTTGAATGCAACTGCCGCGACATAATAATTTATGCTTTCTATCTTTCCCGGCTTCAAGACTATGTTGCTTTCTTGAATCGTATTGTTATACAATGGATACCACTTGAAGACGTTTCTGTGACCCAGAAACGAAGCAGAATTTGATTAGGTAAATGGGAATACTTAGGTTTTCCAAGGCCCAAAGAAAAATCTGCTGGAAAAATTCTTGGCTCAGTTTGTTAAAGGGGAAATCAAAGGAAATCAGAGGACATCAAGCGGAAGTCAGGGGAAATCAAGGGGAAATCTGGTGAAATCAAGAGAAATCGGAGGAAATCAAGGGAAAATCAGAGGAAATCAAACTGAAATCGCAGGAAATCATCAAAAAGGTAAATCAGGTGTACAGATTTTAAGCCGCGGTTTACCCCTCTGGAATAACTGAGGATACCTGGGGATATCCGGAGATATCTATCTACGAAGATATTTGAGGATATTCGAGGAAATCCGAGGATATCCTTGCTTGCACTAAAATCTTTTATAAATGAAATACCCTCGGAAATACCTTATGGAAAACTAACAAAAGACGACCAATGTATACCCAACACAATGTGGAGGTGCCCTATGGACCTACCATTTACCTCATCTACACAAACACCACCACACACACCGTCATCTTCGCCAATATAATGGCTGTAAATACTGATGCTGATTCCATGGAATAAGAGGTGTCTTCGAGGGGTGTCTTTGAATCAGTTCCCAAAGAATCGTCAATTGCTCTCCTGGTATCAGGTTAAGTCCTTCACCTTTACTTCTTCTATTCGCACGATACTTGAGGAATAGTCTGCAGGTCTTAAGTCCAAGGATTTCTATCGATGTTCATGTAAATAAAAAATTCTGGTAAAGTCCTATCAAGTCCTCAGGAAATTAAGTCAGTTGGACATCTCCATTCCTATTTCTTCTATGCCTCTCGTCCATCATCCTCCACGATTCTTAAACTACGGTCCAAAAGTCTACACTCAGAGTGCTTCATGTAAATACTCGTAATACAGTCTCCCCTCGAGTCTCCCTCAATACAGTTTCTATCCGATTTCTCAAGTCTTTAAGTGACGATTCCGATTCATAAAGAACGAGTTCATTATCAGCGTTCCCTTTTCGCAGAACACCTGCCACGATATTATAATGAACAACAAAGCGGCTCTCTGATAACAGTCATTAAAAATAATGCGAGTAATTTGTCCTGGAAGTCTCAGCCGGCAATCTACATTCGCGAGTGCCGCAAGGGACAACGCCCTCCGCGAAATGCAAAATACGAAAGTGGACTTTCCGTTATCAATATAAAGCAATTTACCGAGGAGGTGCTATTAAGCCCGACGCGGGTGACACACAGCGCATATTAAAACGAGTGCACGCACTTACTGCAAATAAGTGAAAATGCGCCATAGTGAAATCGTCGCGCATATAACGGGTTATCTATATGGCGGCCTTTATCTGGCGAGTATATGTGTGTGCTCATAAATTAATGATTACACTCGTTTTAAGAAACTGCTTTCTGCGTTCACTTTATTTACTGGAGAGGAGAACTTGCTTACCTGTTGTCTCATACCTGCTGAATACTTTCGGTGAAATTGAAGGCGAAAACGCCAAGCTATGTTTACTGTACCACAACAATGCCCCTAGATTGTTTATACGAAAAGGCTCGGCAGAGAGTAGGTTAAAACTCCACGTAGGAAAGTCCAAAGACGACTTCCCGCTTTATTTAATAAACAAAGTTGAGCAATTGTAAAGAAAGTCGAAATTTGAGGCAAAATGACCGTGCTCAGGAGCTTCCTGAGTTTGTACAGTAATAGTGCGAGACATAACTTAAATAGCAAGACACAAAAAGGTAATTTCCGGAATCGGAAAACCAAAAGAAAACATAGCGCGAGGGTCCCAATCAAAGAACCTGCGTGTAGCAAAAAGTGGCCACATCGAACATGTTAGCCATTAAGGAGACAGGACTTTACCACAGCAGCATTTGTAAAGTCAATACAGAGAAGAAATGAGGAGAAAGGCAGCAATGGAAGTGGAAAGGAGCAAACAGACCAACGACACCCGATATCCTCTACATGATCATGATGTATAATAGCAGACGAGAGTCAGATTCAGCAAGATACATTTGTTCATTATAAAGAAGAACTACCGGTGTCTTTCTCGTCACACAGCCTTGGACCAAAATGGCCTTCCACTACTACCAAAACTTCCCAAGGCCAATAACTAGTTCAATTCTTATTAACTTAACTTAACCAACCTTCTCAATCATTATGCAGGTGCATAGACGAGGATAAAACCTTGTAGGGATCTGTCATAAGTTCATTATCTTCCAAGCAGTGGAACATCCTATGCATGTCATTGATTTATCCTAGTTTACTATACTTTCGGGACAATTGCTCAAACAATGCCCAACTTTCATAAACGAGTCATTACGATTATGACAATAGCTAATAAAATCCTAATAATTCGTAAAACATAATTCAATGTACCAAACTGCGGAGCACAGACTCTCTGGCAACTTTACGACCACGGCCCCCATTCCATCCAGGCCGCACCAGCTGTCTTCTTACGGGAATATCGTTTCTCCACCAATTATTTACATTTGCGAACATCGCCCAGTAATTTACGAAAGTCCGTAAAGCACGATCTCTCCATAGATAATTTCAAGGTGTGCGTGAAACGATCATCGTGTTCTTTACGATTTACAGTTACTGCTAATCTCTGAACAATGTAGTGTTTGTCCGCAATTTACAACTGATAATTCAGGTACACTCTATGTGGATGCGTTTATCAGTTCGGGTTCGATAAGCATGGATGCGTAGTACGTTCCTCATAACGTCAAAACCATGTTTATCTTTGGTCTTTCCTCCATTTCGCCTTCAGCTGGAATGGTCCTGCTTTGTTATCTCATATAACTCGTTACAGAATTGTACCATTGGCATACCTACGTGCAGGCAGGATGGAATATCCTATTTATGCTTGAATCTATTAGAAAATTCAAGGCAGTTATTCCTATTCGCGCGCTTCCTGCAGTTCAAGACGAGAAAAAACAGAGATGATTGTTTTACATCATTCAGCAAACGAGTTGTTTAAATACAACTGGCCGAGTTTAGAATACGAGCAAATATTTTCGATTTTCGCTTTCCTGAAATCGGATGAAAATATTTTCGTTCCAGGGTGTTTTGGGAAAACCTTTCAGAACATAATCGTTTATCAGCACATGAGTTCTGGTTCCTCGATAAAAATAGCATATCCTCTCTTTGCATGTATAGACACCTATCACATTATGCGAGTGCGTATTTGCATTTCTAAAATCTAATCTTCTGATTTTTACCTTATATTCAGTGAGGCTTGCTCACCTCGAAGATATTAGATAAACCACCTTTATTTATATACATTACCAAGCACGTCGAGAGCTGATAAAACGAGAGGACGAGGACTTACCTGAAAAAATAAGAAGAAAAAAATAATCAACAAGGAAAAATTGCAAAAAAACTTACGCTAAAAATCTATTCAACATCGTCTGCAAATTAATTTAACGGGTAACGCGTAACGAACCCGTATTTACGAGTTCACAATACGTATTTGTGAAATTACCTAGTAAGGAAATGCGTCCTTACGTCTTAAACCTAATATTTCTTCTACGACCGCCCGAATTACTATATAAATCGTATTTCAAGTTCTGTATTTCGACATTTTTACAATTAATTGGACCAATTACACAGATCATTATTTCTCAAAATTAGATCAATCACAGAAGACTGTACTTATCTAATAATACCCCAAGCCGCAGTGTTATCATCAGTGATATCACAAGAGAGTGAGGATCAAATTATTAACTCTGCGATCCCTACCTACCCACGGAAACTGCTGACTGTGATCACGACTAACGAATTACTTAAATGAAAGTATAGGGTATGTAATTTCCTATGTGCAAAAAGCTACGTCTGCTACGTCCGATACGAATATGCCACAGGGCGAGGGACTTGTGAACAATGGATACTTTTAAATTAGCAATAACAGTAAAATGACCGGAACTGTCTCTGGCGTAATGGCGATACCCTATCTGACAATAACCGAAGAATTTTTATAAGAAAAAAAATCGAAATCATCATTACGGAAATTGACCGCGGCGAGCCGCGAACCTAGTCTTGCGTGTTTATTGAATGACGCATCGACCGCCGAGCCATTGAAGGCGTTAACGAATACGTTTAACAAGATAGTATTTAAGTATGCACTACTAACACGCCCGATGCCGTAGGTCTGTAAGGTATGTTTATGTGCCATCGCACAATCTTCCTAGAATTATTTCGCAAGAGGAGCAGGAGAACAAATGTCGAATCAAATCAGGTCAGGTCACTGTGTCGATGTGTCAGTTTACTTTTTAAAAACAGTACACACATTATAAAATATTATGAAAGACAAGGCGCGATTGTAACTCATAGTACCCCATTATCCGATAGTTCTTCAATCTGTCACTACAAGCGCATGGTCTAAATCACTCTAGTCTGCGACGCGTCGGGTATTTCTAGGTTATGCCGTTCGCATGTCCTCTCTAGCCGGAATGTGGCAAGTTGCAAACTGACTTCACCATGTGCTAATCTATTAACTGGTCATCTGCGAACAATACTGTCATAACATGGCATACTGATGTCCGTTATTCTCTATGCAGTGAGCGAGGGCGCTTTTATACCATAGGTTCGTCTTTGTACAACTGATTTAGAACAAAATATATTGACATAAGTTTCTAATTTCTAATCCATTTCCGCCAAATATCCGATCGAATTTTTTTTTGCACATTGCAAGCTTTCTCATTTTTTTTCTGCTGCACTCCATTAACACTTTTCTGTAACTTTTACACTTGCCAATAATTTCTGTTTCTTTAAAAACTTTGCTCTTCCTATATTTGCCATTGCCATATGCAGAATTGAGCTTTCACTACCGCAAAATTCACGTCCTGTCCTCATCTCTCTCATCTCTTGCTAAAAATTAAAGAATTTATTTTTTGCCGCCATCTTATAGCCTTTTCTAATATGTAACCCACAAACACTAGAGATTAACTAACACATTGCATTTAAACATTTCAATTTGCTATCAGCATGTTAATAAATTAATGTAATTCTGTTGAATCGTATATCAAATCACCTACCTGTAAAATAAACAATATACTGGTCGGCAAAACGGCCCATCGTACGTCACAAACTTTCTTATTTACCTGCGAAGTGGGGCAAATGCATACCGTGCTTTTTTACTTTACTTTAGCACGGTGTCAAAATTGGGGCAAGTGCGTTATTTGTAGGATTCTTAACTACGTATAATGCGGTTTCCAAATATTTTGAGGCTGAACAGAGCTATAATTTTGTTTAGGGTAACTGGCGATCAAGAAACCAAAACAATACACAATGTAAATATGAAAATAGGCTAAACCTTATTTCTAAACACAAATATAGTAAAATTGGGAACGAGATTGGAAAACTAAAAATGAACAATTTTAATATGGATGCGTCGACATTTTAAAACTTAAGTTTCTTTCTTATGCTGGACTAGTTTTTGCACTTACCCCGTGGGGCAAGAGCAGACATGTATGAACAGTTATGTCGAAAATTTTCAACAGCTGCCAGCTACCATGTACAAAGTTAAACTAGGTCCATTTAACAAAAAAAAACACAAATAGAATAGATGTTTAAAACCCCTGAACGAACTGGTCTCGTTTACGCACTTACCCCACAACATCCTTCTTTGCTAAACTTATTACATTGCGAATGTGTTAACGTCTAAGGCGAAATAACAACAATAAATAATAAACGAAAACGTGAGAACCAGCGGCCCGATTGCACCAAAATACCGTTCGTCTGTTCCTTAGGGGCAAGCTGCATTCTGCATGCCAACTCATCGAAATCGAGTCTCGCTCGACCACAAACCGCGACCCATCAGCATACACGGTCGACTTTAAATAATAATCGATATGAATTCGACAGAACCAGTACTTGCTCTCTGTGAAAATCACCTTTTGTTACACTTCCTGGGCAGCTGCATATGCGCGTCCTACTTAGCACAATGCACGGTCGCCGGGCGTCGGTATTTGTGCGCGGAATTGCGGACAAAGACAGCATCGGGCGAACTATGTCATCACAAATCTCGACAAACCGCGCGGCCTTTCTTCGACGCGTCAAAAGACAAGAGTCACTCGGCCGGGCCGCGCCGCCGAAGAGTAGAGTTCTGCACGGATCAACACATTTCTCAGATAAAGAAAAAAAATCGCGATTTGGTATATTATGTTTAGTCGAATTGACCTACCACAAGCCAGAGTACACACAGTCACGTTTCCTTCATGGTGGGCCTATGATACAACAATAAATTGTATTTCATTATGCAGATGAGATTACTATATAGTTCAATGACTCGATTAGGGCAATCTGCCGTGAGAAAACATAAGTGCATTATGTTGATGCTTCAGTATGCTGAATATTAATTTCGGAGACTATTATTACATTATTAAATCATTTTTTATGGGTATGTTATTTTAATTCTCGCGATTCTTGGCTTTCATTTAGACAGTCGTAATTGCTGACTACGTACCTAGACCTACAACATATTTTTCATGTCGTATAAACTAACGGAACTGCCTCCCATTATTATACCATCACGATTCTCAAGAGCATCTCCAGTGATCCATAAACCTACATATTCACAAAAAACCTTCCGCCATCCGAGCTTTACAATCGAACAACGGACCGAACCGGCCATTCTTCACTCATTATGCAAAATATTTTAATTGCTTTTTTGTGCGGCCGTCGCATATTAATATGCACAAGTCTGTTCTTCATATACACGCACCGTGTGTTCGGAGATCTAGAGAGCCGCGAGAGATGCAAACAGATAGTACAGTTATCTTTCTGCGATGCGTCTACCAGAGAGTGATGATATGCCAGCGCGGTCAGACGGTCAAGTCTTCGGGCTGTATAGCGTGTGATGGGAAAGACTGGCCGCTGTCCCATTTAATTAATAGGTGGCCCGCCGCGCTGCCGTACCCCAAACCATTTCACCGCAGACGAAATATAGGTTAAGTGCTTGAAACATAAACGCAACAAAAACCGAACACATAATAAGTGTAGAAAAAATCGCAGAATCGCTCTGAATGTATTAATTTTTTATAATGGCTATGTCAAAGAGAGAAAGACGACCACAATAAAGAGGGGAATTAACTCTCCTGCCTTTGCTACGCGTAGGATGATGGTTCTGCAGTAGCTGACTGGAGGTGTGTGAATTTTCACGGCACCGAATACATTCAAGCAGTGCCGATTCTTGGATTGAGCATCTACGGCACCCTTTGGGTTTCAGGGCAAGCCTTAATTAGCCTGTTATATCTCTGGCACGTTTAATTATTGGTAGTCTCAGAGCAACAATAATTAAACATCGGCACTTACTTCTGGTAATCTATCGTCGAAAGACAGGGATTCGGGTACTTTCAATAGTTCAGAAAGTTATTCGGTTCGTGTCTAGAGAAGCTCTTAGTCATCCTGAAGATGCTGACGTTGTCAGCAAAACACGTGTCGAGTTTAATCCTACTGTGTCACTGTCTTTTGGCGTGTGGGGTTAACTTATTAAGAATTCATAGTGAATTTACGTCAAAGTTCTTGATCCAACTACTCAATTACAAATTATATCATCAATTTTTTTATTGCATTCTTCTATTTGTATTTTCCACCCACTGAACGCTGTTACCTTAATCTCAATGCACTTCTCCACCTTCGAGTAAACATTGTTAAGCAAGCGCTGGACTGATCCTATAGCCTACTTTCTCTTGTGATATTTCGCGACCGACCTTCCAAGGTGCAGCGGAACTCGACAATCTCGCGTCAAGCGCTCTTAGTTTTCGAATTCGATGTGGCGAAAAAAATAAACTCAAACGGTGAAAAGTGAGCATGACCAGACGAAATTTCTGATTGTTTTTACCGAGTACAGGCCAGTTCTTAGATTGTTGATGAAATGAATTTCTCTCAAACGAAATCATTATTTAAACAAAAACAATTATGAGTGCCCAAAGCTGGGCATAAAAAGCAATTATGAATCAAAGGGAGAAAGGACGACTTCTAGTTAAATATAAATTATATGTCGTATTGCCGTTCTCGAGTTAATTAAGTATAATAACTTGCAGTCACAATTCTTGGTGTGCTATGGCTAAGTGAACAATTAAATTAAGGCTTGGTGCGAGGCTTATATTGATTACTGCTCGGATTCAGTAAAAATAAATGTACACAACACTCTTCAACTGCCATAAACACTTTTCATCATTTTTAATACAATAACATTATGAATGCTTAGAAAGACGTGTCTCCAGTTTCTTCTTTGTTTACTATTAGATTTAGAAATAGCTTTCTCCAGTGGCAGAGGTTCATATATCGGTATGAGAATGAGACGCTCACGCGATCGTGAGATTTTTCAGGTTTCATATTCAACAGAAAAAAATAGATGACTCGGTGCACAGGAGTCATTGATCGTAAATATGTGTAATTGTAACAGGAATAAATAAAGGAATGTGTCAACGTAGCAGATAAACATTAATTGAGTTCTCAGAATGCATTTGGTATTCATGAATGAATTTCATTATTGCGGTTTGCTAAAGTTTCCAAGATGACATGTACTATCGGCCGTTTTTAAGACTGGTTTCATTCAGAAAAGCGCATATTAAAACTTAATTGTTGTCCTTCAGTGGATCATATACTCGAAGAATTTTATTGCCCTGTATCACACTGACCCATAGAAAGGATAATAATATGCCTACTGACATTATTATTTTATAAATTTGATATCACTTGCGAAATAGTTTTAAAAAGAGACATATAAACACAAACAGCGCAGCTCTTGTGACGTCACGTGCCAGGTAAGATGGCCACTGACAGCCATTTGACAGCAAACGGATTGTTCCAATCAACAGTTGGTTATGGGCAATTTGGAAACTCCTTTTCACACTGATGACCTAATCAGTTAAATTGCAAATTACCAAACACAATAATAGTTGGCATATCACATAATATTAAAAGAATCGAAGCGAATGGTTTCTCCTCGATACTGAAACCAAAAACCTTTTCCAGGTCGCCGAGGATCGCATTACGGTACAGCCGTTCCTCGATATGCGTAAGTACTTGACACAAATAGCAAGTGACATATTTTAATGAATGACCGAATCACACATAAATCATACGCGCGGATTTTGCACGGCGGCATCGACGGCACAAACGCAACATCGTTAAGAGAAGACACTTACTTCACGGATGACACGTCATTTGCTTAGCTGTATAGTACATTTCCGCGTGTAATTCGCTCGAAGAATGAATTTGTAATGCACATGTTTAAGTTTGCATCGATTTTGGAAATGTAAGTTTATTTTTAACTTCCGTGTCATCTACGTAAAATTAAATTTATACAGTCCATCAAAAACGTTCAACAAGAGGGACTAGGGAGTTCAGAATTTTAGATTTTAACCCGGATTTTAACGCTGGAATTTGAGCCCATGACCCTCAAACAGAGTTCAAGTGAATGGAGATCAAAATAGGGATAATGGTATTTTCCAGGCTCTCCGATTTTTCCGAAAATTTTTCCATAAGCGTTCAAAGTGGTAAGCAATTGCACGACAACTGCATATGTAAATAGTCTGTGGCATCATCCTTCATTTGACGACTGTCAAGTTGTTCAAAAATAACCAACACCTGACCTCGAGCCTGACCTGGCTTCGTTGCTATGATACCGGCTGTCTGATTGGTTGTATCATAGCAACGAAGCCGGTGTCAGACTTAAGCTGGCGTTGGTTTTTTGAACAACCGGGCCTTAGTGTGCCATAAGCAGGGCTCCCAGACGTTATCGATAAACATCGATGATATCGATACTTTAGATATGTTTGATATGTGATAATACCGATGTAAAAAGTGAAATTAATTGTACATTAGTTCTTGAATACTGATAATAGGTACGTAAATTCAACTAAATAAAAAGAAAATCTATGGGCATTTTGTAAATTGCTTTCCAAAAAATTAGCGAACTTTTTCGACGCACTGGTTATCAGAAGAGGGGGTAAACTGCTGGCCCAAATTTTGTACACTATACACTACTTCCCGAAATGCCACTACTTCCTGAACTTCCTAGGAACTTCGAAAATCTCGTCGAAAATGCATAAAACTCAAATTAAAATTTTGGCCCACCAGCTTAAAAAGTCTAGAAAGCGAGATAAAAAATGAAATGTTTTGTGTAACTGATAAAGGAAATACAATTTTTCGGCAGGCATTTTTTCGTATTTTTTGAATGTACAAAAAGGAAAAGGAAACACCAAAATAACACTAAAATAACTTTCAAAAAACTGATGATCGGGTAGGTACCTAGACATACATCGTAATTGCTATAGGCACAACATGCAGCCTTATTCGTAGAAACCAGTGGTGTAACATCGTTTTAGTATGTGGACATGAATTTTTTCCAAGCAAGTATCAATTATTATTGTAAATTTGTATTTCTACGAGAATACATCGTTACGACGGTACGACGGCGTTAAGGGCCACAAAAGAAAAAAAATAAACTATGAATTTCTACTATGGAACTAAAAATTTCTACTTTGAAACTAGAAAAATCTACTTTGAAACTTGAAATTTCCACTTTTAAACTATGAATTTCTACTATGATACTAAGTATAAATTTCTACTTTTAAACTAGAAATTTCTACTTTTTAAACTGGAAATTTCTATTTTCAAACTAAAAATTTCTACTTTTAAACTAGATATTTCTACTTTTAAAGTGGAAATTTCTACTTTTAAACTAGAAATTTCTGCTTTTAAACTAGAAATTTCTACTTTTAAACTAGAAATTTCTACTTTTAAACTAGATATTTCTACTTTTAAACTGGAAATTTCTACTTTTAAACTAGAAATTTCTACTTTTAAACTAGAAATTTCTACTTTTTAAACTAGATATTCTAAATTTCTAGTCCTAAATTAGAAATTCATGGTTTATATATTTTCTTTTGTGACCCTTTAGCGCCGTCGTAGCATTCTGTGATGTCTCATAGTACAAACAATCTGGATTTAGTTTTATAATTCAATGCCTGGCGGGGTGTTTGCTCGATGAGTAGTCCAGTACCACTGATTACTAGAAATTTCTAGTTTAAAAGCAGAATTTTCCATTTAAAAGTAGAAATTCCTAGTTTAAAAGCAGAAATTTCTAGTTTAAAAGCAGAAATTTCTAGTTTAAAAAGTAGAAATTTCCAGTTTAAAAGTAGAAATATCTACTTTAAAAAGTAGAAATTTCCAATTTAAAAGTAGAAATATCTAGTTTAAAAGTAGAAATTTCTAGTTCAAAAAGTAGAAATTTCCAGTTTAAAAGTTTTTTAAAGGGCTTCTCCGATGGCTCCTATGTATATGTTACCGTTAAAACCCGAATTCCGTGAAAACCCGTTTTAACTAGTTAGAACTAGAAATAACAAAGGGCCTTTGTGAAAACTAGTTTTAACTAGTCAAAACGCGATCTGACGGGACGTATTTGTAAAAACCCGAATAAATAATAATTTTTAATGGACTTCGGGTTCTAACTGTGATTTTTAGTCAAAACTAGTTTTACCGAGTAGTTCGTTTGAGGGAGCTAGTTTCAACTCATAGAATCAGTAAAAACCCGAAATTTGTATTCTTTTGCATAACATTAAAAACTCAGTTGAATTTAGGTTTTATTAAACTCTAAAAACACAAAATATATTCATAACCGTGTTTCCCGGGAATTCTGAAGCAGCCTGTTTAACATGGTAAATTTGAAAATTGCGATTTCGATGTCCCCAAAGTGTTTTAAGCATATTTAGGGTATCAGAACACATACAATGTGCACCAAATAACGTTTTTGCATAAGTAATCATTTTCAAAGTTTAACAAAATATTTTCAAAAATGTATCGCGAGGGAATCATCTTAGTGTAAAGAGCACGACAGCCGCGCAATGGGTTAGTGAGTTCAATCGCAGAACGGCCGACATGGCATCTAGCATACGGAGGTTCGAATCCAACGGTGGTTATTTTTTTACTTGTATGTATTGTTATTTTGAATGAACAGGGATTGATTTCTATCAGTAAAGATGCATAATTAAACTTTTTATAATTTTTAATTAAACTGGCAATGGATTTATTAGAAGTTTATTCACGTTATTAAAGGCAGTAACATTGGAACAATACATAGAAAATTATTTAATTACTTAAATGTATTAAAACTTTGTTTGTTCATTTTAATTTGTTGTGCTCTTTATACTGCTTGTATTTAAACTGGGTTATTCCCAGATAATACATTTTTGGAAATATTTTTTATATTTGTTTAAACTTTGAAAATTATTATGCAAAAACTTTCTCTGGTGCACATTGCATGTGTTCTGATTAGAGATGTAAATGGAAATATTTCCAGTGGAAATATTTCCAGAAATATTTCTAGAAAATATATTTCCGGAAATTTTACATCTCTAGTTCTGATACTCGAAATATCCTTAAAACACTTTGGGGGCATAGAAATCGCAATTTTCAAATTTTCCATTATGTTAAACAGGGTGCTTCAGAATTCCCAGGACACACGGTATAACATAAGTCATAATTCAAACGCGTGTTTTACACTGTATAATACCATTGTTTTTTACACTTGCTCATGTTGCTTGCGCATCGCTTCTTACATGTACAAAGCAAATACCTTGTACAGATCCACTAGCTAAAGAAGCAGCACTTCTTAGTTTTGTCTTACGAAGAATGGAGTATTTCGGGTTTTTACTGATTCTATGAGTTGAAACTAGTTCCCTCAAGCGAACGACTGGGTAAAACTAGTGCTGCAATTCTGTGCCGGTCTGTAAGAGCTGTAAGTAATTCTGTAAACCCTGTAAGATCTTACAGCTGCATGAGCAATTCTAAGTAATCTGTAGGTTACAGTTTCTTATAAATATACGGTATTTCTTATAACTATTTACGGCTTGGGTTCCCTTGACTGTAGACTGTAGAGTAATAAATGAATTCCTAATGAATCGACAAATTTTGTTTATTGGGGCTATTTTAGAAGAGGATCAAGACAGGTAAGTACAATAAATTATTATTCTTTTCCCGTAGGTACTAAAAACAGGTTATATTTATGTCCAGAAATCAAATGAGGATAATTAGAAGGAACTTAAGAAATACAATGAATGCATTTGAAATGCCCGAAAGTCAGTTCAGACAAATGTTCCGTTTAGATAAGTGGGGTGTTGTAGATCTGATTACTGAGTTACAACCATTCATCCACCAAGGAAGTATACCAGGACACCTTAAGGTAACTACGTGTAATTCAGATAATGATCTAATTTTTTAAACTGTTGACATTTTAGGTATTAGCAACATTTTTTGTAGCTACTGGCAGTTTTCAGAATCCAGTGGGTTGCAACTGCTGGATTTCTCTGAGTCAGCCTTCAGTAAGTCGGGTTGTTAATGAAATATGTTCGTTAGTAACTCAGCATTTACTGCCTGTTTGGGTACGATTTCCAACTACATGGGAAGATAAAAACTATATCAAGCAAGGGTAAGTAAAAAGTAGGTTAGGTGCCTGACTTGCATACTTTGTATTATTGTATTTTGTTTTCAGCTTTTATGAAAGGTGGGGAGTGCGGGGAGTACTAGGAGTGATTGATGGGACTCATGTGGAAATAATTGCACCACCCGTAGCAGATATACAGCATCCACCATTTGTATACATTAATCGAAAAGGAAGACATTCCATTAATGTTATGCTGGTGAGTACTTACGTACATTTGTACAAACCTTTTGCAACATTTTCTCTCTGCATTTAAGATATCAGATTCTGATTCAAAAATCATAGGATGTAACGCCAGATATCCTGGTTCAGTTCATGATGCATGATGGCAAATGAGTAATATAAAAAACTACTTGAAGACGGAGTATGAAAATGGCGATACATTGTCCCATTTATATGGTAACCAGTTACAATAGTTCTTATTGTTTTCTACATACATTATTTTAAACAGGAGATAGTGGATATCCCCTTGAGCCTTGGCTTTTTACTCCATTTGCAGCAGTCGAGGAGAATACTCCTGAGGCTAGGTTCAATGTTGAACTTAAAACCGTTCGCAATGTTATTGAGAGAACAAATGGAATATTGAAAGGTCGGTTCAGGTGTTTATCAAGGCATCGAGTACTATTATACCATCCTGTGAGAGCAGCAAAAATTATATGCACATGTTGTGTTCTTCATAATATGGCTTTAAGAGCTCGACTGCCTATATTGGAAGAAGAAATTGAATATCGAGAAAATAATGAAGAATTGAATCCAAATATAGGTATTACATTTTTATATTTTAATAATTAAATGTTTAATAAGGTATTATTAATTTTGTTTTCATTGATTTTTAGACCTGAATGTAGGAAATGAAGTTCTACAATTAGGAAGAGCTGCAAGAGAGGAATATATAAGAAATAACATCATGTGAACAGATATTGGGAATGTACGCTACACAATAAAAAAATAAAGAGATACTGAAAATATTTATTGATTGCACATTAATATCAAATAAGGCCTGACAATACTTACTCTAAAACAAAACAGCTTTCATCGAATGTAAAGTCTGGATTTTCAAATTTGTATTTTGCTATCGCAAACTGTAGTTTTAATAATTCAATTTGATTATTCTGAGCTTTTATTTCAGTATAACGGTCAGAAAATTGCTTTAAAGTATCATTTAGATCTTTTGAATTTTTTTCGCATTGTAAGGTTGCTTCCAACAATTGTTCAGCCAAAAATGATAACGGTTTCACTCTTGCTCCATTTTTTCTTTTCACAGTGGCATTTTCCGTAAAAGTATTTGATAAATTTTGCTGGGCGTTTCCTGTTGCAGTAGTACATATTTCTATTTTTGATGGTTCTGTATTCTTTGACGCAATTGAAGAATTTCCATTTGATAAGACATTTGTATTATACGTTATTACTTCTTCAGATACCAGTAATGAGTCATCCAAAATTATCGACGTTTCCAGACTAGCACTATTATCAGTCAGCATTGCACGGGGAACATCAGAATCACCAGTTGAAGTTAAACCATCGTATTCATTTATATATGGTGTCCCGGTTACAACAACCTTCCCCCATACTCCAATAGCTCTTTCTTCCAAAGGTGTTAATTTAATTTCCGATTGAGGTCCAGAACCTGTTTTTCGTCTATGTTCAGCTAATTTTCTATATTTGCTCCGAAGTGCATATTTCCAGTCGGTAAATCTCTACAGAAATAAAAACAATTAAATACGTTTTTTCCAAAAATACGCAACAAACCTTTTTCCATTCATCTGCTGTTAAATTTGGACCGTCTCCTATGCTATTTAAAGTTTTTGTTAACTCTTCCCATTTTTTATCGACATAATTGTCGTCAAGGGTTGGATTAATTGTTCCGCTTCTAAAGTTGTAATCATTTTCCATTACATGTAGGTATACTTCATATTGTTGTGTACTCGTGTTCTTTATCCTTTTTCGTTTTTTTTGGGAAGTGCTCGTACTTTTTGGTATAATTTCATCAGAGTTACTAAAATTTTTATAGGATAAAGGATAAACAATAAACCCAATTTCTTAACAGATGTTTAAACAAACAAGTAAAGGTTTTCAAAATATAAAAGACTAATAAGCAACATAACTTACCTCATATTATAATATTGGGGTAAAATGTTCAACTAAAAACAATTTTCTTGCTTGCAAGTTTTCGCGGGAATGCCGGAAAGAAGTTAACCTAAAACTCAAATGTCAAAAGTAGGTTAAAAGTATCGCTATGAAATTAGAATCAATCTGTAATGTTTTCCTATAAATGATTCAGATACAGACAGATGTGTAGAATAGCATTTTCCATAAATCCGTAGGTATAAGAGTTATAGTTATTTGATAAGCTATGATTTTAAGAATTTACGGAAATACGATCTTGCGCACAGAATTGCAGCATAGTTTTGACTAAAAATCACAGTTAGAACCCGAAGCCCATAAAACATTATTATTTATTCGGGTTTTTACAAATACGTCCCGTCAGTTCGCGTTTTGACTAGTTCAAACTAGTTTTCACAAAGGTTCTTTGTTATTTCTAGTTCTAACTAGTTAAAACGGGTTTTTACGGAATTCGGGTTTTACCGGTAACATATACATGCTTTTTTATTTCTTAATCCTGAGCCTAAATTTACCAAGTCTCCGAGGGGCAAATCGCGGTTGTAAGTAGGTGTACAGCATCATGTAAGTACAGTGACAGTACCTGACAGTCTGTGACATTATATGACAGTCTTTGACAGTACCGTGACAGTCCGTGACAGTATCGTGACAGTCCCATGACAGTCCCGTGACAGTCCGTGACAGTCCCGTGACAGTCCCGTTACAGCCTCGTGACAGTCCGGTGAGAATCACGTGACAGTCTTGCGAGAGTTCCGTGACAGTCCCGCGAGAGTTCCGTGACAGTCCCGTGACAGTATCTGACAGTCTGTGGCATTATCTGACAGTACGGTGACAGTCTGTGACAGTACGGTAACACTCCGTGACAGTCCATGACCGAGGGGTTTACCACTCATGTAATAGTTGGGACAACCTCATATGTAATGATTTTGTAATACCGTGTAATACTGTGTAATGCCATGTAGTATATTCGTAATGTTATGTAATACTAATGTAATAGTTGAAATATTCATGTAATAGTTCTGTAATAGTTGTAATACTCATGTAATACCTATGTAATTGTCATGCAATAGTTATGTAATACTTGTGTAATACTTATGCAATAGTCATGTAATACTCTTGCAATAATCGTGTAAAAGTTGCGCGCGCAGCATAACCTTCAAAACTTTTGCAAGTATGATCTCGCGCAAATTATAATGGTGTGTGTCTGCATCGTATTGCATTGTTAAAAGCAATTACAAAATACTCGACAAAATATAAAGCTCACGGGAGTCGTGGATTATTTTCGCATGCCATTACCATTCGATAGGCTTCTTCTTTCTAATTCTTGTTGGTTAAATGAATATAAATTTCAGATAGTGACAGAAATGCAAAATACGCGAAAGCTTTCACACAGAAATAAAGTTTTGCCAATAAAGTTCGGTTACTATTTAAAAGTTAAGGCGCGTACACATATGAGCGCACATGCGATGAGAATGAACGCATGCACATACGTTCGTTCTCGAGCGTTGTCCAAATACAATTTCCCACATGCGTGCGTTCTCACGGCGCTCCGTTTAAACAACGCACAAAAATTATTTAATGTCATGATGGCCTCCGAACAAGACACATTTGCTTTCATTGCAACAACAGCGGCATTTTTATTTCTTGCCAAGTGTGACAAAAAAGAAAACGGTCTCCTACAAAACGGGGTGCTGTTCATAGGCAGCAATGAAATCTAAAAGATTTTTCTTTAGATCACTTCACCTCGTGTTGGTATATAAACTAAACTGGCATAAATGCAGTCTCCTAGCCGGCACGCCGCAAGCGTGTAAATAGTTTTAAAGCAACAGTTTCAATGTCCACACTAAGAAAGATTCAGACGCATGATTCTTTTGAGCGGTGACCAAAAACCGACAACGATGGCTTACTTCATGCGTGGTGAGGGCTTTCCCGAGCGCGGAGAGAATTTGCTGTACACATTGACAAACATGCATGTATTCTCGCCATACTCAGCATATGTGCGCTCATATGCGTACATGCCTTTAAATGTTAATTTTGAGTATACCACGTGGGACGTGATTCAAAACTCGTTTTAATTAAAGTATCGAGTAGTTTTTTAATAAACACGAACATAATATGGTATTATTGATATCTAGGAAACGAGAAAATCGAATTTGAAAGCTAAAACCAGGCAATGTATACAAAGACCTTTGAAATGAGATATCACAGAACATTTAAAATTTTTGATGGGAGATAAAAGGTGCTGTGTAATTTTTATGTAAAATATACCCCCACACTAGTACTGTTCACGTGTCTCGGCAATTTTCTTGCGTTTTGTACACCGAGATATTTGGAACGAGAAGTTTTCAAATTAACAACCCTGTATATTGTATATCGCAGCCATATTGTAAATTCCGTTGTTTTATAAAAAGCCTAGGTGAATTCTAAACCGTTCCGTTCTCAAACGACTGTTTTAACACACACTAGGTTAACACACTTTTGATTAGGTTCATATTATGTTCGTGGATAAGGTGCTACTATTTAAAAACTATTAACCATACCCACCGCCATATCTTGATAATCAGAAGAAAAAACTTATAATTTTATGATTTGACGGATTTTTGATAATCTGGCTGACATAATAGATAAGTACCCACATCTAAAACGCAAATAATAAATATAGAGGTAGATACGACCTAACCTGACCTCACACTAAAACTTTAGTATTTTTAACATTGAAAATGTTATTAGTGTCTTAGAATGGATATGATATTCACCGAAAAGATTGTGTTGCATATGCCACATACGTCATGCGTGAGACCCCGAGCGGTAGCCAGGCGCTAGACTGCTCAGTCTGAGTAAGCTTCATTAAGTGTGGGACCGTCTAGCGTCGCAAATGCCACAACAGGAATGCAGTTATTATAAATCGGCGCAGGTGTTTTATGAATAATTATTTAACACGCTATCGCGTATGCGGAAATATCCCAAACGCACAAGGATTACAGTCTGCTTTGTCATTTCCAATGTTGCATCATTGCGAAGGCTGTGAATTTTTTTAATTGAACAAGATTCAATTTTTTAAACCAAGTTATCTTTGGTGTCGTATCCCTCACTACCCATTTAGTTGATTTTCTCTAGTACAACATGATAGATATCAATTATATTTATTGCTCTGTCATTACTGTTTCTAAAACAACTGATCTATTTTATTACAGGGTGTTTCAAGCAAAAGTAGACACCCCAAATGAGTCTGAGTCAACAATATTTTGAAGAATCAGGAAAACACGTCAACGATTATTCGAAAGGGGACACAGTTTAGAGTAAAACGGGTACACCTATCTTCATCCCCTTACCTGACATGGTCACTGCCCCCGAGATTTTATATAGCAGTGGGGTGTCAAATGATGCACCGTTTGAAAGGTATTGAAATTATCTGAATAACAATGCAAAAAATTTAAGTACTTTTCAAAGGATGTTATCACTTGACCCCCTTGCTGTATAAAATTTCAGAGGGGCTGACCATGTCTGGTAAGGGGATGAAGATGAGCGTGCCAGTTTTACTTCAAAATATGTCCCCCTTCGAATCATGGTCGACGCGTTTTCCCAATTCTTCAAAATATTTTTAACTCGAGACTTATTTAGGGTGTCTAATTTTGCTTGGGACACCTGTATAATATTTGAGCGATTTGATGTCCCTAAAAATACTTGTTTTTAATTATTAATTTATAACAGCTAAGTAGTCTGTTATGAATAGGACTCTAAACTCGGGCTCCCACTACAGTTTTAACGCGATAATGTTTAGACATTTATTAGCTCCGTAGCCTAAGCTAGGTAGCTATTGTGATAGTCGTTTTTTGACCATGGTGTTTTTTCATCAAATGTGGACGTTTCAGGTCATTCTAAGACTTTTTGGAAAGGTGGCACATTTCCGTCCGTATGTATGTGTGTATGTCTGTTGGCACTTTTACGAGAAAACGGCTCCACGGATTTTGCTGAATTTTTGCATACGTATATCAGAGATGGTTCATAGGAAACTGATGGAGTGGTGTTTTTTAAAACACTTTTGAGCCGAGATATGACGTCATCGAACATTTTTTTCCATGAGACCGTATATATTTTTGTATTGCATCGGATAGAGGGTATTTTTCTCTACACGATGTGCGAAAATCGTAATAGGTTGTATAAGGAAAAAATTGAGAAAAAAATTACGAAAAGAAGGAGCGCGCGCGCGCGCGCCCTCCAGTTCAGTTGTGGCTGTAGCTAGGAAGCTGTTCTGTCAATGCGTTGACAACTAGTTTATTATATTATTTCCAAAGCAATGCTTATTTATCTATTTATTTTATTTTTCTTAAATCATTTATATTAGGTAACAATCTGCATTACCTGCTTAAATAAATAAAGCCAGTAAGTATTACAAGTACCTGCATGCATGAATTACCTGTAAAAATTTTGTAATAGTTGTGTAATAGTTATGTAATTCATGTAATACTAATGTAATACTAGTGTAATGCTAATGTAATAGTTATGTTTTTTGTTGTAATACTCATGTAATACTAATGTAATACCATGTAATATTTATGCATTTTGTGCAATACTTATGTAATTATGTGTAATACTTATGTAATTATTGTAATACTTATGTCATTATGTGCAATACTCTTGTAATAGTGCAATACTTGGGACACGAATTTTACTAGTGGTAAACCCCTCGTCCATGACAGTACGGAGACAGTACGTGACAGTACGGTGACAGTACGGTGACAGTACGTGACAGTCCGTAACAGTACGGTAACAGTCTGTGACAGTACGGTGACAGTCCAGTGACAGTCCCATGACAGTCCGGTGACAGTCTCATGACAGTCCCGTGACAGTCCGGTGACAGTCCCGTGACAGTCCGGTGACAGTCTCATGACAGTCCGTGACAGTATCTAGGAAAATGACAGTAGGTGTACATGAAATTTGAACGCGGTTCGCCCCTCGCAAGTCTCCCATCTCTAAGTAGGTATACAAAATTTTGGTAATATTTAATGCATGTTTGATGCTCGTCAATACGAACATTTTTTTTTGAAAAACGAGTTCCCAATTTTCGTTTTTTAGCGAGATAACTATGGAAAATTTCTCAATATCGATATTCGATATTTTTTCTAAATGCTTACAGCTCACGAGTCACGAGTCCAACCGTTTGCTTGTAATCTCAGTGCAGTGGTATCTCGAATCTCGCACCTATCCAGAGCTGACATATTATTTACCGCTTAAACGGAATGGTATGTACACATTGTTTAAGATGCAATCTTATGCATAGGTTTTCCCATGTTGGTTGGCATACGTAATTTTCCAAAAAACCTTCAGGTGTACTTTAAGCCCAGGTGCTTATCTCATCATAACATGATTAATTTAATGGAGCTCTGCTTCCTTATCACTGATATTGATTTCATTATTTGATAAATATGGCGATACTAATCCCAATTTATATTGATCGGGTCAGGACCCAGTATAAATTCAAAAAGGAAAAACAGTGTACTCGTCATCCGGAATTTTGTGTATGGAATCTTTGCCTTTGGTGTGATAAACTACCGTGACCCGACCTTAACCCAATAAGTAAAACTGTCCTATCAAAATTCCATTTTTATCTTAAACAACCGAATAATAAGCTTTCAAATATAAAAATGATTCATTACACATACCTACATGTTTACGAGGTACCCAAGCGTTCAACGAATTTCTAGCATCTTATTGAAAATCATAAATTGTCTTGAACAGACTGTTCATATCTACAATCTTAGAAAAATAGTGTTCCAAGCAAGTATGTTGAGTTAGCATGGCTATCTTTATTATTTTCAGAGATTTTTGTTATTAATTTAATTGAATTTAATTCAAGTATTACTTAATGCGTCACCTTCATATTCTAAGCGATCATACATTAATTTAAAATTTAAATTGCATAACTGGGTTATCACAGAGTACTCATATACTGTCTGAAATCAAATCTAACATTCTATTCTGACACCCCGAGGTACGTACTTTCGTTTTTAAAGAACCTACATTAAATGAACGTCCAGTATTAAATCCAACAAGCAAAAATTAATTTTACCTTTTGTTAAATTAAATAACTGGTGACCTGTTGAAAAATAGTATGCAAATTACGTCCCCGAGGCGGCATAATTATAAAATAATCCGGTACGTTTTGGATACATTGTCCCATGGGCGACTTGCTATTTTTAATAATCTTCTGATTTAATTATCTATATCTCAAGGTACCTAGTCCAATCGACTTTATTTCTATTAAGTTCTATATTAATTAAGTAATTACCTATTTTTAACTTTGCGTTCTATGCTGAGTCACAGCTGAATTATTTTCTGTTTGGAGGTGAAATACTACAGGCAATAACCGAAACAATAACACCATATTGGTTTTCTCATACTGATCTTCACAAAACCTAACGAATCAAAAGTCTTCAGTGCATAACAACTAATATGTCCACCCAGGGATCAACCTTCGGGCCAACTACTGTAACAGTTCACAAATCGGTGAAGTCAGTTGCATTCATTTGCAGTTATAGTAAGTTATGGTAAGTTTAGAAGGAATTTTGAGGTACCTAACAGTTAAGTATAGAGATAATCACGATGTAAGGCTGTCAACCATAATATTCTGAATGAAATAATAAAGCAATCAAAACAACAAAAGGAGTGGATAATATACGATATCTCCTTCGGAACCACAACAATACGGTTGCCGAAACATCAAACCATCTAATAACTAATAACCACGCCGCAGTCAGTATACCTGCGCGTCTCCATTTTCTCACGAATAAAATAATAATAAAAAAGCAGACGTCATCGCCCCTCTTTAATATCCCTTCAGGCAGAAACCGATTCCGAGGTCCATCGACCAAATAAAAGCTCTCAAAACAATTTCGTCCCCTTGCATTGTCCTCACAAAATCACTTTCGAAATTTTCGAAGATGAATACAGGCCCTTGTACTATGTAGTGTTAAAACACTAAATTACATGTGCATGTGACGAACGGTATTATAAACATTTAATAGACTTGAAAACGTGTTAATGGGATTCTAGAAGGAGCTGCTAGTTATTAGAGAATGGCTGCTTGTTTAGAGGCACAGTGAGAGATCCTACTTGTAAGTTAGCACTTCTTCCAAACAAAGGCCGAATCGAATTCTAGAACGTCCCAGTGCGCTCTCATTAAACGGTGACCTTTTAGAGTTCAAAAACTGCATTAGGACAGATCAGATTTAAATAAGGTGCCCCTACATCCTAGGAGCATACTTATTCTAGTGCCCCAAAAAACAGGCATTGTACCCGAGATATGGGCCCTTAAACAGTAGTCATAGATTATGTACATACTTAACATCTCTTGATCATTGCAGTTAATAAAATTTGCATTCCTCAATTCCAATATCAACCCTGGTAAAGTACGAACGCGGTCGAATAGGCGAGCGTATTTTGACGTCACTATTTAACTGCCTGTACAGTTCAAATCAGACAGTGCCTACTGCTGCGATTGGTGTTGACTGTCGTGACTTCCGACAGGACTCTAATATGTGACTACCTACCTTATGGAAAACGTTATTACCGTTTAATTTCTTTTGTGAAGTAATTATCTGGGTGATAAGATTAGCAACTTCAGCTTTTTTCCTCGAAGGGCACCAAATTATCTAATCTTAGCTTTCGGGTACAACAATAATGTGAGCAACTTTGACAAACTTGAAGAAAAAGTTTGGGCGTCTCAAACAAGCAACTCTTTGGATTTACAACCAAATTGTTCATTTTGTAAACATTGCGAGCATCAGTGGAACTCCGTATTCTATTTTTAAACGTGGGAATTTAAGGGGGATATCAACAGGTAGTTAGTTGCTGTTTTCTATTTAAAATGTATGGCAGGAAAAATAAACCTGCGAAGTATGTAGAAAGTAAATACACTGATAAGAGTTATCAAACTGGGGTACCTACACTTTATTAACACAAAATGTTACACGTATTACCTGCAAAAACACAACTTTTGCATTTTTTCTTTGCAAAGTGCAGTGTCTTGTGCCTGCTATCGTATAATATTGCAGCAACTTGCTCATTCATGGAAAAGATAAACGCAAAAATGACATGCAGCAGTACTTTTGACACTAACCTGCCAAGTGGAGTTTTGTCTATGTGATAGAAGTCCAGGATAGGCTCCTTGCGAACCACACTTTTTAGCGTTTCTTCTGACATTTGCAGAAGTCCATCTCGAGAAGTGCAATTTATTCCCAACATTTTACAAGTAACACTTTAAATCACTAGAATAGTTCTAAAGTACTAAAAATGGTCACACTTTACACGAGCAATTGTTTATTAAATCAATAGGTAGGCCGTTTGGGAACCTTGAAACGACAGCTGCCGTCTTCCGTTAGGTTAGGGTTCCAATTTTTCTAGTTTTTGCCGCACTTAAATAATGCACTATTTTAAATGAAACTGCGCTAGTTCAATCACCAATCACATATTTAACAGTAACATCATTTAAGTCCGCTTGAAATTCACTGTACGTACTGATAAATTAAAAAACATAAACCGGTTGCAACACAATCAAGCTACACCACGCGCAGCGTCCAGCTTGCTATGCTTTATTGCAACTGAGTGAAGTGAATAGAGAGGCTGATTCTGATACCAAGTAATACACCTTTGGAACGAAATCACGCACGCTTCCATAACGGTTTTGTACGACAGCAAAACCAAGAAACCACCATCAGTAACCTCGCGCCATCGTTAGCAAGTAGCTCAAATTAATAATATCCGCAGTGTAGGTCGCTGTCCGGTGTACATGGTGAACCAGAATTTTCACGTATTTCTAATCTAAAATCACACGTTTACTTGGAACTTGAAGTGAAAAATATATTTTTCTATATTTTGTGTGCTTACTTATTTGTAAATAAAACAATATCTACTGGATAACAGTGTTTCATTTGAGACATTTACAAATAAAATATAACTAATAATTTGTTAATGATAATATATGTACAACCTTCTACAACATACAACAAATGTCTATTATGGCTGTGAAGTTGCCTGCTCAGCAGCAGCCTTCTTGGCACTCAAACCCATACCGATTATAAGAGCGACAACAGTAAAACCTTGCGCCGCAATTCTACTACGCATCATGTACTGTGACTTTCTCTGCTCCCCAGTTCTAAAACACCACAAACCGTAAACTAAAGCTACTGTGGTAGCTAAAGCTCCTAGAATACATAAGAAAAAATGATAATATTGTTATAAATATTTTCTTACAAACCTAATGGCACCAAGGGGTTTTCACCAAACTTCCTTCTGCATCTTTCTATGAAAGTTTCTGACTGCATAATAGAATCCATGTCATATCGTAGTTTAACCCAATCGAATTCAATTTCTTCGGCTTCATTTTTAGTTCCCATAATCAGAGAAATTATGGGCTTACGAATTTTATACAATTGAGGTTAGGAGAAACTTTGATTTGACAAGTAGTTGGCAGTTAGCCACTGTCAGTGACGGTGGCTACTATGACGTCTGTAGAGTTGGCTTGGTGACTAAAATTCTATTTTAACGTCTCCAAATAATTTTCTCTCCGAGGATATCAATAATTTTGTTATAGACAACCTGGTGAATGAGCGTTTCAAATTTACAGGTGATAATGGTAGTGCAAAATAGATGTGCATTAGAATTTTAGCATTTTTATGATGGAACTAAAGGCGTTAGACGCTAATTACATTCAAGTCAGGAATCATGGGCGTAGCGTAGATTAGGGGGCCGAATTAAAAAATAAAATCAATTGAAATTTTAAGATAGGAGATATTATACAGTGTGAGTAAAAAATCTGGAACTAATTCGATAAAAAATTCAAGAATAATTTCTGGAAAAAACGCTCGGACACGTGCATCATTTTTGATAATATTGTGGTTTTTCTAGTCTTTTGATTTTCGTACTGTGTCGTCATCGTTCATTTTTGAAAAGGCTCCTCATACATTTGAAGTCGTTGTTGGATAGTGGCTGAAATTACGAATCAATGATATGCCACAGTATGACATTGACATTGATATTTTTCGAAATAATCAAATTTAAAGTAAAAACAAGAACTCGCAAAGAAAGTGGGTTGGCCATGGAATATTCACAGTTTAATTGATTAGAAAGGAAAACAATTATGTTTCCAATTAAATTCTAACAGTTCAGCACTGTTTTGTGCGTTTCCGATTGTTATTTCATAATTTTGTTAATTATTTTGTAATACATATTAATAGTTGATAATATTGTCAATATTCCATGGCTAACTCATTTTATTTGCGAGTTTTTGTTTTTATTTTAAACTTATTATTTTGGAAAAAATCAATGTCAATATCATCACTATCCAACTACGACTTCAAAAGTGCGGGGAGCCATTTAAAAAATGGACGATGACGTCACAGAACGAAATCAAAGACTATTGAAAAACGAGCGTATGGTACGTTTTAACTCCACTCTACAGAAGACTCCTACCCACTTCAAACTTACACCAATTTCACAAGCACACTAATACTCGTCGCTTTAGATATGGGTGATCTTAATTCTTCCTATAATATTAATAAAAAAAGCCATTTTCTATCGACGCATTTACTGCACTTTACCAGCCATGACTTCCATGTTATTTCTGTTACCACTACACGTCCTTATGAGCATGACGTTATTGATCACACAATTGACAGTAGTTCATTCACACATGCTGTGCTTCTTGTACCGGCTTTCACACTGCTTCCATAGAACGCATTAATGCCGATCCTACGCGGTATAACATTAGAGCGTATGCAACGTTCCCTGATTGGTGTATTTCTGCCGCGCAACAACAGTAAATCAATAACAGTAAAAGTCAACAAATCAGTGGATGTCTGTCTCGCGTGATGGTGATCCCCTAGCTGTCCTTTTGGACCAGAACAGTTTTTTTGGTCAAAAGAAAAAAGAGAAATCATCATAACAAAAAGAAGCTACTGCGAGGTGCGAACCCTCAAAGTTACGACTTGGTAGGCTGACACATAGACCACTGAGCCATGAAGGTGTGGTGGCAAGGTAGGTTACGAAAATAGTATATTAAGAAAATACGCCTGTTGCCGTAAGAATAAAATCAGGGATGAGTGTACAGTTACTATGTTATACTACGTAGGATCGGCATAAATGCCATTCCCGATGAGTTGCTTGTTTATTTATATCCCAACTAGATTTTGCCGGTATAACGTTTTAGCGCGCTGTTGCTGTTAATGTTTTGGTTGGGGGGGGGGGGGGAGGCAGACTTCAACGCTCCGCTTGCCCAAAGACCGGAAATAGTGAGCCGTGGAACCACTTTTTTGGACGTATTCAGTGACGGGCAACTATAAAACAAAGCAGTACGTTTTGTTTACCTTTATTGCAACTGATACCAGGTAACCAGGTTGAAAACGCAGCAGCAGTGGATGCGGCATCTAGCAACATTCCCGGTAGGGTTGCATGTTTATTTATATCCCAAGTAGGTTTTGCCAGTATAACGTTTTCGGGGGGGTGGAGACTTAAACGCTCCGCTTGCCCAAAGACCTGAAATAGTGAGCCGTGGAACCACTTTTTTGGCTGTAATCAGTGACCGGCAACTATAAAACAAAGCAGTACGTTTTGTATACCTTTATTGCAACTGATGCATGTTCAAAGTAAAGGATATCGTGCAATATGGTTGAGTATGTTTAACGCTCCAACACGATAAAAGAACAAAAGGAACACAACGAAACACAATGGCTACACGCGAAATCGAAGTGTCTACTGTCTACCTGCAGTAAAATATTGCGGATCCATGATGGCATTATAGTTGTTATACCTTATACTTAGGTTTAAGTATTTCGTTAGTCAAAACTGCATCCAGCAGCGATGGTAGGTAGGGAGGTATGACCGGTAATTTGGTATGCTTAGCCCGGGTAGGATCGGCTCCCGTTTCCCGTAGAGGATAGTTTTTGATGTTAGGTTTTACATTATCTTTTTTGAAAAAAATGCGTGTGTCTGGTGCGAGAGGGCAATTAAGGGCTTTGTTTAAAATGCGTGTGTCAACTCTGGGGTCTATTACTCGTGTATTATACACCAACATGACGTCATGGATCCGAAATATTTTACTGCAGGTAGACACTCGTTCTAGGTGCATTTATGCCGATCCTACGTAGTATAACATAGTAACTGTACACTCATCCCTGATTTTATTCTTACGGCAACAGGCGTATTTTCTTAATATACTATTTTCGTAACCGACCTTGCCCTTGCCACCACACCTTCATGGCTCAGTGGTCTATGTGTCAGCCTACCAAGTCGTAACTTTGAGGGTTCGCACCTCGCAGTAGCTTCTTTTTGTTATGATGATTTCTCTTTTTTCTTTTGACCAAAAAAACTGTTCCGGTCCAAAAGGACAGCTAGGGGATCACCATCACGCGAGACAGACATCCACTGATTTGTTGACTTTTACTGTTATTGATTTACTGTTGTTGCGCGGCAGAAATACACCAATCAGGGAACGTTGCATTAGCTCTAATGTTATACCGCGTAGGATCGGCATAAATGCTCGGGAATGTTGCTAGAGGTCGCATCCATTGTTGCTGCTGGGACAAGTGAACTACGCGCTTACGGATGCTCTACTGCTACCACGGATGTATGACTGCTACGTACAAAATTTTCTCAAAGAAAAACTTTATCTTCAATATTTCCGGTTCTACGGGATGCCAAATCGACTCTTATACGAACAAAACACGGTAATGCACAATTACACCCATTATTTTACCCCGCCCAGCACCCCTATTCGCTCCCGGTCCCGCAAGTTTCTTTTCCAAAAATATACTCAAATCGTGGTTCATTCATAAAAATTCTCTTTGAAACACACTATGAAGTCTCCTCTTCTACCAAAATCAAAAAAACAAGAAAATCGAGTGGAGCTGAAACGTACTATTCCCAAATAATTTAGTAACCTTTAACTCTAAAATATGATATAACAAAAAAATCAAAAATTTTAAAGGTACTATAATTTTTGCTTTTAAAACTGTCCCGTCTTCGCCCCCAGGTGAGGGGTGAACACCGACACTCATTTATTTCACATAGAAACTCGTCTTTGGGTATACTAAGGTGCGAAGTCAGACAGAAAAAAATCAAAAATAAGAATTTTAAGCAGGAAAGTGATTATAAAATGCAAAAACACCGAACCTGAAAAATCAAAAGTAACTACAAAACTGTAAATGTTATAAAACAAAAATAAACTTGACCGAAAGAGACGAATTTTTCTTTAAAAGTTTTCTATTTTTTGTTAAGTTGGCAGAATTTACAGTGAATTCCGTAATTTCTTCTGGTAACATTTGCTCCTCTTCTTCGGAGATTAAAATTTGTTCGTTATGCTTTCGATGTTTTCTGCCTTTAATTTTGTCACATTTACCTCTACTGTCCAACTTCGCCCCAGATCCGTCATCTGGGGCGAAGTTGGACAGTAGGGGTAAATGCAGATGGCAGCACGTTTTGCTAGTTTTTTCAAAGTTATCGAATGCGTTTGCTTACCTTATGGTGCCTTCACGATATACTGCGAGTTACTCCACTTGTCCTTTCTCTGCTCTGTGGTTTAGACCATTTACGAATTTATTCGCACCAACTTATACACACTTTATCTTTTCTTGAAGTTGAAATAAAGCGATGGCAAAAAAGACAATAAAAACGCTGGAATATAATCAGTAACAAATCTGTATTTTGGAATGTTACAATGTTACTTGTCACTTTTTATTTACACACAATAACTTAAGAAACTAAAGTTGCGGGATATATATTACGAACATAAATTAATTTTCATAACGTAATAAAACTGTGCTTATACAACTGACTAGAACACAACAAATCACAAAAAAAACCTTACAGTTGCAAAAATAAGTTTTACAAGATTATTTCAATTAATACTCTCCTTATGGTAACCAAAAATAAACCTGATGAAAATCATCAAATACACAACATTTGAAAAATCAAATGGCCACGTAAAAAAATGCGATAACGGCATTTCCCAACTAAAATACTCGCTACAGAAAATCCGATTACAGTTCAAGTCCATAAATAATCAATAATCGATTTTCCTTTCACTCACTACCGCAAACAAATAATAATATACAATACAAAATAAAAACAATATGTACAAAATAAAAAAAGTCATATTAACGATCTATCTGACAATACTCCTTAAAAAGCATCAATCGTCTTGCCCTCTAAACAACCTCATTAACGAAGCTCACTAAATTTCACCCGTAAAATATTTACTCGATGCCGAAAGTGTTCGTTTCCTCAACGGCTAACAAAAGTTTTTCGTACAACACTTCCGAAGTTGGATACGGTGGTAAATCAAGTCTGTTAAAACAAGTATGTGCTCTCGGAAGACTGTTGGGTTTGCCCCATTTCTCTATGCAGAATTTTCGGGGACCTATCGAGCCTCGTAGTGCTGAGAAACCCTCAAACGGTATACTGGATGTACCCGTGACGAACTGGAGCAATCTTAGCCTCTGCTCATTGCTAAATCTGAAATAATACAATGAAACTCTGTAAGCATAACCAGCAACCAAATTATGAAACAATCAGCCAGAGCTCATTTTTGTCAATATTGTACCAACAAACCGAGGGCGCAAGTCACGGAAAACAACAATTTGTTCAGAAATTAAGATCTACTTTATCCTAACAGCCTATCTTTCCTATTCTTGTCGAAAATTTCAATGGTGATGTCTCGTAGTACACAAAAATCTAGATTCGTTCTATAATTCAATGCCAGGCGGGGTACTTGCCCGAGGAGTAGTTGTTCGAACAGTCCAGTATCACCCATTCTCCGCGTATGCCTCTTTTTCCCAGCTCTTTCTAATAACTCATTATTGCTAACTGTATCCATGCACAATGTTTCCATCATGTTTCTGTAATACCATATTCTAAGTGCCTGATAGGCAAATTGTTGAATTTAGCTTTTTTCTATATCTTTAACATGGTTGGAGAGTCACTTGTCAAACACGTATCAATTGGTGAAGATCAGAAACCTAAATATTCGAACATAAGTAATGAAGTTCCTGCTCTAACGGGAGTACCTCAAGGCTCCTATTTGGGGCCACTATTATTCAATCTGTTTATCAACGACATCAGTAGGAGTTTCAAGTATTGCAAAAGGTACTGCAATTGCCAGAACATAGAGGAAAGTTGGAAAATACAAGGTATAACCCTAAATATAAAGAAATTTTAATGCAGCAGTTGTCGAAGTACCTGAGCAAAGATGGGGAGAAAGGTATACAGAAGATGGCAGGAAGGTTTAGATACGGGAACGAGGAAAATTCAAGAAGAGATTGGATGAGCGATTGTAAAATAAATATTACAAAACCCAAAATCAAAGGAAATGAGCATCTTGGTATATATATCGTAAAGCCTCCACATGAAAAAGTCTGCACTCTAAAAGCTCAACTTCTGTACTAGGGCAGATGGAAGATGTAAGAAGAAATGCTCAAGTGACAGGGACCTCTAATACAGAAATGCAAAACACTTGTCTTTAACTCTGACGATAAATTTCAACTTTTTTTTCAGATTTCTACCAAACTTCCCCCCCCCCCTTGGTGACGCCCATGATAATAAATGATTTATTTTGCTTCATTATTTGGGCTTGTTCTTTGAAAATACTGAATTTTAGTGCACAAGGCAAAGAATTTCAGAGAAATTTCGGGGTATTTTGGGAAATTTCGAGGTATTTTGGGGTATTTTGGGGAATTTTTCTGAAAAGGGGAATTTCAGTGTACCAATTCTTTCACTAGGGTATTTTAGTATACAAGGCAAAGAATTTCTGGGGAATTTTGGGGTATTTCGAATGTCGGGGTATTTAGGGTATTTCGGAGAATTTTTCTTAAAAGAGGAATTTCAGTATACCAATTTTTTCAATGAGGTATTTTAGTATATAAGGCAAGGAATTTCAGGGGAATTATGGGGTATTTCGAATGTCGGGGAATTTTGGGGAATTTCGAGGTATTTCGGGGAATTTCAGTGTACCAACTTTTTCACTGGGGTATTTTAGTATACAATACAAGGAATTTCAGGGGAATTTTGGGGTATTTCGAATGTCGGGGTATTTAGGATATTTCGGGGATTTTTTTTTGAAATGGGAATTTCAGTGTACAAATTTTTTCACTGGGATATTTTAGCATACAAGGCAAGGAATTTCGGGGGAATTTTGGGGTATTTCGAATGTCGGGGTATTTTGGGGAATTTCGAGGTATTTTGGGGTATTTCGGGGAATTTTTCTTGAAAGTGGAATTTCAGTATAACAATTTTTTCACTGGGGTATTTTAGTATAGAAGGCAAGGAATTTCAGGGGAATTTTCGGGTATTTTGAATGTCGGTTATTTTGGGCAATTTCGAGGTATTTTGGGGTATTTCGGGGAATTTTACTTGAAAGGGGAATTTCAGTGTACCAGTTTTTCACTGGGGTATTTTAGTATACAAGGTAAGGAATTTCAGGGGAATTTAGGATGCCAGGGTATTTTGGGATATTTAGAGGTATTTTGTGGAATTTTTCTTGAAAGGGGAATTTCAGTGTACCAATTTTTTCACTGGTGTATTTCAATATACAAGGCAAGGAATTTCAGGGGAATTTTGGGGTATTTCGAATGTCGGGGTATTTAGGGTATTTCGGGGAATTTTTCTTGAAAGGGGAATTTCAGTGTACCAATTTTTCTTGAAAGGGGAATTTCAGTGTACCAATTTTTTCAATGGGGTATTTTAGTATATAAGGCAAGGAATTTCAGGGGAATTATGGGGTATTTCGAATGTCGGGGAATTTTGGGGAATTTCGAGGTATTTCGGGGAATTTCAGTGTACCAATTTTTTCACTGGGGTATTTTAGTATACAATACAAGGAATTTCAGAGGAATTTTGGGGTATTTCGAATGTCGGGGTATTTAGGGTATTTCGGGGATTTTTTTTAAATGAGAATTTCAGTGTACAAATTTTTTCACTGGGATATTTTAGTATACAAGGCAAGGAATTTGGGGGGAATTTTGGGGTATTTCGAATGTCGGTGTATTTTGGGGAATTTCGAGGTATATTCGGGGTATTTTAGTATACAAGGCAAGGAATTTCAGGGTAATTTAGGATGCCAGGGTATTTTGGGGTATTTCGAGGTATTTTGTGGAATTTTTCTTGAAAGGGGAATTTCAGTGTACCAATTTTTTCACTGGTGTATTTTAATATACAAGGCAAGGAATTTCAGGGGAATTTTGGGGTATTTCGAATGTCGGGATATTTAGGGTATATCGAGGAATTTTTCTTGAAAGGGGAATTTCAGTGTACCTACCAATTTTTTCACTGGGGTATTTTAGTATAAAAGGCAAGGAATTTCAGGGGAATTTTGGGGTATTTCGGATGCCGGGGTATTTTCTGAAATTTCGAGGTATTCTGGGGTATTTCGGGAAATTTTTCTTGAAAGGGGAATTTCAGTGTACAAGTTTTTTCAGTGAGTTCCCCCTGGTGAAATCGGTTCAGCAAATTTCGAGATGTGTACAAAATAACAGACCTACAGTTTGAGCAATGAATCTTTAGTTGCGTATCTATTGCAAATGAACCAATCTAGGATGCTCGATTCGTCGGGAGACCAATACACCATAGTGCGTATGGCGCAGCTGTCACTTACTCTTGCTGTCAGTGGTGTCACCAGTTTGAAGATTGTGTTATTTTTGTAGTTAGTCGAAGCTTTATTGATTGCTAACATCTAATGATCACTAATGATACTGAATTTGTGTTTAATTGCGAAATTTTAGTCATATAAGTATTAAAAATGGTTGTTTTCTTTAATAAATGATAAATTTTCATTGTTGTTATTGATTTATGTTTCGTTTCTAATAATTGAGGCTGATGTTCGCCTTCTTTTAAATCAACGATTTGTGTTTTATTCGTTTGCCACAAGAAAAATTATGAGTGTTTAGGGACCTAACCCCAAATGTCAAATTACCGTTTTTTTCTCATAATCTGACCGCACACAATCAATATTATTGACAATAATATTGACAATATCGTGATTTGACAATATTATTGAGTGCGGAGTGTGCCAATTATCATGTGGCTGATGACGTTAATGGTTGTTTTTGGTTAAGTCGCAGACTTGAGTGCGTTTAAAATGGAATATGACTCCAGCGACGAACACGCAAATGAAACAAATGAAAACAATCCACTGTTTTATTTTTGACCTTTCTTTCTTTATTCCAAATTTCAAGATTATGGCAACACATGCTTTTTTCTTTAAAGCTGACCGCACACGATCAATATTATTGCCAATAATATTGACAATATCGTTATTTGACCAATCAAAACACGGTATTATTGGTCAAATCACGATATTGTCAATATTATTGTTAATAATATTGATCGTGTGCGGTCAGCTTAAATCTATGTCTTATGAAGAATGTCAGTTCATCAATGCTGCTCACTTCATTACTGACTTGCATTATTGCCAATAATATTGTTTTGTGTGCGGTGTTATCAATATTTTCATCAATATAGTATTTCAAAAATATTATTGTCAAACTTGGGTTGACAATAATATTGATAATATCGTGATTTGACAATATTATTGATGGTGTGTGGAGTGTAATGATCGATCGATGATCGATATGAATGAAAATCCAGATTTTTTGAAATCCGCGCATCAATATCGGGGGAGGAAGGAATATGGACAATAATATTGAACGTTTGCGGTTACCTGCCACCGATTTTGTGCCAATTATCGTGTGGCTGTTGACGTTAATGGTTGTTTTTGGTTAAGTCGCAGACTTGAGTGCGTTTAAAATGGAATATGACTCCAGCGACGAACACGCAAATGAAACAAATGAAAACAATCCACTGTTTTATTTTTGGCCTTTCTTTCTTTATTCCAAATTTCAAGATTATGGCAACACATGCTTTTTTCTTTAAAGCTGACCGCACACGATCAATATTATTGACAATAATATTGACAATATCGTTATTTGACCAATCAAAACACGGTATTATTGGTCAAATCACGATATTGTCAATATTATTGTTAATAATATTGATCGTGTGCGGTCAGCTTAAATCTATGTCTTATGAAGAATGTCAGTTCATCAATGCTGCTCACTTCATTACTGACTGGCATTATTGCCAATAATATTGTTTTGTGTGCGGTGTTATCAATATTTTCATCAATATAGTATTTCAACAATATTTTTGTCAAACTTGGGTTGACAATAATATTGATAATATCGTGATTTGACAATATTATTGATGGTGTGTGGAGTGTAATGATCGATCGATGATCGATATGAATGAAAATCCAGATTTTTTGAAATCCGCGCATCAATATCGGGGGAGGAAGAAATATGGATAATAATATTGAACGTTTGCGGTTACCGGGCACCGATTTTGTGCCAATTATCGTGTGGCTGTTGACGTTAATGGTTGTTTTTGGTTAAGTCGCAGACTTGAGTGCGTTTAAAATGGAATATGACTCCAGCGACGAAGACGCAAATGAAGCAAATAAAAACAATCCACTGTTTTATTTTTGGCCTTTCTTTCTTTATTCCAAATGTCAAGATTATGGCAACACATGCTTTTTTCTTCAAATCTATTTCTTATGAAGAATGTCAATTCATCAATGCTGCTCACTTCATTACTGACTAAATATTCCTGGCATTATTGCCAATAATATTGTTTTGTGTGCAGTGTTATCAATATTTTCATCAATATAGTATTTCAACAATATTATTATCAAACTTAGGTTGACAATAATATTGACAATATCGTGATTTGACAATATTATTGATGGTGTGCAGAGTATCCTGATTTGCGTATTGATCGATTGATGATCGATATTGACAAAAATCCAAATTTTTTGAAATCCGAGCATCAATATCGGGGGAGGAAGGAATATGGACAATAACATTTCTTTCTTATGAAGAATGTCAGTTCATCAATGCTGCTCACTTCATTATTGGCAAAATATTCCTGATATTATTGCCAAAATATTGTTTTGTGAGCGGTGTTATCAATATTTTCATCAATATAGTATTTCAACAATATTGTCAAACTTGGGTTGACAATAATATTGACAAGATCGTGATTTGACAATATTATTGATGGTGTGCGGAGCGTATTGATGGATTGATGATCGATATTGACGAAAATCCAGATTTTTTGAAATCCGCGCATCAATATCAGGATCTCGGGAGGAAGGAATATGGACAATAATATTTTTGGCCTTTCTTTCTTATGAAGAATGTCAGTTCATCAATGCTGCTCACTTCATTATTGGCAAAATATTCCTGATATTATTGCCAATAATATTGTTTAGTGTGCAGTGTTATCAATATTTCTATCAATATATTATTTGAACAATATTATTGTATAATACTAAAAATTCTTGTCAAACATTTCCTTACCTCTCTATTGCTTGCCAAAACCAAACTACTACAGGATGTTGATCATGATATCCACTTCTATACTCCGTATTTTGCCGCCAATCAGCCAGATCAATTTCAGCTGTACCGGCCATAACCAACTCTAATTCTCTGGCATCGAAAACACTAACTAGTCTTGGATCTACTACTTCATAAAAACCCCTAACTAAAGATTCAGTCTGTTCGGCAACTCCGCGTTCGAGTCGCCATCTCACTATCCTTTCCAAATATTCCTGAAAATAACAATTCATCACACAAAATATGAAGGAATTGTGATGAGGTACCTTTTTATTTTTCTCTGTAACAGGTACATTCCTTCCGCCAGGTTTTAATTCCCTTTCGATGACCTGCCCAAAAACCTCCTCAGTTACAGCGAAGGTGAGTTCGAGTTCTCCTTGCATGGAAACATCGTGCTCCCTTATCCACTGAAGCGATTGATGAAATTCAAAATCTAAACTTTCCAAGTCGGATAAAGCTACGGGAAGTCGTAACAAAGCTTTGTAGAAGGGTCTCGTGAAAAAAGCATCCAGCAGGTATTGATGAACTAACGCTAAGCCTAAAACTCTTCCACTAAATCTAAACCTAAAAAACGATAAGATTTTATAAGCAAATGACTAGTTAGAGGTTTGTTAAGGAACTAACCAGTCGTGGTAATTATCAACGAAAGCTGACATTGGAGAAACTTGAACCGTGTAAGTGTCATTAGCGGAGTACTCGAAGAGACCGTAATATGGGTTAAAAAGCTCTCGAGACAACAGAAAGAAGAATTCCCTGGAAGGACCGCCATAGTCCAAGCCTTCTTCCATGTCCCAAACGACACACAATTTCCCTTTCTGAAGCTCCTTTTTATTTGCCGACATTATTCTTTTGAACGCGTCTTCTAATAGATGGTCTCGCCGTATGTGTAATCTGAATAAAAATGATTAGATATTTTGAAAGGTATCGTCGTAGTTCCGTATATCCCCTTTGAATACGGCCAAAAAAGTGGTTCCATGGCCCACTATTTCTGGTCTGCGGGCAAGCGGGGCGAGCGGAGCGTTTAAGTCTCTCCCCCCCCAAAACAAAAACATTCACATTTGAAAACAATAGGAGATAAATCGATATAGACTTCCGCATTGAAGTCTGGTTATTAACAGCGTTGTGTTGTAAAGATAAACCCGAATTAGTGGCTTACTGCATTATCAGCAGGTCAGCGCACGAAGCAGCAGTCAAACCAGGTAGAGGTTTGGGATGACGCATGAAACGGGAAAATTGTACTTGTACGCAACTACCACTATTGCTAATGACAGTTTCTTACTGTCGCTGCTTTCGCCTTGTACGGAAATGGGATGTACGGAACGGCCACCAATTCATTTTGAAAGTGGGTAAAATTGAGGAACTTACTTAAATTTCCCTGGCCCCTGTCCATAGCCTTTACTTTCCAATTTCCTATAAAAATTTCTAAGTTTGGCCTCGAAGTCGCGCCGATGGGGAGCTTGTGTCCTATGTCTACTCAACCCCGGTGACGCCACTGGCGATGGTTGTGGAGACCCTCTGGGGCTTCTATTAACGTTTGTATTTGTTGTTACGGCAGGCACATATGACATAATTTCTTGCTCAAAGAGACTGGAAATAAAAAAAAAACGTATTTAGTGATACTGCTCATTTTGTAAATTCATAAGTTGTATATATGGAAGTGTTTTGTAGTGGAAAGGAAGTGAAATTTACATTAATTTGAATTTTCTTTGTGTGTAAATGGGTATACAGGTTGACTATTCAAAATAGGGGTACATTGACCTGTGAAAAATTAACTTGCTACCCCATTCAAGGTCTGCAGTGGATTGGTGCCAAAAATTTTGTCTTACGGCATGCATGTCTTCTTTGTGTCTTTAAAAATAACTTTTTATGAGTGCATTCATTCGAAATTCACGAACTTACTTAACCGTTTTTGATAATATTGACGAACCAATTACAGAATATTACCGTAGTAAACTGTAAAGCAGTTACAAATTACAAAAAGACCTTCTTAATTCTAATTTTTCATTTAAATCAACAACAAACTAGATTAAGAGTAGGTACCTATTCCAAAGTATATCGTACAGATTATTAATTATATAGGTATACCTATTTATTCGGATCAAGATTCCTTTTGGTCTGTATTTATACAAAGAACATATCCTGATAATGAGCTTTAATTATTTTCCAGTCGAAATGGCAACTTAATGAAAGTAATCATTCGTTTTGTATATTGCAGTTGGCATACTTTTTAAGGAATACCAACTTTTATTGGGCCAATTTGCCCAGGAAAGTACCTAAAATGGAATATCTTAACATCTGCTGAATTGATGCGCTTCTTTACTGACATTTCCAATACCGACAATAACTAAGTATGAGTGGTTCTGAATCTTTCCTTCAACAACTACTCCTCGGGCAAATACGCCGCCAAGAATTGAATTATAGAACTAAACCCAGATTTTAAGTAAAAAGTTTGAGTCTAATTAGACTAGATAATTTAATAAATATGAGAATACGCATATGGGAGACTCGATTTTTAAACACTTTACAAACAAAAATACGAAATATGCAACGTCGCCATGATAGCAAAAGGTAAATAACATAATTATCACTAGTAATCTCCCTAGTGCTTCAATTATTTCACCCAGGGTGACAGCCAGTAAGAGCGCGAAGGCAAAGCCTTGAGCGCGCTTGGCTTCGCCTTCTGGCTGTCAGGTTTATAAGTCAAATTGCCGCCAGGCAACAAAATTGAGTTTGCAAAACAGGAATTTATCCAGACAAAATGATAATTCAATGAATATGAGAAACGCATGTGGGAGACACGATTTTTAAACGTTTTACAATAAAAAATACGAAATTTGCAACGTCGTCATGGTAGCACAAGGTAAATAACATAATTATCGCTTATGAGATTTTATACATATGAATTAAATTATCACAAGAACTTCCAACTTCCAACTTTGATGGTACTAGAGAGCAGTATTTTAAAATCATATTCCGTCTCAAATTCAGAATTCATAAATAAATAAATTTCATAAATTCCGACTTAACCTCAGGATGAACGACTGCAACTCAGACATATTTTGGAAATTTCCGACTTAATGTCGGAATTGTCGAAATCATGATAGAATTACGCCGTTTTGTGTTGCTGTTATTTATTATTTAAGTGGGTATGCAATTAAACTTTTCAAAGTACACCCAGAAATGTTCCCATGAACTTGGCTGTTTCAAATTCTGAAACTAAGTATTAAACTCTGAGATTAAGTAGAAAATTCCAACATGGAGTTGGAAGTAAGGAAAAATTTGGAGTTTAGGTACCTAGTCGTAAATTCGGATTTGATAAAAAGAAGCAGGAATTTGTAAGATAAGCCAAGAAGAGAATCTTACAAATCAATAAATGAAACTCACAAATAAGAAAAACAATTTTAAACTAATTTGTATTATTATGAAATTAACCGTGACAATGAATTGTAAAGACGTGACTGCAAAAATTATATTGGAAGAATATTAATTTCTTTTCCTATTCCTTTAATATGTGGATTTTAAGCTCTCTTCGGTCTTTAGCTATGAAGCTTTAGCATTCTGAAGGCATCAAACATCTTTGCACCACCTCTGAGAAAATAGGATATTAAAGTGACGCCCCCACACCCAAAGAATTATGGGTTAACATTTAATTTGATACTAGGATAGACGGAGAATTATTAAATTATTATTATTATGTGTCAGTCCCGACTGACGTGAAAAATATCCCACACTCTCGTAAGACCGATAAGACTCCTCAGTGAAAATAAAAACCCGAACGCTTTAAACTTTTTACTTTACTTTCGTGGTGGATCCTTAAGAACTCCAGGTATTTTTGTAGTGTAGCACCACTTTCTTTCACAACAATTAATTGAATAGCAAAATATTTTACGGTTATCAGAAGACATTGAGGCAAGCGTTCTTGGGGAACTGAAGTGCTTACAACCTAAGATTACTGTTTTGTTTGTAGGTCACAGGAATGTAGGTACATACCCAAGTTTTATCAATGCGGTTCAAGAAATCAGCATCAGAATCGCGATGCCTCGTTCCTAATCAACATTTAAGCCATTCGGTTTGGGGATTTTGTTGATGTGAGGAGACAATGCTTCTGTCTGACGAATGCTATGCATTCTAAGCCATAACTGTGTTGCACGAAGTTGATGAAGAAATGCTTCAGAAGAAATCTATTTTTATGCTGGAAATGCCCAGTTAGAACTCGATAATTATCTTACATTTGTCGATTGTATTACTGTTCATTATCTAGCTTTTTACAGCAAAATGCCGAGACGTTTCCATTAAATTAAATGTCATCTCATCTGACAAAGCACGCGTCTGGTCTTTTTTCGTTTCATATCACAAATATAACAGAAAACAGACTAAAAAGCTCGGATGTGTAAACCTAACATTTGCGTCACATGATACGTTCAAAAAGTATAAAAAAACAACCTGTCCGGACAGCTAAAAGCATGTGAATCATTCGTATATAACATTCTTAATTTAATTATAGCAACAAAAACGATCTAAATGAGAGTATTTTAAAATTTTAGTACCCATCACAAAGATCGAAATTAGTACACTAGTTTGCAATATACATTTCGTAGTCTGTGTAATGGCGATACAAACAGTGGTTAAATGACTATACAAGAGCAAATAAATAGGTAATTAAACACACATACGTTTAATTAAGTGTGCAAATTGTTTGGAAAATTTGGCTCGAGAAATGTATTTGCTTCCGGGTGGGAAATGTTTTCAGATCAACAATAATAACCAGCGCTGGAAGTAGGTACAGCGGAAACTGCATTATTTGCATTACAAATTTAGGAATTAAATAATTTTTGACATACATACTCTGCAGAAAGTTTTACAAGGTCGGTATTTGTTACATGTATTTTGAATGTCATTGGGATTTTATTACGGAAATTCAACCATCTTTTTTTGCAATAAAATGTTCTGTATTCCTCACATTTGTTAAATAATTGGACCAACAATTTTATTTTAAAACATTCATTTGGCTGAAAAAATTAGAGATCTGGTTTTATAATTGATAAACCTACTAATAAGTTTACTGGCATTTACCAATAATGTATGGTAATATGTAATTGTTGTTCTGCTCGACAAAAAATGACATTAACGTCTGCCTTGAAAATATTTAATCCTACGTCGATGTAATTGTAGCCCTAAACTGAAACATGAAAGCGACAGTAAAGAGGGTTTTCTACATTCGCCCCAAAATCCTTCATGAGTCTTCTAAACATCTATTCCACTCGAGTCAATCAATTTCTGGCAGTCTCTCAGATGACATATTTTCCACGTCTTCCATGAATGCTGTGTTCTTCATAAATTCCCCTATTTGTCCGACTATTTTTCATTCTGATATTCATATTGTTGGTAATCTTCCCAAAGGCATCCATATCCCACAGGACAGAGTTGGATATGTCTTTCTCCCATTGCCTAGCAATGTCCTTAGAAAACCTGTTCCATTCAAAGCTCTAACCACTTTTTTACTTTAGGTCGATATTAAAGAAAATGGTACCTTAGAAGAACCTAGAAGCTACTGTTTGAGGATCTTCTAAAGTATCCTTTTAGGTAGTTTAGGTAGTTATAGGCTCTTGATTTTAATTTTTCAAAGAGAATTTATGAGGCAGTATAGAAGAGAATTCGCGCTGGATGGGATAAGAGGACGAAGAACTACATCAAACCTCAAACATTTACTTCAAATACCGATGAAAATGGGCAACGTGAGAGGACATGCGGCAGATTAGACTACTGCTCTAAAATAGTTGAAGATGTAGGATGTTCTACTTTTAGGGAAATGCGTAGGCTAGCTCAGGATAGGAAAGGAGGTACGCGTTCAACCAGTCTTCGGACTGAGAACTTTATGATGCTGATGGCGTAAATTCGAAATTTAGAGTTGCTGAACCAATAATATGTTTTTATGGAACTGACCTAAAGTGTTGAACTTTTAAAATGTACTAAAGACGCCACTGTGTTCCAGCTGTTCATGTTGCATCCCGGCATCATTAAACATTTACAGTTTATCTATATTTACGTGGCTGATTTTTATGTGCAGTGAACCGTTTCAAAATTACAATTTTCAATTTATTTTCGGAATGATTATTTTACTTACGTTTACTTTTTCTTCCGTAATAACTGTAACATATATTTGCATGTGAAACAATGCAATAACATAGCGGAAAAGTTATAAAGGGGCCAATAAACAAAATAGCCGTGAACGTTGCCACAGGATCGTATATTTTTTTGGGAAATTTATTATGTGTATGTTTCATACGTTATTATCGATATTTATTTAAGTACACGAGTACGCAATATGCACACAATTCGTCCTAAAAATACTATTGCGGTATTCGTTAGTCGACTCTCTCACAAGCAAAATTACACGTTTTTTATTGAAGTACCTTGTACATACATCTGAATCAGCTTGTTACGAGAAATCACACGCGATTTAAAGGGTCGATAATAGACACGCTGGAGTCACCATGCTAAGAAAAAAATCCTTCCACTCCTGTTATTGAGCTTGTATCGATTAGGGCTGGGCGAATTAGTTTGATTAATCGATAAAAAACCGCTCGTGAAATCGATTAATCGTAACATTGATGTATCGATTAATTGTAATATTCATAAATCGATTAATTGCAATATTGATGACTTGATTAATCAAAGATTAGATGACGACCAAAATTTTTCGGGGAAGATGATGGGCTATGGCATTGGGGTAACTATATTTGTGTGAGTGCGTTTCTTATAAACCGAATGATCAAAACTTCTATCAAGACGACTGACCAGAACTTTTCACCAACTTCAATTCCCATGGTGGAACAAATTGATAACGATTTAGAAAGCTCATGGAGATGAACTTTAGAAGGAGCAAAAGAGTCCAAAGGAGGGACACTAGGGGTACGGCTAATCGGGAAATCGGTATATTCTGGTTTTAAGGCAGTATTAGAAGAACTACGCAAATCAAGTTTCCACTTTGATTTAACCACCTCCGTCTGCCCGCGATAAATATTACCAGAGTTATAATTCTAGTTCTCTAGATTGTTGCACTTCACAGTAAGAAATAAATTACATTTTCTTTGATTATACAGTAAAATGACTTGGATTTATCATCGAGTTAAAAGGATTAAAACAAGATGATCGTGGTTAATAACAGAGGTATCAGATGCCATAAATAAATCAACTGGATCACCAGGTACGAATGATTTGTATTGCCTTTATTAATAGACAAACAAAGAACGGATAATTGCAATAATAAATATCGACGAAATTCTTAGACTGTCAGTTTGTTTTGCACTAAAAACTTGATTAGAATCAGAGAAATAACTAGAAATAAGTTTGAGTGGGTCAGCCTGTATAACGACTAAATTTTGACACAAGCTCATGTTTTTTTTTTGTCTTACCATAAAAAATACGGAACACATTTTAAGAGCCATATAAGTACAGCTTTTATGGCCACTTAAAGTTATTGTATATACAGAAAACTGTTACAAGAGACCTTAAATTGCATATTATTAATTTTCGCAGTCTATATGCTAGGTTTGTTAAGCGTTTTGATCTCCTTATTGTGCTCTCCCGTTGGGCTTCTAAAATTAGAATATTTTGGATGTAAAAAAGCTTAAATTGGAAAATCTTTTTAACAGCTTTGGTCTCTTTAACCTTAAATAGAATCGCAGAATCGCATAAACAGTGGCGTAACAATACATTAGAGCGCATGTGGGACTATCATCGTGTTTCTAATGAGATACTGCATATCTGCATACAATAACAAACATAATATTGATAAAAGCGATGACTATAGAAATATTTACTATCTGCTGTAAGCCCAGTTTACGTATATCGATTTTGTCATATTTCGGGAAATTCAAATTAAATATTGAAACGGAATCGGCACGAGTGAGCTCATATTCCATTTGCTGTTATCTCCACCGAAAGATAACGCCGTGGTTTGTTGGAATATTATTCAGGAATCCCCAAATTATTATTTTTAACAACTGGAGTTGCAGTGTGTACAACATGTGGTTCTAGAACTTCGTCTATATACCTACGTGCAGTCATAGACCCCTCACAAATTACCACCAGCTCCGTGCGCCCATTCAAATTTATCCCACCCCAAACCATGATGGACCCTCCTCCAAATGGAACCCTTCCTTCCACAGTGCAGTTTAAAAAACGTTCACCTGGGCGTCTCCAGACTCGAACTCGTCCATCAATATGATTTAAACAGAACCTGGATTCGTCACTGAACAGCACGTTGCTCCACTGCCCTAGGTTCCAATTAACATGTTCTTCAGCAAAGAACCTTCTTGCGCTGCGATGATCACGGCTTAAAGGAGGTACCTTAGCTGGTCTTTGCATGAAACTGACGTTCGTGAAGCCTGTTACGTAACGGTCTTCTCTCCCGGATGTTGCCCTTGCGTGACGCGGATAAGATTGCCTTCTAACAATACCATACATTTGAGACCTTATCCAGGCCCTATTTATGGCAGCTCTACTGACTTACAAAAGTGAGGAAAATATTAAAACAGAGGAAATGATTTTGAAGGGAATTAGAGCTTTGGGTGTTGATGGGGAGTGAGGGAGGTAAGAAGAGGAGAGGTAGACCAAAGAAAAATTAGTCAGAAGTTGTGAAGGAAGACCTGAAATGGGAAGGGGTCGAAAAATGGATAGAACTAGCGAAGAAGTAGTTTGCTTCTAAAATATATTTCTTCCTTTTCCTTATCCTTCTTTGCATGATTATACTCCGCATATTATGTCCACGGTCTTCCTTTTTAAAATGGTGGATCATCTGAATTTCCTTCGTGAGAAATATTGCAACCCAGGTATTGAAAATGGTGGCATGTCGCCCGTGCATGTAATTTTTGTCCTCACCGGATATGAATAGTTCACGGCGGTCATCACTTGTATATTAATTGGATTGTGCGATCATATTTCATTGTCGTGATGCGTGTTTTTTAAGTAAATTATGAATAATTTTTAGTGGCGCACTCCACATGAAATATTTCCTGCAATGTGACTGTGACTCGATGAAAATTACACATCCGAAAACGTACAAAATAAACGAACATTACTACTGGCATATGATTTCATAGTGCAGATAATTTTTGTTCGTGCGAATTCTTCAGTCTTCAGTACCTAAAGAAATATAGGGCAACTTTCAATATTACTTTTGCACCAATCCCGAAACTAAAAAGATCTGCAAATCATAAAACTGGACTATATATGATCCGACGATTTCATAATTTACAGTGCAATAATTAAATAATAATCATAAAGATTTTATTTTCCCGGCATACTTTATCATTTAATAGTGTGACGATCAAATGATGCGGCGACTGATATTATAGGTCGTGCCAAAATACCATGTTGTTTGGTCTTCTCTTAATTATTGCAAATTGTGGTAACACTCACCCGCCCTCACCCTACCCTCTAATCATTTTGAGTAGTTTATATAAAACTAATAAAACTGCATCAAGCATTAATTTGATCTTAAAAAAAAATAAAGAAAACAATAACATAAACAAACTTAAAGTAAGCACTGCCAAGACAGATGTATAACTTGTTTTTACCAATCCACAGACAGTTATTTTTATTCATTAAGTCTAGCTAAAATTGTAACCAGTCTGAAAAATACTTTATATATAGAACATTGCCGGAAAATACTTTCTCGCATCTCCTGCAGCACAAACATTTCCCCCGATTGTAAACGCGTAAATATTAAACAGTCACCTTTTGGGCGTTTTCTGGAAAACAATGGTTGTATTTGTTATCGATGTATTTTTATACGTGCGTGTGCGATTTAGATTGGGTTTCAGAAAGATTTCCAGTAACTTTACGCACACAGGAAGTTTTGTTTGCGGAAACTTGGATCGAATTCCCTTTGAAATATTTGCAAAGAGCGTTTACCTTCCAAGCAGCGGCGGCACAGAAGGCAAACTGAGGGGTCTCTTGTAATTTTTTAATTTTATAGCAACAATTGGTAAACATACAAAATGCGACAAATAAACTGAAAATGATGTGAACTAAGAGAGCATAAACAAATATATGAGAGAATAGAAAAGAATTAGAGAACTAGAAAACCTGGTATTTGGTACAACCTATATAAGAAGGGATAAACACAAGAAGTTCAACACAGATAGGAAATGCTGATGGCCCACTTCTACTGGGAGATCGAAGCAGTAACAGAGTATAGAACGTACAAAAAATGTATCAATTTCTCATAAAAATTATCAGAGTTGCTTCAGGGTTGCTGTGCTGACACTAAGCCAACAAACATCAAGGAGCTTATTTTTTACCCGGAGAGTAGTCAGTCAACCTTGAATGATTTGGATTTGCTTCCATATATGCTGAAGGCAGAAGTCGTGGTCCAGATTAACACTGAAGGGGTGTTTGAAGACTTTAATCGATGCCACAAGCTAGACCTTCAGTTGATGTTGAAACTACTGAACATAAAGAATCTTTGACAGATGATTGAAAATCACAGATTTTGCTATGGGGCTGAAAACGGTCCTGAAATTATGATTATGGAGTTGGTCTATGTACCACCATGGGAGTTGCAACTGTCATTGGTCAAAGGCAACGAGGAGGTTTCGGATGTGACGATCGCAGGGTGAACAAAACCCGATGACTTCGATGGGGGTGACGATTTTCCAGAATATCCAAGAAGAGCAACTTCTAATCAACTTCAACTTTCATGGTGAAGTGAATACTGGAGTGATGACTATTGAGATTACCTGAATTATAAATTGAAGGTAACACAACCATCATGTGGCTAAACTACGAATGTAATCGACAAACCTGAACCAGTAGCATTTGAGTTGAAGACAAGGCCGTTCCTTGGAATTTGAAACACTCTGCACATTATGTTGAAAATATTTGAAGAAAACCATGGAATAATACCAACAAGACACTCTATTGCTTCAGTTCATCCTGGTTTTAGCATCCATGAAGTCGATGGAACCTTCGGTTTTCTCGATTCAGCGTTACAGACGAGAGGCTACTTGCAACAAGACCTGAGCTTCTCAGGAATCGTTGTGTAGGCACACTCAATTTAGACGACTGAACTGGAATATGAGGCAGTGGATGAAGGGGGGGGGGGGGGGGGGTGAAGGGTAATATCAAGAACTCAATTAGAAGTTATATTTTCCAAAAGAAATAAAATCCTCTACTTTGTCTTCCTATTCCTATGACCCTTACCCAAAATTAAATATGTGCTGCAAGAGGTAATTAACCCTTAAAATTAAACCATTTCGTTACTCAAATAAACGATCAATAAAACAGGTAAACTGTAAACACTTTTACTCTAAAGTCTTCAATACACACATCCGCCAAAAACAGGAAACGGAAAAAAAATTATTCAATTAAGTAAACATTTGAGTGCAAATTTTTCAAAAATAAATTAACCGGTTTTTGAATTGTTGCATTTAATTTAATTAATGAGTAACTGTAATAGGATCATTTGCAATTAAAAATAATAATTATTGTACTCACAGACTGAATATTACGCCGATTGTCTTCGTTACAATTCCCATGTTGATGATTCTTAGGTCCACATTATCACATTATTAAAATTCAACCGAAAATTCGCACCCACTTAACGTGACGATAACGTGTGATAAAACAGAAAATATTGTAAACACATGATTTTTATTAACCACAAAATCCAAGAGCAATTTACATCACGGTACCCACTGAAAGATACGATTAAGATTCCTGAAGGCCCTCGTATTTTGACGCACGTTTATAGACCACGCTACTCTCTCCGGGTAAAAACTGGCGCGCCGGTCAGAGGTATACTAAAATACGGACGATTCTATAATAATAGTCATGAAGGTGGACATACACAAACTGGCTTAGAAGGTGGGGACTCCAGCTACTATACTACTATCTGAAATTACAGGCTGCTATCCCGGTGCATCAGAAAGTTTGTGTTTGTTACGGACGGTAATAGCAGGAAGGCAGTGAAAGGTTTATTGCACCGAACCCTTTAAAAAAGTCGTTTCTTCAAAGCGGCTATCGAGATTTTTAACATGATAACGTTTATGGTACGGTTTTCGCTTTTTGGGCATACAACCACCAACTGACTCATAATTTATGCAAACAACTGGGCAAAAGACACCCCTTTTTAATCCGACACAGGCACAAAACATTGCGTTTTTAAATTTAGAACACAATAATTGGATTGTCATTAAAATATTAGTATTCCTTATTACCCGCTCGTTTGGGAGCCATATTTTATTTTATGGCATTCGAGCTCATAAACTTTTTGAGCTTTTATAACAAAATAACCGACCGTGTAATAAAGAACTGTACACGCTGTACAGGGTGACTAACTATATATAATTTTATTACTTAATAATATATAATATACAGGGTGCACCACCTAAGCGTATTTCTTCTGTTGCATTGCATTACAGAGAAAAATGCCATACGAGAGACCCACATTGATTTTTGGTTCTTTGTTTTATAAAATTATTTTCACTCATACAGGACTTCCCAAAGTTAAAGTTATTCTTCCTAACCGATGGATATGACGACGAGGATCGATGGAATGGCCAGCACGATCACCAGATTTAACACCGCCGGACTTCTTTTTGTGGAGCCATTTAAAATTGCGAGTTTAAATTAATAAACCTAATAATTTAGATGATTTTAAGCAAAGAATCCTCGCAGAAATGAACAGAATCGGGCTGTTGATTACTAAGCGCGCTCTACAAAGTGTTTACACACGTACCGGCCAATGCCAGTCGGTTTTTGGGAGTCACCTCAAAATAATTACCCTATTTACTATCACTGTAACTTACTGTATCCAAATACAGATCGCCAGGAACCAGAATTAAAATCAAGGAACTGCAAGGTGCATGGAAGTATCGACAAACTTCCATAAAAATCTAGGTACGTGCCCGAAAAAAGGGCTTCAATTTTTATACAAGCCAAGGGTCTTTAGGTAGACAGCAATATAACAAAACCATAAAAACCTGCAATGACTACAAAAAGTATTAAAAGAACTTGTAACTTTTACTTTTCTGCTGAAAGACGATATTACGTCAAATGACGTATATTGCTTTATTACCCAATTTCGCTGGATTGTCAAATTATTTTCAAACGGTACTCCCTTGTAAATCTCAATAAACCCTTAAAACGTCTATAAGTAGGTACATCCAAAGAAAGTGGTTTTACTAACATTTGAAGTATAGGGCACTTGCTTTTCAATAATGCAGCAAATATGATAAGGATTACAGTATTGACTTTTACAACTTGTCTTCTATAAGTATTTTGGCGTGATTACCGAGAATAAATTTATTTATAAGAACAATACCACATGTAGAAGAAAGCGGTAAACAAAAACAATTTGTCATAAAATAACGCGGATAATAATAATAATATCAGGAGTAAATAATGTAATATGAATCCAAGAATTGATAATCAAGAAATTGAGCCCCAATTTTATAGAAGCCAGCCGCAATTTCTTTAGCCTATGCTGTTTAAAAATAAACCACACATCTGCAGAAATTGGGACAGATTTTTAGACAAAATGTGTAACACATGAATCTTTAGAAAATACCATCTGGATCCTATTGCGTAAAATCGCCAATAAAACTGATCGCAGCAGGTCTGAGTATAGTTTATTTTCCCAAATAATTGATTAAATTAACACTAAATAAATAACTCCAACTATAAATTATGAAAACAAAATAGAAATAGCATGGGTAAAAATTTTGCAATAAAAGCCAGGAATTTTAAGGATATTTTTATTTTGTGTTATTACGAGTGTTCTGGCATGTTCTAATGTCCTTGGGCAGATAGCGGTAATCATTAGGTACTTTCCCTAAAGCTCATTGCTTGATAGTAAATCATTTGGCTCTATTTTGCAAGCAAATAGTTCTCTAGAATATTATTGAAGAAAATTTTAAGGAATAGGTAGATACCCTAGCTTTCAAGTATGTTAAATTAAAATTTTGAGCAGAAAATGTTGGATTTAATGTGGGAAAATTACGATGTTTTTGAGAAAAATGTGAGTAAACATTGAAAAACGAATTATTGAAAAAGTGGATGTATATTTTTGGACAGGGCAAAATTTTTGAAGAAAATTATCAATTTAGAACAATTTGACAACAAGAGAATTTTGGAATAATGAGCGAAACTATATAACTATATATATGCTAGCGCGACGTGGGTGCTGAGGAAGGAGGACCAGAGGAATTTAGAGGTGTGGGAGCGGAAAATATTAAGGAGAATTTTTGGGGGTATAAAGGAAGAAGGAGAATACAGAAGAAGGACAAACAGAGAAATTAAAGAACTGTACGGGGAACCAGACATAGTTCAGTTTATAAGAGCGCAAAGACTACGATGGCTGGGACATGTCGCAAGAATGGGAGAAAGAAGAATACCCAGGATGATGCTAGAAAATGAACCACAGGAACGACGAAGAAGAGGAAGACCGAAAAGGGGTGGAGGGAGTGTGTGGAGGAGGACCTGAAGAAACTAAATGTGAGGGACTGGAAAAGAAAAGCCCTAGACAGGAAAGAATGGAAGACTATAGTAGGACAAGCTATGGGCCTACAGGGCCTGCAGAGCTGAAAATATACCGGGTGACCACGAGATCAGGCTCACCCCTATAACATTTTTGTTTTTCAAGATATTAATTTGAAATTTGGGACAGTTAAATGGTATGTAAATCTGTATTATTTGCAACAGTAAAAATTTTCCTGGCACTTCCGGTTTCACCGGAAATGAACACGCGTTCGAATTTTTAAATGGAACAGCCTGAATATTTTCATATTTTTTGAACCATAGTGTCATTCTAGATACGGTAGTGCCACTTTGGGATAAAAACATTACCATAAAAAATTTTTGGACGCAAAATAAATCTAGCATCTAGACATCCATGACTGAAAGGAAAACATTAAGTTGGGGTCCTAAACTAGTGTAAAAACAAAATCGTCAAATTAGGTCAAGTAGTTTTTCTGTTATAGCCATTTAAAAATCTAAGACACAGTTTTTCGGGTATAAGTCAATTTTTTTAAATAGAACCATGATGACTCATCGCGATATTTCGATAGAGCTATTTTTTACGAACCATTTGATACCAAACACGATATCTTTCATTCAAAAATACTAGGAGACATATTTTTCTTTGCATTTACTAAATAGTAAAACAAGTGAAAACTAACACATTTATTATCAACAGTAAACGTAGCATTCTTCCCCTGCTTTATCTAAAATTTATTATGACTAGAACAGATTATAATAGTAATTATTATTATGCATTAGTATAAAATAAAGTCAGCACCTGGGTACCCTAAGTTGGCTTAGAAATAAAGTACAGGAACAAAGGAATTAAAATTCCTTGACAGTAACTGGAATTCATTTGTTCATTTACTTATTGTATCCAGGCACCTACCTTATTTTATACTAATGCACAATAATAATTATTATAATCTGTTGTATTCATAGTAAATTTTAGATAAAGCAGGGAAGAATGCTACGTTTACTGTTGTTAATAAATGTTCGAGTAAATGTGTTAGTTTTCACTTGTTTTACTATTTAGCAGATACAAAAAAAGATATCTCCTAGTATTTTTGAATTAAAGATATCGTGTTTGATATCAAATGGTTCATAAGAAATAGCTCTATCGAAATATCTTGATGAGCCATCATGGTTCCATTAAAAAAAATTGACTTATACCAGAAAAACTTTGTCTTAGATTTTTAAATGGCTGTAACAGAAAAACTACTTGACCTAATTTGATGATTTTGTTTTTACACTAGTTTAGGACCCCTACTTAATGGTTTTCTTTCAGTCATGGATGTCTAGATGCAAGATTTAATTTGCGTCCAAAATTTTTTTATGGTAATGTTTTTACTCAAAAGTAGCACTACCGTATCTAGAATGACACGATGGTTCCAGAAATGTGAAAATATACAGGCTGTTCCATTTAAAAATTCGAATGTTGGTTCATTTCCGGTGAAACCGGAAGTGCCAGAAAAATTTTAACTGTTCCAAATAATACAGATTTACATGTCATTTAACTGTCCCAAATTTCAAATTAATATCTTGAAAAACAAAAATGTTATAGGGGTGAGCCTGATCTCGTGGTCACCCGGTATATATATAAGTATAAATTGGGAAAATTCTCGTAAAATTTCGAAAGCGCCCCCGACGTTTTACCTCATCGTGGGGTATATGTAGACACCCGGCGTGACGGCAATCTTGAAAGGCTCTATAAATGTTAAACCATATACATACTATGATGAGACTGCGAGCGCTTAGACTTATATAAACCTGCCAGATACAGAAGAAACAAAGAAAACACAAGAGTTCGGTTTTTCAGGATATTTCAGGAACGACGCGATTTATCTCGGATTCTTCAAATCTTTAAGGCGCGTGAAAATCTGCAATTTTTGAAGTGAAACTTCTTTTGTCCTGTGTTGGCAAATGCGAGCGTCAGGTAAAGTGAAACGAATGGAGGGGAGCAGTCTGAGAAGAAGAGTATAGGAGAAAGGGAATATCGAACGCCCCACTCTTTAGCCACGCTCTCTCTCATGCTTCGTGCTCTTTCTCTCAGGCAAGTGTCAGTGAAGCGAGACCACAGCGTTTCATTTCTCGTGACGCCGCCCCACTCTTTAGCCACGCTCTGTCTCATGCTTCGCGCTGTTTCTCTCAGGCTTCAGGCAAGCGTCAGTTCATTCCTCTAATAACATTGAAGTTGCACTTCTACCGCGTGTGGCCACCACGCATCCAATTTTTTGTTATTTGTCAACTCTGAATATTTTCGGGTTTAGATCTCAATATGTCAAAGTGACCACCTGTAAAACTCATAGCGTAGAAAAGAAAACGTCACAAATTTTCTTATTTCTGCATGTAGTTTTAGCGTCTCCTCAACAGCTTTTGAAACCAATTACAGAGGTTTGATGCGACCCAGGACAAAAACTCTCACAGTAGGTCCCATGCGTGTTCGAACCGGTGATTTGGGGCACCAAGTCACTAGCCTACCACATGAATGACTCGGATACCTCTAGTGATATTTCAAATTCAATTTGGAACAAAAGCCATAATTTGGTGAACTAGAATCGGGACTTTACGCATCATAAGGTAGAATTTCCCAGTCATACTAATCTACTTTTCCAGAAATTCGAAAAGTTCAACAGATTTATCGCTGAAGTTGGGTCACTATCATACTGTCGATACTCGTTCAACCTTCCCCAAAGCATTATTATGAAATGCCCCAAGTTCCAAGCATAAGAAGGGGTCAAAAGAAGAAATTAAAAGCAATGTAATGTGTGAATTTGTCTGCCTGTGGTTACTATGACTCAACGCCCCGAAGATTCGCGTAAATTTCTGGACTTAATAGTTGCATTAGTGCGATTTGTAGTTAAAGGAGTGTCTTCTTACGTATTAGATTTGAATATAAGAATAAACTGCTAGTTTCTATAAATGTTACAATAATGTCCCAATGCATGAAGAACGATTTGACTCTTAAAATTATTATGGTCACAGTGAAATATTAGACGACTGTAACCTAAATATTTGTGACCAAGGCAAGAAGTATCATCACAAAAGTCAACACAACAGTTGTTACAAAAAATAATGTTAACACGAATGTTTGTTATAGCAGAGTAGTAATGATGTTACTTAGGATAAGAAACATGTTAATCTGAATCATATTCGATTTGGAAAGCACAATATTTATCCTTCTAAGATTCATGTTTTAAGTAAATGGAAAAAGATAAGCCATTGTTTACAGTCAATTAAAGTTGTCCAGATTATACGCAACATGTACAACGAATTCGATAAATATATGTGACCAATTGTCATTAAAACTTTAATTACCTACTCTTCATATTTTTTTATAGTTGCGAAAATATTAATTAACGACTCGTGGTATGATAAATTTATAAGCAATTCAGTGGCGGCGGTGCAGTATCTTTATATACTTCACGCCGCCTACCCATTAGCAAGGGCGCATAGCGCAATGAGTGTTTGATAGCGGCTTCTTTGGACTTAGAGTAACGCAAATGTCTGTTATCAGTCTGGTCTGAGATGCTTATACAGGGTTATTAAAATTCGAGGGCTACCACTGTGATCTCGCTTATTTCATAAGATTGAGCGTGGTGGCGAGTGGACGAGCAGTTCCTGCGGTGGGGAAGCTGTATAACAGATTCACACATTTTTCACGAGTGATCCTATAAGCTTAGTGTTTCTATTGCAGTTTACCCAAGGACGGACATAGAAAATTGTACAAATTTCTCTAAAAATGCACGCACCTAACCTTAGTACTGAATTTAAACCGTCATTAGTATTTTACTTGGTACGTACGTTTTAGGTACAGTGCGAGATACGTACGTGTTTACGTGTATTCTGGCACGCTCATAACTTACTTACGGATTAGGTTAAGGTGAAAAAGTTGCTTAGTTAGGGGACTATTAACGGTCTTAAGAAATCTCAAAAATTATTTTTTCATTTTTGGGTTATTCCTAAAAAAGCAAGTTTATGAAATTTTGATTAATTTTTTTTACGTTATTATCAGAAATAGCGAAAATCTAAAAATACTTCTTCTTTGTAATTTGTGATAAGCTTTAATGTGGCAATGCCATTTTTTCTGTAGAACCATCATCAAGTATTTTTAGTTTTTCGCTATTTCTGATAATAACGTGAAAAAAAACTTGTGTGTGTCAGCTCCGACGCACGACTGGCGTTTACTCCTTACGAACGATTATTTAACTTCAATCACTTGATAATAGGGTACACACGAATGTCAGTTTTATACCCAAATGTGTATTTATCAGATGGTTTATGTTCGAAAATGTTCAACTACATCAAAATATAAATTGTTTATAAATTCAGTAATTAAGTGACAATCTGCTAAACGTCGATCCCACTGGCAATGAAATAAATACTTTTCCTGGTGTTCGAATGGGCGTTGATTCACATTTCGGCACTAAGCAATATTTGAAGTATTTAATATTAGGTTTTTCCATATTAAATCAAAAGATTCGACAAATTTAGGAACGAACAAACACTGCAAATGCTGACTTTACAACGCCAACTGTCATATCTACTCTATGCCACTCTATTTTCACTATTTCCATGTTCTCTATGCAGTCAGACATAAACACATAAACAGCCGTATCCATAGATACATACATAAATTCAATGTAGTAACGCGTTACTTTTAGTTACTACTCATAAAATTTCCGTACCGCGGGCTATAACTGAAAATCGATTCTTAAGGAGTAAACTCCAAAAAAATTAAAACAATATTCCACTTTTTTAGAAATATACACTTAACTCAAAAATAGAAAGGTCATTTTAATAGTCCCTCAATTATGCAACTTTATCACCGTATAATCGAATTGTTTATACAGGGTGCGCCACCTAAGGGCGTTTCTTTTGTTCCACCTTTGTTACACATATTAAAGAAAAATATTAGACGAGAGACCCCCTGAATTTTGATTATTTTCACTTGTACAGGCTGTCGTATTTCTGTTTTTTTTTTTAATGGAACGCCCTATATTCGATTGCATTTTTGGATTCATTGCTTGAGTTTACTAGATGTTGTATTAGATACTTTTGCCTAAAATTAATATCTTGATGTTACCAGCAGTTTTATACAGAATTTGACAAGTGCAGAGGAATTTTAAAAATTAAATAGTTTCCGAATAAAGTAAACTGTAGATGTGATTTTCTGATGAGATAAAAGTAACATCTCAGAGTAACTGTTCCAGTAACAATAGGTCAAAAATATCTAATACGCTTTAAAAAAATTCAAAAAAGTCACACCCCCAGAACGAATTGCTGCCAGAAGGCGCTAGGTACCGCCACGTACTTTGACAAAATACACTCCTGGACAGAAAAAACCGGACACTCGAAAATTTTGTGTTTTCTTGCATTTTTTCAATATTACTAAGTAAACCCACAAGAAACAATATTTTGATTTTGCACTTTTTCCCAAACATGTAAATGAACTTATTGGGACATATTTTTCCAATAACTGCGCCGGATACCATCATAAATGTCAGCTGATAAAACAAAGACAAATATGTATAAAAATGTCAGGTACAATAAAAATACAAATTATAGAATTATTCATTCTGATAGTTACTTAGAATGAATTCCCCTATTTCCCATGAACAGCCCTACCACTGCAATTTATGTTTTTTGGTTGCAATTGATATTTTATTTGGGCTTATTTATTTAACTCATACTGTGCCATAAACTCCATTTCGCCAACCTTCTATTTATTTTCACTTCAATCAGAAATAGCAAAGTAATAAAATTCATAACAATTTACGACTAATTCTCTCCATATTTTATTATTCCCCTTTATCAACAAAACCGAAATGGGATCATTTATCTCCATTTCACTCTTCCACACTTATTAATTAAAAATAATTATTTACTTTGTGTTTACGTTACAGTGTGGTACCCTATCTGTAATTGGCTCGATAAGTTCACGGATTAAGGTTGTTATTTTTTTCATCAAATAACGTGAGGAATTTGAACGCTCGAAGCCGAAAGGAATTCAGTCCAAACTACAACTACCTATCTACGCCCCAAGTCAGATTATAACTGTTGTGCTTTCTGCTTCAAAATTATTATTTATGGGCCTTCCATTTTCTAGTTCCGAAATCAGGCCTAGCCCTCACGATAGAAAAGCGACAACTGGGCAAGTTGCACAATAAATAACAAAACAATAAGGGTGTTTAAACATATCACCTACCCGATAAAACGTTTCGACATTACGTTTCTCAAGTATGTCCCTCCATCTCTATTTTTATATTGCTTTGTTTACTTTTAATAAGTTAATGAACGGATATTACATCGACAAGATTGCAAACAACAAAATCGAAATGAACTAAAAAGGAAAAGTCTCCGCTCGAAGAGCTGTTACAGTTTTTTTTCTGAAACTCGGCACCTACCATTAGAAAATTCTTCAGGTGGCTGCAACTAAATAGATAGACAAGCTAACGGTAAAAACGTCTATACCTTTCTCCCAGATTAAATTTCTCGTATACACAAAAGCACCTACCGTTACAACATGTGCATGTGGAAATAAAAACGCACATGCCCTTAGCAGGTAGTCCCTAATTTATAACACACGGCATTTTGCGCTCCATCTGTAAATCCACGTACAAAAACCCATCTACTAAGTTTGCATTGAAAACCAATCTTTTCTATTTCACCTGCATTCCTTTTAAAAATGCTCAGGTATAAAGCGTAAAAATGACCACTTTTAGGGTTTCTCGTTCGAAGATCACAACTTTTACTCTGATCGTAATAAAATGTGATATATTAAGCGTTATTTGAAGTATTATTGGTCAAAAATTTCATTGAAACTAAATGAACTTAGATCCTAATCATATGAGCCACCTCTTCGGTTCGGGAGCTACAGACAAATACTGTAGATAACAGAGATTTATACCATGAACACTATTATTGTATGAGGCATAACATTTTATTAGAAGATCAAACTAACTTACCTAAGTGAAGCTCGGAATAACATCTTATTAGAATATCAAACTAACTTACCTAAGTGAAGTTCGATCTTAATTCGCGCCTGGTGATCTAGGTTCGGTAGGTCTTACGAGGAATGACGGATTTGTGTACGTCTATCGAGATCCGCTATTAAAAAATTAAACTATTGGCGCTCCTACATATGAACAATGAAAAAATATCCTTTTCGCATTTCAGCTCATGCATGAAGTTCAATACTGATTGTATAAAAACACTGCAATTATATGCAATTGCTTCAGAAAAAAACTCCCATATTCACAGATTAATATGTCATGAATCACACCAAAACCGATAAATTATTTTTATTCAATTACCCGAAAGTTGATACCTATTCTGTAGATAATTGCATATTAATTCAAAACGGGAAAAAATCAGGAGGTTGTTACATTTCCTCTCGATCCTATTATTACGAGTTTTTGTTCTGGCGTGTGTTATTCACGTGCTTAAAAAATAAAAACTAGATCATTGCCTCTATGATAAATTACAATAAAAAACGTGTACAATAACTATCGATTTGTGAACTTTTATGCGGGAACGCCATCAAGGTCGCCATTAGATTATCACGCTTTGGCTGAATTAAATAACCACAGAAATATTGTATTACAGAATATAAGCAAAACAGTGGGTAAAAGATACGCCAGAGCCACAAATGAAGAAGAGGTGCGATGAGAGGCTTGCCCATTTTAAACGTAAAATGGACGAAGGAATTTCACTCTGGTGAGGTTAAGAAGATCCAATCTAACCCTGACAAGAGGGTGTCGCAATTAACCGATCAGCTCAGAGCGTATTACGGACGTCTACTAGGCTCGCAGCATCGAGCGAGAGGTTCTGTCGTTCCAGATTGCAATCTGGTCCAGGCCCATCACTCAGTGGAGTAGAGACAAAAACCGACTAGAAAACCAAAAATATCGTCCCTTTAATGGTTTGTCAAACTAACCTTTTTCTTCATTTCTACACTGGCTTCAAGAGACTGGAGATGGCTAAAAGAAATAGGCAGAAATGGACGAAATTTCATCCAGAAAATCCTTAAACGGATTAGGCTTCAAACCTCGACACCCTAAGGCATATGAGTTTAAAATTAGGTAAGTTAGTTTACTTCAAGTATTCTTATACATCTATTTATTGGCACACCCTCAAAATTTTAAAACAATACCTAGGAAGCTGGGTTAGAACAACACACAAAATATCAATAATTATGAATTCCCAAAATTTTTTTACAGAAAATTTATGGTTTGTTTCAGTATTGGCTTCATTTCCTTGTAGCACTAAATCAATAACATTACTCATTGTTTTTTATCGGGCTCACAAATGTATCTTGAAATATCTCCCGCAGACATTGGCGCTGTTTCCAAAAATAACCCCGCGAAGTTATAAATAATTTCTTAGACCCGTAGATTTTATGTTGATCTGTTTCGTATCACTTGGTCTAGTTTCTTTATGTTCTAAACTTGTTTAAAAGGATAGACTCGGTGATCAAAACAGTAGTAGGCCACTTTTATTTACTATTTAACCAGGATTCAGCCTCATAACCTCACGGACATCATCTTGTATTATAATAAACACCCACAAACTTTTTAATAGTGTTTTTACATTGTGCTTCACCTTCAATGGTTCCTAGAATCTTGGAAGGGTAATTTTAGATTAATTATTTTTCGTGTTCATAAAGTCTTTTAAGTTCTTCTAGATTTCTGCTAACTAAAGAGAGAAAGACGATCGACGTCTTTGAGATATTGTTTTGGAATACTTAAATTTTTGGGCAGATTGGTGCTAGAGCAACGAGCAAAACCAAGGATTCCGGGCAACTCGACGATGTGAAGGACCAATTCCAGAAGCAAGTTCTAAAAAAGTGGGAGAGCTGTAAAACTTTAAGCATTTTTAATACCACTTCTTAAGATTTGTCTAAAGTAAACAAACCTAGGTACCTTGGTCATTTATCAGTTTTCCAAAAGTTTCAGCTTTGTAACACAACTCCTGGAAATCATAAGTTGTAAAACGGTTACACTGTCATGGGAATAGAATGTTTAATGTCCGCATTTTTTGCAATGAAATGAACAACCATGAAAACTATGATCGTAGACAAAAGTTTTTCATATTTTGCATACCTTCATATCTATCATGCGGGTTTGATAATTGATACCTTTAAATATGCATCCGACCCTGACGTTAGGACAAAGAAATTAACGTTCTGTTCAGTTGTCATTGTTATATTTTTCTAAATTCTACGTAATTATACATAGGGGTTTGAGCAGGGAAGGTTGTCGCTGTGTGGTCTTTTGGATAGACATTTCCGCATTGGTTACCTTCATTTTCTGCAACCAACAATTTGAAAATCTTATCAGTGGCTTGTTGAAAGTTTCAATATTGCACGTTTAGAATGTGCATGGAAGACCGTAGACCACTGGCTTCGACGTTGTGTGAGTCATCAGCGCGGTGCTTTCTCTACACACTCGAATCACAGTTCAAACAACTACTCCTCGGGCAATGAATAATAGAATGCTACCCCAAACATATCTTTGGACTTGGAGCAGTTTTCTCGTTTTTAATGAGTCTATCTGTAATAACTGAAGGATTTCCACACACCATTCTTTAAATGTTTCAATTCAGCGTTACAATTTCAGTGGCATGCGGCCCTTCTAATTGAATAAAAAATACTGACTCAATTAATTGCTATTACATCTCGGTGTGCAATGACCCCGTGGGTTTTATCTCGTATGTTATGTAAACTGCACTTCTATACACATGTACAGGTACACGCTTTTGCGATCCAATTTCCTCAATCGAAGCGTACAAGTATCACATGTGTGTTCAGTGCTGAAACGGCAAATTGTGACTCCGTGAGAGACTGCAACGTCTCTTTCAGCGCAACTTATTTTCAGAAACCGCATGGCGTGTTTATTTTGTTCGGCTTGCATATCCGGAATTTTCAGGGTTTGTTGGAGCAGAAAATGTTTGGAAATTATGAACGGGTGTTTGGAAAATTAATTTTACATATTTTGGCGTTTCGCTTACACGTTACATTTTCCATTATAAGTCGCGTTTGGTGGGAGAACTAATATTCTCCCTCATTCCTCAATACTGACGTTAAATCAAAATTTAGTCAGCCTATTTGTCTCAGTTATTTCAAAAACCAAAAAATATATTCAAAATTTGAATACAGAGTTAGGATGGTCATAAATTGAGATAAACTTTCCCTATTAACCATTTTTGTATATTCAATAATTAGGTACCAAATTGGTACGCTGTGTATATATAAATTTCAGGATGCCGGTACTGAACAATAGAAAAAACAGGTGGGACGCCATATTTGCCTCAAAAAGTAAGGCATTTGCGAAAATATGGCATTTTGCTGTGGGGAAATGTATGGCAATGTCCCAATGTCGGAATATCATCAAACCCCTTCAATTCTCCATCATTCACAGATGTTTAAGTTTTTTTGGAACAAGTTGAAAGAGCAGAACAGAAGGTAAAGAAATAATGGCTGAACCTCCGTTCGATGGTAGTGAAATTAATAAAGAAAATTTTGTGATAAAATTTCCTGCAAAAAAACAACCCCTGTATAAACAAACTGACCCGTTGAGTTCAGTAACAACCAATAAATACTGACTGCGTTGGTATGATGGAGTACCCGCTTAGAATTGCTCAATTTCACTCGCAGCTAGTGGTAAATTGTTCTTCTATGCACTTCATTCTGCATTTACTTACATTTTAAACTCATTTCATAATCGAAGTAGTAAAATTTCAAGCTCTTTCAAAATCATAATAGGTAGAATTTTCTTCTAAAGATTCTTTGCAAGAATGGTTACGCCACTGACAAATTAGTTATTAATCTTCCACTTTTTTTCTTGAATTAATCGTTTTCATTAGGTATTCGTGCTTCTATTCCCGTAATAATGTGTTCACTGATTTTATTAACGAATATAGGCAATGGCAATTAAACTGTAAAAGCAAAAAACTTTAATTGGCAGAGGATAAAACGTAATACAGCTTTGTCAAGCAAACAAAGATTTATGTAACAATACCTCCTGCAAGTGCATAAATAATTTCATCAACTGTTGCTTTTGTACTGCTCTGGAAGGTGAGCAACAGCAAACAGCAAATTGATGAAAATGGACCAACTGCTTAGGCCAAGACCACAAGGGAACTATAAAGTGGAACAAAATGGGGGCGTTTTAGAAATTCCAGCTTAATATAAAAAAATAATTTCCTCCTAAAATATCCAAAACAAATAAAAAGTTGAATGAAATACTTCAAAAGATCCCTCGACCTAGACTCCACATCAAATTTACCACAAAGTGTGGTCGCTACTTTTATTTTTAGAAGAAAAAAAAGTTGGAAAATTCCCACCGAACTATTCGCGTAAACATTTATTAGACGCAATTTTAAAATAAAACGAACACTTTTTGGCAGGTATACGCTCTGTTTATTTTATTATCCAACAGCTTTTTGACGACTTAGGATCGGTTCTCAAATCACAAATTTGATGGATTGTTTTAAAACAAATGAACCAGTGTTTTTGAAACCATAAATGTTATGACTTATGAATACAGCAGGTTATGTAAAATGGATATATTTATACTTATAATGCCTAAAGTATGAACGAATTTTGAAGAGATATTTTCAATAGCTAAAGATTGTATGTAATCTGATGGGAAGACTTCCGCAAAAAAGGACACCCTTAAAAAAACATTTATTTGGGTAATCACCAATCAGCCATTTTTACGTGGTCTTACCAAATTATTTGGCGTTTTTCGATGTCGTCCTCGATACTTCCTTCTATACTCATTTGTTGTTTAATCCTCTCATTTATTTCTTCTTCTATTCTCAATATCCGTTTAGATCTTCTTAAAGCGCCCCCCTTTTGTTTCTTCTGTAATTCTCCACGTTTCAGATCCAGACAGCAGCGAGGATTTTAACATCACGACGTAGATGCTGTATTTGGTTTTATTCTCTGCCCCTTTACTCTCAAGAGTCAAGACTAGTGCTGCAAAAAGCTAGGCGAACGATCGAAGGATTGCTGAAGTTGTCGCGTGCAGCACCTGAGAGACGGTAATGTACACGCCAACATGGAGTTGACACAGGCAAAGACAACGTCTCCCAACGTCGGAGGTCACCAATATGTGGCGTGCAGTATGCCACATATTGGTGACTTCCGACGTGATTTAGGGTCACTCTACTGGTGCCCTAACGTGATGCCGCCGCCGTTTCCGCCACAATCAAAGTACCACCCTTCTGGCCTTCGGTTCCCGAGCTTTGGTTCGCGCAGGTAGACCACAATTTCTACTTGTTGGCATCACCGCCGACGAATTTAAATTCAACTGCATAGCACGCCACCTTCAGCCTAAATATGCAGTCGAAGCCCGAGACAATGGGGGGTACCCGCGCTGGTGTTAACATCCCAGATAACATATTGCGCCCCCTATGGTACGGACGCCTCCCAGCATCAATGCAACTCGTACTGGCGACACAGAAAAACGCTGACCTAGACGCCGTCGACAAGCTGGCCGACGCGACGCTACCCCTAGCCGTTTAGCAGCGACCTATAGTATCTCTACGAATCAAGTTTCCTTGAAGCAAAGAAGTAATAATGCCATCGTAAGCATCTGACGAGAGATCGATCCTCTTCTAAAGTGCACTCTCGCACCCGCTTCCTTTCTCGCACTGTCCACGATACATGCTGGTATCATCGCAGATTTGGAGGAAGAACCAAGAAATATCACCCTCCCTGCTGTTTCATTTCTTTGGTAAACGCGCAGACTAATCGTTATTAGCGATTCGGCCACTCCGTTATCCCGCCACCTCTTTGTCAAGTATCGAGATAGGGGAACGCAGTCTCTCATTGACACGGGCTGACCGCCATATACTCGTCCAACAAAGAATGGATCGCCAATCAGAGAGTGCAGAACTATTGGGTACGAGTCAGAGCGTTAATTTTCTTCTTCTACTAATTACTTCTTTAGTAGCACCTTTATGTCCACTCCTGGGCGTAAGTTACCACTTCCATTTTCCATCTCTTTCGGTCCTGGGCTAGTTGCTGCCAGTCTCTGCTTCATCCAGCAATCTCTTCTTTGGTCTTACCAAACTTGCGTGTTCGTGACCTCCAGTGCATCACTATTTTGGTCCATCTCATACTCTGCTGCCTCACCAAGTGCCCTGCAAACTTCCGCTTCGCTTCGGTTATATTGTGGATCACGTCGTACACCTTTGACGTCTGCCGGATTTCTTCGTTATATATTCGGTCTTTTAGGTTATACCCCAGCAATGCACGTTTTAGTACTCCTTGGAATTTCTACGTTGAGGCACTGACCTCCGTATCTCCAGTGGATCACTAATTGGCCAACGTTATGATGAAGAAATAATGTTGGGGCCACTTTTGAATCGTGGTGATGACAATAGACGGTAAAAATTGATTTTACTAGATGACAACGCAGGACTTAATAGAGATGGAATGGTTTTAGACACATTGCAAGAGTATCTTCTGCTTCCTCATCTTTCTCCTAACTTAAATCCCATCGGACTTATGCATTACGATTGGAAGACCATCTCCAAAACCCGCTGGCGACGCCGTTCTGGCTACAATCAGGGTACCACCCTTCTGGCCCTCGGATCCAGAGCTTTGGTTCGCTCAGGAAGAAACACAATTCCTATTATTTCTATCAATATTGGTCGTATCATTTTGAGTTAATATTCTTGAACTCTCCTTAACTTACTGTTTCTCTTTTATCCATAAAATTTATTGTAAAACCCACTAATATTAACTAAATGTATCACTACGACACAAACAAGATGACTAACTTGGAAACCAATAAAATTATTTTATAGTATATCGTGATAAGGTCGCAGTCGCAAAGAATGCACATCACGTACGTACCCTATTTAAAACGATTTTAATAGCTCTACCAAATATTTTAAGTATTAAAAACTCGAAAGAGATATCGTGAATATGTGCAACGTTAGCAAATAAATAAATAAAATCTAATTAAATTAAGTTTTACTGTTGCAAGCCAAACACCAGCATGTACATTAAATGGCGAAAAAAAATTCCGCGCTACTATGAATGAACATTAATATTCTTTATGTACCATCACGATGTTTGGGCAAACAATTAACACCAGCACTTATTGTGTTGATGATGCCATTATTACTGTTTATTGTTCAAATAATGAAAACCAAAAAATAAATTGTATGCGCACGAAGACGAGCAATATTAGAAACGTCCAGAGGGCTGCCGAAAGCGGAAGAAGACTTCATTATGTCTTATCACGAGTGCAAAAGAGCCATGAATGAAGCTGAAATTTGGACGATGCCCAGACAGCTGAGATATTTATTCATTCGTATTTTAATGCATTGCCGACCAATTTATCAGGAAGAATTGTGGGAAGAATTTAAAGAAGCAATGTCACAAGATTATGAAAGACGTTACAGCAATACTGAAGGACAAAAAAACCTATATTCAAATTAGTTCCATGTTCCATGCTTTCTGCGGAAGGTTACAATCTTTCAATGTTTCCTACCATGCCACGACATTGAATATGCAAATGAAGAACAAGCAATAGAAATAGGATCACGACAATATAAACACCTAAATGAAAAGCAGAAAGAAATTGTAGATATTATTTTGGGTAAATGTAACATAAATGAATCAATTTCTGAATCTTCATGTTTTTATATAGACGGTCCAGGAGGCTCCTGTAAGACTTATGTTTATACAACCCTTTACAGCTTACTGAAGAGTAAGAATAAAATTGTTTGTACCATGGCCTTCATGGGCATAGCAGAAACACTACTTCCTCATGGCAGAACAGTTCATAAAACGTTTGGGTTACCTGTTCCTCTGTTTTTAGATTCATCTTCCAACATTAAGAAAAATTCAAAAGAATAAGCAGATTATTTAAGGAGTGTAGATGTTTTTATTTGGGATGAAGCTCCTGTGGCGCCAAGGTATGCTTTAGACATTATGAATTGTGATGTTCCGTTTGGTGGAAAAATTATGGTGTTGCGAGGAGATTTTTCACAATTGTTAAAATAAATGCTACCCGCTGTGAAACACTGAATTTAAGTATCAAATTTAGTTCTCTTTGGAGTTATTTCCGTAAATTTTCTTAAACACAAAATATGCGGGCTCTACCACAGGAACAAGAATTCACCAAGTTTTTATTGGATGTTGGAGATGGAGTTTTGAACGTTATGAATAGCAGTTTAGAATTGCGACAGAGATGTATTTATAATTCGAATATCGTTGATCGTATATATGGAGGAATCAATTAGAGAAAAGCGATTCATAGATATGACCAAATCAGCTATTCTGATGTTGAAGACATTAACAAAAAAGTGGTAGAACTGTTAGATATAAAAACAGAAAAAATATATACAAACTTGGATAGTGTTGAAAATTGTGATAATGGAGATTTAAACGATGCTATTCTTCCTGAATATTTAAATACTTTAAACCCACCAAATTTTCCTCCGCATGAATTGAAGTTGAGAGTATATTGTATTGTGATGTTGGTTAGAAATCTCAGCATTAATGAAGGCTTATGTAATGGTACGATATTGTTAATTTTACAATTGGGAGACAATATCCTACAGTGCAGTTTTCGTTTACCGTATAGCGTTGTACTGTGAAAATGTTTATCCTCTTACTTTTAAAAGGTGACAATAATTTCCCATTAAACTAGCGTTTGCAATGACTATTATCAAATCACAAGGCCAAACATTTGATCAAATAGGAATTAATCTCAGAAAAGAAATATTTACTCACGGACAATTATGCGTGGCTTTTTCAAGAGTTCGTTCTTGGGAAGGTTCGATAATTTATTTAGGAAATCAAAGAAATAGCCGTACAGTTCAAAACTACGTTTTCAGGGAATTATATCAGATGTAAATTATTTTGTAATCAGGCAATAATGAGTTTCTTTGAAGTCATGATTCGACTAGGGAAGTGAGCGCGCGTAGCGCGCGAGATGACCTAGTGATAGCAGAAAGTAAGTGTTAGTGGTATGGATGAGAAAATCCTTTATCACTCCTGTCTCTTTGACGTAATCATTTATTATCAAAGCATTTTACTATAACACCATAAACCAAAACGTAATATTTAACATTTCCCATTCCCACAAAAACCATAATTCTATTTACAAACACAAATTACTAATATTACAATTCAAGTTCATCAAAACAATTCCTCGAGGTAATTTGCAAAACTTGCCCAGTAATTTACTAAAACCAATAAAACTTGAAGGTTGTGTAACGAGAGAGAAAGAAAGCACGATTCATTCTATCAATTTGTAACTATGTAGTAGCAAAAAAATTATACCAAAAAAGTTGCATGTATGTTGCAACTATGTGTACGTGATGCAATTAACGGTAGGGTTATCCGTTTAGCACAACGTTTTTAACGTATTGCCAAGAGAATTAGTGCGTGAAGTGACGGTTTCAAGGCGGTTCATGATCGTTTATGAACGAATTCTGTCAAGTTCACTGTCTGCTGATGGAAGAACGATTCGCACTCACTTCCCATTCATCATTATCTAATTTGATAAAATTGTTAATAGATTATAATGAATTAGGTATATCCAATTTTCCAATTACTTTTCGAAAAAAATCTTAAAGGATACCACATTTGTAAATTTCAAAGGTTATCTTCTGATACTAGGACGTAACTGTAGCGTAGTGGGGTTTGTTAAATATGTGTTGTATCTCGTAGAAGAAGAATCATATAAAAGGTCCAAACATTTGCAAATAAATGTTTGAGAAAAATACCAAGAACAATAAACCAGGTAGAGGAATCTGGAAGTTCTTTGAAAATATGTTAAGAAAGAATCATAAGGACTTAACAAAACAAGTTTTAGACTACCAAACAACTGGAAGGAGAAAACTGGGCAGACTAAGAAAACACGTAAAAGAATTGTTACAAGGGAATTGGATTGGAATTGGAGGAAATCAATCTTAGTAAAATGAAACCGAAAATAAGATTGTTAAAACGCTGCTCCATTTTTGAAAGCATCTTAAACAAAACTTCTTTTGCGAAGGTACGTTACGCAAACAGTTGGAGATCTTTGTTTTATTGGTTGCTTTGAAGATGTCAGCGTGATTGACGTACGCGTTCCACTGCATTTCAGTGAACACTTTGAAGACTTTTCCGGTAATTATCCTATAGTTAATTGAATCACAAACGGTATGCTTCTACATTTTTCATCTGTATACTCTACGCTATTTGTGTTGAGTATAGGCTTTAAATAACTAACCGAAGAATTTTCATTTTACAAAATGTGACTCACATACAGCTACAGAAAATGTACGCATACGTTTTATATCCTGTCAAATTCAGCAGCTGAAAAATTACTAGAGGTTATTGAGGTCAGATGTCAACGGAAGTACTAGTGAAACATGGTAATCACATTTGATTTAATTGTTTAAGACACGAACGTATTGTATTTCATTGTATGTGCATTAAAAGAATAATAATGTCAATGCTCACGCTCATTTCCTTACCATAACCCTAATTTCTTCTCCAGGATTTTCCTGGCCATTCACCCATGAAATGCCTTTTAATTTCACAGTACCCCAGGCCTGGAACTGAGCTTTTAGTCAAACACTTCTTTATTTTCATATTTTTCCTGATACACTAATGATGCAAAGAATCTATCTGTTGGAAAAAGTACCAAATGTTGAACTCATGCACCAGAGAGGAAATCACTAAGCAGAGATTCAAGAACTGCTGGGAACGAGTCGGCAGTGTATCACAACCAGTTTCCTGCTAGAAGACCGACTTCTTGTCATCAATGCATAAGACGATAAGACTCTTTCCAATGCTAGACATTACCACTGGACTCGAATCTTTAAACCAAACTGTTACAAGTTCTTGTCGGCCACTAGCAGTTTTCTAGCAAGTTCACGTTTTTCATGACTAATGACAGTCGAAGCACCAGAGCAAACCACGTTGCAGAGAAGCAGTTTATCCAGTATTATGGTACGAGAAGAAATCTATCGATTGGGGCTTGAAGCACTGATCTCCACATCTTCGATGGATCTCTGACTAGTTGCCGACATTATGAAGAAGTAATTTTGGGGTCAAGGTTTTGAACCATGGTGATGCCATTGGAAACAAAACTGTTTAAAGCTGGAATGATTTTAGGCAGCCTGTAAGATGTAGAAATTGTACAGCCAAAGGGGTGTGGCACGTTAAATAGCATTTTTGTGTTTTTTTAGTTCAACTTAGTTTTTGCAACGACCGTTCTTCCACTAAGAAAAATTCATTTCGAAAACTAATTGAGACCTTCTTCGATATCATATTTGGATACGTCATGTATGACTAAACAAATACGAAGAATAACATTAGATAATGAAATAGAGCAAAAAATATTCGATTTTGCTGGGTTCCGCTATCTGCTTCTTGGTACCGGTGGAGACGCTCTACCTCCAGCAGTTTTTGCACGTACTATGGACTTACTCAAACAGGTATGGAATGTCAATTAATTATTAAATCAATATCTCTACGTTCTCAGAATTACATTACTATTAATCCGCCATTAAAAATTTATAAATTATAGCATACAGACGATCAAAAATTGGTTTATAACAGTTGCATTTTTTATTATGGCGAAATTTGGTGAAAATTACTTTTGAACCTTCACGTCTGTCGAATACTATTAAAAGAAAAGACACAAGTCATGTCGGGATGTTCGACTAGTTTAATAGTTTAAAGTTAATGTGGCTGCTCAGCATCGTAAATTTGTTGTACACAATTTAACACTTACTTCAGCAGACTTTCTACGTCTCTGATAAGGCTAAAATACGTACATGGTGAGGCGAATTCTGTACAGGGCGTTCGATCCAGTTTATAATAGTTCATGGGTAAGACTGCCCATTCTGCCAAAATCTTCTTTTGGCAATCCTTTACAGAAAAAATTAAGGCTATCGGAACGCTTGGAATATTTGAGGGATGTAACGTTCCCGCTGCCAATGGATTATTCCAACATGGTATAAGATATTCGCTTGATTATTTTTTTCTTGTTTCAATTAAACATAGATCTAGGACTGTTCGCTAATAATTTTCATTAAAAATCAGAAATTCAACTTTAAAATCTACTTCACAATCTATGAAAATCGGACATATTCCAGCTAGAATATTTATCACATTTTTCGTTTTTTTTTTAGAAATTATAATCGTAGAGTCATAGATTAGACTTTTCATTTTGACGGTATCAAAAAAAAATATAATACATTTTTGATAATAATGAAGTAATCAATTGGCTCCTGCACCTCTGCATTCTCCTTTTCAGGGGCCTAGAGGTGGCGGTGTCTAGCGGCGATATGTTTAAACTTCCCAGATTCAAGAAACAGGCGTGGCTAGTTTTTGTATGTATTCAGGTATTATTATTGGGGCCTATGTTTCGTATCGACGACCTTCCAAAGTAATATCCGATTCTTCCTAAAATTTATTATTGTTACACATATGAGTTGAATATGCAGGTGCACAGGTATCCTATTTATCAGAAAAAGCGATTCATCTGTATTGTGTAATTTAGAGAAAAATGCCAAATAGATACTCTCTTTGTTTTTAAATTTCCATAATTCAAATTACTTTACTTATACATGGCGTCTCATTTCTTCTGTACAGCAGATGCTAATCTACACAACTTGGATTTCTTAAATAGAACTCCTGTAATATCATCTCACTTTTTATTTCCCTGTTCGATTTTACGATATGATTGTGTAAGAGTAGCATTATAGACTGAACTTATTGTGAAACTGGGCATGTGTTCATCATTCTCAAAATGTAATTTTTGAAACATCCCTACGTGTGACAAAAATTTTAAAAGAAAACTGAAATTCAAAAATATGGGGTTTAGTTTAGAAGCTACTTACTTCGTAAGCATACTTAGTAAAATCGATCGAAGAATTAAAAAAACGCAATATGTACATAAAGTGTTCCGTACTGGCTAGCAAAGTTTCTGAAACACCTTTATCAGAAACCGCATCCTGAATCGATTTTGATTAAATTTGTTTATTGCATAATTAGTTGCAATCGTGAAGACTACGAAAGTACCAAAATTCACGATTCTACTTTAAATAGTTCCCAATTGCGACAGGGGGACACAATTGACACTCCCCGCATGTGGTCGTACTGAACTGTAAAAAGATAAAAACAAAAAAAATGTTTCACATGCTCTAGTGTTGCAAACAAAAAATATCTGTTGACCCTTTTTCGATGTTTCGATGTATGAAAACCGCCCTAAATATGTGCACACAACAAACCATTTAGATTTGTCTGAGTTTGGGTCATTACATATGAGTCAATTTTATTGTTGTATAGCACTTATAGTTCAGGAAGAAGAACACAAACAGATAAACAGACTGAGAGACAGACGGACGAACAGACAGAATGGTAAAACAAAGAGGGGTCTCTCATATAACTTCGCATAAATGGATAAATGGATCAACCTGTATAACAGATTCCCGAGGAGTGAATCACTGGTGGATTTCTTGTACACTGCCTTTGGATTTCCGCCGCCAACCGGAGATTTCCATTGCATTAATACAGCATGTTATTGGCCAAATGAGAACACATAACACATCCTATGAGCACCGGATTGGACTAATTTCGTATAAAGCGTTTTTAGACAAATAATATTCGTCAACTTCCAACTACGTCTTCCGTTATTTCTGTTCTCTGCGTCATATCAGGTAAAATCTGTCACGGAATTACGATGGACAAGAAATTAGCCGGGAAAGGGAAAGTTTAAAATTTGTGTTGTCACAGAAGGATCGGAATTTGAACATTTAATGAACTGATTATTAAGAGTGGCGTGTACCGTGGATTTTCTGTTGCAGTCAGATGCACACTCAACATGACAAAACATTTTTTACCGTTTAGGAATTTCGAACACAGGTTCATGGAAGTCTATTCCAAATGTTAGAACGCTATGGAAAAAAATCAGTTACATTACGTAAAGCGCTAAAAGAGGCTTTACTGAGCGTGTCTGACTGATGATAACGGTACAAATCATTATTAAGGAAATTTAGACTCAGCAAACCATTTTTTGTTTATTATTTTTTCCACCGCGCGGCTAGCTCTGGGGTACTGCGGCAGTACCCCAGAGGTAGCTAATTCGATGCTCTCAGAAAAGAAAATGTGATATGACATGATAACTGAACTCAGAAAAAGCCACCGGAAGTGGCCAGTCAAAAAATTGAGTTTTCCGTTTTTGCAGTCTATTTTTGATTTAAGAAATATTTAAATTTCCAAATTTTGTGAAAAAACATATATTGGGCAATCTAAAAACCATTTAGAAACCAGACTTAAACAACACAAATACAAAAACAGTAATTCAGCAATAAGTAAACACATGAAAAGCAATAATCATACTTTTGAATTTAATGATACCAAAATTCTAGAACAAGAAAAAAATTTAAAATCACGACTGTTTTTAGAAATGATCTACATAAAAAAAGAACAAAACTCTATTAATGATAGAACTGATATACAAAATTTAAGTCACATTTACTGTAATATAATAAAATAATCATACTCTCTGCTACTTACTTATTAACCAATATTATTGTTAAATTAAACCCACTACCTTTGGAATGTTTTGCAAAATCAAAAGTGCGGAAATTTTATATTTTTAGAACATAGTTACCACATAAGTTTTGACTTTTTAAAAAATTTTGTCAAATAATTTACGTTTATATTTTTTTATATTTTTACAAGTTTAAATAAATATTCTTGACAAAGCCCCCAAACGGGGGCGAAACGTCGAATAAAAAATACAAGTTTTATATGTTAAAAAAACTGCCAGAAATTTCACAAAATTTGGAAATTTAAAGTTTTTGGAACTGGCACAAATCAAAGAAAAATTTTTAAGAAATATTGCAAAATTTTGTTAGAGAAATGCTATTAAAATAACTCTAACCACACGAACTTTTCGGTCAATCGCAAAACATACTTACCTAGTTTTTCTTTTTTACTTATAAGTAACCCACTGCGTTTTCTTGGGGAAACCAGCATCCCGAGACGAGTTTTGTTTCCCCGCCTATAATTTGGTTCAACGTTCCTTGTTTTCTATCAGGTACTCGTCGGAATATAAATGCTATACTATGATATTCAATAAACCCCGCGTCTCGTCTGTAGCTTCGGTGTTGTGTTTGTTCTAGCTCAAAGAGAATGGAAAGCTCCGAGTCCTACTCTGTACGCTGCGAAATGCTCTCCCCCTAATCCAGCGCGCCCAGCAATTTTTGCATTCAGTGTCCGCCTACTTTGTACTTTTGGAATGCTACGTCCCTTCCGATACCCCTCCGCAGTAACTGTTCGTCGGCGTTCCGACAGCCTTAATTGGTAATATCAGAAACTAACTAAAACGGATTTTTGAGGTCGGTCACGTAACTTGCCACTTAGCGTAATGAAACATTTAAAATTTTACAAAATTATGTTTATAATGTGCCTGCAATGACTATTATCAAATGGCAACAGTCATGGCATCACGCAAACAGAGTTTTTTTTGTTAATTAATGTAAAAGCAAACGCCCAAGATTTGCAAGCCTTCGTTAATGAGCGTCTTTGTATTTTCAAGGATTAAGTTGATTAAAGTCCCAAATTAACTTAACATGTCGTATAGATGGTGTGTGAACAGTGAACACGCACAAGTACAAGTGTGCTCAGAGTTTGTCCAGTGCACGCATCTAAATTGGTCCGTCGGCAAGGCCGTCACTCTGAAATTACCTATTCGCTTTGAAAAATTATTCAAACCAATTTCAGTCCAAGTTTCAATTTGTCGGTATAAAATGCAAATTTATTTCTAATATCGCTACTGCCGACATGATGACAGGAAGGTTCTAGAATATAAAGAAACTATGTAATTAAAAACTTTGCCCGCAGGTGCTTCATTTATTTCTATCGTAACCATAACATTTTAAATTAGGGTTATTTATTTTTTTGCGATTAGACACATGCTACCAATTAAGCAGGTAGGCAATGGGAGAAAAACGAAAGATATCTAAACTGTAGAAACCTAGAAATCCCTGTTTAATCAATTAGGATTCCACAACAAGTATTAAACAACTCCTTATTTCCAACATCATCTAACATCACCATGAAATTTTTCAAAATACAGGCTCTTGAATGTTAATAGCATTAAATCCAAGTTGTGGAACACGAATAACGATTGCAATATTCGTGGAAGCAGATCTCCTCAGACATTCTGGTCAGTTTTCATTGTCCCATAACCTCTTATATCCTAAGCATTAAGCATCATCATCAGAGTTTCACCACATAGACTTTGATCAATAACAATGACATCAACCGTGATATTAGGCAAACTATCTCCACGAGTTCGTCAACTTAGAAAGTCCATTGGAGGTAACTATAACAAGTAATGATGGCCAAATGAAGTTTTCCAAATCAGAGCAGTGCAATTGGGATGGTAGTGATTACGAATACTAGTAGGTACCGAAAAATTATAATGTAAGAATTTTAAGTTCTTGTTTATTTTATACTCATACTCTAGTTTGAACGAAGCGGAAGAAGGTATCTTGACCCAGAGAAACTAAAAGATGATGATACGCGCGATAAGTTCGAGAAAAAGACAAACGAAGTACTAAAGGGCGCGGGCGAAAACATTGTTAGGGACATAGAGGAAGAATGGAATTGCATTAAAAATAGTTTAGTTTCCTCAGCTAGGGATATTTTGGGTCATAAACAGAATGAAAGTAAGAAACCCTGGATAACAAAACATATTGTGAGTCTAATAGAGGAAAGGCGAAAATATAAAAATAGGTTAGATGAAATAGGGAAACAAAGATATAAGGCGATCAAGTGGGAAATTATTCGGAAATGTAGGAAAGCGAAAGAGCAATGGATCGATAATAAGTGCAAAGAAGTGGAAAATAAGTTCGAAGTAGGAAAGACTGATGAAGCATATAAAATAATTAGGAGAAATTTTAGAGAAATTGGATCTAGTACCAAAAGCATTAGGAATGAGGCAGGAGATATCCTAATCGAAAGCGGGGAGAAGGCAGATAGGTGGAAAGAATATTTAGGAAACTTATATGCGGGACAAGAAGTGCAAGATATATTAGAAAGCGAAAGCAGTGTAGAGGGGGATAACCTAGGGAATCCTATAATGAGAGAAGAGTTTGAGCTAGCACTAAAAAGTTTAAGGAATAATAAAGCGCCAGGTATAGATGGATTGCAGGCAGAAATCTTAAAGTGCGCAGGTCAAGAGGTAATAGATCGTTTATTTAAATTAGTTAGTCGCATATACCTGACGGGCGAGATTCCAGAGGATTACAAACGGAACATCATGGTAGCTTTGCCAAAAAGGAAAGGCACGGATAGGTGCGAAAATTTCAGAACCATCAGTTTAACTTCCCATGCGTCAAATATTTTAACTAGAATTGTGCAAAGAAGGATGGAGAAAAAGGCGGAAGAAATATTAGGAGATCAGTTCGGATTTAGACGAAATAGAGGAACGCGCGAGGCCATTCTAGCTTTACGAGTAATTATAGAAAAAACGATAGAAAAGAGAAAGAGCGTCTATATAGGATTTGTAGATTTATAAAAAGCCTTCGACAACGTAAAATGGGGGAAGATGTTCGAAGTGCTGAGAAAGGTAGGGATGAAATATAGGGACAGAAGAATAATACATAATCTCTACGAAAAGCAAAAGGCAGTTATAGAATGTGAGCAGGAACGAAGGGAAGTAGATATCCGGAAGGGAGTGAGACAGGTGCATTGTCACCTCTAGTTTTCAACTTATATATCGAAGATGCTATTCATATTGTTAAGGACAGAACAGCCTCAGGGATTAACATACAGGGTCAAACTATTAACATGCTCAGATTTGCGGATGATATAGCAGTGTTAGCATCTAGCACAGAAGAATTAGGAGCGGCTTTGAATGAAATGGAAGCAGTTTTGACTCAGGGCTATGGCATGAAAGTCAATAAAAATAAAACTAAAATTTTGGTATGTAGGGGATGTGAAAATAGAACTAAAGTTGACATACAAATAGGAAATGAGAAGATAGAGGAGGTCGCGGATTTCTGCTATTTAGGAAGTAAAATAACTCAAGACGGTAGGAGCACTAAAGATATAAAACAAAGAATAGCGCAGGGCCGAGTTGCGTTTAACAGAAAGAAACAACTGTTATATTCGAGAACAGTGAATATTGAGACTAGGAAGAGACTCTTAAAGTCGTATGTATGGAGTACGGCATTATACGGGTGCGAAACTTGGACAATAGGGGAAGCGGATCGAAAAAGAGTAGAAGCGTTTGAAATGTGGTGCTACAGGCGCATGATGAAGATACCGTGGATAGATAAGGTTAGCAATAGGAAAGTATTAGAAAGAGTTGGGGAAAAGCGAAAGGTATGGAAGACAATAAAGAGTAGGAGAGATAGGATGGTAGGACACCTTCTAAGACACGAAGGAATAGTTCGCGACATACTAGAGTCAGAGATAGGAATAAAAAGAGGTAGGGGTAGGCCTAGATTAGACTACTGCTCTCAAATAGTTAGGGATGTAGGATGTTCTACTTTTAGGGAAATGCGTAGGTTAGCTCAGGATAGAAAAGAGTGGAGGTACGCCTCCAACCAGTCTTCGGACTGAGAACCTTATGATGATGACTAGTTTGAAACGCCAAAAGAAGTTCATCAATGAAGAGAGGAGATAAGAAACGTCATCTTCATCTTCACAACCTCAATATCAATAAAAAGCTCAGTCGATTCGCTACACCAACAATATACAGGCTGTTCCAATTGAAATTTTTGAGAAAAAAGTTCAGTTTGCGTAAGTTGACCTCCCTGTATAATATGAAGTATTCCAGCAGGAGTATTACTATAGTTTAGAGATAGAGATAGAGTAGTCTATGAACCTAGCTCAATAAAAAAAATCTTAGACAACTTTGGTCACTAGACGTCTGTACTTCTAGAAAGTTACGTCTACATTAACCCTAAAATGGCAATGTCCTCATATCCCTTACTCGAAACTTCACCATGCAGTATACCAATTATTAGGAAATGTAAATTTGGGAGTTTCCATTTAAAAAAATATAACTTTGGTTTGGTACTCAGCATGTGAACATCCTGTATGCACCAAAATAATTCGGAGAAAAATAAGATATCTATTTTTGGCATGAAAATGACAGAAAATTGTTATTGTAATTGATTTACGGCGATTTTTTTTTTCTAAAAAATGTTTTTGCGGCGTAATAAGCGAAAGAAATTAGCTTATCACGCCCACATGCTAGTTCGCTTTGTTATTGGTTTGACGTCAGAGATTCGTAAGGCGCTCCTCCCACTTCTCTTGAAGTGCCCGTGAAGCGGTACCTATCCCATAACATACTTATTGGGACTATTTCGAGCGTGAATTTTTAAAGTAAGGTGTCAAGGAAACATAAAACAAAGACAACATAATCGATATAATGATGCAACAAGGGTATCAAAAGTCCGATTCTCATAATTTGCCATATTTATGTAGTAGGTAGGTAAATGTCCCGGTAAATGTGGAAATGGTGTGTGATTCTTGCATCTAACCCCAATTTCATTCAACCTCAAAACAGTAGTGTAAAGGCAGACCGGTATAAGTAAAGCAAAGTCAACAATTTATTAACTGTACATGCCTTTTATAATTCAGTATAAACATACCTATTCATTTATGTAGGTATGTATACCTAAGTGATTGACAAGTTATCAAGTTAACAGTTTTATAACGGATTGGAAATTTTTTAAAAAAAACGGAAACAAATACAACTCACGCGAATCAAAAAACTTCGCTACGTAGGTATAGGTACTTGTTTAACAAAAAGAAACAACTGCTATATTCTGGAACGGTCAATGTAGAAACTCGGAAGAGACTCTTAAAGACGCATGTATGGAGTACGAAATTATACCTATGGGTGCGAAACTTGGACAATGGGAGAAGCGGATTGAAAAAGAGTAGAAGCGTTTGAAATGTGATGTTACAGACGGGAGGAATTAGAAAGAGTTGGGGAAAAGAGAAAAGTATGGAAGACAATAAAGAATAGGGGATAGGATCGTAGGATGGTAGGACACCTTCTGAGACACAAAGGAATAGTTCACGACATACTAGAGTCAGAGATAGGAATAAAGAGGTAGAGGTTGGAGCAGATTAGACTACTGCTCTCAAATAGTTGGGGATGTAGAATGTTCTACTTTTACGGAAATGCGTAGGCTAGCTCAGGGAAAGGATGGAGGTACGCGTCCTACCAGTCTTCAAAAGAGAACTTTATAATGACGTACTATTTAATTATTATTGTAAAATAGTTAATAAAATTTCCTTTTTTAATTCAGGGAGGGAACGCTACGGCGATTCAGTATTTGGCTCCGTTATGCTAACCGTAACACCACTTTTTTCGTTTTATTGGTGTGCTGTACGATGTATTGGTCTGGGTACAAAACAGAAAACACCAGTTAGAACCAGTTAATAATATTTAACAATTTAACTACACATGCATATGCATAATAGTTATGGGACTGCTGCGGAATGAAGCTGGGACTTGTACGTTATACTAAGTTCTGACGTCACGCGGCCTACTCTCGCTGCAAGGTACGATTTGTAGCCTCGCACCGACGGAAAACTTTGCAACGGCTTCACAGGCGAAGAATTTTTTTTTAACAAAAATTAACAACATAACTGCCTTCAGTATCTAGTACATATAGTTATTATTCATAAATTCTGTTTGTGTTGGCAACAAAAAATATTTGGGTTGCGCCACTGGAAACATTTGACAGTTGAAGCAGCCATATTGGTGGCGCAGCTTACGTCACAACTGATGATGCCTCTGGCATTTTCTTTCTTATTCTGAATGCACTGTACATACGAAAATGATGGTCGATAAGGTAATTAGTTTGTGTTCTTTGTGTTTATAGTTAATTGGAAGTTGTAGTTTTATTTCCAATTTATAAAAATAAAACGTAATTGTGATGACGAACAATTCCGACGAAACTGTTATAAAACGTGTTTGTCTCGTAAAATATTTCCCCCCAATCTTAGTCATATCATTATTATACTTTATATAAGAAAACTAGGTTAAAATAACAAGGGATAACTATAATAATCGGATATACTGTTGGAGAACAGATGTAGTTTTCCGATAATACATAAGGTATGGTGTACCTACCCAGATATGGTAAGTCTTTGATGTACGCGCAAATTATATCCGAGTTACTAAATAGACCTGACTACAAATCACCAGTTTTAGGAGCTGTTAAAATTCTTCACGACTTTTCTCCTACGCCGCTATCTATATAAATAAAAATCAATTGCCGCATGTATGTAAGCTCATCACTTGAGAACGGCTCGACCGATTTGGCTGATTTCTTTTTTGTTGTGTTCGTAATTTTCAGGACAAGGTTTGTATGAAAGAAAATTTTGGAAAATCCACCGGGAAAGTAGAAAATTTGGAAGGTAAAAGTTTGTATGAAAATCTGTTTGACAAACAAAAATGTGACGTTCAGTTTGACAGTTCTAAAAATTGAATTGTCAGTGTGTTATCGGTGGTGATCATGTATTTGGTGGTTCTTTGGAAAAAATGCCACCAGTGAGGCGTCGAAATATCCGTCGGCGTACGCGAAGAGCGTAGACAGCGTTTGGAGCCAAGTCGAATAAGAATTTCTCGTCTCAAGCGCGATCCATTATAACTCCGGAACAACGGATACAGTCGAGTTCGACGCGCTCAGTTGGAGCTTACGCACAAAACAGAGGCCGAACGTGGCATTAGGGAACGAGAAATTGGAAAAGCTGCCCGGAAAATTGAAAAATTCGGGAAAAACTGAAAGTGCTTTTTTCTATGGGATTTTTGTATGATATGGATATGCGTAAGTCGGGAAATTCGAACAAACTGTAAAAATCATAATTTTGGAAAATCGAACGGAAAATTTGAAAATTCTAAAAGTGCTTAACGGCTGGACCGACTTAGCTGATTTTTTTTTGTTGTGATCGTAATTGTCAGGACAAGGTTTGTATGAAAGAACATTTTTGGAGAATCCACCGGAAAATGTGAAAATTCGGGAAAAACTGAAAGTGCTTAACGGTTGAACCGATTTGGTTAATTCTTTTCAAAAATAAGGTTTTTAGGGAACGAAAAATTGGAAAAGTTGCCCGGAAAATTGGAAAATTCGGAAACAACTGAAAATGCTTTATTCTATTGGATTTTTGTATATGTATAGGCGTAAATCGGGAAATTCGGACAAACTGTAAAAATCATAATTTTGGAAAATCCATCGGAAAATTTGAAAATTCGGGAAAAACTAAAAGTGCTTAACGGCTGGACCGACTTGGCTGATTTTTTTTTGTTGTGATCGTAATTGCAGGATAAGGTTTGTATGAAAGAAAATTTTTGGAGAATCCACCGGAAAATGTGAAAATTCGGGAAAAACTGAAAGTGCTTAACGGTTGAACCGATTTGGTTAATTCTTTTCAAAAATAAGGTTTCTAGGGAACGAAAAATTGGAAAAGTTGCCCGGAAAATTGGAAAATTCGGAAACAACTGAAAATGCTTTTTTCTATTGGATTTTTGTATATGTATAGGCGTAAATCGGGAAATTCGGACAAACTGTAAAAATCATAATTTTGGAAAATCCATCGGAAAATTTGAAAATTCGGGAAAAACTAAAAGTGCTTAACGGCTGGACCGACTTGGCTGATTTTTTTTTGTTGTGATCGTAATTGCAGGATAAGGTTTGTATGAAAGAAAATTTTTGGAGAATCCACCGGAAAATGTGAAAATTCGGGAAAAACTGAAAGTGCTTAACGGTTGAACCGATTTGGTTAATTCTTTTCAAAAATAAGGTTTCTAGGGAACGAAAAATTGGAAAAGTTGCCCGGAAAATTGGAAAATTCGGAAACAACTGAAAATGCTTTTTTCTATTGGATTTTTGTATATGTATAGGCGTAAATCGGGAAATTCGGACAAACTGTAAAAATCATAATTTTGGAAAATCCATCGGAAAATTTGAAAATTCGGGAAAAACTAAAAGTGCTTAACGGCTGGACCGACTTGGCTGATTTTTTTTTGTTGTGATCGTAATTGCAGGATAAGGTTTGTATGAAAGAAAATTTTTGGAGAATCCACCGGAAAATGTGAAAATTCGGGAAAAACTGAAAGTGCTTAACGGTTGAACCGATTTGGTTAATTCTTTTCAAAAATAAGGTTTTTAGGGAACGAAAAATTGGAAAAGTTGCCCGGAAAATTGGAAAATTCGGAAACAACTGAAAATGCTTTTTTCTATTGGATTTTTGTATATGTATAGGCGTAAATCGGGAAATTCGGACAAACTGTAAAAATCATAATTTTGGAAAATCCATCGGAAAATTTGAAAATTCGGGAAAAACTAAAAGTGCTTAACGGCTGGACCGACTTGGCTGATTTTTTTTTGTTGTGATCGTAATTGCAGGATAAGGTTTGTATGAAAGAAAATTTTTGGAGAATCCACCGGAAAATGTGAAAATTCGGGAAAAACTGAAAGTGCTTAACGGTTGAACCGATTTGGTTAATTCTTTTCAAAAATAAGGTTTTTAGGGAACGAAAAATTGGAAAAGTTGCCCGGAAAATTGGAAAATTCGGAAACAACTGAAAATGCTTTTTTCTATTGGATTTTTGTATATGTATAGGCGTAAATCGGGAAATTCGGACAAACTGTAAAAATCATAATTTTGGAAAATCCATCGGAAAATTTGAAAATTCGGGAAAAACTAAAAGTGCTTAACGGCTGGACCGACTTGGCTGATTTTTTTTGTTGTGATCGTAATTGCAGGATAAGGTTTGTATGAAAGAAAATTTTTGGAGAATCCACCGGAAAATGTGAAAATTCGGGAAAAACTGAAAGTGCTTAACGGTTGAACCGATTTGGCTAATTCTTTTCAAAAATAACGTTTTTAGGGAACGAAAAATTGGAAAAGTTGCCCGGAAAATTGGAAAATTCGGAAACAACTGAAAATGCTTTTTTCTATTGGATTTTTGTATATGTATAGGCGTAAATCGGGAAATTCGGACAAACTGTAAAAATCATAATTTTGGAAAATCCATCGGAAATTTGAAAATTCGGGAAAAACTAAAAGTGCTTAACGGCTGGACCGATTTGGCTGATTTTTTTTTGTTGTGATCGTAATTGTCAGGATAAGGTTTGTATGAAAGAAAATTTTTGGAGAATCCACCGGAAAATGTGAAAATTCGGGAAAAACTGAAAGTGCTTAACGGTTGAACCGATTTGGCTAATTCTTTTCAAAAATAAGGTTTTTAGGGAACGAAAAATTGGAAAAGTTGCCCGGAAAATTGGAAAATTCGGAAACAACTGAAAATGCTTTTTTCTATTGGATTTTTGTATATGTATAGGCGTAAATCGGGAAATTCGGACAAACTGTAAAAATCATAATTTTGGAAAATCCATCGGAAAATTTGAAAATTCGGGAAAAACTAAAAGTGCTTAACGGCTGGACCGACTTGGCTGATTTTTTTTTGTTGTGATCGTAATTGCAGGATAAGGTTTGTATGAAGGAAAATTTTTGGAGAATCCACCGGAAAATGTGAAAATTCGGGAAAAACTGAAAGTGCTTAACGGTTGAACCGATTTGGCTAATTCTTTTCAAAAATAAGGTTTTTAGGGAACGAAAAATTGGAAAAGTTGCCCGGAAAATTGGAAAATTCGGAAACAACTGAAAATGCTTTATTCTATTGGATTTTTGTATATGTATAGGCGTAAATCGGGAAATTCGGACAAACTGTAAAAATCATAATTTTGGAAAATCCATCGGAAATTTGAAAATTCGGGAAAAACTAAAAGTGCTTAACGGCTGGACCGATTTGGCTGATTTTTTTTTGTTGTGATCGTAATTGTCAGGATAAGGTTTGTATGAAAGAAAATTTTTGGAGAATCCACCGGAAAATGTGAAAATTCGGGAAAAACTGAAAGTGCTTAACGGTTGAACCGATTTGGTTAATTCTTTTCAAAAATAAGGTTTCTAGGGAACGAAAAATTGGAAAAGTTGCCCGGAAAATTGGAAAATTCGGAAACAACTGAAAATGCTTTTTTCTATTGGATTTTTGTATATGTATAGGCGTAAATCGGGAAATTCGGACAAACTGTAAAAATCATAATTTTGGCAAATCCATCGGAAAATTTGAAAATTCGGGAAAAACTAAAAGTGCTTAACGGCTGGACCGATTTGGCTGATTTTTTTTTGTTGTGATCGTAATTGTCAGGATAAGGTTTGTATGAAAGAAAATTTTTGGAGAATCCACCGGAAAATGTGAAAATTCGGGAAAAACTGAAAGTGCTTAACGGTTGAACCGATTTGGCTAATTATTTTCAAAAATAATGTTTTTAAGCAACGAAAAATTGGAAAAGTTGCCCGGAAAATTGGAAAATTCGGAAAAACTGAAAGTGCTTTTTTCTATTGGATTTTTGTATGATATGGATAGGCGTAAATCGGGAAATTCGGACAAACTGTTAAAATCATAATTTTTTGTATGCGCTCGCGATCATAACTGACGATAGGAACGACATATTTGGTTGAACATAAACGTAATCAGAAAAATGTTTCACATTGAATAAACGATTTGGTTAATGAATCAAAAGTTCAATACGAAAAGTAATTTTAGGCAGGACAACGTCTGCCGGGCCGCTAGTATTTTAATAAAAACCAAGCTTTATTTCTCTTCTAACAATAAAATCCGATACGTCTTCAAAATTTGAATGCTCCTAACAAGCACCAAAAATGTCTTTGGACTTTTGTAATAAACCGGATACTAACAAAAGCACATGAGACCCATTTCATCACGTCCAGGCGTTCAGGGTTGACTTTTGTAATGTAAATGGCGTGCAAAATGTCTGAATTGCCCTTTCAGCAAAATGCCCCCAACTCTTTGGCGTGACATTGACCACCTGCTCCACATGTCGTCAAAGTCAAGGTTAAAAATAACAAGATTTTTGCTAGAAAAAATTTTGCAGATGTACGTCTATAAAAACAGTTGGTTCCCCTTTTGTTTATCAGGTTCATTTAACGCTTTATTAAAATTTAAGGCGAGGGACTTGGGTTTCACCTGCTTTTTGGCGGCAAAGTGCGTTGCACGCGTAAAAAAAATATTTTTGTCCACGACTATCTTACAACATACTCTTTATACTTGTGTTTCTTCAATCATAATTAGATACATTATTCACTGCAGTGATTAATGAATATTATTCACTAAACCAATAGGAACATCGCTTTTACCCATTTTTACATTTATTTAGTAGGCCGCGATCGCGATGTGTCAGTTCAAATTGAAACGTCAAATCAGCATGGTGTGCTTTTAATTTGAAATGCATATTCTAAAAAAGAAGATATAATGAGTAGTGAGAGTGAAAACGAGGTTTCTTTAACAGCACCAGCAATAAAAGAAGCTGCAGAACTTGCCTTATTAGATTCATTGCCCAAAAAACCAAGAAAATTATACCTGAGAGCGTATGCATGAATCTTTCTTACACTGGAGAAGGGAAATGAAGGTAAATTCTTTCTGGGAATCTGTTTTGATAGTCGTGGACAAAGAATAGTATACAACTCGTTATAATGATGCTATTAATACCTCGGATTAATAATAGCATTCATTATAAACTCGTGTATAATATACTACGCCCAACTAACTAATAATCCCTTTTACCTCGTATTTATAACCTCAGTTGCCATGGCAAACATGGTTGCTTGTTTTTCTACGAAACACTTAGGTAAATCGCAAATCCGCCATTTAATGAATTGGTTTTGGCGTCCGTCTGACTGCCTCTTCATCCCTATTTAGCCCAAATTAGGCTTGGTTCAGGTTATTTACTTTCGGTTGACAATTATTGGTATATATTGCCCTATTATATTTCCCTAATCAATTTCCTAGTTACACTTTATTGCCTTACTTCTGCTTATTAATTTTTAATTTTTATCCGTGGATGACATTTTTAAGAAAGTTCCTAATACCGAATTCTTGTTTTAAAGTGTTACTGGCTTACTCTTCCGGTTCATGCTAGTGACTAAATTTTTATAATGATTTAACGCACTTAAAATAAAATAAAAATTTATGTTCTGTTTGAGGAAAGCCATAAAAATATTCCAGTTATTAAATAAGTAGAAGAGTCACTCACCTAAGAAGAATCGTTAAATTAACATCGTGGCTGAGTCTATCCAAAGCTGCAGTACCCTCAACACGAACAGCATTGACTTTATCTCGAAGGGCAGAAGACGAACCAATAGGAGGATGGCGTTCTCGAAGAATATCGAATATATTAGGCTGCCTGAGGAAAGCTACCACTTTATCGTTGTACGCCACGGGGATGTTGGGTGCAACATTTGCTGGGGCAAGATTATTTGTTGCGTTGGGTCTTGGTGGAGGAACTGGTGCCTGGAAATAAAGAAAAAAATAGTATTAACATTTGATAGAATCTAAGAAAAAAAAGTGCATAGAAAATATGTTACAAAAATTAATAATTCTTGCAAACAAAAGACAAAACAGAATCGGCCATTGCATGCGAAGGAATAATTTTATTGATGCATGGAAGCAATCTAATACGCCGTTACATGGTTACATTAGCACCCTGTATATATCATAAGACATGACAGAGTTTGGCTAGACAGCATGTTCGAAGTAACCATAGTTAAGGGCGGATATGACCAGGTAAGATTGCAGCATTTCAGGATGCTCAAGAGCTCTATCATGGAAGATTCTGTTTTCGATTCTTCATTTTGTTGGTCTGTGAGAGAATTCTGTTGCTAGGTGTACTGCACTTTCTGAGCCGCTGTTTATTCACGTTGGTGTTCCACAAGGTTCAAGTTTGGGCCCTCTCCTTTTTCACTATATACATTTCGAACTTTGTAAAATCCGTAAGATATTGTAAATCTCAGTTTTAAGCTGATGACAAGCAGCTCCACTGTTCTCTCTCACCTCAAGATTCAATAACTATTAATATGTAAAATAAATGAGGGGTGCACGAACTACAAAATGAAGTATGGATACGTGGAGGCGAGGAAACACTTGAAATGATAAGGAAGATATGCAGTGGGGTATGAGAAGGCAAAGGTTTTCCAGAAAGGTGGAGGGAGGGACTGATAGTGCCAATAATAAAGAAAGGAGAGGGGAGGAGTGACACTGATGCCAACAGCATATAAAATATATGCACCAGTACTGGCAAACAAATTGGAAGAAGAATTAGAGGAGAAGAATTTAATACCAGGAGGACAAACGGGATTCAGGAAGGCAAAAGGTACAATGGAAAATATAATCATGTAATAGGAAGAGAAATGAAGAAGGGAGGGAAAATAATGGCATGCTTTGTAGATCTAATGGCAGCATTTGACAGGATACACAGAAAAAAATTATTTGAGATGTTGGAAAGAAAGAATATAGGAAAGAACTAGTATTGAACACACAGAAGACTAAAATTATGAGATTCAGGAAGAGAGAGAAGATAGAGGGGATCCAGGAAAAGTACATAAGAAGGACACTGGGCTTAGATTGGATAACGCCAGGATACATCGTAAGAGATGAAACAAACAGAGAAAAACTAAGAACCAGGGCAGGAAAGAAAGCCATGAAATATGAGGAAAAGTTGAGAAGTGGGGGCGGGAACGAATTAGTCAGGCAGTGTTGGGAAGAGGTACGGAAGGGAAGAAGAGAAAAATCGAAATGGGAGGAGAAGTGAGAGAAATTTGATCAGGAGCGAGGCTATGCAGCAGAAGAAGTGGAGAACTTGAGAACAGCAGGATGGGACATGGTGAGAGAGGTAGAGGAGAGAGACAGGCAAATACAAGTGCAGGATAAAGAAGGGAAGATAAGACAATCAAGATACAACAACAAATATAAAGAAATAAGGACAGCGGGACTGCCGAGATATCTACGAAGTAGGGGAAGGGAAGAGAAGATAATAAGGGTGGCAAGGTTTAGACTGGGAAATGAGATGAGAGGTGGAAGATATTGGGAAAGCGAAGACAGAAGAATGTGTAGGGTATGTGGGGCGGAGAAGGAGATGGGAACACGTGTTAGAGAGGTGCTGACCTGCCTGTCTGCTGCACCCCGACCACTTGTGCTGACTTTGAGAGTTACGGATTTATTGAGGTATTTATTTTATATTCTTCGTCGGGAACTCTAAATTTGTTTTTACACATTTATTTTTCTATTTGGTTGAGTGGCCTGCATTGTTGCTTGAAATTCGCCCGTTGGTAGACATCAATAATTTTGTACGACGGCGTGGAGCGGTCACAGCGTGATTTATTTCAATATTTCCATTTCGAAAGTAACAGTTTCAGGTTTAATCTGGAAATTCCAGAGTTGAAGCGGAAATAACAGAAGTAAAGTGGAAATTCCAAAATTAAACTGGAAATTCCAGAATTAAAGTGGAAATTCCTAAACTGGAAATTTCAGAATTAAAGTGGAAATTCCAGAAATAAAGTGGAAATTCCAAAATTAAACTGGAAATTCCAGAATTAAAGTGGAAATTCCTAAACTGGAAATTTCAGAATTAAAGTGGAAATTCCAGAAATAAAGTGGAAATTCCAAAATTAAATTGGAAATTCCAGAATTGAAGTGGAAATTCCTAAACTGGAAATTCCAGAAATAAAGTGGAAATTCCTAAACTGGAAATTCCAGAATTAAAGTGGAAATTCCAGAAATAAAGTGTAAATTCCAAAATTAAACTGAAAATTCCAGAATTAAAGTGGAAATTCCAAAATTAAACTGGAAATTCCCGAATTAAAGTGGAAATTCCAAAATTAAATTGGAAATTCCAGAATTAAAGCGGAAATTCCAGAATTAATGTGGAAATTCCAAAATTAAACTGGAAATTCCAGAATCAAAGTGGAAATTCCAGAAATAAAGTGGAAATTCCAAAATTAAACTGGAAATTCCAGAACTAAAGTAGAAATTCCACAACTAAACTGTAAATTCCAGAATTAAAGTGGAAATTCCAAAATTAAATTGGAAATTCTAGAATTAAAGTGGAAATTCCAGACTTAAATTTTCTTGAATTTTCAAGTTCAAAGTGGAAGTTACCGAACCACTTTAATTCTGGAATTTCCACTTTAGTTCTGGAATTTCCAGTTTAATTTTGGAATTTCCACTTTATTTCTGGAATTTCCACTTTAACTTTGGAATATCCACTTTAATTCTGGAATTTCCACTTTAATTCTGGAATTTCCACTTTAATTCTGGAAAATCCAGTTCATATTTGGAATTTCCAGTTTAAACCTAAAATATCCAATTAACTTCTAGAATTTCCACCTTTATTCTGGAAATTCCACTTTAATTCTGGATTTCCAGATTAAACCTAGAATGTATGAACTCGGAACAAGACAACAAGGACAATCAAATGAAGAATCAAGTTGGTTGATACAGTTTAATCATCAGGTACAGAGGTAAAATGGAACGTGTTAATGGAAGATATGAAACAAACAAATTAAAACAAGTTAATGATAAAAACTATATTTAGCAGAGTAAAAATCCTTATGTTCAGTGGTGAACCAACAAAAAATCTTTCTGATGGGAAAGATGAAATAAAAGAAAAAACTAAATTAACAAGAGTGCTTGAAGATTTGTTAATTTTCTTAAAACTGGACATGTTTTAGTTGTCACAAAGGTAAAAACAACAAAAATAAAATCATGCTCATGGTTAAGCAGAGAAAGAGACCCATACCTTAAAAATTCAACAAAATAAAAATAAAAAATAACAAAAAAAACAAAAAAAAAGAAATTACTAAAACCAGAAACTTCTGCAAAGTGCATAAACAATAAATATTATACAAATGCATGCACTGCGATACTCCGGCGAAATACTCACAACGGAATTCTCCCCGGACATCCTTCTGCAGCTGGAGTAAACCACAAAGTCGGTCGGCAATCGAGGATCCATGTACGACGTTTTTTTGTTAGTATGGTCAATAAAAAATTGCTACCGACACCAAACACATTAGTAAACATTAGAGGGGTATTTTATTAGGAGACAAACAGACTGGCATAGTAAATGTTTTGATGAATTTAACAAGGACAATAAATCTTTTGTTACTGTCAAATTAAGATAAGAACTGTTAGCTGAGAAAATTAGATTAGATAACCGAACGTTAATTATCCTTTGTGACTTTATAGTAAGAATTAAAAAAACTAAATATACCTTTGAATTCCTGTCTTTCTTTGTATCCCAGCCTTCCGGAAGGTCCTTCGTCGCATCAGCAAACATATTCACTAGCGCCACCAATTCTTTATTATGCTGGTACTTAGCAAATGTAGAGGGATCTAATCGAATGCGACCTATCATGTGCTTTAATGTCGGTTTTCGGTTGTACAAGGCCAGGGCTTCCTGTAAAGCAAACATAAACAAAGATCTTTCAACACATTTGGTAATATCAGCCAATAGAATAATAAACCAAAGAACATAATAAAAATAAATATTTAAAATGTATTTTCAACTTCAATCTGTTTACAATAATTATTCAAAGAGGACATACCTGATTAACATGAAGGATGGTAAAAAAATCTGGTCTGGTTAGCAGAAGACAACCAGGAGCAGCTCCCCTTTCTGCAGCTTCCAAATGATGAGAACTTATTGTGCGACGAATGCTCTGGTATCGTCGGTCCAACTGCCTTCTTTGTTGCTCTGCACCGCCACCGCTTGCTATGACACTAGTACCGCCCCCAGGTCTTTGCCAAGATGTTGTACGAGTTGCGTGGTCTATGTAGAACACCCGGCCGTGACTGTCCATTCGAGCTTCCCATGCTACAAGCAAAACAAATGTAATGAAATTTTAAGTTTTTTAAGTTGTTTGACGCATTGGTGAGCAGCCCTAGCCATGTATGGAGCAGAAATTTGGAAGTGGGAAGATAGAGAGAAGATAGAGGGGATCCAGGAAAAGTACATAAGATGGACACTGATGGGCTTAGATTGGATAACGCCAGGGTACATGGTAAGAGACGAAACAAACTAAGAACCAGAGCAGGAACGAGAGCCATGAAATAATGAGGAAAAGTTAAGAGGTTAAGAGTTAGTCAGGGAGTATTGGAAAGAGGCTATGCAGCAGAAGAAGTGGAGAACTTGAGAACAGCAGGATGGAACATAGTGAGAGAGGTAGAGGAGAGAGACAAGCAAGTGCAGGATAAAGAAGAGAAGATAAGACAATCGAGATACAGTAACAAATATAAAGAAATAAGGACAGCAGGTCTGTCGAGATATCTACGAAGCACTGGGAAATGAGATGAGAGGTAGAGGGTATTAGGAAAGCGAAGACAGAAGAATGTGTGAGGTATGTGGGACAGAGAAGAAGACATGGGAACATGTGTTGGAGAGGTGCTGGTGGAGAGAGAACACAGAACAGGTAGTTTTTTGAATGGTCTAGTGTCATCCAAGATCTGATCATCATCTGTAACTTGCCAAAAAATTAGGAAAGCCAGCTCGTGAAATGGATTCTCTGAATACTTCTCTCATTTCACATTGAGACTGCGTACATACTTATTTCTCAGTAACAACAGTTTATGGAGAGTCTGCTGTAACACTCAAGACTGTGTACAAATGTTTTGAGTGATTTCGAAGAGGCTTTAGATCGACTGACGACGAGGAAACGAGGAGAGACTTGAATGCCCTTCGACTTCATGCACAGAACAAAATATTTCAACAGATGAAATGATTTGAGCAAACGGAAGATTGACCATTCGAGAAATAGCTGTTGAAACTCCATGACCCTGCGGCTTGAGATCCTAATGTTTTGAGGAGTGTAATAACAGGGGATAAATCGTGTGTATGGTTATGGTTCTGAGACCAAGATTCGGAGTTCCCAGTGGAAAACACCCAGCTCACCCCGGCTGAAGAAAGCAAGACAATTGAAATTCAACATCAAGGTGATGGTGGTTGTTTTCTTTGATTTGGAAGGAATTGGGCGAGCAGAGTTCATGCCTAGAGGTACTAATGTGAATTTGGAATATTACAAGGGTCCATTAGAACATTTGTTTTGCATCACGACAATGAGACTTTTGGCTCTTCCTAAAAATCAAAATGACCATGAAGGGAAAACAGTACGACACGGTAGAGGAGATTGATTACCAAGATTGTTTTAAGAAGTGGGACCAGCGTTGGAATAAGTGTGTTGCAAGCCAAAGGGAGTACTTTTACCATTTAGTATACCAACTCATTTCTCGTATGTTGGGTTGCCTACCATCTGGGGAAATCCATCGTATTTAATTTATAAAAATTCACAGGCCTTTGCAAAGATGCAATCGGGGGGCATTGAAAATGATGAAGTACCTAGTGGTAATCTCGTGGGATTTGGAATATGATAAAAATGGAAATTAGTGTTGATTTACAACGTAAAGTGCAACAGTATTATCGATATGTATTAGAGGTAAGTGTAATGTAGAAATAAAAGCGTCGATGTGTAATGCGTGGGAAAAATGAGCGCGCTGCACGCGCCCATTATCAGGTAAATCGGAAATACAGGTAACCCCCAGCAGATAAACCACTCCTAAACACCACCCCTAAAACCACCCCCCAAAACAACCCCCAACGCCACCCCAGAAACCACCCCCCAAAAAGCATCCCCCAAAACTATCCCCCCAAGAACCACCCCTTAAAACCATTCCTAAAAACCAACCCCACAACCACCCCTCAAAACCACCCATCAAAACCAGCCCCCTGAACCTAACTCCAAAACCACCCCCATGAACCACCCCGAAAAGCCACCCCTAAAACCACCCCTAAAGCCATCCCCTACAAGCCATCCCCCAAAAACCACCCCCGACAAAATTCCTTAAACTACCTCCTGAAAAACCTCTAACAACCACCCCCTAAAAGCAACCCCCAAAAACAAACCTCAAAACCATTTCTAAAAACCACCCCTAAAAGCACCTACAAAACTACCCCTAAAACCACAACTAAAACCACCCCCAAAAACGAAACCTACAACCAACCCCGAAAACCACTACTATACACCACCCCCAAAACCACTCCTAAAAATCACCCCTAACACCAACCCTAAAAATCACCCCCATAAACCACCACTAAAACCACCCCTAAAAATCACCCCTAACACCAACCCCAAAAATCACCCCCATAAACCACCACTAAAACCACCCCTAAAAACCACCCCTAACAAAGTGGCAAAGTTATAATAAAAAAATATATAGGTTAGCAACAGGAAGATATTAGAAAATGATGACACTATTACACATTAGAAATAAAATAAATACCTACATGGTGGCAGAGGGTCCTCATTATCCCCAGGAAGTTCCGAAACAGCCAATATCCTATGAGTTCTCTCTGGAATTGATGGCAATCTTGTTGTCCTGATATGTCTCAACGGTAACGGAATTCCTCCACTAGCTTCACCATCCCTGGATGCGCCATCCTCGCACATCCTCAAATCTAAATTCGGCCTTAAAATATCTTTGCTCCTAATTTCCGGTGACCTAGTATCTACTGAGTGCAGTTCCGATAAAGCAATTAAACTCAATCTGGGAGTTTCTTTATAGACTATCTGCGGAGACGACAGTTTGAGGTGTTTATTATCACTTTCTCCTCCATTAACGGACCATTCGTGGTGTATCTCTGGAGACGAAAAAACTTCATCAGAGTTTTGTTCACCGCATTTCAGATTTGGTGGACGCAAACTTGAGTTTCTCAAACGTTTCGCATGGTGCGTAGGTGTTGGTGGACATATAGGGAGATTACTGGTTAAACCGGCAACTCTAGCAAGAGCTCTTGGATGTGGCCTGATGAATTCTTTCGTTTCTGTTTTGTTTTGTTGGGCTTCATCCGAGGTTAAATCCGTTGAACTACTCGATGGATGTTCTTTTAATTCAGAGTTGTTTGAGCATTGGTCAGTTTGAGCGTCTTGTTTTATCGGAGAAATTTGTCTGGTAAGAGGTTTATGTGGTTTAAGAGGTAAATCAGATAAGCAGGAGTCATAATCTAAACACTCTAAAGAACTGCTACTATACGTTGAAAGCGAGCTTTGACTATCCTTCGCTTCTAAAGTTAAATGAGCATTTACAATCTCTTTCGTGGGACTAGAATTCGTTTCCATATCTACATTCCTACTCAAAACAGTCGTTATGTAATTATCACTACCAATCAATTTTCTTCCATTTTCCATTAATGCTACTTTGACTTTGTGGCTTGGTGTTGAAAACCCACTCTCGCACTTCTCCGGTAGAGGTGGAGATAATCTACTATCCACCTCATCAGTGTCGACAAGTTCAAATTCAAAGGCGTCTTCTGGCTTCTGAATCTTTTTTGGTTTGTTTTCTCTAAGGACTACGGGTGGTTTAAACCCATCAACAGCGTGGGAACGTTCTAAAGGTCTATGTAAACTTCTAGGAGGAAGAGGGGGAGCCTGATTATCGGCATTTTTATCACAAATGTTAGTTTCTTTGGTATCAGTGGATGTGGAGGCGGCCCAAATTTGGTAATAGTCCTTATTGGGCGATTTAAGTTTCGGACGGATTTTCTTTTTAGTACCTCCAATGTTTGTACTCTCCGATCGCACCAGACCGTTTTTAATACATTTTTTCTTCACTCCCGAAGTAATTTCTTGTTTATTCGTAGTCAGTTCTTCTAGTGAATTAGAATTTTTTAATTTTGGTGTTTCACTTTCATCCTGGAAGGCAACATTTTCTATACCATCAAAATTATTTTTGTTTTTAAACTTTATGAATCTTCTTATTTTATCCGCGGTATCTTTGAGGAGGAGGGGTTCTGTTTGTGCGAGGCAGTTCAAGTTCGCTCCGTCGTAGTATCGAAAACATAGGAGTTTTTCATTATCTGGAAAAATAAAGGAGAGTCATAATTTACTTGTATCATACTATCTAGTGGTGTAAAGCAATAAATATTCCGTTTCAATAAAAACAGGAAAACATTAATTTTAATTGCAAGGATTCAGTTTTTGGATAAGCTATATGTACTTCAGTTAAAACCACACATTAATATTACTAATAAGGTTAAACATTTTTTGGGAAATGTTCACATTCTGAGTACCAGACCAAAGTTCTATTTCTTTAAATCGAAACCCCACTTGTCTTTGCATAATATGGATTCCCCATAAAATTCCATGAAAATTGATATACTACATGATATGGTTTTGACTAAGGAATGTTAAGATATCGACATTTTTGTGCCATTATGGACCCAAATTTATGACGCTAATGACGCGTCACGCGTTGCCTAGCAACTCAATTTATTCACACACAGTAACCAACATTTGACATCACTTGGTTTATACAGAAAATTTAGCTTTAGATTTACATTTAAATGTTAATTTTAGATTTAGGATTAATATGATTGAAACAAATTCGAGATTTAATAATTTAAAGCTTATATTTATACAATTACTGTAATTTGTAATATCCGTTTTTATTTCTGTTTATAACCTACCTAGGAAGTATAAACTACTGTCAAACCAAAACCCGGAAGGCCATAGAGCACAAGAGCACCTCTCTCTTCTGATATTTGCCTTAACGGATGTGCGCATGCGCTAGTTTGATTTACTAGTAGAACGGGGTCGTTGCACTAAATAGAAAATCGATATAATTTTGATAGAAATAAGTAACTAGGTGTTTATTGGCCCTCTGGGTTACATTTATTTACTCACCAGTAGCTCAAAATTTAAACAATGGCGATTTTAGCACGAAGCGCGCCTTCAGAGAATTAAACAGAAACACGTGCTACCCCGGTTACGTCATTAGCTTAGAAGCGCTTGTGATTGGTCATCTGAATTAATGTTTTGATACCAAGAAAGCGTAACGTTACGTGGAGTTTGAGCCGGTAAAGTAGGGAGCAATAATGATTTGCTCTTGTTAGCAAAAAATGCGTGTGCCTGGTGCGAGGACAGCTTAACGGGTCTGTTTAAAATGCGTGTGTCCACTCTGGGGTCTGTTTTAAAAAAGTTACCGTCACCAAAGTGGTCAGAACCTAAACGGAGAACGGCGCGCACATCATGATCATTTATGACCTCCTGATACTACGGGCAAGTGTTAGGAATAATCAGAATTTGACATTTGGAAATATATTTCTATTTGTATTGGGTCTGGATGTATAAATAGTTCCTTGCCGTTTATTTATGTGTCTTTATTCATATTGATTCTGTCAATTAGTATATTTGTATATGGAAAATAGAGCAAGGTTTCGTTAAAGCCGATTCAGACAATTTTAGGGGTAGTGAAATGATTGACAATTATTATTTATCATTCGAGCTTAAATTTTACCTGGCAATTTCTATCGTGACATTTCCAAAAATTACTGGACTGACGTCTCGTAATTATTATATAAATGAAAAATTTTGCCAGTAAAATCTACGCTCTTATGATATTACCTATGAAAAAGTTGGGGCGCACATATTTATATATACAGGGTGGCCCACTGAAAACAGTAAGTGCGATTTTATACCATTTAGTATAATTTTTACGCAAAGAGCTCGGACACGTCGATTTTGGCCGTAAGGGGGACATCTGAATTGTTTTCATTCATGTAACTTCAACCCCTAAGCGGGAGGGGAAAGCACCCTTGAATTTTTAAATGGAAGGTGGTGTCAAGATGCACACCGTATGAAAGGCTTTTGAATTCTCTTTATAACAGTTTTTTTTATTTTTTAAAATCGGACCACTAACTTCCGAGAAAATGCACTTTAAAATATAAGGCACCAGTAAGTGCGATTTTATACCATTTAAAGTGCATTTTCTCAGAGGTCAGTAGTCCGATTTCAAAAAATGAAAAACTGTTATAAAGAGAATTGAATGACCTTTCAAACGGTGTATATCTTGACACCACCTTCCATTTAAAAATTTAAGGGTGCTGCCCCCTCCAGCTTAGGGGTTGAAGTTACATGAATGACAAAATGGAATCCAGATTTCTCCCTTAAAACCAACATCGACGTGTCTGAGCTTTTTGCGTAAAAATGATGTTACTTAAATGGTATAAAATCGCACTTATGTACTGGTGTTTAGGTGCTTTAATTAATGTTATCTTGAAGGCGCACTTTCTCGGTGGTTAGTGGTCCGATTTAAAAAAATAAAAAACTGCTATAAACAGAAATGAAAGGTCTTTCAAACGGTGTGTACATTGACACCACCTTCCATTTAACAATTTAAGGGTACTATCCCCTCCAGCTTTGGGGTTGAAGTGACATGAATGGAAACTTAGAATTCAGATGTCGCCCTTACAACCAAAATCGACGTGTCTGAGCTTTTTGCGTAAAAATGATGCCAAATGGTATAAAATCGCACTTACTGTTTTCAGTGGGCCACCCTGTATGCAGTTTTGTATAATTGCACAATTGAAATGTTAATTAACTTTTCTATTAATTTTTGGGTGAGCAATTTGATAGCTGCGCATCAAAGAAAATTTTACTGCAAGAAAGAATTGGAAATTTCTAAGTTTGCGGTCACTACCGCTCACTAGCTGCAGAAGCGGTTGCATAACTATCAGAAGCAAGTACCTAGTTGAACAGGTTGTATAATAGTCTACAGCTAAAAATTTGAAGAGGAAGGCCTCAATTATAATAAAGTATGCCGCCAAGTTAAGGTCAACTGTTCTTTAAAGTATTTGAGAGAAGAATAATGAATTATGAACACATTATTTGACGGCTGCATATTAGTTATTTGTGTACCAAGAGCAAAATGTAGTCTATTGCCGTTCGGGCATGGAAGTTGCTGGTGGAAGCGCAGCCGCGGCCAGCAGCCATGCAAGAGCGGCAAGGATACTTTCTGCTCAAGGTGGACACAATATTTTTTCTACGACCACTTCAAAAAGTACCAAAAAGTAGATGAAAATAACTCATATTTCCCCTATTATCTCTGTATAAACGTCTGCTTTGAGCAATTAACGTTACAACCTGGCCAGTCGGCGACTTGTTCGTTCTTAACGTAAACGCACCTTTAGCAGTAAAATTCATAAACTGGGAAATTAAAGTTATTAAAATCAAAACATTTTAAGTAAATAGATTTTTTAGACTTCCTGTTTTTGACGCAGAGGTTATTTAAAAGACTAAAAGTTATTTATGGAACAAAATTATAAAATACAACGGTCGCTTTCATTGGAAATGACTTAGCAATTTAAAAAATTCAGTCAAATGTTAAACAGGTTTGTGACTAGATAAAATTCTGTGAAAGATTTTGCAACCCTTCAGTTTATAAACTTAAAAAAATCTGGTATTCAACAGACGAAAATGGATAATAAATTACTAGGTATATTTACCATTATGTACTTGGGGCATGTCCAAGAGCCACATGGTGCTGTTTTCTTTTCCGTTAACGTTTTGTTTTCCCAGGCACTCTTCCAGAGAAGAACCTGAAAATAAATTAATAAAAAAAACTTTTAATTATCACTCCAACTTTAAAATTTGCTTGTAACCGACGTAAGTTTTTGCGGCTATCTGACTTTGAATTTGACTGAACTTACACCTTGAGCCCCAGTTGTGTTATTTTTAGTTTTAATCAAAGCAAACTGTTTCCAAACTTTGTTGATGCAATTAGTTAGGTACTTCATCAGTCGGTAGATTGACCATTATTTAATTATTTAAGTTGAGGCAATCTATTAATAATAAGTTCAATTTGTTTTTTATGGGCGCTATATACGTTTCTATATTATAATATAAACGAATACATTCTATAAACAATTCAAAAAGTACTTATTTTGTTATTTTATCAAAGTATATTCGAATACAGGTGTAAGCAATGAGGGAAAGGTTCGGTACAGCTGAAAAGTATTAATAGATACATAGATATAGATGTATAGTTAGATTTACAAATATTCATGTAAGTATGTTTACTTTACAAAGTACGCTGCGTTATTTTTCTCGCTGTGCTTTATACGCATCACGGTAGCCACCAAAATATTATTCCAAAATGAGCCAGATCAAAAATAATCGCGTTTTTACTGTAATAGTCTTAACCTCATACTTCACCCTTGTAAATGTATAACAAATATTCACTATCTATATTATAGGGGTTACCTATATTATAGGGGTTACCTAATTAATTGTCGTTAACCGCTAAGACTATGTCCTACTATCAAGCTCTATAACCCAGTCGATTCCCTAACAATAACTATCGCTAACCAGCTTTATAACTGCTTCCCTGTGAACTGTGACTAATTTGATTTACTACTTTGTTTGCGCGTCGCTATGTTTATTGTTTTGTGTGTTCCAGACTATTTTTTCTCGTACTTTTCGAGGCAGAAACATATACTTATAAGCGCCTCGGAACACATTAGTTATCAAACACCGACTGCCAAGTTTAGTTTATGACATCTGCGTTTCACTTTTGCGCTAGCATAAGCAATCTCTGGAACAAACAACAGCGTACTTTCCGGTTATTATCGACTCTGCTCGGCAGATTCCCACCGACGTCATCATTTTAAAGGTTAAAGCGCCATCGTTTAAATTTTGATGCTGATATTGATGTTTAAAAATAAGAAATATGTACATATGGGTCACAAATATTGTTCTCAAAAATAGGCAGGTTCGGTAATTTTCAAATTTCATTAAAATTGATAGAGTTTATTATACTGAAGGCAGTTATGTTGTTAATTTTTGTTAACCGTTGCGAAGTTTTCCGTCGGTGCGAGGTTAGAAATCGTACCTTGCAGCGAGAGTAGGCCGCGTGACGACAGAACTTAGTATAACGTACAAGTCCCAGCTTCAGCGCGCAGCAGTCCCATAAGTATTATGCATATGCACGTGTAGTTAAATTGTTAAATATTATTAACTGGTTCTAACTGGTGTTTTCTGTTTTGCATCCAGACTAATACATCGTACAGCACACCAATAAAACGGAAAAAGTGGTTCGTTGGAGCCAGAAGGAAAATCGGTCAGCATTATCGATATTTTCGCGAGTTAGTTTATCATTGCAAAAGTTTATAAAATTATCGGCTGCCCCATTGCAGCCACTCTAAATAAAATCGAACATAATGTAATTTATCGACAGTTTTCTGGGACCCCTTGGTACTAGGTAACGTGTTACGGTTAGCATAATTTGAAACAGAATGCTAGGAGCATGACGGAGCCAAATACTGAATCGCCGTAGCGTTCCCTCCCTGAACTAAAAATGGAAATTTTATTAACTATTTTACAATAATAATTAAGTAGTACGTCATCATAAAGTTCTCTTTTGAAGACTGGTAGGACACGTACCTCCATCCTTTCCCTGAGTTAGCCTACGCATTTCCGTAAAAGTAGAACATTCTACATCCCCAACTATTTGAGAGCACTATAGTCTAATCTGCTCCAACCTCTACCTCTTTATTCCTATCTCTGACTCTAGTATGTCGCGAACTATTCCTTTGTGTCTCAGAAGGTGTCCTACCATCCTACGATCCTATCCCCTATTCTTTATTGTCTTCCATACTTTTCTCTTTTCCCCAACTCTTTCTAATTCCTCCTTATTGCTAACTTGTCTATCCACGGTATCTTCAACACCCGTCTGTAGCATCACATTTCAAACGTTTCTACTCTTTTTCAATCTGCTTCTCCCATTGTCCAAGTTTCGCACCCATAGGTATAATTTCGTACTCCATACATGCGTCTTTAAGAGTCTCTTCCGAGTTTCTACATTAACCGTTCCAGAATATAGCAGTTGTTTCTTTTTGTTAAACAAGTACCTAGTACCTACGTAACGTAGTTTTTTCATTCGCGTGAGTTGTATTTGTTTCCGTTTTTTTAAAAAATTTCCAATCCGTTATAAAACTGTTAACTTGATAACTTGTCAATCACTTAGGTATACATACCTACATAAATGAGTAGGTATGTATTGTATTGTATTAGAGAATACAGGTAGGTACCTATTTTACAAACAGAAGTAAGCAGGTAACTACAATCTACATACCTACTACTTATACTGAATTATAAAAGGCATGTACAGTTAATAAATTGTTGACTTTGTTTTACTTATACCTGTCTGCCTTTACACTACTGTTTTGAGGTTGAATGAAATTGAGGTTAGATGCAAGAATCACACACCATTTCCACATTTACCGGGACATTTACCTACCTACTACATAAATATGGCAAATTATGTGAATCGGACTTTTGATACCCTTGTTGCATCATTATATCGATTATGTTTTGTTTTGTGTTTCCTTGACACCTTACTTTAAAAATTCAAATAGTCCCAATAAGTGTATGTTATGAGATAGGTACCGCTTCACGGGCACTTCAAGAGAAGTGGGAGGAGCGCCTTACGAATCTCTGACGTCAAACCAATAACAAAGCGAACTAGCATGTGGGCGTGATAATCTAATTTCTTTCGCTTATTACGCCGCAAAAAATTTTTGTAGAAAAAAATTTCGCCGTAAATCAATTACAATAACAATTTTCTGTCATTTTCATGCCAAAAATAGATATCTTGTTTTTCTCCGAACCTCCCTATTGTCGTTGTTTACGACATTGGGCTAATAATGCAGCAACTTACCCTTGTAAGTTAGCATGGTGAAGTCACTGACGGATGCCACAATTCCTGTTTTGGGTATGACAATTAAAATTCAGTACACGTAAACGTGGTAAACTTTGTACAAGATCAACCATCAAATTTGGTAACGTCATATAAGTACTTAGGAATTTTACTAATGCTAATTCTTTCACCATAAAAGTTATTGTCAATAAAATGCAATTACATAGTGGTAAAGGTAAATAATGAACATCTAATAGCGCTTAAAACAGAAAGTCTAAAATTTTTAAACCGAAATTTTAGCTCGTGGATTCACAACTTTTTTAAACAATTTCACTTAAATAAAGCACACACGAACAAAATCCGCAAAAATGCAATTCAGCATACATTAACTTGCACAGTGTGCCGGTAAATGAGCCAGCGCGAACAATTTAAACCATTCTGCGGTTTTTGTGAGTCCACAACATTCCATGGCTTGTAGCTAACTGTTCTTCCGGTCTTTTTATGTGTATACTACCGGAAATAGGACGTCCGAACGACTAGGTAACAATACCAGTTCCGTTTCCCCTAAATGTGCCTAGGTAAAGCATCTGGTCTTCGTTATTTTAAATCTAGCCCGTGGCAGGGATGATACAACTATTTATAAGTTGATTTAATATGCAGTTTGTTTTCTTAGTTTTTATAAAAGTATTCATCTACACACGCCGAAATATGTAGATGTCATACGATATTTTTTCAAGCAAACAATGTAATTCGACTTAACGTTTAGCGTTTACTAAGCATTACTGAAGTAATTTGCAACAGGTGTTTCTTATTTCCAGGTAGGTATAGAATACAAGTTTATAACTTAAATATAGTAAGATATTTAACAAGCAAAAGTGTTTAATCAACATTTAATATTAGGAATTATTTATTAATCGGTAATTTGTCTAGAAACGCGGCGTCCACATATATTGCAAATTGGGCGGATGCAGGTAGAGGAAGTCGACAATTTATTCTCGCTTTAAAGATCATTATTAGCAGAAGTCATTAGGACAGCAAAATGACCATCGATAAATTGGTTTTCCAAGAATCTACTGCATAACTTTCAACAAAACCAACAGCTTTACAATGTTTTTAAAATGAGTCAATTGTAATTTACCTCTTTTTCTTGGGGATCTAGGGATATCGGTTTTCTTGCGTTTTAAAAGTTATAAAGTTTGCAAAAAAGTAGGCTAGTGAAATCATCATATAGTTGTGTCTAATACGACAGTCTGTTTGAGTCGTTGAAATTTTATAGGACCTCAGGGTCGAAAATGGAAAATGGCATGCCTGAAGCACTCGAGCTGGGACTGTCTTTCCTCAGACTTTCGACCAAGTCCCTTCTTCTCTTCCAACTTTCCTGTTCCCTAGCCTATTTTGACTGAACCATCGTTTTTTTTCGACTTAGACGCTCTAGAGCAAAGGAGTTTTCGCTTCCTACGTCCATTCTCACGCACCACTCCATTGGCAACCGCCCAACAAGCACCGGGCTATTGAAACGTGGCATAGGAACCACCCTGGACGGGCTGTGACCAATCGTCAGGTCGGGATGCTTACAAAAGAGCTACTACCGTGGAAACCCCTGTAATCGTCATTCAGGGAAGAAGATTTCAGGATCCATGATGGTCCCACCAATCCATGTTCAATAATTGAGACTAATCCTACAGATTATGCCGAGGATACCACCATGGAAGAAAATGAAAGAGGCTCAGCCGTCCTTGATTATTCTACGAACCCTACTCCTGGTTGCTCTGAAGGAGGGCTTTCTTCTCCTCCAGCTCCAAGTTCTTCTCGTGACAAGTCAACAAGAAAAGAAGATTCCACTGCAATTGTGCCACCATATCAAATAAAACCAGTTCCTGCACTCCCGGAGAAATCCAAAGTACAGTCTAGTCGTGCAGGTTCAGCTAGCTTGATAACATCTTCTTCGCACACACTACGAATATAAGAAGTTTGAAGAGAAAAGAAGGAAAGGAGGCTAAGAAAAGGAAAAAACAAACAAAGCCAAAGATAGAAGCAAAGAAAAGTAGTGTTCAAAGAAAAGAAACTGGGGAAAAACCAGTGAAAAGGAAAGTTCTTTCTGAATCATCAACGTCCAGCGAAAATGGATGTTTCGTACACCAGTGATTTTTCTTGAGAAGCTGAGGAAGACGACGCAGTGCCCATATTGCACCGGTTTATTTTCCAAAGATATGCGAGGTGAAAAGTGGGGGAAATGCCAGTGAGCACATCTGCAATGCGGGGAAATTACATCAAAAAAAGTTTCTTTGTGCCCTTTGTTGTGAAGGTTAAAAACTTAAGTTTTTTTTTAAATTTTGTTTACAAAATTATTGTTTGTTTCAAGAGAAAATGTTAATTTGTTTTTTTAACTATAATTATGTTTTATTTTCTACCACTTATTCAATAAAAATATGTTTGAGCAAAACAATAGCTTGATTCCTTAATATTAAGAACCCATATTGCCTCAATTTGATTAGGCAAATTTCACATTTCAGACAAAAACAAATTTTAAGTAACTCCCGACACAACGCCTGAACAGATCTTCATAAATTATAGCTAAGAACCATCTAGATCACGTCAGCTTTTAAACAAAAAAAAACGCAACAAAATCGGTCCATTCGTTTAGGAGCTACGATGCCACAGGCAGACACAAACACACAGATACACAGACAGACATGTCAAACTTATAACACCCCTCTTTCTGTGTCAAGGGTTAAAAATACAAGTAATGTATTTAATGTTGAGGAATAGGGCTTTTCATTTCGGGCAGATGTCAATGTCTTGTATTGTTTCAAAGAAGTGTTTATTTTAAATTCTTATTGGTCTATACTCTATACAGCAAAATTTTATTGCAAACGAGCAAAATTAATAATAGTTCGGAACTAAAACCGTATAGAGCATCTAAACATTGTGCTTTTGGTGACTGCAACGGTGGTAGCAGAGCGGGTGGGCCAAGTTATCGCTTGGGATTACGATTTTATCCATTTCCCAAACCCTGCCTAACACCGGGGTAAATCGAAGTTAGTAACTGAGTCGGTGACCATGGAGGACTTGTTCCACCTATATAAATTGCGTGGATGAAAATGTGGAAGAGATAAGATTCGAAATGGAAAAGTGTATTGAACGTTTCCAGGTTTTACGTCACTATTTGTTAGGTCTTTAAAATAAGAATTATTTGTAGTTACATAAATACATTGCAGAAAAATATGCACCTGTCTATTAGAACCTTTTTCTCAGTTTTCTTTTAAAAAAATATTGATTTTCACCGCTACATATTAAAAATCTGCATGATTGAAGTATGTGGGTTAACATTCCCGTATTTCAAGCAAGAGTCACGCTTTCAGGATTCAGCCTCACAATTTTACGAGGGATATCGCTGAGAACTAACATTTGTAATTTTCCGTCTTTCAAACACCCTCCTTGTTTGGTATTCCACTACTTACTTACGAATATTCTACACGAAGTTTATAACGCCTGAAAAACTTTCACAAAAGTGAATCTAATTTGAATATAGAACTCTTGTTATGTGTAGGCGAAAGATGGAGATGATGGTACTGGATTTATTGTAGTGCCCACTTCGGCTGGATGTACATATATTGTTTATTGAGCACTCTACCGTACTAATTCTTTAGAAATATTTTAACAAGGCAAGGAATCCCAAAATTCTTACATCATCCACCTTCACAGTCAATACACGCCTGAATATTTGTTATAGCGTTTTTACCGAGGGGTTGACAACTTAAAAAATTGGCGTACAATTCAATTCCATTTTGAACTAATTCAGGAAAATTCAAATATTCTGAACTAATTCAAAGAATTCAGAAGTAATTCAAAAATGCAGAATTACTTCAAAAAATTAGAATTAATTCCAGAAGTTTGGATTTAATTTAACAAATTCAACTTCAGTTCGAACAATTCATTTTCTGTTCGAGCAATTCGAATTTAATTCAATGAATTAAATTTTTAGTTTGGTTCCATGCCTTGCTAGTTAAGTTATTTATTCCCAGTAAACCTTGTTGCCGGCAAATGTAAAATATTTTTGACTTTTCACTTCTCAGTTAGGTAAATAAATTTCAAATTAAATTTGAATAAAAGACGAAACCAATCGAAATATTTATAAAACAGGAAATGCCATTTACCAGTATTTTTTTTTAATAATAGAGGTCTACAAAGGACAGTTAGGTACCCTAAAAATTTTAATTCTATGGCTTCCTTGGTTTTGGAGATAATCATTCTTTTTCCAGGAACTTCAACACCCTGTATCTTACTTAAGTGTATCTTTTGGTTGCATGTCCATAGGAACTTTTCTTCTTATTTTGAGCTCCTCTATAAACTGCTGAAGTTTGGCGTATGTGTTCTGAATCACCCTGTATAGAGGTTGCAGATTTAGAAAAAAACTTCGACGGCGTAAAATGGAGGAAGATGCCCGAAGTGCTCAGAAATGTAGGGAGGATATATGGATATATGGATAGGAGAATAATACGTAATTTCTACAAAGAGCGAACAGCAGCTATAGAATTTGAGCCAGGAACGTAAAGAAGCAGATAAGTATTCGAAGGGGAATGAGCCAGAGATGTGCCTTGCCACCGCTAGTTTTCAATTTATATATCGAAGATGCGATTAATATTGTTAAAGACAGAATAGCTGCTGGAATTAATATACAGGACCAAACTATTAATATGCTCAGATCCGCGGATGATATAGCAGTATTAGCATCCAGCAAAGAAGAATTAGGAAGGGCTCTGAACGAGTAACAGACACTTTAGCATTCCATTTACAATAACAAACTTGGTTGCAACTAAGGTTGCAACACACGCTCAATGGAACACCTTGTATGTACCTATACATATAAATTCAGAAACGTGTACCATTGAAATCGGCAATTTTTTCCAAACTCAACTATTGGAATGAGGGCTAAAATAATATTCAGTACTGAAAGCAAAATGCACCACCATTAATTTACGTACTACTATAAAAATTAAGAACTTTACCCACCTGGTAAAAATTGAAATTTTTCTTTCACGCGCATATAGTGCAATTCATGCAATCCTTTAGTCTTAATTTCTTCCTGTATGTCTCCGATATTTTCCGCTAAGTATTCCTCTATCGCGCTTATGAAATTTTCTTCCGCATTTATCAGTGACAAAAAGGTGTCGTAACCGCACCTATATAATAAAAACTTTATATAAAATGGTATCTCTCCTAAATGCACAGTCTTTTCCATCGAAGTCCATATTCTATTGATTAGTTCCTTTCTCCCTCGCTTTGTCTTATGCTTTTTTCTTTATCCTGATCCATATCCAATTTTTCATGCACACCATAAAACTAACAAAACGCGAAAATTGGGGGAACCCCGGAAGCAAAACTATCAGGTAGCTAACTAGATTAACCTCTACTCGAGTTCTGCTCTCTATGTCTGCTAATATCACGCTAATGTGGAGCCAACTGCTAGCTGCGAAATACTATGACAATTGCACAGTCAATCATGCTTTTTCCCTCTCTTTTTTCTAGAAGCAAACAGAATCTCGAGCAGTCGCTTCGAATTTCGTATTATGTTTTCAATCGTCAGACACGCAATATACAGTTCAAATTCAATTCGACCAATTCAAGTTCAATTCAAACGATTCAAATTCAATTCAATTCAATTCAAATTCAAATCATATCAATTCGCAAGTAATTCTCTGTCAATTCAGATCAATTCGCAAGTAATTCTGTCAATTCAAATTTAATTCAACCCAATTCGAAAAAATTCAGTCAATTCAAATTCAATTCTTATAATGCAACTCAATTCAGTCAATTCAATTCTATTCGAATTTAATTTGAATTCAATTCACATTAGCCTGTACACAACAATTCATAAGTTGTCAACCCCTCAGTTTTTACCTAACCAGTGATTTATGTAATAGATTATACATAAATTATTTGTTCTCTTACTAAAATCTAACAATTTCCTATGTGCGCTATGGGGCGTCGTCTTCCGTTGCTTTAGATTCCAGCTGATATGTTTGGGACAGAAATCTGGTGTTCTGTATAAACTTGTATTGGACTGTGGAAGTGTTCAGTAAGATCTCTTGGGCAAAGATGTGAACAAACACCAAACTGAAGACTACGTAAATGGGATGCAAAAAATTCACAGACCTCGCATCTTACGCAAGTATCATAGGCGTATTGAAAATACCGACACAACTGCTCAGTTTCTAAGATGTCCAACAAAAGTGATCTGTGCCGTTTAAATTTGGTATATTATTGATACAATAAAATAAAAGAAATGATTTGTGACAAGCACAAGGCACATAGTCAAACTGACGCAATACGTAACAAAATATTAACGCATTCGTTTTGCTGTTTGGACTTTTATTCCAACGCGATATCCCTCGGTACTCGCACTAGCCGTAGGTACCTTAGTTTACATCTGGCTAGCGCTCTGATATTATTATTAGCGGCCTCGACTGCGCGCGTGGCCATCAGAATCTGTCGCCTGTCGATACATTTTTCGTAAGATGAGTCCCATATACACGAGCCCAGAAGTATTTTCAATACTAAAATTAAGAAAAGTTGAGAGATGAAGATAGCATCAAGAAAGAATGGTAGGGAGAAGTGCAGTGAAAATGGTTTTAGAAGTATCAGTATAGAAACTATCTGGGAAGAAGTGAAGGCTCCCGATTTAAAGCCAAATCGATAGATAAACTAATCAAATGACTAAAAGATTGTCCAAGAATTGCAGGACGTACTCTTCAACAACTGAAGGCAAATACCTACCAGTAGAAGGTTAAAAGAAGCATTATTTCTATACATATTTTATTTATTAAACTAAGAACATCAAAATTTAACAGCCCGCTTTTGAAGATTTCTTAGAACGAATTTTCATAGCAAACTATAACCATTTGTCTTTTGTAGCGTAGGACGTTCTTTTAAAATCCACATTAAACGAGTAAACATTTGCTACATTGTGCTCTTTCGCAACCGCTCAAGATTTTGCTAACAAATTTTACTGTATTACTGTCACGTTTAATTATTGCTATCAATTCTCGTCACGTAAAGGAGTTTTGTTCAGGTCGAGGTCAGTTTCGCAGGCCCACTTCATGCTGCATTCAAAGTGCCACACAAAAGGAAAAAATATAAGCATGTATGGGTAAGTCCGTGTACAACATAGCTGAAGCAGAGGTCGATTGCTGATTGCACGTAAATCTTTTCAGGCGGTTTGTATGCGCAATAGTTTTCAATTATTTATACTGTTTATTATGAAGAATTTCAATTTCAAGGTATTGCATATAAATAAGAAATACTTAGCATATATTTTAATAATAAAATCAAAATTTCTGTAATAATTTTACCTCGAATTTTACCTTATTATTCTATAACGTTTTCACTGGTATGAAATTGCAATTTTAGCCCTAATTCAAACAATGACGATGCAAGTGATGATATTCATCAAAATACGAAACGGTCGAACTAAGTAAGACAACAAGCTGGATGCAAGTGTCATCAAAAGCTTCATTACATGTCAATCTCCACGAATGTCTTCATAAAATTGACGATGTTCGGTGGGTAGGTAGGTATCGCATAGAGTTACTAGTTTGGTGTACTTAGGCTGGGTGGGTCGACTCCTGGAGAGGTCAGTTTCTTTTTCCTACGTTTTTACATTATTTTTTTCCATTATGCAATGGACTATCGCACTACTGACACATATACTACTTTGACAGGTGCTCGAATGTTCCCGAAACCACGAAAGAGTTCCAAAAATTCCACATAAAACAGTAAACATAGCGATACGTAAACAAAGTCGTAAATCAAATTAGTTCCTTGAAGTTAAAGATCTTCGAACGGCAATACTCATGTAATTTGGATCAACCTAACTTTAGGAAAGTCGATTGATCTGTTAATTTTTTTCTCTATGGTGTGTTTAAATAGGTACTTCTAAATGACGGTCATAGAACTCACTCTATACAGTAAACATAGGTAGTGTAATATTCAATTTTAAGCAAAAAAAGATTATGTAAAAACGTGAGAAAAAACTAACTTTAATTTCATTAAAATTGATAGAGTTTATTATACTGAAGGCAGTTATGTTGTTAATTTTTGTTAAAAAAAATCCTTCGCCTGTGAAGCCGTTGCAAAGTTTTCCGTCGGTGCGAGGCTAGAAATCGTACCTTGCAGCGAGAGTAGGCCGCGTGACGTCAGAACTTAGTATAACGTACAAGTCCCAGCTTCAGCGCGCAGCAGTCCCATAAGTATTATGCATATGCATGTGTAGTTAAATTGTTAAATATTATTAACTGGTTCTAACTGGTGTTTTCTGTTTTGTACCCAGACTAATACATCGTACAGCACACCAATTAAACGGAAAAAGTGGTTCGTTGAAGCCAGAAATCGGTCAGCATTATCGATATTTTCGCGAGTTAGTTTATCATTGCAAAAGTTTATAAAATTATCGGCTGCCCCATTGCAGCCACTCTAAATAAAATCGAACATAATGTAATTTATCGACAGTTTTCTGGGACCCCTTGGTACTTGGTAACGTGTTACGGTTAGCATAATTTGAAACAGGATGCTAGGAGCATGACGGAGCCAAATACTGAATCGCCGTAGCGTTCCCTCCGTGAACTAAAAAAGGAAATTTTATTAACTATTTTACAATAATAATTAAATAGTACGTCATCATAAAGTTCTCTTCTGAAGACTGGTAGGACGCGTACCTCCATCCTTTCCCTGAGCTAGCCTACGCATTTCCGTAAAAGTAGAACATTCTACATCCCCAACTATTTGAGAGCAGTAGTCTAATCTGCTCCAACCTCTACCTCTTTATTCCTATCTCTGACTCTAGTATGTCGCGAACTATTCCTTTGTGTCTCAGAAGGTGTCCTACCATCCTACGATCCTATCCCCTATTCTTTATTGTCTTCCATACTTTTCTCTTTTCCCCACCTCTTTCTAATTCCTCCTTATTGCTAACTTGTCTATCCACGGTATCTTCAACACCCGTCTGTAGCATTCAATCCGCTTCTCCCATTGTCCAAGTTTCGCACCCATAGGTATAATTTCGTACTCCATACATGCAACTTTAAGAGTCTCTTCCGAGTTTCTACATTAACCGTTCCAGAATATAGCAGTTGCTTCTTTTTGTTAAACAAGTACCTACGTAGCGTAGTTTTTTAAATCGCGTGAGTTGTATTTGTTTCCGTTTTTTTAAAAAATTTCCAATTCGTTATAAAACTGTTAACTTGATAACTTGTCAATCACTGAGGTATACATACCTACATAAATGAGTAGGTATGTATTGTATTGTATTAGAGAATATAGGTAGGTACCTATTTTACAAACAGAAGTAAGCAGGTATCTACAATCTACATACCTACTTATACTGAATTATAAAAGGCATGTACAGTTAATAAATTGTTGACTTTGTTTTACTTATACTGGTCTGCCTTTACACTACTGTTTTGAGGTTGAATGAAATTGGGGTTAGATGCAAGAATCACACACCATTTCCACATTTACCGGGACATTTACCTACCTACTACATAAATATGGCAAATTATGTGAATCGGACTTTTGATACCCTTGTTGCATCATTATATCGATTATGTTGTCTTTGTTTTATGTTTCCTTGACACCTTACTTGAAAAATTCACGCTGGAAATAGTCCCAATAAGTATGTTATGAGATAGGTACGGCTCCACGGGCACTTCAAGAGAAGTGGGAGGAGCGCCTTACGAATCTCTGACGTCAAACCAATAACAAAGCGAACTAGCATGTAGGCGTGATAAGCTAATTTCTTTCGCTTATTACGCCGCAAAAAAAAATTTTAGAAAAAAAAATTCGCAGTAAATCAATTACAATAACAATTTTCTGTCATTTTCATGCCAAAAATAGGTATCTTATTTTTCTCCGAACCTCCCTATTACTCAAAGTAATTGCCACTTGAGCTGATATTTGTCCAGAGCGCGGCAGCATATATAGCAAGTTAAATTGCATGGTTCGAGTGTGTAGGGGAAAGAATCGTACTGATGAGTCCCAGAAGGACGAAACCAGTTAGTCTGCAGTTTTCTATACATATTCAAAACATGCAATATTTAAACAATCAGTGGAACATGGAAGTCATGTGTGGTTCTCCATACCGATTTTGTTATCTATCAATCGCCTCTTATTAAAATCAAGATAATGATAAATACAGATGCCAGCCTGGAGCTCTAAAGCATATAACCCTTCTTCCACCCACATCGAAAGTAATAGACTACATTATCTCGTAATAAAGTTGACCTAACCTTGAATCTATTTGCTCCATTCATAATATTTACAGTCCACTAAACAGAGACGGTGTCTACCGCACGCCCAACATTTAGAAATTTATTGATACACCCATGTAAACCACCAAACCTACCTGTGTCCAATATGTTGTAGAATCTCTGGCATTACAACAAACTAAAACATGTGTTAAGTGTGAAACAAACTATTTAGGACTAATTTTATGATGAGTCCACCCACTCACATCCTGTCCGATGATCACAGAAGAACGGACATGAAAACAGATCCGTACTCTTGTGTCGAACACGTGTAAACATTCGCGTACAGCATAATTTGCCGGCAATTGCGCGCTTAATTTCACACTCATTTGCAATTATGTTTGTTGTTCGAATTAGCGTTGAGCACCTACGGCTCTACGTATAAATGCAATAATACGCTAGATTTGCTTGAGAATTTGCGTCACGGTTGTTGGCGTTAAACTGACATGAAGCATTTTGTATATTAGAAGTACCTTTTGCCTAGGGTTCAATGTTAACCTGGATAAAAGTGAGATTTGAAGAAGAATTTTCGGCAACATATTTGTTGCCACTTTCAGGAAAAACTACGATGGGGACACAAGTATTATGACATAGACACCGAGGGAAAATCCCAGATGTGGAATTAATCTATCCAGTGGGTCACCAATGCGTCAAAATTCATAAGATTTATGTATAACTTATGGTTCGATAGCTCATTTAAATTTTCGTTTGGTTATGCTTGAAATGTCAAGTTTGATCAGAGCCCACAGATTTTAAGTTTAAGTAACTTGACGATATAACAAGAATTTTAATGTTAACATACTGTCAACCACTTGTCTTCTTAATAGTATAAAATATATTTAGGTTTTTTGTTACTGTCGTACTATTCTTGTTTTGTATTTCTGCTATTTTTCAATTTTCATTAATTATGGATGTTACTTGTTCAAAATGTATTTTTTGTATTATATGTATATTATATTAAGAAATATATGGGAAATAAGTATGAAAAATGAATCTGTAATGAACATTTCATTTTATATTATTTTTTCAATAAAATTGTTAAAACTACGAACATAGTACCCAGCTGAAGTCGGATGGTAGAGTTTCTTTCATCGAAGAAGAAACTATGACGTCATGCGCGGAAATCGAATTTTGTATAAACTTTGGCTTGATGATTCCCGAGGTATAGTCGAATAATTGTAATTTTCAACCTCCAGGTTCTCTTCCTGTGCATGCTTTGAATGTCCAAGAGTTCAGTTTGCTAGAGCATAGTGGAAGACCTGGGTTCGACTTCCGGTTCGTGTTCGTAGCAAAATCCCCCAAGACTCGTTGATGTGTCTTTTCTTGAATTGCGGCCTCTAGACGACGGAGTTGTTGGCAATAAACTTCAGCCATGATGGCTACATTCCTCGGAAGCAATTCATAGTAGACGACGCCTTCTTTCTCCCATCAGGTGCACAACATCAGCTTACGTGGATGGGTACCAGCTTTTGCTCGGGGAGTTGCCCTTCTGTTAGGACTAAGCCATTCTTTTCTGTTCTTGATGATGGCGCAAAGGCAGCATTTTTCGTCACCAGTAACAATCTGGGACAATAACGGTCGATGTTGTTGACGAGTTAAACGATGGTGAGCCAGCAAATAGGCACAAATGTTAACACGTTAAATTTTGTTGCTTTCGTTCAAAACATGCGTCATCCATACACCCATTTTTTGAACTTTGCCCATTGAATACAAATGTTACACTATGGTCGACTGATCACAATCCATCATACTAGATGTACAATATTTACAACTTAAAACTGAATTATGACCATTACCAGGCACGCAGTCTCACGTCCTGTACTCTGAATATTAAAAGACTTGGATATAGCGGCTAAATTCAGACTCAATTACCACTACCGGGTATATAGTCTCACATCTCGTTCCCTGAAGAAAGACTTGGAAATAGTGGTTTGAGTCGAATTGTTACGGCAGTTTGCTGGCTTTTATATTAAACTGAAAAGTCCCCAAGTTTACTTCACCCAACCGGAGATCTTGTCCAAGTCAACTTCGTCTAATCAGAGTTTGCATATTACGTCAGGATTTATTTTTGTGAACCAGTGGATGCATTTGGAACAGATGAGGCAGCCCCGCCTGACGAATCATCTCCATTCAATGTCTTTAACGCTGCCGTGGGGAATGCATCGCTCTCTTTGTTATTTTTACGTTCGCAAATTATTGTTCACAACACTAGCCAACTTAAAATGCTGTGAACGTATGCATCAACCTAATAATAACACTAAAAACTCATTGTTCCTAAACTAATCAATGTTTAAATGTGTTTCAACGACCGGCCCTAAATGTTTGTGGAATGGCAGATGTTTGTGCACTGACTTTGGAACATTCGTAGCTTGTCTCTATGTACTTATAAGCTTACTAGCAGGTTAAAATTAAAATTAAAGATGCAAACTTGAACTATGAAATATTCAATTTAACATAAGATATGCAAAATAAAGAAAAAGTTAACAATAATAAATACAACAAACATTTTAACCAATTACCAATAAAGTAAAATGTTCAAAGTAGTGCCCATTTTATTTATAGAAATATGGTAAATTATTTGAAAAGAGTAAAAAATAGACTTAATAGATTTGATGGGACATTTACTGTGAAACACCATACAGGAGATATAAAACGAAAGCTTACTGTTTATAAAAAAATATTTCAAAAACAGTTAACTTTAGGTATAGGGAAGCGCATAGTAACGTGAAAGTAAATTTTATGGGGAGTTCAATACTGGTTTAAAAAATGTACACTTCTATTTGAAATTAGCAAGTTACAGGGTTTTGAAATTTTCTGATTTCGTCATGTGATTTCTCAAACAATGTATAATATTTTCTGGTTTTAGTGATGAAGACAGCGACTCCTATATCTTGCTTTCACTTCTCTAAAATATCATTGCTACAACTTTATTTAATCCCGAGATATTGATTATTCGAAACTGCTCTGCATCTGTCAAAATTTGAAGAAAAACGCCAATAACTCAAGAAATACGAAGTTTAGACAAAATCACTTATTATAACCTCGTACTGAAATCGATCAAGCAATCATAAAATAAAGCCAAATACAGGGTGTTCCATTTGAAATAAAGAAGTTGGTTTCCATACAAGAAATATGGGACATGCTGTATGGCAAAAAATAATTTTAATTTTTATCTCATTTCAAAAATAAAGGCACCAGTTGACTTTTCCAGAACGTTGAATTACCATGTATTCTAGTAAGAAAAGTTATGAATGTTTCAATGCCAGCTTGGCTGGGGTAGAATTCAGTGACGCCTCATAGTGCAAAAAACTGGATTTGTTTCTACCGTAGGACACTTCCCCTGGGAATAGTTCTTATTAAAACAGTCCCGTTCACTTATTTACGAATTTCTTTTCAGTATTGTTTCTATTATTTCATAACTTTCCGAACTACACATTTATACAATATTAACCAGAGTGTGAATAATATGAGGCAATCTCTGAAATTGTTCTGAAATGTTCCTTCACTTCACTTCGCTACCAACTATTTAGCTCGACTTAAAAAATATTGCGTTTAAGGTTTATACTCAGACCCTTCTAATGTGTTTTACGGACGGTAGATGGCAATGTCGCTCAGCTTTGGCTATGAACCATATCGCGGTGTCGAAACCACAATGATATCGCCGTCCGGCACTTCCGCTATTTGCACAGAGAGGCCGCCACTCATGAATTTACAGTTTTCTTTTTATTGAAGTTAGAGAGAGGGTATGGGAAGAAAATGTGGCATTTTTAAACGGTTTTATTTAGCTTGCCTTGTTAGTTTGTTTGGGTCAAATCTAGTATGTAATTGAAATTTTACCCCTTCCTGTTGACCGATTGATCTGAAATTTGGTACACACCTTTAGTTGTGATGACAATACAATTATGTATATTCAGTATCATTGTAAATCCAAGATGGCCGCCGCCACAAAATGGCGGATTAGATATTTTCTTCAACTCCCTCAATATGGGTATTGAATGAAAGGGCTTAACTAGTAGAATACAGTACACCATGACAAATTAAAAATCCAAGATGGCCACCACCACAAAATGGCGGATTATATATTTTTTCAACCCCCTCAATATGGGTGTCAAATGAAAGGGCTTAACTACTACAATACAGTACACCATGAAAAATTCAAAATCCAAGATGGCCGCCACCACAGAATGGCGGATTACTTTTTTTTCAATCCCCTCAATATGGCTATCAAATGAAAGGGCTTAACTACTACAATACAGTACACCATGAAAAATGCAAAATCCAAGATGGCCGCCACCACAAAATGGCGGATTACTTTTTTTTTCAATCCCCTCAATATGGGTATCAAATGAAAGGGCTTAACCACTACAATACAGTACACCATGAAAAATGCAAAATCCAAGATGGCCGCCACCACAAAATCACAAAATGGCGGATTACTTTTTTTCAATCCCCTCAATATGGGTATCAAATGAAAGGGCTTAACTACTACAATACAGTACACCATGAAAAATGCAACTTGAAAATAAAATAAGTAAGAAAACATTTTTAAGTTAAACGGTTTTATTGTAAAGAAACATAATAATGATGCAGATAATGTACTAAAGGCTAAAAAATAATTAGGTAGGTACCAGTCATCACACCACTCTCCTCATCAATCTAGAGCATTGATCAGACTAAAATAAAATCGTGGGAGGAGTCGAATTTCTTTTATCTACAACCAACCGCTCATATCATTATAGGTATGCTTTGGATGCATCTTCTCAATAGACAACATCGCAGAACGATCATTTACATATTTACTCAGGTTACTCTACGCCCCACGAGTTTATTTTAGTCTGATCAATGCTCTAGATTGATGAGGAGAGTGGTGTGACGACTGGTACCTACCTAATTATTTTTTAGATTTTAGTACATTATCTGCATCATTATTATGTTTCTTTACAATAAAACCGTTTAACTTAATTTTTTTTACTTATTTTATTTATACCTACCCATCAACATGATTTCTCAAGACCTTATCCACTCTGAATAAAAATACTTTTCTTTTTTTTCTATCAGCTTTATTTTTAGATCGATGTGGACGAAATTTTGGTATACTTGGGCCGCCGAACAGACGGACTGATCACCCTGCAAGAACGTGCTCTAGCGGGGCCAAATTAATTTATGACGACCTAATTGGAGTCATGCGACTTTGTTGGGTCTAAAGAAAGCGCATCACTGCGGTTCGGTCGTCCTAAATTGATAGTGGTCCTGCCTAGAGCTCATGATTGCAGGATGATCACTCCGTCTGTTGGGCGGCCCAAGTATAGCATGCATAAATGTATTTACAAATTGTTTGAACGATGTTAAAGTATATCCATGGCCAACTTGTCAAAAAATCGGAAGGTTGGAAAATTCAATACAGTGCCCATAAGTAAAAAACTTGGCTATAGTTATTCATATGTTTTCCACCGGAGAACAATTCTGATGTCGCCAATAGACGGAGAATGTCTATTTTATACATAGGTACAGTCAAAATTTCATTGAAATTCATATAAGAATACGTCTGCTATTAAAGAAAGAAAACGCAGTTTCAGTTCTTTTATGATATTATTTCAGAAACTATTCAGACTGGATAAGATGTCGAAAAATAATAGTGATGAGCCTCAAAAATGCCAGTTTTACAAAAGGTAGGTAACCGATATAGTAATGGTGAGCCAGTAAAATTTAACACCCTGTAAAGTTTTGTTTTTGTTGAAAAAATAATGTTTTTTTATTTGTTATACCAATGTTATTTTTAATATATGTATAATGTTTTTTCAAACTACGGTTCTTATTATACTTGTTTATGTACCTACCTACTTTATACCCAATTACTTTTTGAAATTCAAATTCAAAATACAAATCTGCTTCTGAGTGGTAAAATTCTCCGCTTTAGATATTCATGCACAAATCGGGAATAATACATGTTATAATGAATAATCAACTGACAAAATGCCAATCTGAGATTGCCGATTCTATCGGAATGAGGTTCATAAACATTTTACGAAAAGTACGTAAGATACAATTCTTATGCGTTGGGTAAATCTGAATTCCGACATTCCGAGTGAGCACTGAGCAGGTGTTCGGTAGCCAAAATTTACAGATAGATAGCAAGTGCGTTTCGTTTTCGCTAGACACCACTGCACGGCCGCGGCGCCACCTCCTGGACTGCTGCATTTGTTTTATAATTTTTCAGATATTTTGAAAACTTTTGGTGAAATTGACAGGAAACATAATGTATTATGTTGTTGCCTGTATTATGTTATGCCATGTACCCAATTAAGATTATGTCAATTTTACATTTTAAAGACGTTTTTGTGCCAATTTTAATAACAAAATTTTGAATATCTCCAAAACTTGCCGTTTAATTTTAATCAGATTTTACTCCGTGTTTCACATGACCATATACTAATTACTTTATTTTTTTGCATGCGAATGAACGAGTAGATTTTAAGAAAAAAAATAAAACCTTCCAAAATCCATATTTTTCAAGAAAAACTCAAAAACTACACGTTCAAAAATTTTCAAATTTACAGATATTCATAAGGACCTCCTCATGAATGTGCATACCAAATTTCATCAAATTTGAACAAAAACTAATATTCCAAAGAGACCTGAGTATAAACCTTAAACCGCAAGCTTCATGCTGTAGGCATTTGAACGATTACAATGCAGACAATTTCAGTTGCATAACGCGTCAGACAATTTTCACGCCAGACTTGTCCAGTAAAAGCGATCCTTTCCATTATTTATTACATATAATACGTCTGCCGCATTTTAAGATAATTAACCCCGAAGACCTTGAGAGAGCGCCTTGTCCTTCAAAATGAAGATGCACAATCATTATAATCCGCAATGGTCGTAATAAATTCTCCTTTAGTCGTGGTACAGTAAAACAAGTCAGTTCATTTAAATAGCCGACTTGAATGGCTCATTCAGTAAACCAAATACAGAGAGTGTTTCGCAAGTTCCGTTCGGCGGACGATTGCGTCTTTTACTACAAAAAATAAATAAAATACTTAAAGACAAAAGGGGAGTGTCATCACTTGTCGTTACTGGGTTAGTATCTACGTTTTATGGCTTAGCATTAATAGATGGACAGATGAGAGCTTACCCAGTCAACAGAATACACAATTAGCCTTTTAAATAAGGACTGCCAACCGGAAGCGGCTACATGTGTAGCTTCCTAACACCGGATGTGACATACATTTGTTTGAGATGCACGCAAAATTTAATTTATAGTCGAGTTGCATCATGATTGGAAATGGATATGTGAACAGGTGCGTTTCACTGGAAATTAATCACACAAGAATTGTACTAAGTAGGAAAGCATGTAGTCATTGTTTCAAATCAAGGTGTAACTTCGACGAAAAGTTAATTCGTTCATAATTAGTTGTCACAAGGAAAATTTATTTAAAATGTTCTGGAAAACCATTATAAGACATCGCGTTTTCGGCTCAGAATTGTCCGATTAATGCACTCTTCAGCACTTTTAAGGCATTTACAGATATGCAGGCTGGCCCAGAATTCGACCATAAATTTTAACAGCAGATCTCTTGACCGAAAGTGAGAATTCACAGCCTTCGGCTGGCAGCAAAAATCGATTTTGAGAAAAATCGAAAACCGATTAATCTATTTTTAAAATCGACTTAATGTATTGCGCCTATCCTTGAGTAATTTTAAGATCTGAGAAAAGAATTACTTCCGGACATGGGGGAATCGACTTTAAAAATCGATTCCCAAATCGACTTTAAAACTCGACTTTCAAAATCGATTCTAAAATCGACTTCCAAAATCGATTTCTCTCTATCGCCGATTATTCGATTTTTTTTTCAAAATCGATTTTCTCAAAAATTTTACATTTCGCAGCGTACAGAGTAGGACTCGGAGCGTTCCATTCACTTTGAGCTAGAACAAACACACCATAGACGAAACGCGGGGTTTATTGAATATCATAGTATAGTATTTATATTCCGACGAGTACCTGATAGAAAACAAGGAACGTTGAACCAAATTATAGGCGGGGAAACAAAACTCGTCTCGGGATGCTGGTTTCCCCAAGAAAACGCAGTGGGTTACTTATAAGTAAAAAAGAAAAACTAGGTAAGTATGTAGAGTTATTTTAATAGCATCTCTCTAACAAAATTTTGCAATATTTCTTAAATCAAAAATAGACTGCAAAGCACGGAAAACTCAGTTTTTTAACTGGCCACTTCCGGTGGCTTTTTCTGGGTTCATTCATCACGTCATATCACATTTTCTTTTCTGAGAGCATCGAACTGGCTACCTCTGGGGTACTGCCGCAGTACCCCAGAGCTAGCAGCGCGGTGAAAAAAATAATAAACAAAAAATTGTTTGCTGAGTCAAAATTTCCTTAATAATGACTTGTACCGTTATTATCTGCCGCAGTCAGTCACGCCCGGTAAAGCCTCTTTTAGCGCTTTACGTATTGTAACTGATTTGGAATAGACTTCCATGAACCTGTGTTCCAAATTCCTAAACGGTAAAAAATGTTTTGTCATGTTGAGTGTGCATCTGACTGCAACAGAAAATCCACGGTACACGCCACTCTTAATAATCAGTTCATTAAATGTTCAAATTCCAATCCTTCTGTGACAACACAAATTTTAAACTTTCCCTTTCCCGGCTAATTTCTTGTCCATCGTAATTTCGTGACAGATTTTACCTGATATGACGCAGAGAACAGAAATAACGGAAGACGTAGCAGTTGGAAGTTGACGTATATTGTTTGTCTAAAAACGTTTTATACGAAATTAGTCCAATCCGGTGCTCATAGCCTGTGTTATGTGTTCTCATTTGACCAATAACATGCTGTATTAATGCAATGGAAATCTCCGGTTGGCGACGGAAATCCAAAGGCAGTGTACAGGAAATCCACCAGTGATTCACTCCTCGGGAATCTGTTATACAGGTTGATCCATTTATCCATTTATGCAAAGTTATATGAGAGACCCCTCTTTGTTTTACCATTCTGTCTGTTCGTCCGTCTGTCTCTCAGTCTGTATATCTGTGTCTCTCACAGTGTTCCTTTTCCTGAACTATAAGTGCTATACAACAATAAAATTGACGCATATGTAATGGCCAAAACTCAGACAAATCTAAATGGTTTGTCGCGTGCACATATGTAGGGCGGTTTTCATACATCAAAACATCGAAAAAGGGTCAAAAGATATTTTTTGTTTGCAACACTAGAGCATGTGAAACATTTTTTTTTGTTTTTATCTTTTTACAGTTCAGTACGACCACATGCGGGGAGTGTCAATTGTGTCCCCCTGTCGCAATTGGGAACTATTCAAAGGAGAATCGTGAATCTTGGTACTTTCGTAGTCTTCACGATTGCAACACTAATTATGCAATAAATAAATTTTATCAAAATCGGTTCAGGATGCGGTTTCTGATATAAGTGCTTCAGAAACTTTGCTAGCCAGTACGGAACACTTTATGTACAAAGGGAGTTGATACTCGGTGAATTATTTAAATGGGACACTCTATACATATTGCGTTTTTTAATTCTTCGATCGATTTTACTAAGTATGCATACGAAGTAAGTTGCTTCTAAACTAAACCCCATATTTTTGTGTTTCAGTTTTCTTTTAAAATTTTTGTCACACGTAGGGATGTTTCAAAAATTACATTTTGAGAATGATGAACAGATGCCCAGTTTCACAATAAGTTCAGTCTAGAATGCAACTCTTACACAATCATATAGTAAAATCGAACAGGGAGTTCTATTTAAGAAATCCAAATCCAAGTTGTGTAGATTAGCATCTGCTGTACAGAAGAAATGAGACGCCATGTATAAGTAAAGTAATTTGAATTATGGAAATTTAAAAACAAAGAGAGTATCTATTTGGCATTTTTCTCTAAATTACACAATACAGATGAATCGCTTTTTCTGATAAATGGGATACCTGTGCACCTGCATATTCAACTCATAATGTGTAAGAATAATAAATTTTAGGAAGAATCGGAAATTACTTTGGAAGGTCGTCGATACGAAAAATAGGCCCCAAGAATAATACCTGAATACATACAAAAAGTAGCCACGCCTGTTTCTTGAATCTGGGAAGTTTAAACATATCGCCGCTAGACACCGCCACCTCTAGGCCCTTAAAAAGGCGAATGCAGAGGTGCAGGAGCCAATTGATTACTTCATTATTATCAAAAATTTATTATATTTTTTTGATCCCGTCAAAATGAAAAGTCTAATCTATGACTCTACGATTATAATTTCCAAAAAAAACGAAAAATGTGATAAATATTCTAGCTACAATATATCCGATTTTCATAGATTGTGAAGTAGATTTTAAAGTTGAATTTCTGGTTTTTAATGAAAATTATTAGCGAGCAGTCCTAGATCTATGTTTAATTGAAACAAGAAAAAAATAATCATGAGAATATCTTAAACCATGTTGGAATAATCCATTGGCAGCGGGAACGTTACATCCCTCAAATATTCCAAGCGTTCCGATAGCCTTAAATAGAGTGTTAATCTAGCAATCGGCAAGCAACTAGCTTGACTCACTGTGAAAATGCACTCCGTGGGTTTGACGCACCGCGACGGCTTGATGACTCGATTCTCTGCCGATCATTTTTTATTTTTTTTATTCTAAGTTATTGTAATGAACAGAACTTTCCATTTGATGCGTTTTTTCCGGTTTCCCGCCAGAAAAGGTATTTTTAAAGAAAATCCGCGGCTACTAATGCCAAAAAGGGGAATGAACCCGACTCAAAATATTCGATCTTTCAATATCGCGCTCTCGCAGGAAGATTTGTGGTGGGGCGCCGAAGGGGCATTTTAATTTTTATGTGCCTAATAGTTTGCCTTAAAACTAAGTATATCTTTTCACAACCAAGGAAATTGCAGAGTGTGAATATGTTAAATTTTCGAAAACATATTCCAGTTTCAAGGGGTGAACGCTCTGAAGGAGATATGCACTTATGTCATAGCACTCTTCGCCTACTTTAGGGTTTGCATTTACTACCAGTGAATGCATTTTATTCGACAATCCAACTCATTTTTGCTCTGCTAATCAAAAGTCCAAATTTATCAGAATTTGAACCAGCAAGAAAATATTATAGTGAAAAGAAAAGCAAGGCGCTGTGTTGTCGCTATTGTCGCTAGTGGTGAAAAATGACAGAAACCACTGGTGTTTTTTCGTGTTATTCAGTCGGATAGAATTATTTAGTCGTGTTTGAAGCTGATTGAAAATTACGAGATAAACGTAGCCGATGTCGAATTTCAATTTCCAAAGCCGGTTACGTTATTTATTTCTGCTTTGGGTTACTTATTACCTTAATCTTCCGATTTATTCGGATAATGACACTTAACAAACGAAAAAATTGTATTTTCTCAAGACCCCCTAAGAAAGCGACATGTTGCATACAACTAAGTAGGCACGAAAGTTGACAATTGCATTCACTCGTGTGCTATGCTCTTAGCTGTGCGTTATAAATGAAAATGTAGGTAGCTTCGAAATTTCGACGTTTACTGAATAAATATCCCGGCGCGTCTCTTTTCATATCTAATAATTTTTTACCAGAAAAATCTCTTAAAAGGTATGGTAGTTAAACATTTTAATAGCTTCTCAATAGAAGACCTAAATATTCATGAGCCGGCCGGAATTACTCGAATGTGCTCATAGTAGGCTACTTAGAAATTTTGACATCTACTAACAAATAACAAATCAAGTTACTGTTTTGTGAATAAATTTGATTTTCTTAAGGGGCGTGGAAAAAATAGTGTATAAAACTCGATGGAAAGTGTATTTCATTGCACAACGAAAGTGCATTTTGTATTGCATTCTTAGGACGCGATAATAATGACCGATTTTGTTTGTAAACTAATATTCTTCTTCAGGCAAACGGGGTGAATAATAAAAGTGGGGAGACATCTAGTACCACTATCTCCTACTTCTAAGTCAATAAAAAAGGTTTCTTCACTTAGCGGTTAGCGGCGTTCAGCGTCACATAATACAGGAATTGTTTAACAGCATATAGTAATTAATTTATGCTATTGGTTTTATAACAGTAATTTTTATAGTCTATTTAAATTCCCAAAACCAGTCAAAATTTTTAATAATTAAAAAAAATTGTACAATAATTGCTGGTATATTTCACAAGAAAATAAATTGTAAGGAAACCCATTAAACACGATTAAAATTTATTGAAAACGTTTCATTACACACATTTTATGTAGAAACAAAAATTAAAAGATTTTTAAAATTATGTGATATGTATATTTTTCACAAAAAATGCGTTTTATGATCAATGGCGAATAATATTTGCAACACTTCCGAATTATAATATGTACCTAAAATAGAAACGTTTCGCTAAACAATCCAAAAGCACAAAAAGTTAATTCACTATATAAAACCAAGAACCGGTAAAACATAAAAATTGTCGACTGTAATAATTAGGCAAGGGGGTTTTCTGTTTTGAGCGAAATTTTGTTGCCTAGCAACTTGACGAAAAAACCGTCAGCCAACAGAAGCACGGCACCGCATATGGAGTGCTTTTGGATGACAGTTTTTTAAGTAGGTACGTGAAAAGTGTACGTAAGATCAAAAGAGACGACTTTACTCAAATGGCATAAAAAATATAAAAAAAATTAATTATGGGAGTACAGCTGAACTTTTTTCGCAGCGAATTTTCGTAGATTCTTCTTCTACCCTCCTTCAAAAATCGTGGATGGGGAATAGCCGGGGGAGTATACCGTTATATGAGGGTTTCTTTATCTTTTCAGTCAAGAAATAAGTTCTTAAAATTTTGGGACACTTACATAATTTGCCCCACTTGCCCCAGGAGTAATCCGAAATCGTTCAAACTGTCCAGTTAAGGGAGGGATTTATTAGCTGTTAAATAGTAATTCTAGACAAACCTCTATAAAGTGCTGCCACCTATCACTAAAAAGTGTGATTAGGATTATGCAAAATATAGTCACAATCTATTATGATTGGTTTCTATCACGCCTGCAACCTCTTTAGACAGAATACCGAGGGGTAAACCGCTGGGGATTTCTGGTGTACAGGGTTGGGGATATATGAGGATGTCTGAGGATGTCCGTGTGAGTCCAGGGATGTCCGAAGAAGTCTGGGGATGTCCGAGGATGTCCGGGGATGTCTGAGGATGTCCGGAGATGTCCGAAGATGTCTAAGGAATCATTCTGAAATTTTATTGCGAAATCTGTAAGATTGGCCGCATTACGCATCCGTATTGGTTTATATTTTGAGGTTAGGTTGTTATATGTAGAAGGTTTTGTGCACAAGTTTATTAACAACAATCAACAACAACAATATTGAATTAAATTGTAATGGTAAGTTGCTAGCCTTCAAATAATAAGATTGTATGATATTTCGAATACCTAGTGTATTTTGTCTGCGAATTTGGAGGCAGTGGTTATTAAGGCACCCTACTTATACGATAGGCAATAACTTCATATAACATAATTTGATGAAACCGAGAATGACGAGGAAAATGCAAGTTTTGGGGCAGAATTAGAAAATAGAATAGAAATAGAAAATAGATTCATTTTAATATAAATATAAGTTCAAAGTGATTATACCAGGCATGTCTGAATACAATTTTATTATTTTGTATATTTGATGTAACTGCGTTATAATACAAAGTGTACTTAAAACGTCGTGAATTGTAAACTGGCCAAATGGTCGCACTTATTACTGACCTTAAGTCTCTTAACTCAATAAATGCATAATTATACTCGTAAATTATTCTATTACATTTAAAAATAATCATGTATTGTGTTTTATTATGTGATATTCTAGAAGAGACCCACTGGGGTACTTTAAGCCAGATAAACGTTCAGTAGGCGGGGATGATGGGTCAGTCTCGTTAGCGACCCATCTAAGAATTACCACTATAATAGACATAATACTGGTTTAATGCAACCCTACATCTCTGCTTCGTTATAAAGGAGATAACCGTTTAGGAGAACGCCAATAAACATTAAAGAACAAAACCCTAACAACAGCTGTTATTGTCAGTAATAAATTATAATATATTCATATATTTTGCATCTCGATAGAGAATTCTAAACACTTTTTATTTATGATGACTGAAGGTTGTAACCAATATGATTTTGTACCCAAAATGATTAACGATAATTTAATAATGCTTTCGAAGATATGAACAAATCTTGATGTCTCAACTTTATTTGTGTCTATTATTAACATCCTCGCTTGTGATTCTTTCTTATCAAAGTAATGGGATCTGTAATGGCATAGGTAATACACAACGTAGGTAATAGACGGTCACGTGGCCACTTCGACAGGTATTTAGGTAAATTGTAATTAGGTTAATTAATCAGCACTGAGCAGGTAGATAGACAAGTGAGTAGAAATCTGCAAGGGTGGGATAGGGTCCGTTACAATATAATAGTCTGTAAAAATTCCAACGAACCTTGAAGAGCAAGAGGGATTTTGAGCAAGTACCAAATATAAAGTCGAAATCGTTTTTATTTCTCGGGATATCTGAGGATGTCCGGGGATATCCAAAAATGTCCGGAGATGTCCAGGGATGTCCAAAGATGTCCGGGGATATTTAGGGATTTCCGAGGATGTCCGGGGATTTCCGAAGATGTCCGGGGACTTTCGAGGATGTCCAAGGATGTATTTGAAAAGGGGGATGTCTGGTGTACAAGTTTTGCTCAGCGGTTTACCCCTCGCAGAACACCTATAGCTAGGAATTTTCAAGGTTTTTTATTTACTATATATTTAGAAATAGGAGAATAAACTGAAGGGCCAGCGCCCTCTGCATTGCAATGGCCACACTACTGCCAATTTAGTGTGCATCTCGGGTAAATGTAAACAAGATGGAGAAATTGCAACATGATTTTTATTCCAACACACCGGTTCAACCAAGTAACGAATCAATACGCTCTTAGTCGAAAATGAATAACGAATAATTAACTTAGACAACCCTAGTTTCTAATTACGATAAATATATGTACAAATAGTAAAAAAGGTGTAGAGTTTATGGTGTTGGAATAAAAATGTGTCTACATGTCCCGTTTTTAGTGCTCGAATTCCGCACCCTTAACTCATTGATAAAGTGTAATTTTTATTTCTGCAAACAGTAACTGCTAAAATTTCCTGTGAATCTACATTATTTAATCAGGCAAATGCAAACACATATATTTAATGTTTATTTATCTTTACCATTGCGCACTTCCAGCCGGAAAAGAGGAAACTGATCTCAATTTTCGCAGACGTAAGCAGAATTTAGCAAAACCACGGAATAATTTTGATTTATTTTTACGCTCACCGTTTACGTCACGCGATCCGCAGAACTAAATGTGTCTCTCGGAAAAACATTATATCGTTTCGAAACGAATTAATTAGACCGTAATCGAATGCAGTCAATTCGCGAACACAATAATAATTCACCATCTGTTGCCATTAAATATCTGCTTGGCAATCACGGGAGCACGCTTTCTGCTATTCATTCATAAATACAAGTCCACCAGTGCGAAACATTTTCAATCAAGGTCAGCTCTGCATAATGCGGCATTATTGCTGGGACTGACGCTACAATAAAATGCCACAGGAACTTCCGGCAAGAACGGAAACTGCTAAACACTAATGAAATTATTTATTCTTTTAAGTTCCTTCGCTGTCGCTGCCTATTACGTTTATTTTCAAAGACCCCCCTATGTTCCTTAAATTGCTCTGGTAAGTTTAAGCGTGAGATGCTTCCTGATACAATGGTTATTATTAGTGCTGGCACATACGGGGAGTGGTCTAGGCACTGTTGTAGTCTAGCCGACACGTACTTCATTCATTTGACATTGTTGATTGTTCTATTCACAACACACGACATGGCCCAAACGGATCTAAAGCAATTGAGGTTATGGTTAGTTAATATGCAAGCTGTAATTTGATACCAGTAGCGACAGAGTGCTTTCGTTTAAAAATTAGACATGCCACCCAGAACCATGTCCATTGTCCATGCATCGATGCATCAGACAGTTTCTAAATAAAATTAAGAATTAAATTTGATACAAGTTGTATTTCAGACATATTTATTGTGTTAAACGCCGTAAAAATGTCGCCGAACGGGAATCGAACCCGGGCCCCCGCAATCCTAACCCGCGCTCCAACCCACTGAGCTAATCGGCGATCTACTCGCTCTCTTCCTTTTTGCCATAACTTCGAAATTTCTTAGGTTGTCGACTTGAAAATTTGCAATCCTATGGTTTTTCTTACGGGAAAAAATATTTCAATAACATTTTTGACGTTGTCCATAGAGGGCGCTACTTATAACCTATTGTTTTGATAAATTGACCCATAACTTTTTACCATGTACAGCTAACGTCAAATCGGCTCCAAAATCTGAAAGACCAGCCTTTTTTAAATAATAAATGTATTCTTGTCTCATTTTGATATTCCAGCCTAACAATTTGGAAATGTACGTTTAACTTTTATTAGAATTACATATTATATAATCACTTTTTATTTTGCATTTGAATCTGAACGCACATAAAATTATATCTAATGAAAAAATAAAGTAAAATAACAATAACGTACTAAAAATTCGTAGTTCTAAAAAAACTAATAATCTGGCAATTTTTTGGTTATCCGGGTATCTATACCTTGGTTCTTATACCGGGTACCCGGATCAGTTTATCCGGGTGTGCATTCCCTATAGTTCTTACGGTCAAAAAACTTTGAAGAATACGCAGTTTTATAAATATTGGTTATGAATTCTTAATAAGTTAACCCCACACACCAAAAGACAGTGACACAGTAATTAAACTCGACACGTGTTTCGCTGACAACGTCAGCATCTTCAGGAGTAGATGTTCTCCAATTGAATTGGCATGTCTATGTCGTCATCGCGTGAAAAAAAGTTTCGAGGACTAAATCTATATTTCCATCCTCGTAACATTCGACGAGCCCCCCCCCTGTATATTTTCACAAGATTGCCCGTTGTAGAAACGCAAATAACTGAACATTTCACCCCCAACTTTTTGCAACCACATCATGATGCTCTACATTATTTCTTGCAATTGCTTCCGCAATTTTTGGAAGCTACACTCTACCATTAGCTTAGTGGTAAGTCCCTGGTGAATGTTCACGTGCGGCAGCAACTGTGGGATAAAGACGCGCAAGACCAAATCGTCTTCCTGCATCAATTTCGTCTGGATGATGATTTACCTTTTCAGGAGTACTGCCATTAATGTTAGCTTTCTTTTATTAAGAAGAGCAGAAATCGTATTGCAACCAGTGAATCCACGAAGAAAAGAGAATATTGTTCTGGACGATGATTCTGTCATCTTTAAAACAACGAGAAGAATACACTTTCTGCTAGATTTATCTTTTCCTAGATTGACTAGATGAACGTTGCACTCAAAACTGCCGGAAGAACTGGAACATCCAGAATTTCCTCAATAAAAGGAAGAGTGTGGAACACGACATGGTTGCAGAAAGACAGGTCTGAAATGTTCCATTATTTGCCGTTTCACAATGGACAATCCCATGAAAATATACAGGAAATACCCGACGGCTCTGATAAAGACAGACAAAAATATCGATTCACCGCTCAAGACTTTCCTTCCACTCTTTTAGACTCCGCCACGCCACACCAATTCGATCGGGGGATAGAGACACAGGGTCGGGTGCTGGAGACCAAAACAATGAACTTGGTCCTTCGACCTTACGCTCTGAAAATGCGAGTTGACAAAAACTAATGATTAGAAGCGAGAAAGAGAAGTGTCCCCAAGTTAAAAGAATTACGGCAACCTTGCTGGTAGTCATGACCTACAGAATACCCTTCGCCATACATAAATAGTTTAGGCGACAGATATCTAGGCGCTAGTTCGCGAAAGGAAGCAATACCGTCGGCTTAATTGGAAATAAAAGCGTTTGAGCGCCTGCCATCGTATCCGGTCACGGCGTACCTACATCGCCGGTCGCGGCTAATTTTATCTGAAAGCGGCTGCGAAATCGTAAGTAGTGACTGAGCTTCTTCATCGACTTCCGCCAAAATATTAACGGCGCATCCTGCGCGTCGCGGCGCCCATATCCTCAATTACAGGCATTTACCAACCACAACACCATGTGTTGTAAACTTCACTCGACAACACCAATAAATTACTCGCGAGACGATGAAACGGCAAGAGATCAGTAATAACAAGTAATTGAGGCTGTTAAAAGACGGTACTTCTGGGAGGCGCCTAATAGTTTTATTTCTAACACTTTTCAAACGTCGGAGCATAACTTAAAATCTAAAAGAGATTTTTATTTCAAATTGTACTCACCTTTCTTATTTTTCCTTGCCTACTTTTTGATAGTGCAATCAACAAAAAAAATTACCATAGGCGTACAAAATGGATGAAGTTAAAAAAAATAATACAAATTAATTTTAAAATAATGCTATTTTCATTTTAACTGAATAACTCATAACTTCATCAATCAAAATTTAATAAAAAAGTTTTTTTAATAACGATTAGCTTAACTTCAAAAAGAAAAATACAGAAAATATCAGTAGAAACAAGAATGAATTTAACAATACAAAAATAAACCCTTAATTAAAGAAGATGCTAAAATTGTTGTCCATTAACGTCTGCACATAAATTAATGCGACGAATAAGAGACTGCCTTGTCCGAAATACTCCTACATCTTGGCGAACAAGATCTGATGCATTCAAAATGCGTGCCCTTAGTTCATCTGGAGTTCTTACACGTGTAGCATAAACCTTGGCTTTTATAAACCCCCGAAAATAAAAGTCCAACATATTTAAATCGGGCGACTTTGCTGGCACTTTACTGGTGCTTCTTGACCGCGCCCAATCCAAGTTCTTGGATATTTAAAAATTGTCTCACCTCCAGAGCAAAATGTGGCGGCGCACCGTCGTGCATAAACCACGTTATCTTCTCATCATCATAAGGTTCTCAGTCCGAAGACTGGTTGGACGCGTACCTCCATTCTTTTCTATCCTGAGCTAACCTACGCATTTCCCTAAAAGTAGAACATCCTACATCCCTAACTATTTGAGAGCAGTAGTCTAATCTAGGCCTACCCCTACCTCTTTTTATTCCTATCTCTGACTCTAGTATGTCACGAACTATTCCTTCGTGTCTTAGAAGGTGTCCTACCATCCTATCTCTCCTACTCTTTATTGCTTTCCATACCTTTCGCTTTTCCCCAACTCTTTCTAATACTTCCCTATTGCTAACCTTATCTATCCACGGTATCTTCATCATGCGTCTGTAGCACCACATTTCAAACGCTTCTACTCTTTTTCTATCCGCTTCTCCTATTGTCCAAGTTTCGCACCCGTATAATGCCGTACTCCATACATACGACGTTAAGAGTCTCTTCCTAGTCTCTATATTAACCGTTCTCGAGCATAACAGTTGTTTCTTTTTGTTAAACGCAACTCGGCCCTGCGCCATTCTTTGTTTTATATCTTTAGTGCTCCTACCGTCTTGAGTTATTTTACTTCCTAAGTAGCAGAAATCCGCGACCTCCTCTATCTTCTCATTTCCAATTTGTATTTCCATTTTAGTTCTATTTTCACATCCCCTACATACCAAAATTTTAGTTTTCTTTTTATTGATTTTCATGCCGAAGCCCTGTGTCAAAACTGCTTCCATTTCATTCAAAGCCGCTCCTAATTCTTCTATATCATAATTCTGCTATATCATCCGCAAATCTGAGCATGTTAATAGTTTGGCCCTGTACATTGATCCCTGAGGCTGTTCTTTCCTTAACAATATTAATCGCATCTTCGATATATAAGTTGAAAACTAGAGGTGACAATGCACATCCCTGTCTCACTCCCTTCCGGATATCTACTTCCCTTTGTTCCTGCTCACATTCTATAACTGCCTTTTGCTCTTTGTAGAGATTATGTATTATTCTTCTGTCCCTGTATTTCATCCCTACCTTTCTCAGCACTTCGAACATCTTCCCCCATTTTACGTTGTCGAAGGCTTTTTCTAAATCTACAAATCCTATATAGACGCTCTTTCTCATTTCTATCGTTTTTTCTATAATTACTCGTAAAGCTAGAATGGCCTCGCGCGTTCCTCTATTTCGTCTAAATCCGAACTGATCTTCTCCTAATATTTCTTCCGCCTTTTTCTCCATCCTTCTTTGCACAATTCTAGTTAAAATTTTTGACGCATGGGAAGTTAAACTGATAGTTCTAAAATTTTCGCATCTATCCGCGCCTTTTCTTTTTGGCAAAGCTACTATGATGTTCCGTTTGTAATCTTCTGGAATCTCGCCTGTCAGGTATATGCGACTAACTAGTTTAAATAAACGATCTATTACCTCTTGACCTGCGCACTTTAAGATTTCTGCCTGCAAGCCATCTATACCTGGTGCTTTATTATTCCTTAAACTTTTTAGTGCTATCTCAAACTCTTCTCTCATTATAGGACTCCCTGGGTTATCCCCCTCTACACTGCTTTCGCTTTCTAATATATCTTGCACTTCCTGTCCCGCATATAAGTTTCCTAAATATTCTTTCCACCTATCTGCCTTCTCCCCACTTCCGATTAGGATATCTCCTGCCTCATTTCTAATGTTTTTGGTACTAGATCCAATTTCTCTAAAATTTCTCCTAATTATTTTATATGCTTCATCAGTCTTTCCTACTTCGAATTTATCTTCCACTTCTTTGCATTTATTATCGATCCATTGCTCTTTCGCTTTCCTACATTCCCGAATAATTTCCCACTTGATCGCTTTATCTTATCTTATCTTCTCTGGTAGCCAAATTAACATCCTCTAGCAATACTGGTAGTGTATTCTGTAAAAAATTTAAATATCGCGGGCCATTTAGCGCGGGGGTAGCTGAATCGGTCCTATGAGATAATCACCAACAATTCCGGCCCATACATTGATTGTAAATTGTAAACTGGTGTTGTGAATTATTCACAATGGTAGCATGGGGATTTTCATCATTCCATTCATGGCTATTATGTAAATTTACTGCACCATTTTTAGTGAAACACGCCTCATCAGTCATTAATAATGTACTTGCAAAATTCCTGTTCCTTCAGAATTCTATGAACCGTTGATTTTGGCACTTCCAACTCTGAAGCTATTCGTCTTACACTTGTTTGTGGGTCTTCTGAAATAGCATTCAAGACATTTTCTTTAAAATTTGGCGTTCAAATGGAGCGTGGACGAGCATGCTCTATGGTGTGATGTAAAAGTCCCCCTTTCTCTAAATCGTCGATCAATTGCTGCAAACGTGCTTGGATGCGGAATCCGTCTGTTGGGAAATTTTGCCGCGTATCGAATTGCCGATTTTAAAGAATTGCATTTACACTCGCCGTACATTAAATGCATATCGGCTAATTCATTTAAAGGGTACTGATTGTAAGACATTTTACGAAAAGATTTTTATATGGACAAATTATAAATTAACAGTGATCATTTATTTAAACTGACAGCTTAAAGGTGGCTTTAGACGATGCATCTTTTGGTGCGGCAATGCATGCGTAATAGCATGCATTTGCGCATGCCATAGAAGGCAGAAAACGCAGGCCCTTTTCTTCATGCATCATAGTATTTAAACAGGAGTTCGTTTCACTGCGCTAGTTGCAAATATGGATTCCGATCTACTATTTGGAGTAGTACATACACCGCCGTCTAGTACACATCGTCGGTCAGGGCTTGCTCTATAATTCAATGCCTGTCGGGGTATTTGCCCGGGGAGTAGTTGTTTGAGCAAGTCTAGATCGTTTTGTTATTGCCTTTATTATAATAGCAAAGAACAAAAAAAGCGAACGAAAATGTTGGACTCGAGAATTTTTAAAAGAAAAAGGCGAATATTGCTCGTTAGAAAAAGTGGTGATGGATGGTGGCTGGTTTTTTCAAAATTTCACCAGAATGTCTTCGAAGGACTTTGAACAATTAGAATTGACAGACATCTTTGAAAACCTAAAAAAATGTTTTGGTTTATTATATCTTATTGTTTATTTTTACGGTTTGGATGGCAACGTTGAGAACTACAATAGCAAACTTAAGGGAAGGAATGCTATTTAATTTGTCTTACATTTTGGAAAGGCTTCAAGTTAAGTCATCTTTTCTAACTTTTGGCTAACTGTCTAGTGAAAAAATTAGGCAAACTCAAAATGTTCCTCGTTTGGCTATGCAACCAAACGTACACTAGTAGATTAGATGACGATTCTCTTAATTTCTACGCAAGTTTTGATTAGGTGTTCCCAATGTTCCCAAATCTTATATCTTATATCTATACCGGGTGGGGATTTAGTGTGTAATCGGTACATATCTCTTATGTTATTCAAGATATCAGAATGGAATTTTACGTGTATGTGGGGGATCTCACGGTGCATTTCGTAAAATTATTTTGGTATATACAGGGTACTCACTTACTGAGTACCAAACCAAAGTTATATTTTTTTAAATGGGAACCCCGGATGTTTTTGCGTGATTTGCATTCCCCACAAAATTTCATGAAAATTGGTATATCACAAGATGGACTTTTGACTAAGGATTGATAAGATATTGACATTTTACTGCCATTATAGACCCAATTTTGTGACGCTCCTGACGTTTACTAACCAAAGCCACCTAAAATTTCTTTATTGGGATCCGTTCACAGACTGTTGCATTTGTAAAATTTATTAATGCTTTTGTAACAATACATTGTGTTATACAGGGTAGTTAACATTTGCAAATTGGAATTTTTCTCAAAAATTTCAAATGGAACACCATGTATATTCTTTGCACAATTGATAGCCAGTTTACTAAGCTTTTTATTGATATAGACATTGCTAGGTCTGCTGCTGATAGTTTCGGTTGATATTACGATTGAACTTTAAAAACATAGAAAATCACTACATTTTGATACAATTTTTGACCATTCTCTTCGCAATTTCAACTGCAACACCCCGTATTATTCAACATCTGGTGCCCCAATAAATTTATGCTCTTTCTAAAGATGTACGATTTCGTTGTGTGAAATTTTCAAAACAAATGGGTGGAAAGATAACTATGGACACAAAGTATCTGAAAAAATGAAGTAACAAAAGCGACAAAAAACGAAATAAATTTCTAATACAAACTAACTTTATTGTTAAGGTTCTTTAGGCTTTATTAAAACAAATTTATTAAAAATAAGTAAATTAGGAAATCGATTATTACATTAGAAATAACAAATTTTGGCTATAGGTATGAAAAAACTAGTTTAATAAATGCTCAAAAATATTCCCTCCCAGTTCGATGCATTTTCTTACCCTTTCCACAACTGTCCTTTTTACATTAAGTAACATTTCGGGAGTAATTTGCTCAAATGCTCGTCTTATTCGTAGCTTCATGTCTTCCCTTGTAGTGGGCGGGGTTCTATAGACTATTTCTTTTACGTATGGCCCAGAGAAAAAAATCGCAGTTGGTGAGATCTGGAGAACGTGGTGGCCAAGCAACTGGCCCATTTCTTCCGATCCATCTACCACCAAACCTTTCGTTCAAGTATTCCCTCACTTGTCTTCAATAATGGGGAGGAGCCCCATCGTGTTGGTACCATAAATGTTCTGTAATCTCGTCGGGTACATTTTGTAATAAAAGGTTTAAATTATTTTGAAGGAAGTCTAAATAAGTTATAGGTACTATTCAAATGTTCTTCAAAAAAGAAAGGTCCAATCACATGATCACCCACTATGCCGCCCCATGTATTAACGCTCCACTGGTGTTGGTGGTCGATTGCTCTATTTAAGCGGGGATTTTCTGACGCATAATGGTGAAAATTTTTCTTATTCATTCTACCGGCTTGTGTGAAAGTGGATTCATCCGTTTGCAAATAAACGTTCAAAAACAAGGGATTTTCTTCAATTTTTGTTAATACCCAGTTGCAATAAACTAACCGTTTCTCCAAATCATCATCCAAAAGTGCTTGAGTGGTATAAGCTTTGTAAGGGTAGTACTTATGTTTTTTGAGTATTTTCCTGATGGACGTTTTTTCAATATTTTGGTCTCGGCTTATAATTCTAGTAGAAATTTGAGGATCTTCAATAACAGATTGCAGTACAATTTGTTCATTTTCTTCGGTTGTTACGGACTTCGCTCGTGCACGCTTTTCATATCTTACAGAACCAGTTTCAATAAATCGGTGTAATAGTTTCCGAAAACATTTTTCTTGGGGATGTCTTCTATCTGCAAATTTAACTGCATAATGACGTGAAGCCAGCAATGGATTTTGTTCACAAACTCCCAATGCAAATATCATATCTACACATTCTTCGTTTGTGTAATTCATTTTTAAGCCTAAACTTAACTACCTATCAGTAAATTGGCTTTGTACCTGTCTCACAAAAATACGTAATTTTGTAATTGTTAGATACTGACAAGCACTGCCTTTTGTCACTTATTTTTTTCAAGGCCTACTTTGCTACGATTTTATTTGAAAATTTCACAGAATTTCAGAACTTTACGAGTTATCGTAGAAAAGGCGAAAGATAATGCTTCTAAATTGTACATCTTTGGAAAGAATATAAATTTTGGCACTGGATGTTGAATAATACGGAGTGTTGCAGTTGAAATTGCGAAGAGAATGGTCAAAAATTGTATCAAAATGTAGTGATTTTCTATGTTTTTAAAGTTCAATCGTAAGATCAGCCGAAACTATCAGCAGCAGACCTAGCAATGTCTATATCAATAAAAAGCTTAGTAAATTGGCTAGCAATTATGCAAAGAATATACATGGTGTTCCATTTGAAATTTTTGAGAAAAATTCCAATTTGCAAATGTTAACTACCCTGTATAACACAATGTATTGTTACAAAAGCATTAATAAATTTTACAAATGCAACAGTCTGTGAACGGATCCCAATAAAGAAATCTTAGGTGGCTTTGGTTAGTAAACGTCAGGAGCGTCACAAAATTGGGTCTATAATGGCAGTAAAATGTCAATATCTTATCAATCCTTAGTCAAAAGTCCATCTTGTGATATATCAATTTTCATGAAATTTTGTGGGGAATGCAAATCACTCAAAGACATATGGGGTTCCCATTAAAAAAAATATAACTTTGGTCTGGTACTCAGTATGTGAGTACCCTGTATATACCAAAATAATTTTACAAAATGCACCATGAGATCCCCCACGTACACGTAAAATTCCGTTCTGATATCTTGAATAACATAAGAGATATGTACCGATTACACACCAAATCCCCACCCGGTATATGTATATATAAAAGAAAGTCGTGTTAGTTACACTGTTAATTTATAACTCAAGAACGGCTGAACCGATTTGGCTGAAAATTGGTGGGGAGGTAGCTTAGAACCAGGAGACGGACATAGGATACTTTTTATCCCGTTTCCGTGGGACGTTTTCAGTAATGTTCTTAACAAACTTTGTGTCACACCAGTCTATAAACCGTCTATAACAAATTTCATACACTTTTTTAAATTTATCGGGCAATAAATCTGTTGTAGCTTCATTTGCTGTTTCAATTATATCTGCAAGAGTACAAATAGTTTCTTCCTCACCATCCGAAATCGACATTTTCGACAGTTTCACAACAAAATATTACAATTTTAAACTGACAACTTGAAATTAATTACTAACTTGATAATTTTGGTCATTGTACATAAATACACGTATCCATAGTTACGCAGAGGAACGTAACGTTTTTTTAGGTAACGCTCGATTTTACTTCTCACAGCGGGTGATCCTGTGAAGTTTGGTAGCGATCGGATCAACAGAATTTTTTTTTCTTGGTTTTGTGAGAAATCGGGGCTTGATATGACACATATCAACTGTCAGATTTGACAAATAAAATTCAGACCGTCAGAAAGTATTAAATAAATTTTATTTGTCAAATCTGACAGTTGATAAGTGTCATATCAAGCCCCCGCCTCGCACAAAACAAAAAAATTATGTTGATCCGATCGCTACCAAACTTCACAGGAACACTCGCTGGGCTAATCTGAAGATTAACTTACAGTAGGTGCCGCGCATGTCGTACCGGGACCGGGCAGCAAGTAATTTATAAAGTGAAAATGCAAACGTCAAACGGCATATGCCATTCGCAGTTTATCAAGTTTCAAACGATTTTACCACAATTATTTCTTCAGAGGCAGCAACGCGCCGGGTACCAGCTAGTAGTTGATATAAAATAAGCAGGAGCTACATCGTGCATGAACCTAAACCAAAAGTTCACTTCAATGGCACTTCTTGAAGTGATGGAAGCAGCCTCTTCGTTGCAAAATTAAAATATTATTATTGTAGCGCACGAATGATGCAAGTAGATTCCCATCTGACTCGGGACATACTTGCGTCACCTTGCCTCTCGGTAAAATGTCTGGTGCGCTATAAAGTAACGCATGCAGGCGGGCATGCGCTTGTTTGCGCTACGACGCATGCATCAAGATGCACGAAAAAGCGCATCGTCTAAAGTTACCATAAGCCTAATCAAAATTTCACGATGCAATGCTTATTTGTTTCAACTGACTTAAGCACAAGCCTACTTTATTTTTCATGCCCATTTGCACCCAAAATTTCAACATTAATTAACTCGAAAACGGTGAGTTCTACAGACCTTTTATAAGTAAGAACAGTTTTTGAGGAAACAATGGTAGATGTCAAAATTAAACAAAAAACTTGCAAAAACCGGTGACGTATCATTTATTTTCAAAAAGGATTTTAACTTCATCCATTTTGTACGCCACTGGTTATTTTTTTTATTGATTGCACTATCGAAAAGTAGGCTAGGAAAAATAAGAAAGGAGAGTACAATTTGAAATAAAAATTTCTTTTAGATTTTAAGTTATGCTGAATTTAACATTTTTTGCAGAACTTTTAACACCTTGTATCTCACACACAGTGAAGAACTTTGACGTAAATTCACTATGAATTGTATCTCAGCCAACAGGCGTCTAAGAGAAAAAATTTATATGACAAACCCCCATTATTTTAACTTGAAGAACTTGCATATCATTTTTTTGAAGCATAAATGGGACACCCTGCATCAAACCATCGCCTTAATCCTCGACAGGTAACTTCTAAATAATCATATTGCCGTTACAAGTTGCTTTTTATTGGGCTATACCGTTTTTCTACTTCTGTTTTCGTTAGATCCTAAACAAATATCCGGAACTAGTATAACCCTAAAATGTTTCATCCACAGTACTTCTTTAGCAAAACCAACAAATTTCTTGCAAACATACATCTTGTAAACAGATGTTACCTGCCATTAACCCTTATATTCCATGTTTTCTACCACCAACTCCAATATAATTTATTGCATGCTACCTCCAAGACCTACCCAAAGGACTTGTACCTTGACGCAGTTCTAGTAATACTGGGACGGGTGGGATGGCTTGCGCGCTTCAATGATCTAAAGAGCCGAACCATAGGTTTAACCATATTGGAGGGGTTTTTATTTGAGAAGCCAGACTAAATCAAGTCCCTGAAAGGGGGCAGCAGCTCTTTCAGTAATCATAGTGGCAGAGATCGTGAGGGTCGGTATGGCACTGTGATACACACTACTGCGATGTGGAAGGCAACGGGAAACCACCACATTATTATATCCCTGGTACAGCGTACTTCGAATTTATGATGATGGCACTTTCTGGAGTAAAATATTCCGGAGGTAAAATAGTCCCACATTCGGATCTCCGGGCGGGGACTGCTTCGGGGGGAGTCATCAGAAATGATAAGTGTAACATCTCACGAGTCGGAGCGTGGAATGTTAGAAGCATGAAACAAGTAGGAAAGTTAGAGAATTTGAAAATTGAGATGGATAGGTTAGCATTAGACGTAGTAGGTATTAGTGAAGTGCGATGGCCAGAAGCCGGAGACTTCTGGAGCGGAGATTTTAGAGTAATACACACAGGATCTGTAGGAGGAAATTCGGGAGTAGGAATTGTTATGCGGAAAAAAGTAGGGCAGAGTGTAGAAAATTTCTTACAGCAAAGTGACAGGGTAGTTATGGTTAGGTTAGATTCGAAACCTGTAAAAACAGTAATAATACCAGGTATATATGCCCACTTCTAACTACAGTGATGAGGTCCTAGAGGCAGTTTATAGTGATATTGAACATGTGCTAGATTTTGTGAGAGGACACGAAAATTTAATAATTATAGGAGATTTCAATGCAGTCGTAGGCACAGGGCGAGAGGGCGGAATAGTTGGTCCCTTTGGATTAGGCAATAGGAACGATAGGGGAGTGAGACTGATAGAGTTCTGCGATAAACATAACTTAACGGTCGCGAACACTCTATTTCACCATCATGTTAGGAGACGCTACACGTGGAAGATGCCAGGAGACCTAGGGAGATATCAAATAGATTACATTCTTGTTAGGCAAAGATTTAGAAATCAAGTTAGGGATTGTAGAAGTTATCCAGGAGCAGATATAGATAGTGATCACAATATAGTCGTTATGAAGGCCAATCTTAAATTTAAGATTTTGAAAAAACGAAGCGGAAGAAGGTATCTTGACCCAGAGAAACTAAAAGATGATGATACGCGCGATAAGTTCGAGAAAAAGACAAACGAAGTACTAAAGGGCGCGGGCGAAAATATTGTTAGGGACATAGAGGAAGAATGGAATTGCATTAAAAATAGTTTAGTTTCCTCAGCTAGGGATATTTTGGGTCATAAACAGAATGAAAGTAGGAAACCCTGGATAACAAAACATATTGTGAGTCTAATAGAGGAAAGGCGCAAATATAAAAATAGGTTAGATGAAATAGGGAAACAAAGATATAAGGCGATCAAGTGGGAAATTATTCGGAAATGTAGGAAAGCGAAAGAGCAATGGATCGATGATAAGTGCAAAGAAGTGGAAAATAAGTTCGAAATAGGAAAGACTGATGAAGCATATAAAATAATTAGGAGAAATTTTAGAGAAATTGGATCTACTACCAAAAGCATTAGGAATGAGGCAGGAGATATCCTAATCGAAAGCGGGGAGAAGGCAGATAGGTGGAAAGAATATTTAGGAAACTTATATGCGGGACAGGAAGTGCAAGATATATTAGAAAGTGAAAGCAGTGTAGAAGGGGATAACCTAGGGAGTCCTATAATGAGAGAAGAGTTTGAGCTAGCACTAAAAAGTTTAAGGAATAATAAAGCACCAGGTATAGATGGCTTGCAGGCAGAAATCTTAAAGTGCGCAGGTCAAGAGGTAATAGATCGTTTATTTAAATTAGTTAGTCGCATATACCTGACAGGCGAGATTCCAGAGGATTACAAACTGAACATCATGGTAGCTTTGCCAAAAAGGAAAGGCGCGGATAGATGCGAAAATTTTAGAACTATCAGTTTAACTTCCCATGCGTCAAAAATTTTAACTAGAATTGTGCAAAGAAGGATGGAGAAAAAGGCGGAAAAAATATTAGGAGAAGATCAGTTCGGATTTAGACGAAATAGAGGAACGCGCGAGGCCATTCTAGCTTTACGAGTAATTATAGAAAAAACGATAGAAAAGAGAAAGAGCGTATATATAGGATTTGTAGATTTAGAAAAAGCCTTCGACAACGTAAAATGGGGGAAGATGTTCGAAGTGCTGAGAAAGGTAGGGATGAAATACAGGGACAGAAGAATAATACATAATCTCTACAAAGAGCAAAAGGCAGTTATAGAATGTGAGCAGGAACGAAGGGAAGTAGATATCCGGAAGGGAGTGAGACAGGGATGTGCATTGTCACCTCTAGTTTTCAACTTATATATCGAAGATGCGATTAATATTGTTAAGGAAAGAACAGCCTCAGGGATCAATGTACAGGGCCAAACTATTAACATGCTCAGATTTGCGGATGATATAGCAGTGTTAGCATCTAGCAAAGAAGAATTAGGAGCGGCTTTGAATGAAATGGAAGCAGTTTTGACACAGGGCTACGGCATGAAAATCAATAAAAAGAAAACTAAAATTTTGGTATGTAGATGGAGTGAAAATAGAACTAAAATTGAAATACGAATAGGAAATGAGAAGATAGAGGAGGTCGCGGATTTCTGCTACTTAGGAAGTAAAATAACCCAAGACGGTAGGAGCACTAAAGATATAAAACAAAGAATGGCGCAGGGACGAGTTGCGTTTAACAAAAAGAAACAACTGTTATGTTCGAGAACGGTTAATATAGAGACTAGGAAGAGACTCTTAAAGTCGTATGTATGGAGTACGGCATTATACGGGTGCGAAACTTGGACAATAGGAGAAGCGGATAGAAAAAGAGTAGAAGCGTTTGAACTGTGGTGTTACAGACGCATGATGAAGATACCGTGGATAGATAAGGTTAGCAATAGGGAAGTATTAGAAAGAGTTGGGGAAAGGCGAAAGGTATGGAAAACAATAAAGAGTAGGAGAGATAGGATGGTAGGATGGTAGGACACCTTCTAAGACACGAAGGAATAGTTCGCGACATACTAGAGTCAGAGATAGGAATAAAAAGAGGTAGGGGTAGGCCTAGATTAGACTACTGCTCTCAAATAGTTAGGGATGTAGGATGTTCTACTTTTAGGGAAATGCGTAGGTTAGCTCAGGATAGAAAAGAATGGAGGTACGCGTCCAACCAGTCTTCGGACTGAGAACCTTATGATGATGACCTCCAAGACATTGACAGTCACTGTTTATGTAGATTTGCCTGGTTTGGAAGTTCCTGCTGGAGAATTACGCAACAATTTCCTTACAATTTTAAATTCACCTGGGAAAATTATTGTTACTTCTTGAAAGCATTTCTTCATCAGGAAAGACACAAGTCTCAAACTTCAAATTCGAATTTCTGATGGAAAGACGTATAATTTGTATCAGTACCTTCTTTTCTCAATCCTTCGGCGTCCATGGTCTTTTACCACCCCCTGCATCATCCAACCATTGCTTCCTGGGTCTTCCCCTATTTCTTCCACCCACTGGTTGATATGCCCCAGTCACGGCAACCTTTGTGTTTTGAAGATCCTTTCTGGATAACGTTGTTCAGTCCAAAACTCATTCTGTTCACCAGGTTTCGATTCACATATCTTCTCTGATATTTTTCTTTTGAATATCTCAGCATGTACCTCTTCATCTCTTCTGGCTAGTGTATCAACAGGCCAGGGGTTGTAGTGTTTTGGTTAAATATATTGTTTTGACCATTAAAGAAGCGTGGTCATGGTACCGGAAAATTTGGGTTTACTCTCTGATAGCTGGACGGTATGTTCTGTAGTAATACAATAAGTGGTCTGGAATTGTCGGAAATTTTACGAAAGCTGTTGCGTTGCTTGGTAGCCACGAGATTATTGTAATTAGGCACTAACCACTTACTGTCTGATAATTTTTGAGCTCCACCCTGGCATGTTTTGGAAAAAATCGGGTTGTATTCAATTCTTCCGGTTACGTTACCATTTGATTTCTTTTCCTCTTTAAAAAAAGGCACTTTGCATTTTGATGCCTCTCCCCCTCTCCAGGCTAGTTCGAATGCTATTATATGATGCAGTTTTTTTAAGTCCTTCTGGACAATCTTCGTTCCACAGATTCATTATTGTATATATTTCTTTCTTACTCAGAGCAGTCGAACTTTGCTTCCTCTTTCCGAGAATAGACAGAAGCTGCTTTCGTTTCGCATTTTTTGCATCCCTTGCTTGTTTGAATTCAATGTCTGTAAATGGATTAAATTTTCGGGCGTACTCTTTGTTGTATTTTTCTTGAAGGAGTTTTGCAGTAACATTCCACATGGTCTTTATAACGCATTCTTTATAATCTTCACCATCAGCTCTCTTCATATTAAAAGCCCAATCATTCATTATCAGTCCAAGCTCTTGATTTGAAGTAATTTCTAGAAGTTCATAATGCTTCTCTTTTAAAAATATTTCGAACTGTTTCCATATTGACTTTTGATTTTTAACTGTACTCCTCGTGCTACACGGCGCAAAACTTGCCGCCGCCGACCGGGAGTCGAACCCGGGTCCCCGCGCTCCGAAGCCCTGAGCTCTCCAACTGAGCTAATCGGCGACCTTCCACGCCTTCTCTCTAACCGTCCATTTATACCCAAGACTGTAACAGTTCGGCCCGTCCTGACAAGCTAGCCGTCCTCGGCTACCCCAGCCACTGGCCACTTTCAGCGCCCGCGACGCGAACCTGCTACACACAACGCACCTCTTGTGCACACCACCCGCCGTACTCTACTCTAGCACGCGGGTTGCCTATCCCACTTCTGAAATGCTACACGGCGCAAAACTTGCCGCCGCCGACCGGGAGTCGAACCCGGGTCCCCGCGCTCCGAAGCCCTGAGCTCTCCAACTGAGCTAATCGGCGACCTTCCACGCCTTCTCTCTAACCGTCCATTTATACCCAAGACTGTAACACTCGGAGTAACACTCTGTACAGTTTTTTGAATATCTTCCAAAGATTCGTGGCCAAATCTTGCCATTTCAAAACGACGATGTTGTAAGAAAACTCGAAAATAATATGACAGGGACAGTTGCCAAGGTAGAAATTTCAAAACTATCATTCACAGCATAGTTGATTAAAAGCAAGGCGCATATTTATCAGTTATTGGGAAAGCTAGGTAGGTTTTTATCGTTTACAATGACAGTTGATTGGTCGATTTTAAGAAATTGAAGAAATCTCATTGGCTCTTAGAATAGGCGTGTATTAACCGAAATAATACACGCTTCTAGACCCAAATGCAATGTTCCTATTGGTCAATTTGACGATGAAAAAAATAATCAACGTTATTGCAGAAGTATACAATAAAATGCAAGAAAACAAACAGGAAGAGATCAAGTTCTGTAACTCTTTTTGCACCAACGGTATCTATTGTAAGACAATCCCGAAAGTGGCCAAGACTTTTTCGGAGTGACAATCCGACAGCTGGCACTTAAACAAATAAAACAATACAGATTTGAGAGTTAAAAATAGAACCGCATCGTGATTTTTGTTAAAGGTTACTCGACCATGTATACTAGCACAAAACCGGACTTTGACTTCCTCAATGAAAATATTTTTGTATCACCGCGAAAGGAGTACGCTCCTTATCTGTTTTAGAAAGTAAATTAAATCTAAATGCAATGTGCGAGTTGGTATAATAAGCCAAGTGACATAATCAGTATTGAATATCGTGACTGGTCGGAAATACAATTTTGTTGCAACTATCTTATCCCGGATACAATTACACATTATTATCATTATATTTCATGAAGGAATTAGTCACAACTAATGGGTAATGTCAGACATTGAGTGCCGTTATTCGGTTATTCATCTAGATTACAGAATATCTGCTAATACCTCTAATTTTTACCTTCCGTCGAATTTATTGAAAGCTGCCGTTATTACACCGGTAATGGCACTTTAGCTCGCATATTATACCGGATATTGTATTACGGAATACATAGTTTTATTAACACTATCAAAGGTGGTCTACCGGAAGCGAGTATCTGTCATATTAGTAGCTAAGCTAGGCAGGTGCAAATAGGATTATTTGTAATTTAAATGTAACACTTTATACATATAGCGGTACTTCTGAAATATAATTTTGATTTTAGTAAGGAAAAGTGGAGGGTGAAAAAGACGTATATAATATGCTGATGCAGGTAGAGTCTGTTCAACTTGTAGAGGCCAGGGGCGTGGCCAGTTGATGACGTATTTTGCGCGATCAATATGGACGCCACAGCTGTTGGCAATTATGTGACATATCCAGTGGCGTAACAAGTGAATTCTAATAGTGAAGTAGTAATTATTGCTTATATGTAATTACATGTATTGTTATATAATAGATATATGGTCCATACTTTAGAGTGTGATTTAGGATTTAGAATTTTCTTCGCTTTGTATCATTAAGTTTTGAAATCAATTTGCATGCTAAAAAGGTTAAATAATATTCGAAAAATAGGCTATGGGGTTATAGGGACTTTTATTACTATTTTGAACCGAGGAATCTGCCCTTAAAATTCCGTGGTTGAATCCACATCTTCAATAATTGATAAAAACTCAACATAGGTACTGCAATATTTCGTTGTAGAATCATTTGCGAGGTTTTTATCAGTAGGTGTACAGTAACATTGAGTTCAATGGTCAGTCTACGCTGATTCAGCTATAGCCCTAATTAGGTGGAACATTTTTCTGCTTGGAGGTGCTTGAATTTCTTTGGCAACAAGTAACCCTGCTGTGACTAACATTTGTGATTTCTAGCACTATCAAAAGGAGAGTTTTCCTTAATTAATGGAGTGTCTAAAACTTGAAATGATTAGAGAAAATTTTTGGAGAAATTTTAAGCCATTGAAATTCATCGCGTCCTCATAGATTAGGTATTACCGAGGGTATTACAAAAAATCTAACACTAAATATTTCCCTGTGCTGTTGGTAAAAAAATAGATAAATGTAGTAGATTTCTCAAATTCTTGACTGTAAGTATAGCATAGTAAATAAAGGGCAGCAAAAAATAGATAAATAATCATGTTCTTTTAACGAAAAATCACAACGTCTATGGGGGGGGGGGGGGGGGGGGCGGTTCTGACGAAAACATAGTAACGTCCGGCATAAACGATTCGCCTCGCAAACTGGAACACCACTTTTGGAGATTATAGTACGTGCCATTTGAAAAAATTGAGTTTTTGAAGTTTTGCCGTTGACTATTTCAAAGTTTTTTTACAGTGTCAAACAAGACAATTTTCTCAACAAGGGGCATACTAAAAGACACCTTTGCCTCTTAGGATGACAGTAAGAGAGATATGAATTTTTGAATAGACCTCTGCATTTTTTACTGAATAAATGACAGATAAGTTATAACAATTTGGGTTCGTCATACGCAATAAAGTGAGTGAAATTCAAAAATCGAATAAAAAATGGGGGTTTTCATTTGAAAAAAACAATGTTAGTAGGTACCGATTTCCGTTAAAACCGGAAGCGCCTCCATTTTGGAAATATTTTCATTGAATTGGGCAACGATGATTATGGCCGGGTTCCAAATTTCAAATCTCTGCTGAATTTCAAATAGAAAATCTTGTAATGGGTACGTTAAATATCACGCTGTATACTTACACGCTTGGTGCAAGTATTAGCAAGAGCTAACTATTTGCCGAATTATGCGGCGGACATGAGTGGCACCGGTCGGTATGTACAATGTACTATTTTCGCGAGTCTTATAAATACATACCAAGACTAGGCCTGCGCGATATTGAAAATTTGATATCGAATATCGATATCAAAAAGATATCGATATATATCGATATATCGAAATATCGATATATGTCGATATATCGATATATCGAAATATCGATATATAGAAATATCGAAATATCGATATATCGATATATCGGCATATCGAAATATCGATATTTCGATAGATACTTATACAGTGTGTTCAAAAAGGTGTGCAACAGGAGGAAAACTCTTATATTGATTTCTTAGAAAACTTTGGTCTACGTAAAAGTTGGTGCTTGTTACTAAACGTAAGACGAATAATATCAAAAATTAGGCAGAGTTCCTAGGTTCCAGACCCTATATGTCCTCCACTGCCTCTATCAATCAGAAAGAAATATTCCTTGCTCATTATGAAAACGTCTTACTTCTGCCTGTAATAGTCACACTTTCCATTTTGATGTAAGTAGTCCATTAATTCTTCTCCAAAATAAGACAAATTTTAAGATGGGAGTAATTATTAATTTATTGTCACCTGAAGGCTTGGCTGCATGTCGAAGGATAATAAGACAAAGCGAAAACGCCAGATTTATGAGATTCTAATGATACTGGATGGTTCCAACAATATTCGGGCAAGTACGAGTACCATACCAGGTGGCTGTCCTGTACATTAACAGCAAAATAATGTTTGATCTGATCTATTTATTCTAAACAAATCTTGTTCGCTATTCGTATGTGCTATTATCAGCAAAAGTGGTATTAGTTCCAGTTTGCGATGTGAATCGTTTGTGCCGGACGTTGCTAGGTTTTCGTCAGCCCCACTCCCCATAGACGATGTGATTTTTCGTTATCCGATCTCAAATGGAATTGTCCACATTGTTCATGTTTAAAGTAATTTACATAGCAACGAAGTCGACTTCTATGCTGTTTCTATGGATACGTTTCCATGGAAATAAAATAGTAATTGGAGTAAAATGAACCCCAAAACAACGTTATGAACATAATATAAATACTAGTTATGAACATCATTCATTATTTAAATTTATTAATATTGCCGATTGACAAAAATAAGTTTTTGAACTCACCGCTCTCAAAATGACATTTCGCGAACCCGAGACAGACAAACTCAAACATAGTGTTCGCGCACTAGTGCGCGAAATCTAGCAAAAAGCACTGGCCCTTTCATGCTTTCTAGAAATAATTTGACTTGATAGTAATAACGTTTGGTTAACAAAACGCCATTTCTCCAGTGCGGATGTTGAAAATAGTGAAAGAATAAAGATAAATCGCTATTAATTCGATTGACACTTTGACAACTCAATTCAATAAATTAAACCAAATGTCATTTTCTACAATTGTCAAATGGAAATCTGTCAATGTACACTTGCTTTTTGAAATTTTAAATTGGAAACGTATTAGATAATAATTAAAAAATTATAATGTTAGTTTCAACAAATATTGTACGAACCTCGATCAGCGAAGACGTCTTCGGCGCATGCGCGAAAAATGTTTTCTCGCACTCGTTTCGTAAATAACCATTTCAAACAAATAACTATGGTTACCCAAATTTACATAGCATGGCCTATGTGGACAGCGCTGTGCCATGATAAACCTGATAAATTTCTGTGTTTTAGTTTGAAAATTATTAATGTAATTCTTGCTTTTAATACTTTAATAAATTGGAAAGTTGTAGTTTTTTGATGTCCTCATACGCAGAAAAAAATTATCTTTCTATTGCTACCATTACCACCATTGTAATTAGTAACTATACGTGGGGAGCAGGAATTCCCAAAAACGTAATAACACATGTTATTTCCCCATGTACAGTGTACACATGAAAGTTTGTCACACGGTATAGGTAGGTTAGGTAGTAAATAATTGAAATAGGTACCCACAATATCGTAACATCGAAATATCGATATATTGCAATATCGAAATATCGATTTATCGAAATATCGATTTATCGAAACATCGATATATCGAAATATCGATATATCGAAATATCGATATATCTAAATATCGATATATCGAAATATCGATATATCGACATAAAAATATCGATATATCGAAATATCGATATTTCGATATATCGACATCCCGATATCGTTATTCGATATATCGATATATCGATATCCATATCGATATATTGAAAAAAGTCGCAGGCCTAACCAAGACTGGGTTTAGGAATCAATTTTCATACCATAGACCTCTGTCTAAAGGTATTAAGGCTATCGGAACGCTTGGAATATTTGAGGGATGTAACGTTCCCGCTGCCAATGGATTATTCCAACATGGTTTAAGATATTCGCGTGATTATTTTTTTCTTGTTTCAATTAAACATAGATCTAGGACTGTTCGCTAATAATTTTCATTAAAACCAGAAATTCAACTTTAAAATCTACTTCACAATCTATGAAAATCGGACATATTGTATCTAGAATATTTATCACATTTTTCGTCTTTTATAGAAATTATAATCGTAGAGTCATAGATTAGACTTTTCATTTTAACGGTATCAAAAAAATATAATAAATTTTTGATAATAATGAAGTAATCAATTGGCTCCTGCACCTCTGTATTCGCCTTTTCAAGGGCCTAGAGGTGGCGGTGTCTAGCGGCGATATGTTTAAACTACCCAGATGCAAGAAACAGGCGTGGCTAGTTTTTGTATGTATTCAGGAATTATTCTTGGGGCCTATTTTTCATATCGACGACCTTCCAAAGTAATTTCCGATTCTTCCTAAAATTTATTATTGTTACACATACGGGTTGAATATGTAGGTGCACATCAGGTATACCATTTATCAGAAAAAGCGATTCATCTGTATTGTGTGATTTAGAAAAAAATGCCAAATAGATACTCTCTGTTTTTAAATTTCCATAATTCAAATTACTTTACTTATACATGGCGTCTCATTTCTTCTGTACAGCAGATGCTAATCTACACAACTTGGATTTCTTAAATAGAACTCCTGTAATATCATCCCACTTTTTATTTCCCTGTTCGATTTTACTATATGATTGTGTAAGAGTTGCATTCTAGACTGAACTTATTGTGAAACTGGGCATCTGTTCATCATTCTCAAAATGTAATTTTTGAAACATACCTACGTGTGACGAAAATTTTAAAAGAAAACTGAAACACAAAAATATGGGGTTTAGTTTCGAAGCAACTTACTTCGTATGCATACTTAGTAAAATCGATCGAAAAATTAAAAAACACAATATCTATAGAGTGTCCCATTTAAATAATTCACCGAGTATCAACTCCCTTTGTACATAAAGTGTTCCGTACTGGCTAGCAAAGTTTCTGAAGCACTTATATCAGAAACCGCATCCTGAACCGGCAGATAACGGTACAGAAACTGGTCATAATCGAGACAGAGTAGACGTTCTGGAACCTTCATACGTCGATTTCATTCTCGTCAGCTTCTCAAAATTTTAAACGTCATTTATAGCACCTTGTAAAATTTCACTGGACAGTGGACACCCGGACACGTTATCTTTCCCAAAATCAAGTTGTAGATTATGTTCTATATAATTTACGAACATCAATCTTGTAATTAACAATTTCTGATTAGATATATTACTGGATGTGCTTTTTTTGGTTACCTGCCTACTTGAGCGCGTGAAAAATTACAATATGATAAGAACTTATTGGTGTTTTCATTATAGCGAGGAAACGCGATAACAGAAATAACAAACCTCAAAAAAACAAAAAAAACTTTGCATCACATTAGTGATTTTTTGCTGTATATTAATCCTGATGACGTACGCATTCTTCCAGTTTTTGTATACCTACTTCTAATAATTAAAGCCGTTTACAGCATGTGGCGGATGTGTGTTTCAAATTGTGTTGAACTTATTTTTAGAAGGCCGTATAAATAATTGTTATAAGTGCATACGCTCTTATCATCATTGTTCTTTATTCTCAGCATTCAAGTTGGTTTACTGAATTTCTCCATGTATTATGGGATTTCCGTTGTGATGAAATAATCCGACTTACATATCATTCAGTGATGTCAAGATACCAGGGACGGTTGGTCCTATAAGGTGCATAAGAGCACATGTCCGTCTTTCATTTATGTAACTTGCTAATTATTGGAAGGTTGATGCCTTAAAGCCTTCAATTACGAACCGCCACTGAATTTGGTAATTGTTTCGTTTGCTTCGTCGGTTTTTCCCACTCAATTAATCGACATTCACCGAATCGTACTTATTCGCAAAAAATCGTCGTATTTCTGTCGAGCTTTTGGTTTAACTAATAAAGTAATTGACGGTAGTCAACAAAAAGACTAGAATAAATGACTTCCTGTCTGTGTCCTTCTCCTTCCATAAAAAGAAATGACGAGCCGCCACTGTTGCTCTTTATTCTCATTCCCAGAATTCAAGTAAGTTTATTTAATTTCTCCTCGATTGTTGCTCGTCGTATTATGCGATTTCCGTTCTGATAAAACAATTCGACTTACATTATTATTTGTTGATGTCAAGATGTCACTCATCCGGAGCAATACTCGTTCGCTTCCGTTTCGCACATTTTATTATTTTGGGAAATGACGCAAATTGTACTCCATAAACAAAATTTTCCATTGTAAACTTTTTAAAACCAGTTTATTGCATACTTACTGCAAAATGTAAACTGTTTTATTGTCGACCTACTTGTCGAATAAACTTCAAAAAGAACCAAAAATACTCGTAAGAAAATGAGCCGTAATCAGCAAATAAAAAGTTACTGCAAAATATCTAAAATTAGGCGTCTTGCATATATGATTAATCTCTGATCAAATTTACGAACAGCCGGCAAATCTATTATTTTGTACCAAATTTCACTCATTATCAAAAAGAGTTGTTCTTATTTACTGAATGGTTGAAATGACCTTATTTTAGTTTTTAAACAGGGTTGGCAAAAATCATGATTTTTGAAAACAAATCAAAAATCAGCGGTTTTCTAAATCACGATTTTTTGGATTTTTTACCAAATTTTATTACCAGCATTTTTTGGGGGATGTTCCCAAATGATAAAGAAACTACTAACTTTTCTGAAAGTTGTAACCTCAAGCTTTACAGTAGATATCTGAATCTCCACTCATGTACAACCATTTGATTTGCTTATAAGATATGTTCTGCTGCAGTGCAGTTTTTGTGTTTTTAATTTTAACACTATAACTGGAAAGCAAACTTGAGAATGTCTGGGAGAAGGAGGAGCACAGTTTGGAAAATAATAAATTTCGGGAAAAACAAGATGCACAGCAATCTGCAAGAAATGTAAAAAAGAAAAGCAGGTGCTTGCTAGCAGAATGCGGGAACAAACACTGGAACAGCCACAAATTTTTACTCTTTTAACAAAAATAAAGCTAATGGTTTAAATTAAACAAGTAGTAGTAGTAGGCTCTCGCAGGGTTGGCTACTGAATGTTTTTGATTTCATTAATTCTTTACAAGTACATATTTATAGTAACAATGAATGAGCATTAAGTTTTAATTGAAAAATACTTGTAATAAGATTGTTGGAGTATATTTTTTTGGTTTTTATGGTCCGCAATCTCCAGAACAGTTTTGAAGGGGTTAAATTATCAACAGTAATTTGACGAGTACTCTTTATTTTGCTGGATAAATTTTTATGGCGCAGTCGGTAGGATAGCCGAGGGCTGCACCATCGACAATTTATTAACTAACTTAGAACGTGATCTATTCGTAAGATGAATTTTTAGGGCTAACGTGGTTTTGTTATACTTTCAGATAACAACTAGAAATAAGCAAAAGAAAGTTTAAATAGCACAGCGATGGCTTTCATGCACTAAGACTTCTTTTGGCAAGGGGTGGATTTCAGCAACGATAGCTTTGAGCAAGTTTTGTTCGGTACTTCCCAGTAAAGTACTTAAATTTTCGGGAAGAAGTTCAATATCATCATCACTTTCTTCCTTGTCTTAACCTTCATTTACCATATCGCATTTATCTTTGTCATAAACAGCCTCATCGGTCTATTAGTCCACACCATCCTGACCATGTGTAGACGCTTCTTTAGGATAACATATCACCTCTCTTTATTCAGTCTCTCAACTTATTGACTGTTTTTCCCATTTCACTTGATCTTGAACTTATCTCGACACACATTAAATTTGACACTGGTCACAATGAAGTCATGTATTTATCTTTGCACGCGTCCGTAGATCCTGCCATTTGTGCAATGTGCTAAAATTGCACGTGTTGCAAAATATTTCTATAGTACAAATGCTCTTTAATGAAAGTTGATGAACTTTTAAGCAGAACTAATTAATTCATGACCTAATGCAGTGCTATTCTTTAATTGTGACTAAGGGACTTTGATGAAACAACTAAACATACTAAAACAATGATTAAATTTTGATTATTTTTTGGCACAACCGAAAGTGATGAACCTCTACGTTAGTCCAAAGTCAGACTTTTAACATTTTTGTGCTAGTAGGTCATCGATTCGCAAAACTTCGAACAAAAGATGTTAAGCAGGTGTTACTCCCGATGTATATCTTGAGCAACGCATCAGTCACAATAAAGTAAATATTAGATAAAACCTCCGGAGATTTGAGGATAAATTATTTAAGCAAATAACTGTTACTTTATTGACATTTGCTGATCGACCTGATGAAGATGTTAAAAGGTATATTTTCTTGACAAGCTGTTTTTAAATGTCAGAACGGTAAGCAAACATACTGTTGACAAATACAATCAAAGTCAGTGCACTCGGTGCACTTTAACAGCGATGCTGATAAGTCGGCCAAATCTGAACAAGATACAGATATGATTGTTGACAGACCATACCCAAATCGGGAGATACGAGGTGTGTGTTTTGGATTCTCAAATTTTAGCGAAATGCCGAAAAAACACGTCCTAAAGTCAACCACATAGAATGATGATTGATACTGCGATCTAAAGGAATTGCGATTCAAAAGTCGAAGATGCAGTCCAAGAAGAAGATTCTCATCCCGCGAGGGGATGTAGCAAGGTCAATGAGTCTAGTTTTGATCAACAAATTATCAAATGCCCTTGATGTACGATCTGGCATACCTCAGAGCACAAACTTGGGTCCTTTACTTTTTCTGCTAATCAAATTTTGTGTGCCAACCTAACATAATCTAAGCAAATGAACAGATGTGACACAAGATTGGGCAAGTTTTTGACTAAGTACTTACTTCTATTATTGTTATGCAAGAAATATAATACATAACAGGTTTTCTAGTTATATAGAGTAAAATGTGGAATAACCACTAGATTGATTTATAGGTAAGGGAGGAGGAATTAATAGGAAGTTAAATTGTACACAAACTAACAAAAATATACACAAAATTGAGGATTGCAGTGGATGTATAAATGTTTTAACTACAAGGTTTGTGAAACATTACTTCATCAACATACAGCACAATGTATAAAATATTTAATGCTAAGACTGACCAATTGCATAAACATCCTGTATCCGTCAAATATATAATATAAATTCGTTTATTATATATTCTATAAAAAGAATTTCATGTGGGATAACCAACCGGTGCACCAGTAGCGTCGGATACCTGGGCCTTGAGCTTCGAAATTCGTTCGAACTAGTAGTCTGGCCAAAACCCTGCAAATTGTGCTAAAAACATGAAACTTGGTCGGCAGCTTAAATAGGTTAAATTAAGAGATTTCACCCGAAGTACCCTAAAAAAATACCCCTAAGGAGCAGCTCAGGGGCGGAATCGGGGCGGAATATATTCCAAGGGGCTTGAATTTGAAAAATAATTAAATAATAACCAATGTGGGCAAGTAATATGTCATTTTATATTGATTTGATATCGCTGAAGTCAATTCAAACCATATATTTTATATAACTATAAAATTTTCAAAATGGCGGCCAAATTTCCAATTTTAATTCAAAATTTGGTTAAATTCGCTAATATTAAAAAAATTGTAAAATATACAACATTTTTATTTAAATTGCACTCTCTTAACCTGTTCTAATAATATTTTTTGGTATCCCCAAAAATTTCAAAACGCGGTTGCAATTTTTAAAGTAAAATTTATTTTCTCTATACCTTGTTGGATATGGATGGACGAACTGAGGGTATTATAGATATTTTATATTTTGTTTCTCTTTTTATTTAACATGTACACAATTTGTTTATGAAGATAACTATACAGACATACAGGGTGTGTCACGACGAGTTCCTATTCGACGTTTGTGGAGAGCGCTCACAATAGAATTCCGAAAATTTGTAATATCGTGTAAACTTTATGTAAACCTCTAAATGTAAAAATTTACGCGAGCTCATGGCGTAAATATATATGGTGAGTGCATAGGCAGACGCTATTCGGTCGGGAGCGCGCAATGACGTTGCTTGGGAGCGCCAAACCCTCGAATATATACGGTCCGCTATGCACGGCAAAGCGTATCTATGCCTTTCTCGTTTATATTAGAATGATTTTGTACACCTACCAAGAAAAAATTAAACATATTTGTTGCAATAATTAATTTATTATAGAGTGACTCAAAATAAAATAAAATTAGTTAAAGATGTTTGAAAGAAATAAATCAAAACTAAATACATGATGAATTTGGAAGACTTATGGTTCGTGCAATATTGTAAAACGTGGTTAATTATTCAAATATGAAGCATAACTTTGATTTTCGAGTAAACTTAAACTTGTATTTATTAATACAAAACCAATTCGGTAATAATTATCAGAAGACTACCTTACTGTATTCGAGAAAAATATTTTCTAAACTTGAGAACAAAGAGGTGTTTCCTAAAAGCAACACTAATTTTGTTAGAAGCCTGCATGGTGTGAATGTGCACAGCAATCCGCAGACCGGTTTCGTCCTATTGGGACTCTTCAGTACGGCGCCGCTATGCACAAACACACCCTGCCCAACGATCTCCCTATGAATAACTGCGATAGTCATCCATAAGGGAGAGCCAAAATCACGCCATCTAGAACGTAAATTGTTGAACAGCTGCCAACTAATACACCCGCTCAAACAACTACACCTCGAGCAAATACTCCGCCAGGCATTGAATTACAGAACGGGCCTACGTCGGCAGAATGTACATTAGGATGCACAGCTGTTCAACAATTTACGTTCTAGATGGCGTGATTTTGGCTCTCCCTTATGGATGACTATCGCAGTTATTCATAGGGAGATCGTTGGGCAGGGTGTGTTTGTGCATAGCGGCGCCGTACTGAAGAGTCCCAATAGGACGAAACCGGTCTGCGGATTGCTGTGCACATTCACACCATGCAGGCTTCTAGCTTGAATAGTGAACCTGGTTCACTGTGGTACGATGGGGCACGTATGGAGGCTTTCAAGGCCAGCTTTGCTGGGGTAGGCCTCTTGTGTGCATCCTAATGTACATTCTGCCGACGTAGGCCCGTTCTGTAATTCAATGCCTGGCGGAGTATTTGCTCGAGGTGTAGTTGTTTGAGCGGGTGTATTAGTTGGCAGCTGTTCACTAATTTTGTTAGAAAAGGAGAAAAAGTATTTGAATATACATACTAGGAAGGCCGAATGATATTGCAGTATATTATATTTATAATTTCCATCATCTAATAAGCAATAGAAACATATTATGCAAGATAACTTTACTAAATCTAGCCTCCTGATTGATCGATATCAGTGCAAAAAAATTAATACAAAATGACTAATTAACTCACATACCTACATTATACAGGGTGGCCCACTGAAAACAGTAAGTGAGATTTTATACCATTTGGCATAATTTTTACGCAAAAAGCTCAGACACGTCGATTTTGGTTGTAAGGGGGACATCTGAATTCGATGTTTTCATTCATGTAACTTCAACCCCAAAGCTGGAGGGGACAGCACCCTTAAATTGTTAAATGGAAGGTGGTATCAAGATACACACCGTTTGAAAGCCTTTCATCTTTCAATTCTCTTTATAACAGTTTTCCATTTTTTTAAAACGGACCACTGACTTCTGAGAAAATGTGCTTCAATTGGTATAAAATCGCACTTACTGGTGTTAAAAGGTGCCTTAATTAATGTTATTTTTAAAGTGATCCAATTTTAAAAAATGAAAAACTATTATAAAGAGAATTTAAAGGCCTTTCATACGGTGTGCATCTTCACACTACCTCCTATTTAAAAATTTAAGGATGCTTTCCCCTTCCGCTTTGGGGTTGAAGTTACATGAATGAAAACATCGAAGCCAGATGTCCCCCTTACAACCAAATTCGACGTGCCCCAGCTTTTTTCGTGAAAATGATGCTAAATGGCATAAAATCGCACTTACTGTTTTCAGTGGGCCACCCCATACAACGATAATTCACATGATAACTGTTATTTCAATCGGTGAATTACTTTAACAGAATCGATTATTTGTGAAAGGAGCTAACTAAATATTTAATAAATTTAATAGGTGACAACAAAACATTGCATTTTCCGAAAGCGAGTTTTTTTCAGAGGAATTTTAGTACATTAACAGAGATACCTATCTGTAAACATTTCTGATTACTTTAGTTCAACTTATTAGGTTTTGTATATTTAAGGTATTTTTGTCCAGTCTAAAATTTGTTAAAATGCTTAGTCCCTTTCAATAATAACCGATTTTAGCTCTTGCTTGGTGATTTTGTTTTACAAAATACTTAATGCATGCGTTAAAAAATACGGCGCGAATCACAATCACAACAAAGTTAATTTTAGTTTGCTATTTTTCACATTTTCTTCACAATTTTACCCTTATCAGTTTCTGATAAACCCTGAAATCGTAAACTTAATTGTTTCATTCTCAAATTACGTGCGCGTCCGAACTAGACAACGCAGTACTTTGTCTGCACGTTTACATAGTTGAGCTAGCTAGTTGCTAGCGAAGAATTCTGCGGAAATCTAAAAAAGTTAACGTCATTTGTATTTCAGTTATTGTTGTAACAACCCACGATAGCATAATTAGGCATTATAAACTTGTCAAAGATACTGGCAAGTTAGTAAAGTCTGTAAAGTCTTCGGGCGATAACGCCGCTGCCGTAAAGATAAATGCCCGGCTCCCAGGTTCGCGCTCCCAATTGACGTCACGTTCCCCCACTTACGTGCGCACTAGATTCTATCGGCACGGCCTGCGCGAGCTTTCAATTTTTACAGTTGCAGGGTACTCTTTGGCGTCTGCAGCAAAAGAAACTAATTCAAATCGAACAATTGCCGGCGGTAGCATTAATGACAAAAATCTAAATTAGTTCAGTGTACTCAAAGTTTGAAAACACTGCGCACAGTGATTAGGATGCGACATTAAACTGAGAAATCAAAATATTCCCAGAACTCAACAAAATTAAATGGAACGCCCCCTTTTTTATGCAATTTTTGGAACCTACGGAATGACGAAAACATAGCAACGTCCGGCATAAACGATTCGCTTCGCAAACTGGAATACCACTTTTGGAATTCATAGTACATTATATAAAAATTGGTGATATAAAGGAACGCCCACACTGAGGTCTTGGTTATTGACATATTTCCTTGAAAAAGACCCAATATTTAGGATTCCTGGAAATATAGGCAATTATTCTGGCGACTAAATTCTTTATTGCATTTAGTAAATGGCTGATACAAATGAAGTAATAGAGTACGTCATAAACGTCAATAAAATTACAATTTTCTGTTCCAACGAATGCATTTGGCGCCAGACAGTACCGACTGAGCATGATACCTTTTAACAACTTATTTTTCTATTTTAATGTTTTGTGACAATAATAGTTTGTGTCGGAAGTTATTAATACCAATAACCGAAGGTAATAAACTCGCTGGATTTATTAATGAATCTTTTGTAAGACAAGTGAATTAGATAAAAATTGTCAGAAAGCATTGTTCCTATGATTAATCAAAATTATTAATCCTCCTCCACACACCATGTTTTTATGTGAGGAAAAGATTACTAGCTAATTTTGGAAATAAAAAATCGTCACTACCGCATACAAATATTGCTAAAAACTATAATAATAAACATAAAATCTGAACATAACTGCCCGAAGTTTTATTTATGTGGGGAAACACAAATATATTTTTTATGATTCGACTAGCATCCAACCAATCGACATAAATTTTTTATGGTGGCTGCGAGGAGTAAATTTAATTATTTTTAGGGTTCGTTATCGAACCACAGTTTCAAGTTGGGACTTAAATAATAGGGTTTACTGTAAGATCCCTGATTTGATGGGCCATAAATTTCTCGTGTGTCATTTAATATCCGGTAGGTAGGTATAACGATAAGCCCTACTTGGTATCTTGGTAAAGGCGCGGACACACTTGTTTTCGGACAATGACAAAATTCCTAATAAATTGTTTTTAAAAAGCATCCAAATCGCCTATAAAATTGTCAATAATTCCCATAAAAGTTCAAGAATGGAAGCCATACAAGAAATAGGTACCTATTGTTAAGATAATGATAGAAAAATAACACTTTTGCAATTATTTCATAATTAGGTGCATTTCCCCTTGTATCATTTCGGCGTTGATTTCACTTTCACTTTGAACACCATCGCGATCAGCCAGGCATTTTGCATTTTTAGTTTCTACAGCAACAATAACTTTCTTGAACTACTTGTGATGCATCCTCGCATGTTCAGAAGTTAAAATTGCATAACTAAACTTTCAGCAGCCTTTTCCTCTGCGATCGGGAATTTTATTCATGACAGTATCGTACACGGTATGCCCTACCGGTATCATACATAAACGTGATATGGTAATGAGAGCGTGCAGAGGTGTGAACACAAACGACATTCAACCTGCTATTCTCGTTGCGGTGAAAGACCTACCCGGCCTGCCCACTTAAGGCTGCACGCACACATATACGACCACAACTTATTATCCACTCCATATATAACACGTAGTGATCCCTCGGTTTCACGAACAATTCTTTGAATACTTTGCGAAACCCACGGTTTTAGAATGGTGAAATGTGTCAGGCGAACTACCGCTGCAGACTTGAGGATAGGCGCCTATTACTTGCGTGGTGGTATACTGAGAAAGTGATACAAATACTAAAGTATCAAATCTGCCCACAGGGTTTATGATGCCATCTGTCCGATGCCGAAACTATTTGAGCGAGGTTTCGGGACACCACGAATTTTTTTATTCGATCATTTTATTTAGTTAGTACCTTGACCATCAACGCATCAACCATTGAGTGAAATGTGTAATTATAGGTACAGTAGTAGAAGGAAAAAACAGCAAAATCAATACTTTCTTTCCCATTCTAGGTTTATTTGTTACTCTCATTCAAACAGTAAGACCCTGCCTAATACTCGTCTGTTCCTACTCAATGGACAAATTTTGCTTAAAATTACTGCTCTTGAAGTGACGACCAGTCGTTACAAACCGAGGGTTCCAAGTGACAATATTCAGGCGATAAAAATTATAAAATATTTTTTTTACATACCGCGTGACAAACTTTCATGTGTACATGGGGAAATAACATGGGCAATTATACATTTTTGGGGATTCCTGCTCCCCATGTGTAGTTACAGTGGTGGTAAAGGTAGCAATCGAAAGACTATTTTTTTCTGCGTATGAGTATATCAAGAACTCTGCAATTTTCCAATTTATTAAAGCATTAAAAGCAAAAATTACACTAATAATTTTCAAATTAAAACACGGATATTCATCAGATTACCTATGACAATTTAATTTATTCTAATCAAAGACTCCCTTGATTCTAATTTCTAATTCGTCTGAACTGTCAACATTATTTATCCACAATTTAAAATTTGGGTTTCAAAATGAACAAAAATATTTATTCAGTTGAAGAAAAGGTTTTCATTGTGAAAACATTTTACGGCGGCAATAGTCTGCGGGTAGTCCGTGACTTATTTTCTGTAAAATTCAATAACAGTCCTATTCCTTCGGTAACAACAATAAAAAAATTAGTTAAGAAATTTGAAGATACTGGGAATCTTTCATTGAAAGAAGGTAATTTTTACTAATAAATTGACTTGGTTTTTATTTAGATAATTCTGATTCGCTTATTACTATTACCTAGTTGCTAATTCCTTATTGTTTACTGGGATTATGACAAATTTAACAAGTGATAACGTGGAGTGAAACAAAACTAAAATTAATCTTATCATTTATTTTTTTAGTCGTTCCAAGAAATCTAAATGTTGAGGTAGAGGAAATGGTAATAGGCCTGATAACTGCTAGTCCAACATCTAGTTTAAGGTCTATTGCCCTAGAATGTAATGTTTCAAGAGAAACTGTCCGTAACATATTAAAAAAAACAAATATCATCCGTTTAAATTCCAATGTCACCAAGAGTTACTTCCTTTTGTCGAAGAATCAAGGCAAACTTTCTGTGAAGAAATGCAAGAACGGGCTAATCGGGATCGCAGCTTACTCTCATCAATTTGTTTTACCGATGAGTATACCTTCACTTTAAATCAAGAGCCAAATTCACAAAACGTTAGGCATTGGACCCAGGAAAATCCCAGAATAAATCTAGCCACTACAACGCAATACCCTCAAAAAATCAATATTTGGGCAGGCATTTTTAATAATCGCATTATAGGACCATTTGAAATACAGGGAAATTTAAATTCAGAAGCTTATTTAGATCTTTTAATTAACCATATTGGCCATGCATTAGAAGAAGTTGCACATGCGAATCGGGAGGTCTGGTTTCAGCATGACGTATGCCCAGCACATTTTGGAGCACAAGTGAGGGAATTATTAAATGAAATATTTCCAGAGAGCTGGATTGGTCGAGGTGGTGCTATAAACTGGCCAGCTAGATCTCCCGATTTGGCGCCGTGTGACTTTTTCTTGTGGGGTCATTTAAAAAATAAGATTTATAAAACTCGTCACCCAAATATTGATTCTTTAAGGAATGCTATTTTTGCGGAATGCAACTTAATAAACGATCGGCAACTTGCGAATGTGAGAAATTCTTTCTATAATAGGCTGAGATACTGTCTGATACAGAATGGGGGTTTATTTGAATATTTGTTATAGTTATTTTTCTTTTTTTATGTTACTTTAATTTCATTGTATATTAATAAGTTTTTGTCCTTACCTAGATATGAAATAATTAAGTATTAAATTGCCAGATTACAAAATTCATTAGAGCAAAATAAACAAATGTTGCCGCTTGTTAAATTTTTCATAATTGCAGTAAAATTAATTTAATTTTTATTATTTCATTTTACTGCTTTAACATTTTCCCAAAACCTTTTTAATAGGTTAGACGACACCTACGATTTACCCTAAACTATGGACCAGCATTCACCAACAAAACATCCACACCAGTAATCAATTAATTGTCAACTATAGGTAATGACAATAATAATGTGAATGAGAATTATCTAAATAAAAAAACAAGTTTATGTATTAGTAAAAATTAACTTCTTTCGATGAAAGATTCCCAGCCTTCAAATTTCTTACTAAATTATTTGTTGTTATACCGAAGGAATAGGACCGTTATTGAATTTTACAGAAAATAAGGCACGGACTACGCGCAAACTATTTCCGCCGTAAAATATTTTCACAATGAAAACCTTTTCTTGAACTGAATAAATATATTAATTTGTTCATTTTTAAATGTTGACAGTTCAGAAAATTCATAAAAATCAAAGACGTCCGTGATTAGAATAAATTAAGTTGTCATGGAAAATCTGATAAATTTCTATGTTTTAGTTAGAAAATTATTAATCTAATTTTTGCTTTTAATGCTTTAATAAATTGGAAAGTTGTAGAGTTTTTGATATCCTCATACGCAGATAAAAATAATCTTTCGATTTCTACCTTTACCACCACTGTAACTACACATGGGGAGCAGGAATCCCCAAAAATGTAATTGCCCATGTTATTTCCCCATGTACACATGGAAGTTTGTCACACGGTATAATTGTTTTATAATTAATGCTTAGAGATTAGAACATACTTATTGCCTTAAACACCTGTGGATATTTTTCAATATCTTCGCTTGTTGTCACGTATTATTTACGACAACCATTAGTGTTTTAATGATAGGCTTATCGAAGTCCACAGTACGTAACTTTTAAAATTAAAAACCAGGAACTCTAATCAGCTGATATTTTAATCGCTGAGTAGAACCGTCTACTTATATGTTTTATTGCTAAGTATAAACATGAATGGAAAATGATACTTTAAATTTTAACAGGCTGCTTTTATCTAAACTGACGACTGTCTGAATTGTAAAATTAATTAATCATCGAGCCAATAGACTGTGAATAATGTGCCTCTTCGTCTATCCATCTTGTCATAGTTGGCCATCTCCGACCAGTACTTGCGATGAACGCATGGCTAGAGCGGCTGCCTGCTAATTGAATGAGCATCGGTTGGGAACGCGTCCACTACATGACTATTTCATTGTACTGCCTTCATGTTAGATCTTTAAACAAATAAAGAGAACTATATTCTATAGGCGTGATTTTGCGATTTTATTTTTAAATACGTTGAATTACTTGAAATAAAACAGGCTCACAAGTTCAACTGTTACCTTGACAGACACAATATACATACTATCTATTGATAAGCTCCATTACAATAAAATTGACAATCAATGAATTTCTAGGTGCACATTGTATTCAAATTTTATTATTGAAATCTAGATTGCTATAGGCATCCTTAAGACCAAGGTTGCTATCGAAATACCAAAAATTTAACGCTTCAACAATAAATAATTTAGATTAGTAATGATTTTTTAATAATGGGTAAGAAATGTTTGATTAAATGATTGTAGAATTTATGGCGAAACGTCTCAGTAGCAGTGGCGTAACTAGATTTCTGGCGTCTTCTCGCAGTGAGTGCCCTGAGGGGTACCTAAATATCCCGAAAAATTTTTGTACACAGGACTCGGAATTCCAAAGATTTCCAAGGAATTCCAAAGATTTCCAAGGATTTCCAAAGATTTCCAAGGAATTCCAAAGAATTTCAAGGACTTCAAAAGATTTCCAAGGAATTCCAACGAAATCCGAGGCCTTCTAAAATAATTTTATGAAATTCCGAACGTCTTCGAGGAAAGTAATCTCCTCCCAATTATCCCAAACAAAATTGCAATACTGGCATAAACCTTTTTACTTTTATTCTTAAATTTCTTAATAGAGTGCTTAAAGAAACAAAATAAACTAATTTTTGATTATTTAAAACAAATATTCTTTTATTAAAGAAAACAAAATATATATGTATATAAAAAAGGCAGCTCTTTAAACTAAAAATAACAAAATGGTAGTTTGAAAATAAACGTAAATAGTAATACAGTGTGCCTCACTTTTTACGATTTATTGCTCTGTTATTAAAATGGACGTCATGAAAAGTGAGATATATTGTGTAACGAATGAATATCATTAAAAAGGAACATAGAACGTATAACCTCTAATATAGGTAACTTTACATAAATGTTACGGTAATTGTGATTAATCCGGCTATTTTGTATAAATATCGGCAATTATACGGTTTAGTTCCGTTTCGGGCGTCGATGAAATTTGTCCCGTTTCGTGCGTCGCCCCAAACCTCTACCTGGTTTGAGTGCCGTTTCGGGCGCTGACCTGCTGATAACACAGTAAGCCCCTAATTCCAGTTTATCTTTACAACACAACGCTGTTAATAACTAGACTTCGATGCGGAATTGTATGTTGAATTCGCTACTATTGTTTTCAAATAATGTTTTTGTTTGGGGGGGGGACTTAAACGCTCAGCTCGCTTCGCGAGCTGAGCTTGCCCACAGACCAGAAATAGTGAGCCGTGGAACCACTTTTTTGGCCGTATTCAGTGACGGGCAAGTATAAAACAAAGCAGTACGTTTTGTATGCCTTTATTGCAACAAGTACCTATAACGCAGGAACTGGCACTATTTAATTACCCAGTAAATTTTCGACGCTCGAATCGGCACGAAAAGAGGTAGAAACCCAAAAACGCCCGAAACGGGAACGCACGAAATGGGAAGATACCAATGGGGAAAACCCGCAAATTTTGAAAATGACCATATTGAATAGTTTACTACCCAAAACAAATTCCGCAACTTTCGATTTTTACATTTGAGTCTTATTTTCGTCATAATTAAATACGAAACAGGCGTCACGTTCAAGACACAATATTTGAATGACGCTGGTGACGTACTTGACCACTGGGCCCGACAGATTAGGTAGGGATTTTCACATGCGCAAACCGATCCGTTTGCACCCTGAGCGCTCGTTTATTTCTCGACTCCTCCCACTTTTTCCAGGGAGACGCGTAAACACCGCGGCGCAACGGATAGGTCTCCTACGCCACAGAAAGCGCGCGTTTTAGCCATCCCGGTTATGCTGCTTTCTAAGTTGCAAATTTTTCGTTCAGCACGGCACATAATCAAAATTTTTACGTGGTACGCGATGCATATTCTATTTATGCTTGATATTACAGTACTAAAAGTTATAAATTCGATTAAGCGGCTCTTCCCCATTATACATACCTAATCACCACGAAATTTGGCGAATATAATAAATTCTTTAATATTTGCAGTAGGTAATTAATTGAATTGGCTAGTTTTTATATTTGATACCCACAACTTAATGGTAAATGTAATAAAAGCCTTTAAACTATACTATTTTTAATTAACCGGACGATATATAAAATCACCAGCCAAGTATGGCAAATGTAATAAATTACGTTAGATATAACCGACCTGCCCTGTACGGAGTTCACCCTTGGAATGTATGACACTTGCGTACAAGGCAAATTTTACGACATTAGCGTCCATAAAGCAAAATAAGGCTCAGCAGGTAAATTAAACAACTCTGATCTATTTATTTATTTCGAACACCTATTATGTTAAATATTGAGGTCAGTTAACTTGATCCCTCCGGTGATTTCTTTTGTAAAATGTTTGTTGAATGATCTTTGAGGAGAATCATATTATAAACGCTAACGACTGAGACTTACAACGCCCCGCTTCGCTCCGCTTGACCTTAACCTGGCAGATTTTTATGTTGCACGCAAATGATACTTGTTTCGAGCTGCCCGATTTCCCTGCTGGACATCTTTCCTTATGTACGCAAATGTCACGTACGCAAGTACCTTGACGCCCACCCTAGTACTACTACAGCTCCATGCCTTAATAATTGGAACAGAAAGTGGAAGAAAACAAAATAATTTATTATTATTATTATTAGTATTAGTATTATTGCCACCGCGTCTTGGAACCCTTTCGCAATTTCCTAAATCAAATATTCTCGAAATTATCAAAAAAATACTATTTAGAACCCAATAATACCTACAATGGACAGTTACCCAACTAAATTCACAGATTAGAGACTAAACTTCTCAAACTAATACAGAATTGTGACAGCACTGTACCGCACCCCACCCTCAAATTGAAAACTATTGGCCGGTGGATGCGAATGCAATGGATGCCTGCAGATTGCAGAAACTCAGAAACACCTATTACTCATCACACCACTAAAATTTTATTTTCATTCAGATAATGAATAGAATATTAAAATGCATTTCAAATATTCTTAAGAGACGTGTGGAGAAATTAATATTTACCGACAAAGTTCTTCTTGGGAAAGATTGTCCTTCCATAAAATTTGCTATTCGACATTGTTTGCTGAAAAACCATTGGGAATCTACTGCTTCGTGCTTCTTTTTCCCGGAAAAAACGATAATTAAAACGAAATCAAAGTTGCTTTAGAAACATTTGGAATTGACTGTTTTACTTCATAAGGACCACATACAGAATTAACGGTTTCGGGGAATTCCAGGGAATTCCCAGAGAATTCCAAGGACTTCCAAGGAATTCCAAGGACTTCCAAGGAATTCCAAGGACTTCCAAGGAATTCCAAGGACTTCCAAAGAATTCCATTGGAATTCCAAATAAGTGTACACAAATTTTTCGGGATATTTACCCCTCAGAGTGCCCCCTGCCGAATAAAAAAAAACCTCTAGTTGGTCAATTTACCAACCTTGTACCTCAGGATTTGCGCGCTTGTATAAATTGAGTCTGCTCTTCAGGTTTTTATCACCCATACCATCAATTTCCATTTTCTAGAATAAGCTGCAGCTTTCCAAAATTGACACAATTCATTATCACGCCTATAACCATGAACAACATGGGTAAAATGAGCAATATTTATATTTTTTCCGAGCCTTAGAGCCAAGTATTTGGTTTGCATTCACGGTTTCGCAGCGTGGGTCCTGGCAAGGTACATGTTAATAATTTTTACGAGCGAGTAATGGAGGTGACCTTGCTCAATTTTCGGTTAGGTCAATGCAAATAGCAAATTATTTAGATTACATTCAAAAATATTTGTTTTAAAGAGTTAATATTTAGCCGTACGTGTATGTGTCTGTAATATTTTAGTAGTTGTGCAAATAAGCAATTTTACGACAAACGGAAATTGCACCGAGCCAAAATGGTGCACTAAACAGCAACGTATTCAGGTTTTTGCAGTTATCAAGCATTTTATTTTTAAAATGGAGTAAGTACAAACACTCAACAAATATGTTTCCCGTTCGGAATATGGAATTGGGCACTTTTAGGTTTTCATTGATTTGTAGTTGTTTATAAACTGTTTATCAGTTTGGTCATATTAAAAACAAAAGTATTTAGAGTACTTCTTGAAGTCCATTAGTGTTATCATGAAATGGGACTAGCCTGATTGGTTCCAAAAATTAGAGAATGGTACACAGTATCTAAGCAGGTACATGTTTTGTTAATGTTATGATGTACCTACATACTTGTATGTATTGATTTAAACAACGACAATTTTGGAACAACATTACTTCCGAACAATGAACAGTTGCTCAATGCAATACCTAATGATCTATTTCAATCTAATAGGTACGTCAAAAGTTGTTTTCAAGAATGTTGATCGAGATTATTAAAACATGTTGTCGCTACAGAAAATTTACCTCTACCTGACAACGATTATATCCTTTATTCACTATTACGATGAAAATTTGAAGAGGAAAATTCTATCAAATAATTTTACAATAATATATTTACCTGTAAAAGGGTGAAACTATGAAAATACTAAATTTCATGTTTCTACATCAAGTACCTAGCTCCCAAAGGCGCCAGCAGGACACAGTTGGTCATTTTCCCCCCATGTGACCGCATTGAACTGATCCCTTGCATTAAAAAAAGCTCATCATCTTTCGACGTAAGGAAACCGCCCTAAATATACAATTCTGGTACTGCATATTTGTTTGGGTTTGGCCTATCGGCTACAGAGGGTAAACCGCAGGGAAAAACCGGTGTACACGCTAAAGAAAATTAGGGGAAATAAAAAGGGACTCAGAGGAAATCTGGAGAAATCAAGAGGAAATCAGAGGAAATCAAGGGGATATCAGAAGAAATCAAGGAGAAATCAAAGGAAATCATAGGGGAAAGACACAGAGAAAAAATCGTAAAGGGGACTTGTTTTTGTGAGCAACAGCAATATCAGGAGTAATTTTGAGAAATGTAAAATGAGTATGCTAAACAGCCTATAAATAATGAGCTGATTTCAAAAAGCAATCGATAATAATTTGTAATCTGCTAGTAGCCTACCCCTACTATTGTAGAGAAAAATGTTAAATTCATGAGACTTCCGCTTCATTTTTGATTTCGACTGTATAAAATTATTTTCACTTATTCCTGGATACGATAGAGTAGTCAGTTATTCGACAAAAAAATGCCTGGTCTACATTTATTATCATAGTAGGATAGGTTTAGGATTTAGGCAAATTTGGTCAGATCTTCTAGACAGAGTTTTTCATTCGCCACAATATACTAAAAAAGTTTTTGAAAATTCCCACTCAGTGGTGGTGCCATTCAAAATGGAAGACACTGTATAGGTATATTACTATAAATTTGACTTAAGTTTTGAATATCCGTTCTATCTTTCAGAGTATTTTTGTATTTTTTTATATGTAACTTTTCTAATCAGGGTGAAAATCGTGATTTAAAAACAACAAAAAGATGATTTATTTGATTTAAATCAAATATAGAATGATTGTGCATACATTGTAGGATATAAAGAGAAACAGCAGCTTACTACTACTACTAGTTGTAGTAGAAATAGGCAAGGTAGCAAATTAGTAGGTATTCTTTATAACAATATTTAAAGTTTTAAAAATGGAAAAAAAATTAAGTTGTTTATCTTTACATAATATTATATTGTACTCAATTTTTTGTTTGTTGTACCGTACTTTTTCACGTAATAGATTTGTTTTGAGTTTCCTATAAATTAAGTACTATTTATTTTGTGAATGTCTAATATTCTTTTAAATTTGTTTAATACCATGTGCCTAACTGAAATCAGTGATTAAAATACAAAAAAACAAGTGATTTCAATCTTGATACCTATAAATAATAAATCAAATAAAATAGTTAAAATCATTTGTTTCTAATTGTACGTATCTACACGTATCTACATTTTTTCTATTTTAAAAATGAAGTACGCCATTATACTGGTGCGCAACTTGGACAATAGGAGAAGCGGGTCGAAAAATAATAGAAACGTTTAAAATGTGGTGCTATTGACGCATGATGAAGATACCGTGGATAGATAGAGGGTTAGCAATAGGGGGGTATTAGAAAGAGTTGGGTAAAAGCGAAAGGTATGGAAGACAATAAAGAATAGGAGAGATAGGATGGTAGGACACCTTCTAAGACATGAAAGAATAGTTCGCGACATACTAGAGTCAGAGATAGGAATAAAACGAGGTAGGGGTAGGCCCAAATTAGATTACTGCTACCAAATAGTTAGGGATGTAGGATGTTCTACTTTCAGGGAAATGCATAGGTTAGCTCAGGATTTTGCTAAACCATCAAAATATGTATTTTTAAAATGGAACGCCTAGTATTTCATAGCATTTTGGCGGGATGTTTGGATTCCACGTGTGATTTTGCTAAAAGGTTGTATTAAGAATGTCTTCGTGTGTTTTTGGAGTATTCTTTTGAAGATTTTGGCATATACCTACATAGTAATCATTTAAGGACGAAACAAAGGCATTTTTAAACTACGAAACGCGAGAAGAAGAGTAATTTCAATATTTTCACACTATGCAGATGATAAAGTTTTATTTTTGAATTTTAAAGGCGGTTAGGGCTACTTTTATTCGAAACAGGTTTTTTGATCTTTGAATTATGTCTACGTACCTATACACACTATAATTTGATACTTCCGCATTGGTGGCAAACTTAATAAACTTAAAAAAATGGTCTACTATACGGAAGAGTTACAGCACAATTACAAAAGGTAGCGAATTGTTTTCTATTGCTGGATTAGATATTGCACCTGCCCATTCTATTAAGTTTTAACAAACGAGAAGAAAGTTATTTCTGTCATCGCCTACCGGTCATAGAAAACCAACTCGTCTGTTACAGAGTTAACAAACTCAAATTCGCGTAGGCACCAAGTAGTAAAGACTTAAAAACTACAAATCATTTATTTTAGAAGTAGATTTCGCTGCAACTTCAAGCCCCCAAGCATCACAAATTGCGCGAAAATTACTTTGAATCAATCTTGTTTTTAATAGTCAGTAGAAATAAGTAGGTGGACATGCAATAAGTGCTTCAACGTCAACATCATATATCAAAGTAGAGTAGTAGGCAGATATAAATTACAGAAGACACGTTTAATTCATAACTACCGCCCTATTAAGCGGAATACTCGAATTAACAAAACGTCCTTGGTGACTTCATTCATAAAATTTCTTACGTTTTCGCTTTCGCCATAAAAAACACCAAAAAAACAAGAAAAGCAAGTGACAAAACTACTTACATTTAAGATGTTGAAGATCCCGGTGTAAATATCCACTTAATCACGGGCGAATAAAAAAACATCAATACAAACTGCGCAAATTTTCCGCTGAAAAAAGTACGGCTAGCAACCGCAACAATCTCAAATTTACAACTGGCTATCCGACGAGCACACGCCTATGGTTTGTGGTGGGGAAACATGAACGAGAATGCCGGTAGTAGGGCCGACAATCAGCCAGGGGAAAGGGGACAGCTTTCATTCATAATCGCACGACCTTTGTGGAGAAGGGGAAATGAGATCCGGTCTTACCTTTACGGTGGATGTTGAGAATTGATACAGTCGAATTCCTTTAGGTAAAGTGGCTTTCGTGCGGAAAGAATGATACAAAAGCAAAAGAAGTTCGCAGTGGCGTAACTTTGAGTTGCTAGCGTGTGTCTACCGCCTCAAAATTCGTCTGTTCGAAAGTCAAAAACATAATAAATTATACTCGGGTAAGCGCGTTACAGGTTTTTACTTAGACTCGGTATGTGAATTTCAGAGGGCAAGGTGACAAGCACTACGCCTCATGTCGCCTATTATTATCCAATTTCCTGCGTTTTAAGTTGAAAGACGGAAAAACTGTTGTATATAGTGACTGCGAGCTCGAAGGGTTGAACCCATACCTGCTGTATTTGTAGTCTAGTGCTCTGAACAATAGATTATCGCGAATAGAAATAAATGAACCTATACCATTAAATTCTATGACAGTACATATTTGAATACTTACTTTGGCTTTGGAATAAAGTCAGCCAAAAAATACAGTTCAAACTCAAATTTTTGAGATGATTAAAATCTACTTGATCCAAGATTTTTTAATTTACCAATTAAAAAGGTCGCCTCATTTTACATTTGTTGACACATAAGATCATAATATGTAGGTCAAAAATGGAGAGAGATACAGTGAAGAGACTATTTTAGCTTCTCAGGTCAGCGATTCTCAAAGAGGATGATACAGCTATCTGGTATAGATGATATACATCAACCACTGTTTAAGAGTTTGCCTCGATCATCCTACATTTACCATGGCAAAACATCTTTCAGCGTTTTGCATAACACGGCCGTATTTCTTGCAAGAATATTCTGAAATTTGGATCAGACTTAATAGCACGTTGTGGAGTTCTTAGATTTCTGTTTACGTCACTCAAATTTTAATAATTGATACCAAACTGTGCCTCAATTAGCAAAATTTAAATCACTTTAAAGAGAGAAATAAAAATTCCGCGTTCTATTTCTAAGGTCCTTATTCGATTTTTCAGCCTGCAGATCAATGAGTGGAGCGATGCGCTAACTGGCGCGCCCAGAGTACCCACATAATGCGAGACTAGTGCGATCAGCTCATCGCAGGTCCTTAACGACAATAAAAGGTCTCTGGAACACAATATAACCGGATATTTTCATCTAAAATTCAAAAATAATCTATTTTAATCCATACATTTCCTGTTTGTACAGTACACAATGGAAGTTCTTGATATTGATTGTTGAACGTTCTTAGTTTGCTGCAACATGATACTCTATAATCATTTCATTACTTTACTTGGAAATTGTTAGTGTGATCTGAAAGCTTCTGCATACTTACCTGATTATCAGAAATAAACTTACACTAGCCAGGCTTGGTTTATAAATGAGATAATTCTACATGTAAATAAACAGTCAATATAATTAATTTATGAGAATTGGCACGTTCTCGAGTAATTTGTTCTTCCAGGAATAAAAACATAAATGTAATGCGCACCTACGTATGAATAAATAAACAAATATGGTTTCCACAGATAGTACGAAAATACAAGGTTTCCACTGTATCTTATAATAGCAAGTGTGTAACATTAACCCTTGATAGGGTACTTATAGTGAGGCAATATTGGTTTACTTTCTTGGAGTGCATTAATCTAAAGGAAAATTATAAAAGAAAGTGGAGATAAAGTTTTTCTAATAGAGAATTGCAAAAATTGTAATGGGCCTATGTAATAAAATTTCTGCCAAAAACTATTGATATACCTGAACATCAGGTGGTCGAAGAGAGTTTCGCAAAAACAGCGCCATAATAATTAATGCCAAACCACGAAGACTAATATTTAAAGTCATTACATCTAAGAATTAATTTCTTGTACAAATACTCTGTTAGAACTCTACTCCAAGAGATATTTTTGCGAAAAACTGCCATCAGAAATATCAGCTGCTACTTGAAAACAATGTGGATAGCGCTCTCTGTTCTCTCAAAGAAAGTGGTATCAACAAAAAATATTATTAACTAAGGCATTCAATGTTCGTAGGATATTAGAAATTTCATAATCATACAAATCCCCATAATTTTAATTTTCAAACGGAATTGTACCTTTTTATGTCACGGTTCTTTTACATGTCAAACTGCTTTTCGATATTGTATAAAGTTCTTACTTATGGCAGTTTTTGAGGTAATCGCCAGCAAGTATTAAATGAATCGTTGCCAAAATGGTGCAAAAACGGACACAAAACATAATTTAAAAACGAGTGACGACCGCTACTTCAATTTCCTACAGGCTTACTAAAACACTTTCCTACACGTCCTTGTATAAAAAAACTTGTGTGTGTCAGCTCCGACGCACGACTGGAGTTTACTCCTTACGATCGATTATTTTAACTTCAATCACTTGATTATAGGGTACACGCGAATGTCAGTTTTATACCCAAATGTGTATTTATCAGATGGTGTATGTTCGAAAATGTCCAACACATCAAAATATAAATTGTGTATAAATTCAGTAATTAAGTGACAATCTGCTAAACGTCGATCCCACTGGCAATGAAATAAATACTTTTCCTGGTGTTCGACTAAGCGTTGATTCACATTTCGGCACTAAGTAATATTTGGAGTATTTAATATTAGGTTTTTCCATATTAAATCAAAAGATTCAACAAATTTAGGAACGAACAAACACTGCAAATGCTGACTTTACAACGCCAACTGTCATATCTACTCTATGCCACTCTATTTGCACTATTTCCATGCTCTATGCAGTCAGACATAAAAAGCCGTATCCATAGATACGTACATAATTTCGATGTTACAGGTAACGTAACGCGTTACTTTTAGTTAACGCGATATGTAACGCTTGATTTTACTACTCATAAAATTTCCGTACCGCGGGCTACGAGGGGTAAACCGCTGAAAAAAAGTTGTACACCACAATTCCTTTTTATCCAGAAATTCCCCAAATTCCTTCGAAATTCCCGTAATTCCTTGGAAATTCCCCGCAATTCCTTGAAAATTCCCGCAATTCCTTGGAAATTCCCGCAATTCCTCGGAAATTCCCCGCAATACCTTGGAAATTCCCGCAATTCCTTGGAAATTCCCCGCAATTCCTTGGAAATTCCCGCAATTCCTGGGAAATTCCGGCAATTCCGCATGTACATTACACACATAAATTTACAACTGCCGCAAATAACATTCCCGATTGCGTACGTACGTACATCCATCGCATGCCTAATATATTCATTATCATAAAGTTCTCAGGCCGAAGACTAGTTGCAGGCGTGCCTCCATCCTTTCCTATCCTGAACTAACCTACGCATTTCCCTAAAAGTAGAACATCCTACATCCCCAACTATTTGAGAGCAGTAGTCTAATCTAGGCGGGTGCATCCCACGAGATCGAAATCCCACGAGATCGAAGTCCCATGAGATCGAAATCCCACGAGATCGAAGTCCCACGAGATCGAAAAATTCTGTAACTCGGGGACAGCGCTAGTAAAATGGCAACAGCGCGTATCACGGGAGAGCTCAGATATCTACGAAATCGAAACGAACTGGTGTAGTTCGTTTTACACATATTACGAAGCGGCACACACACTTCTAATTATATAAATTATTCACAATACAGGACATTAAGCGCCTCCGCCATACGTCAGATTTTCACTCCAAACAAAATAAAAGCAAGTGCCATTTGACGTTTATCGATATTATTTACAACGTCTTAAACTAGTTTTTGCAATATAATAATGGACGTTTTCAGGCGAAAACAGTTTATTTTCAATTTGTGTCTTGGGCTTACGTGTAAAAACCTGAAAACAACTATATTGCAGAGGTTAGGTTAAAACGTCAGAAAGCACGTGGCTTTGTTTTGTTTGGAATGAAAATCTGACGTTTGTGACGCGCCACTTTTATGGTGTATTTACAACCTTTATAATGATTATATGAATATTCTGCACACTGACCCCAAATAGAGTGACCGCAGTTAAAAAATAATTTTTCATGATCCACATAATAACTGCTCCACACTAATAATTGTCTGGTGCAACTTGCCCTTCTTCAGCGTTCTACATTGGATGGCGAATTGTTTCCATTGTTTGTTCTAAACAAATAGTAATAAATAATAATTTACTTATTTTCGCGCTTGTTCTACTTTTTAATAGAAAAATGTATTTTTTTATGGCGATAAATATAAATTATCTTAATAAAATCCGGAAGAAAATGTCACGTTAATTTTTAGATACAGGTAGGTATCATTTTGTTCCTCCCAGTCGCCCTCCCAGTCATCTTCTGGTATATAAAATATTTGCAGCAAAAAATTCTGGAACACTATTATTATGGCTACATAATCCCAAGACAATGTACTAATAACCTAAGCAGATGAAAGTTAAACTCACTAAACTACATATATTATTATATTCTCTACAACTCTTAGCAGTTGCTACTACGAATTTTACAAAGTTCTTAAATGTTTACACTATCTGACACTACGCGAATACTATAAAAGTCTCGCCAATTGTTGTGCCCCAGACAGACTGCCCCACGTATTAATTTGTATATCCCGCTTATTTGGACGGTCGATTGCTACCAACTTCAGATTTATAAAAAGAAAATCACTAAAACGTGGTTCCGTGTAAAGTCACCCATGAGCGGCAAAGTAACCCTGCGTTACGGTATTGCTCGTAGTGACGTTGCGTTTATTTAATATCCTAACTAGGTTTTGCCAAGTAGACCACTTCCACTTTTACGCGCTTTGACGGACTGTTAAGCTTCATGCCATGCAAGCAACAGGCTTAGCGCAGTAATGAAAGGCGCGGGCACTTCCAAGATGCGCGGGGAGTTTTTGTTCGAATCCAAGTGGATCCTTTTTCTTTTTTCTTCTAAAGCTTATTGTAATTTACAGAATTTTGCATTCCATGTGTTATGTCTGCTGGCCCGTCACGAAAGGTATTTGTTTAAAGAATATCCGCGATTACTAATGAAAACAAGAGAATAATAGCAGACTAAAACATTTGCATTAGTAAAACCTAGTTGGGATATAAATAAACGCAGTGCCGTTGACGGCTGACGGCGCTGGCGTGACGGCAATCGGCGATTTTAGACAAATACAGTAGTTCGCGACAAAACACCCCCAGAGTTCCACATACTGACGTCAGTATGTCCCATTCCAGTGGTCCCCAAAAGCTGCGCAATGACCATGACCATGACCAACCATCCTTTACAGTAAACCAAGCTAATGCCCTGATTTTTATTAAGAGTTAAACGGATAACGGAAAACGGCGCTGCATCGCAAAAATACGGCTATAGTATGGCTGTGACAAAAGTGAATTCACTTTGGCTGTGACTGATGAGTATTGACCACAAGGCACTTCGAATTTTATCACAATGTGTCAGTGGGTATATCAATTTGATGTTTTCTATTTGGTAATTGGTATTAAAATTGGTATACCTAGGTATTTTTTACCTAGGTATTTTTTACTTCCATGTTCCGTATAAGGAAATGGAAGTATTGTATTACCGACAAAAATTCGTGTCCCAGATAAGCTCAGATTGGTATTGTACTAGCTTCAAAACATCGAGAAAAAGTTTTTTTAGCTGCGTGTCTGTGCGTGCGTGGGGGTGTTTAGGTGCGTGTGTGTGCCCGGATTTCTTTGGCTATCGATAACTGTCGTAAAAACTAACCGATTTTAATTATTTTTTTAGAAAAATGCGTCTCAGCAAGGACTATTGATTTTGGTGATAATTAAGTTAGGCGTTCAATTGTTATCAACATTTAAAATCTTCAAATAAATATTGCGGCTAAACTATTAGAAATATGAAAAAAATGTTTGGATAAAAAATGTTGCCTACTTTAAGAACAAAAGATTTTGTTATTTTGTTAGGTACTTCCAATTTTCCCCTAACTCAATTATTTATTAAGTTATTTATTAAGTTATTACCCATTATAAATTTTACACTTCTGTGTCATAGCAACCTTGATGCTATAACCGAAATTTTCTGATTTGCCTTTGACTAATGAACATTCTTAGCCTTCAGGAAAAGCAGGACGCACATGTAATGAAGATGTTATTTGACCAAAGCAAATAAAATTTATTTAAGAATTTTCGTATTTTAAGAAATTTTGCAAAAATGTTTCTTCTTTTAGATATGTCAATATTATAGTTTATGCTCTAGGGTTTATAATTATTGTATAGACAGTATCCTACAATAGTGCCAATTTGCTAGATACTCCTGATTACTAAACCAATCGTTCGTAAAATTGCCGATAATAAACAGAAAATTATTGTTTTAAGTGTTCTCTTGTTATATACAATGAACATGGAAGTCATGTATGGTTCTCCATACCTATTTTTTCAATACCTGTTATAAACGAATTCAATGTGAATAAAACATTTTGTCACTTGATGCCACAAATTATTTGATGTAAGTCTGTTCTTTATTTCGTCAATAAAACGTAAAAAATACAAAAATTTAAACCTGAAAAGCAATAATAAACGCCAGATTGACAGATGATTAGAACTTTAAAACAAGGGAGTTGCTTAATGATAATAATACTCGTAGTATTTATTTAGTATAAAACATCTTGATAAATTGTCTACTTCCGCAGAGATTTCTGGTTTACGGGTTGTGACAAGAACCGTACCTATCTGGAAATTTATGGCCTTATTTTTCAATCGGTTTAATTTTCTCAAAAGTAGTTTTCAAGAAAATTTAGGAATAATTTCCCCATTGATTGAAAAAATTATTTACTGGGATGTAAGAAATTACAGTAAATAAAAGCAATGTTTTCTGATCATTTTTTCAAAATTAATGAAATAGAGACATTTTCTCTAGTTTTGTATTCATTTCATAAAATGTCGAAACCGTTCATTTTCCTTACCGTTTTCGTATTTTCTTATTAGTAATAGAATTGTGCCGCCTTGTACAGATAAGGGCAGAAGTTAATTTCGATCTCGTGGGATTTCGATCTGATGAGACAAAAATACTTTTCTTTACAAGCGATGTTGCCACTTTACCAGCATTGTCCCCGAGTTACGGAATTTTTCGATCTCGTGGGATTTCGATCTCGTGGGATTTCGATCTCATGGGACTTCGATTTCGTGGGATTTCGATCTCGTGGGACGTCCCGATCTAGGCCGACCCCTACCTATTTTTATTCCTATCTCTGACTCTAGTATGTCCTACCATCCTATCTCTCCTATCCTTTATTGTCTTCCATACATTTCACTTTTCTCCAACTTTTATTGCTAACCTTATCTATCCACTGTATCTTCATCATGTACCTGTAACACCACATTTCCAGCGCTTCTATTCTTTTTAGATCCACTTCTCCTGTTGGCCAAGGTTCACACCCTCACAATGGCGTAATCTATACATACGTCTTTAAGAGTCTCTTCCGAGCTTCCACATTTTTTATTGAATACTTGTCGTGCAAAAATAACTTGATAAAGGGATGGTTTCCAAATAAATTTTTGAATTAATTGATAGAATTATTGAACTCTGTGAACCTAACATGCTTTGGAAAGTATGCGTTCATTTCAGGCATCACAAAGAGATTTGTATCTTACCGAAGCATTATTAATTGTGATATCTACTTTAAAGTGCACCTTAGGCACCACTGTATTCCGAAACAAATGAATTTTGAGAAAATAATTACCGTCATGCCTACAGTTCGAGTGACGGTTCCCGTTACAATAGAATTAAACTTAAACAATGCAAATTTGAATGCAAATAAATTTTGCAGATGACTAACAAATAAAGGTGATGATATATATTATTTGCAACAGAAATGGGTAAGTATAATAAAAATAAAAAAACAACGAAAGCCAATTCTTACAAAATAAAAAATAAAATTCGATTTTAACAAAACCATAACAAAATGGCAAGAGAACGTCAGTTCTTACTTACGAAAAGGTACAAACTAAAAATTAAAACAAAAAAATTACACAACTTCTTTGAAAATGGCATTTGCTTACTTAGAAACTACCTACTTTTGTAGATTTATACTGCTTATCAATTTTATCTTATCAGATCTCTGGAGTTGGAATGGACGAACGAAGTGAGTCCGGCAAAACAGATGAGCCACAAAAAAGACTTTAGCTCCGTATAAAATATGCTATTTTGTCGGCAAGCGTCTATACACTTATCTAAATTCCAATTATTTTGCTTGCAAAAAGGGTAAAAAATATCAATAGTGACATTAGTTATTTATTGTATGATAGATTGCTTTCGATTAGGGTCAGTAAAAAAAATTTTTTCACAATTATCAACTTATAAAAAGTTTGCAATTAGGTTATTCCTAACTTCTACTTCCCGACCGGGATGGGAAATTTTCCACCCGGGTGGAAAATTCAGTGCCTATTTGATTTGATGTATTGTAATAAACTAGGAATAAAATTTCCTACCGTTTTTTCTGCGGTCTCGTGGAGTTCTGCTTGAGTGTACTCCAAATGGCTACCAGACATATTTTACCACCAGAAATACTCTTACATATTCAGTTATTTTATTGTCAAAAACGATGCTTGTCAGTTTAATAATTAGTAAAAATATAAATGTCAATTTCACTGCCTACCAAGAATTATCGAAAATGCGGTATTTAAAAAATAAAATGAATTATTTATTACTTTATTATTCATTAAAACTGATGATCGCGGCGCTTCGCGCCTCGGTCATCTATCTAGCCCTCGGGTGTAATGAAAGATTTTCCACCTCGGTACTAGTAAAAATAGTAAAAAAACTTTTTTCTGACTCCTGGTTGGTAACCACATAAAAAGTGACAGTTTAGTGTCGTTCATAGAGTCGCTAGAGCCATGTTTTTTTGACGTTTGCCGAACAACATATTTTTTCAACCCAAGCAACATCTTCATTTATAGGCAATAAAAAGAGATATAACTGTTCAGATAAGAATTTAATTTTAAATTCATTTCCAGAATTTTCTATAAATTGTCCAATGTACCGCGTAGTACGCGTAGTATGCGATTAACTGTTATTCAATGCACAACAATACGTTTGAAATACGCTGCCCGCCCAAAGTGAAACATAACCTAACTATTGCACTCTAACTACATACCTTTAATATTATCTTTAATATTAAAGGTATGTGACTCTACTGGTCGACTAGAAACTTAATAGCGGTCCCTAACAAAAACTTGTGAAATAGGTATATTTGTCATTATTACCCGGACTAGCTAATTAAATAGGTATCTAATCAACCTACCTTTCATATTTTATATAAAAACACGGATTCAAAACTACACTAAGTATATGCTGCATGCAAACACACTACTGAATGCATGTCTTAAACTTAATTCTCATTCCAACTGTTTGTCGCGCAAGCGCAAATCTTTCCACAACATGTGGCAATTCCTCCAAATACCCGTCAATTCCTGACAATACCCACAAAATTCCTCGTAATTCCCGCAATTCCTGCGCAATTCCTCGCAATTCCTCTGCAATTCCTCGCAATTCCTCTGCAATTCCCGAAATTCCTAGGAAATTCCTCGTAATTCCTCTGCAATTCCCGAAATTCCTCGGCAATTCCTCGCAATTCCTGCGTTTTGTACACCAAAATTCCTCAGCGGTTTACCCCTCAGCGGGCTATAACTGAAAATCAATTCTTAAGGAGTAAACTCCAATAAAATGTTAAAAACTATTAACACGGTATTTTACACTATTCAGCATAAAAACAAACACAACAACCGACCAGACGAATGTTCGGCGATATTCCGTTTTCGCAGTTGTATCTGTTTACTACATAACTGGCCGGCTGCTTCGCTTAGCCTTTCCCACAAACAAATGCTTAGACTGTGAGTATCCCGGATGCTTCAGTCGTAAATGTAAATAGATAAGTCCCCTCTCCAAGTCTTTGGATAGAATTGTAGCGCGCACGTAAGTGGGGGAGCATGACGTCAATAAATTGGGAGCGCGAATCGGGGTGACGGGCATTAATCTTTACGGCAGCGTCACTATTGTAGGAAGTCTTTAGAAAATTAACAGTATTTTTGTCAAGTTTATAATGCCTAATTGTGCTGTGGTGGATTGTTAGTTGTTACAACCGTAATACTCATGAGATAGATAAACTTGACGATAGTAGTTGGATCAGTAAAGTTTCTAGGGGTTTCATTTTCTCGTCAGATTTCCTTATGAAAAAAACGGAAACAATGGAAGAAATATTTGTTAATTTACATGGGCATTTTTTTGGTAAAGGACGCACGATCGCGTCCAAAATTCTAAATGTCCTTAAAATGGAACATCCAGAAGAACGTCCAGAAGAAGTGCCGTGTTTATATTTTATAATTATTATACACTTCTAGATGTTGTGAAGATAAGAAAGGTGACGTAACGCGTAACGCAAGCGCCTACAATTTGATGACACGCTAAAATGCCGATAACTCATGGAACGCCCTGATGCTACGATGTCCCGAAGTGTCGCCCGGAAATGATACGCCACGGAGTTACGTCTTACGTTACATTGTTCAGCTGCATATCTAAACGCACCTTAACAACCCCTACTACATGGCCAGACTAATAAAATTGTCTATGGTTATTCCTTTTTTTTGTACCGTACTGATAAACATTTTCATCCAGTGTAATCAGCAATAACATCACAAATAATTATTATAATGTTACAGTTCGAATTTTATTTCTTCGCTAGTCTATTATTCAAAAAGAAAGTATCCGTGACCATAAATGTGCATCTCTGCATCCATACAATTCCTGTAGGTAGTAATTTATACAAATTATGCCAGTAAAATAGCTGGACGAGAAGAATATTCGCTATCAATGGCAAGATATAAATTTGTTATTTTTTGGTTTAATAAGCTTGCTGTTATTTTCCAAAAATATATGTAATAGTTTAGTCTGAAGTGTGTATCAGCTGCTGATAAGAAAGGTGCGTGGTGTAGGTAGGATACATGTATTGTTATAGAAATTTTGTTAATACTACACCTACATACCAAAATGTAGGCAGTACACCCAGGATGTGACGCGGAAGAGAATCAAAACTACATGAATTAAAAAAGTGCTATTTGTTCATGCTCTGTCCTACCGACAAAGACACAAACGCAATATTCTGTTGATTGAATACACACCAAACAGAGCAAATGGAGAAGTCTAAGGAAACATCAATAAAAATTTAAGGAAAGGGGAAGACGATTTTCTTGCGATAAAGGGCTGACGAAAAAACGTTTATGCTGAAGAAATAAGCGCATAAGTGTTGAAGATTCACGCAGAAAAAGCTCTATGCTTAAGTAGATTACATATGAAACCGCCTTCGTATATACATATACGAAAGTTATTTTTAACTTCATTAATTCTGTTTATCATAACCTTTAATTATTATCGATAATGATGGTCATATATTTATCTGGCTCGTTATGCAACTTACGTCTTCCTCCCACATTTTTTAAAATATTAATCAATTAATTTGCCTATTTATTCGCACAGCAGGTTCCGCATTTAAACGGGAGCGGAATAAGATAACTTTGAAAATTAATCTATAAATGGAAATTTATATTCTATGATGGAGCACAAGCATCGCAATTAATATTATAATTATTCGGTATTATTAATTATAATTTTATTATCTCCAGTTTTTCATTTTCCTGTAAATATAACTTTATGTTCCTCATCAGCGTTAATAACAGCATAAATAACGCATAAAACCAGCTGCATTTACGCAATTTAGGTTAGATAATAAATATCATTAGATGTTATTTAGGGAGCGACTACTGCTCCGGTTGACGGTCCCCTGAAATTTTGTTCGATCACGGTCGGGCATGCGCATTACAGAATGTCAACACAATTTGCATTTTAGAGGTGTAAAAAAAGTAAAGCTGAGAGAACGCATTTTTGAAACAGACCATTTAGTTGTCCTCGCACCAGACACACGCATTTTTTGGAAAAAAGATGATGTAAAAACAAGCAAAATATTTCCAACCCCTAGGGGATCAGAACTCGTCTAGCCGTAGGAGAACAAAATGGCAGTTCTGTACGATACCCGCACACCCACCAAGACCATAAGCGTCACTAGCCGATAACGATATACTTAAACGTCATTTTACCCACATTAGTAATGCGCACGTCCGACCGTATCGGTACAAAATTTCAGGCGCCCGTCGGCCGGAGCAGTAGTCACTCCCTATTATTTATACTATCTAGTAGGGCTGGGAAAAGTATCGATACTTAAAGAAGGTATCGATACCTAATCAAGCATCGGTCGTCGATACTGACTGCATAGAGGTATCGAAGTATCGAATATATCGATACCGATACTTTCGATACCTCGATACTTTCGATACCTCGATACTTTCGATACCTGGATACTTTCGATGCCTCGATACTTTTGGTACCTCGTTACTTTCGATATCTCTTCTGCGTTAAGGTGAACTTGGAACTAACAATAAATCAGTAGTTAGAAAATGAGAATACTGGATACGAACCCGTTCGGAGCACATAGCGCCATCGAGTTCTCGAGGTGCCATCGACTTCTTCGGCAGTGACCTTGAAAGAGACCAGAGGCTGCTGAAGGAGTCGTTGAGGCATCCGAAGAAGTGTCTTCAGCAGCGGCATCTGCAGCAGCCTCTGGTGTCTTTGAAGGTCACTGCTGAAGAAGTGGGCATGTCTTCAGCAGCGTCTGGTCATTGCTGAAGAAGTGGTGTTCAGGAGCGTCCAGGCGCATGCGCCGGGGCTATTCCTCAGGTCAGTCCATCGAGTTCTCCATCCACTTCAAGTGGGCGTGTCTGCAGCAGCCTCTGGTCATTGCTGAAGAAGGGCCTCTGGTGTCTTGCCATTGCGCACCCAAGCCGCCATTTTGGGGCCTTTGGTTGTGGCTCAGGCGCCTGCGCCGGGGCTCCGCCTTCAGCAGCTTCTGGTCATTGCTGAAGAAGTGGTCTTCAGCGGCCCCCCTGGTGTCTCTCATTCTGTTGGGCCTTTGGATGTGGCTCAGGCGCCTGCGCAGGGGCTGTCGCGTACAAAGCACGTGTTGCTCACTGTTCAGGCCAGTCCATCCTGGCCCCATCCACTTCTTCGGCAATGACCAGAGGCTGCTGAAGGAGTCATGTCTTCAGCAACGGTGTCTTTGGGGCCTTTGGCCGTGGCTCAGGCGCATGCGCCGGGCTCTGGCTATGAGAGTGGGCGGGGCAACAGCCAATGAGAGTGGTTGTGGGCAGCATCCAATCAGAATTGTTGTTAGGTGCTGTTGGGCCTTTGGATGTGGCCCAGGCGCCTGCGCCGGGGTTTTCGCAAAAATAAAAACGTTGAATATATTTTTACATCAATATAATTAAAACTATAATCTGTATACAGAGTAGGCATGCGTGTATTTTCTGGGCAAATCGAAGCCCTGCAGCTTCTCATACCACTCTTCTGACCGATTCATTACCCGGTGTATACTCAACGATGCGGTCATGCAGGATGAGACAGTATGCGGTTGTGTTGGGCGGAAAATTCTCGCTCGACTCAAATTCTAGACGCATATCTATGGGTCCAGGCTTGATGCTTTCCGACTGCTTTGATGCGTCAATCACCACGATGGGCGCTAGATCCTTGAACTGTTCCTTGCCGTATAACGGCTCGCCAACTTTTCCATAGTATGAACTCTGGAAGTTCTGGTACATTTCGTATAGCAGGGCGTATTTCCCCGTGGAGAAATCCAAGTTTAAATTCTCGTAGGGGAAGCACTCAGAATTCAGGTACAGTTTGACGTTTGTCAAATTGCAGTGGTCAAATTTGCTTGAATCCGTGTCCAAATTCGCTTTGCGATTCGTCTGGAAGGCGACAATAACGTAGCGGGGTTTCTCCAACCGTGTTGCAGTCTTGACGGCCCACGTTTGTTTCGTAGCTTGCGGCAACACCGGATACTCGTACAGCTCCCAGCTGCGAAAACATATCTGCAACGTTCTCTCTTCCTCGACAATATTGAGAAGTTTTAGGTATTCAGCATCCGATGGATAGACGTACGGCACCCTCCAATGAACCTTGCTCAACTCAATTCTGGTGTCCTCGTTACCCACGAAAGCGTTCCTATCGTTTTTCGATCGAGTCAAAATGAGCTCGTGACACACATTTAACAGAATTTTGGGGTAATCTTCCAAGAATCCCAGCAGGATTCTTCCCGGGATGCACACGTTAAAGTTCCCGTTCGCGTCGATAAGGTGGCTCGGTGAGTCTCCCGTATTCGTCCAGCCGGCATTCTCCAGGGCACCTACCTCACCCTCATTCAGAGAAACTACACCCTTCAGTGTGCTCGTGATGCCCACGTTTTTTGTTCGATCCACCTCCACCCCGTTTATTTCATAGCGGACGTCGTCAAAGAGGAAACTGAGGGCGTTATTTGTTAAAGCCGCATTTCCGCTTCCTGCACCCTTGATGAACCTGCCCTCTATGTAGATGCTGCTTAGATGCGGCAGTACGTAAACGTCTTGTTGGTGGATTGGTATGCGAATTTAGTCACGGCTGATGTACGTGCACCTCGACACGGCGTGCTGACTCATCCAAAACAGCACCGTCCAGAACACGAAACGTGTCTACGTTTATGTGTGTCATTATTCAAATGCGATTCCCTTGTTGAAGCACAAGTACTAACTGACAGCACCGTTAATTTTCTTGCTTAAATACTCTCCATACAACCGTGCGCATGCGCAGTCTTATTCTTGGTCGTCATCAGCCATGGTGTTTGCGAATACAGCTGTCTGTGTCAACAGACAGCTGTATTCGCAAACAGACAGACAGACAGACAGACAGACAGACAGACAGACGGACCGACAGACATACAGACAGACAACTACTGATAAGAATTCGGAAGTAGGAGAATAACTATAGATTCCTTTTTGTCTCATCGAGCTGATTAATTTGATACCCTACATGATCTAGGTGGGCGGGGCAAGGAGCGTGGCCGGGGGCGCGGTCAGTGAGTGGCCACCCCTAAAAACCACCCCCAAAAATCACCCTCCAAAGCCACCCCAAGAACCGCCTCTAAAAACCACCCCTAAAAGCTACCCCTAAAACCACCCCTAAAAAACACCCCCAAAAACCACCCCCAAAAACCACCCCTAAAATCGACCCCAATATTCCGATACCTCTAGTCGAGTCCTTTAATTTACACCCCACATGACATAGTTTTTACGTAGGGGTTAGCCTAAATTTAGACTACTGTTCTCAAATAATTAGCGATGTAGAATGTTCTACTACCGAGAACTAAGATGTTTGCATATATCAATCAAATGGTTCCCACACGTGTCCGAAACGCATTAAGATAACAAGTAATTTCAAATAAACAAACTGGAGAATGTTCTAGAATGTTTTTTTCCCACATGTGTCCGAAACGCATTAAGATAACAAGTAATTTCAAATAAACAATCAGAAGAATATTCTAGAATGTTATTTTATTGTAATAATACAAACAAACAAACGGGTCACCGTGTAGTGTCTACAACGTATTAAATGCACATGCAGAGCGTGGGATCAAACCTAAACAAACATATCCTATCGGCAAGATGAAAGGTTATTTCCCATAATAAAAACAATTATAACATCTCTTATCGGCGGCGAACGTGCTTTTTTCTTAAACTTTAATATCAATATTTATTTAGTATAAACAATTGTAAATTTCCGAGAAAATAAATATTAATTCTGTAACTTCTGTTTACAATCATAAGTATATACGGATGATTTGAAAGACGGGCTTGTGGGCCGCCGATTAGCTCAGTTGGTTGGAGCGAGGGCTCCGGTGCGTGGGGATCCGGGTTCGAATCCCGGTCGGCGTCATTTCCAGAACGTTTGCGAAAACCCCGGCGCATGCGCCTGGGCCACGGCCAAAGGCCCCAAAGACACCGTTGCTGAAGACATGACTCCTTCAGCAGCCTCTGGTCATTGCCGAAGTAGTGGATGGGGCCAGGATGGACTGGCCTGAACAGTGAGCAACACGTGCTTTGTACGCGACAGCCCCGGCGCAGGCGCCTGAGCCACATCCAAAGGCCCAACAGTATGAGAGACACCAGGGGGGCCGCTGAAGACCACTTCTTCAGCAATGACCAGAAGCTGCTGAAGGCGGAGCCCCGGCGCAGGCGCCTGAGCCACAACCAAAGGCCCCAAAATGGCGGCTTGGGTGCGCAATGGCAAGACACCAGAGGCCCTTCTTCAGCAATGACCAGAGGCTGCTGCAGACACGCCCACTTGAAGTGGATGGAGAACTCGATGGACTGACCTGAGGAATAGCCCCGGCGCATGCGCCTGGACGCTCCTGAACACCACTTCTTCAGCAATGACCAGACGCTGCTGAAGACATGCCCACTTCTTCAGCAGTGACCTTCAAAGACACCAGAGGCTGCTGCAGATGCCGCTGCTGAAGACACTTCTTCGGATGCCTCAACGACTCCTTCAGCAGCCTCTGGTCTCTTTCAAGGTCACTGCCGAAGAAGTCGATGGCACCTCGAGAACTCGATGGCGCTATGTGCTCCGAACGGGTTCGTACCCAGTATTCTCATTTTCTAACTACTTAAATCAATTAATTGATGAAGTTCTACCTCGTAAAGAAAAAGAAAAGTTAAGTGGCATAGCTGCTCTGTTGTCAAGCACAAGTACAGAAAATTCAGTGTCTTCTGCTGCTACGAAAGAAGATAAGTTGAAAATGGAGTGCAATTAATATGAGGCAATGGGTACCATTAGCTTTTCAGAGAATCCTCTTGCATGGTGGAAATTGCACCAAAGTGCATTTCCTATTTTAGCGGAATTTAGTAACAAAATTTTATCATGCCAAGGCACAAGTGCAGCATCGGAACGTGTGTTTAGTTGTGGTGGAAACGGAACCACAGACACGTAATCACAGACACCTCTGAACATGCAGAACAACTATTTTTTTTGTCAAAAAATTTCTACCAAAATAGGTAATTTTGTTTTGTACCGATTTGGAGTAGGTAGCAGCAGTAGTAGGTACTATTTATTATTTTTATAATATAATGTTTTTGTTTCGTTTATTTAATAAATTTATTTACGTATACGTAGTAACAAATTCACTAAGGTATATATGTCATAGTCACATAACAAAACCTGTCGTTTTATAAAACGTATGTTTCTTGGAATGTGATTCCCTTATCTAATGAGGTACCCAGACTCACAAAACGACTAGACGTTTTATAAAACGACAGGTTTTGTTATGTGGCTTCGACATATACATACGTTTCATACATCAATACCAATTTACCTATTCCTCTAATTTAGAATTCTAGATACTTTTGACACCTCGCTACTTTTGATACCTCAGTACTTTCGATTCTTCGATACTTTCGATACCTCAATACTTCGATACTTTCGATACCTCAAAATTGTCGATACCTCGATACTTTCGATACCGCGATACTGTCGATACTTCGATACTTTCGATACTTTGCATAGTATCGATACTTTGAAGGTATCGATATACGATACCGCATTTCTGGTATCGCCCAGCCCTACTATCTAGGTAGTTTTTTGTTGTTTCTTAGTAATGGAAATAGAAAGCCAGAAAAATTTACTCGCATGGAAGCTTGCACATGCAGCTAAATTTACAACCAAAACCAAACTACAGTGCCCAATATAGAACAAATAATTTAGAAGGCTACCTGCAAGGGTGTGACGGTCTTCTGGATATACTCCAGGGTAATTTATATGGTACCATATGAACCCCTAACATGTAAGCATAAAGCTCGGCATAAAGTCTTAACGCGTAATCTCGCCAGCAGAGATTTTATTGAACTGATGAAGAATGGTTTAGACGAAGCAATGAAGAACAATCTAGATCAAGTAAAGAAAAACAATCAAGAAATCATGAAGGACAACTTAGAAGAAATGAAAGGCAACCTAGAAGAAATGAAAAACAATCAGAATGAAATGATTAAGTCAGTTATAAAAGAGTCAAAAGAACAGGTAGCTGCGAGAGTTACTGAAATGGAAACGAAACTAGAGGCCAGAATATCAGAAGAGACCCAGGAAATAAGGAAAGTGGTGGATGAGGAGATATCCAAAATAAATTAGAGAATGGCTCAATGGGCAAAGAAGACTCCGAAGATGGAAAGTGCAGAAATTGAAGAAGATAGAAGAGCCGATATTAAAGTGAACCCGCCTAAGTTCCCTGGCAAGTTTTCGTGGCATACTTACGTCAAACAGTTTGAAGCAGCTGCAGCGGCGAATTAGTAGGCCAATACAGAGAAGGCGATTAATTTGGTCGTCACTGCGTAGAGATGTCCTGGATGCTATCACCAGTGAGCAGCAAAATTAGTACAAAGAACTAGTAAAGCGTCTAGAGATGAGGTATGGTCACAAACACCTCCAGCAACAGCATCAGGCTCAACTTAAAGGAAGGTCTCAAAGTTCCAGTGAGATTTTGCAAGAATTCCAGGTCGATATTGCCCGCTTGGTCCGGCTGGCATATCCAACAGCCCTGGAGGAATTCTTGAAGTCTGGCAGTTGAGAACTTCATTGAAGGGCATTAGCGGATGCTTTGGTCCACGCCTTGGAGTATAAGGTTGTAAAGCAGACATCCTGGGGATATTCCAAGTTGCGTCAGCTTCAGATGAAAGACGAGCCAGACGAAGACCGGATAAAAAGAGTTGTGAAGTAATTGCCTGCTAGATCCGAAAACGTCGTACAGGTCTGTGTGGGAGATGCTTCAAGTTGTCAGTTAAGATTGGTTGAGCCTACGTATAAGAAGGCGAAGAAGCAGAGTTGTTCTAAACCCCGGACAGGACGAAAAACCTTACCCAGAAAGTCGAAAGAACTGCGTGAGGCAAAAGAAAGAGCAGGTAACGCCAATAAGATGCCATCGAACCCAACTACCAGTTGAAGATGAACCCATACGCCTGGGAAGTGACCACATGAAAACGCGATATGACGTATGAGTTAATTCGATAGGGTCAATTATGTCGTCTACCGAATTCGACGATCTCCGCGTTCGAGGATGAAGGTGGTTCATCTAAATCGGCTTACTCCGTACCATGGGGTCGTAGAAGACCATTTCTAGAAGACCATTTCTGATCGAGAGCGATCACTCTTTTAAAGGGAGGGGGCAGTGTTAAGAATGAAGGCAGTGTTATGAATGAAGTCTATTAAGTAAGCCCTCTTGGATGAATAACAGTGTCGCCGTTAAAGGACATCTGTATCGCATAAACAAAGAGAATCATCGAACCCCTCAGATATGTTTCGGACATAACAAGAATTTTTCAAAAACGAAAATATTTTACTGCGAGGAGATGCTCTAAAGACAACCACTTTTGGTAGTTATTGTTAAAAAGGTTTAATAAATACCTCATTTGCTATTTCCACATCACAAAATCCATTATTATAAATAAGATTATACTTTTACACTTTTTGGGGAGACTTTAAATTACATTTACGAAATATATTACATTAATAGCAAACAAATTTTGCACTATCTTTTACATTTTATCTAAAATATTGCTGTTTTTGGGAAATGTTATAAAGCCGAGTACATTGTTTAACTTCCTGTGGAATATTTGAGAAAATTATCAGCAAATTAATCCGACATATCATATAGCCCGCAAAATTTTCCCCGGCAAAATTACAGAACATACCGACACATGGGTTGCTCTTTTTTACAACTTTATTTACAAGTTGTTTTTAACAACGAATTTGTTATCTGAGATTAATTAGCAATATATCTCTGTAAATGTAATAAAAGCTACTATGCGTGTAATATCCGGTGCGTGCCTCAAAATTCTTAGAAAGTGTAAAAAGATCATCCTTCGCCACGTCACCCAGTCATTCCAACTATCGAGCATTTTTGTGGGCAGCTGGTCATCAGGAATCGGAAATTTCAAATGTGGCCTTTTTAATTAGCCGAATGTTCCAAGAATTTCAGATCCGACCGCCAACATGTGACGACTATCTTTTTATCATCTTGCTTGGATGGTTACGCATACCTTCTGATATTGGTAAACATAATGTAACAAGTACAATTATCTCATCATACTCGCTTTCCATCTTCCACAGTAGGTTGTTTCTAGCAGCCACCTTTGGACTTAGCCCCAAGTTAGTTGTTGGTTGTTGGAAGGAAGCGAGGAAGGAAGGCACCACGTTACCATTCCAAGTGATCTACAATCCAAAAGTGATGTTCGAATTTCAGTTTGCATGTTTGGTGTTGACATGAAAAGGCTCATAGTTTTGGAAATATCCAAATTTATTAGATCATCATTAACTACAATTTCAAACGAATTCATAAGTTATACAAAATTCCTTTAACAAAGTATACACCATGTCTACAACTAATCTATGATCTTAGACCACCATGCAAGACGATTGAGATGTCCAGATAATGTTATTGCAATTGATTAACGTGATAGTAAGTGACTACTGTAAAGATTAATAAACATTGACAGTATAAAAATTACATCCGTTCGGTAAGAACCTTTAAGTCGGCGTTTACTGTCGTTTTGCGGATATTGGATGTCAATGGCCATCAGCCACACATATCTTGTTATAAATCAGAATTCGTTTGCTTTAATGTATTTTAATGCAATTCAAGCGGATCTCAGCTATCAGTTCTTAAATAAGCACCGGCGTTTGAAGGAGAACGTTTGAATATTGTTACGTATTTGAATTTAAACACAACTCTTTATTTACAGTGATTATATTTACAAAAAACATTTACAGATATATATATATATATATAATTATTATTAGTGATTAAGAACATTAATTAACAACGATTTAACACTAACGAACAATTTAACAGTACAGCTATTTTTACAACTCTCTGGACACCACTCGTATATCGCTTGTATCACATTTATACAAAGACTAACTAACCCGGAAGATTGCTGTTCTTTATATATCACAAAACAATTCTGTAAGATTCTCAATTGTTCCATTAAACTCTACCTCCAGATGCACCTTGAAACATCTCGGCTTTCGATGATTCACTTTTTTACAACATGAAGTTGGTAGCGCGAAGAATATACGACATAAATATGGAACGAATAGATGTATTCTAACCCTTGACGCACTTTATTTACCCTACGCTTTCATTCATCAAAAGAGGCTTACCTAATATACTTCATTCATAACACTGCCCCTTACCTTTTGCTAATCAGGTTTTTATTTACACACCAAAAACAGTTTACTACGAGATAAGCAGACAGACACCTCCTTGAAAAATTGACCTGTCCTTAACTGCTGGCCGAGGTACAAAAAGTATCTTATAGAAAAACATGAAACAACCTACGTGTGTTTTGCATCGTATTGCAGAGAAATACCTGGAATGAGCGATAAACATGGTTGTCGTTATCCTGTCTTGTGATTGTAATTTAGCTGTTAAAGTACACTTTAACAAAAAGGACAGCTATTGGAAGCGTACAGTTGTATCAGGCACGTGACTAGAAATTCTAACGGGGGATTTGTCGTTGCAATATTAAATCCGACCGAAAAATACGATTTTTGCATTTTAAATTGAACGTAAGTATTGAAGACTCTACAAAGGAACCACGAAACTGACCACAGTAACTTATAGTACGAGGGACGTCATAAATTCCAGCTCTCAAACTAAAATAGGCCACACAAAATAACATCTTTTCATAGCAAAATGACATTATGGCTCAGACAAAATTTGAAGACTTACCAGAGAATCTTGTGTAAGACAAAATCTAGACCGTTATAAATGAACTGAAGATCTACATATATTGAAAAAAAAACAAAAAAATATTTGTATTTCTAGAGAGCGTTTTTGACCCCAAACACGCGAATTTATGAACCTATTCTATATGATGAAATAATATTTTCAAAAAAAGCATAACATCGAGATAATTATATGTTATGCTTCCAACGAGGTTTCCAACTTTTCATTGCAATACTACACAGGATGGGCCAAGGGCAAATAAATCCGGATAAATCAGTAATTATAAAATTAAATATTTAATTTCATTCATGGAATCTGCACGTAAATAATAATTTAATATTCTATCATACATCGTAAAACGAAGCTCATTCCATAAATAAACAAGAATGTATGCTACTAACTTCAGGAAATGATTCACGACTCCAAGAAGAAAAGTTTCCATGAAAATATAGCCTGATGATTTTCCCATAATTCACTAAAATGTATGTTTCTAGAAATGTTTCCTTCTTTTCTACACAATTTCAAAGGTGCGAGTATGATGCTCCACACCCGTCCACCAGAGATTGAGACAATTTGTGTTATTCGCTTCATAAAACTACCCTATTTGAAGTTTTTTTTAATTTGTTAGCGCTTGTTACCAATCAACATGAAAAATACTATGTCTCTCAAAATATTTCAAAATTTGATTAAAAGCACCTAATTGCTGTCAAAATAAAAATCGGACAACACAATGAAAAGCGATAACCAACCGCTGCAGGCATAGAACGCGAGTCGACTGAATCACTAAACCGATACTCTATCCATCTCGCCACGGCAGGTGCTGTAGTTTATTTCTTAATAATACGAGTACGTATGTCTTTTCGTGTTTGTACTTCGCTCCTACTGCCATTCTCCAAATATTGTAGACGGAGGCCAAGTCGCCCCAGTCTATTTTATTGCCCATTCCTTCGAAAATCTACGAATTCTCGAACGTTTGAAAATGTTTTCATTCTAGCTAGCTGCGATAACTATGCCTTCTGTAACGCTCAATTCTTCTAAATAACTTCACTCATTATCTCTCTTACTATGGCTAGGTACAGGTAATTTAATGAAGCCACAAATTTTAATTGGCCTGATTTATCTATTCATCTATCAAAATAATCCAACTGCAAATAAAGTGTATTAAACGCAAACAACCTAAAATTGCAGCAAATATCCGTTCTAAATACAAGCTTCCTGACTTTCCTGTTTAATCCATTACAGCAACGTGAGATGATTGTTTTTCATTTCGCTTTTCACCTAGGTAGGTGGTACTTGAATAAATATTTGTTCAGCATATCTCCCAGCGTATGTATCTATATTTGTTACTCCACTTGCCATGCTGATCAATAATTATCATTTAGGTGGGTATAGGCACATTTAAGTGCAAAATTTATTATTAAAATATTTGGGCACGGCCCCTTCCATTTTCATTTTACTAAAGTTTACCAAAAGTTGTGTCCAGTTAGCCCCTCCCCCATCTTCATCCTATTTTAATAATTTTACATTATCTTGCACCACAATAAATTCCCCTTTTAGGTCTTTGCGGGTCTTTGGAACATGTAAGAAGTATAGCATAATTTGTACAATTCATACTTTAATCTTGGCTTTAAACACAACCCGTAAACATCTATAAAGGTCCTTGTTTTTAGAAATTACATGTGTGTCAGCACTTCATTCCTCCTCAAGCGCCGAATTTCGGTGGAGCTTGGGAGAACGCGATGCAATCAACAAAAAAATATTTGCCCAGAGTTACAATAAATTCACATTTGGATGACGACAGCTTGAAAGAAGTGTATGTTTGACACTTCTGAAAAATTAGTCGGGGAGCAGCTTGCTTAAATTCAATGTGGTCGTCCGAAGTCGAGGACACACTTGTTCTGAAGACTGTTTTCTATGTAAAATCACCCGCTGAATCCGAATCCGGAGGGCGCCCGTTCATTTGGGATGGCCTTGACCTTGAAAAATGCGCTTTTACGTAAAATTTCGAAAAATTGAAAACTCCGAACATTTCAGTTTACATCGTCATATCTTCGTTCTGGAGACAGCTAAGAAGCTAATTTTTTTTTTAAATGTTCTCCAGGCATTTTTGATTGCAAACCTCTATACACAATTAACTTCCGAAAAATAACTACGTCAGAAATTTGTAATTTTGTACACCGCGTCATTTTTGTGCACCTTAATTTTCACCACGCGAGAAAATTTTTTATTGTAAAAGATCGATACCTATTCAATCGAAATAATATGTCGTGAAAAGTATGCAGAAGTTTTTAGTGAAAAAATCATCTCGATATCTGCAATACCGACAGAGTTACAGCGATTAACAAAATATTGCTTTTTGCGCTGCGGCATATAGGCCCGGTTTTTCAAAGAATCCAACACCGGATTAAGTCTGACACCGGCTTTGTTGCTATGCTACAACCAATCAGAAAGCCAGTATCATAGCAACGAAGCCGGTGTCAGACTTAATCCGGTGTTGGATTGTTTGAAAAACCGGGCAATAGTGTTCTATCTCTACTCTACGCATCTACCTACTCCGTGCATCTGCGCCTGCGGGCGGCTAATCTCCGTCATATGCGGGAAACTCGTGCAAATACCTATTACTCTTCTTTAGCAAAGTGATAAAACAGTTTCCGATGTAATGGAGTTTATGTTTAAGTTTAATTGTTTACAAATAACATATCATAACTATAAAACTGTTCTTAATTTTTCAAATTCTGCGACAGACATACCTGCACTAATTCTATCTGTTTTTGTACCTGCCGCCAGGGCCGTTTCTAGTGAGCGGGGAATGCGTGTCAAACACACAGGCGGCCAATTTTTGAGGCGGCGGGTGGTATACACCCGTCGAAAAAACGAAATCGGATTACCGAATGCCTCCTTTAAAAGTTAAAGGTGGCATTCACTTTAAGGCGGCACGTGCGGCGAAGGGAGAACTTCATATTACGCAGTTACTTCTTACTCACATTGTATTTTTTATGCATTTCGATCTAGATCTTATATCAAATTAATTTATGTTACGCCCATGTATGGAGTTCCAATTTTTATGTATTCCTATTTTGAGAACAAATATAAAAACTTAAAAAAAATGAATTTTTTCTTCGTATGAGGAACTTCAATCAAAATTGCACAAACAGTGATTCCAAAACAATTCCACATATACATACTACTCGTACATAGTTATCGTTATTTGTAAACAATTAAACATAAACTTCATTACATCGGAAACTGTTTTATCACTTTGTCAAAGAAAAGTAATAGGTATATGCACGAGTTTCCCGCATATCTATGACTGAGGTTAGCCGCCCGCAGGCGCAGATGCACGGATTAGGTAGATGCGTAGAGTAGAGATAGAACACTATGCCGCAGCGCAGAAAGCAATATTTTGTTAATTGCTGTAACTCGGTCAGTATTGCAGATATCGAGATGATTTTTTCACTAAAAACTTTTGCATACTTTTCACGACATATTGTTTCGATTGAATAGGCATCTATCTTTTACAATAAAAAATTTTCTCGCGTGGTGAAAATTAAGGTGCACAAAAATGACGCGGTGTAAAAAATTACACATTTCTGACGTAGTTATTTTTCAAAAGTTAATTGTGTGTAGAGGTTTGCAATCAAAAATGCCTGGAGAACATTTCAAAAAAAAATTTAGCTTCCTTGCTGTCTCCAGATCGAAGATATGACGATGTAAACTGAAATATTCGGAGTTTTCAACTTAACGTAAAAATGCATTTTTCAGGGTCAAGGCCGTCCCAAATGAACGGGCGCCCTCCGGATTCGGATTCAGCGGGTGATTTTACATAGAAAACAGTCTTCAAAACAAGTGTGTCCTCGACTTCGGACTAACTCTTTAAATAAGCGCTTTTTGAGATGGCTGCTCCCCGACTATAACCAATATTGGTACGCTTGTATTACCTTCTCAAAAATAAAGAAAACTCTAGCGAAACCTGGACGGGCATTCGTAGTTCCTAGTTACAATGAAGACTTCATTCAGTGTAGTAAATAAACTTTGCCTTTTACCAACAGACAACATTTCCCATTAGAATAAGGAATTTTTCCTTGCTGAAGTAGTACCTTCAAGTGCGGTGGTATGGATAGTTCCTCCGTAACTCCCACCCCTAGTTCTTAGTTTAACCTGTTACAAATCTTTCGTTGCTTGCCATCACTTCTGACGATTGCTGTACCAACATAAAGGAAACTGGCGAATCATAATGTTTTGGGAAGCCCAAAACTGCTTCTGTTTACTAACCGTTGCTAAGTAACCTTAAATTGTAAGGCACCTAGAGCAGTCACCAGTTTGGTTATTTATTTGACATATCTGGTACGTGCTTCATGTTATGTCAAAAATGTCACCAAAAAGCAAAGATATTCTATTTCTATAGATACCAAGATGCAATTTAATATAGCTGAAAACATGCGTGCGACAAGAAAATATTCTCTGTTTTCGTTTGGAGCACGCAAAAATTGATTTTGCATCTTTCTTAAGGCAAAAAGTCAAATATGACATTCACTGGGTAACCTTCATTTCACAAGTTTCCGAGTTGTCAGTGCTAGTTGTCAAATTAGATACGAGAAAATTAAATCTTTTAGGAGAGTAAGCATCGAGTTGTAGGCATGTTGAAAATGGTCTTAGAAATTAATATGTAGCGTAGGTATTTTAAAATAAGTAGGAAGCTGCTGAAGTAAATTATTAAGCGAGTAAGTAAGTAAGTAAGTCTAAAATGAAATGTATTTTGGGTGCTTCTTGTCAGAATCGATGTTACTTATATGTGACAATCGCCGTATTTTAGTACATTTTGGTATGTGTTGAAGAAACTTACTTGTGAAATGAGAGGGTACCATCTTTCGAGTTGGCTCCACAAACACAACAATATGAAACCATTTCTTAAACTAGGTACCAGTTCAGAAAAACACAAAATAGAAACACTTAACAACAAACAGAACAATAAACAGTAGACAGTAATAAAAATTTCTTCTCCCGTACGAAAAATAAAAATTCAAATGACAAGGCGATTTGACGTTTAAATGTCATGCAATTTAATTAGCGCGCTACGCCAAAAAAATAATTTTGACTTTTTGCCCAAAGAGAGATGACGTTAACACGGCAAAATTAGGTAGAAAAAGTGGGAGAGAAAAAGGCACGTCTTTTATGTTGGAAATAAGGTACGTATGCCGAATACATGGGATCTTGGTGTCTATTAGTATAGAATGTCTTTGCCAAAAAGACATATGATGAAACTTACCAGCAGTATACAATCCAATAAAATCCTCGTCAGATTGTTTCCGAACATTCCACTGTATAATCCAGATTCCGTCGTCACTTTGCACAGCAGATATCCTGTCGGTATGTCCGAAATGTTCGCCAGAGGTACTGGCAACGCAATTATACACACAATTATTAACATCAGAAGGAGGATATCCAGAACAAGCCGTTTCACCATCCACATTTTCTTCTATTATTACGCTATTTTCGTTTATTAAAGTATTGTTTACATTGTCATTTGATATGTCTAGATAAACTGGCTTTTCTTTAGGAACACATTTCAAAAACAACTGACAGGAATTATCTTCTGTGGGACTAGCATTAATATCACAATTATTGGTTAATTTTACATCAGATGAATCAGTAGTTAAATCGTTGTTACCCATCATTTTATAATAATTCTATTACGTATAAAAGAAAATTCATTGGTTATTCTACATTGCACTGAGAGTAATATCACTATAAACGCTATACGCTAATATCAATAGAACTACCAGAAGATAGGGATGACGTTGCCATGGCGACAGACAGCCAGGCGACTACTAGTATTTTCTAGGATGATAGGAAGCCAATTCAACGACATGTAAAAAAACTGCTCTTCAGGGTTGCACACACTAACTCACTCATTTTTGTTTGCTTCCTTTAGCAATATTAATAAAAAAACACTTAAGTGCACAAAAACACATTATTTTATAAACACTAAATTTTACTACTCTTCACGAAAAACTTTTAAGGATCGGTAACTTCACTAACTTCACTTATTTTTCGATTACCTTTCAGGAAAACAAGGATGTCATTAATTTTTTAGAATAAACTATAAACAGGTAACCTACAATGTAAATGTAAACAGCTGATCTGCAGGCAGCTAGACTCACACCTGCTAGACGCATGCGCAGTGTTCTGTTACAATGGCAAAATCTATTATTTTCAAGGGCGATTTGTTGTAAAACAGGATGAAGAATAATGTTTCATAAATGCCAACATCAGAAAAAAGAACGTATTACTGAATATTCATGAGCAATTATTTTGACTGACAGGCAAATTTTCTGCAAAATAGCAATACTGATGTCTGCAGGATTGTAGGCAACCATATTCACACCATAGCACAAAACAGGGGATTTGGCGTGCTGTATAAGAACAGTGGCGTACTGAAGACACACTGAGAAGGAAAAAATATACTTACTTTGTTTATATTACATTGCTTGATTTATCACTTCATGGCTTGTAATCTAACTTAGAGAAATACCCTTAATAACAAAGAGTGCGTTTATTCATTAACTGAAAAGTCAACCAATATTTTTGTCATAATGGATTGCGGTCGCATTCGGTACGAGGTTTGTTTTTCAGTCTACACGTTTATCTGTTACGCTTAAATTTCGAATTTGAATTTAGAAACCCGCGGCTTATGCAAATAAAAAAGTTCTTATATACAACTGGTACGAAAATTTATGTAGTTATACAAAAAATCCTGTGCGGCCAACCACAACGTACAATGCTAGTTACACACCAAAACCATACTCGAGTTGGATAAATGAATTCGTTTGGGACCGAAAAATCGAACAAGAGGTAAACGTTTGTATTTGAATTTAGCCAATCTGTTTTCTTGTACAAATTTGACAGTTGTAAATGAACTACTGACTTCAATGGCGTAGACAGAAATTAAAATTCTGTACATTAATTTATTACAGGGACTGGGCCCACGGATCCTGTTTGACCATGGAAAAGAAGAATACCTGGAAAACATGTCATCTTTATACGATTTATCGTATAATCATTTCCCAAAATGGTATAAAAGTCCCATATATCGAACATGGCGTTTTAAATTACAAGAGTATGACCCAACCGAGGAATATTTAGTGAATCACGTAAGTATAAGAATTTTGAAGTTTCTAAAATTCCACCCTGCTTCTTCTTCAAAAGGGAAACATAACACAATACGGATTAAAAGAAATCAAAAGAGAGCAATGGCGTTGTGAAAGGCAAGACCCAAGAATCACGCTAACAACTCACAATCAAGACACTTACCAAAAACCAAAACTGGAAGATTTGGTTACTCATCATTTTGCGACTCCTTTAATAAATACAAGCAAAATTAATCCTGTAAATGACCAATTACGTATTCTGAAGCTCAGGAATAGACCAATTTTCAGTGTAACGGATCCTCAAAAATTGGTTGTAAAGGAAAGCATTAAATCAAAATGTAATCCCATAACATGGGAGTGCAGTCAAGAAATCAAAAAACCTTTAACCAGATGCTTTCGTCGTGGCTCGTAGATGATAAATTGGATGTATAATTAAGAATAAAAATATTGAAATCACAACAAAAGTTTTCTTCAATCTGTTACTAAACCTCGTTCCATGGAGGAAGAAACGTTGACGTCATGAGCAAAAACAAAATTTTGTTATGGTCCCTACGGTTATTATATACATTAATAGGAAACTGCGACCCATAATGGGAATATAATAGAGAGTAGGTATTTAATTTGTTGCCCAAAGCAAAAAGCATTACAAAAGTAGTGACGTAATTATTGTCTTTCCAAACAAATCCCCATCAACCAACTGAACTAATTCGCTACAGCAACTCTTTCCCCACTATTCCGAATTTCGCTAACTTTACACCATCTGATTGGCTAGCGCTGCAGAGAAGGGGTTTATTTGAAATAAAGTCATAGTTGTGAGATGCACGAAAATAGCATAACAGCACTAAAACCCTGTTTACAACTTATAATTGCTGCAATGCACCACAAAAGTGGCGCCACAGTATATTAATAAATGAAGGTGGGTTTTATGAATTTTATTCAATTCGTGGTGCTGGTGAAGCTACATTTGTTTGATAGACAGTGGTTAGGAGGTTAGGAGAAAACATTGCATCGGCAAAACCTAGTTGGGATATAAATAAACGCTCCATGCGCTTTTTTTCGACTAAAACCGATCGGCATAACCTCCTCTTAAATTACTTGGAAAAGACCCTTTATTATACTTATTAATTATTGGCTGTACTAATTTCAAGGTAATGTGTATCCGCTGAAAACACAGGCTAATATTTTTTTGCTATTTTACTGCTTAAAAACTTATTTCAGGGTCAGTTACTTATACTTATAAATCTACATATTTATATAGATCTACATATTTATATAGATTTTCTGATGCTAAATGGATGATAATATGAATATATTATTGAAATCTGTGTTCAGTGGTAGTAACTTTGAAATTGTGGTGATATTTCAACCTTGGCTGTTGCCTGTTGGTTGCCTTTTAGCGCTACATTCACCTGCAAATGTAACAAAATAAGAAAAAAGAACTGCACTAAATCACTAAATGTCAATATCAAAACAGTGACTTTTTGATGGTCTCGTGCTTGCGGAAACCAAAAGACCACAATTAACGCAATTACATAATCATTATTTATTAGTGGTAAGTGAAAAGTATTTTATCAAGATTTGCAAGTGTTTAATACAGTTTTTTTCGTTTGTTGTTTCAGTTTTTAGTGGCAAGAGAAAATAGTTGAATGTGCACAAACGCAAATAACTTCGCTAGAACCTGCCAAACACATTTTTATATTTTTAAAATTGTTTATTTTGGGATATAAATATACGCATTTATATTTACTCCATTCAGAAAGGTAAGTTTTGCTTGTTTTACACCTGTATTTTGTAATGGAAATGTGAAATGTAACTTTTTGGTGTTCTTGCTAAGCAGGATATGGGGTTAGGAAATTGAGGATGCTACACAGGGAGCAGGTTAAAGAATATTTTATATTTAGTTATTTGCATGTTATTTGAGTAGTTTTACATTTTTCTGCCTCAGTTGCTTATTCATTGAATTAATTCTTTGTGGCAATTATATGTCAATACGGGCGACTTGGTTGCAGCGATTACATCGTCCAAGAATATATAAAGATTTTTTGTTTTTGTGAAAGTTGTCGCGGTGCAGGAAGAAAAAATAATTTTTGGAGCTCAGATAATTACAGATTATTTTAAGTGTTAAGGCAAATGAATAATAATTAGATGGTTGAATAAACACACCGAGAATCAGCTGTGAATGAACTTTGCTGATGTAGATTACATATTTTTCGAGAATGTAACTTGCTAAGAAATAGAATAATTTGTTTTCTTATGTTATGAATTTGTGTGTGACAATATTTGAGTAAGGAACCAAAAACATGATTATGGAAAATAGAATCGCGTTGGTTTTAGTAAAAGAGTGCCGAACTGTTGAAATAAATTCTTCATTTTGAAATTAACTCACGATATATACAGACTATAGATTTATTAGCTCAGATCATTCTATAAATTTGAAAACTGACTCTTTCAAGGTCGGGGGTATGTTCCTTTTTTTAAGTCCTAGGAGGCGATTGTCTACATTTATGTATCTGACAAAGGTAGTAGTACACATTTTGAGGAACTGGCTTCCTTGACTCCCGTATTTATTCACCAGCTTCTCTTTGTCCATGTACTTATAATTTTTGTTTTATTTTTCAGTTGCTTTCTGCATGCTAGATGTTACTGTCACTGTGAAGTAAAGCACGTAGATTATGGCCGCTTACATAAACCGCACCATATCGATGATGGCGGGCGATGGCCCCCACAATAGAACCGCGGTTACTCCTATGAGCGAGCACCGAGTCATTCGTAATGGACACGAAAATTCTCCGTTGCAGATTTTCGTCAAAGCGAAGAAGAAGATAAACGATATTTTTGGAGAAATCGAAGATTACGTTAAAGATGCCGTTGATTACATGCACGGTGATTATTGACTGATTTTGCGAGTATCTCGGGGCTGAATTGTTTTTTTTATTTTTGAAGTGGTGGAAAAGCAGCAACAAATTATTGATGCGAAGAAAGTGAAACAAGCCGATGAATTTGTCGCAAAGGTGCACGGTATAAGAGATGTCTTGTGCAGAGATCACATGAAAGTAGCGTTTTTTGGTAGAACGTCGAACGGGAAGAGTTCTGTTATTAACGCTATGCTTCGAGAAAAAATATTGCCTAGTGGTATTGGGCATACAACTAATTGTTTCTTGCAGGTGCATGTCAACTTAGTCATGCCGGTGGTTTTATCTAAATAAATTTTGGTTTTAAGGTGGAAGGTTCTCCAACAGATGAGCCTTATTTAGTACTGGAAGGTTCCGACGATCATTGCGCTGTGGAATCCGTCGGTCAACTCGCCCATGCTCTTTGCAAAGAGAAATTGAGCGAGTCTCAGCTGGTGCACGTTTTCTGGCCTAGAAATAGGTGCCTATTGCTCCGCGATGATGTTGTTTTCGTCGATTCCCCAGGAGTCGACGTCACTCCCAATTTAGACGAATGGATCGATAAACATTGTTTGGACGCTGACGTGTTTGTGCTCGTCGCTAATGCGGAATCTACTCTTATGGTCACTGTAAGTATTCGTAACGACTCTATTTTCGCAGGTTTTGCACTCAACTTGTTGCAGGAGAAGAATTTCTTTCACAAAGTATCCACACGTTTGTCCAAACCGAACATTTTCATTCTGAATAATAGATGGGATGCTTCCGCGTCAGAACCAGAATTCTTAGACGAGGTAGGAGTTCACAACTCTATAATTTTCATAAATTCGGAAATGAGTAAAAATATCCACTAATTAAAAAAAATTGATTGACTTTCTACATTTTCCATTGCTTGTCGCAATCATAACTTTGCTTGCATATAAAAATTGAAGGGGTAGATGGGGTCTGGGAACGATGGAAATTTTTTTTAGTAGATCTTTTATGAAATAAATGTTTGGATTGTCAACCAGCAAATCTTGGAATATTGCACTCTCAAGTGATAGCTTTGCTAAATTTGAGATTTTTCCAACTGCTTATGGTCTACAAGAATTTGAACAGATCACTGTAGCATATCCGACTTCTAAGAAGAGAACTAGACTAGCAGTGGGTGATATTTAAAAAATATCGATATGAACGATATTTAAAAAAATGTCGATGCAATCGATCGAATATTCGATATATCAATTCATCGATTATTCGATATATCAATATATCGATTCATTATATCGATATTTCTGTTTCCAACATTTCGACTATATCAATATGTCAAACATTTCAATTCAATTTAGGTATCCATATGTTTGATACAATCTATATAAGTATGTATTTAATATATCAAGTACACTACCTATTATTGGGAGATTTCTTGCGTGAAATTGTGAACATTGAATAACTATTGACTGCCAGACGATAAAAAACTCACCACTCTTACATTTATAATTTACAGACGCTAAAAAACCCACATCTACAATTATTGATATATCGGAATATCCAGTATCAACATATCAAACCATCGATATATCAAATTATCGATATATCGATACATATACATCAAATTATTGATATATATTAAAAGACTTATCTTTATTCGATATATCAATACTTCGATTATTCGATATATCGATTCATTATATCGATATATCGATTCATTATATCGATATATCAATTCATCGATATATAAATATATCAATATTTCTGTTTCCAACATTTCGACTATATCAATATGTCAAACATTTCAATTCAATTTAGGTATCCATATATTTGATACAATCTATATAAGTATGTATTTAATATATCAAGTACACTACCTATTATTGGGAGATTTCGTGCGTGAAATTGTGAACATTGAATAACTATTTCCTGCCAGACGATAAAAAACTCGTCACTCTTACATTTATAATTTACAGATGCTAAAAAACCCACATCTACAATTATTGATATATCGGAATATCCACCCAAGTAGCAATTTTCTATTTTATTAAAGTTGTGAAAACGTTTTCGACAGAAAACTTATAAAACACTGTTTCTCTCAGGAATGTTTTCAATATGTTTATAAAACCACTATAAGTGTAAAATTGGCACCATTTTATAAAATACTTCTGTCTCCGTTAGTGTTTTGTAAAGCCTTTTGCAAACATTACAAAACAATTTTATAAACATTTCTGCAGCTCCTAAAAACACTAAATATCAGCATTATAAAATAGTTTTATTAAAACTTTCCCTACTACGCTACAAAATATACTTAGACTATTTCTTATATTAGTATTATAAAGCAATTTAACAACAGTTTTATAAAAGCTTCTTATTAATTTCAGGTAAACCTTATAAAGTAAAATTGCAAGATGAAATAGCAATAATAAAATAAAAAAGTTTTTTAAAGTTTTTCTAATGGTAGCAAAAGACAAAGTTTTTAATTTATAATGACAAAGAGGAAAACAGAAATGTCACCAACCTTATATATTTACAATAAGTGGCCATTTTAATATTATAATTATCCTACCCGTCTGTTATAGGAGATGTTTGTGTTTTACAGATCAACATTTTTATTGCGAATGAAATTTTATTGTGAAACTTATAACATATTTTCAACAAATTTTTATGCGCCACCCACTATTTATTGATATTATAGATTTTTTTTTATTGTACGAAAATATGCTTTGTTGACTTTGTCTTTTTTTTGGAGAAAAACTAGCGCCAATTTGATCTAGGTATTATCATTTCACAATTTTTGGGCATTTACAAGCTTTAAAGATTAACATAATTGCGATGTTTAGTATTTTAACTCTTCCTATTTTCAGGTTCCCGAATGCTGCCATTTTAAATGGCGTCTTCGTATAAAATAATTTTGTATCAATAGCAAGCGTTTTAAAATAATTAAGCTAATACACAACTTCTATAAAAATGCTTTAAAGCTACTCGTTTTCGGTATTGCAACAGGGTTGAACTGCTCATGAACTAGTAGATTTTTCTCACACTGTGACATCAAAAAGAACGATTTACACAGTATACTTAGTACAAAATTAGGTGTAATCGATTTTTTTTAAATTGACTGTAGCTACATGGTATTTAGGTTTTTGCTGTAGGTATAGAGCGTTTATAAAATATTAACAGCTAAACACTGCCCATGCCCACCATTATTTTCAAATTCTTGATCAAAAAATATCGGTGTTTCTTTTGCAGTTTTGCCTCAATGCAAAAACAACAATTACCCGAAATAAAAAATTCATAAAATAAGGAATCCATAGGTAGAGCAAAAGTTATGATCTAAGCCTAGGTATCTGTTTCTAATAACGCTGTTCGTCAAGATTTCGCCAAATATCGACTCCACCCAGCTCTAAAAACAAATTTATGCATTTTAATATCTTTTTCTGAACAATACAAATGTAAAATGATTTGTTTTAAATTAAACAATAAACACTGTGAGCAAAATATTGAAGTATGGTCCTGTCGTTTTTCTAACCCACAGTAGATAACTTCCGTTGAAACTTCAAACTTCGATGCACGGAGTCAGCTTATTTTGCTAGTAAGCAACTTTTTGGCTAATAGAAAACTTTTTGGCATCTCTTGTAATTATAAACCAAAATTACATGATTCCGGCACGTATTTTGCTAGTTAGCAAATATTTAGCTACTATAAAACTTTTTGGCGTCTCTTATAAAACAAATGACTCTCCCTTGCTACATTTTATTTATGATAATTTTTTTGTTAATTTGATGGTAAACGCGACTTGCCGCCTAAAACATAAACATAACCAATAAAATCAGCGTGATGGTTTTTGTTTATAGAGGTAGTGTTGTTTTGTGACACACTCATTGTTTAGTGTTATTGTTTAGTATTATTTGCCTATATTTTATAGAGATTATTGTTCATTTGGTTTATTTATTACTTTTTCTCCATTTTTCTGACATTTTTAATTTTTCGTTATGATCAAAAAACAAAGACAAACCCTTTCACGTTAGGAGCCTAACCCAAAATGAACTTCAGCCGACTCGGTGTAGGTATAAAATCAGTTCTCTCAAATATGCTTTATAATGTAGTTAGCGACATCATATTTACATTCAAGAAAACAATTTAGTTTTATAATAAATCTGTTGTTGTTTTCATATTGTAGTACAATTGCATTACTATAAAATAGTTATAAAGTGGCAACTAATATGACAATTTACTATTAAAAGTGAAATTGCCTCTAAAGGTACGTTAATATAACTGTTACATGAAGCAACTATAAAATAATTTTAAAATGTTTTTATAACGAAATTAACAATATCGCCGAAAGGTACTACTAAACTACTACAAAATAGTTTAACTTTATAGGATCAAATGTTTTAGTAGTTGGTAATGGAAACGTTTCTACAATAATTTTGTGACTGTTTTATAAGATATTTTATAGTTTTGCTATATAAACGTTTTGATGATAAATTTATAAAACAATTAACTTGCCGAAAACAGAATAGTGTTTGGTGCAGCATTAATATAATTAATTTGCATTTTGGAAGCTTTAACAAAATACCAATAAAATAAAATAGTCTCAGAACCACCGAATTATAAAACAACTTTGCTGCTTGGGCAGTATCGACATATCAAACCATCGATATATCAAATTATCGATATATTGATACATATACATCAAATTATTGATATATATTAAAAGACTTATCTTTATTCGATATATCAATACTTCGATTATTCGATATATCGATTCATTATATCGATTCATTATATCGATATATCAATTCATCGATATATAAATATATCAATATTTCTGTTTCCAACATTTCGACTATATCAATATGTCAAACATTTCAATTCAATTTAGGTATCCATATGTTTGATACAATCTATATAAGTATGTATTTAATATATCAAGTACACTACCTATTATTTGGAGATTTCTTGCTTGAAATTGTGAACATTGAATAACTATTGACTGCCAGACGATAAAAAACTCGCCACTCTTACATTTAAAATTTACAGATGCTAAAAAACCCACATCTACAATTATTGATATATCTGAATATCCAGTATCGACATATCAAACCATCGATATATCAAATTATCGATATATCGATACATATACATCAAATTATTGATCTATATTAAAAGACTTATCTTTATTCGATATATCGATTATTCGATATATCGATTCATTATATCGATATATCAATTCATCGATACATAAATATATGGATATTTCTGTTTCCAACATTTCGACTATATCAATATGTCAAACATTTCAATTCAATTTAGGTATCCATATGTTTGATACAATCTATATAAGTATGTATTTAATATATCAAGTACACTACCTATTATTGGGAGATTTCTTGCGTGAAATTGTGAACATTGAATATCTATTGACTGCCAGACGATAAAAAACTCGTCACTCTTACATTTATAATTTACAGACGCTAAAAAACCCACATCTACAATTATTGATATATCGGAATATCCAGTATCGACATATCAAACCATCGATATATCAAATTATCGATATATCGATACATATACATCAAATTATTGATATATATATTTTTTTTTTAAATTTATTTCACAAATTGTAGCAAACATTAACATAATGGCAACAATGAATAGTCAAATCTTAATTCTAAACCTAAAAACTAGTATAAATATGTATACAAATTTAGAAAACAATTTTCTGATCTATAAATTCGCTAAAAGAATAGCACACCTTCTGAATTAGAAAGTCTTTTACACATTTCTTGAACATTTTCGTTTTCTTCTTTTTGACCTCCTCAGGAAGCTTGTTATAAAATTTAATAGCTAAATGGTTACTGCCTTGTTGAGAGGGTGACAGTCTATGGTATGGTATGCACAGATCTTCTTTAATTCTTGTGTTATAATTATGCCAATCTTGATTGGTTCTGTATTTTTGCTTATTTGCATGGATATATAGCACGCAGTTGTATATATATTGGGAATACAACGTTAATATTCCAAATTTTTTAAATAAGCTTCTGCAGGAGTCCCTATATTTAGCTTTTGCAATTGCTCTGATAGCAGCTTTTTGCTTGAGAAATACTTCTTGTGCCTGTGGACTGTCACCCCATAGAATCAGTCCATAAGTCATTTTACTATGAAAAATGGCATGGTATACATTCAGTCGCTCATGCAAATGTAAAAAATGTAGCTGTTCTTCGGAGCAGGTAGATCACAGAGGATAACTTTTTGGCTACTGTCTCTATATGTGCTGAAAATTTCATATTAGATTGTAGTGTTATTCCTAGAAATTAAAAGACTTATCTTTATTCGATATATCAATACTTCGATTATTCGATATATCGATTCATTATATCGATATATCAATTCATCGACATATAAATATATCAATATTTCTGTTTCCAACATTTCGACTATATCAATATGTCAAACATTTCAATTCAATTTAGGTATCCATATATTTGATACAATCTATATAAGTATGTATTTAATATATCAAGTACACTACCTATTATTGGGAGATTTCGTGCGTGAAATTGTGAAATTTGAATAACTATTTCCTGCCAGACGATAAAAAACTCGTCACTCTTACATTTATAATTTACAGATGCTAAAAAACCCACATCTACAATTATTGATATATCGGAATATCCAGTATCGACATATCAAACCATCGATATATTGATACATATACATCAAATTATTGATATATATTAAAAGACTTATCTTTATTCGATATATCAATACTTCGATTATTCGATATATCGATTCATTATATCGATATATCGATTCATTATATCGATATATCAATTCATCGATATATAAATATATAAATATTTCTGTTTCCAACATTTCGACTATATCAATATGTCAAACATTTCAATTCAATTTAGGTATCCATATATTTGATTCAATCTATATAAGTATGTATTTAATATATCAAGTACACTACCTATTATTGGTAGATTTCGTGCGTGAAATTGTGAAATTTGAATAACTATTTCCTGCCAGACGATAAAAAACTCGTCACTCTTACATTTATAATTTACAGACGCTAAAAAACCCACATCTACAATTATTGATATATCGGAATATCCAGTATCCACATATCAAACCATCGATATATCAAATTATCGATATATCGATACATATACATCAAATTATTGATATATATATATTTTTTTTAAATTTATTTCACAAATTGTAGCAAACATTAACATAATGGCAACAATTAATAGTCAAATCTTAATTCTAAACCTAAAAACTAGTATAAATATGTATACAAATTTAGAAAACAATTTTCTGATCTATAAATTCGCTAAAAGAATAGCACACCTTCTGAATTAGAAAGTCTTTTACACATTTCTTGAACATTTTCGTTTTCTTCTTTTTGACCTCCTCAGGAAGCTTGTTATAAAATTTAATAGCTAAATGGTTACTGCCTTGTTGAGAGGGTGACAGTCTATGGTATGGTATGCACAGATCTTCTTTAATTCTTGTGTTATAATTATGCCAATCTTGATTGGTTCTGTATTTTTGCTTATTTACATACATGGATATATAGCACGCAGTTGTATATATATTGGGAATACAACGTTAATATTCCAAATACTTTAAATAAGCTTCTGCAGGAGTCCCTATATTTAGCTTTTGCAATTGCTCTGATAGCAGCTTTTTGCTTGAGAAATACTTCTTGTGCCTGTGGACTGTCACCCCATAGAATCAGTCCATAAGTCATTTTACTATGAAAAATGGCATGGTATACATTCAGTCGCTCATGCAAATGTAAAAAATGTAGCTGTTCTTCGGAGCAGGTAGATCACAGAGGATAACTTTTTGGCTACTGTCTCTATATGTGCTGAAAATTTCATATTAGATTGTAGTGTTATTCCTAGAAATTAAAAGACTTATCTTTATTCGATATATCAATACTTCGATTATTCGATATATCGATTCATTATATCGATATATCAATTCATCGACATATAAATATATCAATATTTCTGTTTCCAACATTTCGACTATATCAATATGTCAAACATTTCAATTCAATTTAGGTATCCATATATTTGATACAATCTATATAAGTATGTATTTAATATATCAAGTACACTACCTATTATTGGGAGATTTCGTGCGTGAAATTGTGAAATTTGAATAACTATTTCCTGCCAGACGATAAAAAACTTGTCACTCTTACATTTATAATTTACAGATGCTAAAAAACCCACATCTACAATTATTGATATATCGGAATATCCAGTATCGACATATCAAACCATCGATATATCAAATTATCGATATATTGATACATATACATCAAATTATTGATATATATTAAAAGACTTATCTTTATTCGATATATCAATACTTCGATTATTCGATATATCGATTCATTATATCGATATATCGATTCATTATATCGATATATCAATTCATCGATATATAAATATATAAATATTTCTGTTTCCAACATTTCGACTATATCAATATGTCAAACATTTCAATTCAATTTAGGTATCCATATGTTTGATACAATCTATATAAGTATGTATTTAATATATCAAGTACACTACCTATCATTGGGAGATTTCTTGCGTGAAATTGTGAACATTGAATATAACTATTGACTGCCAGACGATAAAAAACTCGTAACTCTTACATTTATAATTTACAGACGCTAAAAAACCCACATCTACAATTATTGATATATCGGAATATCCAGTATCGACATATCAAACCTTCGATATATCAAATTATCGATATATCGATACATATACATCAAATTATTGATATACAAGGTGTTTCTAAATTGAGTACCATAAATTTAGGAGTTTGTAGAGAAAGTTAAAATAACACTAAAACCTTTATATAGTTTTGTACGAAAACGCAAATTATTCGATCAGTTACTTTAAATCAATTGTACCGCAATTCACATTGCTCACCATTTACTATTCTTATTTTTATTCACTGATGTCTTATGGCATTCAGTTTCGGGGTCATTTGCCCTTACATAAACAAATCTTTAAGACTCAAAAAAGAGCCATACGTATAATTTGCAACTTATCGCCTAGAACATCATGCAGATCCTACTTTAAGCAATTGAGGATATTGCCTATGCCTGCAGTCTATATATATTTTTTACTGAAGTATGTTTACATGCATAAGAATGAGTATCGAAGTTCAAGTGCTGAGCATGCGTACGTACTGAGACGAGATCTGTTGAGACCAGCATTTCCATCCTCAACAGCTTACTTGAAAAGTCCATTTTATAATGGCCTTATTCTTTTTAATCAGCTTCCAACGCACATTAAAGACTGTTCAACTTTGATTGCATTTAAGTGTTCACTGAAGTTACTGCTATGTGATGGATGTCCATATTCTCTTGAGGAGTTTGTGGGCTGCTTGGCTGGTGTCTGATCGGATTTTATGTTGCTGTATTAATGTCGCCGTGTGCGTTGTGTATTATTATTGTATTAGTATATTAGTGTATTAGAGTATTAGTGTATTAGTTATAAGGTTATGTTGTTGTATTAATGTCACCATGTGCGTTATGTATTAGTTTCTTTGTATGTATGCTGAAGGCTGTCTGTACACCGTGAAAGGTTATTTATGACAATAAACATCTATCTATCTATCTATCTATCTAAAATACAGGGTGTTATAACGGCGGCTGGCGTATCAGTTATTTAGCTGTATCTGTAACTAAAGCAATCTGAGAAATCTAAATTTTTGTGGGCAAGTGTTACTTAAATCTACAGACAACCCAGCAATATTTTAAGTGTACTACGACAATTCAGTGGCGTAGGAAAAGGGGTCGTGTAATACCTTTTTGTTAATAAAAAGTTTGAGGTTAGGCTTTTTGAACATATCGTTTTATTTTTAGATTCTCTAATCAAAATACTGCAAAAAAGATTATCTTTTTAAATATCTCTAAAGTCGTTTGTTTTCGAAATAATTGTGGTTTTATGTAGCAGTGCTCATGTGAACTGGGGTATCTTACCTACCTATGGTTGATTTGCAAAAAAAAATGCATATGAGCTGCATGTTTTTGTAGGTACCTTCGTAATTTAGACCTGCAAGCACTTCTAGATGATTTTGTTATCAAGTTTTACGTAACTAATGGTAATATAGCAGAACAAAGACAATATTTTAATAGCACTGCCACATAAAATCGTGAATATCTCAAAAACGAAAGCCTCTAGAGATATTTAAAGAGTATCTTTTTTGCAGTATTTTGATTAGAGAATCTAAAAATAAAACGATATTTTCAAAAAACCTAACCTCAAACTTTTTATTAACAAGAAGGTATTACACAACCCGTTTTTCCTACGCCACTGAATTATCGTATTACACTTAAAATATTGCTGGATTATCTGTAGTTTTGAGTAGCACTTGCCCACAAAAATTTAGATTCCTCAGGCTGCTTTAGTTACAGATATAGCTAAATAACTGATACGCCAGTCGGCATTATAACACCCTGTATTTTGGAAAGGAAGCTTTTTGTACAAAACTATTTAAAGGTTTTAGTGTTATTTTAACTTTCTCTACAAACTCCTAAATTTATGGTACTCAATTTAGAAACACCTTGTATATTAAAAGACTTATCATTATTCGATATATCGATACATCGATATTTTATCGATATATGTATGTTTGCTAAAACTTGATATCGAAATATGGATTTATCAAATTATCGATATATCGCAGTACCGATACATATATAAAAGTATCGGTATATCAATATATCAATCCATCAAATTATCGATATGTCGATATATCAAATTATCGATATACCAATATATGTATATTAAGACATATCGTCATTCGATATATTGATATTTTTATCGCACAGCCCCAAACTAGACGAATGTGTTCTGCACATTGCGCACAAATTTTAGACAATGAAAAAGTTTGTGTATTTAAATTTTCAGTTCTTTGAGTACACTCTCTGTACCTCAAAATTGAGAAAATTTGCACTTTCCGAGGTATTTTAAAAAATAAAACCACCCGCTACGCCAATCTTCAAGGATGATGGAAGCCGGCGGATCAATTATTATAACAGATTAGGTTAGCCCAACTCTTCGAAAAAATGTCCGATAATCACACCCCTCTGACCGCACTTGCTAAGGGAAATCATTTGTCTTTCGAAATACTACAAAAAGTGTGGACTCCAAATACGAAAATCCAGGGGTCTAATTCGCCCGAGGGGGCAGAAGGTGACGCGAGTTGCAGTTCGAAAGCGGAACGTTATGACTGGGGTTGGGCGATATTTAAAAAATATCGATATGAACGATATTAAAAAATATCGATACAATCGATATATTGATATATCGATGTATTAATATATCGATATATTGATATATCGATATATTGATATATCGATATATCGATATATTGATATATCGATATATCGATGTATTGATATATCGATGTATTGATGTATTGATATATCGATGTATCGATATAAGGTTATGACTAGGGGTGGGCGATATTTAAAAAAAAATATCGATACAATCGATATATTGATATATCGATGTATTGATATTTCGATATATCGATGTATTGATATATTGATATATCGATGTGAATCGAGAAAATGGCGATTTTTAACGATTTTTTCTTAAAAAAGAACAGTATCATTTACGTCAATCTCTTTTACAAAAATGGCACATTTAAAGGCAATTAATTTTTACCTAGGTATATTTAAAAGTTTACTGAATTTTAACACATCGTTTTTGAGATACTCATAAGTTGGTAGAAGACTTAATATCGGAATATCAATATATCAAATTATCAAAATATCGATGTGGTGATATATCGATATATCAATATGTACAGTGTGTCTACGGATGGACTTAACTATACTTGTAAAAACTTTTATTTTCAGTTTTTCGAAAAAAAGTCATTCTTTATAATTTCTTTTGCTTGTTATATAAATACGATTCACATTGAGAAACTTTGATTTTGTTGTACAGGGTGGGCAGAAAATAAAAAAATGCGTATTTGCAAAATTAAAAATTTTTGAATCAAGCTTTTTGAAGTCTCAGAATGAAACAGCTTATAAGGAGAAATCGAAAAGCCAAATAAAGTTTTCCCATAGAAATTATACTTAGTTGCTAAGATACACCGGGTGTCCGGTTAAGGTTGGTGACCGACTATCTTAGGAACTATTCTTCCTACAGATTTCGGAAAAAATCTTCTTACAAAAGTGACCATAAAAATTCATCAAAAATGTTTTTAGCTTTCAATTTTCCCCGCTAGAGGGCACAATTTTAAAAGAAAATAGACAATCCACATTTTCTTCAAAAATTCAATTGGAAATGTAGGTACGTATCCTTTATCTTTCTCAAAATCTCATCGTAATATCCAGCAAATTAGTTATCTAACTTACGAAATAAGGGATGGGAGGAGGAAAGAATTCCCTTACACCAAAAATGCCATGTCTCTGGATTGCTTGAACCAATTTTAATGAATTTCGTCTCGTTGGAAAAGGAATTTATAGCGTAATAGAAATCTACATTTACGCTTGAATTTAATTTTATGAGGGAGCCGCCAGATGGTGTTATTTCGAAACTTGCGAAAATGTTAAATTTTCTCAAAAACTTTAAATGGAATGGTATATTTTTTATAACATGGCGTCATTACAAATAGAATTGAGAACAAAATGGCTCAAACCGGAAGTTGTAGTCTTTTTCAAAGGGAAGTTATCATCAAGAATATGGTTTAATCAAATCTCAACGCATAGGTAGCAAATTTTTTCAAAAATTTTGAATGGAATGGTACATTTTCATAACATGCTGTTAGTACAAATAGCATGAAGAATAGAATGCCGCAAACCGAAAGTTCCTATCTTTTTTCAAACAAAAGTTATGACCAAAAATGCTGTTTAATCACATTTCATTGCATGGGTAATTTTAGGAAAATAATATTTTTTAAAGAATATTAGGGCATTCTTGTATCTCTCATCAGACAGAAATATGTACAGTGTGTCCACGGATGGACTTAACTATACTTGTAAAAACTTTTATTTTCAGTTTTTCGAGAAAAAGTCATTCTTTATAATTTCTTTTGCTTGTTATATAAATATGATTCACGTTGAGAAACTTTGATTTTGTTGTACAGGTGCGCAGAAAATAAAAAAATACGTATTTGTAAAATTAAAAATTTTTGAATCAAGCTTTTGGAAGTCTCAAAATGAGACAGCTTAGAAGGAGAAATCGAAAAGCCAAATAAAGTTTTTCCATAGAAGTTATACTTAGTTGCTAAGAAATACCGGGTGTCCGGTTACGGTTGGCGACCTGCTATATCTTAGGAACTATTCATCCTACAGCTTCCAGAAAAAAATCTTCCTATAAAAGTGGCCATGAAAACTTCATCAAAAATATTTTTGGCTTTCAGTTTTCCCCGCTAGGGGCACAATTTTAAAAGAAAATAGGCCATCCGCATTTTCTTCGAAAATTCAACTGGAAATTTAGGAATCCTTTAGCTTTCTCAAAATCTCCTCGTAATACACTGCAAATTAGTTTAATAACTTTTTGATCTAGCTTATGAAATAAGGAGTGGAGGAAGGAGAAAATTCCCTTACGCCAAAAATACCATATCTCCGGATTGCTTGAACCAATTTTAATGAATATGGTATTGTTGGAAAGGGAATCTATAGCGTAATAGAAATCTGCTTTACATTTGAATTTAATTTTACGAGGGAGCCGCCAGATGGTGTTATTTCGAAACTTACGAAATTGTCAAATTTTCTCAAAAATTATAAATGGAATGGTGTATTTTTTATAACATGTTATCATTATGCATAGAATTAAGAACAAGATGCCGCAAACCGGAAGTTTTTATCTTTATCAAATGGAAGTTATCATCAAGAATATCGTTTAATCAAATCCCAGTACACACGTACAAAATTTTCTCACATTTTTTGAATGGAATGGTACATTTTCACATGCTGTTAGTACACATAACATAAAGAACAGAATGCCGCAAACCGAAAGTTCCTATCTTTTTCAAACAAGAGTTGTGATCGAAAATACTGTTTAATCATATCTCATTGCGTGGGTAAATTTGAGAAAAATTAAATACCTAAATGAATATCAATTTAATTTAGTAAATATTCAATTTTCCTCAAACGCCTTGCCAAGGCTCGGGAGGCAATAACGGCATTTTCTTCATTTTGAAAAACACCGCGAGCTTGCCATACGCTTCAGCAACAGAGCTAGACATTATTTAAAAAGTTATAATAAATTCTAGCGAAAAGACACTGAAATCGAATTTAAATTAACTAATAATTAATACTTAGTTAAGTTAAACTTAACAATTAGTGACAATACTATGACCAGGTATTTGTTTTTATTTTCCATGGAGTGCTTTTTGTTTGTAATATTTCTTATATTTCTGTCTGATGAGAGATACAAGAATGCCCTAATATTCTTTAAAAAATATTATTTTCCTAAAATTACCCATGCAATGAAATGTGATTAAACATCATTTTTGGTCATAACTTTTGTTTGAAAAAAGATAGGAACTTTCGGTTTGCGGCATTCTATTCTTCATGCTATTTGTACTAACAGCATGTTATGAAAATGTACCATTCCATTCAAAATTTTTGAAAAAATTTGCTACCTATGCATTGAGATTTGATTTAACCATATTCTTGATGATAACTTCCGTTTGAAAAAGATTACAACTTCCGGTTTGAGCCATTTTGTTCTCAATTCTATTTGTAATGACGCCATGTTATAAAAAATATACCATTCCATTTAAAGTTTTTGAGAAAATTTAACATTTTCGCAAGTTTCGAAATAACACCATCTGGCGGCTCCCTCATAAAATTAAATTCAAGCGTAAATGCAGATTTCTATTACGCTATAAATTCCTTTTCCAACGAGACCAAATTCATTAAAATTGGTTCAAGCAATCCTCCCAGCCCTTATTTCGTAAGTTAGATCAAAAGTCATTAAACTAATTTGCTGGATATTACGATGAGATTTTGAGAAAGATAAAGGATACCTACATTTCCATTTGAATTTTTGAAGAAAATGTGGATTGTCTATTTTCTTTTAAAATTGTGCCCTCTAGCGGGGAAAATTGAAAGCTAAAAACATTTTTGATGAATTTTTATGGTCACTTTTGTAAGAAGATTTTTTCCGAAATCTGTAGGAAGAATAGTTCCTAAGATAGTCGGTCACCAACCTTAACCGGACACCCGGTGTATCTTAGCAACTAAGTATAACTTCTATGGGAAAACTTTATTTGGCTTTTCGATTTCTCCTTATAAGCTGTTTCATTCTGAGACTTCAAAAAGCTTGATTCAAAAATTTTTAATTTTGCAAATACGCATTTTTTTATTTTCTGCCCACCCTGTACAACAAAATCAAAGTTTCTCAATGTGAATCGTATTTATATAACAAGCAAAAGAAATTATAAAGAATGACTTTTTTTCGAAAAACTGAAAATAAAAGTTTTTACAAGTATAGTTAAGTCCATCCGTGGACACACTGTATATCGATATATTGCTTTTAAAATTTAATTTTGAGTCAATTATCACCCCCAGATACTTAGTTTCGCTAACACGTTCCACCTCCTCATCATCTATTACCACTTTACAGTCATCTTCCCACTCCTTCCTTATCGCTCTGTTACCTATGATCATAACTTTTGTCTTATTAATATTTAACTTTAGTTTGTTTGTCTTTAACCATTTTGACACTTGCCTTAACCTCTCATTACTCCTGGTTATTGCACTAATTAAGTCACAGTTCGCATTTGCTATAAGGACATCATCAGCAAACAGATTTTATCACTTGCACCAGATCATTCTTATACAGTATAAAGAGAAGAGGACCAAGTACCGAACCCTGGGGTACACCCAATCCATTCAGAACCTCTTCAGTCTCAAAACCACAATTTCTACACTTCTGAGACCTATTGTACAGATAACTGCCAAACCATTCTCTAGTTGTAACCCTTTCCATAAGCACTCCCCTATCGATTGTTTCGAGAGGGTTGTATGTTCGTACCACTACTCTCCAAATGTGCACTTTTCTGGTCCTGCGGAGCTTACTCTTTCTTTTTGATCATCGGAGACGAAGATATGGACTTTATCGTATTTTATGACCATTTCCATGAACAAGGCTATTTTTGGCGTTTCCTCCCTCCGCCCTGTCGTAAGGCAAATGTAGAATGTAGCATTTAAAAAAAAAACTGTTTCAGACTACAAATATAAAGTAGTCATTTTGACTGTGACCACTGTTATATGAATGATCAAGGAGTAGGTATTGTGTAATTTTTCAAATTTTTAGATGTGGCCATAAAGTTTAGGTGCAGGTGAATTATGAACACGTCAAACAACTACTTACTCCTCAGGCATTGAATTACAAAACTAGTCTATGTAGAATTTACTTAGTTGGTGTACTACATCAATGCTGGCATTGAAACCTCCACTGTATAACAACTACCAACATAGACTTGGCCCGCAATTCAATGCCTGGAGTGGTATGTGTCCTAGAGTAGTTGTTTGGCAAGTTTATAATTTCGTATTATAGCTAATTATTATTTTTAAGTATAGTAACAATAATTGTAGAAGCATTAATGCATAGAAAATGAATTTGGTTCGGAAGACGGACAAATAATTTTTTCTGGCTAATATCTCATCTACCCCCGAAAAACTGTTTTCACCCGAACACAAATCAAAACTAAATTTGTTATTTTTGTTTTTGCAAAAGCATTGCGATGAACAAGCGGAGGTGAGTTAATTTTTTTCAAAAGATGCACTCATACTGGCCTTTACCAGCAAAAACCAGCTTAGTTTTTATTTTTTTTGCTGCACATGACGAAATTTATGAAACCTTTTGTTAACGTTACACTCTTCATTATTTACGATCTTCTGTAGGTGAGGAGACAGCATCAGGAGCGCGCTGTAGATTTCTTGGTAAAAGAATTGAAAGTGTGTTCTGCCAAGGAAGCAGAGGAAAGGATATTCTTCATATCGGCCAAGGAGGTGCTATTGGCTCGTCTGGCGGAAAAAGGACAAGCCGCGGCACCTCTCGCTGAAGGTTTTCAGACGAGGTACTTCGAGTTTCAAGATTTCGAACGCAAATTCGAGGAGTGCATTTCAAAGTCGGCAGTTAAGACTAAATTCGAACAACACTCGCAACGTGGCAAATTCATTTCTAGTCAACTACGAGAAATTTTAGAAGAGATATACAATGACGCGCAGAAGCTCAAAGAAGAGAAAATGGAGAAACGCAAAGAACTGCATGACAGTATCAACCATACTGAACAGCAGTTGATGATAATCACGCAAGAAATGAAGCAGAAAATCCATCGAATGGTCGAAGATGTTGAACAGAAAGTTTCGAAAGCTTTGAACGAAGAAATCCGCCGCCTTAGTAATCTCGTAGACGACTTCAACTTGCCGTTTCATCCTGAGCCTTTAGTTTTGAACGTGTACAAAAAAGAGCTGCATTCGCACGTAGAAATGGGACTTGGTTCCAATTTGAGGGCACGACTTTCGACAGCTCTGGCAATGAACATCGAGAGCAGTCAAAGAGAGATGACTGAGAGAATGGCAGCTCTGGTTCCAAATGGGAAAGACTCTGCATCGAACGTTATAGTACCTAGAAGACAGCCATTTGAGATTCTATACAGATTGAATTGTGATAATTTATGTGCTGACTTCCACGAAGATTTGGAATTCAGATTTTCTTGGGGTATTACAGCGATGATACAGAGATTCGCTGGTAGCAAGTCGAATGCCTTGGCCTTGAAAAATCATCGTGAGAGTCCGGAGAATTCTATAATTCCTGCAACGCCTACGGATCAATTGGACGGACGTTCGCTGTTTCCTGCAAATGATGAGTGGTCGTTGCTTACGAGGTTCGCTTTGGCAAGCGCCGGTTCTCAGGGTACCATGGGCGGATTGCTTGTAGCGGGTTTCTTGTTCAAGACCGTCGGCTGGCGTATAATCGCAATAACTGGCGCAATATATTCGTGTTTGTATCTTTACGAAAGGCTGACTTGGACGAACAAGGCCAAAGAGAGGAATTTCAAGAAGCAGTACGTGGCACACGCGACGCGGAAGTTGCGCATGATTGTCGATTTGACCTCGGCTAATTGCAGTCACCAGGTGCAGCAAGAGTTGAGCAGCACCTTTGCTCGTTTGTGTCATTTGGTGGATGAAGCCACAGACACGATGGACAAAGAGTTGAAGGAGTTGGAGAAGCAGGTCGGTGGGTTGGAGAACGCGGCTTCGAAAGCGAAAGTTCTTAGGAACAAGGCGAATTACTTGAACCACGAACTTGAGCTGTTTGAAGATGCCTACCTTAAGTTGCATCATTAATTCGTAGGTTTATTTCCTCTACTAGGTTTTACCAATATTAGCGAAAGTTCTATTTCTATTGCGTTCTTTATTATATATGTGCTATTGTATTTATTACCTTTATTGTTTATTTATTAGATTGTTTACAAGATTTTTTTTGTTGATTTCTGGTTTGTTGCAATTTGTCTCGAGGTGAAATAACCATAATCAAACCTTTTAAATGTTTGTGCAAGTCTTGGAAATAATATTGACGAATTTTTAATTTCTTTAGTAGGTTTTTTTGGTAATCAGATATAATGGTACTCCAACATTGATAATAAATAGTTTCATATTTTTAATGTGAAAATATTGAATCCTATGCATATTGAAAGTGTACCTTTTGTTTTTTTTGTAAATTAATTTGTGCTATTTTATGTGATGAAAATATGAAAAATTCATTAATAAAGTATAGCAGGTATTATTTCTCTGAACAAGATAGTTCTCGATTTAACTTTCACGAAGAATACGAGTTATTAGTCCTAGGAAATAAAAGAAAATTAATGTATGGTCACTGTTGGCATTGATTGCGATATGTAATGTGCGAACTGTAAATAAAATGTTGTTTTTAAACGTAACGGAGTTTTGTTAAATTTGGCCTAGGAATGCATTCGTGTGGACCAAATACAGAAGGTAAGGTACACTACTTTTGTTATAAAGAGCACCTCAAATTCATTTTCTTATTTTAAATATAACCCCATATAAATTTCAGTACCATTCAATTCTACTACGAATTGTCTTTCCGGTGAAACAATAATCGATTAATCGGAAAATAATCGAAGGAATAATCGGAAAAATAATCGATTAATCGAAAAAAAGAATCGATTAATCGGAAGAATAATCGATTCTTCTAGAAATAAACGAAGGACTAATCGGAAAAATAATCGATTAATCGGAAGAATAATCGATTAATCGGAAAATAATCGATTCGTCTAGAAATAAACAAAGGAATATTCGGAAAAATAATCGATTAATCGAAAAGGGAATCGATTAATCGGAAGAATAATCGGTTAATCGGAAAAATAATCGATTAATCAAAAAAATACTCGACTCATCAAGAAATGATCGATTATTTTTCCGATTATTCTTTCGATTATTTTTCAATTAACCGATTATTTTTTCGATTAATCGATTATTGTTTCGATTAATCGATTACTCTTCGATTAACCGATCATTCCTTGATGAATCGATTATTTTTTTTATTAATCGATTATTTTTCCGATTAATCGATTATTCTTCCGATTAATCGAATATTTTTTCGATTAATCGATTATTTTTCCGATTAATCGATTATTCTTCCGATTAATCGAAGAATAATCGACTAATCGAAACAATAATCGATTAATCGAAAAAATAATAGATTAATCGGAAGAATAATCGATTAATCCGAAAAATAATCGATTAATCGGAAAAATAATCGATTAATCGAAAAAATAATCGATTAATCGAAAAATAATCGATTAATCGGAAAATAATCGGAAAAATAATCGATTAATCGAAAAAATAATCGATTAATCGGAAGAATAATCGATTAATCCGAAAAGTAATCGATTAATCGGAAAAATAATCGATTAATCGGAAAAATAATCGAAAAAATAATCGATTAATCGAAAAAATAATCGATTAATCGGAAGAATAATCGATTAATCCGAAAAGTAATCGATTAATCGGAAAAATAATCGATTAATCGGAAAAATAATCGATTAATCGGAAAAATAATCGATTAATCGAAAAAATATCGAAAAAATAATCGATTAATCGGAAGGGTAATCGATTCATCGGAAAAATAATCGAAAAAATAATCGATTAATCGAAAAAATAATCGATTAATCGGAAGAATAATCGATTAATCCGAAAAATAATCGATTAATCGGAAAAATAATCGATTAATCGAAAAAATAATCGATTAGTCGGAAAAATAATCGATTAATCGGAAAAATAATCGATTAATCGAAAAAATATCGAAAAAATAATCGATTAATCGGAAGGGTAATCGATTCACCGGAAAAATAATCGGAAAAATAATCGATTAATAAAAAAATTAATCGATTCATCAAGGAATGATCGATTAATCGAAGAGTAATCGATTAATCGAAACAATAATCGATAAATCGAAAAAATAATCGGTTAATCGAAAAATAATCGATTCATCGAAAAATTAATCAATTAATTAGTTTCAGATTATCATAATCTGTTTTAGATTATCAAAAAATTAGCTTATTTTATGATAATCTGTTGAAATGTGTAATATCCCGTAACCCAGGCTCATGACAGAAAACCGTCAAAAGCATAATTCGTGATCGTCTAAAAATTTTATACCCTACGTTGTGTTAATTTAAAAATGAATTTTGTCTAGAATTGCACTGTTGAAATAGCTCATTTGGGAAAATTGGAATGTAAAGAAAAGAAACAATAATTATTCGAACTATTTTATTTGAATGTGATCTGAAAACTACGATTGACGTGCTCAGCCTGACTCGGACTCCAGAGGAAAAGCCGTAAAAGCCGTAAAGAGAAAAACCTCGTTCTCAGTCCAGTATAAATTGCTATGTTTATGCACAATACAACAATTAAATCACGATTAATCGATTATTGTTTCGATTAATCGGTTATTAATCGATTATCGTTTCGATTAATCGATTATTTTTCCGAATACTTTTTCGATTAATCGATTATTTTTCCGAATACTTTTTCGATTAATCGATTATTTGATGTATCGATTATTTTCCGATTAATCGATTATTTTGCCGATTAATCGATTATTTTCCGATTAATCGATTCCCTTTTCGATTAATCGATTATTTTTCCGAATAATCGATTATTTTCCGATTAATCGATTATTTTTCCGATTAATCGATTATTTTCCGATTAATCGATTAGTTTCGATTAATCGGAGAAATAATCGATCAATCGGAAAATAATCGACTAATCGGAAAAATAATCGATTAATCGAAACAATAATCCATTAATCGGAAAAATAATCGATTAATCGGAAAATAATCCATTAATCGGAAAATAATCGATTCATCAAAAATGATCGATTAATCGGAAAATAATCGAAGGAATATTCGGAATAATAATTGATTAATCGTAAAGGGAATCGATTAATCGGAAAATAATCGATTAATCGGAAAAATAATCGATTAATCGAAAAAATAATCGATTAATCGGAAAATAATCGATTAATCGGAAAAATAATCGATTAATCGAAAAATAATCGATTAATCGAAAAAATAATCGATTAATCGGAAAATAATCGATTAATCGGAAAATAATCGATTAATCGAAACAATAATCGATTAATCGGAAAATAATCGATACATTAAAAATGATCGATTAATCGGAAAATAATCGAAGAAATAATCGGAATAATAACAGTTTTAAAACTCTCTGTCCCTCCTTAAAATTACGTTACAATTTTACAATTCTGGCATAACTGTAAAAATTACCACAACACAAAATTAAAACTAATAATAAAACTAACATACATGATACTATTCCAATTCTCCAGCACCCGAATCTACTTTTTTCCGTCAACTGATTTAAGTCTATCTGCCACAATTATTCCTTTATACAGTTTACTACTTTGTTGTTCCCCCTGTATATCTTGTATAAGATAACGGTCATTTCCTATAATTTTCACTACCTCATATGGACCTCTATATTTCGGTTCCAATTTTCTACTGGCACCGCTGTCGATGATACCTCCGACCTAACTAACACAACATCACCTTGTTTATATTCATAAGCCGCCTTTCTATGTTTATCAAATTGGCGGCTCAATTTATCTCTATTTTTATTTAGTAACAGTCCAACGTCTTTTAAATTCTCTGAATTGCCTAACTCTTTGTTTAAACTTCGGATTTCCTCCGTAAGTGGATTACTTTTGAGTCCTCTACCTTAAACTGCTATGGAGAATATATAAAATAAAATAAGAATCATAGAAGATGAAATTTATTACAAGTGCAGTTTTCACAAGTTCTTCAACAACTGTATTGGGGGTTAAATGAATAAAACAAATTTTACGATTTTTTTGTAAAAACATTTTTAATTTGAAAATGGGTAACAAATAAATTCAATACAATCTAATCTACAAAAATAATCACTAACTAGAACACAATCACTTCATATAAATTCTATCTATATTCTATAAACATATAAGGGTATAATGACTATTTTGTATTTGGTAGAGAAATTCATATTCTACAAGGATAAAAATGGAGAACTAGACTTGCTAAGAATGTTCACTAGAAAGCAGGGGTCTGCACCATGACGTTTCATTTCGGTTTACGTTCTAATATAAGTTTCAGTTTTTGGTTTGGTTGGTTCAAATGTAAATTGTAATGTCAGTTCTCAACTAACTAATTTGAGTTTAGGTTCAGAATTATTTTTATACTTTCTTGACTCGGAGATTATATACAAAATATTACAAATAGACTAGAAATAATACCAATAAACATAAAGCAATATCACAGTTTCTTCCCCATTTTAAGCATTTCTTTTACCAAGATAAGTTATGGTCAGCTTTTGACCATCTGTACATCCCTCCTCGTTTCTTGAACATGACTTCATCAAACCCAGAAAAGAGAAGAGCATTGCCAACTCCAACATCGAGTACAGATTTGGAAGGAACCTTTGAACCACTGCGGCAATCCAAAAATCGCATCTAAAAGAAGCGTTCAATCATACAGATTAGTGCAAGTACTTAACAAAATGCTATTTACATATTCATCTAATATTAGATAGCTATTCTGCATCTTTTTGTTTGATTCAGGCACAAGACAAGTAACATGTTTGTGTTTTTCAACAAAAGCGGTAAACACTTCATCGGTTATATAAAATCTTTCGGCATTGCGTAATGCTTCATTTCCCGCGTTTTCCCCTTCCAGCAACAGGCACTGGAAAACTTTCCATCTGGAAACGTTCAATATGCGGAATAAATCACACAATTAAATCATGCTATTTTCACTACCTACCTTATTGGGTTCAATTCTTGTATTTTCACTGTCATGTCTTCATCGTAATTGTATGTATTCACGACCGTATTAATTTTGAATAAAACATTGTGTTTGCTACACCAGTTTCTTATCTTAAACAGTTGCTGTATGTGGTCTTTTCCTTTTTGGCCACGTCCAATAGCCTAACGTACAATTTACTGAATATAACATAAACAAATATATAGGTATGTTGAATTACATAATTAACGACTTCGCAAAAAGAGTCGCAGGACACAGCCATTATATCCAAATATTTCCCATAGTTCTTGAACCAGTGCTCACGAACCAAGGACCCATTTGTAACAATAGTTACAGATTCAAGTTTTAATTCCGTCTTACAATATTTGACCATCTCACCCAAATGCTGTCCACGTAATGGTAAAAAAGGCTCGCCTCCACTGAAATTGATTTTTTCCATTCCTACCAGTAAAATTTTTTGTGAGAGAAACTCAAATTATAACAACAGACTGTCCATATAGCACGGCATATTCTATGACTATGCATATCTCTCGATATGAATATGGATATTTTTATTTCGATATATCAATATTTCAACATATTGATATATCGACATATATCGATATTTCGATATATCGATATGTTTTTAATATCGATATTCTATATCAAATTTTCAATATCGCCCAGGCCTACTCGGGATGCAATGCATGCGGTCGTGTGGGAACCTAACAACTCTGCCTAATTTTTGATATACTCGTCTTACGTTTAGTAACAAGCATCAACTTTTACGTAGGACAAAGTTTTCTACGAAATCAATAAAGAGTTTTCCTCCTGTTGCACACTTTTTTGGACACACTGTATAAATATCTATCGAAATATCGATATTTCGATATGTCGATATATCGATTATTTCGATATTTCGGTATATCAACATATATCGATATTTCGATATATCGAAATGTTTTTGATATCGATAGTCGATATAAAGTTTCATCATTCCAAGTCGAGGGATAGCTGGGATACGACACCTTCAAATTAGGGGTGATTTTTTTATACCGGCGAAACAGAGAAGTGTGAGGTACATTGGAGACTCGATTTGGATACCTCAACTTCTCAGACCATAAGTGTCAAAAAATCATTCACCCGAGGTTACAGTTACCAAGCCAAATTTCTTCCCTGAATCAGGACATATTTTGAGACTAAAAAAGTATAAAATCCGTAGAGGGGGTAGCAACAGTTCGAAAGAGGCGTATAGACCCTTTCGAGATATGCAGACAGTCACTACCCTAGGCCTCCCTAACACGATAGGGTGAAACGTAGGGGTTAAATTTGAGATTTTCGGGAATTTTTCTCAAATTAATTTATCTAGGTCTGCGAGGGATGACCCTAGGTAGGTCTAGGGAGCTTTTGCGTGGGTGGACGCCTCATTATGACCGCTTGCATTATTTGTTCCTTTGTATTCACCAGAAAATGTTTGTTGGGGGGTTAAATAGCTCGTTTGTTGCCTAGCAACCACACGATATGTACATGAAAACTTGCATGGACGCACACGCTATGTCACTGTCCATTCTTCAGTGAAACCCATAATACGCCTCCAAAAATGATGTGTTCTATGAGGTTATCAACTGCCTTAGTACACAAGCCTACCTACGCTTGAAATTTTTCCATAGAATAAAAGAAGTTACATGGACAGCCTGTATACATAAAACCGGAAATAATAAAAACTAACAGTATTCACCTGCTTCTTTCAGCATCTGGAGCCCCCTTTTGGCGTCTTCCAATTTTAATACAAAAGAAGTTTTTGCCGTATGAAAGCAGAAACCGCATTCATAATTGCACTGACGAGTAAAATGATAATTAACACTTTTCGGTACAATTACCTCCGGAACATTCTCAACATTTTTATTTGACGCACCCCAACAATTTTTTTCATTACTTGATAAAAAAATCTTCGCACATTCCCAATACACCCGGATACAAAACTGCATTATGTACTCCACATAAACTGCAACAACTTTGTTAATCCCCATAATTTTAACAATTCGTAAAAGTATTGCTAATCGCCCGGAACTTTTATTTGAAATATTTGGAAACGCGCAAAATTGTTCGAAGCATTGGCGAACTCAGTACTAGAATATTTGCAATCTTAATCTTGTAATGCGAGCGCTTATTTATAAATTAAATCCTGGGAATAACCGTGGTGTATAGTAAACCTTAAATGGCACCATCTTCGTTTCACTAGACAAACAACCGCTCTCTTCTTTTCAATTTGTTCAGAAACCAACTAAAATTAGTAATGTAACTTTACGTTTGGAATGGTTGTAAGTAGGTATTATAATATTTGTGTACCTATGCCTTATTAATAGTACATAAACATAAATAGAAACATTTTTATTATAATGCTAAAGAAGACACCTGTTGGAGGGTTGCATAATTTTGATTCGGTATGCATAGCGAGACTATACAGATGGCGCGACAGTCGTGAACAAAAAATTCTGAAGATGTCTGTTTTTACACGCCTCAATTTTTATTGGTTCTAATGCCCATCTCCTCTTACCGTATAAGACAATTTAAATAACGCGCGTCAACGGTTAATGTTGATTGGATGAAGCTGGACGGTCTTCCGAATTTAGTAGTGGAACAGGGCTTCTATTTACTTCTTTTATCTGCGGCCGTCATTTTCCAATATGGCGAATGTGCGTGACAGTGATACGTCGTTGTGGCTCCACAATAAATTGGGTACTTCGAATGATTCTTGGACAGGAGGCTCAATATGTTCGCAATTAAACGCAGAAGTGTTGAGGAACATAAAGGATTGTTTTCCAGATCTTCAGACGCAGGTCAAATTAAAACTCCTCTTGAGTTTCTTTCATATCCCGCGCAGGAATTTAGAAGAGGTATGTTTATGTTGCAAGTTCTTCAGGAATTGTTTCTATCTCTTTTCATTGTATTAGTAGCGTGTTAGGAACGTCAGTTTGAAATTAAGTAAATATGTAATTCAATTTCAGTGGAGGTCGGAATTGGAACAAATTATAGATGTTGCGGTGAGTGATTCCGAATTATGGGTTTCGATGTTAGCGGAAGCATTAAAGACGTTCCCATCGACAAGTTCTTTAAATACGGAAATATCGGATCTCGATGAGGTGCGGCCTATATTTACCGACTTAGTAAACGATCTTCGAAAACTCGTGAGGAAGCAAGCTGAACATGTTATGCTACCCATGGAGTGTCATTATTTAAATAAGGCTGCTTTAGTCACTGTGGTAAGTGCATTAATATGAGTACCTATGTGTAAAATGGGAAATTTTACTTTTTATTTCCGAACAAATGGTCTTTTTTTAATCCTACAAATTTAATTAGTGTCCCATTGCTCGTTGCAATTTTATATGAATATTGCAGAAAGAACTGTGATCGCCCATATCCAGATCGTCGTATAACAGTGTGCTTGTTAAATAGGCATAAATTTGAAGTCGCTACGAGTCTCCTGTTAAACGGAGTTAAAGCGTAACGTCCGTAAAATGAATAAGTCGAACAACTAGATCATTCAATTTAATTCTTGCTTTATTGAGCATTTGTGACATAATTTACTTTTGAAATAAGTAGATGCACCTCTTCGTCGTCTTATTTTCATGAACATAAGTACACTGCTCCAAAAACTTAGGCTTTTGTACTGCTTCCAGTGACTTTGCTACATTTTAGGCAGTCTACTTCTTTTCCCTAAACTATGTTACGCCTGATCTATGCAGGTAACTGAGGTAGTTAATAGGCCTGTGCGATTATTACATTTCATAATCGATTATCGTTTGTTGCAAAGTAATCGATAAATTTGATTAATCGATTATTTGATGAATCGATTAATCGGCTGATCGATTTTTTGATTTCTTTGATTAATCGATTACTTGATTAATCGATTATTTGACTATCCGATAACTTGATTAATCGACTGATCGATTTTTCGATTAATCGATTACTTGATTAATCGATTATTTGTTTAATCAGTTAGTCGATTGTCAATTAATCGATTACTTGATTAATTGATTATTTGATTATCCGATAACTTGATTAATCGACCGATCGATTTTTCGATTAATCGATTACTTGATTGATCGATTAATCGATTATTTGTTTAATCAGTTAGTTGATTGTCAATTAATCGATTGTTTGATATATCGTCGTATTGATCGTTTAATTAATCGATTAAGTGTGCGATTATTTGGTTAATCCATTAATCAATCAATCATTTATTTAGCCCGTCATAGACAGAAAACACAATACATAGATAGAACACATAACATATCAAACAAAATAAGTCGCAAAAGAAAACAAAAGAAAAAAATATATCAAAACCTCACATGAGGAAACCGGGGAACAACACTCTCAACCCCCGAGAAAATCATCTACACTATAGTACAACTTATCAAGCAATAATCTTTTTAAAGAAGCCTTGAACATTAAAAAAGTTGAAATCGATAAAATTGATGCAGGTAGCTTATTAAATATTTGAATGGACATATATATTACACTTCACTTAAAATTTTCCGAGTAGGGCCTCGACTGATACAATAACATTGCAGACCGCGTAAAATGCTCATGAATCTGTTCCCCCGTGACACAATTATTCTTAAGCCGAAACTGCAGAACAGCTATCTCATAAATGTAAATACATGCCAGTGGCAATATTCTCAGTTTCTCAAAAAGTGGCCTCGAAGGGGTACGAGGAAGACGCCTTGAGAGAATTCTCACTGCCTTCTTCTGCAATCGAAAGATATAATTAAAATTTTCGGCAGAGGAGTAACCCCAGAAAGGTATACCATATCAGAGATGTGACTCAAACAGCGCAAAATACGCATTTTTAGCCACAAGTAAATCGTAATTATTCATAAGAGTCCTAAGGGCAAAACAGGATCTAGACAACTTTGTACTTAGGTGTTTAATGTGCTCCTGCCAATTCAATCTGTGGTCGAGATGAACACCCAAAAATTTAGTAGTATTTACCGATGAAATTATAACACCATCTGAAGAAAGCGCAAACAATACGCCAGGCTTGAAATTCATAAGACAAGTCTTATCCAGATTAAGAGTCAACCTGTTCGCCGCAAACCAACATCTCAAGAGCGACATGTCCGACATAATCCTGTCATGCAACTCATGACCATCACTACCGAACCAAGTTATATTGGTGTCATCAGCAAACTGAACGAACTTGCCACTAATGCGCAGAGAAGACATATCATTTATGTACAACAGAAAGAGAAGTGGGCCCAAGACAGAACCCCGAGGCACCCCATACATAGACTGAGCAGAGTCAGATGTAAATTTCTGACAATCAGCGTTGACAATAGAAACGGCATGGCATCTTCCCATCAGATAAGAACGAATCCACCCCCCAGAAACACCCCTGAATCCATAATATGAACACTTCTCCAACAAAATAGAGTGGTCAACACAATCAAAAGCCTTAGAGAGGTCGAGAAACACAGAAACAGGAATATAATGGGAGTTGCAGTGAGTGTTTTTTGCCTCATATACATGGTCCAGAAAAGAAAAAATGGCCAGACCAGTACTCTTATTATTATGGAAACCAAACTGCAAACTGGACAAGATAGAGCATTTGTCCAAAAAGCTAACAAATCTGGCCTTGACCAGCCTCTCAATCAGCTTAGAAACGGTAGGCAACAATGAGATGGGCCGAAAATTTTCTGGCCCAAATTCACCCCCCTTATGCAATGGCAGGATAAACGCTTTTTTTTAAAGATGAAGGAAAAATGCCTTCACAAAATGACTTATTTATAAGATCAGCAAGACACAGATGAATATTAATAGTTAAATAAGAAAAAATGATGGCAGGGATCCGGTCTCTATAGGAAACTTTTCTAGATACAAGTCTCAAAGTACGTGCAACTTCACCGACATCAGTTGGAAAAAAAACAAAAGTATCATTCTGCTTGGCAACATTAGCGGTCAAGAAATTAGATGCAGTAGTTGTAACAGCTGGTATTCGACTAACCAATCTCTGTGCAATTGTTGAAAAGTAATTATTCAGGCAATTAGCTGCCTCAACATCCCTAACCACTGCATCGCCAACACATAGGTGAACGTCACTATGAGGCTCTTTCCTCCCCAAACTTGTATTAATGTTATTCCAGAGTTCTCTGCCTTTATTATTCGAATTATTAACTCTGGAATTAATGTAATTGGACTTGGCCAATCTGATTGTAGACTTGAAGATTTTTTTATATTTAAAATAGTAATCCTTGATAAATGTTGAATCAGTGAAAAATTTCCTCAAGACATGTAGACAAGTTTTATTTCTAGATGAGACATGTATACCATGTGTGATCCATGGTTTTTCACTCACTTTAGCATGACGCTTCAAAGGAAAACACCTATCATGGGAACTCTCTAGGAAAGCAAGTAGGTGATCAAACTGATAGTCAACAGACATAAATAGAGGTCTACGAAGGACAGCCATACAAAAAATTTTAAATCAAAGGCTTTACAGTTTTGGAGATACTCATCCTTTTTTCCAGAAACTTCAACACCTGTATCTTTGTTAATTGTAACTTTTGGTCACATGCTCATACGAACTTTTCTTTTTATTTTGAGCTCCTCTATAATCTTCCGAAGTTTCTCATACCCCTTCTGAATCGACATTAAAACAATGCTGAATTTCAAATCTTAAAATTAAATTAATGCAGATTGATTAAGGTCACCAAAGGCAGACTTCACGATCAGAATGTTATGTTACATATTGGGGGCATATTTCTTTTTAGGTTGGACAGCAACCAGCTCCGGCCAAACATTTTACTATAAAGAAGAAGCCAAAATCTGCGATTTTGAGAGCTGAACTGCTACAGAAATCTGCAGACGCTGCTTCGAATCTGAAGAAGTCGTCTGCACCTGTTATTCCTGTGAGATCTAGGGGGATGCCTAGAAAAATGACAGACACCAGTAAGTTCTTGTATTTGCGTATTAAAATGGTCTCCCAACAGAAAACTATGGAGCAACTTTATCGATCTATTTCAGCACCCTTAAAAGGAATTCCTAGCAGGGTACCCTCTTCTGGATTTAGGTCTTCAGTTCATCTAAACAACTCAAACAGACCCCCGCTATCAAGGTCAACTGCGGGAAGAAAAGAGGGTGGTGTCAAATTATTGGATATAGCGGATCAACCTCTTGGATATGCCGCAGCCAAAAAACGAAAAAAGTTGCAAGGTAAAATTGCCTGTTGTATTTTATTGCTCGATTCGAGTTGTATGTCTTTTCAGATATCGAGGATGCAAAAAAATCAACGGAAAATACTGCTTTGCAAAGTCCTCCACCAGCTGCAGGAGCTACACCAGATTACGCTGCTGGCTTGAGCTCTACACCAGCTTATGCTCCTGCTACACCGCAGCCGACTGTTACCGTAGCCAGTAAGTTCTCTTATTTTTCTCTGCAATACAGTTTTTATATTCTTCGTTCTTTATTTTTAGGTACGACCCCAATACAAACGACACCTCTTCCAACGGTACCAGTTACTCCTCCGGTGACTCTTACGCAGACTTCGCCGCCTACACCGGCTCCTCCTGTAACTACAACGACGATACAATATACGCCTGCGCCCACTTTACGTCCTGTGCCGCCTCTGCTGACAACGACTCCTTCTGGTCAAAGAGCAGTCGTCACAGACCAACCGGCCACCGCAGTGCCTGTTGGTACTCCCGTAGTGCTGTCGACTCGACCTGTGCAACAAGTCACACAGATAAGGATACAGCCTCAGCCTGCTGCGAACTCGTTGCAGAGGAGAGGACTTGCACTTACGGTATGTTATGGCACGTGCACTCATAAATCCATAAAGCACATAATATCGTCAAAATAAAAATAATTTCCAACGGACTTGTATCTTGGCGAAGTTTTGGTATCTAATACTGAAACTAGTGGGATGGCTTGTGTGCTTCAATTGAGGGGAAATCACTGGGGTATTTTAGTGTATGAGGCAAGGAATTTCAGGGGAATTTCGGGGTATTTTGGGGAATTTCGAGGTATTTTGGGGACTTTTTCTTGAAAGGGGAATTTCAGTATACAAATTTTTTCAGTGAGTTCCCACTGGGGTATATTAGTGTACAAAGCAAGGAATTTCAGGGGAATTTAGAGGTATTTCGAATATCCGGGTATTTCTGGTATTTCTGGGAATTTTTATTGGAACGAGAATTTCAATGTACAAATTTTTTCAGTGAGTTCCCTCCTGGCTGGGGTATTTTAGTGTAAAAGGCAAGGAATTTCAGGGGAATTTTGAATGTCGGCATATTTTGGGGAATTTCGAGGTATTTCGGGGAATTTTTCTTGAAAGGGGAATTCCAGTATACAATTTTTTTCAGCGAGTTCCCACTGGGGGAAATCACTGGGGTATTCTAGTGTACAAAGCAAGGAATTTCGAGGTATTTCGAATGTCGGGGTATTTTGGGTATTTCTGGGAATTTTTATTGAAAGGGGAATTTCAGTGTACAAATTTTTTCAGTGAGTTCCCCTGGCCGGGGTATTTTAGTGTACAAGGCAAGGAATTTTGGGTATTTCTGGGAATTTTTATTGGGACGGGAATTTCAGTGTACAAATTTTTTTAGTGAGTTCACCCCTGGCTGGGGTATTTTAGTGTACACGGCAAGGAATTTCAGGGGAATTTTGAATGTCGGGATATTTTGGGGAGTTTCGAGGTATTTCGGGGAATTTTTCTTGAAAGGGAAATTTCAGTGTAGAAATTTTTTTAGTGAGTTCTCCCTGGGGTATTTTAGTGTACAAAGCAAAGAATTTCAGGAGAATTTCTAGGTATTTCGAATATCGGGATATTTTGATTAATTTTTATTGAATGAAGAATTTCAGTGTACAAATGTTTTCAGTGAGATTCCCCCTCTATGGGTTATTTTAGTGTACAAAGCAAGGAATTTCAGGGGAATTTTGAATGTCGGGGTATTTTGGTGAATTTCGAGGTATTTCGGGGAATTTTTCTTGAAAGGGGAATTTCAGTATACAAATTTTTTCAGAGAGTTCCCACTGGGGTATTTTAGTGTACAATGCAAGGAATTTCAGGGGAATTTCGAGGTATTTCGAATGTAAGGGTATTTTGGGTATTTCTGGGAATTTTTGTTGAAAGGTGAATTTCAGTGTACAAATTTTTTCAGTGAGTTTCCCCCTGGCTGGGTAATTTTAGTGTACAAAGCAAGGAATTTCAGGGAAATTTTGAATGCTGGGTATTTTAGGAATTTCGAGGTATTTCGGGGAATTTTTCTTGAAAGGGGAATTTCAGTAAACAATTTTTTTCAGTGAGTTCCCACTGGGGGAAATTACTGGGGTATTTTAGTGTACAAAGCAAGGAATTTCAGGGGAATTTCGAGGTGTTTCGAATATCGGGGTATTTTGGGTATTTCTGGGAATTTTTATTTAAAAGGGGAATTTCAGTGTGCAAATTTTTTCAGTGAAAAAAGTTGCAAATGTACAAGGCAAGGAATTTCAGGGAATTTTGAACGTCGTGGTATTTTGGGGAATTTCGAGGTATTTCGGGGAATTTTTCTTGAAAAGGGAATTTCAGAATACAGATTTTTTCAGTGAATTCCCACTGGGGGAAATCATTCATTGTACACACAAAGCAAGGAGTTTCAGGGGAATTTCGAGGTATTTCGAATGTCGGGGTATTTTGAGTATTTCTGGGAATTTTTATTGGAACAGGAATTTCAGTGTACAAATTTTTTCAGTGAATTCCCCCCCTGGCTGGGGTATTTTAGTGTACAAGGCAAGGAATTTCAGAGGACTTTTGAAAGTCGGGGTATTTTGGGGAATTTCGATTAATTTCGGGGAATTTTTCTTGAAAGGGAAATTTCAGTGTAGAAATTTTTTCAGTAAGTTCTCCCTGGAGTATTTTAGTGTACAAAGCAAAGAATTTCAGGAGAATTTCGAGGTATTTCGAATGTCGGGATATTTTGATATTTCTGGGAATTTTTATTGAAATTAGAATTTCAGTGTACAAATTTTTTCAGTGAGTTCCCCCCTGGCTGGGGTATTTTAGTGTACAAAGCAAGGAATTTCAATAGAATTTCGGGGTATTTCGAAAGTCAGGGTATTTTGGGGAATTTCGAGGTGTTTCAGGATATTTCGGGAATTATTCTAGAAAGGGAATTTTATGGGAATTTTGAATGTCGGGGTATTTTGGGGAATTTCGAGGTATTTCGGGGAATTTTTCTTGAAAGGTCAGGTCAGGGGAATTTCAGTATACAAATTTTTTCAGTGAGTTCCCACTGGGGGAAATCACTGGGATATTTTAGTGTACAAAGCAAGGAATTTCAGGGGAATTTCGAGGTATTTCGAATGTCGGGGTATTTTTGGCATTTCTGTGAATTTTTATTGGAACGGGAATTTCAGTGTACAAATTTTTTCAGTGAGTTCCCCCTGGGGTATTTTAGTGTACAGAGCAAGGAGTTTCAGGGGAATTTCGAGGTATTTCGAATGTCGGGGTATTTTGGGTATTTCTGACGCGTCCCAGAAGGTCTTCAATTTTTTGTAATCGTTTTGAACGCAACATATTTAATGAACATTATCATTATTATTATAAGATTAATAATAATAATAATAATAATAATTAAATGAGAGTTCATTCTCGAAATTACATTTCATTTCAGAGAGATCAAATGTTGGAGGCACAAGACATGTTCCGTACGGCGAACAAAGTTACGAGGCCCGAGAAAGCGCTTATCCTTGGATTCATGGCTGGTTCGAGAGACAACCCCTGCCCGCACTTGGGTAATATTGTGACGATAAAACTCTCGGAGGACCAAGAAAATGTCCTTCAGCCGGATAACACTTATTTAACTATGCTGGTCGAGACACACTTCCAGATGAATTACAATAACGGCGAATGGAAGAGAATTAAAAAGTACAGGCACATAGAGAATGTCGTGGATCAGATACCTCAGAATGCTCAGGCGGCAGCTCTAGTTTGATCGAAACAGGTTTGATGTGGAATATTTAGTCCTTTGTTTTTACGTGTGGGGATGAAAGAAGGGAATTTTTTTAGTTTTACGTGGCTGTGCAATTTTTTAGTTAAATAATTTTGAATCGTCTCGACTGTTGAATGCTTTCTTATTTCGATCGTTTTTGATCAGTTGCGGAAATGGGTTTATTTTATTTTTTTGTGAGCTGTATTGAAATTCGTGTTATTGTGATTCAAGCTAGGACAACAGACTGATAGATTTTGGGTAGGTCAGGACAGGTTGGTTATTATATCGAGCTTCACCAAGTAATTGACTATTGACTGTTTCTGTGGGCAAAGGGATGGTGAATTGTATCTTGTTTATGGGGAATAATTAAACCTGAAGATTAAATCAAAACCAGTGGTGTGAGCTGGTAAATTACCAGTAAATAACCGCGGTTATTTACCGTAATTTACCGTAAAATACCAAAAAATAGTTACCGTTATTTACGTGGAAAATTACCGTAAATTACGGAGTAAATTACGACGTAAATTATCATATTACTGTTTTATTGGTAAATTTCGTTAATTTACTGGTATATTACGGCAATTTACTGAGTAAATTACGGTAAATTACTGTATTTTACTGGTAACATAAGGTAATTTACCGTAATTTACGCAATATTTATTACGGTAAATTGCCACGGTAATTCACAAATCAAATTTATTACCACGGTAATTAATATCGGTAATATCGGTGGGGAATAATTAAGCCCATGAAGGGTTTCCCCTCCTCCAAAAAAAAAGCCTAAATATTAAATCAAAACCAGCGGTGTGAGCTGGTAAATTACCAGTAAATAACCGCGGTTATTTACCGTAATTTACCGTAAAATACCAAAAATTAGTCACCGTAATTTACGGTAATTACGGTAATTACGGTAATTACGGTAATTTAGCATCGCTGATCAAAACACATCTCGAAGCAGATGCTCAAAGTGTCCGCCGTTTGCTTCAATACATGATGCAGTGCTTCGAAGAAAAGACTGTTGAGCTCTATGAAGTCGTGCACTGATTTGCGATATGCACTATCAAGTTGCTGACTTATGTCTACACGTCCTAAAGTGGCGTAACTCATTGAACAATTTATACGAGTAGCGGAAGAAGCGTGCGTTTTAATTTTGTTTTTTAAATGTTTTTTAAATGTATTTAAATAACGGTTACTCCATTTTTAGCCCATATAGCATCATTTGAAAATAAGCTCAGATAGCAAAAAACGTATTTTTCATACTACTTCCCCAAATCCAGTCGCACAAATTGTACATAGATTCTTTAAAATATTTTTGGACATCTTTAGACCTCTATCCTTTGTTGTCTACTTCAAATTCAGTTGTGGTCTGACTTTAAGGCAAATATCTCCTCAACAACACTCATCTTGTTTTGCTAAAAGCAAAATTTCACATAAATCACAATGCACCTCGCAATTCACGACTACAACAACTATAAACACTTCCGCCCGCTGTCTGAGAAGAACTGAGAACTGAATACTGAAGAACTCGATTCTGCACAGTAGTCATCGGGGCATTGACCGTATTAGAGATACGTGCATTTTTCCATAAGCCATAAGAGCTGTGCAGGGTCAATTGGAATATGGCCTGGCTTTCTAGCGAGCGCAGCTTCACGCTTGACTAATTCTCTAGTATTGCTGCCAGTGCTGTGAGCTGGTAAATTACCAGTAAATAACTTATTTACCGTAATTTACCGTAAAATACCAAAAATTAGTTACCGTAATTTACATGGAAAATTACCGTAAATTACGCAGTAAATTACGAAGTAAATTACCATATTTTATAGTAATTTTGTTTATATTTTTTACAAATAAAATTTATATTTTGGTGACATCTTTCATCTAACATCTAATGCTAAATAACTGTGTTATTGGTAAATTACGGTAATTTACTGGTAAATTACGGTAATTTACTGGTAAAATAAGGTAATTTACTGGTAAAATACGGTAATTTACCGTAATTTACGCAATATTTATTACCGTAAATTACCACGGTAATTTACAAAACAAATTTATTGCACGGTAATTAATATCGGTAATTAAAAATTGTAAATTACCGCCGTAAATTACCAAAAATATAAATTACGGTAATTTAACATCACTGATTGCTGCGAATGCAGACTTTGGGGGTTTCTCATAGAAGCAGCAGAGATAGAGGCTTGGGGTTTTATTAATCTTGAAAGCAAGTCTAGGCATGATGGTAATGAGATAGCTTAGAAAATGTTGACCTTGCCAGGACACATTTATTTTACATTGGTCAACCGCTTGGTGAAGCATTCTTGTTGGTACACAGCTAGTGCTTTTTAGTTCACTGCGAGGCAGCTTTGAATTATCCACTATGTGGGTAAGAATATTATAGTTTTTTGATATCCAGCATCAGTGGTGTGAGCTGGTAAATTACCAGTAAATAACCGCGGTTATTTACCGTAATATACCGTAAAATACCAAAAATTAATTACCGTAATTTACGTGGAAAATTATCGTAAATTACGCAGTAAATTACGACGTAAATTACCATATTACTGTTTTATTGATAAATTACGGTAATTTACTGGTAAATTACGGTAATTTACTGGTAATTTACGGTAATTTACTGGTAAAATACGGTAATTTACCGTAATTTACGCAATATTTATTACGATAAATTACCACGGTAATTCACAAAGCAAATTTATTACCACGGTAATTAATGTCGGTAAATAAAAATCTTAAATTACCGCCGTAAATTACCAAAAATATGAATTACGGTAATTCAACATCGCTGATCAAAACACATCGCAAAGCAGATGCTCAAAGTGCTTCAATACATGATGCAGAGTGTGGAAGAAAGGACTCGGGACATCTTTAGACCTCTGTCCTTTGTTGTCTACTTCAACTTCTGCTTTGGCCGACCACTTTCCTTTTTTTTTCAAGCCGGCGTTCATAACTTCATGTTCCAGCTGACTTTAAGGCAAATATCTCCTCGACAACACTCATCTTGTTTTGCTAAAAGCAAAATTTCACATAAATCACGATTCACCTTGCAATTCACAACTACAACAACTATAAACACTTCCGCCCGCTGTCTGAGAAGAACTGAGAACTGAATACTGAAGAACTCGATTCTGCACAGTTGTCATCGGGGCATTGACCGTATTAGAGATACGTGCATTTTTCCATAAGCCATAAGAGCTGTGCAGGGTCAATTTGAATATGGCCTGGCTTGCTAGCGAGCGCAGCTTCACGCTTGACTATTTCTAGTATTGCTGCCAGTGATGTGAGCTGGTAAATTACCAGTAAATAACCGCGGTTATTTACCGTAATTTACCGTAAAGTACTAAAAATTAGTTACCGTAATTTACATGGAAAATTACCGTAAATTACGCAGTAAATTACGAAGTAAATTACCGTATTTTATAGTAATTTTGTTTATATTTTTTACAAATAAAATTTATATTTTGGTAACATCATCTTTCATCTAACATCTAATGCTAAATAACTGTGTTATTGGTAAATTACGGTAATTTACTGGTAAAATACGGTAATTTACTGGTAAAATACGGTAATTTACCGTAATTTACGCACTATTTATTACGGTAAATTACCACGGTCATTTACAAAGCAAATTTATTACCACGGTAAATAATATCGGTAATTAAAAATCGTAAATTACCGCCGTAAATTACCAAAAATATAAATTACGGTAATTTAACATCACTGGTTAGGACACATTTATTTTACATTGGTCAACCACTTGGTGAAGCATTCTTGTTGGTACACAGCTAGTGCTTTTTAGTTCACTGCGAGGCAGCTTTGAATTATCCACTATGTGGGTAAGAATATTATAGTTTTTTGATATCCAGCATAAAGGAATAGATGTTTTTATTTGAATAATTTGATCTCACATAAAATTGTACTTATGTTCTACGAATTAATGTAGAGGTTGTCGATCTAAACGCTTTTGTAGTTTTCTTTTTGTAGAATGAGTACAAATTAAGTTTTTATAAAAGGGACTAAGTATTTCACCCATTTTTATGATAATAAATCTATAGTGGTGTGCAAATTTTAAAGTTAGTGCCAAAAGTGCTAAGTTTTGTTTTTATCTTCTACATTTTTTTTCTCGCTTATTTAAATTATTAAAATTGAATTTTATTAACTGCGGATCTATTTATACCAAACAAAAACTGCAATTTAATTGGTATTGTTATAAATTGTATATAAATAGAAGAGTTTATTATTTGTAATTTATATTTCATGAATATAGTTTTTTTTTGCTGTCAGAAAATGCTAAAGGTGTTCACTTTTACATAAGAATTTTGAGTGTATTTGTTAATATTATTGTGAATAGATTTTTGTATATATTGTTAAGTATATTAAATTCTTATTTTCTACATTGTTTATTTTATTTCACCACTTTGTTAAAGTTCACTCCACAATGTTTAAGTGTTCACTTGAACCAAACCACTACCTTTAGCCGTGGTAAGTATTGGAAATTTATATATTTAAAAATAAACACAATAATGCAGCTAATTGCTCGCGTTATAAGCAAAGCAACGAGCCAATCTCGGACCTAAATATGGTAAACAAAAACAATAAACAATGCCGCAGAAGTACCAACTCCCGCGTCCCGTGCTTCGCCCAACAGTAAGTGTGTGCTCAAACGGCGCTCCCAGACGAGCTTTATTCTTCCACCTAAAAGCACATATGACGAAATTTTCCCGAGTCGCGCCGATTTCGCTCCCATATCGAATGTGCATTTGCCTTAGAGTGCCACACCTCAGTACTCGGACGGCTGGTTGCGTTTATGAAGGAGCCGCCGCTGCCCCCACTTTGTTTATTTGGGTCTGTTTTTCTTTGAATTCGCACATGAAGTGAGTAAATTATTGTTAACTGGAATCTCAGATGATCCGAACTATTATAAGTAAATTACAAGAATGCAAAAGATGAGGTTTAGTCGCAGTGATCACGAGTTCGTAACATTGTAACAATTCAACGGTTCTGGTTAGAGGTAAGACATTTTCTGGTAAGCCTTATTACTCAGACGATATTAGTGCTGGCAGCAAAAATCGATTTTTCGATTAATCGCGATTTTGGGAAAAATCGAAAACCGATTAATCGATTTCTAAAGCCGACTTTAAAAATCGATTTCTAAAGTTGACTTTAAAAATCAACTTTGAAATCGATTTTAAAAATCGAATTCTAAAGTCGACTTTTAAAATCGACTTTGAAATCTATTTTAAAAATCGATTTTTAAGTCGATTTTAATGTTGACTGAAAACAGATTTTCAAAATATGTAGATGGTTAGGTTTCTTTAAATAAATTATTAGGTGTTTAACGAATAAGTGTATTAATAAAGGCGATTAATAATCGAGACATTGTCACTCACGAGCGTAGCGAGTTAATACGGGTTTTCATTATAAAAAAAATGCCGAGGCGCATGCGCGATCGCGCCATGACATTTTCGGACAGATGTCAAAGCTTTGGATTGTTTTGAAAGTGTTTATTTTAAATTCTTTGGTCTATACAGCAAAATTTTATTGCAAACGTGCAAAATTAATAATGTAGTATCCAAACTTTGTGCTAGCATAGTGGGTAGGCCAAGCTATCGCTTGGGATTACGATTTTATCCATTTCCCAAACCCTAGGGTAAATCGAAGTTAATAACTGAGTCTGTGACCAAGTGAGGACTTGTTCCACCTATGTAAATTGTGTTGCGTGAATGAAAATCTGTAAGAGGCAAGATTCGAAATGGAAAAGTGTATTGGATGTTCTTAGGTTTTACCTCATTATTTGTTAGATCTTTAAAATAATTATTATTTGTAGTTACATACATATATTGCAGAAAAATACGCATCTGTCTATTAGCTCCTTTTTCTTTTAAACCGCTGCGTATTAAAAACCTGCGTGATTGAAATTATGTTGGTTAACATTCCCGTATTTCAAACAGGCCAGGCACGCCTTCGGCATTCAGCCTCATAATTTTATGAGGGATGTCACTGGGAATTAACAGTTGTAATTTTTCGTCTTTCAAACACCCTCCTTATTTGGTACACGAAGTTCAAAAACTGACAGTGACATTCGTCCGAGAAACTAAGAACAGCTGATTGTCAGTGTACTTCTGCATATGCGCACTAAAGAAATCAAACGAAATGAAAAGGTCTATTACAATTTCAGAAACTATAAACTTGGCAGTGATAGATCTTGATGACATGACAACTTGATTTGGATATTGGATACACATCTTGGTTTAGTATAAAATAAAGGGTGGTTGGCCATTACGCAGCTTTTGGGGGCCACTGTTATGGGACATACTGACGTCAGTATGTGGAACTCTGGGGTGTTTTGTCGCGAACTACTGTATTTTTCTAAAATCGCCGGTTACCGTCAGCCGTCAACGACACTACGAGCATTATTTGCTCGTAGCAACGGCATAGTAGGAATTTGCTGTCAAAAGATCAAAATTTTTGGTTGAATTTGAATGTGAGAATAAATTATGGGAAAATCAAAAGAATAACATACCTGAAAGCGTAAATTACAATTTAAATAGTATTTGGAATAGATATTGAAAATTTGTGACCAGATCATGAACTATGAAATTGAAACTTCAAGAAATCTGGAAATCTGATCTGGAAATTAGTCGTTTTGCAGTTGACACCTATTTAGGCATTACGTAAAAACCAAAATAGTTCATGCAAGAACACTTTCGTGTTCAAACACTTTATATTAACGAAAAACTTGGGAATTAAATCCTGAAATTAATTTAATGGCAATTAACTGACGTTGCTAAATTGACATATAGATAACGTGACCATTTATTTTTTTCTTCAAAACGGGACACTGGAAAATCTGAATGTCATTTTTATCTAATTTTTAGAACTACTATGACCGGCGGTTTCGTACGAAAGCCCGCTGAGGACTTTATTCCAAATTTATTTTTCCTAAACTATGAGTTTAATATCTCGAAATTTCGAGTTAATATCTCAAAATTTCGACTTAATATCTCGAAATTTTGACTTAGTATCTCGAAATTTCGACTTAATAACTTGAAATTTCGACTTAGTATCTCTCAATTTTCACTTAATATCCAGAAATTTTGAATTATTATCTCGAAATTTCGAAATATTAACTCAGAATTTCTAGATAGTAAGTCGAAATTTCGAGCTTTTATTTAGGCCGAAGTTTCGATATATTAAGTCTAAATTTTGAAATATTATTAAGTCGAAATTTCGAGATAGTACGTCAAAATTTCGAGATATTAAGTCGAAATTTCGAGATAGTAAGTCAAAGTTTCGAGATATTAAGTCGAAATTTCAAGATAGTAAGTCGGAATTTCGACATATTAACTCAAAACTTCGAGACAGTAAGTCGAAATTTCGAGTTTTAATTTAACTCGAAATTTCGAGATATTAAGTCGAAATTTCGGGATATTAAGTCGACATTTCGAGATACTAAGTCAAAATTTCGGGATATTAAGTGAAAATTTAAAGATACTAAGTCGAAATTTCAAGATATTAAGTCGAAATTTCGAGATACAAAGTCAAAATTTCGAGATAGTAAGTCGAAATTTCGACATACTAACCAAAAAGTTCGAGATAGTAAGTCGAAATTTCGAGATATTAACTCATAGTTCAGGCAAAAGAAATTTGGAGGAATGTCCTCAGCCCGCTTTCGTATAGTTTCTTTATGTGTGGTTAGAATATTCCCGTTGGTATGTTGAAGAAAAAAATATTTAAATTATCAGCAATTATGTATTAGGGTATTAATAATTATTACCTAACAGTTATAAAGTATGTATTGATATTTTCACATTTTTCTGTGGAACAAATTTTTTTTAATACATTCAAAAAAGAATGAAATTCTTGACACGTTTTATTCACATTCACCTTTGTAACCAACATCAATTTAAGAACTGGCACTTGCAACTGAAAACGGGACATTTTGGCGTCCCGAGACTTTCCTTGGGGACAACGGGACAGAGTGTCAAATAACGGGACTGTCCCGTTCAAAACGGGACGTATGGTCACGTTACATATAGATCATTTTAGAATGTCGTCACACTATTGACAGCTGGAGGGCACATATATTTGTTTGTATAAAGTTTATTGGAGGGAAGAAGGGGAGGAATAGCAAAGCAGATGTTTGTGTTACCATTTGGCCGAGAATTGAACGAAAATTCTTAAAATGATATGACTGGTTGCACTATTGCAAATGTTCTTTGGTTATTTTGAGTTAAATTACATGAACTCTAAACATCACTTCTTGTTTGGCACCAAATCTGCTCAAATTTTGGTAACACTCACGTGCATAACGTTGTGTATCCATACTCTGCCCTCCAACAGAAAATGGCGGCCTGTCAAAATCAGGCCATTCTAAAACAGTCTAATGGTAGCGTCACAAAGCGAAAAGAATTCGACACTCCTGACTACAGAGGTTCTCAACAAGTTTGTCCACATGCGCAGCAGGCGACGAAAATCGGTTCTCGGAGTGTCGAATAATTATCTATACTAAACACAGGATACACATCATTGGATATTTCATACATTTTCTTGAGCGACACCAATAGCCATTGGATGGACCGTCCAAAATGTATATTCAGCCAAGGCTGCAGCTGATTTTATCGATTCTAAAATCGACTTTCAAAATCGATTTCTCTATCGTCGATTATTAGATTTTTTCCAAAATCGATTTTACTAGCACTAGACGACTTGTGGCTTTGGACAAGTATAGACAACTGTATCTTAATGTCGAAGTTCATGGACACTGCACCTTATAGTTATTTGAAAAATATGTATATTGATCTCTTAGTAAATCATCTCATTTAACTGAGCTGTGGTGGGTCAAATACAAAGTAGGTAAAAGACGATCACGTGACCACTTTATAAAAGGATGTTAAATAAATTCTTAAGCAGGCTAATTAATCAGCACTGGGCAGGTAGTTTAACTAGTAGAAACTACAAGGGTAGAGGTATCAGTCCACTCCAACATGTTTATTTAAATTTTTGTTAATCTTCAAAGTTAATAAAAATCCAACAGAAAATCTTTGGAGGTTTATTTAACAAACCAATATACAGCATATTTACAAGTAACGATACATAGTTATGTATGCATAAATAATGTACAATGTTAACTAAAAACTACTGGAGGATAAGAGAAAAAGTAAAACTTAGATTGGTTTCCATTGAACAACAGCTCTTTGGGAATCTGGAGCCATCCCAAATGGCTTACTACCATCAGCAGCAATATACTTATTTACTTGGTAATCCAACAATGTCTGGTATTTGTGAACATCACTTCCTAATTGCTGTAAATGTAATAAGTTAGTTTGGCATGTTTTTCAAGCTGTACCATATTTAGAGATGGCAGTAATTACCTGAGTAAGAGGACTGGTATTTGTGGTAAAAATACCAGCAAAACCTCTGCTTGTAGCCAACTTTAACACTTCGTCTTCCATAAATTCCATAACAGATACGTTTTCTTTTGGTGTTAGAGTAGAAAGCGTCCCCATCATGAAGGAATGCAGGATTCTGCCTTTTTCTGCTGGTAACTGAGCATCTCTATAATTATTATAATTATTATTATTATTATTATGGATGTGTGAAGCTACAGAGGAGCTATAAGGATTCAGATCATCAGTGCCATCAAAGATTTGATGTGTTTCAATTGATAGTCATTGATTGAAGAAAACTTAAAGGTACAGGGCCGTGGTCAAACAGGATTCTTAGAAAGATGGTGAAACTAACTCAGCTGGTTATAATGTGAGAAGAATGTAGAAGGAAATAAAAATGGAAAGAAATTATTAAGCCGATTATATCACCAGAAGCTTAAATACATAAATATGGGCATGTACCTGACAGGTCCTTCTACGTACTCCAGAAACTCAAAGACAATTTCTAATTTTGATGTTATTTGTACTTCCGGTTCATCTCTGCCGTCAAAGTTAAGAGCAACACCTATGACTTTTCCCGTTTCTGTTTTCGCAACAAAACTGAATTCTTTTTCTATGAGTGGTTCCCACAAAGCTTCCATCAGTTCCAAGTAGTCTGACTCGTAAACGTCTGGGAACAACCACCGTTCAAGATCAGCTTTTTCGTAAAAACTTGTGGTGATCATGCTGAAATTGGTTTATCAAATTTTGCGAATTGAAGCGAATATGAAGAAGAATATTTACTCAATTACTGCTTCTTTATGTTCGTCTTTAAGAAGTTCCGAAGAAAGGAGCGGTGGCTTGGCTATTAAAGGCACAATTTCGTTTTCTGGTGCCATTCTTTCAAGAATTTCTCCAAAATCCATTGCACCAATGAAGTCGCCTATACCTGCAAAACGCATATTACACTACCTTCGAAATTACAAATGCCGCTACTTACTTATGTGGTATCCTTGTTCTCGAAGTTTCGTTATGGTAAATATTGAATTCAAAGAGTTTCCACCAATTTCATAGAAATTAGCGTTTATCGATATAGCTTTTCTTGCTGAACGGTTGAGGACTGATGCTACCGTTTCAAAGAGAATCTTTGCTGTAGCCATGCGGTTCTTTGGTACTTCTGAATAGTCTATTTCTGCTTGGAAGCAAGAGTTATCTGAAATTCATCATCAATGGAATTAAAAGTTTAAACGTCAAAGTCTGCAAAGTTTCTGTTTTTAGTGTCCACGTGTGCAGGAAAATTTTATTAGCACCAATAAAATTCATTTGTGAGACTACATCAAGGACTACAAAAATAAATATAATAATATTTATATTACTGGGGAATGCCACCACCACATCACTCGCCATTTCTCCTCTGCTTATTCCTTTCCATCTGATGCAAGTGCTTTATCTACTCCTCCTCCCTTCCCCTTTCTTTCAAGATTCTCTTACATGTTCAATGTTCTCCCCCAACTGCACCTCTCCAGGTGTCTTCAACGCGACTAAGCAGATCCCAAATTCCCTTCTGTCTTAGTTTTCCCAATATCTTCCATGTTTTGTATCTGTCAATCTTTTTCCTCTATTTCTTTTACTATGATCCAATGGTCTATCCTATTAGTCTTCGGTTCTCCACTTCTGCTGCCGCTGAACCTCTCTTTCCACTTCAGTTTTTCGCTTTCTCTCGTTCTTATCTCTTTGCAGCTCCACCGGTCCAATCTCTTAACTTTTCCTCATACTTTATCGTTCTTCTTCCTGCTCTGGTTCTTCTCTTGCCATGTACTTCGGAGTTATACAGTCTAAGCCCAGTGTCTACCTTACATAATGTTTGGGAGAGTTCTTCTCTCTTCTCCCTCTCCTACCACCAATGCACCAAATAATTTTGTACTTCCTTTCCAGTTTGATCCGAAATTCCTTTTCCCCAGTGCCCTATACTTCTTTCATCTCTATTTACGTGGCAAAGGGATGGAGGGAGGTAAAATTTCCAAACTTGGAAGACGGTTTTCTTGATGTTCTTGTTAACCAACACTCCTTAAAGGTGACCAGAGGATCGATTGTGATTTTCACCGGCCAAAATAAACATTTACTTAAATTTTCGAAAGCCCGAATATTCTATATGTTGACAGAAAGTTTCAGCTCTCCACGCGAAGCGTAACATCCTCGAAATAATTAATTTCCTAAGCCTTGCATTCATCCAATGCTTTTACATGGGGAATTTCTGGCCGGGGAATTTATTTTGCATAATTTGTGTCGTCACGGGTTGCCCCACAAGCGACGCCTATGATTGATGTTTTTCACGCGAGTATGAGTCAACGACGTTTAGTAAACAAGCCGCAACTGTTTATTATAGCGTTGACCTTGTTTTTTTTATTTGAAGACGCGACAAGAGGAAAAGGCGATAGATTCCAAAGGCGATAAATTCGAGGGAGTATACGTGTTAAGTGTTTATTGTACATGCGAAATTTATTATTTTTGTCTTATTTACAAGTACCTGTTTTTAAAGTTTAAGGTGGCACCAAGAAAATTTCATTTTCAACGATGTTTCATCAGTGAATTTCGCATATTTTTATGCTGTGAAATTACAACATTTACAACATGGAATGAGTCGATGCATATGCATATTTAATGCAATTAGATTTTTAATAAGAAGAAAATTACTTTATTTTGACATGCATTTTCAAAACATTCTTTAAATAGCTTATTACAAAAACGGTACTTACTATTGTTGTTGTTATTGTTTTCGTACATCCTTAATAACGCTTGCCTATCAATTTTTCCATTAACAAGAAGAGGGACACTTTCTATCAAAATTACTTGAGGGACCATATATGCAGGAAGTTTCTGCTTTAACATATCTTCGATTTGAGTATCGTTTGCGAAATTTTTCGTCAAAACAAATCCTAGTAACGCTTGATTTATTTCTCCAGGTTTATAGCACAACACCATACCCTTTTCAACAAATTTATTGGCATTAATCGCCTTTTCCACTTCGCTAAGATCAACTCGATGTCCTCGGATTTTCACTTGAGAATCTGTACGTCCTTCGTAAATCAAAGCTCCCTTTTCGACTTTCGCGAAATCTCCCGTTCTGTATAGTTTCACGAATGTCGGATCTATGGCTAGAGGATTGTCTATGAATTTGTCAGGATCTCTGCCATTTACGTAACCAGCGGCTAAGTTTAAGCCTGATACGAATAGCTCCCCTACGTCTCCGACTTTAGCAGGCCTAAAGTCACTATCGAGCAGATAAATCATGGTGTTATCCACTGGTAATCCTGAAAATGACAAGAAAGAATCAGTCATGTCCCTAAACTGCATCAAATGATTAAGTAGCGGCAGTGTGCAAGAAAATAAGAAAAAAGTTATATTTGGGAATACCCCATGAATACATTTTTGGGCCACTGTTGTGGTTATTAGCAAATAATAGCTTACCGATGGGGATTTTTTCCATGTAACGTATCTGGTCTAATCCGGATATGACATAATACGTGACGTCTCCCATAACTTCCGTACTTCCATAGAAATTGCATAGCTGATACTCATTTTCTGGGAAGTATTTGAAAAATTCTTGAACCAGAGATGGCACGAGGGTTTCTCCGGAACAAACCCAAGTTCTTAGATGACGCAATTCGTTGTTATTTTGCTGCAATTGATTATACGAAACAACCAGTCAAGTTATTTTCAATGCCTTGAAGGCGAGCGTAATGAGATTATTTTTAATTAGAATGAAAAGTACCTGCATTTCTAAATACATTAAGAGAGACCTCAGAAGAGAAGGTACAAGGACGAGCCGTTCAATCTGAAACAAAAATTCATTAATTAAGTCAAAATTCTTTTTCTTGAAATTATAATTAGTTCTAGGTCACTTATTAAAGCCAAAAAGAAATTACTGCATATTCAATTATACACCACATTTCATTCAAAATGTTTTATTGTGGGTACTCGCCTTATATTTGTTCAGTAATGACACCAGTTTTTCGGGATCTTTCGTAAATATTTTGGGTACGACAAGAACGGCAATTCCGTTTATCAACGGCCCCCAAATTTCTGAAACGCTGTCAACAAATGTCAGAGCAGTTTTGAAAACTCCAACTTTTTCAGTATTGCTGTAAGGGAATGTTTTAAACTGCCAATGGAGTCGATTTAGAATAATTTTATGGGGAATGCGAACACCTATAAAAAACTTTTCAGTGGAAGGTTTTTTAGTGGTTTTTAATACCGTACCTTTAGGAATGCCAGTGCTTCCAGAAGTGTATAGAACAATCGCTAGATCATCTCTGATGTGATGTAATCTGCCTTCATCCCCAATTTCAAGACACGAAGCTTGTCTTGATCGATTAAGTAGTTCTTGTATTTCTACTTGATGCGTTTTTCCAAAATAACCATTATCTGGAAGGTATGCAAACAGTCAAACTGATTTTGCGAAAACTTTCGCCTAAAGGTTGCCATAGATAAAACGTCCATATGCCTCCAACACAAGTATGAGTAACGAATATGTTGAGGGTTATGCATATCAAAAATTCTGGAGCATATTCGTCACATTAAGATAAGAAAAAAATTACTAAAAGCTATTTCCGAAAAGAAATATGCTGAACATGATGGGGTCCGAAACGCATCATTTCTGCGAATTTTCTTCAAGAAATTAACGGGTGCACAACTTCAGTTACAAGTAGACCCATCCACACATTTAAACTGTGAACTCTTCCATGCAAGACGAACTTTTATCGCAATCAATATTTGGACTTGGTTCTTTGATGTCAGGAATAAGAGACAATTGATTCCAGGGGTCCCCAAAAGTAAAATTCTACAGGCTTCAAGTTTGGGGAAGAGCTGGTCACGACTAAGGTCCTTTCTTCATCAATGTTCCGGTCAAATGGTTCCTGGGAGCCCATCTCTAACAAGCAGGGGAACATCTTTTAACGCGATTAAATCATTTGTGCCAGTTAAACAATATCAGCAGCACATTTTTAAGGAGAAATAACTCTTTCGAGGGGACGCTCCAAACTCTGGAATTGGTTGTTTCCAATTCACACATGATTTGCAATTTCTATGATATATTAACAGTAGGATGACTGATGACTGATGTATTTTGTAGGTAGAAGCCGTTTTCTTCCTTCCTATTGTAGAAATTTGAGGTTTGGGCTAAAACATTTGTCTCCGAAAAATTGATTTGATGACCAGTGTCTAACCTGTGCTCCGCCAATGCTGAACCAGCCGAATTTAGCAACCTCGTACATCGTTCATGTTCAGCAACACGAGTACCGATGCACCGCCTAGTCTCACCGATGTAAACAAGTCCACAAGAACAAGGAATGCGATACACACCTTCCGTGTGCAAAGGTAAGGGATCCTTAGCCGAAGATAGAAGATCTGAGATTCTGTTAAGACAGTCTTGATGTCATGTTTACGAAAAAGTTTGCCTATACGATCAGTAACATTGTGAATGTACGGGAGATATGAGATAGCTGTAGCGGTGGTCGTGTCACTGGACCTTGCCCTGGGCGGAATTAGGTTCTTGGAGATTGTTCTTCTAATGTCAGAAGAGTTGTAATTGTTACTGGTCAGTCTCTGTGAAGATAAAGATGAGGCTTCGGATATGGCCACCGCACGGTGAACAAGAGAGTTGATGACACATTTTTTGAGAGCGATGATGATGAGATAACTCATTGAGGTAACGGTCAGTGTGAGTAGGTTTCCTGTAGACCGAATGACCGAGACTACCATCAAGATTACGACTTACGAGGACATCTAAGAAGGCAACTTTCCTTCAACTTCAACCTCCATGGTGAACCGAATATTGTGGTGATGACTATTGAGATGGCCTAGGAATTGATCTAAAGTGGCGCGACTATGTGACCAAATTACGAAAGTATCATCGATATACCTGAACCAACATTTGGGCTTAATTCTGTAAGGTTCAAGGGCCTGTTCTTCGAAAGACCCCATGAAGATGTTGGCGACCACAGGGGACAAAGGAGAACCCTGAGACTTGTTCATATAATTGTCCACGAAACAGGAAATATGTGGAAGTGAGGCATACTTCAACGAGAGAGTCCAATTCTGATGAAGAACCATTGGACGTTAGGAGTTGTTTGATGATTGCAATAGAATGCAAAATAGGAACATTGGTAAATACGAATTAGACATCAAAACTGACGCGTATTAACATCAAATTTCGCTTTAAACTAGGAAAAGTTCATATGTAACTTTAGAAATGTTAAAAGCAGCGTATGGTGGGGTTACTATGAAGAAGTCCGAACTTCTTGAATGGCACAAAAAATTCAAAGAATAACAGGGAGACGTGAAAGATAATGAAAGGTCCGGCTGTCCAATATGGCGTGGTGATGTATTTGCAGTTGCTCCAACTGTCCGGCATCACTTTTGAGTATCTTTTTTAAAGAATAATAATTGAAGTGTTTTGGATCCATGTTTATGGGGACATTTTTCTCATTTTGGTTTGAAGAATTCGGCCCAGAATTCTTGTAAGCATTCCGTGTTCTATAGTTCAAACATCCTTTTCTCATATTTGGTGAAATTACTTACCCTCGTCATATATAACCATGGTTGGTTTAGATTCAGTCAAAATGTGCTCCACTCGAGCTCCAGGAAAAGTTGGGTCCAAAGGCAAATAAGCTGCTCCGGCTTTCCAAATGGCCAGTAGTACAATAACCAAATAATCTGTTGGGTGTAATGAAACAGCTATGATGTAGTCTCCATCAGAATTATTCTTCAGCTGCTTCTGCCTAATTTCTTGAAGTATCACATGAGAAATTTGATTTGTTATCGAGTTTAATTCCGCATAACTGTATCGTCGCGTAACACCATTTTCTGAAATGACACTGGTTTTATTAAACTTGGAATTAATTTAAATATGATTGATATGGAGAAACAAATTCATAGTGTTTGTAGATTACCTTCGAAGATTAAAGCTGCGTTGTTGGCAGCGGAAGTGGAAGCCAGTTTTTCAAATATTTTAAATAAACATTCTGATTTGAGTGGTCTTGTGGGACCCTTAAGGATGGATAATTGGGGTAAGGTACCCATTACCTGAAAAGAATGGAAGCCAATCAGTTTAATAAATAATATTTTCCGATATAAAAATGAGTTACATTCAGTTGAATAAATTTTCATAGCAGAGTTGAAAACATTCCCCATAACTATTACAAAATAAGTGATTTTCCTGTATAATTTTTTAATTCCTGCTCTTGATACCATTTCATGTTTCCTTGTTTCTTAATAACCCTGTACGTTATTTCTAAATTCTGACAATGGGCAAGGATTCCTCAGAAAAAGCAAAACTTTTTATGAAGTATGAGTTTTTTTCCAAAAATGTGAAATAAAAAAGTTTACAAGTACATATAGTTAGGTCCATATGGGGAGACACTATATCGAAGATGCGATTAATATTGCTAAGAACAAAACAGCTTCAGGGATTAATATACAAGGCCAAACTATTACCATGGATTTGAACGAAAAGGAAAAAAAATTGACAGAGGGCTACGGCGAGAAGATCAATAAAAAGGAAACCAAAATATTGGCATGTAGGGGGCGTGAAAATAGGGAGGTATTAGAAAGAGTTGGGGAAAAGCAAAAGGTATGGAAGACAATAAAGAATAGAGATATAGGATGGTAGGACACCTTCTAAAACACGAAGTATTAGTTCGTGACATACCAGAGTCGGAGGCGAAACATATCGAATTAAAGTTTCTGCATTTATTAAAATAATGTATTAATAAACGCATCCCCCTAAATTTTGCCGAAAATGGGTGCATTTGCTTCAGAAATAATCTGTCCTTTACACTTTACAGTGCTGTATTCTGGTTTCTGGAGTCTCAATGATCACAAAAATGTTTACCTCAAGGTGTACAGCATGAAAATGATAATACGTAAAAAAAGTAAGGTGATTCAATTTTAAATGAAATTAATAAAGAAAACAAAAGAATCTGGGTCAATGTTATTTTTTATTGGTACCTATTTGGAACGATAGTGCATTTTGAATGTTTGGTGGTCAGGTGAAACTTGCTATTACGAAATTTGTCAGCCTTGACGACTTAATATCGATATAATCTTTAACTAACGTTTTTTAGAAGAATGCTACTAAATGTCCAGGTTAACGATCTTAATAACAAGAAACAAATACTGTCTGTAATGGATATGTGCGAGTGTAATAGCTTCTGGTATGTTGGAATGCAATTTCTGTTGGTACATACAAGGATGTGATAGTAAATTACTTTTCTTTCGAAGAATAGTTTTAGAAGAAAAAAATTAAAGTAAGATGCTACCTATATAATTGATCGATTTCAATAAAATCTTGAACTGGTATATTTCTTTCCTGATTCCTGAAAAATTCACAGAATTCGCATCTTACGCAAGTATCATAGGCGTATTGAAAATACCGATACAACTGCTCGGTTTCTAAGATGTCCAACAAAAGTGATCTGTGCCGTTTCAAGTTGGTATATTATTGATACAATAAAATAAATGATTTGTGACAAGCACAAGGCACATAGTCAAACTGACGCAATACGTAACAAAATATTAACGCATCCGTTTTGTACAGTTTGGACTTTTATTGCAACGCAATATCCCTCTTAAACGGTACTCGCCCTCGCCGTACCTTAGTTTACATCTGGCGATCTGGCTAGCCGGTAGCCGCCTCCATCCAATTTATTAGCGGCCTCGACTGCGCGCGCCGCCAACAGAATCTGTCGCGTGTCGATACATTTTTCGTAAGATGAATCCCATATACACGAGCCCAGAAGTATTTTCAATACTAATGAGTCCCATATACACGAGCCCAGAAGTACATATTTTCAATACTAAAAATCGTGAACCCTCACACAACAATGGTTCTGCGGCCTCTAATAGCAATACGCCTTTAAATACCTAGAAGACAGGATCAATTTAACGTTAGAACCATGTGTTTAATTTGTGGCCGCGGATAGTAGTCCGCAAGTTACGGATCACTATCATTTGTCATTACGGTTCCGCAAGTTGTGGGCATGCGAACAGGTGTTAAATATTGTGTATCAATGCATTTTAGACAGACCCTTTACTTGTCCTCGCACCAGACACACGCATTTTATGCGAAAAAGATAATGTGGAAACGTGAGAAAAAAATAACGTTTACCGGAGCCGATCCTACCTTGCCCGAGAGTAACAAACCACTAGCTCTCTACGATAACCTACCTACCCACAACGCTGCTGGGTTTGGATTGAACTAACGAAGTACTTATACGAAAGTATAACGCATAACTTGCGGAACTGTAGTACACTTGATGGGATTCCGTAACTTGCGGACTACTATCCACTGCCTTAAATTTGTGGAGGATCTGGCAAAAGAAAAAGGAAATCACTTACTTCAATTCAAACTGGTATCGTAGAACTAAATGTTTTATTTGGTTAATTATGTATTATTTGTCCTTGTTACTATAGACACGGGTGATTCTACTCGCATAAAAATGCTGCAAGATAGACAAATGACAATCGTATTATCTCTAGACTGATTTTGTATGAAGACTTATTTGCATACGATGCAAAATACCACAAATTGTGCTACGCAGAGTACATATCAACCAGAAATATAAATTCCCACAAAAATAAAACTGACAGAAATACAAAAAGTACTGATCGCTTGTTTTCAACAATTTCTTCTTGGATTCAAGAACACATCTTAAATAATAAAGAAAAGCTGCCATTAAGTACCTGCAGTAACACAAAAATATAATTCTATGTTACGTAATGCAGAAAGATCTCCAATACAATCCGCGAAACTGAAAATGAAATTGTCGAAAAGATTTAAAGGCTCTATTCAATTTATCCGTAGACCAGGTCAGGTCAGGTGATTTGTTGTGTTCTGGCAAAGAACTTTTGACAAAAAAATTAAGCATGTAAATGAGGACGCAAGCTCAACAGACGAATCGTCTGATTTTAATCTGGAAACAACGGGTGATACATTATCAGATTGGCAAATTCTTCACAGAGCTGCTGCAATTTTAAGAAAATGTATGGAAAATTTTGCAATACCCAATAAAAATTATCCTTCCCCAGATGATATAAACAGTAAAAGTTTCGCTAAACAAGTACCTACCTCATTTACTAGCATTTATTTCGTGGCTATTACAGAAAGAGAGTTTTGAAAATGCATTGAAAGAAGATTTTAAAGGTGGCATTACAACGCTGTTCTTTTGCAGAGTAACTTGGCCGCGTTCTGTCTCCTTCTGGTGCTCGGCTATTCCCCATAGTCTATCCTTTTCACTTGCACGGCTCGTCCCGTGCACCGAAAGTGAATTTTTGACATCGGCGCATTGAAAGTGTTATAGCGGACTTATTTTTGAAACGCGACCATACATTATTCGAAATCATAACTTCGTTATACCATAAGGAAGTTTTCTATGTAAGAAAAAACAAAATCTATATCGTGAAAGAAAAAGTTATCCAGGTTCAAAGTGGAACGTATTGTTACCGATGTGGCGACATATTTTAGATACGGTGCAATAAAATTAGTTTGGTTTCTTGTATTTACACAAAATTTACACCATTAAAAACGTCAATATTTCTTCAACTATTAAAAAAAACGCAAAGTTCTACGACTTGTAATTTTCGCGTAAGATGCCCGAGAGTCTCCCGGCGCACGGTGGGATGGATTTACTGCTTTTTCACCCCTAATTTTTTTCGCTACCACCCAAAAAAGTCGTAATTGCCATTTTTAGGTGCCAAAAGACTTGTAGAATCATCTGTGAGAGTTTCATCTGGTTATACTTTGGGATCACTCAAAGTTAAAATTTTAGTATTTGCTGAATATCGCTGCACTACGACAGAATCTGTCGCCTGTCGATACATTTTTCGTAAGATGAGTCCCGTATACACGCGCCCAGAAGTATTTTCAATACTAAAACAGTCACTTTGTTATTTAATACTTAATTTAGACTTCTGTCAGTACAACAACTGTGCGGTTGACTGGTGAGAAGAAGGAGTACCTAATAATATGACAGTATAAATTCTTAAACATAATTATTGAATATTAACAGATCATTTTGTTTAGGCACTAATAACAAATTACTAGTCGTGGTGATTTGCATATTGCATATTAGAATTTAAAATGATTTACCGTTTTAGAACGTTTATTTTCTTATTATTAAAGTAAGTCAGTGTTCACATCACAAGGTCTACAAATAAATCGGGGCTATGCTCGCAAATATCAAACTTAATGAAAGACGGGGACTTACTGATTTAATTGAAGGAAATTATGTTTTTTTGGTTCGTTTTTATTTGAGAGCCACCTTAAATACACAGTTCTTAAACCCGTTTACCTTGCAGCACATAAGTATAGCACATCCAAGATTTATTTGAATGCAAACATGAATACTATTGAGGAAGTATTACGATATAAAATAATTAGAGATTTTACGGATAGGAGTCTTTGTAGAGTCACATACCTAAATATACGAGCTAAGCGCCAAAACTCCCCGACCTGACATAGATCCAGGTATGAGGGTGGATCAAAATTTTGGTGTAACATTGGAAAAAAACAAAAATGGATTTTATGTCGATTAGTTTTCTTATAACTCTCACTCGTTCATTACGATGTTAGAAGTTTCGAAAATTGAATATCGAGCCGTTATCAAAGCATCAAAGATTGGTTGGATAATCGTCTTATTCTTATTGATCAAAACGGTTTCAAATGGGGCAGGAATCCTTGGAAGATGATGTAAGAACAGGAAGGAGGGTGGAAATGGTGACGGAAGATATCCATGAATAATGGATTTTCTCTTTTTGTTGATACCTATTAGGATCAAAGCTAAATGTTGCAGTCTGAAAGGGTTTTTCTCATACAGGGCCTCCGAAAGTGCCCCATTTTTCTCGTGATAGGCTTCTTTACTAAGCCATAATTAAAATGACGTTCAAATTGCATAAATCGTCAGTTTTGGGTTGAATAACGCATAACGCATAATTTGACGGTTGCAGATAAGCGCATGTAGAGCAATAGAGGTCATCAAAAACTAGCGAAATCAAGAATAATTCATTGTCGTCAGTTTAACAAATATAAGAATTGCTTTATTTTTGTGTCATGCATCTTAGTTTTAATTATTCATAACGAGTACTAATTGACTACTATCCTACATTGCATAAACGATGCGTATCGAGATAAACAAACTAATATAACCGTAGAAATTAACCAGTTGTTTGACTGCTTAAAGAACGTCCTTGAATGCTACACTTTTTGTGAAAAGTACCTATTCTGAATCTGAATAGAAAATAGATCAAACAATGGTTATATACGTAACACGGTTTACTTAGTTATACTGGTAAATGGTAGCAGAAATAAAAATTTTACAACTGATTACATACAATTGAATATTAAGGTTGAATCCATAATTGCCATTCCAGATTTTGCGGTTTATTTAGTATTACCATGCGGTTTTATCTACGCAACATCTAGCATTAAAAGCTCTTAATGGCAAAACAAAAAATATGTTGTGGTAGCTTAAGAGTGTACAAACAATTAAAACATGTTTAAAATGTGCAATTTTGCAGATAAACTAATGTATGTCGAACTATAATCCAGAACGCAATTTCAGACACATCTTTATGCTTCTGGAGATGCTGGTATGGAAAGTATTTGTGGGCACTACATTGACGCAAAACTCGTCCCACTTTGTAGGAACATTGTAATAAATTTCTGTTACAAAACCACTTTTAGAAAGAAAGTACGTACGTAGGTAAAAATTGGTTCGTAAGTCTATTGGTTCTCACGTTCGTTCGCAGATCAGTACCGGAATAACTGTCCCACCGTGCGCCTTAGTAACACCTCCGTAAATTAAGAATTCTTGCTAAGTTCATTATGCAGGCGAGACTTAAATTTCTTCGGGCTTCCCCTCTTCCAAAGTAGCACGAGTGAAACTGGTTAAAAAATTGAAAACACGTGACTTGGTCCACAAAAATAATTCAACGGATCGCTAAAGTCATTGACTTCCTGAACTTTGTTTCGATTTATACTGCTTGGCGCATCAGTTAGTACAATCCCTCATGGGACTTGTGGAAACAAAGAACATCACAATGGATCTCGGGACATTTTGTCGAGAAGACTCAAAATCTTGCTGTCAGAGGACGTCCTAGTGAGCGTCGACGGAGGAAGCCATAACGGAGACGAGAAGACGTTTGGATGAAGAGAACCTTGATGGAGATCTAGCGGATTTGACAAGGTTGTGCACTAATTCTTTCTTCTTCGCCTTCATGGACGAGTCTTACAGAAACGGAAGGAACAGTTATGTAATCCCGTATATACCCGCTCCTGGCTATCATGTACGGGGAAATTTTCGAAAATACCACCCTGTAATCAGCAATACTGAAGCAGAAGTATTGGTTTAGATACTTTTGTTATTTGATCACATAGATGCAGTACCATTGAAAGATTTAAGGACCACTGCCTACATCCTAGTATATCGCACATCGGCGAGCCAGAGCATTTGGAGAAGGAGCTGAACCATCTGCGCTTGACATTAAGGAAGAACGGCTATACTAGGACCAACGTAGAGAAAGCCAACAGGAGGAAACCAGTGATTATGAAACTGGAGATATGAGGCATCTGCTTATTGGACAAGATTGAACGCCTTTTGAAGAAGTATGGAGCAGGAACCATTTTCAGTGCACTAAATGAGATAGCAGCGGAATTTACAAAATATCCAGAAGGAGCCGGGGAAATTCAACCGTTGGAACCGAGGAACCGTATCAATATATTAACGTAGAACCGTTCTGCAACCAGTACTGGTCAAAAATTGGGCAAATTTTCATCAATAACAGAAAATTACGTTGAATCAACTTAAAAATATCTTGAGCGCAACGTTATGACGGGAAAGGTAACATATGCTTACAGTATTCCATTAACTATCAAACAAAGTTTTGCGATAAAATTGAAATAAATGAAACTGATAAAATAAAGGATAACACGAAAGTTTACAAAACTGTAAATATGAGAATACTCACAAAACTTATTCGAGATGAAATACCAATCCCCCTGAACAGTTAACACAATATTTGCAAAAGACTAGCACTGCAGAAAAGTAAATAGCGCGATTCACAGAAGTTCTTTTAACTCACTCAACAACTGTCAGCCAAAAGCGCGGCCAGATATCAAACAACTCGAATTTAAAATGGTTTAAAGTTTAAATACTGCAGCGGGAGAGATGAAATGGTAAGAGGCAATTAGTAAATAACGCGAGAAATAAAGATGGACAGATGAATTACTATTGAATGGGGAGGGGGTCAGCGTAAATTTGTCCCCACTTGAAATTTCCCGCGGTAATTCCGAGAGGGATTGTTTATTTACAGTTGTTACGAACTCATTCAAGTTTTGTTCGCTATGTTGAATTGACAGAAGGATTGCCCGTTGAAGCGAACAGGTTTTCCAAGTCTGACTCACGAATTCTGGTCGATACTATTTTTCACAACATTTCAGGGAATCCGCAGATAAAAATAATGCGTACTCAAACCTTGAACTTGGTCTTCTACTATTATGTAATTGCCAAAATTTTTGTTATGCTTACACAAAACATTAATTTGTAGTACGTGTAGTGTAAATTAGTTTATTGCGGTTTTAACGTAGCCTTTTTTGTACTTGAGTTCATTATGTTCCTAGTATAAATTGAAATTTGTGCTTAGAATACAAAAAAATAGATTGCCAAAGAATAAATTTATTCTCATTTATCAGTTTATGAAAGTAATGATGAAAGAAAGCGCGTAAAAGAGATTATCGAAAGAGCAAGCGGAAAACTGCTTACTGAAAATGTGGAAGATGGACGAGCGGTTGAAATTTTCGACATAGAAGATGAACATTTGCCTCAAAGGTTTTCTGATAAGAGTGGTGGTGACTACGCCGCAAAGAAGCACTGAGACCAAATTTGATGAAGTCTGTCTGGTTCATACCTCTCTGAGTTTGAAATTTTTTACCCGGAAGCATCGATCAAGGGGAAGCGTGTGACCAAATTCGATAAAAATTTGTAATTAGGGTAATCTGAACACGTTGAATATAATAATGACTCTTCTCCATTCCTTTCTATCTCTCGCTAATTCCTCCCAACTTTCCAGGATCTCTAAAGTATCTAGGACAGTATCAACTCCATCAAGCCATGTTTCTGAAGGTCTTCCTCTTCCGTTGCTGCCTTTGGGCTCCTTATGTAACATAATATTTGGCATTTTTGTACAGTCCATCGCATGGTCATGGCCATTCCGAAAAAATGAATATAATTCTTCGTTCGTTTTCCTTCTCCATCCATCTTGTGTTTTCACTCCACCGTAAATCATCCGCAATACCTTCCTTTCCCACCTTGCCACTCTATCTTTATTCTTTTTCATTAAGCCCGTGTTTCACTATCATAGGCTCTTCTCCTCATTAATTTCTTATCTGACCAAGTGCGCTTGAAGCCTTCGGAAAATTTCTTTAAGCTCGTACTTCGTTTCCCACTGCCCGGAAAGTGGGAAACTTGGGTTCGAGTCCCAGTTACGTGTCGCCACATTTTTTGTACAGCTTCTAACTAAACTAATTAAAATTTAACTAAATACCTGTCGAAGTGATCACGTCTATTACTTACGTTGTGTATTACCTGTGCCATTACAGACCCCATTACTTTGATAAGAAAAAAATCACAAATAAATTTAAGACATGAAAATTTATTCATTATGTTTCAAGGTATGATTGATGATGATTGATGATTGATTACCATCTGCATTAATCATAAACACACAGTGTTTGGTACTCTCTATTGAGATGCAAAACGTATTTATTATCTTTTATTTCTGACAACAATCAAACAGCTGCTGTAAAAGTTTTATTCTATATGATTTATAGACGTACGGAAGCTCTGAGGGATCAGTACGGAAAAAAAATTAAGTCAACTTGTTGACTTCCAAACTCTACATGT